>OZ025293.1:378300741-379749538 GCA_964019185.1 Maratus speculifer
TTTACAGTGCAAACAATCCCGTAAAAATCTATCGGTTCTTTCAACACCATTTAGCTTTAGCAACTCTCTGATTTTTTGTGAATCTTTTTTTTAATATATGTGCAAGTATGTTAGCGTAATTGTTCTTTGAATCCGCGAAGTAAGGGCCAAAGACATCCAAAATATAATTTGAAGTAGTGACGAATACTGTACGCTTAACAAAAGGTCTTCCTTTGTATAACCAGAATGAATTTCTCTGAAAGGATTAGTTCGCATTCTTCTGAGTATAAATGTACGTGCCATGGAAAATAATCATCACAGTATCATTGTCGTCATTCGGAATAAATAATCTTCCTGCTAAAAGCCTCGTATAATTTTCAATAACCTGTGTTCTGATGGTGTATTCCATTCCAAGGTGTTGTCGGACAAAGTTCTTAATCAATGTCTGTTTTGCATATTTAAAGAAGGTATCATTTTTTTCTTATAGTGGATAATATGGACAGAACACCATTAGAGAAACCAGTTCTAAGTTTTACAAGTAACACTGAAAAGCAAATACGAAATTAAATCTTTTTTGAGGAACGTATTTTAAACTTTACTAGTTTAAAGATATAGCTAAAATGATACATAGCTATACCCATGAGAATATAATAATCGATTTCAGAAAAGTGTCCAGGTGTATCAAAATTGAGGCCTTCTGCTTTGTACATTTCTGATAGTGTTTTAAACACTTTCAATATACATTTCATACATCGATGTATTCTTACTTACAGAACGTACATCTTTCAGAGACAATTTACTGAAGACCCCGATCAAAAAATACGAGTTTTACAGCATCGTTTTCTCGACGAAATATAGATTCTAGTTTCTAAGGCTTGAATTTCAATAGCTTTTGCTGCAATAACGGAAGTCCTTAACTTTACATATTATACAACAAGTATTACAGTACTTACAATGAGATATTCATAAATGTACAATAGGTTTCTTATTTGTAGTCTCATCGGCAGTAATAGTTGACGCATAATCTCTTATTTTTACATTACAAGAAAAAATAGAAGTATTCCGAGCCTGGAGATCACGAAATACATACTATATACATTTAGAGCACTACAAAGAACCTCTATGTAGATCGCAGTTTTTCGAACATCTAAGTATCGATATAACTTTTTTGTTAGAACAGATACGAAAAATTTTCCGTCAGGCTTTACAACTTAATGACACTGACATCCAAGCCTTATTTATTATTAATTTTATTAATAAATATTTACGAAAATAGTTTCAGAAAACAACATTGACCTCTCAACAATGTAAATATTTTTTGAGTTCGGAAAAACAAATCTGAAAGTGCTCCGATAAGAGTGAATTTGATTCTCCCGGATGATATATTTTTTTTCTTTAAAAGGTAGAAGCGCACACTGAACCTAAATAAAATAATGCTCCTATGAAATCTTATAAGGAGTAGTATCATTGCATGTCAAAATTAATTGGGTTCATCTAGCGCTTCATGAAAAAAAATTAACTCAAAGACGCAAAAAACGAAAAAAATGTCGAAAAAAGCCAAAACAATCTATTTTGGGGCTATAATTTCCATGACTTAAAATTTTATTTATCATGTCAAGCTTATACTAAATAAAAATACACATCTTTAATTATGCAAAGCCACTGAACAATTATCGGAATTCAAAACTTTTTTTTGGGGGGTATATGATGAGCGAAAAATAGCCCTTAATAGCCTCATTTAATTGTTTATATGATGCTGATTTTCCTACAGATTGCAAATTTGCTCAAGATAGGCCCAGACATTTACAGGCAAACCCACTGTGAAATAGTGAGCAAGGGTAAAGTTTGCAGGAAAACAAAGGATTGTTCCATTTGTAGGGCATGTTAAAAATGTTGAGGACAGCAGCAAGTATGAGGTACCCATTTTGAGAAAACGAGATCAAGAGTTGTCATTTAAAAAAAAAATCCCAATAAGCATGGTAGCTCATTTGTATTAAACAGACATTCTTTTAAAACTTGGCACTCCTAAAAACAAAATAGTTTAAAGATGTGTTTCATTAAAATTTGAAGAATATCATTTTTTTGTACCAAATACAAGATCTGTTAATGAAAACGTGTTACGATTCAAAATATTAAAGTGTTTTAATGCTTAAATTATTTCATGTTCAACTAAAGCTTTATAAATAAAGCCTTATTCATCAATTAAATATAAAGTTTTATATGTATTTTTTTTATTAAAACTAGTATCTTAACCTGTCCCAACATGTGGAGCAGGTTGGGCCATTTTAAAGGGTTCTTTTTTCTTTTTTTTTTTTTTCACTCTTTTTCTATGTGATATATTAGATCTTTATGAGGTTTATTTGATGCATAAATGTTTATAATTTACATCTAATTTTTTCTAAAATAAGAATAAATGTTAATAAAATTTACAAAAATTTATTTACTGAAAAATGTCCCAAGGTGCCTTCCCCTACTGTTCAGGGTAAACAATTGGTTGGTTACAACGGTTCATTGGTTGAAACCTACCCAGCATTTTTTTAACGTTTGCTCGTGCTTAAACTTTTGAGCCAGTGGTTATTATTATTATTATTATTATTATTATTATTATTATTATTATTTCATATTTTTAAATAAATAATCCCATTAAAAAGACCGTTATAAAGTCTCTACCTGTTTAATTTCAATTACATTTTGAATATTTATTGTGAAATTATTCCGTATATTTTTTTTCTTCCAACTTTGTTACTCCCTCTGTCCCAAATTAGTTGCGACATTTGAATACTTTTGTACTGATTATTGATATTTATGACTTTATGATTTTGTTTGAACATTTTTCAGAGAGCTATACAATCAATATACAATACTTACGTATCTAGCATTCCCTCCATCATTTCATAAATAAGTAATTAATTAACTTAAAAAATCCCGGTTCATACACGCTTAAGCCACGCCCCGAATTTTAAAGACTTTTTAACAGTAATCACATAAAACTGCCTTCAAGCTAATCAATCGTGAATTCCTTTATGAACATTTTATTCCAACATTTCTGAAAAGTATCTTTTAACCCTTTCGTGGTTATAAGCGCGTATACGCGCCCAGAATAACACTTAATTTGAATTGCGAAATGCCATACTGACACCGGAATTTTTAAATGAAAATTTTAATTTTACAAAGAACGTAAAAAAAACATTTATATATTATGAAATAAATTTGTTTTTAAATTCCGGTGTCATTCAATCATTTTAGTATTTTATGAATAGAAGTGCTTTAACCGTCAAAGGGTTAACATAAGCATTTTGAAACAAAATCGAATTCTGTCGAGCTTATTTTTTTTCTATTAGACTTCGCTTAGTAGTGGATGAAATACGCACCAAATTTTCTTCCGCCTTGAATATCCTGTTTAATATTTATTTATAAATTATAACAGCATATGATAATCTTCGCAGTGGTTGTCTTCGTTTTATTGGGACACCTTTAATCTTGCTCAGTGGCATTTTTTTTGTCCGCATTTACAATTTGCTGTAAACTTATATTGTATATTTCCTTATCTTTTATTTTTGACGTCTTTACCTGCTTTTGCAAATGAGATAGGATAATAAACATTATAACGCACATTGAATTTAATAGCTGCAACATTTATGGCATTAGAGCTTAGTTTACAATTTTTCATGTGTCGTTTCAAACATTCCAGTACAGCGTTGCGCTCAATATTATTCATTTCTTTATTCTGAGAATTTTCTAAATCATTATTTATTTTACTTTTACTTTTATTTCGAGTAAACATTGCTTCTTACACCTAGTATACATCTTTATATTTATTCTAGTATAATTTTACTGGTGTCGATCTACTAAACTGCATCAAAAGTTATTTATGACTCCGCCTACTTGAAATGTCGCAACTAATTTGGGACAAAATTTTCAACCCAAATGTCGCAACTAATTTAGGACAGAGGGAGTATATTTTATTATATGCCTAATCTTTTGAGACAAACTGTATATTTTTAAAATTAGCCGAAGTATCCAGGGGTGACAAATGTTATCTCAGTCTGAGAATATTGCAAAAAAGCACGTTTTTAACAAATATTTTTGATAATTATTCATTTCCGTGTTTAAAATATTTATTTTAAATTAATGTTACTTAATAAAATCTGACGAATTACTTTAGCTTATGTTCAATTGCTGATTTTTTATTTATTTATTTATGAGCTTGATCTGTGATGACTGATTCACTGTGAAATATGAATTTCATGTGTGATTGGCCTATACAAATAGTGCTCCTGTCCGTATGTTTGCTATGACTATATAGATGAATTTTGTAAGATTTTAATGTTGATGAATAATTGATATGATGATTGATAAATGTGTTTGCATATTTTTAATATAAAAAGCTTCTGTAATTTCTAGGGGACATTCAATGTGAGGAATTCGAAGAATGGGACGCGTGCCGATCGCCTTGTGAAACAACATGTGCTGACATCAAACGGGGAAGTCGAAAAAATTGTTCTCTGCCATGTATATCTGGTTGCTTCTGTGTAAAAGGTCTAGTAAGAGGAGATGATCGTACTTGTGTACAACCCGCAGAATGCCACTATGATCATAGTAAGACATCCATTTTTAATGCCTTTTCCGTAGAATAATGTATGCAAACTCAGCTCTGCAAGTGATAAGTAGCTAAATTAACAGGGACTCAAAAACATTGCCCGATTCTGAGCAGTAAGCAAGATTTTCCGAAAAAAATAATTTTAATATTTTATTTTCTATTTTGTCTTTAAAAAAAAGATGCTTTCAGAATCTCAAAAATTCATATGTTATTATTAGCGTAATAAATGTCAGCATAATTTAGTAGCTTGTTGCAGCTCTCAGCTTCATTTTTTAAACATAAAATGCACAATGAGTTCCACATTTTTAAAAACATATTATATACTCTAAACTAGATTCATCTTACTTTATTTTGACAACAAATATTTCTTTTAATACCTATGTTATTCATATCATATAAACATGACTAGATTAACTCACTAATGATACCATATGCATACTTATACATGTATATATGTTATCTGGCAGGCAATGCGCTAATAATAGAACATTCATAAAATTGAGAGCTGAGGATATATTTACTGAAACAAACAATAAGACATAAGTTTTACTAACATAAACAAAATTACTATTTTTAGTTGAATGCCATGAAAATGAAGAATATTTGGAATGTGGGTCTCCATGTGCTTTAAACTGTACCAATTTAAATAGCCCTATATTCTGTACCAAGCCTTGTCACAGAGGTTGCTTCTGCAAACCGAATTTCGTTCGGGACTCTAGAGGAAAGTGTGTAGAGCCAAGAAAATGTGGAAGAGGTAAGGAAAGAAATTTGTTATTTTTAAAAATATAAAGTTTATAAATATTAGTGAATTTAGGATTGTTGTAAAATAAAATTCCAGTTTTTCTATGGGAATATTTAAAATGACTTTTTCCCACTATCTTTTAACCAAATTCAAGAAAAAAATTTGATTTCCTAGGATAACTGTTCGCATTGGTCTATCAGTACGACTTTCATATTTTCATTTTAAACACATTTTTAGTAAAGATAGCTAGGTTTGGCTAAATAATTGGAAATGAAGAATTAGTTAACATCGGTTGGTACATGGTGGAACGAAACGATGCTGTCGTTTGCATTTTTTTTCGGATTAAAGTTTTCTAAACAAAGACACTACTTTCTTTTTTGTGTTTTTCTGAAATACACAACTTTATATTGACTTACTCAGCTACAGCTTAAAACTGATTCCTACCACGGTCAAAGTTAGGTTCATTCATTAGAACAAAATAATTATCACCCCATTACCATGTTAGTTTTTAAATTCCACTTCCGAATGAAAATATTCACTTTTCTTTCTTTAACTGCATTATTGAAGAGGCTATTCAGAAGATAAGTTTTATTAAGATCTGATGATGATCTGTTTGTTTCCCAGCTTATACGAGCTCCGACTGTAACTTTGTTTTACATAAAGAGTCATACATATGAAGCGTATAATAGTGCGAAATCTAAGTGAAATTGCCATCCGTCTCACATATTGAAAGTTTCCTACTATGTTGTGCAAGGCCATAGCCAATGGGGGATCAAATGCGATCCCTTCCGAAATTTCTGTCAGGATTACTATATATCATCAAATATCAATCAAGATTAGAAAATCTTGTGGAGTCAAGTTTTTAAAATCAAAATACTGTTCTATCATATATTTATTGTTTAATTCTGTTAATATAGTGATGCACAACCTTTTTGCCAGAAAATCGTTTGCCACCAGAATATTTGAAAAGTGACGTTTGCTTTATTTCATAGCAAAGTTTCTGTCATTCTTATATGGAAAATTATTTTGCATAAAATTAGTGGTATGAGTTTGGCCCGCGGGCCACAGGTTGTGCATCCCTATGTTAACCCATTAGTGCCTAGCGTCCCATTTTTGGGACAGTTTTAAAAAATTCAATTAAGCGCATTTTACACCAGTGAAAAAGAGTATAAATAAATACTTTCTTTCTCGAGACAAAGTCCTCGATAAATTAAGATGAAAGTTATTCTTGCTTTAAAAGAGGTGGGAAAATGCAAAATTTGAATTTTAACGAAGAAAATAATTCAGGCACTAATGGGTTAATATGTTCAGAAAATAAATGAAATTTCTCAGAAATCTATAAAATTCATTCGATTTTCTTTTTTTAATTGGATTTTGAAAAGTAGAATGTCAATAACATGAGCAACTAATTGATACATATCGTCAAATTTGTTTTGTCCAAAATCTTTAAAACTATAATAAAAATCATTTAAAATAACCCTAAACTTAGCTGCTCTGAGGTGTGCTACTGGGAAGGGAAGACACTTTTGTCAATAAAATATTTGAAAACATGTCAACAAAATTTTAACCATCAATTTCGTTTGCACTAACTTCAATAAATTGCCACAGAAGCTAGTTTAAGCGATACTACAATTTTATTTGCAATGAAAAGGCTTGAATTTTCGTACGTGATTTTTTAAAATTGAATTATGTGAATTCACAGTAAAACTTAATAAGATTCTTAACACTTGACATTTAGTAATACACAATTGAAAAATAAGAAATTGAAATCCATCTCTGGAATATTTTTTGCGATTATGGCTGTGATGCTATGTTCAAATCCCGAGTAATATATTATTGTTTATTTATGACATTTCATCATAGAAAGTATGTTGATAGGTAGATGCTTTTATGATGTAACGGTTAACACGTATTAAGCAATTATAGGCAAAACCGACTTGATAGATAGGCAGTATGAGAAAAAAAAACATTATACGATGTCTTCTATCACATCGGTGAGATTATTGGATGATCAGTTTATTTTTATAATTGTTTATGTTTGATTTTTCTTTATTGTGAGAGGCTAAAAAAAAAGAAGGAAGTTCCAGTTTTTAGATGATATGAATTATTGCATCCCATAATGGAAAAAGTAAGAAAATAAAAACGATCCTTTGTTTAGGGGAGGGAATAGGGCACCTACTATTCTAATCACCTACGTTTAAGTGATGTCAGCATGATTGACGAGACCTGACAATTTTTTACTTGAAACATTGAAAACTTAAATCATGTTTTTAATTCCGTGAAACTGGATTTAGCACAGTTTAGCTACAATCTCTTCAAATATTTTTTGAAAATAGATGTTCTGTGATAAAATAATAATTTGATCTTCTGTAGATTCTGTACAATGCCCTGTGAATGAAGAATATGTAAACTGTGTCAACTTATGTAACACATGTTCCGCTCCCGAATATTGCCGAACACCATACTGTAATCCTGGGTGTGACTGCAAACCTGGATATTACAGAAGCATCTATGGACAATGTATAACTGCAGAGCAATGCATCGCTGAAGCATATGGTAAGTTTTTGTGACAATTAAATGAATTAAAAGTGAATAACTTAAATACTGTAGTCTGAACGAAGATTTAGATCTACGTTGATACTGTAAAAATGTGACATTTAGTGAGTTATAAAAAATAAAATACAATCACAATAGACATCTATATGATTTATATCGATAATTATCTCGTGAAAATAATGTAAATGACGGAGTTTGATTAAGTCATTGTCAATTTTGTAATACTGTGCGGTTAACCTTTAACTGCTGTCACAAAAATTGCCACATAACTACTGTGAGCGGTCTGTCAGACCGCTTAATTTAAAGATGAATAAAATGCTACATTAACGCTCAGAATACTTTTTAAGCATTAAACTTTATATACCAGACTATTATAAACAAAATTCAGCTATTCAAAAGTCTATAGAAGTAGCAATAAGGCTCCCAGCGATACAAAATTTGACGAGTATCTATATTTAAACGAAAAATTACGAGTTAAACTGTGAAACTTGAAAAACTCAGCGGTCTCTGAGACCGTTAACAGTAATTATGGGTTAAAAAAAATTACATTTTTAAAATACCAATTCAAAGTTTAAAAAGAGATAAAAGCAAATTGATATAAGTAATTTTATATGTGATTTATATACGTCTTTCAAATTATTAAATATATTAAAATGGTCCTATAAAATAATCAAAACTGAAATAATATCTATGTATAATTAAACAACATATACACTATATGGCCATTAATGATCGGATACTTTCAATCTTAGTCATTCTGTCGGATTCTTCTGGATCTTCAAGATTATAAAGAAAATGTTTGACCTCAAATTTATCTATGTCCATTTGATAAGGAGGACAACTAGGTGGCAAACAAAAAATAAAATAATAATAATAATATTTAAGATCGCTGTGTAAATTAAAATGCACGAAATGATATATTACTGCAGAATACAAATTTGTGGATACTGTACAAAATGTACACTGATTTTTGTAAGAATAGCATGTATATTCATAGAGAAATTTGCCAATTTGTGTAAGAATGCACGCATATTTATAGAGCTGTAGCAATTTTTATAAAAAAGTTCAAAAAATTCTTGAATGTTTTAAACTTATATCATTCAAGGTTTTCAATCAAATTTAACGCGTTTTAGAAAGATAAGAAAAGTGTAGTAGAAACAACATAGTACAATAAGAATTTAAATGCATTACATATTTTATGAAATATGAGCAGTTATATGAAATAATTTTTATCTGCGCCTACGCGAAAGATAACAAAGATTTTTTTTTTTACATAAATTGATAGTCAACTCTATGGAGCAACTCTAAGAAAAATCCAGTCAAATATCCTGAAAATTAAAAAAGATATTGTCGACAAAGTGAGCTGATATTTAGTTGCTCTCTAAAAGCAACTGAATGATAAGGGATTTACCACAAATTAGCAATTTTAATTTTTTTTTTTAATTTTCATTTTTTATTGGTGTTTTTTTCTTCTTGGATTACTACCAGAACAAACCTTTTCCAGGATAAAAAGAAGCATTAAAATCGAAGCATTTGTTCCAAATCTACTCATTCATATTTATTAAATACTAACTTTTTCTTAAAAGTCAGTTAATAAAAAAATGACAATTTGTGGAAAATCTTTTATTAGTCAGCCGTTTTTAGAGAGCAATTAAAAATTAGCTCTCTCTATCAACGACATCTTTCTGATTTTTACGATATTTGATTGAATTTCTTTCATGAATGGCTCCATAGAATTGATTATTACATTATGTAAAATGATCGTTGTTATTGTTCGCACATGCGCAGAAAAAATATTTCATACAACTTATCATATTTCATAAAATATTTAATATACTTATATTCCTGCTGCACTATATTGTTTCTACTATATTTTGCCAATTTTTGTAAAACTGGCGTTAAATTTGGTTAAACATCCTGCATCATATAAGCTAAAAACATGCAAAATTTTTTTGAACTTTAAAAAAAAATCGCTATATCTCCATGAATATATGTGCTATTCTCACATAAATAAATGGACGTGTTGTACAGTATCCATATTACTCTTTCCTGAAGTGATAAATAATTTCGTGCGTTTTATAGTACATGGTGATCCCAGCTATTATTTTTTTTTTTTACTTTTTGTCAGTTTCCTAATTATCCTCCTTATCAAATGGATGTTGATAAATATATAGTCAAACAAAATCTTTATAATCAAGAATTTCCAGAAGAATCTGACGAGTATATTTTTAAATATTTGAAAAAATGTCAAAAATTAAAAGTGTCCAGTGACTAATGGCCATATAGTGTAATTGCTTTTAATAAACAAACTCTAAAACTCAATATTTTATTCTATTAATTTATTGCACTTCTGAGCTACACAATATGTTGAAGTTTTGAAATCATTTTAGAGATTTATTATTACGCTTTTAATAGTCTATATTCTCTTTTAATAGTCATACCTCTCAAAACATATGAAGAAAAATCAAGAGTACATTCAGAGAGAAATAAGCTAAAATCAAACAAATTTATGAGTTTGGAACCAATTTCCTACGATTACTAACTGTTATAAGGTTCTACTCTGAAAATTATTCTTTCAAAATAGCTTTGCTACCACTATTTCAATACTATAATCTTTGCGGTAAATTCATATCACAAATATTGCCAAAAAATGCACTACAAAGTTTTTTTTTTTTTAATTAGTGGTAGCCAAAGCTTAACTCTGAAGTAACGGTGTGAACAAAATATTTTTGAGTCACACTTGATAAAGGATTGCAAATTATTAAATATAATTTAATTGCTGTTTATGTATTTAATGTTGCGTAAAATGTTTCTTTTGACGATACCATTTATTTAGCTTTACAACAACAATGTGGTATAAATGAAGTGTACACGAACTGTGTGAATCCGTGTAATGATTGCTATTCAAGAGGAAGATGTGACGAATATTCATTAAGCTATTGTTCTCCCGGATGCGACTGTAAACCTGGATACTTTCGAAATGATAATGGAGTCTGTGTACCAGAATGGAACTGTTTACGAGGTAAGCTGTTTACTATTATTATTATTACTAAAATCGGAAACTGTATAGAAAAAGTGTTTAGTAATAAAAAGTAAAGGTATTTTGATATCCGAAATTTCCATTTTGCAATAGTTTTAGAATATGAAAACTCTTCCGAGTAAATAACATACTTTCAAACGAGATTTAAAAAAAAAATCCTATTTGGGAGCATTTTAATTAGTTTCTAAATGATACAAACTTTAAACGAGGGTTGTCCAACTTGTGGCCCACGTAGAGTTACCGTTACCTCGATTTTCGCATACAATAATTTTCTATTTTTTTAATGAAAAAAATTTTGCGATTTAATGTGGAAATAATGTGGATTTGAATTTGGAAATAGTAGTTGTAAATTGTTTTCAGGCAAAAAGGTTAGACAGCCCGCTGCTTTAATGAATAATAGAAAACATTTACGCAAGCACCACTCGCCAATACCATGCATAGTTTACAGACACCCAAATTCTTGGTGGCCAAAAGCTGACTAAAAATTGACAGTGGTCAAAGGTACAGCTTGCTTAGCATTCATACGATCTCATTAATTTGAGTACCAGTTAATTTAGAATCGAAATCTTCACCTTCTTTAATTGCAGAAAAATAATGAGAAATGTACGCCTTCAACAACTTCTATTTTTCAAGTAATCACTTAGGCCTAGTACTCATGGGAGGAGGGGGGTGCTTGATCATAACTTAAGTTATACAGCACTAGAGGATGATTTCTGATTAGGAGTGACTTGTTTATAGCATAATATCGAGTAAATTGTTACTGGCTTTGTTTATATGATAAATCAGAATTATGATATAGATGGAAGTTGAAATAAATATTAAGAAATACCGCAAATTAAGGGGGCTCAGGGGTTGAAAACTTTTCAAAAAATCGATTTTTTTTCATGATCTAGTTTGATTATTCAATTAATTCTTAACTCAATATCAAAACCGCGTAAAAATATTAGCATTTTTAACGGAGTTATAAGCATTTATGTATCGATATTTACGTAGCCGCATCCATATAATTTCAACTTTAAGTCGTGTTTTCTCAAAATTTGATTTTTGACGACTAACACCAAGATTTAAAAAAAAACTATTTGATGGAATGGCTTAATTTTTTTTTTTTTTTTTTTTTTTTTTTTTTTTTTTTTTTTTGCATGCATATAACATTATTATCTAGATTATGAATAAAGGATATAACTATCACTTAAAAAAAACATTATTAAAAAATCTCTCAAAGTTGAAAATTTAAAAAAACCCGAAAAAAATACAACTTTTTTTCCATTAAAAATACTCAAAATATTAAACTATCTAAAATACATTAATTCATAATCTAGATAATGATGTTATATGCATGCAAAAAAAAAAAAAAAAAAAAAAAAAGCCATTCCATCAAATGGTTTTTTTTTTTTTTAAATCTTGGTGTTAGTCATCAAAAATCAAGTTTTGAGGAAATGCGACTTAAAGTTGAAATTATATGGATGCGGCTATGGAAGTGTTGATACATAAATGCTTATAACTCCGTTAAAAATGCAAATATTTTTATGCGGTTTTTTGCAGTGAGTTAAGAATTCAATGAATAATCAAATTAGATCATTAAAAAAAAATCTATTTTTTGAAAAGTTTTCAACCCCTGAGGCCCCTTAAGATTCCTTAGTCTCAAAAGCAATTGTGCTCAAGACGTGGAGGGTAGTATAATAAATTCACAGGTTTGGGCCATATTGCCTTGCCTTAAGTTTATATTCTATACCTTCAGATGAAGAATCTTCAAAAAGATAGTAATTCAAATTCTCAGTATCGTTCAAAATTCTTCAAATTAAAAAAAAAATTGCATATTTTTACATAGGACTGTAGAAAAGGGTATACCGTGGTATACGCCGGCTACATATTTTGATACATTCAATATCCAAACGCATTTGGCCAGAAAAGACTTCGACTCGCATGCACGTATGGCCTCCGAAGTGTAATGAATAGAAAAAAATAACTCTAGAAAGATACCGGTAGAGCTTTCCAGTGTTATCGTTATTTTCTAGCGATAAACATATTATAATACCATAAGTATAAGTATTCGAGTTAATATCAACTAAAACATCCGCCTAAATTGCGTTTAGTCTAAAACGCAATTTAGGTGGATGGAAATTATTTGCAAAGAAAACTCTGTCGATAACAGGCATAGCCATAATATCTATACAAGAGGGCATATAAATATTTGCATATGCACACTTCGAACTTTGAACTCGATAGCAGAAACAGAACTCAACATACGCTGAAATGCTTTCTTTTCAAAGCACTTGACTATACAGGTTCTCGCCAAGTGTGTTAAGATATTGAGGGTATTGAATAAACATTTTGTATATCCAGGATATTTTAAAAGAAACGCTGTATAAGCTATGCTTCCTAAGAAAAGTTAAGGCACACATTGTTAATTTTTTAATTCTTTTTTTAGTCATTGTTAGGATTAATCGTTCATCTCACGAAATACTTCTCGTCTTGTCTCTCTGTCAGTCCGTCACACGCTCGTTCTCGGAAACTATTTAAGCCATAGACTTGATTTTATTACATATAACTGAATACCCCCTGACCATTTCAAAACCATAAAATTTTGGAAAAGTCTTATATTATTTTAATTGTTGAATTCGTTCTTTTTTTTATTTCAAAACATAATCTTAAATTCAGCAAACATTTCAGAACCCCGACGGCGTCGTGACAATGAAGATGGCTCCCACGCAATAGATCGTAGGTTAAAAGCTCTCGGCGAAAATTCAAAATTTGGCTTTCTTCCGAACTTAAAATTGTTATTTTTTGCTGAATTTATTTTCTAAAGTAATTTTGTGAAAAATTATGCGTTCCTGTCTCCACCCCCAAAATAGAAAAGAGTAAACATTTAAAAAACGGAATTGCATTGAGTTTTTTTAAACATAAATTTCTAATTATTTCAGTGGACTTTTTTTTTAAGCGAAGTATCCTGTGTAGATTAAATTTAAAACCTAAATTACAAAAGAAAAAAGGCAAAATAGAGAGCAGAATTTTTGTTTGATGTTGCCATCTATAGGCATTTTTAATGAAAAACAAATAATTTGTAATGTCACATTATTTAAATCTAACAGTTTCTAATTATTATTTTACGTCCAATTTTATTGATCGGTTTTAAAATTTCAGCTATTTGGCAATGCTTAAAAATTTTAAAGAATGAGAGAGAGTTTAATTTCAGGGTGGGAGGTGCCAACAAATTTTAAAATCGTAGCAATAAATATAATTGTAGGACAATGAGGATGTATTAATTTTATATTAACAATTTTTATTAATTAATTTAAGAATAAAGCGTTTTAAAAGAGAAATTAAACGAAACCCTCTGTGCGATCTGCGATAAAAACTCATTTTTTTTCTTCGACTAGACCACTGCTATGAGAGCAGCTTTTTTATTTAGACTTCTAATAATAAAGAATTTTGTTATAAATTATATTTATCTATTTTACGCTAATGCATAATGATATAATAATCAAAGATAAGATTTCCATACCTATATCCGAAAAGCAAAACCTAATTTTAAGCTACACCCACTCGCATATTTTAGGTGCCCTTACTATTTGTCCTAAAATATATAATTAATTCCATCCAAAATACAAGATTATACTTTTTAAGCAATTTAACAATCATTCTTCTAAAGATAGACAATCTATGCTAGATTTATAAATTGCTTGTTAGATAAAAATGTGATAAGAATTTTACGATGTTTCATTAAGTTGATTAATCACGCCATCTATTGACATTGTTGTATCATTTGCATAATAATTATTAAAGCTTTAGTCGAATAAGCTGTGTTTAAAAAATAAAACAAAAGATCAAAAATGTAACTCTGAATATTTACATACTGTTTAGTTTGGTGTTATTTTCAAATTTTCCAAACGTCCACTTAACATTTCTAATATAAAAATTCGGAGTGTTTTTACGTAATTCTAAGAAAAATGCCTATTTCTAACAAGGGGTCCACCAAACATGGTGCGCACAGATTTAGATGATTTCAAAGTATGTTGTAGGGTTCATACCACTAATTATTCTGGTAAAATGGTTTCTTCAAATGGGCCTTAGTTTTTGAGAAATTGGGGGTTAAAGTTCAGCGTATATTTTAAATACCTATTAGATTGGCTTTTCCGTGTGGCTCCGTGGCGCTGCGGCAGCGTCTGAGTCTGCAGATCCGAAGGTTGTGAGTTTGAATCCGTCTGGAGCCTTTTTATACTTTACTTATTTTTATATCTTTTGAATGTTACAAATTTTAAGCAGAATTGGGAATTCTACAGCTTTTGATATTTTCTTAGTAAATTACACTTACATTTTCGAATTTTTTCATAAAACTTTTTTTTTTTTTTTCTTATTGACAAAACTGCAAAATTAATTTATTCCTAGAACTTTTTTTTTATTAACTATTATTTACAATTTTTATTTTAAGCAAAGTTCAGAAATAATAACTTTCTTTTTCTTTATTTTATAGAATTTCATATGAAAATTTTAACCTTTTCTTCTATAAAAAAGACAAGATAAATTTGGGAGTAATTTCTCAAATGTACTTAGGATTAAATAATTCAAATAATGCATATATTTGAAAGAGTAATAAAATATCAATGCAGTAATGCTAAAATGTTAGTTTTTACCAGTTATCAAAATTTTCAGAGCTCTGAAAATACATTTATCTCCAACGTTGAACCTTAACAACATTTATCGTTTTCACAAATAACAAATGGCAGATTACGTTTAAAACTATTTTTTTTTGTAACAAATTAAAACATGTGATTAATAAAAACTCAATTGGATTGCAAAAAATCGTCTGTAAATGAGATCAAGTTTGTGATACATATATATTTTTATTTATTTATTTATTTTTATCGTCTGCTTTCCTTTCATCGGTTATATCAAAATAAAAGAAATTTTCTTTTTATTGACATTGTTTATTGGCTCGTAAACAAATGATGATTAAACTTTTTTTTTGTTTTAATCTTTTAATGTATTTTTAAATATATTTATCACGAATCAAGTATTTAAGGAATATAAATTATGTAAATTTACACAAATTTAAAAAAAAAAAAATCAGACATAAATTAAATCCAACTTCCGTTTATATTAAAAGTTTCTAAAAAAAATAATTTTCCCGAAAAAATTTATAAATGTACAGTTTTTTTTAAGGGGATAGTTTACCTCAAAACTGATAAAAAAAATCGATATTTGTTTTTAAACATTTTAAAAATAAATGAAAGCCTGTTTAATGATGAATATTGTAAAACCTCATTTTTACCCATACGACAATTTGCAAATTTTGTTTATACACCCACACAATTGATAACTTTAAACGTTTTTTCTCCTCTATGTTCATATTTTTTTCACTTTCATGTTTTAAAAATGCTAAGGCTTTTTATTTATTTATTTATTTATTTATTTAATACAGAGATTGAAAATTTTTTCTACATGATCTTTAATACATATGGGTTAAATATGTGCATGGAATTAGCTGTAAGGTTATTATTATTATTATTTTAAACAGAAGTATATATGAAGATATGTTAGATTTCATCACTCTACATTACATATGTCATTAAAAAATTATATTAAATGTAATATTAGATTATCTAAAAATCCATGCACATATTGTGTAATACACATTTCACAATCTAAAAAAGTTTTTGAGTAATCTAAAAATATTACTATTTAAAGTAGCATGGATTTTAAAATGTTTAAATTTTCTTATACTCTTTAAAAACTTTAATTAAAAATGCAGTTTTATTTATTTATTTATTGCAAAATATACTATTACTTCATCACTGAAATGCAATCTGTTCGCTATTTGAACCAAAATTTAAAAAAAAAATAATAAAAAAATGTTGTAAACACAAACTGCCCCCTAAAGAAAATATCAAAAGTTTCAAAGCTGTAAAATTCCCAATTCTGCCTAAAATTTGTAACATTTAAAAGCTATAAAAATAAGTAAAAAAAAAAAAATAAAAAGGCTCCAGACGGATTCGAACTCACAACCTTCGGATCTGCAGACTCAGACGCTGCCGCAGCGCCACGGAGCTACACAGAAAATCCATACTAATAGGTATTTAAAATATACACTGAACTTTAACCCCCAATTTCTCACAAACTAAGGCCCATTCGAAGAAACCCTTTTACCAGAATAATTAGTGGTATAAACTCTACAACATGCTTTGAAATCATCTAAATCTGTGCGCACCATATTTGGTGGTCCCCTTGTAAGTTCTTTCATTATTTACAGACGTATAGTAGAAAATATTATTATTACTATTATTTTATCTGTCTGTCTGTCTGTTTGTGCTGAATAAGCTCAGAAACGATTGCATAATTGAAAATAAACTTATTAGGGTCGATTCGGAAATTTTTCTGACTGGGTTGCAAGGTTTGATCTCTTTTTTAATTCTGAAATTTTACATTTACACCAGAAATTTTGTAGCGAATAGTTATCTTTATTTAACGACAGAAGCTTAATGATTACTGAAAGAAAAATTCTTCTTTCAGAATTTCTGATGTGAATCCAAAGTTTTAAAATTGAAAGTAAAGGCAAAACTGGCAACCCAGCAGTTTACAATTTGTCGCATTTTAATAGTTTTTTAGAAAACAGGAAAAAAGCAAAAGAATCAATCAATCAACTAATCTCTTAATTCTCAAAACTTCAAGAACTAATTGGTCAGTTTTAAGAATTGAATTTCATGGTGCTTGAAAAGTCTAATTAAGATTTATGTGATAATTCTGTCTACAATTTAAAGTTTTTCACATTTTGATAGCTAAAATACTTTTTGAGAAACCAGACAAAAAACCATGAGAATCCATCAACCAAATATTTTTTAATGTTCAAAGACGCTGAGAACTAATTAATTTTAAGGCATCCTACGATGATTGAAAGGTCTAATTAAGATTCAAACATTCATAAAAAATAATATCTAAATTTTTAGCTTACGATTTACATTTTTTTAATTTAAAACTTGGATTGGCAAGTGTTTCCCCCCAAAATCTCAAAAGAGTTTTAAAAATATTAAGGCAACATAACGCAGCTAATCTTAATTCCGGTGATTCATTTCTGGACCGCCTAATTTTAATTCCTGAATGCCACATTGGCACCGGAATTATGGCATGTAAATATCCCTTTTATCAAGTACATGAACATTAAGCATGAACATTACGCATGAACATTACGCACATGGTGCTTTTACAATACATTTATATAAAATAGACAAACGTCAAAATGATAAATGTATCTGTGGTAAACATGGGGATATACAACACTATCTCTTTGATAGATGTCTTATTTCAAATGACTTTTTAGTTTTTATATACAGAAGAACTTTAGAGTAGAATATGCGTAATATATTACTTTCTCAGTGAAATTATAAAAAGTTATGTGGAATCTACAATGATTTAAATAAGAATTTTTCGTTTATACGATATAAGTTTTGACAGTATTTTGAACTGTGATGACATCGCGCTGAATTGACACTATAACACATTCACTGTGAACTGTTGAACTTATAAACCCTATTTCAGTTTTAACAGTTTACCAAATGTTATATCTTTTAAATTTCAGAGGTTTTTTTTTTATTTTTTTAATAAATATTATATAGTTGGTAGTGGGGATTTTCCACCAGGGATAAAATAACTATGCTAAATTTGGTGGGTGCCCGGTGGGGGATCAAGTCCTCAATTACATGAACAAAAGGGTTAACCCTCATCGGCACAGAAAAATTCTGTTCGTAAAATGATGAAATGACTGATTGACATCGGAATTTATAAACGACATTTTTAGAAATTAAAAACCTGTTACTTTAAACTTTCATTGCAAAAACAAAATTTATTAAAATATTTTTAGTGTTATTTGTAAATTTGACATTAAAATTAGGTGGTCCCGACATGGGGCCACTGCCCCGGAAAGGTTAAATAAATGTGTGTAGGGAGATGGTTAAAAGACGACGAACGGGGAATCAAATTCAAATTTTATTATTTCATTTGTAATCTTTTCTTATTTTGCCCTGAAAATCAAAACATGCATTTTAATCCAAAATTTCTGCTTTTGGATCTAAAAATATATTTCACAACAGCTTTACTAATATTTAAAATTGTTGTTTAAAAGAAGAGTACTTCAGTTTTTTGATAGCTTTTTCAAATTAGTTTTATAAACCCAGGATTTGCTTTTAAAAAAGAAAGGCAACATATTGAGTTATCAATTCAAAAGCCAGGAGTTATCTTTTAAAAATATGAGGCCCGCCAAGCTACTAGCATTTTTGAATAGAATAATTATTGAATGACAGAAATTTTGCAGTTTCATAAAGGAAAAAATTTATTTGTAAAAAATTAGAACAAATGATCTTCAGGCAAAGAGGTAGGACATATCTGTTTTATAGGAACAGTAAAAACATGTCTTATAAAAGTATAAAACATATTTTCGATTACTAATAATACAAAATAATGCCATTTACACTAAATCTACCCTCAATCTGCATAATTCCCATACCGATAATTTCCGTAAAACTAAACCGGTTTTTCTAGTAAATAAACATGTTTCGAACCAGAAATTGTTTTTATTAAAATGTGTCTTTTTAATTGTGTTTTCTTCAGTAAATTGTTCATTATACATTTACTTCACGGCTTAAAGTTCTTTTACCTAATTTGAAACAATTTTACAGAAATTATCAGTATGTTGGCAGCTATGAATTAGTAACCACTATGAACTTACATATAATTTTATTATACATAACTATACGTTATCTCATTTCCTTTTATTTATATACGTGATTTTATTCAGTATTTCTGTGTAAGTTAATTTTAAGTATTAAAAAAAACTTACCTTTATACAGCTCAAATTATACATATACTAGTATATAACCCCGTCAAAAATGACGGAATTTTCACTTGCAATTTTTTTTTTTTTTTTTTTTTTTTTTTTTTTTACTTGATATTTAGTTTTTGAACAAATTTTAATTTCAAAACAAAGAACAATATTTATTACAATAATAATTGGCAAAATAAAACTCAATTTTTCTGAAGATTTCACAAAACATTTAAATTAAATATTGAAGTTTTTAAAATTTTAAAATACATTCTTTATTATGATTCGGCAGCGATTTTAGTCGTGGGTATATGATAGATTCTTAGTTCGATGCTTTTAGGCATCGATTATGAAGCTTTGGGTTTTTTTTTCTTTTTTAATTTAGTTTTGATGCCATCTATACGCAGTTAATATACACAAAACAACTTTAAAAAAAATCGTAGTTTCTTATAGACAATACTGCTATTTTCTATAGTAGGAGGCATTGATTTAAATCAAAATCAAATTTTAAAAACTTCAGCTTGCAACTTTAAAAATTCCATCCGTAAGTTATGAAAACCAAAATTATTATTATTGTTTCTTTTGTAAAATTTTAAATTAAATCTACCAGTTTTTAAAGCTTAGATTATACACTATCTACCAAAAAGTATTTGTACACTTTCAGTTTTTGACATTTTGTCAAATATTTAAAAATATACTGGTCGGATTCCTCTGGAACTTCAGAAATATAAAGATTATGTTTCACTTTATATTTATTTACATTCATTTGTTAAGCGGGTAATTAGGGGGCCGGCAAAAAAACAAAGAATAATAGAAATATTTGGGATCGCCCTGTACATGAAAATGCACGAAACGACTTATCGCTTTAGAATACAAATATATGAATACAGTAGAATATGTACACTAATTTTTGTGAGAATAGCATGTATATTTATGGCGATAGAGCGATTTTTTTGAAAAATTCAAAAAATTCTGGTATGTTTTTTGTTTATATCATAGAGGGTTTTTGACCAAATTTAACGCAAATTTCAGAAAAATTGGCAAAATCTATTAAAAAAATATACCGCAATTGGAATATAAATATATTTAATACTTTATGAAATATGAGTAGTTTTATGAAATAATTTTTATCTGCGCATGCGCGAACGATAAAAACAATTCTTTTACATCATTTAATAGTCAATTCTATGGAGTAACTTATAAAAAAAATCCAATCAAATATCGTGAAAATTCAAAAAGATATCATTATTATAAGCAAGCTGTTTTTACATTGCTCTCTAAAAACGGCTGAATGATAAGGGATTCTCCACAAATTGACATTTTTTATTAACTGACTTTTAGGAAAAAATTAGTACTATTTAATGAATACAATATTGCTGCTAATAAGTATCTTGACACCTGTGATAGAAAAGGAAAAGGGCTTTTACTCTTTTCCATCACAGATGTCAAGATACTTATTAACAGAAATATTGTATTAGATATTGTATACATTAAATACTAATTTTTTCCTAAAAGTCAGTCAATAAAAAATGTCAATTTGTGGAGAATCCCTTATCATTCAGCCGTTTTTAGAGAGCAATGTAATAACAGCTTACTTATAATAATGATATCTTTTTGAATTTTCACGATATTTCATTGGATTTTTTTTATAAGTTACTCCATAGAATTGACTATTAAATGATGTAAAAGAATTGTTTTTATCGTTCGCGCATGCGCAGATAAAAATTATTTCATAAAACTACTCATATTTCATAAAATATTTAATATATTTATATTCCAATTGCGCTATATTTTTTTAAATAAATTTTGCCAATTTTTCTGAAACTTGCGTTAAATTTGGTCAAAAACCCTCTATGATATAAACAAAAAACATACCAGAATTTTTTGAATTTTTCAAAAAAAATCGCTCTATCGCCATAAATATACATGCTATTCTCACAAAAATTAGTGTAAATATACTACTGTATTCATCTATTTGTATTCTAAAGCGATAAGTCGTTTCGTGCATTTTCATGCACAGGGCGATCCCAAATATTTCTATTATTCTTTGTTTTTTTGCCGGCCCCCTAATTACCCGCTTAACAAATGAATGTAAATAAATATAAAGTGAAACATAATCTTTATATTTCTGAAGTTCCAGAAGAATCCGACCAGTATATTTTTAAATATTTGACAAAATGTCAAAAACTGAAAGTGTACAAATACTTTTTGGTAGATAGTGTATTCATTCGAAATTTGCTTACATTGTAAACGAAATTTTTATTTCTTATCAAATGCCATTTAAATGTAAGAAATATATACTATCATAAACTAAATAAAAATCATCAAATTTTAATTTAAGAGCAATTTTGATTTATTTGCATGCATTGCATCAAAGCAGATAAAGTTTTAATTTAAGACCATGTGAAAAAATAATTTTCAGTTATATTAATGCAGTCATGATGATATCTTATATATCCATAACAACTTGAAGAAAAAAAAAAGAGTTTATTTATTTAAATAGAAAACAAAATTTAAAAAAATTAACCGGATAAATGCTAGCATTTAAAAATAATAATAATAAAACTAAATTTAAATTCATCTAAAACTAAATTTATGTTTTTTTATTTTATATTCCCAAAAAGGCTTCTAAAATAGTTCATAGATGGCAGCACTAAAGTTGTGAGAGACGGTGCTAGAGTGATGAATAAAATACGATCGTACTCAGATAATAAAAAACTTTTCCACTTTCACTGTTATCTTTATGTATTATAATTGGGTTTGATATATACATGTTTTATATGAAAATATGCTGAAAAAACATTATTTCAAATGGAAGAAATTTTAAAAGCATCATTTTAGCATCTGTTTACAATTAAGCCTAACGTGGCGTCTAACAACGGTTGAATCCAGAGTGGAGTGGCACAACCTGGAACCGTTCTACACATCATTTCTTCGGACGCATTTTATTATAAGTAGATGTTCAGAAATGTTATAAATTATAGAGTGTGAATTTTACATATTGTGCCCTCTCTGTATTCAGCAGTAAAAGCATAGCTGTCTATCTTCCGTTTTTTTTTTCAAGTTAAATAGTCATTTTAAACCAGAAATTTTACTTAATAAAGTATAAAAATCAGTGTCATCAGTATCATAGAATCAAGTAACTTTTTATTAAATGAATTTTCTGGTTCTGAATAAGTTTAATTAACTTGAAAAAAAGTAGGTTGAAAGGTATGGAAAAGTTACTATTTTGTTAATTTAATTAAATATTTTAAACAGTGAACTACTTATTGAAATGGTATACAGAAAAATTAATCTTTTTAAGAGAGACAGCCTATTTGTCCGCCTGGAGAGGAATATTATGACTGCATACCAACATGTAAAGTCACCTGTGATACATATAATATTGCCGATGTGATCTGTGATACAACGTGTAACCGAGGCTGCTTTTGTAAGAGAGGATTCGTCCGCAGAGCAGACGGCTTGTGCGTCCCACCCTCAGAATGTCCAGGTATTTAGTTTATTTATGACGTACAGTAACATAATTGTTTAAGTGTATATTTACATTTTTATTGCACTTTAATATTATAAGTTAAAATAAAAGTTAATATATTGCTTTTTTGTGTACTGATTTTAAGAATATTTCACTCAATTACTGCATTAGTTTTACTGCTGTAACTTTAAAAAAATGAAACACACACACATACAAATTCAACAATAAACAGACACAAAAGAAGGAAGGGAATGCCTAGAGGCAATCATGTATAGTTATAGCAGCACTGCAGACAACTTCGCCATAATAATCATGAATAAGTGGAATGACCCTTACAATTACTTTCGTCATAAAAATATTTTACAAAGCAACGATACAAAGGTATGTGTAATGTTTTGCGTGTGTCGATGTCAAGACACCCAATAAGGTAACTCTTACGCTTGTATTCACATGTACCTCAATTGCTGGTTAAATGCAAGAAGCTCGGTCGAACACTCAAATGGTATTCACCATTAACCTGATTGAAACTAATTGTGGTCAGGCAATCAGCCAATGTTGAATACCAATCTAGCGCCCGACCGAGCTTCTTAAGCTTTACCATTAGTTGAGGTAGAATGCGAAAACGAACATTAGTTCAAGAACAGTAATTTTGAATGCGACTTTGTAAATTCTACTCATTTGCCCTAGATGAGACAGGAATTAAGCTCACAAGAATCACATTATTTACCAATTGCGTATGATTTATTATCAACTGTTGCACATTTGAACTTTGGTTTAATTTTTGATTTAGTTTTCAGTTTATACAACTAACATATTCATTTGTGTTCAGTTTCAGCAAAAATATATTTTTCAATCATAAAGTGCTTTTTCTTTATGGTAGTTAGTAATTCTTTCATATTATTTTTTTAGCGAGGCAACTACCATGCCCACAAGGCGAAATATTTTACCAGTGCTTGCCAACGTGTCGCACAACTTGCCGCACTTTGAATTCCTCAACAGGACTTTGTCCTACTGAATGCAAACAAGGATGTTTTTGTCAAACCGGTTTCGTTCGGAACGACAACGGAATCTGCGTGCCACCTTCAGAATGTCCATGTAAGTATCTTAAGCCATATGTCACGCAAAGGCACTCACAAGCTAATATTAAACCGGTAACAGTGTTCTTTAATATTTCTCATTTGCATTTTAAATATTTTAAACATTTTTTAAAATAGAATATCTGAGGTCAATATCTAATGTTATACAGGGTTTGTCCGCAAAGTATTAGGATTGATTTTCTTTTGCCGCGACTGTACTTCGGAGAGTGCTAGCACCGACTGGATTCGGTAGCGGACACTCCTACCTAACGAACGAGCGGCTGTTTAGTTGTCTCCGAGCACCTGGAGAGTCAGGACAGGCATTTTCGCGCGACGTGTTTCTGTGAGTGGTGCAAGCCGAAAATGCAGCGTTCGTTAGAGCAGAGGTATGCGATTAAATTCTGTGTGAAATCTGCGGCAAAGACGTTTGATATGATCAAGCAGGCTTACCCAGATGTTGCTTTAGCAAGAAGTGGTGTGTTTCGTTGGCACCAGGCCTTTTTGGAGGGCCGGAAAGAGGTCGCCGATGAAAATCGTGCTAGAAGACCTTCGACTTCGACAAACACCGACAATGTGACTCGTGAGCGCAAAGTTTTGAACTCATACCGTCGACTAAGTATTCGTTAAATTGCCTAGATGGTAAATTTACCAAGATCTGTGGTTCATGACATTGTGAGGGAGCATTTGAACGGGAAGTTGCACCACGACAATGCCCCGGCTCACACTGCCTTTCTTGTGAACAGCTACCTGACCAACGCCGGCATCCCAACGCTTCCGCAGCCGCCCTGCAGCCCAGATGTGGCTCTCCCGGACTTTTTTTGTTTCCTCGCCTGAAAAGGCCGATGAAAGGCAAGCATTTTGAGACGACAGAGGGGATCCAAGCAGCATGCACCGCGGCTCTCAAGGCTATTCCGGAGAATGCCTTCCGTGACGCCTTCAATGCTTGGAAATCGCGCTGACAGCACTGCATCGACGCAGAAGGAGCCTATTTTGAAAGTTTTTAAAGAATTGTAATGATTGGCTCAATAAACTTTTTAAATCGACTCAGTCCTATTACTTTCCGGACAAACCCTGTATATATATATATATATATATATTTTTTTTTTACTTTTTAGATTTTGTTGTTTTTTCCCCCTAGAACAATTTCAAATACGGAATCTATTCCGAAAATAAAGATATTTTTCTATGTATTTTATATATGTGATGACTGGGTGGGCAATTCGTATGTGCGATAATCAAATTATTGACCTATTTTTTTTTCATTTTTCTACACAAACACGGTATTGGAACAAATATTGGCACAAACATTAACACATAACATTAACAAATATATACAAATCTAAAATGGTTTCTCTTCCATTATACGACCGACGTTCATCCGAGTTGTTCTCTTCATTCACCTTCTTAGGTGAAGCCATTCCGTGTTCTGGTTAGCTTTTCCTCTATCTACAAAAAGGGGCGGGGCGCTGCTAGAGCAAAGAAGGCATGCGCAAACATCACACCTCCCCCCTTTCGAAGTTTGATTTAGACTTTAGGGACTAAGAAAAATGCAATGGATATCTATTCTATAAACATTTAGTAAAACACTTTATTAATAAAAAAAAAATTACAATACTTACGTAACATAAATATAACTAAAAGTATAACTAAGATACTACGCAATATAAAGCTATAATACTAATATTAATGTTTTAATGTTCTAGGATAAATATTTTAAAATTCAAGTAACAGTCTTAAAGGTAATAGAAGATCACCAAATCAAAAAAAAAAAAGTCGTAGTGTTTATGTAAATTTTGTAAGGCAGAATTTCTTTTTTTAAGGTGATGCATACAGTCTGCTCAAAAAATCTGTATTACCATGGAGATTTCCACGTCGTTAGGATATCTAGACTTGAAATCACTGCAATACCAGAGTCCACCTTTGAAGGCTGGCACTTTGAGATGCACAGTCTGTCAGAAATTTCAAGGGGTTATAGTCAATCACAACAGTCACTTGCAAGCCATAAATACAATGTTTGACTACTAAGAATATATTTGTTAAAAACACATAACCTTGCTCATTGATACACAAAAACAAGACATTCAATATGAACCTTTATAATTAAAAATAAAATATAAAATCAACGTTTCGAGCAGTTTTCTGCAGCCGTCTTCAGTACAATATGATGGTGAAATGACTAAAAGTTCATAAATGATACCTTCCTGAGTGAGAGAAAATTTCTGGAGCCTTGATCAATTTTTGATTCATTTCAATTTTATTTTATTAAAAATACTCTTTGACATTCACTGGATGGCGTTAATGCATCGTTGCATTCACATCATTGGTCAAGGTTCGAGAAATTGTCTCTCGCACAGAAAGCATTCATTTCTGAACTTTTAGTCATTTCACCATCATATTTTCCTTAAGACGGCTTCAAAATACGGTTCGAAACGTTGATTTTATATTTTATTTTATTTTTAATTATACAAGTTCATGTTAAAGTTCTTGTTTTTGTGTACCAATGAGTAAGGTTGTGTGTTTTTAACAAATGTATTCTTAGTAGTTATATTTTATGGTGCAATTGTCCATTATGTGTTTATAATGCTTGAATTTTTTTAGAGCGAAGATTACTGCATATGCTTCTTTCCCGATAGTAGCACAGTGTTCTAGACACTTGAGAATTTTTTACTTATGAAAGCGAATAGGTGTTCTTGATCATTTTCATTTTTATGGGATAGGTAAGCACTTATAGCATATGATGTAGCGTCTGCATAAATAATGAAAAGCTTCTGAAAGTTTGGCGAATAAGAAATTGGCTTTTTGCAGATGACCTGCTTCAGATCATGGAAAGCTTTTTCACACTGCTCAGTCCGTGTAATTTCGTTATGAGCACGTTTTTAGTCAATTCGATAAACGTTCGCTCTATTTCGGAGAACATCCGGAAAATATCTAATCCTATGTAGGTACATAAGATTTATAGTAGGATAGAAGATTTTACAAGCTTCTGACGTCTTTCTTCGATTTTGGAACTTCTAAGTTTTGCATCACTGCTACCTTTATCAAGATCAAGAGCATGTATACCAGATCCTACCACATAGAAATTTCACCTGAGGTTTTTCCAACACACACATCTTAAAATTGACTGTTAAGTTTGCTTTTTTGAGAGTGGTCAGAACAGCATCTAGGTTCTTAAGATGATCGATCCAGTCATTAGAAAAAATTACTATATCATCTATGTATGTTTCTGTTCCTGGATTTTTGAAAGGTCACAGCTGCGTTGCGTTATCCGAAACATATAATTGAAAAAGAATACTATCCTCGGTGTGTGACAAAAGACGCGAGATGTTTACAATGTCACTTAATCGTACCTGTCAGTATCCTTTCAGTAAGTCTAACATACTAATAAATTTATCATGTCTGTGGCATTAGACAAAGGGAATGAGTCGATTTCCGTTTAAGAATTCAAGTATCGATAATCAACGCATAGTAGCTACACTTACTATGGGATGAGCATGTTCACTCTCAGAATGCTCGATAAGTCCTAAACTATTAAATTTATTCAATTATTATTCAGTAACTATTAAGTTAAGATCTTCAATTTTGTCCATCTATTTCACTTTTAAATGCCTTTGGAATTCGGTATGGTTTTTGACATTTAGGTTGGTTATCTGATTTTAATTTAATTCGATGTTCACCTGCATTTGTAATTTTTGGAATTTCAGATTGGAGGTTGGAATATTTGCGTAAGACATTATAAGTTTCCTCTCTTTAGATGCTAAATGGTCAAGGTGTAATACTTTATCGAGTTTGTTCCGATCATCTTTAGTAATTTTCGGGACATTTTCAATTTCACCAAAATTGATATCATCATTATAATATACACCCAACAAAAAAAGTCTTGACACTTGCTATTTTAGATGTTTTGTTAAATATCTAGAAATATACATAAGGAATTATTCTGAAACTCCAGGTGTGTAAACAAAATAGTACAAGTCATAAATTTTTGCGAAGAGTATTGCCCGAAATCCAACAGGGAACTTCAACAATTTGAAAAAGAACGAAGATCTTTTGTATAACTCTGCCAAAACTAAAGAAGCAAAATAATTCAAACTGCAGAATATGATTGAGTTGTTTATTGTAATAAACTGTGTTCATTTTTATGTTTATAGTAAGTATACTCGTAGAGAAATTAAGCTTTTTATAAAAAAGATCCCAAATTTTTCACGTGTTTTGCTTATAATTTGCAGAGTTCTTCATAAAACGCAATGTTCTTTTCAGAAAATATGACAATCAACATTGTTCATAACACCCTGCAATCAGAATTAAAAAATAATAAAAATTGTATGACAAATGAGCAGGTTTACTAAATAATTTTTTACTGCGCATGCGTCAACGCTATTAAAATTTCATTTGCATATTATGTTAGTTAAATGTATAGAGCAACTTTTGTGAAAGTCTCAAAAACATAGATTGAAAATTCTGAAAATTATCGTCGATAGAACAAAATCAAAATCCGTTATTCCCAAAATGAAGCAAAAAGATCAGGGACTGTGTCCATATTCCATTGATTAGTGCCTACACAATATTGCACGTACTACTATATTTGGATACAGCTCCTTATTGCTAGACATTTTTATGTCTAGCAATCTCCTCGAAAATACTTAAAATTAATATTTTTATCCTATATTATTCTATATTAAAGTATAAAAAACCCAGTAACAATTTCATTAAAGACTAAGGCCTTCCCTTCGAAATTAAAAGCTTTCTGAAATTGATCAAGCCATACCCATCTGAAGGAAATATAATCACTCCAAAGCATTTTCCTGCTGTACAGCTATAGACCCGTCCTAGTATGCTCGCCACGTAACGGGGAGATAGCTGGTTCAAATCCAGCGTCTGCCACTTTTGGTCTTTCCCAATTTTCTTCAATATTTTACCTCTTGTAACGGAGGAAAAAAAGGATATTTGTGAAATCACGAGAGTATACTGGCAGCACTGCTACCAGTAGAAATTTCCGTGAATTGAAGAAATCTTTTTGAGAGTGTATGTATATACAGAATGTTTCATAAAAGATTTGCAAAATTTTAAGAGGTGATAATACACATCCAAACAAACAACTTTCATCAAAGAATGCATGATCGGAAATACAAAGCAAAGATGTGTATTTGAAAACTTTGTCAATGCAAACGTTAAAAAACCAATCCTGTTGGGAGAGATAGGAAGAAAACGACACTAATAGCGTGCAAATGTGATATGGGGAAGAAGAAGAACACGCGTGCAAAATTTCACCTCAATTAATACATAAAAGAAGAAAAGGTACTTTAATACATAAGGAAAAGGCTGTTATGCATTTTATCTACGGAACTGCAAATGGAAATGGCTCAGAGACTCAATGATTGTACGGACAGCTGTTACCCATCAGGCGGTTGCACTACCGTAAAACATTTGAGCGTTTGCCACGACAGTTATGAGACACGGAATCCTTTCTCACTTTTCCTCCGGATGTAAGTCGTCCAAAGATAGATGTAACATTGTTTGATGAAGAAATCATTTTGGATATGGTGGCTTATTAACAAAGTACACGACCAGTGGTTTGGCAATTACATAACACTCTTCGACATGGCGAGCACTGAAGAATGAATGTTTGAATCCTTATCATATATTCAACGAATCCAGGATTGGACTTGAGATTATCCTCGACGTGCAAAATTCGGCAGATGATTTCTGCAGCAGAACGTGGTAAACTCAGATTTTAAGACAATTGTCCATTTTTATGGATGAATGTACGCATGAATGCTTCTTCACATGTGAAGGTGCATTTAATATCCACAATCAACATGCATGGGAGGATGTAAATGCACATGCCACTTATTGGCATGCTCATCAGCAACGCTTTTGTATCAATGTTGATTGGAATAATCGTAGACGATCTACTCGTATTTTATCTTCTGTCAAAACGGCTTGCAAGGAAAAAAAAAACCTCACGTTTATGAAACAGATGCTGTCAGACATGTTGAACTTCGTTCCCTCTCCCATTCGGAGGGTCATGTGGTTCAAGCAAGTTGGAGCACCAAAGTTACGAGACGTACGAAACTATCCAAATACAATCGAGTATATATATATAACGAAATCCATCGTTAAGACAAAAAATTCATTATATAGAAAAATTCGTTGAATAGAGAACTGCAAAAAAATTTCATTTAATGTTTAAGTTTTTGAAACATAATTGTTTTTGAGGTGTTTAATTAAGTTTTTGAAATATTTAATGGAATTTTTTTCAGAATCTCAAACATTTTCGTCACTTACATTTTTTCCCCAGTGTCTTATTGATTATTTTCAAAATTATTACTTTATCACTGAGAGTTATATTTAAACTAGAAGCGATTTTATGAAAATGCAGTAGAAGATAACACCAGAAAAAATAACATTTAGTAACAATTCTTCATTCAAATGATTTCTCACAAAAAAAATGCTCCGAGTCGCCACAAACAACAAACGTCCTCTCCAAACTCTAGAAGTAATGAGAGTTAATTTAAGTAGATGAAAACCTGCTGAAAAACGACCTTTTCTGCAATTACCCCTTATCCCTTCCTTATTCCTGCCTTACTATCGAAACCAAGAAACAAAAAACCATTTTCAAGACAATAAAGGAATAGTTTTATCTTTTAGGATGCTTTATGATAGTTGCAAATCGCCCCACTAGCAAGCAAACGTTTTAATCTTTTCCAAGAACGCATGCTCAACGTGGCTAAAACAGCGTCAAGTGTAACCATGCAAAAAGATGTTTTTCTTGGGGGGGGGGAGAGTTGAATGCCTTTTTTTAGACATAAGGAATAAGGTAAAGGATTGTAGCTATGAAATATAAACCAGAAATCAACGAAAAAAAATTATTTGTAGAATAATTTGAAATGTTTTCTGAACTTATGATAGAACATTTTCGAAAAAATTCGTTAAACAGAGATATATATTTCGCTATATGGAGATTATTTTTAATGTAATCATGAAAAAATTAACCGTTCCCATAAAAAAATTCGTTAACTAGAGAAATTCGTTGGACGGAGATTCGTTATAGAGAGACTCGACTGTATAACATTTTCCAGTCGACGGATTGGACGAAGTGATCCTCTAGCTGGGCCATCGCGATCACCAGATCTCTCAAATCTCGAGTTATGTTTTGAGCGCAGTTGAAGTTTCTCATGTATGAGACCCCCACTGAATCTGCAGAAGACCTTGCAGGTGACGGTGCCCAGGCAGGGTTCGAACCGGAGATCCCACGGTCAGTAAGCGAGCGTCTTATCCGTCGAGCAAAAGGGTACCTCGGTCGCTTCCTGCGAGAAACTCGTTTTACTGACCACGCAAGATGGTCGCCACAGTACTCCACCCCCAGTGAGAAGAACGTCGCGTTGACGTTGGACGAGCGATATGCACTCGTGTTGCGCTGGCGCGTGCCAGATGCGTTGTCGTTGTCGTGCTGCCGCCGATTGCACGTGTGACCCATCGATGATGCGCGGCGTGGCAGGCTTTGCTGCTGTGAGCGTTACACAGGCTTTGGTCGTTTGCTCTGAGCGTTACAGAGACTTTCGTGCTGCGAGCGTTACGCAGGCTTTGGATGCTGGGGGTGTTTTTAGTGCTGCCATCTGTTGGACTAGAGCGAAGGTGGTGAAGTGTGTTCGTTTGTCCGAGGTCACCAATGCAGGTGACGGTGCCCAGGCAGGGTTCGAACCGGAGATCCCACGGTCAGTAAGCGAGCGTCTTATCCGCCGAGCAAAAGGGTACCTCGGTCGCTTCCTGCGAGAAACTCGTTTTACTGACCGCGCAAGATGGTCGCCACAACCTCATCACAAGACTTTCAGCCCACTGCTGTATGGAAAGTCAGCGATACGCCTGTTGTTCGTCAGAATGTTCACCGATCCTTTCTTCGCTGTTCTACCGCAAGCATAGACACTGCTGGTCACTGTTTAAAACACTTATTGCAATCATTAGGCATTAAAGCTTTTGTCACTTAATTATTATTTGTGTGTTTTGGCTTGTACAGCAAATCACATTTGGCGGCCTCTAACACTTTTGTGCTTTAATTCTGACCATGCATTATTTCATGAAAGTTGTTTGTTTTTATATGTACTATCACCTTTTAAAGTTTTGTCCATCTTTTATGGAACACCCTGTATATAGTAGCAACATTTAGCTCAAAAATATAAATACCGTATTTACTCGTGTATAGGGCGCACGCGTGTATAAGGCGCACCCCTACTTTACAAGTAAAAATGGCGATATCTTTAAATCTCGCATATAACGCGCACCATAAATTTGATACGCTAATGAAGAATGACCAAATGAATTTCAGTAAGAAAAAAAGTCGAAACAAACATTACACCAGACCAGAAAACAAGACGAAAATGCATTTTTAGACTTCGGGTTGTAAGAGAATGACGGGAAATAGGAATAAGTGACGGTTAAGAGAATTGCTAATTAGCGTTTAGATAATGTCATTAGCTCTGTTGTATAAAAAACTGCAAGGAATGAAATAAATATGCAGTAATACTTCAATTAAGTAACATTTTCCGAGTTTTAACATCTTCTTTGAATAATTTCTTGTTTTATATGTATATCGTTCGACTGCATCCAACAGTAAAAAATTATTCCGTGTATAAGGCGCACCTAGGAGTTTTGCCCTAATTTTTTGGAAAAAAAAGTGCCCCTTATACACGAGTAAATACGGTAGTATGAATATATAATTACCTTATAAAGTAAATTTGATAACATGCATAAATATTTCAATTTATTTATATCATAAATATATTTTTGCACAGTTGTGTGCGGGCCTAATGAAGAATTTCGTACTTGCGGATCTGCATGTCCTGCCAGTTGTGAAAACTTTCGCGAAAGGAGGATTTGCCCACAACAACGATGTCTGAGAGGATGTTTTTGCAAGTCAGGTTTTGTATTGGGACCGAGAGGCATTTGCATTCGACCACGCAACTGCCCAGTGCCCAGTAAGTTAAAATTGTTTAGCTATTGAACTGTATTCTACTGTTGAGCCATTTAAAATATTACTGTAACTTTCACAAGCTTCGGAAAAACGAAATACATAAATGATTTGAGAAAATTTTTAGATGCCATGTGGTAGTTGTGTATTTCCAATCATAGCATTTTGCGTTACAAGGAAGACTGGCAATTCACTGCGTATGTCATGTAAACTCTCAACCGCTTATCTATCTATATATAAATATACTATTTACATTGGATTAGCAAATAAATTCGTTCTGTTTTTAAGATTGAAAAAACAATGATTTGTACACCCCGTATACTTTAATCAATTATGCAGAGTGCATGTTATCTATTGTCGACCTTTATTTCATCAACCGTTGGTCTTAGACATATATTTCCAATTACAAAAACGTTTCAAATGAGGTAAATATTCATGTTGTGGCATTAATTAAAGTAAAAAATCAATTTGATAAAAAAATACGGAATTTAACTTTTTATACGGTCACCCAGTCTTATCAGTTAGCAAAAGTTTACACATATCATAACAGGAATAACATAAAAAGCTTGACTTCTGTACTACAAAAATTGATTGAGTTATTAAATTTCAAAGTTTGTCACTTTTTCACATGATTTTCTTTTTCATTGAGGGATCAGTTAAAAAATTAATTAAAGTAATAGAAGATCGAAATCAAGGTGCAATGTTTTTTTTTTTTTTTTTTTTTACGCCAAAACCCTTTTAGCAGTTATCGCCAAATTTTGGTGTCACCAATGAGGGTTATTTCATCCAAAAAATTTAGCTGACATTTAGGGATAGTATACAAAGCGAAGAATGAAATATTGAAATTAAACAGAAAAATAAATATCAATTTATTATCTTATACCAGTGTCAGATGTATGGATGCGTATCATGTACATTTACAAAATACAAGACATGCTGGCGCGTGTAACCATATGACTCGTTTACTTCTGTCGTACTCAGTAGTGGACAAATGCCAGTATCTTCTCCAAATACTAGCACCTTCTCTCGAACATTACGCCTTTCTGGGCTGTGGTGAAACAGATCCGGTCTCCCTACGGTGCAATTCATCAGCTATAGTTTCATGCATTAGATGTCGACTGCTAGGGAAATGTTCTGAACAAACCCTTGCAGTCGCTCTGACATTTATTTGACATTCACCATAAATAAGAGCCCTTTCCGCATATTGCGTGTATATATAGTCTACCATCATGATGTCAGCGCTGACTAGCATGTCCACTGCTAGATGGCTCGTGTTTTATCCAGAATATGTGTCGTTGCTGAACTGTTATAATTGGCATAATCCCAATTTTCTTTCTCTTTATATCTCAGCTATTTTTTTGCATTCCGCTGTTATTTATTTAGTTTATAGTAAGTATGGTTTTTTTTGTTTGTTTGTTTCGGGTATCGATACTACTTACTTTGAATTTTATATGTTGTTTTCGGCCAAACTTTTAGACAAAATAACCCTCTTTGGTTGATATTCCGATTTGAAGTTACCGGTCGCAGGTGATTTCGCCGTAAAAAGGGCATTGCATCCAAATTTTTATCTCGAATTACAATAATTAATTTTTTAACTGATCCCCCAATAAAAAACAAAATTATGTGAAAAACTGTCAAACTTTGAAATTTAATAACTTTGCCAATTTTCGTAGTACAGAAGCCAAACTTTTCGTGTTATATCGTCTATGATATGTGTAAATTTTTACTAAATATAGCTAACTACAAGGACTGGGAGACCGTAAAAAAAGTTAGATTTCGTAACTTTTATAACACTGATTTTTTTAATTTAAATAATGTCCACAACATGAATATTTACCTTATTTGAAACGTTTTTGTAATTGGAACTATATGTCTACGACCAGTGGTTAAGAAATTAAAGGTCGACGGTAGATAACATATTGCACCCTGTTTATGGATCGTTGTTATGAATGAGTTTTTGCCATATTTCCACTAACTCCATAATTTCGCGTTCATAGAAAGTCTGTGACTTACCGGCGAAAAACGTCCCTAGATGCATTTTACAGTACTCTCGTCAGTGAAAGTTTTCCATTCGAAGTATTTTTCACCCATCGAAAGAAATGGTAATCGGAAGGGGCCAAATCTGATGAATATGGAGAATTGTGCAAAGTATCCCAGTAAAGACTCAACAATTTCTGCCAACTGGTTAATGATGTGTGGGAGTTACAATAATTTTACCACTGACCAATTCTGTCCGTTTTTTTAAAGTAGAGCATTGTTCAGTTTATTTAACTTCGAACTGTACAACAGACAAATCAATAAGTACAATAGTTAAATCACTGGTTGTGCATGTTGGTAATAACACTTAAAAAAGCACAACCTTGAAATTTCACCTTATGGAGAGCTTAATCTTCTTCGGATGCCGGCCGTCTTTGAAGACGTTTGCGGAGACTCGTTGTTTCGTTCCCATGATATTTTTTTCATTAATTTATCGTATACTATCCATTTTTTCTCGCTCATTCGCTTAAAAAAAAGACTCGTTCTTTTCATGCTTCAGCATTGAGTCGCAAAATGAAATGTAATTTTGATCAAATTCGCTTCAGTTAATTTATGCGGTACCACGACTTTTCTGAAACTTCTAAGGCTGTGACGCATATTTTGTGACGTAATGATAGCAGTGCTGCAGCGAGGCGGAAGAAAGCAGCAAACCTAACAACATTTTCTCTAAAGTCATAATGGTGTGCAAAAATCCGGAGAAATGGCAACTCTGAAAATGCAATGTTCTGCCATTTTTAACTGCGATGTCACTTACCTCCAGTGCCATATGCTTTCTGAAAATTAACAAAACATTAAGATGGGATACGTATATCAATGGACGAAAATGCTTTTTTACGCATGTATGGGAAATATCGAACACTATAGCAATCTCCCAGTTTAGTACGGATTTATATCAATACTTGCCTTGATATCAATCGAATCAATCTCAGACGGGCAACAGGAGTGCGGCGCGTCATCGATGTTAATATCTCCTGAACAAAATTTGGTAAATCACCTCTGATACACGCGTTCAGAGGTGCGGCATCATTCCAGTTCACACTGCTTATCTTTCTTTGAGCCTCCTTCGTTTGTTTGTCGTTTTTGAAATGGCACAAAAAATGTGATGAGAATGCACGTGTTTTCGTCAATTTTTATAGACACATCGCGCACTGAATACAAATGTTTACGAAACAAATCATTCACTGACTGATTCCATGAAATATAACCTTTTTATAGTGTAGTCGAGGTTCGCGGTGGTGCAAAAAAAAAAGGAAAGGCAGAAACAGATAGAACTATCGCTAGACATATGCCATTATAAATATGTGCGTGTGAACAAGTTAATTATCCATGTAGGCCATGGAATTTTTAGCAATATAGCTAGCACTATATGAGATTGGCGGCACATGCACCAGACTCGTGATCAAACTGGGCTCAGATAAAAGTTTTTGTCCAAACAACGGCATCCTAGTTACATGGTGATAATCGCACCAGTGGAAATTAGTAAATTTTAAGAAAAGCATTCTTAATATACTTTATACTCTAACAAGTTGATGGTATATTCATATTCATATATATATATGTGCGTTTGCGCGCCTCATTTGAGTCGAAATATAAATAGTATCGATATATTATTAACTTATTAAGTAAAATGAATAATATGCGTATTTTAGTTTATTCTGATCTGAAAAATATTTTTATATAGATATGTGCAAACCTAATGAAGAATTTCGTACTTGTGGATCTGCATGTCCCCCCAGTTGTGAAAACTTAAGCGAAAGGAATAAGATTTGCTCACAAAAACGATGTCTCAGAGGATGCTTCTGCAAGACGGGTTTTGTGTTGGGACCAAAAGGCATTTGCATTCGACCTCGAGACTGCCCCGTCAGTAAGTTACAAATTGTTAAGCAATTAGATTGTGACTTATTGTTGAACTATTTAAAAATTAAGCCGTAACACTAACTCTGATAAGATTCAGAAAATCGTGATACATAAATAATTTGAGAAAACTTTAAGGTAGCACGTGGTATTTGTGTATTTAATATTAAAACTGAGCGTTACAACAAAAAAACTCAAACCCGAATTCGTATGTTTTTCTGTGTGTGTTCGTGCATAAAATGAGTTAACAGGAATATTATTTTTTAACTGATTCAGGAGTTTAAGACATAAAAATATAAAATTTAAGAATATGACTTTTCTTGTTCCCGTATCCTAAACGGTACGGCCGCAGTGAGTTCAGACAAACGGGCAAAAAAATACAGCATATGGTTCTTTCCTCCCTTCCATGTGCTCGAGAAAAAAGGGACTGAACATGAGCAAGGAAGTCTCCTTTGATTTACGAAAAAGATAGAGCTATCGATTAAAACTCAGCAGAAAAACCTAATTATCCAAAACAAAAAACAAAAAAAAAATATGAACCGCAGGTGCATCAAGACTTGCCTTGAATTATTCTCATACAAAATTTCGGATCTCTGCGCTGGGTAGTTTTCGGTAGCCATCGCCAAAGCACTCGCAGACAGACAGACAAAGCTATCATTTCTTTTATTAGTATAGATTATTATTATAAGGTTATGCTTTATAACAAAATCAGATATATATACGCTCACTATTATTATCTTATATGCATTCAGCTATTTTAAAGCGTCCAGAAAAGTTTGAAATTACGAAATATATATATATATATATATATATATATATATATATATATTTAAAACTGTTATTTTTATAATGTTTGAAATTTTAAGACTACAGACTTAAGTCCTACAACTGGCCCGTCAGAAAAATTGTTACAATCACAGTTGTACGAGCCGTAAACATTGAGCAGCATAAATCAGCGATACCTATTAAGTAAAAACTTTAAACTCAAGTATCTCGAAACCAGAAGTGAATGAATGACTGTCCATGCCCTAGATTTAGCTTTTTGAAGAACCTCTCTTCTCCTTCAAGTGGTATAACTATAACACAGTTTTCTCCACATGATATTTTCTTTTTTTCTTCTTAATTCTCTCTTTATTTATTATCCTATTCACGATGGTCACAACAGCAGGACTAAGTCGCATTTTATAATGCCCAGGTCATCACATATTTGTTTGAATAAAGTTTAAATAGTTTCTCAATTATCTTGATTCAAAATTAAATTTAACCATTTTTATGCAGACAAGAGATATTTTTGAGTTTGAATTTTAATTTCTAAAGTCCAAAAAAAAAAAAATTACAAGAAAATAATAATTTCAATTTTGTTTTCCAGTCAAACCTAATCCTTGCTGCAGTGGTTTAAGATTCCGGAAAGGAAATGAAACTGACGATGAAGATACCACACCAGTAGCAAATATTACAACAGAAACACCATCAAATGGCAGCTCAAATGCTTCATCTTCCGAAGCTACAACCCTTCCAGTGACTAGTGAAAAAGTGCCAGATAAAACAACTCCTAAACCGGAGTCTGTTACTACAACTCCTAAATCCATGGCTGCTGATACAACTCCTAAACCAAAAGATGGCGCCAAAACAGCAGCACCAACCACAACACCAGCCGAAAGCAAGACCGAATCTAACAAAGTAACAACAAATTCTGCAGCAAATGGGACTGAAGCACAAACAAATAATGCTGAGCTAACAACATTGACTGATCTTACAAATTCAACTACACCCAAATCAACAGCAAAACCCTAAATAAAGCAATAGTGAGGCATCGTAATATTTAAGAGATTTAGCAATATTTCCCAACTTGGAGAACAGCATTTTGGGAGATTTCATACATCTCATTATCCAGCAGTGAAGTGTTGACATAATTAGAAAACTCAAAAAATTAGCGATTAAGGAATCAAATTTTAATGCATTAATAGAAAGGAAATGAAAACCGAAATAAAGCACAAGAGAAATGTTTTCAAAAATATTTCAGGAAACAAAATTGTAATTCAAGCAGAATTAGCTACATTACAAATTATGAAATCTTTTGCCAATACCCTTTTTCACATAGATTTATTCTTATAAAAAACTCAGATGTTTTATTGCCCAGCGCCTTATATAAGTTTTTAAGCAGTACAATGAAAATGGAAAGACTTTGAAAAAATATTTTTAAACAGTCATTCATTTATGAATATTGAAGTATTTGATATCTTAAATATTGACATTTTTTGTTAATAACAGCTATGTATTTGAAAGATTCAGAACAAAAGAGGAAGTAAAATTCAAAATTCCACACGTCCAATTAATTTTTTTTTCTTGTTTTAAGCAGAAATGCTCGTGGTGCTTTCGTTGCTTTCAAAATACTTTTCTGTGATTTTTCTTATCACTTTTGACAAAACAAATGTGATTCCTTACAAAGAAATGAAAACCACAACTTTTAAAAAAATATATTTAAGGACTTGTGTGGCTTTGCTTAGTCCCTCATCTAATTGTTTCACATTAAATGTTAATATTATTTATACTGTGACAAATAAATTTGTGTAAACATTTCTGGTAAATTTGTTCTTTTTTTTTTTTTTTTTTTTTTTTTTTTTTGTAATATAAAAAGATAAAGTAGTGTGATTGAATTTTGTTAAAAGAAAAGAAAAAAAAAACAATTATTTCACTAGTTCAAAATGCATAGAACTCTGTTTGCCACAAACATCTTCAGTAACCTTATAAGCAAATGAGATAATTATCAATCTTGCTGATTTTAATTAAGGCTGTTCTCAAATTCAAAGGGCTACTTTCATTTTCAGACACATTTTTTCTAGTCATTTTTATTCGCAAATGTGTGAAAATGGCTGATGTTATTCAAAAACTATGTAATCAAAGAAGTTTTCCATTTTTTGGTAAAAGCAGGTCTTACAGAAAATGCTGTAAAACTATGCATTTGAACCAAATTTCTGAACACTACACTGAAAGAGAAAAAAATCACAATTGCATATAACTTGTTCAGTAATTTATTTTTCTATATAAAAATAACGGAAAACTCATTTTGATTCGAAATCATTTCAGTGGTCACAGCCATCTGATGTTAATTCAGTGATGACAGGAGTGCCAATTTTATTCATTTACGTTTAAAACTGAGTAAAAAAATATGGCAGAAAGTTTCACATGATTGAGCAGGGTATATGGGAACCGCCTTAAGAAAACAAAATAAATTTAAATTCTGTTTTATTCAATCATATTCAATTTTATCAGATACATATGAAACTGGAACTCTTTTTTTAATCGGCATCTATATATTTAAAAAGCCAGGCTATTTTTTTGGACATCGGGTCTGAGCTTTCTACTGAACCGATTTTGATAATTATTTTTTTAATGAAAGCTGTTAATTTGTAGATGTGCCCATTCTAACTATTTTTTAATTTATTTCCATTTTTATATTTTTAATTTTAAAGCTTTTTTATGAAATTTCTTCAAAACAGTGGCAATAAAGTTAAGCTTTTCTTGCTATAATAAAAATATTTTTTGCTTTATCATTTTCTACCAATCATAAACATGATTTCATCGGTGAATGAGCTATTCCATTTAAAGGTTAAAAAAAAATGTTTTTCGTAAAATATAGCCAAAATGTTTGCGTATAATTATGCACTAATTGCGATACAATACACATATTTACTCAGAAATAATATTTAATATTCCTTGAAAGTGAAATAACAGAAAATAATCTGTGATAAAAAGTAATATCTAAAGCGAAATGTTTCTGGTGGAGAAAATGACGTCATTCAGAAACCATATAAATTTGCTCCATGAATATTAATACATGTCATTATAGATGTGTCAGTGATGACATCATATTCACTGACTTTCATTCCTGCATCTAAACAGATTGAACTTCCGCTATTTATTTAAAGGTCATTGGTATGCACAAATGAAAATAAGGTACCCTGGGGTAATAACGCCAGGCGGGGTAATAACGCCAAGTGCTTATATTTTGCATAATTATGAAATAATCAGGTAAATGACACCCATTTTCTCTGCGCAGAAGGGTTTTGAGTCATATAAATCGCAAAAAACACCTTCAAGTTAATTTGTTTCATTTTTAGGGCTTATTGTTTTTACAAACAACTAAAATTAACGCTTGATCTAAAATTTGCGAGATACGTTTTGTGATGTGAAGACTATCTTTTTATCCGGAAATACTTTGTTAATTACATAAATTTGTAGTGCATTTCATGTACTTTTAAAATGTTGTTGAAGATTTTGGATATCTTCTCGAGATAATTTGTAATTTAAAATGTACTGCGCAATAACTATACTGGGGTAATAACGCCAATCCTTGACTTTAGTACCCCGGTTGATTCCCTACAGTGGCCGAGCTACATCCTAAATACTGATTCAAATAAACACAGTTAAAACTGTCCAATGTTTCTCATATTTCTAATTAAGCGGTCCTTTTTAAGCAAAAAGAAGCTCACTGTCTGATATTCTTTTGCCTCATCCCCTCCTCCCACACCACACCTTTATTTTTCTTACACTTTCATAAAAAATTGAACATTTTCAATAGCTTAGAAAGCAATTTGTCAATTTCTAAGTTTGTAGAGTTTGTATTTTTAGAATTGGGCTATCTACATGCAATTATTCCATCTTATTTCATAGTTTTGTTTGCATGGCGTTATTACCCATATAGGTGGGTAATAACGCCAAATAGCATTGGTCAAGAAAAAACGCCATTACATTTTATGAATACATATCTGTTAAATTATTTTATTTTATATAGATAGTCAATGAGTTGCTGTATCAGATCCTATATTTGTTTGAAAAATACAATCAAAATCTGAGCCGTGAAAATTGGTAGAACCTTAACGTGGCGTTATTACCCCAGGGTACCTTATTTCAAAAAATTATGTCATTTCCATTTATTTATAATAAATATTTAATGAAACTAAAGAATTTTTAAATAACTGCGTAAATCACGCTTCGGAAAGGGTGAATGTTTCTGATGGTGTAAATGATGTCACATTGAAAGAAAGGATTAAAACCAATAAATAAATTTATTGCAAGTGAACAGCATTATAAACGTGTAGTGGGTCGGATATACAGTTTATTAACTCCGTGATTTCATTATAATAAAACATTTTATTGAAATTGCAGCTACGGTGCAGTTAATAATAGATGTTTAAACAAGGAAGTAATGAGTTGTGCAAATATTTTCGAATTCGCCCACTGATGTTAACTTTACTAAGCAAATTTACATTTAAATAATGCTTCAGATTTTGGAAATCGTATTAAAAAAATTTGTTGCAGATGTTGGATACTATGTAATACTTTCTGAATTATTTTCGTTATAGTTTGTTTGGCATTAGTTATCCCGTCGACCAAAATACTTCCGCCAAACTAAAAGATTAAAAGCCAATGATGATGATCGAAAATGTCTCATTCAAGAAACATTAAACTCGTATCCCGAGTTTTTTAAGTCATCAAGTGATTTTTAATTTGAAGTTTTATTTGTATCCTAATTAATTTATTCGTCTTTTAGTTATTTAAAATAAAAATTACGTCAATTTGTTTAATTTGGTGGATAGTTTGGCGATTTGTATAATTTAGCGAAATTGGTCGACGGGATAACCAAGTAGTACCTTTTTTTTTTGTATGTGTATCTTCATCATGGAAAGATTAACAATGATGTCACATATGCACCATGGTAGCGCGATTGTAACAAAATTGCGATTTTATGCCTCACATAATAACCTGGTTATTGTGTATACCGTAATTTCGGGCGTATAAGCCGCGGATCAAACAATTCTTTTTCGACCCAGAATTTTTTAAGAAAGAAATGTTACTACTTAGATCGACGTAAATATTTGTCTTCAATCACTAAATAAGTTTTCTGGGTCCAAAAAGAATTGTTTGATCCGCGGCTTATACACCCGAAATTACGGTATATAACACTGGCTGTTTCCTCCGCACATAGCAATTGTCGTTAGAGTGCGCAACTGCGCGCAGAATATTGTAGATGTACGGGAGATTTTCCCGCCAGTTGAATGGATGTAAGCGCAGTGAATCAACCACTGCCGGCCATACGTTATTTAGTATTTTGTAAATAAATTGTGTTGTTTTGTGTTAACAAGTGATTCTCCAATTCTTATGATTTGTCGACATTATTCAGAAGTTACATTTAGCTATCGGCGCTCGACAAAGTTTGTTCCGTGCGAGCCGCAGAGCTCGAATCGTACGACCAACCTGTGGATATTTAGATTTCAATCTGATATGTGGATTTTAATTCAGTATTAATTCGTATAATGGCTACTCCTCCAGCTATCTCAGGAACTGTAGTCCTGAATAGGAAAAGCGGCAATATAAAAGGACAAAATACGAGAATCAATAACGCAATAAAGGGCCTGCTTACCCAAAAGGAACTAGAACTGAAATTGAACTCCGATCAAGGTTTAAAGAAAAAAGCCGATCAATTACGCAATGAAGCGTACGAAATCATCGCTGATGCTGATCTAGAGGATTACGAAACCTCGTTAATGGAAATTGAAGACCAGTTAGAAGAATTAGAGGTAGGTTTAATTCAATTAATAAAACCTGTACCTGATATTAATAAAAGTAGAAATTCTAGTGCTGATACAAACAGTTCTAATGAGGCAAAGATTAAATTGCCATCTATTAATTTACCCCAATTTTCGGGTCGTTACACTGAGTGGATGAATTTTAAACAACAGTTTACCACTTTAATTGATGATAATATTGAGTTAAATTAAGCGCAAAAATTATATTATTTACAATCTGCACTCACAGGTCCTGTTAAACAATTACAAAATATTGATGATTCATATACTTCTCTATTCGAAGCTTTAAAAAAAGGTTTGAAAATAAGACTCATTGTAAATAGTCACATTTCAGAATTATTAAGTAACAACAAAATAAAAATTGAGAACGCGAGAGAGATCCGTAGTTTAGTTCATAATTTAATGAGCCATTTAAGAGCGCTCAGACAACTAGGCCTAGAAGGCAATAAATTGTCCGAATCCATTTTAATGTATTTTGTTTTACAACGATTGGATGATGAAACCAGAAATGCATTTGAAATGTCCCTTAATCGTAATGAACTACCTGAGTGGGAAATATTTATTGATTTTTTTTACAAAAAACGAGCGCAAGCACTCGAGAATGTTAAAAAAAACAACTCTGTTATAAAATCGAAACCTGATATTGCCCATAAACAAAAAAGTTTTGTTTTATCGAACGATAAACCTAACTGTCAGCTGTGCAGCCAACCCCATTATTTATATCGCTGTAAGAGTTATTTAGAATTATCACCACAAGACAAATTAACTCAAGTGAGGAAATTTAATCTATGTTTTAATTGTCTTTCAAGTATGCACGGTGTCAATCGGTACAATAAATTAAATAAGAAATGCAGAGTATGTTTTAAAAATCACCATAGTACCCTTCACGGCGCCAATTTTTCGAAAATTTCTTATGAATACAAACAAAGTGATGATTATATCATAAATCAATCAGAATCGAAAACAGAGGAAAACGTAAATTCAAATCAATTAGAATGTAGATAAAATATTACATCATTAAACTGTCAAAGCAACAATAAACAAACTAATTCGTCTGACACAAGTTATGGATTAATTTCAACAGCTGTGATTTATTTAAAGGGAATTAATGATACATATCATTCTTTCGTTGCTATTTTAGATACTGCAAGCAATGTTTCCCTAATTTCAATGTATGCTGCTGATATGTTGGGATTAAAAAAATATCATGTTGATTCCATAATTAGAGTATTAAATGATTCTATCTGTAAAATAAAAAAGAAAATTCATTTAGAAATAACAAATAAGGATCGGAGTTTCAAAAATTCCAGTAAAATGTTTTTGGTTTCAAACATCACGAGTTTAACCCCTTCAAGTGAAGCAGACATTTCTAGTCTCAACTTACCAGAGAATATAAATTATGCAAATCCACGTTTTTTCAAACCAGAACGAGTTCGTGTTTTACTGGGATCAGAAATTTATTACCAATTATTATCTGGTCAAATCAAAATTCCTAATAGCTCAATAATTTTGCAAAACTCACAGCTAGGTTGGATTGTAGGAGGCCAAATTTACGACAAAAATGCAAGTAACTATAAGTGTCATTTATTAGAGAAAAACGAAGATTTAGATTTGAGAGTTTTTTGGGAATTAGAGAAACTGGGTATAAAAGATCAACCAAATAGTGTAAATTCCGAAGAAATAATGGAAAAATTCCGGGAAATTTTGTGTTTAAAAAATCAGAGATATGAAGTTAGTCTCCCGTGGAAACGGGATTGGGAAAAACCTTGAAAATAATTAGCTGAAATTAGACTCTCTAATCTCATAAAAAGAATGATCCAACGCGATCCAAGTTTATATGGCAATTATATTATTATGTAAAATTTTAGATGAATATTTAGAAATGAACTTTATTGAAATTGTTCCTGAATCCGAAAAATTTTCTAACAATCCGATTTTCTACTTACCACACCATACAGTGTTTAAACAAGACAGTGTATACACAAAATGCCGCATTGTTTTCGATGCGAGTTCACACGAAGCGGGACAGTTATCATTAAATGACTGTTTGGATGTCGGAATCAATCTTAACCCAAATATTTTTCATTTATTGATTTTTTTTTTCGCTTCAACAAAAGTGAATTTTGGCCGATTTAGAAAAAGCATTTTTACAGATTTGTATAAACGAAAAAGACAGAGATGTCTTAAGATTTATGTTTCTAGATTACAATCCTGTCACAGGTGATACATTTAAGATTATTATTTACAGATTTCTAAGACTACCTTTTTGTTTGAATTCAAGCCCTTTTTTATTATCAGCTTCAATTAAACAACATCTTAGTAAATTTGAAAAAGAATATCCAATAGCAACTGAAATGCTAAAAAATTGCATTTATGTTGATAATTTAGTGACCGGGACGGACACTGTCTCAGATGCATTGACAATTTCTCAACAATCAAACCAAATTATGAAGAAGGTGAGTATGAATTTTAGGAAATGGGTTTCGAATAACGAACTAGTAATGGAAACGTGGGAAAAGAATGGATTTAGCACTCTACCTCAGCCCTTTGAACCCAATAAATCATACAAAGTTTTAGGCCTATCGTGGCAACCTAAACAGGACATACTTTTGATGGAAATTGAAAATTTATTAGAATTTTTGAGCAAGACAAAAAGTACAAAACGTTTTGTCTTACAAGTAATAGGCAAAATATTTGACCCCCTGGGTCTAATATCACCATTTACTATTAGAGTTAAATGTTTACTACAAGAAATTTGGAGTAGGAATTTGTAAAGGGATGAAGAACTACCCCCGATATTATAAAGACGTAGGAACAATGGAGTTCCGAACTACCTTATTTAGCAAATCTAAGAATTCCAAGAAAGGTTTTTCAGTTCCCCGAAAACTCTGATTACGAATTAATACTGCACACCTTCTCTGATGCCAGTCCAAAAACTTACGGTGCTGTCGTATATTTACAAGTAAATTCAAGAAATGAATCCTTAATTAATTTGATTACATCTAAGAGTAGAGTGGCACCCTTGAAAAAGGTATCACTTCCGCGACTGGAACTCTTGGGTGCGTTACTTGCAGCGCACCTTGACCTGTCAATTCAAAGAGGTATTAGATCGCAAGGGACCCTCTTCTGTGTATTTATGGACTGATTCGTAGATCACATTGTACTGGATCAAAGGATCTGCAAATAAGTGGAAGACGTTTGTGGCGAACCGTGTGAGAGAAATAAAGTCACTGACAGATTCATCGAGGTAATTTCACTGCACAGGATCCGAGAATCCGGCAGACCTTTTAACAGGAGGTATAAAGTCCGAAAATCTTGTTCAGAGTTCCTGAAAGACTTAGATATGTGCAAAAAGAAACAATCTTTAGTCATACCAGATCAAGAGATGTGCATTAAAGAACTAAAAAAGAACAATAGTAGTGATAGTTTAGTAACTCTAACTTTTTCTGCCGAACATTCTGTAATTAATAATATTTTTTCACTGACTAACAATTTTACTAAATTAATTCCTATAATTAGTTTTATTTTTAGATTCTATTTTAACTGTTCCAATCCCGAGAAGAGAAAAAGTGGACCATTAACTCTGGATGAGGTAAGATATGCTGAATCGGTTATAATTCGTTCAGCACAATGACAAGAATTTCCAGAGGAATCAAAATGTCTGGAAAAGGGTAAGACAATTCATAGTAAAAGTAAACTTCCTTCATTAAACGTATATTTAGGAGAAGACGGGTTGATTAGAGTTGGGGGGAGGGCGCTTAAGTCATTCAGACTTATCATTTAACTCAAAATTTCCAATTGTGTTACCCTCTAATCATAAGTGAACGGATATTATATTGAATTATTTTCATCTGAAATATTTTCACTTAGGTCCACAATACTTGCTTTTCCATGTTCGACAGAAATTTTGGCCGCTTAATGGCAGGAATAATTGCCCCAAAATCGTGCACAAATGTATGAATTGTTTCAAAAACCAACCTGTAGTGAGCTCCCAAATGATGTCTGATTTGCCAAGGGAACGTATAACACCTAATTATGTGTTTGGGGTTACAGGATTAGATTATTGTGGCCCATTTTCCATTAAATTAAAAATTCAAAGGAAGGGTGTATTGAATAAAATTTATGTCGTGGTGTATGTATGTTTGTCTACCAAGGCGATACACCTAGACTTTGTTTCAGATCTCACTACTCAGGCCTTTATAGCTAGTCTAAAACGTTTCTTTGGGAGAAGAGGCAAATGTGCAAAAATATTATCTTACAATTCAAAAACTTTTATTGGGGCTGACATCGAGTTGAAAAAATTGCATAAATTAGTTAGCTTCCCAGATGAGGAATTATGTAATTTGTTGACCCATGAAGGTATCAAATGGGAATTTCTTCCCCCCAAATCTCCGAATTTTGGAGGCATCTGGGAAGCGGGGGTGAGATCATTTAAGTTTCATTTAAAACGGGTAATAGGGGATAAAAAATTAACTTTGGAAGAGTTTTTAAGCAATCCAGCTGAAATTGAGGGCGGTTTAAACTCCCGCCCCCTTACTCCGCTGTCCGCAGATTTCGAAAATTTTTAAACTCTGACCCCTTCCCATTTTTTAATTGGCAGACAGATTACTTCGATCCCCGAACCACAATTAGACAATATTAATGAAAGCAGGCTGTCAAAATGGGGAAAAATCGCCAAATTTAGCCAAATAATTGTAAAACTTTGGAAAAGAGATTATTTGAATACCCTACAATAAAGAAGCAAATGGAAATTTAAAAAAGATGATGTACAGAAAGGAACTTTGGTACTAATAAGGCAGGAAAATTTACCTTCTACCAAATGAGTAGTTGGTAGAATAGTTGAAGTTTTTAATCCTTTCAGGCACACTGTGCCCGATCTGGGATACCTAATTTTAATTCCAAACTTGCAAACGGCACCAGTAATATTTTCGTAAAATTTTGCTTATACAGTAAAAGCTTAAATTAAGGAATTCTAAATATCTAAAAAATTCGTTTGTGAATTCCGGTGTCAGTCGATAATTTCTCATTTTAGTACAGATTTTGCCCGTGCCGGAAAGGGTTAAGGGACGGGATAATATAGTGAGAACGGTAAATTTACAGTTACCAGATCGTCGAATTCTTAAGAGAAATGTCAGAGATATCTGTATCTTACCAGTTGAGTAACAAATTTCCTTTCTTACCTTAAGTAAACTCTCAAAAATATTATTTCTGTATTTAACCTAGTATTATAGTGCATTTATCCTATTATTATTGTGTATGTAACTGTTTATATCTTATAATTTTCTTGTATGATAATTTTTGCAAAATTATGTGTTTAATTATATTGAAACTGGCATTTCAATCGCCGGGGGAGTGTTTCCTCCGCACATAGCAAATGTCGTTAGAGGGCGCAACTGCGCGCAGAATATTGTAGATGTACGGGAGACTTTCCCGCCAGTTGAATGGATGTAAGCGCAGTGAATCAACCACTGCCGGTTATACGTTAGTATTTTGTAAATAAATTGTGTTGTTTTGTGTTAACAAGTGATTCTTCAATTCTTATGATTCGTCGACATTATTCAGAAGTTACATTTAGCTATCGACGCCCGACACTGGCTTATATATATATATATGTATCATATTCTGTACATATGTATATATATCTGCACATATACAATTGTGCTAATTTGGCGATTTTTGAAAAACGCACTTTGGCGAAGGGGCTTGTTTGTATTAATTTACCTGACTCCTAGAAAGCTTTACAGCTCGTATCGAATGTATAGCTAGTCTGGCCCAAAAGAAACATATAAATATTCACAAAATAATAGGTAGATATTGTATCTTTGATTTCAATCCCAATGTATTAATTTGTTCAATGATTAAATCCAGAGAAAACATGGAGGACAAAGTTCTCCGACAGACTTGAGTTTCTCATACCCTCCCATGAAGATTTCATGTTAAACGTTGTTGAATGTATAATGTAAACTTGAATTGCACTACGTTCACGCCAGATTTATAAGATCTCAGACCCCAGTGCTGGAGGTGGTATGTCTTGGAAGTAGAATGCTAAGTTACACTGCAAAACTGATTAAACATCATTGTGCCTGAGATCTGAACAAATGGGAAATCAGCGCATATGCATGAGTTAAAATGAGCTCCAAAAGTCAATTTAAAACTAGTCGTTGGGGGCCACCGTAATACTTACCCATCATAATATAAAATATGAAAATAAAACGCGTGTCTATGGCAACTCCAAAATAAAATTTAAACGCATAAATAAATAATTTTAACATACAATAATGCTTCATTAATGAATTGCTGATGAGCCAATTTTGACTAATTATATAAAACGATAAAATATTCGAGTAGTACCGGATTGCGTAAAAGAAACATCCTTATAACTCAAAAAATAATAATCATATTAACTAAAAATTTACTGTGTTGGATTAAGCGTCTCATTTCCAATAAAAATATACCTGTGAATTGAAATTTGAATGAAATACAGGGTCATGAAAAATCGAAGAATTTGGAAAACAGGATTACACATATCTCGAAAACTTATAAACCGATCGACCTCGGTTTTTATGCAAAATTTGTGTTATTTTATTGCCTTTTATGTCCAGTCCTTAAAATAAAAAATTTCGAAAATTTTTATATACCTTTCATCATAACGAATTTTTCGAGAGTCCGGAAAAAATAGTTCCGGATAATCGAGGTTACTGATATTAAATAGGCTTCGTCCCATTCTTACATACTAAGTACATACAAAATTTCAAGTCTCTATCTCAATTTGTTCGGGAGATAGAGCGGTTACAGACAGACAGACAGACACACAGACGGACGGACGGCAAAATTTTTTTTCTAAAAATATGTTTTTCGGAATCCCCAGTATCTGAAACGTGTAAATCCGTAAAAAATTTTTTTTCGATTTTCAAAACGATTGCAAGACTTACCCTATACTACGTATGATGGGTAAGTAAAAAACGAAAATCCACTGCAAATTGAACTGAGTGGTAGCAACTGTATTTAGTCATAGTTTGCCTATACTCACTAGTCACATGTAGAATTTCGAATGCCAGCGTTAAACCAATGGGAAAAATCTTCACAGATTTCTCAATAGCATTTTAATATTTTAAAATCATTTCTCTTTCATGAGGTACCTGATATCGATATCTATTGCTGTGCTTTTGTACTTTTACTATTTTGGTTACAGTTTTTTTATATGGGGATAATTTTACTATCAAAACTGGTTCCAAAAGTGAAAATATCCGTACATAAGAAAAAAAAAACAGTAACTAACATAGAAAAAGTACAAACGCACAATAAAAGTTATCCACCTCAAGTATCTTACGTAGAAAAAAAAAACATTTAAAAGCATTAAAATGTTAGTAATTTCATAGGATTAACATTCGCTTGAACTTTTCTTTCCGCGACAATCTGAGTCTCTTAAGACACAACACTAGTCACTAAAAAAGACCCGGATAATAATATTAAGTCTATGGGGCCGTTCTTTTCAAATATCTCGCTCAATTTTTTTTTTTTTTTTTTTTCATGGGATAGCTGAGGACGATTTACAATCAGGCTAGATTTAATTTTTCGATTTTGGTTATATATTTTTTATATTATGATAGTTTCAATTTCAGAACCGGTTCTAACCGGTTTCGAAAGTTTAAGTATTTAAAAAATAATCTGAAACCAAAATTGAAAAAGTAAAAACTAGCGCGGTTGTAGATCGTCCTAAGTTATCCTATGGAAAAGAAATCATGTAAAAACATTAAAATTTGAACGAGATATAAAATGATAATTAATAGAAAAATGGATTATTGTTAAAAACATTATAGCCTGGATGGTCAGTGAATCTGGCAAGATTAAGCAAACTTTCCCAATTTGTGAATAAAAATAGTTTTATTAACCTTCCAGCAGGCCTTCATCTGTGAGAGATACTCTAGACATGAATTTCATTTTATATATTTAAACCCGAGGGCACTTTGAATACCTGACCTTGGCTATTCTTTTCTCCCCATTTGACCTGCCTGCTGCACTGTAAGAAAAAGGGTCGATCTACAAAAAAAAATTTAGTGATCCTTGTAATTACTAAAAAAATTTTAGTAATCTTACTCAGTTACAAGAAAATCTGTAAGAGTTACTAGAAAAAAGCTAGCAATGAATAGAGTTAATAGTTTTACATTTTTAATAGCTATAACTAAAACTAGCTTGGTGTGGTCGTGATAGCCTAGATGTCATAGCACAGAGCTCCAGACTGAAAGGCCTCGGGTTCGAAGCTCGACACCACCAAAGACGTACCGAGTGTATGCAGTGTAAGTATTCATTAAGTAAAAGGGTTATGAAATCAAAATTGCGCAGGTGGCAATGTTTGATGCTGCCATCTATTGAGACGTTGTCGGAAATCTACCGCTGCAAAAATTGCGTTTGGACTAGCTACTAAGAATCCTTGAGTAATGGTTACTAAAAATAATTTTGGAGCTGTTACTAAAATTTGCTGGCTGGCTCATACTAAAAAGTTTTAAGTTAGTTACACAAAAAATTCTTTTGTTCAGTTTACAAAAGAAAGGTTTGTTTCACTTGCAAAAAAAAAGTTTGGAATGGTTACTAAAAAATTCTGTGGAATACAAATTTACTAAAAAATTTTTAGTAACCCAATGAATTTTTTTTAACAGTGTGGAAGGTCAATGACTGATGTCCAAAAATTAAGGAATAATGACCAGACATTTTTGATTGTACATGGTTTTTCAAATATGCAACTGAAATTCTTGACAAATTATTCTTGAAATTTGAGGATGTAAAGTATATGCTTGACTTCATATTTTTCGGTTAAGATTTAGCCACAAGGACAATTAGAAAGCCTACAATAAATTAAATAATAAAATAATGCTCACAAACACCTTACTCAGAATGGTTTCCACTGCATGAAATGACTTTGTGGGTCCTGTTTAACATTTGTGTAAGCTTAGCATTACATTAAGACATTACATTTAACATTAAGATATAGCATATTTATTATTACATTTGTAAATTACATTAATATTTCTGTGATTTTTTTTTTTTTTTTTTTTATAAACAGCATAGAGTTTACAACCAAATTTAACACCACCATCAAAAATATGAAAAAGAACAGTAGAAACAGTATACTGTAATTAACAACTATTGAATATTTGATCAGATAATGGTATTCGAGAGAAATTAATTTTAACTGTGCATGCATGTACAATTGCAAAATTTTTGTTTCATAATTTGCTAATCAGCTATTTATGTAATTTATGTAAAAAGTCCAGTCAAATAGTGTGAAAACTTAAGAAGATGCTCTGAGCTAGCAGACTGACAAATTGAGGAAAATTTTTTATAATAAAGCTACTTTTAGAAAGTTTTTATATCGCTGTTATCTTTCTGAATCATTGCACTATTTGACTGGATTTTTTCTTTTATATAAGTTGTCGAAATTATGAAATAAAAATTCTGGAATCTTTTACATATGCACACTTGAAAATTATTTTATACAAATGCACACATATAATCAAATATTCATGTTTTAATTGTAGTATACTGTTTCTACTGTTCTTTTGCAGGTTTCCAGAAAAGTGTTAAATTGATTGAAAACTCTGTATTGTGGTCATTCCATGTAAAATGAGCAAAGATATAAAAAAAGCCATGGCTGCATGGGAGCTGATTTTAATAAAATTAGATACACATGTTCAACTCATATTCAAATGTAGCTCTGCAAAATAAGTTGAGGAAAAATAAATTATTTTAGTTGTTTTGGACATTTAAAAAGCTTGTAATATAGATTGGCATGCAGGCAATCGTTGAAAGTTGCAAGTTTGAAGTTCTGTATCTTGAAAACTATTTAATAAAAATGAATATTTTTTATAGTAAGTTAATCTCTGAAAATCAATATTTATATTTATTGAGTAATAATAATCTGGTAATACCATGATTAATCTTAAATTGGTTGTAAATATTGAAAATTTGTAAATGTAAAAATCAAAATTGAAATTTTAACCATGTACACAAGACCTCAATTTCCTATCAACATTTAATGTAAATTTTCGTAGTGAAATAAACAAGTCTAAAATCTATTACTTTGGGTTTCCTCGTAAAGGAATATGATCTACTTATATGACGACTTTCAATAAAATCTATGACATGTCAGCCATACCTGATTTGCTCATTTTGTATGGAATAACCCTATGCTATATATATATATATAAAAAAAAAAAAACATTTTTCATAGAAACACTAAAACCTTCACAAATATGTATCCTACCCTTACACAAATATTAAACAGGATCTACATAATCATTTGCTATCTTGACAGACCACTTTGAACATTTTCTGTTATATGGGTGTTTACAATTAAAATAAACAGGACTTACATAAGAATTTCATACAGCATCAGACCCTTTTTAGCAGAGTGATTGCAAATATTAATTTATTATTAATATTTCTCTGAGATTAAACCTTCACTGCAAAATATAAAGTCAAACATGTTCATTACATCCTCGAATTTAAAGGAGAAATCATTAAAAATTTCAATAGACATTCAACAAACCATATACAGCTGAAAGCATCCAGTTACTGTGCCTTAATTTTTGGACATCAATGTACACTTCTATGAAAACAAATATGTGTACTTACATGAACTGTATTTATAAAATAATGACTGTCATTGATTAATTCATATTCACTCAATTGAGGCAACTAAGAAATCCTTTTTTATACTTTTTTCTGCTTTAGAAAGCCATTTTTGAGAAAATTTCTTTCACTTCAAAACTTGTTGAAATGTACACAAAAATAGTTATTTAATTTTTAGTGCTGATGAAGCTGTAAAAGTGAAATTTTTAATGTGAATGTCTATTTAATATCTGCTACTTCCAGCACATGAGCACAGATTTAATAGATAATGCTATCCTTACTCAAATTCCTATTTAAAAAAAATAACACTTTTTGCATTATGACTGACACAAACAGGGATGTCATTTGAGATTTTACTGGAAAAGGACAAAAATTCTTTTGTTGGACATTGTAAATAAAGACTTACTGTCATTTTTTCTTGCATGCTTTCAAACTTTCAACTTAATGCTATGTTTTTAGATATAGTTTATAATAAATTGATTTTTAAAAAACGTAGAAATGTCAAACTAATAAGTCTGAAATTTAGACATGCCCTTCTTAAATGATACCTCTGGGCACAAACATTTAAGTGATCATCAATCCACAATAAATCACATTTACACAAAAATGTGTCTTTTGCACCATGCAAATGTCTGATTTTTTTTGCACCCAAATTAAAATTCTTGAAAACTTCATGCATATAAAAAGAAAAATAATTTTGTAAATGGGCAAGAAAGATTTACTTTGTCAAGCAGGCCAATAAACAAATAAAAATAACACCACTATTAATTTGTTATTTAACATGCTATCAACGTTTCTAACTACATGCAGCTTTATAAATAGAGTTATAGAAATCAACAGAATAAATTTTTTACTGTCTTTGGCACAAGAAAATTAAGATTGATGCTACAATACTTTTAAACTAACGTTTACCTCTACATCTAACTAAATGAAACTCTACTATTCGTTTATAATCAAAATTTAGTTCAAAACATAAATTCTCGTATTTGAAAACAAGAACTAATTTATTACAGTGGAAAGAGCACATCATACATGCTATTTAGCATTTAAGTCTTGTAGCTTCACTAGCTATGATTTGTGACATCTTGATCTACTTGAAAATTGAGTTTAAAAAGGTTTATGTAGTCTAATATTATCATCCATAAAAATAAAACTGAGCAAGATAGAGATTTGTGGAAGATCTCATCTTTATGCTGTACAGTTAGCTAAGAGTATGTGAGAAAAATCAATAGTACATTGGGCTTCCCACACTCCATTTCATAAAATTTGTCAAGATCACATATATTTGAAATATTCATTACTATGTACTGAGAGGTCTCATCACATAAAGTGATTCCTGATAAACTTTCATCTAGAGACAGAACTGGTTCTCTTTCATCCCTCCAATATAACAAATATTGTCCACATTAGTTGAAGAGGAATCCATGTATAGGCTGGTATAATGTTAGAAGGATATACATCTCTTCCTAATTTTCATATTGTACATTTCTATAATGATGAGTTATTTGAATATTTTGTATAATTTTACCCATACAGATGTTGGATTCAATTTCATTTTATGGATGATAACATGAAGACATACTGAGTTTAGCTATTTTGACAATTTTCTGAAGGAAGTGTTTATTTACAAAATGATGTAGTTACATCATTGGATAAAATCTTAAATATAAGAGCAGAAAGCGATATTTCCAGCAATTGAAATCTTTGCTATATAATGGGATTTATTATCATAAGTTTTTATTAATTTCAATTGCATAAGGGTTTGTTGTCCAGCTTAAAAACAAATATGAAAGAACAACTCTTTCATATATACTTTGGAGATATAATAGTCTATATTTTTTATTCCTTTAGGTCTGATCTGCATACAAATAATAATTTACAATCTATTCTTGTTGTTATGTTACAAAAAGTGTATCTTCATGATTAATACTATTTATACCAATGTGAAATGGCTCTTTTAACCTTTTATATTCTCAATTTTGAATAAAAAATTGCTTCACCTGAATAATTATTTACGGTAATGCCTAAAATATCCAGAACAACACACAATTTTATTTTTAGATATCTTTTTAAACTAAAACTGATCTAATAAAACGATAATTTTTGGAAAAGATTTATAATAATAGTTTAATTAACAAAAAATAGTGTTATGGAAATCTCACAACTCTTATGAAATCAGTACAAATAATTGTATTGTGATCCTATCTGTAACAAAGAATGGTTTTATAGTGGCAAATTTTTCGCATAATATTTTTTTAATAGGACAAAAGTTACACCTAGATAAATGGTAAAGAATATATCACATTAAAAAATATTTAGCTTTGACTATGAATATTTCTTTCTAAATATGATTGAGCTAATAATTTTGCATTAAAAATGCAGTGTACTTTTATTATTACTAGACAATTGAATTTTACATGAAATTTTCTTTAATAGTACTTAAAAGTATCGTCAGGAAATATATGGTGAGATTTTGATTTATGGTTATTTTATTTGTATTTTTCAAATGTATTCAATTCCATCTAATGTTTCACATTTAATTTAAATAGTTACTTAAAGTTCGTCATATACACAATTCAAATTAAACTGTTGAAAAACTTTTGAGGTTTCTACTTAAATTAACCCCTTCAAGATGAGTGTCATTTAATGATTTTATTTTTTAATACCAATAATTCATTATATTTTTTGCCTTATTTAATCAAAGAATTCTACAATTAGACAAGGCAAGGATTGCAACAAACATTTTGGTACTAAAAAAAAATAAAAAACATCACACCCTATATGCAAAGTACATGTGACATCCATCTTGATAGAATTAAAACTTTGAGAAAAATTTTATTTTGATAAATAATTTTACTGTATAAAAACACAAATGTAATACGAGTATGACTGTTTATTGAAAGACAAACTTTTTATTAAATTGAGATTTTAAAAAATAACACATAAATAAAAAGACAAGTTCTTGAAATACAGCTAACATACTATTTTATTTCTTTTCTGACTAGTATCTTTCAAAGAGTTACAGGACTGTACAAGAGTGCCGATTGTGCAACATACTTGAGTCCCTTAACAAACTAGAATTATGTGCACAATCTCTAACAACCAGCAAATTTATTGTTTGTTTTTTCTTACATTTTTGCTTTTTTTTTCTTTTTTTTTCACAGAAGACACTACCTCTTTATTTTTTCTTGCTTGGTCAAATGTATAAGACCATTTTACAACATTAGATGAAAATACAGACAGCTAGAAGTCTACAAATGAGGTATTGACTTGGAAGTATTACATTTTTTAAGCAATCATTTTTATCTTAATATAATCTAAAGATTGATGAACTAAAAGTACCTACATCTGTTGATATTAGGCTGTGGTACAGTAATCATCAATCTATTTTCTAACCCATTCAAAAATATTTGCTGTACCTAGTTAAATATAATCAATTTTTAAAATGAGTTAGAATTTAATTTGGCTGGTTTCTTTACACGCAAGGCAGTCCAACTTCATTTCCATCTGTTTTTATGTTTTACAGCTTGATGAAAAATGAGACAGATACTGACAAATTTGGATATGATAAAATCATGATAATAACTATGATAACTCATTTCTGCATAAATAAATATGCACATAATTTAATTTACTGTAATTCAATGCTTATTTCTTTGTACAGAAATGTGCCACAAACTTTTAGAAATAAAAGAAGTCATTGTAAATAAGAGAATTAATAAAATAAATAAACAAGAATCACATTTAGTGTATTGTATAGTAAAAAGAATAAGAAAAAAATAATATACTAGAACTTTGATTGATTAGTTGATTTATATAGTTTCATTGATCGATTTAGAGAGAATCAAATTAAAATTCATAGTTTTTTTTTGTTTGTTTGTTTTGATAAATATAAATGTTAATTTGAAATAAATTAAAAACTTTTTCACATTTAGCATTCTACGATTAAAAAATAGTACTTTTATTAAAAACCAAATCTAGTATGAAACAATAACTTAATGATAAAACTTATATTCCAGATTTAAATAATTTAAAATAAATAACTGAAACCTTGATCTAAGCCTTTAACATTTTCAAAATACTTTACTTTCTTTTATTTTCTTTCAAATGCTGATTAATATCTGAAATGAAGTAAAGTTTATAGTGATACTTTTTTGACAGACATTTTCATGGCAAATTTTCAAGGAAAATTAGCCAAGTACATTCTTCCACATATCATAACATATCACAAGACATATGAATTAAGTAAATGTTATGTAAGTTTATCATCAACCTAAATTAGGTACATTGCAATGCCTATATAATAGCTTTTTGTAATGTACAAGTAAATTTTTAATGTCAAACGTAGTTTAAGAAAATAATATTATACACCAACTATATCACTCTACTAATTCAAACAGAGTCTTGGGGTATCTAAAATATGAATACATTTTTAGCATCACATATTACACTTGTAAAATTTTGTTTTCAAACTGACTTCAGTTGAGAAATATACATACATTTTATACATCTTATTCACACTTAAATTAAATACTATGTTACAGCATGTGCATGAAAAGTAATTTCTTTCAATATATGTTAAATGGTGTATTGAAATCAATTATACTAAATATATTTTTTACAATTCATTTGAAACAATAACTAGAAATAAAAAGAAAAACAATAAACATCAAATACGAAATAAAGCAACCAAATCAACCATCCCACTTAGAGGATCAACACTAAGTGACTGAAAACACATGACTAATTTCCCCCCTTTAAATAAAATATATATATTTACAAAAGAAAAATAAAACAAAACAGCAACACTTAGGTTTAGAACCTTATCATTGCAGAGACCTCTCTTTATGAGTAGAAGATTCCAGTTTTACAATCAAAACTTTTATGACAAAATATAAAAACTACATCAATGCATAGGCATGTGTATAAAGGAGAATTAAAATTCCCCTCTATTTAAGCTTAATAATCTTCTGCTCAGTAAAGACAGTTGTCACTTTTAAACAAGAAGAAATGCATTTGTCCAAAACTTTTGTTTTTGTAAAACTAAACACAACTTAAAGAAAATATAAACTATTATTTAAAATTTATTTTCATTTGTACAATTATTAGTAGTTGTAAGGATCATCTACTCTTAAGAAATTCCCAATACATCAAAAGTAAAAGAGCCCTGGAAATATATTTCATCTTAATTCATTTACAGAGAAACATCAGAATACACCCAAGGCATAGAAAAACACAAGATTCTCTAGAAATATTAATTCTATGCACAATGATCACAGACTCATGAAACTTTCATACATGCTACATTATGTCCATGCTGTTTTGTCAAAAGGCCAACGTTATAGCAATGGATTCTATCACAACTGTTTTATCCACATAGGAAATATCCACAAGTGCAGTCCACCCTAGCCATCCAGAAAGAATGTGACAATTTTTTTTCATTTTAACAAACAGGGAGGAAAGTGCATCACTTTCTAGGGAAAACACAGTATAGAAAATGTAATAATATTAGGAGCACTTTTTTTTTTTCTAAATTTGTACAACAGGAATTAAGCTTCATATGTAGAAACACTGAAGTGTTTGTTAGGATTCTCATTCTCTTTTGATAAACTATATAACATTGTATAGTTAATTTATCTCAGAAGAAATAGAAACAAAATATATTGCCAAAATAAGATTGTACCATAGATGTCAAACATACTTCTGATTTTTTTGTTATTTATTGAAAAATCTTTATGTGAGAAAAAAGATATCTAAATTTATATAATGCATGTTTATAAAGTAATGCAGATGAAGGCACCATAGAAGAATTGAAGAATTTCCAGTTAATCAATTCTTATGTTCTAAGAACATGCTCATGCATACTGAACAGCATATATAAATGTTTAAAAATTAACATAATCTGAAAGAAAAATTTAAATCAGCTACTTAAAATGGAAATCAGCCACATTAGATTTTTTAAAAAGATGATAGGCACTCACTACATATATTTAAGCTGTTGGTCAGAGAGAGATTAATATGAATAGATATATAGTGAACATAATATTTTATATTCAGAAGAACCTCTGTTGAAATGTTACATAATATAACAGCAGCAGATTTAAAAAAAGTCCTCAGAAGGACAGGTGATCATAAATATTTCATAATATTCAGAAAATAAGTACAAACACTTTTGGTGAAGGTATCATCAGCACATTTATTATACAAATCATTATGCAAGTTTCATATTTTTATTCATCATAACTGCACTTAGCTCAGAGTTCTGATGAAAAATAATATTTCTTCTATCTACAAAGCTGTGATTGTCACACACGTTTTCATTGCGTGGAATGTCTCCTTTGCAATGATCAAAGTCAATGTTCATTTTCATTTTTTTCATGTATGGGTGCTAGTATGCTACTCAATTAATGTAACACCAAACCACATTTTGAAGAATCAAACTATTTAAATCAAAACTCAGGCATCATTTCCTGTTTTTAAAAAGATACAGAATTTTAGAAATTAAAGGAAATTTTGCTATTAAATATTTCTGGTAATTTTGAACTACAATGAGATAAGTAAAACAATTGCATGAAAAATTATGGTAAAATTTTTCCAAAAGAAGAAAAAAAGCCTTTTCTGAAATTCATCTTCAGTGGTATGAGTTACATTGCACCACACAGCTACAAAACTAATTTGCACCTTTGTTTTAAACTAGCATTGTCTAAAACATCTACTTATCATATAGAGAGAAGACTTGCTAAGAGGAAATACCAATCTGTGTTATAAACTAGATGCACAAATTTAAGATGACATATTGCTGACAGTAGATAACATAGAGGAAAGTCTGAATGTGAATTGACCTAAAAGATATGAATCATCACATATTTCATAATCTCACATTTTCATAGTTTAAATGTTATGAAAAAAAATTAATATATGACATAGGAAACTGTTAAAAGTATAATCTATTACATAAGAAGAAAATATCATTATGTATTTAAATGTTCCAAATAAAGTGTTTATTATCCACATACTTAAATCAGGTAATTAAATTTGTATTAGCCATATGACACTTTGTATCTTAGCTAGGAGATTTAGAAAACTAATTTCTGCCCATGCAAACTTTCCTCAGTTTGCATGTCTTCTTAAAAATGTGCAAGTATTATTGGATGGCCAGGGTGATCAATAACATAGGATTCTATTGGAACTTGAGGGGTGAGGAACCAAAATTAGGTGCTGGCGGAGTGCCATGGGAATATAAAGCAGAGTCCATAGCGCAAGAGCCGGAGCTTGAATGGCTTCCAGAACTGGACCGGGAATGTAAGGCCAAGGAGATGGAGGAAGCAATCGATTGTGATGACTGCGAATATGCTGGAGGCCTCTTGGAGTTATCAATATTTTTTGAAACGATGCAGTCTTTGATTGATTCTGCTGCATTAGTATCCTCTATCACAGCTGTTGCAGCTTCTTCAGATGTTGCTGGTACCTCTGCCTTAGTTTTCTCTTCTAATTCAGATGAAGCATCCATATTTTCACCATATAGTTTAAGAGCAACTGCTAAGTCATGTAGAATCTCTGTCTCTTTTTCATCTACTATGTTAAAGCGCTCATTAAAAAGGGTAAAGTGTGAGAAAAGAGCATTAAGGTGAGCGTGCATATTAAGAAGCACTATTTCCTTAAAATGAATGTGATATATATGAGCCAACACGTGGAAAAGTAACCTTTGGATTTTCTTCACTATTGACTCAAAAGAACTAGGGAAGTCCCGATCTGTAAGAAAAGAAATAAAATGATACATTAATAGATTCAAATTAGAAAACGTAAAAAACTACAAATATGAATGTTTACAGTATAAACATAAAAGAAAACAGTACATCATTATAAACCATGCAGATAGATGGCTATAACATAGGTAACATTAGCCTTTCAAAATTTTGTTTAAGAAAACAGGAAAATGCAACAATTTTATTATGCTTGATGAGTAATATAACTGTTTTCTTGATCTTCTATTAGGGATTCTATTTCTCATAACAATTTGACAGAAATGAATAAAAAATATCAAATTTAAATGCATATAAACATAATGTATTGAGGCAAAAGAGAAACTTTAATATGAATTTGATAAAAAGGGTAAATGTGTCATTGCAAAAACCTTTATTTGAGAACAATTATGTTTCTCAGATGTAAATTTTCCAAGTGGGTGAAAAAAGTCTGGCCCAGGATTCGAACAAGGGATGTGCTGAAGCTGCCATTGCTCTTTCAACTGAGCCATCCTGAACAAATACTGGAGGACTAATTCACCCAACTAACCTTAAGAATCACACAATATGGTCTGGTACTTTGGATCAGCTCAATAGAATAAATCAAAGGTTAATATATGAAACTGCAGAACATGCTGCATACAAAATTATACGTGTTTCTCTTTTGAATTGTACCAAGCCTTCAAAATTCAAAGCTGCCAACCTCCAATTTTTTTTCAAGTCAAATAAACATATTTTAAACTAGAAATTTTACTTAAATGTAGTCACATTATTACCATATAGAAACAACACACATTTTATTAAATAAATTTTCTTCTTCAAAATGTATTTATTTGATTTTTTTTTTTTTTTTTTTTTTAATGGGAAAATTGGCAGTTATGAAAAGTTGATAAAGAGTTTAACAAATTAAAATCTTTCTAATATCAATAATGTATAACATGATATAAAAATTATACACTTTGACTATCAATTATATTTTAGTAAAAAGAAGAAAAATGTATGCCGCAATTAATGAATTTGCTTTGGTAATTGGTATTAGATCTGTTTCTTCTTAAAGCAGTACCTTAATTTACTTACTTTCCCAGGATATATATATATATTATTATTATTATTTTACATTTAATTTTTTTACAGTACAGTCAATCCATTACCCATTAATAAAAATAATTTGATTAACAATTTTTTTTATTGTGAATTGTGTGGACTAGGGTACCAGATTTATCTTAGAAAAAAAAGGAAGATTTTCATTGACACTAGTTATAGTTAGTTTTGATTTTATTGCACAACTGTTATTTTTCATATCCTATTGAACTATGTTAAATGTGCCAGTAATGTATTAGGTAAGTAATTTTGCTTAAAAAAGATTGAATTCACAAAAACTTAGTTATTTTTCATCTTTTTTCTGCTTCTCATTATTTTGATGCAATATTGACTGTGTTGTTTTATGGCATATTATTCATCAATATTAGAGATGGGAAAATACACAGTTTTACTCACCACTGGCAAATGAATTTTCTGACAGGACAAGTGAGTATTTAAGTAGTCTTTGAAAACTGCATACTATAGAGATAAGCCAAAAATTTTATCTTTTTTATTAGTTAGCTATGTTTTACAACTTTCCAAATTAAAATGTAGTATGGTGCACACATGATACAAAGTTCTTTCCTATGTTAACCTCTCCTCCATTTGCATATTTCTGAATTATATCAAAGAAAATGCATTTTAGTAATAGTATTTATCTGTTTTTGCAGTCTCATAAATTTTGGCATAACAATTTTTAACTGCACTTTGCATTTTTTTGGCTGTAAGATTTTCTGAAAATTCTCCACTCCTGATCAAGACCAATACTAAAATACTTTCTGTGCAAGTTGCAATAAGCTCTATTTTCTTTTGGCCTGGGACTTTACCAGTGAAAAACATCCTCCCATTTTTAAAAAATAAATTTGATTGCACTACTGTTATATTTTTCTTTTTTGTTAGAGTCCAATTAAAATCCAATTCAAAATCAGACAAAATAAGTAAAGAAAAAATCAATCTTGTTGCTTGCTTAAGTAGAGATCTTTAAATGAAAGAATAAGAACAATAATAATAATAAACTGTAAAATAATGTAACATCACAATCATACAAACATTGGCAAGAGAAAGTGAAAATGATTGTTTACAAATGATTTAGTTGTCTACAATGGACAATTGAATTTATTTATATCAACAGAAAAGTATCAAATTTTTTTGAAGAATAGTTTATTATTCTTCAAATGAGCACTTTTTTCATTAAATCAAATGAGCATTTTTTTCTAGAATATCTTTAACCTAAATTTCTATGAACTATTTTTGTAAATGAAAAGCGCAAAGATTTCTTTAAAGGTGTTCTTAACTGCTCTGCTCAACAAGCGAAAAACATTTTGAGACATTTACAAATTCATTTTTTAACAGAAATATGTAAAATTGGAATGCCTGACTATGGAAGCAATTTCGAATCGAACGTATTTTTCCATTTTATAATAAATAAATTTCCTATCCAGTTCTAAGCTATTTCGATCACGAGATCATCCGTTTTTCTCCTGCTTTTCGACCGGTTTTTCTGCTTTTGTCGGGAAATGTGCTCAAAAGTGTCAACTTTAAAGGCTTGTTATGAAAAATTAATTTTTTTTTTTTTTTTTAACTGAACACTGAGTGCAATTAGGCAGTTTCTGAATATTAACACTTGCTATTTTCATGCATTTCCGAACAAGAATAAATTAAAGCATGTATCACAAAGTTGCCCTTTTTGATTTAAGAACATCCTTAAGACAGATCTCAAATTTTTGTTACCCAATGTATTTAAAAATTTCTTATAAGAAAATAAATTTTTAAAACTTTTTTTTGCTCTAAACTTTTTTAAAAAGTATCTTTTTTCAGTTAATAAAACGTACATTTAATTTCATTTGCGATTTTAAAATCTTGTACACAACTGATCAGCTTTGCTAAGATTTTAACACATAAAATACAAAATTAAGCATATATTCAGAAATTATTTTCACAAAAAAAGAAGAGACATCCTATATGAACAGTATAAAGGGGAAAAAAAAGAAAGTTAAAGCTATTAAATTTCTGATGAGAAATTTAAAAAATATGAATACAATCCATACACATACAGTTAATGTTAGGAAGGGGAATTTGAGATCAGGCTAACCAACAGTCTTATGAATACAAAGCATTAATTTTAAGAAAGCTGTTTAGTGTTACTTACAGTAAATAATATTTTTTGTTATCATTTCTAATAATAATGATGCATGTATTGCAGTTTATTAATTTGCCTTTTCTTATAAATTTTCTTGATGAAATATAACAAGAAAAATTTATAACTACAAAATATGACCCCCCCCCCTTCAATAACATTAACATTATAATAACTTCAATAACATTGATATATAACTTAACTAAATAAAATTATTTCATTCAAACATAATCATTGAATTTAGTTTGATTTCATGTTTATATGGAGGCTCATAAATTTTTATACAGTAATAAAAAGTTCAAATTTTAATGTCTCAGACTGTAGAAATGCACAAATTAGCTCTAAAACTTTAAAATACAATAAAACTTTTGAATAAGGGAAATCTTGATAGGGCACAATTACTCTGCTTTTCACGGGTGTAAATTATTTGGTGGCAAAAATGTACTTGTACATTTGATAGTTGGGAATAAAAAAAGTTTCTGCTGTATGAGAGTGTCCATTATGGAGGTTCTACAATATAAACTTTTTTCTTCATTACAGTAGATAAACTGAAAAAAAAGTAAGGGAAATTTGATTCAATTTCACTAGAAAATTTGAGCACTTTTATAGCTTGAGCAGGCCCCGACTATCGCACAGGTACTGCGACCTGGGCACTAAATTTCTGAAGGGTGTAGATTTTTTTAAAGTTGCACCTAAATTTCCATAAAAAAATCATAATTATGAAAAAATGTGACATTTGAGGTAGTAATATGATGAAATGACAAAAATATATCTTAATATATGAATAAAAGCACATTTCAATGAATAATAGACACTTGTTTGAGTTGGACACTTTATGAATAAATATGTATTATGTAAAAAAATACTAGTATTAGTAAATACATTAATCTAAGAAGGAACGAAAAATTTAAGGTGCCCTGGGCACAAAAATTTGCAAGTCAAGCCCTAAGCTTGAGATAGCACAGTGCAATCAACTGTTAAAAACTTGAAATTTAATAAATGATTTTATGCAAAAGTTATGTGCAACTTGATAATAATGTCCCCTATCTCATCTTAGAATTGGTTATAATTAATGAGTAACTAAATTATAAAGTTGGGAATTCTAAAGGAAACATATAGATATATACATATGTATACCTGTATCATTATTATCATATAGATTAAATTATAAGATTCAGTCATAATCCAATATTCATCATTAAAATAAGGCAATTTATAGGAATCGATGGACCACAACAATTCTGCCAAGTGATTTCTAATCGAAAAAGTTCTTCATTATAAATGAAATCCTTATTGAATTATAAGTGATTTTTTTCTCAAAATCACTGACTTTTAATGTCTTGGAATTATAACATGAATAACTATTTTGATATTTGCCTTGAGTAATTGAATTCAGTTGGAAAGAAAAAGTTTACTTATCACAATGATTTGCCATGCTTAAAATTAAAATCTTGTATAAAGTTTATACTTCATTGTGCCAGATGTGCATCGAAAGGATGTCTCAAAGTAGCAACACTGTTACCATCCATGCCATTATTTTCTAGATATGTTTTTAATTAATAACTTTTTCTGCATAATTAGATGGTCTATTATTGCTTTGAACATGCAACAAAGACAGAAGTGCAATTAAGGCCCCACTTTACTGAAACTCCCCGATTGCGAAATCCCATGTTGGCCTATGGGAAAACTTTTAAGTGTGATTACTCATTACCTAATGTAATTATTAAAATACCGTTTTCATTATGTGGACGTCAGATGCCGATGATATACGTTTTTAAAAATTGTCTCCATAAATTTTAAGTATTTAAAAAATCCCTATAAACTTTGAAATTTCCTTTTGATTACATTTTATCATCCTCTTAAAGATACTTAAAATTTGCGTAGACAATTTTGAAAAACGCACATCATTGGCAACTGACGTCCACTTTCTGACGGTGAAAACAGTATTTTAATAATTATATTAGGTAGTGAGTAATCGCGCTTAAAAGTTTTCCTATAGGCTAACATGGGATTTTGCGATCGGGGAGTTTCAGTGAAGCGGAGCATTAAGTAACAGCCCACTGTATAATACTATAACACAAAAAACATCTCTGTGGCAGAAAATCACTATTCTTTTAGCATAAAACGTTTCAGAAAGGTGACTTAATACAAATAACCAATTTTCACTTAACTAATGCATGCAATATGCACATTATTAATATGCACAGTATTATTCGCATTTTAAAGTAGAATTTTCACCATTCAATTGAATCACTTTGTTGAATAAAATCTGATTCAACAAAGTGACAGATTTCAAAATATGCCAAAATGTTTAATATTAAGTTTAATTTTGATTCATATAGGCAGCAATTATAGCAACCTTTCTTAGCTCTGGGAGGGGTTTTAACCCCAAAATTCCTCACTTGGCTGACCACTGCCTAATTTCCAATTGAATATGCTTCCACTTTAAATACTAAATGTTGCATGAAGTATTACCATGCAAATAGTAATATACAAAGCAATACACATATCAAACTGGCACTGCATAGCATTCCATAACACCTTTTTACTGGAAAGACGATGAAATCTGTCAGTTGGATATATCATTTAGATAATTTTTTTTTCTGGTTAAATGGTTGGCAAATAAACTGCACATATGTTATTGCAGCACATATGTTGTGCAGTAATAAACTGCACAATGATTATTAAATAAATTTAATTGCATCCATGATACTGCACAATGTGTATTAGAAAGCTGTTGTATAGTTCTGTAATCCAATTAACCAAAACACTAAAAACTCTCGCAATATTATTAGTAATTCTAATGTGATAAGCAAATAAATAAATAGATGGAACATTGAGAATTTTAGAACAGATCACAGTAATTTAAATACCACTGCATTAATAGAAAAAAAGAAACATACCAAATTTTGTAGGAAATATAGTTTCATCATATATTGTTCTTTGAGTAAATGTCATAACACAATCAATGTATTGAGGTGCAGCAACCTTGCATTTTTTCCCTTTTTCATCAAACCAGAGGTATTGTCTGAAAATTGAAATAAGTATTAAATGAAAGGTTAAAGAAATGCCTAAACATAAACATAACAAAATTATACTTTGTTTTAAAATATAAAGGTTTAAATTAATGTAAGAAAAATACCTTAGTAAACACTATTTTTTAAAATTTGAACAAATTTTCAATCTGATTTCACTTCCATAAATTGTTGCCATAAATACAGGGTGTATCTAAACTACTGGGCAAAACTTTAAGGGGTGATAGTACACATCAAGATAAATAATATTAAATGGGAAACTAAGGGTCCCAAACGTTTTCCGAAGGAGACAGGTGGCATCAAAGTTTAGAGTGCAAAATTTGAAATGATTATAAAAAATGGGAAAATTGGTCGATTCGTTTGCAGTTTTCACTAAAACTATTCTTCATGTCAGTATTGTCTTGAAAATAAATTACAAAGATAAATTAAAAAAATGCCGATAGAGGGCGCTTTAGACTTTGGAGTAACAAACAACTATTTTTTACCGTTATTTTTTGCATCTCATTAAATTTTTTTAGAAGTTTAGACATAAACTTAAATTTTCAGCTCCAAATCTGTTATTAAAAAGCACAAACTGAACTGTGTTCAATGGGAGTGGGTAGGTTCAAATTTCAAATGATTATAAAAAACAGAAAATTTGATCAATTGATTTGCGGTTTACACTAAAATTCTTCTTTATGTCAGTATAGACTTGAAAATAAAATATACAAATAAATTTTAAAAAATGTGGATAGAGGGCGCTTTAGACTTTGGAGTAACGTACAACTATTTTTTACCATTATTTTTTGCATCTCATTAAACTTTTTTAGAAGCTCAGACATAAACTTAAATTTTGAGCTGAAAATCTGAATCGTTGAGAGTGGTAAGTAGCGCAAACTGAGCTGTGTTCAATGGGGGTGGGGAGGTTCAAATTTCAAATGATTATAAAAAACGGAAAAATTGGTGGATTCGTTTGCGGTTTTCTCTAAAACCATTCTTTATGTCAGTATTTCCTTGAAAATAAATTTTAAAGATAAATTTCAAAAAATTCCGTTAGAGGGCGTCTTAAACTTTAGAGTAACCAACATCTATTTTTAACCGTTATTTATTTATTTATTTATTTTTTTATCTAAATAAATATTTTAAAAGCTTAGACTTAAATTTTGAGTTCAAAATCTGAATCGTTGTGAGTAATTAAGTGGCGAAAAGTTGAACTATGTTCGTAGGGTAGGCAGGGTAACATTTCAACTCCTAAACACAGTTCAGTTTGCGCTTCTTATCCCCTCCAAATGATTCAGAATTTGAACTCAAAATTTAAGTCTAAGCTTTTGCAAGCATTTAATTAGATACAAAAAATAACAGTTAAAAATTGTTGTTGGTTACTCTAAAGTTTAAGGCGCCCTCTAACGGAATTTTTTGAATGTTATCTTTAAAAATTTTTTCAAGGAAATACTGACATAACGAATCGTTTTAGAGAAAACCGCAAATGAATCGGACCAATTTTTCCGTTTTGTATAATCATTTGAAATTTGAACCTACCCTACCCACTCCCATTGAATACAGTTCAGTTTGCGCTTTTTAACCACAGATTTGGAGCTCAAAATTTAAGTTTATGTCTAAACTTCTAAAAAAATTTAATGAGATGCAAAACATAACGGTAAAAAATAGGAGTACGTTACTCCAAAGTCTAAAGCATCCTCTATCGACTTTTTTTTAAATTTATCTTTATAATTTATTTTCAAGACAATACTGACATAAAGAATAGTTTTAGTGAAAACCGCAAATCAATTGACCATTTATTCTGTTTTTTATAATCATTTGAAATTTGAACCTACCCACTCCCACTGAACACAGTTCAGTTTGCGCTTTTTAATAACAGATTTCGAGCTGACAATTTAAGTTTATGTCTAAACTTCTAAAAAAATGTAATGAGATGCAAAAAATAACGGTAAAATGTAGTTGTTCGTTTCTCCAAAGTCCAAAGCGCCCTTTATCGGCATTTTTTGAAATTTATCTTTATAATTTATTTTCAAGTCAATACTGACATAAAAAATAGTTTTCGTGAAAATCGCAAACGAATCGACCAGTTTTTCCATTTTTTATAATCATTTCTAATTTTGGACCCTAAACATTGATGTTGCCTATCTCCTTCGTAAGATGTTTGGGACCCTCAGTTTCCCATTTAATATTATTTGTTTTGATGTGTACTATCACCCATTAAAGTTTTGTCCAGTAGTTTAGATACACCCTGTATATTGCGTGTGAATATTTCCAACCATCAATAATTAAGGAAATAATTAGTCTTAAAAATGAAAAAAAGTTTTAAACTGAGCACTCTTTTCAACAACATTGAAAGATGGTAAAATGATTTCTTTGTTAGTGCTTGCATACATATTAAATTTGCGCATACCACCAAGGTTTTTGTGAGATTGAGGTAAAATGCTCATAAGTCAAACAGTCAGGGTTCTGTCCTAAGCATGCAATTTATATATTTTTTCCTTTTTTATACTTTTCATAAGTTAAAGTGATTTAAGCACAGTTACAAATTATTGTAACTTATAACATATTGACATTAAACAAAAGTAAAGAAAAATAAAATAAAAATGTTTCAGAATTATTCATGAAAAGTTTACTTTTATTTATTTATTTATTTATTTGTATTAGTTAAATAATATATCTACTAATGATGTTCCAAATTATTTATATCTAGAAAACAATTATTTATGAAGAGAAAAATGATGCTATGTTTGAACTTTACAGATTAAATTTCAATAAAAAAATTTCAAAATGTAAAAATACACATGAGTATTTATGGCTTTTTTTATAAATATTTTATAAATATGTTATTGGAATTATCTAAAAATTACATAAAATTCCATATTAAAATAAATAAATAAATATTGTATATTCTTTCATATGGAGCCTAAATTGTAAAAATGCAAAAAAGTCCATAATAAGAATTTTTTTAATGGTGGTTTTTCTAAACTTGAAATTAATTTCAGAATATCAGCATCATATATATTATTTTAAAAACTACATGAGCAATAAAGTTTTTCAGGAATATATCCAAAAAATAGTAATTTTTTTATATATTGCATATGTGCTACTAATGCTTGGTTGCATCTTTGCAATATTTATCACACATACCCTGTCTGCGACCAATAACATACAAGGCTAGTTCATGATGTTTAAAATATGCATAGTGCATTAAATAATTAAATAAGCTGGTGTCTAGTGATAAGAAAGAAAAAAGAACTTAAAACATCATAAAACTTTTATTATTTTAATATTTAAATTAATTTTAAAGTACAATTTATTAATTTAATACTAACTTATTAATTTAATGTTAAAACTGTTAAGGTGTTTAAAGAAGTTTTTTCTTTTTTATCACACAGAGAGGATTGTCTTTACACAGTGATTGGTACAAAATAGCATGCCAATTGTTTTGTCCAGATCAACATGTAAATAGGCTTGATGTTTTAAAAATCCTGAATTGACATTGGTTGCACTTTGTCACATTTCCTTGGCAATATTTTTTATAGAATCCATTGCAAATTGCTTAGAAAACTGTTTAAAAATATATTCTGTCAAGCAATTTTTAAAGAAATCTGTACAATTCCTACAAAATTAAATCTATATATATATATATATATATATATATATATATATATATATATATATATATATTTAATGGGAGCTCAATTAAAAGTATCAGTTAAAAGTTATCATGAACAATCATACACACATAAACAAATCAGGATTATAATACATTCCATAGAATGTGTGCTTGGGAAGAAAAATATGTATAGCCTTTGGTCTTTATGATTTCAATCATCTGACACCTATTTATCTCACTCCTCTGTATTTCCATCACAGAGTTCATTTTCAGAAACTGTATAAGTTAGAGACTTGAAATTTTGCACAGTTATAGCTAAATACCTCTGATCACACAATAAATCTTAAAAATGTGAAAAAAGTCTTGTTATTTTAACTAAATTAACTAATTTAATGACACATTATGAACCATTACAGCAATTTAGATTTTAAAACAGAATATTAATTTCAACATTTTTCATGTGGGCTAGATGGCTTCATGGTAATGGATTTACCGGCCATATCAAAGATATTGGTTCAATGTTGGATGTTAGAACATTTGTCCAAATTAGATCTAATAAATTCAATTCTACAGAATTTCTGTAATATTTTTGCAATTTTAAGGACAAAAGTTGTTGAAAAATATTTTAACAAATATTTTTTTAATTCAAAAATTCTGTTTTGAAAAATTGCAAAATTTTAAATTTTGTTTGAATTTTTGCTAAATTTTTGAAATTTCTGAATTCTAAAAATTCATTTATTAACTAATTTTCATTGCGAAAATTCAAAATTTTAGATTTTGCTAGAATATCCACTAAATTCTTGAGAAATTTTAGCATTTTAAATTTCATCCAAATGATTGTTTTGCTTTTAGAAATTAAAAAAAAAAATTCTAATAATTTTTATTTAATAAAATTTCACTTGCATATTTTAATTGGATTAAAAAAAAAATCTTTTTTCTAATAACGTTAAAATAAAAATTAATTCTGTTGCCATCTATGTAAGGATTTAATAATTAAAAATAAATTAAGGATTTGTACTTATTAATTCAGAGATAAAATGTTTTGAAAGGAATATTAAACAAAACCCTTAGTGCATTCTTCGACCACACTTACTTATGGTTATATTCATGTTTAGTGGATTGAATTAATTATGATTGAAGTATTTTTATATTCGAAGCATTAACTACATTTATTTTTGTTACACAATAGAACAAAAGGATACTCATTAGAAAATGCTGTTAAGGTTGGTGTGTTAAACAGAAACTCAGAATAAGACAATCGTAAAAGGTGGCCAGCTGAAAGCAATCAATCATAATCAAGAATACACCATATTCATAAGAAAACAAAGTATTTTCTTTTTTTAAATCTGAATTAGAATAACTGAAATTTTTACACTGTTGAGTAGGGAACTTAAAAAAAATTAAAAACACCTTTAGGCATCAGTTTTTTTTTTTTTTTTTTTTTTTTTTTTTTTTTTTTTTTTTTTTACAGTATTGCAGAATAAAGTACAGAATTTCTCAAAAACCACATAAAAAAAGGCAATAATAAAAATAAAAAAACAATAAGTTTTGAGGGAACTCTTACAGGATGAGAGTCATGTATATCTGCAGTATCAATACATACAATCTTTATTCTTTAGTACACTATTTTCAAATAGTTATCCCCAAATTACATAACCTAAAATTTTTTGCAACTAAAATACTAAATAACATGAGGGTTATTATTAAAAAATAGTGGTACTCATAAATAAAATGTCCCGGCGCTAGTCGCGAATATATGGATAAAAACATTATGCACTATTTTTAATCAATACATTCACTATCACACAAATGATACATTATTATATCAGTGATTTAAAGAACACTTGGAAATGAGCTATTCAACTGACCTGCCATTAGGACCATTCATATCAGGACAACCAGACATAGTACAAAATTCGGATATAGTGCCATAAACTAAATTAGTATGGTCAAAGAACGCTATAGCTGTAAAACAAAATAAATATATTAATCAAAATTGAATAAACAAAAGAAAGGATTAGTATATCAGTGATCATATGAGTAGAAAATAAAATATCACAAAACAAAAAGAAAATAGAATTAACAGGACCTGTTCACCAAATAGGCTCATGAAGCCTTTGTTTACCAGCTGAAATACAAAAGCTCCTCCCCCCATCACAAATTTACTTTTCAAACATAATTTTTAGGGGGGAAATTCAATCAGGGTAAAATAATGCATTTTTTTTTCTTATGAAGCTTTTTTCCCCCCTTGCTATGCTGCAGTTTGCAAATCATAATAGATATTTTGAAGTTCAAATATTCCTAACAGTAGTTCCATATGTTTTTTTACAATTTTGATTGGTTATGTATAGTAATGTATTTAATAAAATACTTTTTCATTTGTGTAATATATAGATAGTCAGTTTTAGTTTAATATTAAAAATATATTTTTCAAATTTTAGTGGTAAAATTTCAAATTATTTAAACATACGAAAAATGGATTTAGTAAATAATAATAATAATAAAACTGATAGAGTAATAAGTCCCCCCCCCCCTCTGCGATTTCGGGCTTCTACTTCTAATTCTTAAACGGCCCTGACAATTATGTTACCTCACAAAGTTGCATTATCATCATTATTATTATTTATTTTTTACCGCTATATTGCAAAATCACAGGCCCTTCCTCAAATGTAAATATGGATTGGCAAAAAGCAGTCACAAACTTATGTATGAAAAAAATTAGGTTTGAAACATCCGTTGTTAAATTCCGATCACGCCAAAGAGACGTCCAATCTAGTGTTGCACACGAAAAGTTCCCCTTTTCCATGATGCACAAATTCCTTCTATTTGTTAGTCTGCATAGAGTGGAACTTAATAACAGTAAAATCTGTAAATTCAGAACCTATTTATAACGGAAAATTTTTATTATCTCTTAAAATAATAATAATAATAATAATAATAATACATTTAAAATTTATTTGCCTAGTTGGAAACTAATTTAAAATGAATTTTTTTGTGGTTACAACTAGCGACTTTGTTTTTACAAGTTACTTTGATCAATAAAAACGGAACAAAGGAATTTTTTTAATATAAAATTTCATTGTCACTGTGATAGGAATACTATACAATTATATATGCGAAACAAGAATTTTGTTTCTGTCTTTAACGACTCCGCTGCTACAGGTTTTATTGCGTTAGATTATTGGAATTTTATTTAGCATACAAGATCTGCTAAGGCGGAATCGCAGGGAACAAAAGAAAAATTCTTTTCTGAAGAGGCTTTAGTCTTAACAGGGATAATTCAATGATGTTCCTTACTGAGGGACAATGAAATTTTCACGTTTTGAAATTCTCCTCCGTAATGTTAACTCCATGGACGTTTGATGCATTCGTACATTTAAAATATCTCTAGGAGAAATTAATATTTTAAACTATTTTCTGTGTACTCTTCTTAAAGATGTCATTTTTTTTCTTAGTTCTCAAAATATTTCTAAAATCTATGCTTAATTTTTATATTACGACGGACGAACTGTGAGTAAAATTTTAACACTTCATAAAATTAAGTATATACTTTAGAAAAATTTTGAAAACTAATAAAAACAGAGACATCTTATAAGAAGTGTGTACAAAAAGACTTATTAATTTCCCGAGGAGATATTTTAAGTATACGAATGCATCAAACTCCCATAGACTTTACATTATTAGTAGAATTCGAAAGCTGAGTGATCAGCCCCCTAAGATAGGAATATAATATAGACGGGTTTCGTTTTGATAAGGTTTATTTTATTTTTTAGACCCGATTTAGAAGCTGAGATTCCCGTTTCTTTGCCTTCCTGTTCCGCTTTTTTTTTTTTTTTTTCTTTTTTTGTGACACTGGATCTGGCATCACTACCCCAGGGTCTGTTTTTTTATTCAAGACCCTTTTCTCTACTGTCCAAAAATTGTAACATTTTTAACATTGGAGCACCCACAAGGGGAGCTATGGGGTAAAGCCCCTTCCAAGCTACGAGATTAGACTAGCTATTTTAAGTTTTCTAAAAATTACAAAAAAATATTTTTATTGTTTTTAACAAGTCCTGTAAAATAGAAATTTTGAAAAATAATAATTTTCTCACATATTTTTTCTTACTTATAAATTTTCTTGTGAAATTTGGAAGATTAGCATTTTTAATGTTCACAACTTAAAGCAATATTTTCTTTTTATTTATCAAAGAGGTTTAAGCCTCCAGAATTAGCCCTATCAAAAATTTTCAAAGCTCCTCCCACAGGTTTTGCTCACTACCCCCCCCCCCCTTTTACCACTATCTAGTCTTCACTCTATATCAACTTAACAGAAAAAATGTCTGTCCGGGCTCGACACATCTCGTCTATTTTTACTCAAATGTAAAAAGAAAATATAATAAATAAATAAATTAGACTGACATTCCAATCAGGAAAATATAGACCTCTAAAAAGACTCTACTTCGTACTTTGAAAAAAATATTTTTGCTTTAATATATATATTTTTTTTTTTACCAAGAAAAAACCTAAATTTTAAAAAATCTAAACCTCTGAATAGATTAAATATCAAAAATTATTTTGTTTGAAGATGTATAAATGAAATCCGTATACAGTAGAATACCGTTACAATGAACTCTACCAGATAGTGAAAATTTATTCACTGAAATCATTTTTCATTATAATGAACTTCGCCCATTCTTTATGCATTTTACGTACACAGACTTTTCTGTGAAATGCTAAACATTTCGCTATAGGAATTTCATTTTGCCTAGTGTTGAATTCAGGGAGTGGCCCAGGGGGACATTCCCCTACCCCCGGAGCAATGAAATGTCCCCCCTGGAAAATTAAAAATTTTGCATTGTGTTGAATTCAGGGGTGGCCTGGGGGACATTGCCGCGGAGCAATAAAATGTACCCCCCCCCGGAAAATTTGAAATTTTGCATTTTCAATGTTCAAAAAGTACAATTTCCCCCCCGGAACTCTATAATGTCCCTCCCCCCCGGAGCCACCGAAGTTCCTCCCGAAGAAAAGCGCCTGAATCCAACACTGATTTTGCCCGTTCTCGCTCTAAAGAAATCGGCGATTCAAGAGCTTGAATATGCCATCTGATGGAGAAAATATATAATTTCTCACTATTGGAAGATACCGTGCAAGCACACTGCATTACGTGTATTTTTTAATTGTTCAGAATTATTTTTTTGCGCAATTTCAGATTTCATGTGACATTTATGTTCTGTATTATAAAACAAAGTAGAAAATATACGAATCAGAATATTTAAAACTTTCAAATGCATTTACAATAAAGCATTTCTTCAATGGCTCCTTAGCGTTAGTTAAAGCAACAATTTTTCTGTACGACCAGTGCTTCTATAGGCTATTTTAATTCCGAATAGACTGTAGTGTAACAAAAATACTTTCAAAGTATACTCAAAATACTTTTAATAAAAAATATCTTTTTCTTCAAAGTCTCTTGCATTATGTTCCCTATTCAAATGTCCTACAGGGGGCGCTAGCAGTGCCGGAAAATCATTTAACTAATGGTAAAGTGCCATTGAAACAACACATTATATAGGCCAATCCATTTCAAGTGGTCCAGAAAATATTTTTTCATTGCTTGACTAGTTTTAAAAAAAATCTGAATTTTTTCGTTCAATGGACCCTATTCTGCCTTTCGGTTCGAGGTTATAAAAAACCACCATTTTACCAATTGTGACGTCACAGGAATACTGTTTATTGTGCATATATCATGCAGACGATTATATAAAATTTCTTTTATACTTAAAAGAATATAAATAGTTTAGAATTTTTTTCCAGCTACTAATACGTAAAGAAATGAAACTTATTCTTCTTTTCAGTTCTAGGCTATAAAATTCAACATTTTACCAATTGCGACGTCACAGAAATACTGTCCATTATAACATGATAGAAGTTCAAAATTGACTATTATTATAATTTTACATTTTTTTTGTGTTTGTGCACCGTAGCCACCTTTGTTTCATCGTGTGCAGCAATTTTTCTCACATTGAAGGGTTTACGGAAATGTAAATATCTCATCTTTTATTTCTCGAATTCAAATGGAGTTTACAGCAATTTGTTCAGAATAAAATGAGCTAAAAGTTTGATAATAGAATAGTTTCTTAAAATAAATCCTTATTCGTGAAATTTCAGCATACATTAAGATTTTTTTTCCAAAATTTGCCCGTTTACAAGCGGAAGTTTTTCTGGCAAAGAAAGCTGTCAACATACCTTTTTTTTACAAATAAGGTGAAAATATTTGTACTCACACGCCAAGTTCCAGACTTGAGACTTGATTTCTCTTTGTTAAAAAATTCAAAAAATGTTTAAAAATTTCAAAAATTATTTTGATATCTCTGGTGGGGCACAAGATAAAAATCTAAAGTTCTAGTTTCTGATAGTATTTTATGGTAGTGTTATGCATAAAAAATTTTAAGATGGAGATTTGACTACAAGCTGAGATACAACAAGGGCATTATGTAAAACAATGCAGCCAAACTTTTGTTTTATTGTAGTCACAGATAAATATTTATTTCAGAGTGTCATTTAAGATTATTTTTTTACTACCTTTAAATTTCAGTAAAGAAATAAAAGCTTTTATCAAATATAAGCAATTATAAAATAATAATAATAATGATAATAATAAGCCTAAGGCCTACATTTTCTATGGTTTCAGTAAATTTTATTTTAAGTAATTTTAGTAAGTAAACGAAACTTCAATAATTTTACATAAAAAGGAATATTTTTATAAAATTGTATTTAGTTATTATAAACACAGTAAATAAACAGACTCTCTTTTAAGTCAAGATAGCTCAAAATCGATAAGTGATGTTTATAATTTCAAAAGAAACGAGATTTTAAAAATATAGATAGTTTTGGTCAATTTTCGGTCCCGACCGAATATTCGATGGCATTTTCACCGAAACTAAGATTTTGTTTCAATAACGAAATCGACTATTCAGTCGAACTCTATAGTTCTTAGCAAGGAAAGCTAAAATTCAGAGTAACTTTTTCTGTCATAAATCGCCCTTGGCTACCCACTTTCTTATATCAATGTGGCCAAAACTGACACAACTCTCATAAAATATTTCTTTATTCCCCACTGCACAAGAAAATTAGTAGTTCCAACAAACTTTTGATAACTTAAACAGGACAAAAATAAAATTATTGCACACAAGTTTCAAACTGAAGAATTCAATTTTTTTGTGGTCTATAAAGAATACAAAGCAACTAAGCATAATTAAAGATCAAATGCGTGTTAATAACTTACTATGAGATGCGAGCCATTCATTATAATCTAGTCCTGGAGGTAGATCTATTACTTCTCTTAACCTAGATTCAGGTACTGTACATTCCAAAACAGCTTGTTCTAAGTAAAGCTTAGACTCTTCCTGAGAAGCAGCAACAGCATCTTTTTCTTTCCTACGGGCCTTCCTATAAGAAAGAAATAACAATGAATAAGAGCACATTTCATTGATTTGTTTTTTAAGTTAAAGAAAATTCATTCAACGTAACAGAATTATTAAAATTGAAAGTAAATTAAAAAAAAAAACATTATCGAATATTCTATACTTCAACATGCAACAAATCATTTCTTGATTGTGTATTATATTATCTACAATACTTTATCATAATTCTATTATCAATAGCATTTACGGCCTCCCACTTAAAATAGGCTGATAACTATGCTCAAAAGGAAAATGCAAGAATAAAACACAATCTTTTTTCTTAATATTCATTTAAATATTTTGCAAACACCTTAAATATTACCATATGTATTACAATCAAAGATACTTTAAATGCTATTACCGTTTACGTATGTTTGAACAACAAATACTAAATAAACAAAATAAGGGCATATTGCATATATCTACTTTACCAATATAAATGGTAGAAAATACAATCTTTTATAATCTAAAATTTTATAATGTATAGTACAAACAAAAATAATTATGAAATGATGAACCATGTAAATAATATATTTTTCGTTTAAACAATACGTGGTGACATGTTGGAACATGCTTCCGTAGTCAGCTTCTTTGTTCTACTGGATCAGTGTCTTCTTCTATTATAAGCGTATGTCGTCCTATTATTTTTTAAAACATATAATGTTTGTTTACTTCATTTATATGTTTTACAAGGTCCCATAAGCGTTTCAAATGATAAACCTTTTAGTTATATTTTTTTCTTTATATTATCCGATACATACACAGGCAAACTGCTTGTGAATTTTGCCGACAGTTAAGGTGTTATTAGGCATGCGTAAATTTCATGTATAGACTGGTCTCAAAGGAAGAAGCATTTACACTGCAGTCTAACTTCCGAAAGCAAGTCGTTATGTGCGTGATAATTATTTAATCACAACTTTATCAGAGTCTACGCTACAGTTTCATTTGCATAAGCATTTCATTATACAGAAGCGTTCATCTTAATCCCCACCAATGCTTGGGAATCGCACAAAATATAAAATTATTTCTACAGTTTTCATAAAATCGGGTGATAACGAGATGATTAATTATAATCATATAATAAATGCAATTAAAGCTATTTTTTAGAGTACCTCTATGATTTACGACCTACTCCAGGGGTCGGAGCATATAGGACAAATTTTATTGTTCTTACCAGTATATTTTATCAATATTCTTCATTTTATATTCCTATTGGATATTTTTAAACAATGTCTTTAGCAAATTTATCCATAAAAGACACTGGTACGAACAATAAAATTTGTCCTATATGCTCCGACCCCTGCATACTCAGAAAGATGTTTTTGTCCAAAATATGGCAAAACTACATTACAGAACATGGCGGTACACGCCTGAACAAGTTTGATCATACGAGTGAGAGAAATTAAGAAGGCCATAATAACATGCTCGGAGAAATGATTTTGTCTCTAGTAATCAAACTTTATATTCGTACGCTCTCACTCTCTTAAAGTATTATTACACGAGGGTTCAAAGTCGCTTCAAATTCCAGGCGTCTCCGTGTTATCTTATGGCTTCAGGGGTGTAACTCGGAAAACGAGTAATTCTCTTGTGTCGGAGTATCTTTGACGCCTCAAACTACACTGTTAAAATTTTGAAATTTTTGCTGCCTCGTCACTCCACCACCTTTATAGAATATAGCTATTTTGAACTAAGAAAATGCTCCATTATACAATTAAATAATAGTTTTCTATAAAAGTGGTGGAGTGATGATGCTGCAAAAGTTTCAAATTTTTAACAGTGTAAGCGAGTCGCCAGTAACTGCCAATCAAATGCTTGGAAATCCGGATGACGGTAAAGCCTTTTCTCGAACAGCCAATTAAAATCTTAGAAGAAAAAACGCAGGCAATTTTTCTCGTTTGAAATTTTTGCGTGTAATAACACTTAAATGATGACATTATACATTTTCTTTAAAAAAAATATACATTTTTCTCCTTTTGCAATCACAATTTTTTGTTGTTGTTGTACATGTCACGCTTTGTTCAGCTGCAGTTTTTTTCCATCTGTGGCATTTCTTTTCTTCTCCATTTCAGGCCCAGACGAATTTTCTGATATGGGGTCTCCGTGGCCGAGTGGTTAAGAAGCCGTTCTGCTAACCTGGAGGTTGTGGGTTCGATTCCCGCTGGCCCCATTACACACACACTTTGTGTGGAGCTCCTGGTTATATTTCTGTTGTGTTGTAAATTTCCTTGCGCTATCTCGTCCTTGTATATTGACGATAACTTATAAGCAAGCTTTCATGTCGAACATACAAGTCGGATACATGTTATTCAAATATCTGATCTGTTCATTTTACAAAGCAGTATACAAAGTAAACGTCCTAAGATCAATGGGAGAGATGTATATAAGATTAACATGAATGGTCACATGAATCAAGGCAAAGGCGGATCTGGAGAGTCCTCAAGGGGGGGGGGGGGCGATTTTAGAAATTTAGAAACTCCAGTCTGATGTATGGGTCGGAGCTCATTTTTTTAATGCGGGTCGGGTTTGGATACGGTTGGCTTCCATTTGTTTGCTCCTGGTCCGGTTAATATCTACTTGGGTCGTATTTGGGTGTGGTTGACTTCTATTCTTTGCTGCGGTTCGAGTTAATTTCTGACTTTTTGCTTTGGGTCTGGTTTGGGTCCAGTCAACTACTACATTTTGTTGTTGGTCGGCTTGACTTTTACTTTTTAGCTGTGCTTAGCGCATTTGGGGCAGTTTGACATACAATTCTGATTTGGGACAGTTTAGGATTTGGTTATTAGTTGTGCGAGAAGGGTTCGGGTTGAACCGAATCGATTGGGGCGAGTCCTTTGATAAAATTTTCGTTCTTTTTCGCAATTTTTGGACGAAGTGAGCGTCTGTTTCACGATCCTTTGAAGAAATTCTTGTTTTTTCCGCGATCATTTCACAAAGTTCGATGTCCGGTTCGCTTCTATACTTTGCTACTGGTCGGGTTAATTTTTACTTTTTGTTGTGGGTCGCGGTTAGATCCGGTTAACTTCTACTGTTTGCTGCGGGTCAGGGTAATTTCCAATTTTTTGCTTCGGGTTGGTTCTGGGTCCGGTTAACAACTATATTTTGCTATTGGTCGGGTTGACTTCTACTTTTTAGATGCGCTTAGCGCATCGGGACAGATTGTCATACATTTCGAATTTGAGTCAGTTACCGATTCGGTTTTTACTCTTGCGAGAATGATTGACCCAGTTTTGATCGCGATCCTTTGATGAAATTTGCGTTTTTCCGCGATCCTTTATCAAAATTCGCTTTTATCCGTCATCGTGATCTTTCGAAGAAATTCATATCAGAGACTTACCGAACGTTTAGCTGCACGGGTCGCGGTCGGGCCAATAATGTTTATCATATTATCTAGATCACAGACGGACCGAATATTTAGCATTTATTTCGGGCCGAGTCACGACCTGGAAACTTTGTCCAATGCAAACTTCTAGGAAAAATGAAATCGAGACCAGGCTCGGCCTGGAAGAAAAAGAAGCTTGTCTTGTCCCTACCCGAATTTCCAAAAAAAAAAAAAAAAGCAAGATTAGGACACGACCCGATTCAAAATGAGAGAAAACCTTACCCAGTTCAAATCTAGTGGACTTACACTGCCGCAACCCTAGCCAGGCCGTAACGGCCTCGAGCTTCGCCCCAAGTTATTTCTCGTGAGGATGCATAATGTCACTTTGTAAACCCGTTATTAGCTCAGGGGGGGGGAGGTCTTCGCCCCCGTCCCCCTTCCTCCGCCCCTTAGAACCGCCACAACATACGGGCTGTGTCGATCCCAGTTCAAGCGTTTAGCCTTTATACCGGACGGAGCCTGGGCTTGAAAATTTTGGTCCACGTATACTTCTAGTAGGAAATAATTCTACACCAGACCCGACTTGGAAAAAACAGTGTGGCTCGATCTAGCTCTGCAGAAAAAATTAAGACCCGAGCCGTTTCTGAAAGTGTGAAGACCTGACCCAGTCTCAGTATGACAAATTAAAATTGGCGCGACCCGGGTCGGGTCGCGCCGGTCTCGAGTTTAGGACCAACAACTTTTCCGTGCGGGCATCTAATGTCGTTCTGCAGAACCTTTATTGGGCTCAAGGTAGAGGTCTGCACGGGCCGGAATTTTCAGGCCCCGGCCCGGCCCGTAGGAAAGTTATTTCGGCCCGGCCCGTTGTAACACTTAAAAGTTCGGCCCGGGACCGGCGCGGGCCGTTTAAATTTTTATGTTTTAGGCCCGGCCCGGCCCGTACAAAAATCAGCGAAAACAGGCCCGGCCCGGCCCGTTTTGGCCCATTATAATTTCTACGATTTCTAAAAAATTCAGATTTTATCATATAACTAAGATTCCTTTAAAGAATGCTGCATACATATCTATGGAATGATTTTACAGTATATTTTACAGCAAATACACATTAACAACATTAATGATTACTTAGATTCTTAGGCTTTCAACATTCGAATAAAGATTCATTAAAAAATTAATATGGCTTAGAATAAAAGAAAAAAGAAAGAAAGCTAAAAACATCGTTAATTTTGAAGCTGTTTAATAAAAGAAGATGTATAAATATATTTCTATATCATTTAATTATAGATTTCAAATCCAAATTCATTCTTAAATTGAAAGAAGCTCCTTTCTGATACATTTCTAAATTCATTTTTTTTTTCTCAGAAACGCATAAGATTAGCAGATATCCTTATTCAGAAACTATATAATCGATTGGCGTTATCCATTTTTTGATACAAGCAATTTAAGAATACTGCAAACAAATAATATACTGTCATAATTAGCGTTTTAAATAGAATTTCCGGAAGCAATAGCAAGGGAAGGGAGAAAAACCTGCAATCATTTGAGAAACTATTATATCTCAACAAGGTTATACAAGTATTTTATTTACCAAAAATGAAAAACGCTATTCGATTCCAAATCCCTTCAAAAGTTAGGCTTAACACTTTTATACTTTTACAATTTAAAATTAATCAGAAAATATGTCAAACTTTCGCATTATTGAGAAATTAATTTAAAAATCATCAAGAAGTATATATCCGAAGACTAAGCTAACATAAATTCTTTATCGCTGTTAATAATTTTACAAATCATGTTTTCTGCCAATAATTAAGTCTAGTACCGGTCCGGCCAGTCTATATGTAGAAAAATAATGCAAGCGTGATCTCGGACCGGCATGAGTCAGCTAAAAAAATATTAAAACGAGTTACACATAATGTAATTCTCCGATGCCAATACACTGTGCATTTTTATATTGATGCTGTCAAACTAGTATGGTCCCATTTATACTTATTCTCGTTAAAACCATTTTCGTTGAAAATAGCTCACATTTTATCGTTTCTGCTTAAATCTTCAGAACAAATTTTTTTATCGGCCCGGCCCGGCCCGTTGAAAAAACTATTCTAAATCTGCCGGCCCGGCCCGTTAGAAAATTCGAAACGATTCCGCCGGCCGGGCCGGGTACAGGCCACGGGCCAAGCCCGGGCCCGTGCAGACCTCTAGCTCAAAGGCCATACGCTACCTATCGGAAGGAGTGAACTGCAAGAGAATCATTAAATCGATTACAATTTCTTTTGTGTGAAAGGCAACTAAATTGTTTTGTTTTTAGAATAAACGTTAAAAGTTGCGTGTGGAGATATAAGAAATTCTTGTCATATGGGTTCAGATTTTTCTCCCTTCCCATGCTGTCGCTTCCGGAAGTTCAATTCAAAACGCTATCGTTGACATTATTTTCTTAAATTGCTTACACCAAAATATGGGTAAAGCCATTCGATTACATAGTTTCAGAATAAAAAAATACCTGTTAATTTTATGATTTTCCGAAAAGAAATGAATTCAGAAATGTATCAGAAAGTAGCTCCTTTGCATTTGAGAAAATCTTTGATAAAATGATATAGAAATATGTTCATAAGCTTATTTTTTATTATACAACTTTAAATTTTATGATGTTTTAACTTTTTTTCTTTTATTTTAAACCATATTATTTTTTTTTAATGAATCTTTATTTAAAATGTTGAAAGTCTAAGAAACTCAGTAATCATTAATGTTGCTAGTGTGTATTTTCTGTAAAATATATTGTAAAATCATCCCATAAATACGTATGCAGTATTCTTTAAAAAAAATCTTAATTATATGATAAAAACTGATTTTTTTTTTTTAAACAATAGAAATTGTGTCGGGCCAGATCAGGCCGGGCTTGGATGGAATTTTTGATCTTATACACCAGGCCGGGACCGGGCCAGGAAATTCCGGTCCGTGCATACCTCTAGCTTGAATATTTTTCATATGAAAGAAATTATAGATATACACATGTATATTAATGATTGTATATACGTTCATTATTATGCAAAACAGATGAAATTGATATTAAAAGGTATAATTATAGACTATTATTTCCATAACTGTATTAAAATATATGTTAATTTTCATTCACTGCCGGATGAGAAAATCTTTTTCTGCCAGTTTCAGATTTCAGTTTGGTACATCTCGAGCCATGCAGGGCATTAGTCTGGGATTACGTATTCACAAGTGAACTATCACAATTTCGCTGATTGAAAAAAAAAAAAAATCGCTGAAAGGCTAAAACGTGCATTTCAAGTACTTATAAACATTTTAATATTACCATTTTATGTTATTGACATATTACAGCTGTGCAATTTGTCCTTAAGATAGATGGACAAGCACCTGTACCCCAGTTTATACACGGCGTCACTCTTTACGCAGGTACTATTTCTAGGCCATCAATATTTTTCCAGATATTTTTACACCTGGAAGTCAGTAATGGGAACAGTTGTACGTCGTTAAAAAAATCAAAGTGTGGCTTCTATATATACATAAAAAGGTTTTCAAAAAGGTATTCCTTTAGCTTCAAAACGCAAATTTTTATCAAAACACCAATCGTTTATTTTCTACCTAATATTAAACCCTGATGAGAGAAAAGACTGGACAGACCCCTGTATATATCCTTGAAATGCTCCATTCGTTTAAATTTTTCTTCAAAATTCTCAATAAGGAATAATCTTTATACGTACTAACAAAATAAATTTGTGCATCCGGTCTGGTATATTGGATAGATACTAAGTTAATATTTTTTACAAGGGATTTTTAATGAAAATTCAGTTTCGCGCCACTTTTTAATATTTTTTTTTTTTTTTTTTTTTTTTTTTTTTTTTTTTTTACAAATAACTATAAGTAGGATAAAAAATGTGTACATAAATTTTATAATAAAGTCATTTTTAGTAATCAAAATGAGAAAATATTTTAAAAATCGGAAAGCATGGAACAATTAAAAATTAAAACTGTAGTTTAAAAAAAATTCTTTTTTTTTTTTTTTTTTTTTTTTTTTTTTTTTTTTTTAATATATATATATATATATATATATATATATATATTTATTGATTTTCAGAACATTTAGCTGAAGAATTTCTCCTTGGAATGACATTGATTAATGAAAAATAATTTTTAACGTCTACACTTAAAGATTTTCTTTTTTTCTTTAAGAAGAAAAATCGCAAAAATTGTAAAGTGGATATGAATGTCAGAGTTTCACATTATCAAAAATAAATAAATAAATAAATAATAAAATAAAATAAAATTAACATAGATAATGAACAAATGCGAAATTAGGTGTTGCAGGCAATATATTGGTAACAGCACAATATATTGGTTTAAAGACTATTGGGAAATGCAAACTGGCAACTTTCTGATACACTTTCGGATTAATCTTTTTAAATATACATAAATTAAAAAGTTAAGATTATAATAATGTGTATATAATATTTGCAAATATTATTGAGAAATTAAGAAATCGACGAGAGTTTGTCTTAATGTAAAGGATCTTTCAGAAAATGCCGATAAAACTGGCGTTTTGAACATATTTTCGGTAAAGGATGGTTTGGAAGTCTTCGAGTTAGTAATCCACTGTAACTGAAGATGTATCATATTTTTGAAGAAAAATAATAAGTAAAGAAAAATGCTATTCGATTCTTAGCATAGTTTAAAAAGTGCGTTTTTTAAGATTGTTCTCAAATTTAAACTGGCTAATATTTTTGACAAAGACTTTAATTCTTTTTTTTTTTTTTTTTTTTTTTTAATAACGTATTAAATTGGAGGTAGGCTTACTAAGAGACTATGCAGTCTGTTTTTAGATAAAGTCAGAAGATTTTTGAGAAAATGATGACAAAGATTATATTTTGAATTAAATTTTCGGAAGCGATAGCGTTGGAAAGACAAAAATTTCGCAACACAACAATCGCTTTACACAAAGTGTAATTGGTTTGCCGGAAAATGAAAAAAACTGTTCGATTACAAATCACTCCAATAATTGTTCCTGCAAATATCATGCTTTTGTGCTTGAAAATTAGCTTTATACAAAAGGCTTACTGATGTACTAAAATACTTTCACAATTCTAGTGTGTAAAAAATCCTGGGAATCTTTTGATACCCCCCCCCCCCCACACACACACACACTTAATAAAAAATGGATTGAATTTCGTTTTAAATCCTGAATCTTGGGTATCTGGATGCTAATACATTCTCCCTCGTTTAGTGCGGTTAAATGTTTTCGTAATATTACCGTGATTAAATTTACATTCAAATGGAAAATCTACAATAGATCCACAGCCAGCGATTCTGATTTGAAAAATATTTACTCAAAAGATTAAAATGCATCACTTTAAGCATGTAAAACATAATTCAATAAATCTAGAACTTTAAAAAAAAAAAAGACTAAAAATATTTTTTTAAAGTAGAGTAACATCCCCAGTAATTGGCACATTAAGGATTTGTCTTTAAACTTCCTTCTATTTTCATTACCAAGAAATAAAATATTTACTTGCAAATATTTTTAAATCAAAGAGTGCATATCTGTGCATCTATTTTGCCCACTAAAAGCAAAAATATTTGAAAAAGTATTTTTATAAAAATATATTTATAAAAAGTTGCTGTAATCACCAGTAATTGGCACTTAGACTTTTACACAATTAAAGTAACCCAACAAACAAAACTGTTGTCAATTAAAATTTAAAATATACTATAAATCAGATAATAATAAATTGAAATGCATGCCTTTCTTAAGCCAGAGAAGAAGCATTTGCAACAAAAATGGCTAATTTGATACAAGCCATAATTGTTTCTCTTTCCTAGGCACTATTGTCATTTAGTAGCATAAATCAAAGTTATAATCTGTAAAGTGTATGAGAATATAACTGGTATATGGTCTTGCATTTTTAAAAGACTGGATATAAATCTTATTTTGTTACATTTTTGTAGGATGTGCCAATCACTAGTGCTTGCCAATTACTGGGGATGTTACCCTACTTGCAATTAAAAAAAAAAAAAAAAAAAAAAATTGTATAACTTCTCATAAATACATATTATCAGGTTTCCAATGTAAATTTCAAAACATACAAGGTTAACTTTGTAAATAATCTATTTTTGTATGGCTCCAGTTTTCTAATTTGACAAAATTTATGGAGTTCATGTCAACAATAATGATGAGAAATTTCTCAAAAGATAAATAAAACTTTGGCATGGAATATTAGCTCAGTATCTTCATTTGTTCTACGAATAATGTATATTAAGTGCTGCGTTGGGAGATAGCAGCAATAAATAAAAAGATATTTGTATAAATAACATTGACTTTTGGCTCTGGTGCAGCTATGCAAGCCGGTGATACAAAGGGTTAAAACCCAACATGTACATAAACAACAAATAAATAATGTAATAATATTCCAGAATATTGTTTTTGATGTATTATTATTAGAAAGTAAATATTACAGCTTGATTTGATAATTTTAAAATAACATTTATCTATTTTAAATGAAGTTTCATTAATATTAATATGTGTGCTAATTTAACAACAAACACTAAAAAAAATATTTTACGTTAACTTGTACATAATAGAGAGTTTGTCGCGCTATTGATTGCATTTCTTGTCGTATTTTTGTTTTACTTTCCTAACTGTTCCGCGCTGTCTGTCTGGCAATATGGAATTATCACTCATTCCCTGCTTTGAGCAAATAATTGAGAAAAAATCTTAAAATAAAATAATTAAAATAATGTAACGTACCAACTAATTGAAACCATATAAAGTGAAATGAGATAAGACATAAACGAAATATTAATTTTCCATTGAGAAATATTTAACAACTTCAATTAGTACTGATAGTCAATATTTAGTTACATAATAACATATCGGATAAGCAATAAACTAAAGAGATTTTTTTTTATGAATATTTAACAAATTCAATTAGCATAAATAGTCAATGTTTTATACAATTATATATTTACATATGAGAAAAGCAATAAACGAAAGGCTCTTATTTTTCTTTTTCTTTTCAACATTTAATATGTTATGTTGAGTTTTCAAACTCAATAATATTAATAATAATAAGATGATCACAGGATTGCTATACATTATCAAGGAGGATTAAATACACATTTTTCCAAGTTATCAAGGTGTAAAAACAAGCTGAGTAAAGTTAAAGCAAAAATAGGTTGAATTTTTCAGATGTTAGACAGTTAAAATAAACTGGAATGCATTTTCTAGGATAATCACATTGGTATGACCGTCACTTTACATTCAAGATACGCACGCTTTCAAACATTGTACTGATTGCTGAATTATATTAACCCTTTCTACACCACTGATTCCAAGAATATTCTAACTTTCTTATGCTGCTCAGCGAAAGATTCAAACTGATATCCAACACCATACTTCGGTTGTTCTTTGTTGATAAATAAAAAAATAAACAAACTAGTTATTTTACATATCTGTATGCGTAAACGCAAAAGAAAAGAACATGATTATAGAGAAGTAACCTCTTATTTCACTTTAAAACATCAAAATGATTATAGAATACAATAATACAAATCATATAATACTAAACTATTTTTGTTTTCAACTGTAAGTTGAATTTTCAAAATTCAGATCTTTATAATTACGTTTTAAGGAAGTTTTATTAGATCCATATATAAATGCCGTCTTCAAAACTGCACGTCTTTTATTGTTATTTTTTAAATTCTCAAATCACTTATTAACCCCCTTGAAGCGCAACATTTTTTATACCACTAAATTTTAATCAAGAGTTGTACCAGAATTTTTAAACGAAATTTTATTTCTTTAACTTTGTTGAGAGAAAATCTAAAATCGTCTATCTATAATTTCAAATAAAGTGTTTTGGAAATACAATGTTGCAGAAATGGAATTTCTTATCCCTGAAAGGGGTAAAAGTTCTCAAATAAAGTACATTAGGTAAAATCAATGATACTGAGAGAAATATAGAATATTAACCCTTTATGTACGAAATAATGAATAAAGAAATTGGTCTACGTCAATAATTATATCTTTTAATATCCGAGGATAAATTAAAAGGATCATAAAATAATAAAATAATCATAATAATGAAATAAAATTTTTTTTTTCATTAAAATTAATTTAATAAATCTGTAGTTATCGCACATTCTATCAAATATTTACAAAAAAAGCTACACATGTATAAACGATTGAGAAACTTACCAGATTAAAAACAAAATATTTAGTTTCGAATGATTTGTTGTGCTTTCTAAATGTGATCGAGTAATATGTTTTATAAGGAGATTATTATTAATAGACGAGTTAAATAAATTTTACACAAAATTTTCTTTACTGGTACTTAAAAACATCGTCAGTACATAAAGAGTTTAAAGCATCGCCCCCCCCCCCTTGTTTATTCGATTCTAACTTTTTTGCAAAAAAGGAAGACCTTGTTGACATGATTTTAGCACTTCCTTTCTTTTATCACGAGGCGGTAGCATCCTGGATATGTTAACATCCGTCTGTCTCCCGTCTTTGACTTAACTGTCATTTCCATACATCCTTCCGTAATGAAATTTTTTTAGATATTCCTGAATAATAAAATTAGATGTATGGAAGTATATATATGCATGCAAATATATGGGTATATATTTACAGAATGAGTTAGTGAATATAAATTCGTTACAGAGTGGAATCAACAATTTTAAGTAAAACCGTAGATAAAAAAAAAGTTTAAAAAGGGAAGGGCAAAAATATACTTAACCTTTTTTGGTTTGTTTGTTTCTATGTTTAATTTCTATGATTAATTGTTTATTCTATGGTACATTACTTTTAGAATAAAGTATACAATTTGAAAAAGTTGGACAAAAGGCTGTCTTAATAATAACAAAATTTTATATTAGTAGCTCGTTTTAAACGCCAGAAAAAAAAAAAAAAAAAAAACCCATGCAGAAATAAAATAGCGAATAATCAAAAGAATTCGCATCACAAAATGGCATATGCAACATAAATCATTGCCGTGGTTTTATTACCCCGTAACTTCCGATTTAAGAACATGACGAAAATATTATTAATATTCTTGAAGTTAAATTCACAAGGTTTTTTTATTAACATAAATCATGTTAATTATTCACCGCCAATTCATGCGAAAACTATAGTGGTGCGGCACGCTAATCACAACAATCGGTACAGGAAAACTGTCCCTTTAACTAACGCTACAGTGCCACTGAAATCGTTATTTATTGTAAATGTGTTTGGAAATTTTAGATATTCAAATACGGGTAATTTTTACCTATTTCATATAATACAGAATACTAAATGGCGCATAAAATCTGAAACTAGGCAAAAAAAAAAAAAAAAAAAAAAAAAACATTATGAAGAGATAAAAAATACATATAAAATTCAATGTGCTTGTACGGAATTTTCCTGAAGCTAGAAGTTACATGTTTTCTCCACTAGATGGCACATTCGAGCGATTAAATCTCTAACAATAAAGCTGAAATTCTTATAGAGAATTATACTATCAATATTTCTTAATATTATCTCCCATGTATATTGAAAAGAAAATATGATTTTGACATAATACAAACCAAGGATTTTTCTTTTATAAGATATATTTTAAAAACTCAACAATAGTATAGTTGATTAACTGCAATTTAATATAAATTTCATAAACCAAATACATTTATAACTTTTTCTTTTATATAATATTATTAAAAGAAAATGATGTATTTATTCAGAAGGTAAACTATATTTTTACATAGTTTATTAGATCTAAAAGATTACTTCATTTAGTTATTGAAGAAAAAAGCAGTGATAATGGAAAATCTCTTATTCTGAAAATACAAGGATTTTATATACATAATACCGAAATCAGAAATTTGGCTCGGAATTAGATTCTCTTTTCCCATAACAAGTCTCATTCATCAATAGTTGAACTTTGATTTTTAATGGAAGTTTTGACGAACATTTTATTGACGATATCATATGGGTGCGGCAAAATTTAAAAATGGATGAAGAAATAAATTATAAAGCAGTAGCTTATTTTCTAAAGATAAATTTCCAAAGACACGTTCGATATTTAAACAACATTCTACCAACAAATGAAGGGGCGAGCTAATATACAATTATATACTAAAATAATTGGATTGGCACAAAAGATTTTTAAAAACTTCGTGAATGTAAATTTTAAAGCAACGTACGGTAAAACCTCGTTCTTATATACTTTGGTCTGGAATAAAAATAAAGTTTATTAAAATGAAAATTATAAAGGATGGAAATGGCAAAATTTCCGAAAAACAAGACACCTTGAAACACAGTAGACTCTTGTTATTGCGACTCCGCTTAAGACATACCCCAGATTAAGGCGTACAATGTTATTTTGCATCATAGTTTCTTATTTCAAATTAACATTAAGACTGTTTTGTTCTTAGCTGCTCTGCTCGACACACGTAAAACGTTTTGACACATTTACAAATTCATTTTTTAACGGAAATATATAAAATTGCAAAGCCTGACCATGGAAGCGATTTGGAATCTAACTGAATTTTTCATTTTTAGATCAATAAATTACTTATTGCGTAATAGGATTTTATGATAACGTGACAAGGACTTTTATCCTTCTGTCGGCTGTTTTTTTTTTTTTTTTTTTGGCTTGCGCGGAAAGTCGATTCAAATGCCCACTTTGACATTATTTTCTGAAAAATGTATCATGTTTGCAAAAAACGGGAAAATGAGTACGGCTAGATAATTTCTGAAGAACAAACAACATCTGCTAGTTTCATGCATTTCCTAACAAAAATAAATTCAAACCTATGTCACAAAGTTGCCCTTTTTGATTTGAGAACAGCCTTAAAAGTCGTTGCTTAGTCCTAAATCTTCGGACAATACTGACAATTTTTTCACATAGTCACGGGATTGAATCAAAACTGATTTTGTATTTCTTCAAAAGCAGCTTTGATTATTGTGAGTTCAAAAACTTTTCAATGACAGTGGTTAACAGAAATAAAACATTCAGACACCAAAAACGTGTACGGTTAAGGGGAAAAAAATGCCATCGGGATTTCTCATCGATATTAAAAATCAGAGTATAATTTATTAAATCAAAATTTCGAGTGCGTAGCGAAACACAAAAATGATTTGGGGAAAATTCTTTTGTTCAGCTACCGCAAAACACACACACAAAAAGGGCATTACTTTGACTAAAATTAATTTAAGTAAGAATGTTAATTTCCTTGGATATATTGTATGCCTTTAGTAATTAATTCTTTTGTATATAAAAAGTCATTAATTATATTTTTAAGAAAAATTTAAAGGAAAACTTTTTCACTTTAGCATAAAGATAACTATGATTAACCCTTTTAAAGTCTGTCGATAACTGAAATGAATTTAATCGACACAAATAATTAGTTCACATTCTCGTTTAGTGCGTTACGAAAAATGCCCTTTTCAGGAAGTTCGCACTAACGGTAAATTCACTGTTCATAAAAAGCAAAAAGTGCTGTCAAAGGAAGAAAATATCCCTTCTTTTATATCATTTGCATTTAACATAAAACAATGGATAAGTACAAACTTAAAATTATTCGTTAAAATATGTTGATTTTTATCACATTCAAGCTTAGAAAATAAGTAGAAACTAGTGTGAATCAATACGAACAGAAAAAAAAAACTTTTTGAAACGCCATAAAAAATTCTTAAGTATGCTAAGCCTTTTTTTTTTTTTTTTTTTTTTTTTTTTTTTTTTTTTATGGTGTTTTAAACATTTTTTTCTGTTCTTACATTTCATTAAAATGCTTAAAAATCTGGACAAATTAAGGATCATTAGAAATTCTCAAAAGTTAAATTCCGCGGCAGTTTTTCTTTAAGTTAAATAATGATGGTAAAACGTTATACGGAAAAAATAATACATACGCATAGATGTAAATGTTGGGGATGTAAAAGAGATCCGGGTTGCATTTACAGAATTTAAAAAGACTTTGAATGTAAAAAATATTTATTTTTATTCTATTTTCCTGCTTGTTAAGTCTGGTCCATTTAAAGTACAAAAATAAAATATATAACTATATCGAATTAAGGTTAATAAAAAAAAGAGAAAAAAAACTTGCACAAGTTAATTAAAAATATAGAGGAATATAAGACAAAACTGAAATATATCATATTGAAATGGGAAAAAAACCGCTATAAGGTAAATAAATAAAAAAAAAATGTTATGTAATATAGCGTAAATAAAAAAAAGCCAATTACATTGACATTAAATAAAAATACAAAATATTTTTACGCAAATATGCACAAAAAGCGTTACGACATTGTATTTTAAAAGGAAAGAGTGAAGAAGATTCTGGAATAAATAATAAATAAATAAATATAGTTTTTGCGACTTTGAAGTCTACGCGTGGATATAACTCTCTGTTTTTATTTTCTACATATCCACTGTGGATTACTTGGTATTTCTTTAATGAATTTTGGTTTTATGTGTGTTGGTAGTCCCAAATTCGTATTGTTTTGCTTTTTCATGGCAAATACGAAGATGAAACCACACACTTTATTTGTAGTTCCAAAGTGTTTGGGACCTGAAGATTCTGCTTAGATTCTACAAATTCCATTTGTATTCATTTTAATTATTTATATTTTTCCTTTCATGTTCAATGTGCTATAAGTTATTAAATCCAATGGTTCATATACTGTAATAGTATTAATGGTTTTATTCTATTAAATTCAAATGGTTAATATTGTATACTATTAATGGTCTTATATGTATATATATACCGGGTGTCCCAAAAATGACTGATGGATTTTAAAATTCAATAACTTGCAAACGGTGACAGTTATTTAAAATTTTGTTTTGCAGGAGGGTTATGTATAATGTCAGGAGTTTTTTTTACCGTAAATTTTTATTTCAGTTCGAATTTCAAACAATAGGTGGCGCTGACGGCGATTGAAGGCTATGTGATCAGTGCTGAGTGAAGCGTCGACCCGGCCTTCAATCGCCGTCAGCGCCACCTATTGTTTGAAATTCGAACTAAAATAAAAAATTACGGTAAAAAAACTCCTGACATTATACATAACTCTCCTGCAAAAATTTTCTAAATAGCTGTCACCGTTTGCAAGTAATTGAATTTTAAAATAAATCAGTCATTTTTGGGACACCCGGTATATATATATACACTGTAAACTATCTTTGTAGAAATCCATATTTTTAATTTATTTAGTGACTCAGTGTCAATTAAATTCACGAGTCAGTTTTGAATTGTTCTTCGCATTTGCTTACTAACAATAAATCAGAAGTAACTGCTTCATACAGAAAATCAATATTTTGCTGAAATTAATTATGACTATATGATGTTATGTTTTATCGTTAAATACCCGAACAAATAAATGAGATTAATTAACATACGATGATTCACACAATTTACAGTTACTACGTTATTAGCAATTTATTACAGCAGGTAGTTATTGTGAGTTGTAGTCATTTAAAAATTGACTGATGATTTTAGGTGATGCCGAAAAGTAAAAATAAGAAATGTTTGCTCAAAATTTGACATCTCTCATTAAAAAAAAAAAAAAAAAAAAAAATGATGACCTACATCACACATGATTTAAGAAAAGATTTAATAATAGCCCATTCATTAAAAATCAACTCAAATATGTCCATCAAACGATGATTCAAGTATTGAAGGGCTGAAAGAACCAAATCGTTGAAGAGCAATTAATTTAATATGAACTTCAAACAAAGACAGTTTTTTAATCACCATATTTTAACCTATATTCCACCGTCCGATATTTCAGGAGTTTGTCTCTTTGCAGAATGATTTAAGAAAAGGCTCCAAATGGGATTATGATTAATCTGTATTTCTTATACAGTCTGTTACGCAATTGTGTTCAACTGACTTGTTTGATCGACAAACAATATAACTGAATTTTATTATATCAAATTTCGGAATTTTCCTAAAATGAATTTTACTGAAACCATTAAAAAAATACTGAACTGAAAAATTTTTGAAGTTACTAATTTGCAAATGTTGCGAAAGATAATGAAAGCATTTCATAAATATTTTTAACACGTTGAGTGCCAAGTGAGTTTTGTCTGTCTTTCCGTTTAAGCCATGAAATAAAATCCCATTACACAATCCCAATACTGTCAGTTACGGTGAGCGACGCGGCCCAAAAGAAAAGTTCTGTGTCAGTCACCGGTGTCTGACGTGGCACTCAACGTGTTAACAAATTAATATATCTACTTTAATTACTTTATTATTTTTTTTTATTTCCAAACTGCATTAAAGTATTATAAATAAAAGTACTTTTGCATGGTAATGCCCATTCCCTGCACTAATAATCAAGGGCGCTTGCCTATGGTTAAGATGTGTCAAGTTCAAATTTTGATTCGGACTTTTGGATGCTCCTAAGGGTTAAGAATAAACTTTATGCTGTAGTCCTTAGCGTGTTTGGATCTCCATTGTAAAAAGGCCATCGTATCAACTCAAAATTAACCAACCTACAAACATTTAAACAGTGAAAATAGTACAACTACAGCAAAATCGTTAGATATAGAAGTCCTCGCTTCAACTTTACATTTGGAGAAACGAGACATGTAAATTTTTCAATTCTCTGACTAGCTATTTATATTTTTTAACTTCAAGACGTGTCGTTAATTATTATGAAACACACGAAAATCAATTAACAGAAAATATATTGACTCTCTTGAAAATCATTAACGATTTTGATTAAAATAATTTTAGACTTTACTAATAAAATCATATTGAAATTTAATAATAACGAATGAAAGCTATGTGTGAATATGCCTTCAAGCATATTAAAACCGCTAATCAGTCATAAAATCTCACGGAAGAAAAGGAAATTTAAGTTAATTATGAACGAAAATTCAAACTAAGGATAAATAATTATACGTTTACCTACAGCCTGTCGTAGAAACGTGAATCTTGATTGCAACGCAAGAGAATATAAGATAGCGGTATTATAATGTTCAAAACTGACAGTTGATGTAAAATATTATCGGTAATTTTACTGTAAATTTAAGATTGCCTTTTGAGAATGTTGTTAATCATTTGAATAGGCAGGCATCTTAGTTAATACAAAAAAGTGGATGCAAATTCTAATAAAATATTTCATAACAACTGAGATATATTTTACTTTTGGATATTTTTATTTTATAAGTAGTGTTCACTCTAACACTAAGTAAAATAAAATATATTTATTTAAACATTATTATAGATTAATGAAAATAAATAAAAACGTTACGCATATGTGCAAAACCAGGAAATATTATACTCTCAAAATTCTGCCAATATAATGAATATTTATCGAGATAACGAACATATAAATTTGCACATATTCTATTTCCAACGCACCACGATTAGATAAGGGTAATTAGGACTAATTATTCTTTACACATGGCGTAAAGTTAATTAAACTTTAAAAGAAGAGAGAGATTACTGAGTTTTCCGCAACAGAAAATAAAGAAATAAATAGCACGGCACGCAAAGTAAAAGTGATAGAAAGATTTTTGAGAGATATCTGAGATGGTAGACACAAAGAACAAAGTTCAAAACATTAATTTTTCTCAGAAAGAGATGATAAAATAAAAGAAATTTTTAATTGAGGTTAAAAAAAAAAAAACTAAAGAACTGTTAAATACACAAGTCGATAGATAGCATCTGATTTCCACATGCTGCAAGTTAAGCAGACCATTAAAATGCTAATTTATAAGGAAAATATCAAATTTAAGTAGAAATTTCATAAAAAATATTATGAATATTGAACAACTGCTTTCGTAAATCATGTCTACTACTTATTTCATAACTAATATTTGGTAACGCTCATTTGCAAAATATTCGCATTTTGAAGACATTTATTGCGGAAATTGCAGCTCGAACAATGAAAAAAATGTTTTCGATGTTTTTTTTTTACAAATATCACTTAAGGTGGTTTTTAAATCAGAATAGGTAACTTTATGACAAAAATTTTAATTTATTTTTGTCCGGAAATGCAAAAAAATAGCAGGTGTTGCTGTTCAGAAATTTCTAATCGCACTCATCCCCCCCCCCCTTTTTAAACACAATATATTTTTCAGAAAATAATGTCAAAGTGGGCGTTTTGAACCGAATTTATGCGCGAAAGCAGAATAACCACTCAAATTGGGATGAAAAATGTGTTAGTCACGTGATCACTTTCGTTTATAACTCGATTTGTAATTTATTGATCACAAAATGGAAAACTCGGTTCAATTCCAAATTGTTTCCACATTTAGGTCTATGAATTTTATGACTTTTCGTTAAAAAATGAATTTGTAAATGCGTCAAACGTTTTGCACTTGTTGAGCAGGGCAAGTAAGAACAGCCTTAATTTTAAAGCAAAAATACTCCGTGTACTTTATCTTAATATATTTTTTTTATCTTACAAACATACTCCATTTTCCTCTATTGCAACGGTTACCTAATTTTCGAGAACCATATACCACAGTTGTTTAATTCCAAATAAGTAACGACCCGTATTAAGAAATATTTATCCGCAGAATATATATCTAATCAAATTTACAAATTCTATGTATGCACGAGCCTGGCAATTATAATGTTGAATCCAGTTAACGAAACTACTACAAATAGTAGCAACTGTACGTAATTTCTTTTATTAATTTATCAGGGTAAATGTCTGATGTTAGATGTATACCACCCGAAAATGCAAACACAAGACAGTCTTTTTTACATTCGGGGGCGTCGAAGTCTATTGTATTTTGGTGAGCCCTAATACATTTGCCGAATAACAGGTGTCTCAAAAATCACTGATAGATTTTAAAATTCAATAACTTGCAAGCGGTGACAGATTTGCAGGAGGGTTATGTATGATATGAGATTTTTATTGCGATTTTTTATTTTAGTTCGGATTTCAAACAATAGATGCCCTTCGACAAATCGGTGTAATTCCATACCCCCTTTTTTTTTATTTCGGGATCCATTCAAAACATTTCAATTTCCCTTTTTAGCATGGGAGAAGAGAGCGGCCAAGAAATCAAGCCTGGGAATCACAGCATAAGAACTCTTATTATCTTACATAACTCTCCTGCAAAAAATGGTTTTAATATCTGTCACCGTTTGCAAGCTATTGAATTTTAAAATACATCAGTCATTTTGGGACACACGGTTCCTGTACTTATAATTATCATGTATAACAGGAATTTCTAAATGGCGATTTGTGGAGGCCTTTGCAACAACTAATTTACTCTACACAAACTTTTTTTCTCTGATAAATAAAAAATATTTAATTGCAAACGAAACACAAAACAAAAAACTGAAAAACTTTTGTGTTTATTCAATGATAATACAAGGAGAAGTAAAACTACTTTACAAAACTATAGAGTGGTTATTTTATGTGTAAAAATCTGTCTAAATAACAAAGTTCGTAACAAATACATTTTTTTTAGGTAAAACAGTTGTTTTACTGACGTCCTAGCCTATGTTCACCTCCCTCTTTTTTATGTGCAATGTACTCTATTTTACAATGCAGAGTTATGAAAATAGAATTTTTTAATGGCCAAAATTAAAAATATATTACTGATTTACGCAGTAGAAACATAATTAAATACATAATTTTAAGTTGCGATACGGTAGGACAATGCAATAGTTTCATACGAGTAACTTCATACATAAAAAAAACAGTAAAAAAAGCAATGTGATTTTCTAAATGTAAACAGACAGTGACTTTTGGAAGGGACAATTCTTTGTATTTTAATAACATAAAATTTACCAAAATCCATTAATATTTGATTGCATATAATTTTTCGAAAGTCTGTAAAACAATTATTTTTCAAACTCTGTGACAGAAGTTCCCGTATAAAATAATTTAGCTAAAACGATGGTTGAGGCATTATCTTTGTTTGTAATATGTTACATGTATACTACATTAGCTCCGATAGCATAATATGGAAAGTCTCAGTACTGAAATTCAGATATTATCCCAGTAGTATGACCATGTAATACACACTCAAATTCTTCTATTAATAATAGCCTCTCTTATCTTCAAACAGATGGATAATCACAAAAACTTTATAAACTAAAAATTCCTTTCGAATAAAAGGGTAACATCAAAAGGGCTAGAGATAATAGAAAACCTGCCGTTTATATAACCAGCGTCAACACATCCTATGCGTAACCCTCATAAAAATGCAAATTCGCTTTCTTATATACACATAAATAATCCGGATGGGTCAGATGGAAATCATAGCACGCAAAATTTTTATCACTTGCAGAGGAAGCATGCAACACGGACATTCATTCAAAAAGTTTTATCTGTAACCATATTTACAACAACTAACATGTTATCTTCAAGGCTGTCATCATAAATATCGCACTGAATCGCTACAAAGGGTCACATTGGACGCGAAACAAGCGTTACAAAACCACAGAGACTGTACATAGTTAGAACATGCATGCACATTTCAACCGATTAAAATGCAAATTTTGAATCCTGTCGATACGTTTTCAAAGATAGACAGGCTGATGTTTAATGCAACAGATGGTTGTCAACAACCAAACTTGGTTGAAGACAAAATGGTACAGCAGTCACGAAAATAAACTGTTTTCTAAGATATCCAAAAACATCACCAGAGTGCAGAATCATAACCTAACATGCTGCATGTTGGATAATAATCAACAAGAGTTTCTCTATTTTTTTCTTTTCTTTTTTTTTATTATTCTACGGTCTGTCGAAGGGAATGGATATAGGGCAAGAAAGATCCCCAAGTTTTGAATGCAAAGTTAATACCTATTTAAAAAAAAATATCAGGTAGTCAAGTGACAACTGTACTACATGCGATAATATTCGGTTGATATTAAGAATACACATAACACATATCACGTATACGAAAACGATTTTAAGTTCTAGCTAGCATCCAGTTTACGTTAAGGACGGTCTGAATTAATAAATTTTGCTTAGAAAAAAATATGTATCAATAGATATCTTAGACTGGCTTAGAAAAAATTAACTACACTTGTAGCTCCACATGATAAAACTAACTATTACACCGATAGATCCACGGCAAAAAAATTCTGAAATATGAAGTACAGTGTTTCTACAAAACACTTTACTTAACTATTCAAAATCAGAGGTCAGACATATATATTTTTAGTAAATTATATAATACGATTGGTATACGACAGCGGAAAAGATATTAAAGGGTTTTCATCAAAGTTAAACATAGAGATCTTGCTTACGGAAGTTACTCTATATATGATTGACTGATGCACAAATTGGGACAAAATACTATGAAAGAATTATTTCCTTGCTTTCAAGTGAAAAATATAGACAATACCAATATGTTACCAAAAGAAAGTCATCTATATCTCGTACTAAAAAAAGTGAGACAATGCCTTTTTCTACGTCCTCATTTCGCGAAACAAAAGTTTGAAAAAGAATTGGCAAAGATACATCTTGATTCATGAGAGATTACATCGATAGAAATAATCAAACAAAAATAACAAGCTCCTTTCTCTTCTTGTAATAGCGTGTTGTCTTCACCCCTTTTCAGAAGTCCGGAAGAACTAGCTGTTAACCGGTCACGAAGCAGTAGCATTGTTTGCAGGTTAGTATATGCAATATGATTATGATTATCATTATTACATCGCGCACTTCCGCGAGAATGTTTCTTTGTTAAAGCTGCCAGGAGCATAAGAATACATAAATATACTCTAACCACCTTGGTTCAATATAATATAATATTAGCACCTATGTTGTTGCTTTATTTTGACGTTTTAACTGCATGTAACATAGAAATCATGTTTTCCTGGAAATCATGGATAGTTTTGAGTTATAAAACTGAAGAATACTCAGAGTAAAATTTACCCCCCCCCCCCCTCCTCCCTTAAGGCACCTCATCAGTCAGAACGCAAATTCCCCTATCTAATGTTAGCAGACGGGTCCTGTATGCTTTTCTTATTTCTTTCTGGTGTTTTTTTTTTTTTTGGGGGGGGGGGGGGTGGGGGGTGGGGGGCAAATTGTTTCTAATTTATATATGGTTGAACTATAGGGTGCGCTGATTGCATATACTCAAGTTTGTATCTCAAATATAGTGACTTACTCCTTGGTCCATTAATTTTGAGAATCCCATTTGTTTTGCCACAGTTGCATGCAAACATGCCAGTATATTTTTTGTTGCATCTTATAGAGTGCATTTTTAGTGTTTGGCATGATTTTTCTTTTTCTATCCAATTTAATCATTTTATTACATTTTAATCTGAATGTTTTCGCCAATTTTTTCTTGGTTTGTGTGTGTTGGTAGCCCCAAATTTTATTATTTTGCATTTTCACAGTTGAGATAAACTATGTATTTTAGAAATATTTTGTCAAATAAAAACGAAAGAAAAATTCTTCAAGAACAGCCTACAGAGGGAATGAGGTAAACATTTTAATTTTTTGAGAAAAATTTGAAAAGTATAGATGCACTCAAAGTGCATAGGCTTCACATTAGAAAAGGGAATTTATGGTCGGAAACAACTCTGAATTTTTAGCCTAAAACTTTTAATTTTTAATTTTAAGAATATTAGTAATCTAAATTGTAAATATTAGCGATATATAATTAAATATTCCAACAAATATGTTAGTAGTTATTTTGCATAAAGTTAATGTAACAATATAGGCTAAAGAGAAGTTTTTATACAGACATTCGAAAAATGTTGCATTATTACTGCAACAAAATTACAACTTTCCAGTAATTTTACCTTCTTTACAATAAACTGTTGCTCCTTATACTGAAACAAGTAGCTTCCATTTTTGATTTTTAAAAATGCTTGAAACAAACAAAGTCGCCATTTTTTTTTTTTTTTTTAATACCAGTAAAATTTTATAAAAACGTTCCCTTTATTTAATTGCGGAAATTTTACAATTGTATAAAACGAATACTTCTGCATAAAAATATTGGTATGAAAAAAATCGGATGGTTGACAATTATGAACAAATAAAATCTCACCAACGACATATGAAGCTTTAAGAATACGTTATTATTTTAAAAAATAATAAATGCTGAAACGTAAATGCAGGTAAGCACGTGTAAAGACAGCATAGTAGTAAACGTAAAGACATATTCTAAAGTTAGTAAGCCAGAAATGAAAGGGTTAAGATAACTTAAAACTGGTTCTGACAATTATATGCGAGGTAGTTGATTGCTAAACCTATATCATTTCGACATCAATGCCAAAGTATGTTACATTTAAGATTTTTTAAAAAGGCAAAACTTTTAATTTAAAGCCATATGGCATACTGTGATTTGATAATTACTCAGAATAGCAATTAAATAATTCTTCTTGTGTTTTCATTAGACTCCATACCTCTAGCTGTCATCAACTCGCGATGAAACAACTGTTAACTTAGTAAATCATCATAATATCTAGGCTGTCGACTATTCACTCCAGTTTTCCTCATCATTAGGACAATCAAAAAACGAAAAACAAAAATAGCAGCTGGTGAGGAAATAATAAATGGAGGTAAACGATTGAAAACCATAAGACATCAAATCAAGGCAAACTGTGACTCGAGACGAATCTTTCCTTATTACAAACAGTTACACGCCTAAAACCCGTGAGGTCAACTCTTAGTCACGGGAGATTATTTTTAGAAAAATAAATAAAATTATTCAATCGCTGTTATTATTAGGAATTTACAATTATACAAACAATCCAAGTAAATATTCAGGTGGAAACGTTCAAACTATTATCAGCCAAGCTGATAAGTTCTTATTTTTTAATTATATACTTTTTACATTACGGCAGGCGTAATTATGAAAAGAAAAAAAAAAAAAAAAAAAAAAAACATGATACAAAAGTAACCTTTCAACCCCAAGCAATTCTCTCCCCACCCCCCACCCCCTCGCCAAATATGTGGAGAGCCAGCAAAATGAACAGAAGGGAGATGGTCACTCCGGCTCCCCATTGTTTATTGACAAGCATTGTCATGTCCCTTAATCCCTTCTTAAGCTGACCTGGGGAACTGGACTCCAACATTTTTTAGAGAACTTTTTTTTATATTTTGTTTCTTCAGAAAAAGTATAATTTGGTAACCTTTTCTTGGCGATTTTCAACTTTTTTGGCAAAGAAATCTCCGGCTTCTTTGCAAGTGCATCGTCAAAGGGCTCATATGCAATAGTCGAGAAATCATATGAGAGGGCTCATATGCAATAGTCGGTATAGCGTAAAACTTAAAATAGTGCATCGTCAAATATGAATTTCGGTAAACCGGTACCCAATGGTTTCGGTAAAATGTTAAGGTTATGTCTGCGAATGCTCAAAAGAAAAGAGTACATAATGTCATTTCTGCATTATTGAAATGATTTTCTTATTAAAATTTAAAAGAAAACTAAAAGACGATTTTATTTCTCTTTGCAGTGATTTATGCTACTATTATTGCAGATATCAAAATAGTTCCAAAAGGAAATTTAATAATTTTTATAATTCCTAAATGAACTAGTTGGATGTGTCAATCCCGAAACTTTCTTCTATCTCATAAGTACATTTTAATATTAAAACGTGGTGTCCCCAAAGTTACCCACTATCGAATTTCCTCGAACATTTGACCTAACCTAATGAGATTCTGGTATCCGAAAAGCCTAAAACGCAAAATTTAATTAATATTCTGAGAAAATGAGCTTAGTAGTGCCTCATGTTGGGTAATTTATACTAAAACCTAATAAGCATCTATTGATGTCAAGACCTAACAGAATCTGAAATTTGATGGAATTTCGTCCATTAGTTCTTGAGATATAGTTCTAAAAAAAATTTGCAAAACGTAGCACAGCAACACCATATCTTGGACAATTTATGCCAAAACGTAAAAAAAAACGTCTAATTATGTTATGGTGTAAAAGAATCTGAAGTTTGATGAAATTCTGTGCATTAGTTCTTGAGATATAGCTAGTTTTAAAAAAAACCGTGTAAAATATAGCACAGCAGCACCATAAGTTGAAGGATTTATAACAAAACGTAATCATCGTGTAATTATGTTATGTCATTTTGTAACAAAATCTGAAGTTTGATGAAATTCTGTGCGTTGGTTGTTGAGATATAGCTATCGGAAAAATCGTGCAAAATGCAGCATAGCTGCACCACCGAAACCACCATGCAAGGTTAATACCAAAATGTAATCAGCGTCTATTTATGTTATATATTCTACTGTAAAAGAAACTAAAATTTGATGAAGTTCTCTTCATTAGTTCTTGAGATATAGCTATCGCAAAAATCGTGCAAAATGTAGCATAACAGCGCCACCTATAGGGCAGTTCACACCAAAACCTTATCAGCGGCTATGTATCTCAAGGTATCGCGGAATCTGAAGTTTGGTGAAGTTCTGTGCATTAGTTCTTGAGATATAGCTATCATGAAAAACGTGGCATAGAAGCGCCACCTGCTGGCCAATTTTCACCAAAAACCAATAGGCACTAATTCATATCAAGGTCTAACTGAATATAAAATTTTATTAAATTTCGAGCATTAGTTCTTGAGATAGAGCGCCCACAAATTTTTTGTCACATACAGACAGACTCACAGACAGACATTTTCTAAAAATAGTCAAAACGTGTTCAGGACCTTCTAAAACTTATAAATCCGTCGAAAACCGGAAGTCGAAAATTTTCATGAATCCAATACTTTCTTCTTGTAAAGATAGAAAAAAGTAAAAATATTAAAAATGCAATATTATTGAAAGATTAATTTGTTTAAGATTTTATTGTCATTTATATTTATTTATATTACATTCGTAACCTTCCATTCGGTTCCAGACTATCAAAACCGCAATTTAACTTACCGTATACAGATGATTACAGAAAATTATACACTTAATACAGAAAATTATTACACTTAAAAGAATATATGTAGTTTCGCATTTATTTCAAGCTAATAACTAATAAAGAAATAGACCCTATTCTTCATTTTGGTTCAAGGCTATAATAATAGCCATTTTACCAATTGTGACATCACAGGAAATTTTTGAAGAAATCGCCGTCAAACAAAATCAGTCATTTAATCAGTTGTTTCATTAAATCGTTTCATAAATTCGTTTCATTAGGATTTTATATATATAGGGTAAATATGAAACAAAAGCAAGCTTATCTATTTTTTCATTACTCAAAGTTTAAACTGAGAAAGGTGAAAAAAATTTATTATACTGAAACAATAATTCCTTATGTAAGTTAGACAGTTATTTTCTCAATGACTATTCTAATTAAATATTATCCCACAATATTATTGGTTGTACACTTAAATATCCAAGGTCAAATGTAAAGCTGGAAATATATTATTATTTTTATTATTCTTATTATTTTACCTTTATTTATTTATTTCATTTTTTAAACGGGGGGGAGGGGTGTTAAGAGGCTACTGTTAGAGCAAAAGTTCTGTGTCTACAGAGTAACACAGTCAATAGTTAAAAAAGAATATTTTACTTCTTTTATTTGAAAATATCAAAAGTATCATACACAATATATTGAAAATAAATATCAAACATATAAAAATATCAACCTATATATTTACCATATATATTTACCAACCTATATATTTACAATAATATATACCATGACGTATATCCAACTTTTATTTTCAAAATATCAAGAAGTTTGATATTTTTGATATAATTTAATTTATATTCAAAATATTCTAATACTTTTTATATTTTTAATCAAAACAAATGTAAAATTTTTTTTATCATTATTACTTTTGTCATTCTGTAGATAAACAGCTTTTGCTACGGAAATGGTTTACCCCCCTCCCCCCCCCCCCCAACCAACAAAAAAAAAGTTACGTTTTACTTCTGAAGCTGAATTCTTAAATGTAGAATCAATAATAATGTGGGGATGCAATATTTACTTAGAAAAGGTATTGAAAGATGAACTATCTAATTAGATAAGTTATTTAAATATTCATTGGAAATAATCTTTACTGGTTTTAGTTTTGTTCAATTTAAATTGCACAACAAATTAAAAAAAAAATACACGCATACTTTTTTTTTTCAATTTGTATTTCAAATTTTGTTGCATAAAACGTAACATTTTCTTAAAACTTCAAACTAAATCCTAATTTTTTTTAAAGCAAATTGTGACTGTTTTCAACTAATTTTCTTACAGAAGTTTAAAAAAAAAAAAAAAAAAAAAAAAAAAAAAAAAAAAAGCGCTTAGAAGATTGCTGTGTTAAGTTTTCATTCTAAATTTATTTATTTATTTATTATTTAGTTTCTATATTTAAATTAGGTCTGAAAATATTTATAATGTTTAATACGTTTACTACTTTTAAACTATCAAATATGTATTAAAAATATCGGATATTGTTTTATGTTTTTGAAAATATATTTACTAAACCTGAAATTAATATTGCTACCACAAAATTATAGGTTCTCTATTGAAAAACTCAGTTTCAATCATGTAAAAAAACAAAAAAAACTTTCTTATGCTATAAAAGCATTTCCAGAATTTAAAATATTCTTTGTCCAATGAATGACACAGTTAATAAAAATTGAAAAATATAATTACACATATTTTGATTGGAAATATTTAATTTATTTGTCTCTAAATTTCATGGTATATCCTGGGAGGTCATTTGATTTTTCAGAATATCGTGAGTATTAAATGCATTTACGAATGAACGTTATACTTCATAAATGTAAGAAAATTTAGCGATTTTGTTTTTAGATCAAATAAGAAAAAATCACTAAAATATTAAAAAGATTTTAGTATTTTGTTATGATTTAAACCTTTATATTTTTAAAACTTTTCAAACATATATTAGAGTTAAAATTCTAAAAAAAAAAAAAAAAAAATTTCCCTGTAAATAACATATTCCACGAAACATACGCAGAGATTTTCTCCGAGATATTAAAATTTTCAGATTTCATTATAATCTATACAGATATTTGTGATTTACAACAAAATAATTATCTTTATTTGCAATTTTGTATTTAAAGGTATAATATGATGGAAATTTTCAGAAGTTCTAAAATAAAAGAAAAAACTCTAATTTATACACTATTTCTTTTAATTTTACTCTTGATCCTGCCAATTTTATCGCTACATTGAGGGTAATTTCATTCCATTAAAAATTATGTAGAAATCCCAGACTAAATGTAGTTTATCATCTTTATTTAACTGCTACTTTTTAAAGTTAATTTATATATATATATATATATATATATATATATATATATATATATATATATATATATATATATATATATATATATATATTTCTTTTTTCATGGAGGAAAATTTTTCTAAAATAAAAGTACTTGGCAAGTACAATTTTGTTTTAAACAATAAGATATTGGATTGTACGAAATTTTTTTAAATCCTCTTAAAGCTTAATGAGTGATGTTAAATGAGCATTTCTAAATTTATACTCAGATTGAGTTGGAACTAGTTTATAGCAATTATTTTGGAAATTTTCATTGTTTGAAGAGATACGAATCGCGCTTCATTTTGTAAAGAATAAACTGCTTAAAAAAAGTTGAATTTTTTAGCATCGTGACACCTATTCCAATATCATAATAATAATAATTTGTATTATTATTTGTTTGTTTGCAATAAATTCGTTTTATCATGCATAATAGTCTTTTTACAATTTCGTTTTCATGCATTGATGAAATATATTTAAGTTTAAAGTTTTAGTTTTCGCAAAGAAAAAAAAGAAAACTTTTTCTGTTTAATTGCATGTAAAACTTTTAATATTTAGATGTTTACAAAATATATTAATTTCTTCGAGTGATTTTTGTTTTATTGGAAAACTCTTCACACCTCTTTAAAAAAATTGTCGCCAAATAGTAAGATAAAGTAGCAAAATGTAGTTAGGATTTTTCTTTAGATAACTCATACATTTCACCCCTTTTTTAATCCTTTACACAAAAGAGGTAGGAGAAATCCTTATCTACCTAATCCTTGTCAATCTTTAAGCTGAGTCCTATTCATTATAACTAAATGGGCGTAGCCAGGAGCCGGACTGACATGCAACCGAACAGAATGGGAACAAAACAACTTGCAGCTTGGTAAAATACCGAATATCGTTTTTCATTCGTCGATAAACGTTGCTCAAATATTTGTAATTCGATGCGTAACGATAATAACATAACCTTCATAATAAAGAATAACAGAATCGAAATTTCAACGTTGTCAACGAAAGGGGCTGTGCATATATGTAACGCTATCATTTTATGGGGGAGAGGGGGGGTGGCACATGATATAGAAAGATATCGCTAGGGGGAGAGGGGTTGTCTTTTGTTATAGATATCTTTTTGATCCAATCAAAATTTTCTTTTTTTTATTTGTAAAATAGTTTTCGGTCCAAAATGTCATTCTGTTTTTTGTCTATTATCTATTTTTATGATAAAACAAAGTTATTAAAATCACTAAATTATAAAATTATTTCATTCTAAAATATAGAATACCCCATTGTTTCACATTCTATTTCTTTTTTATACGTGTATATATGTATAATCACGGTCAAGAAACCCTATGTCAACTACATTTGAAATGAAGTTTGTGTTTACTATAAATAAAATCGAAAGAGAAAGAATGTTGTCCACTTGTTTTGTTGATAAGAATTTCATCTATATATATACCACCTCTCCTCCGTTCGGAGCAAGTGCAACAAGACTTTATTACTGTTAAATGTTATTATGTAAAAAAAAGGCTATCATAAAACATTTTTAAATAGTCCCTATTTCTTTTAAATGTTATTTGATATAAAGTACTATTTTACTGACTTCTCTTCATTTGAATCAATAAAGCATACAAAAAATAAATGTAACCAGTTTTGTATATCACTTCAAATTAAAGAAACAAATTCTAAAAGTGAAGAAAAGAAATTATACTTTGGTAACGATATCATTGCTGGCGGGAGGTCCAAAATTATGAAAAAACGTTATATTTGCATAGCCCCAAACTGTACAAACCCGATTTCCATTTTGTCTGTGTAGGGCAAAATAATCATAAGCGATTTCCTCAAAGGTTGTGCGTAATAAGTCCAAAATGAGTCAGTCTCATGGCTATTTTCTAACACACATAATATGAGTGTTACACATAACAAGTGAGACGGTATTTCTTTTACTATTGATACCCACGCGTGCATTAATATACAGATTCGGTGAAAAGAGTACAATGTGAAATTTAACAGCATGAAAAAAAAAAAAAATTTTAATGACCAAAATTAATACCCCGGTCTAGGTTCTAGTATTCATAGAACCTGAGCATACACTTATTTATAGTTAAATTAGTTACTTCTAATTCTTCTCGTGTGCGTTAGAATTTGGCAAGTAAAATACTCAAGGTACTTTATAAATATACAAAAATCTATTTTGAGACACGTACTTGCAATAAAGTGCTTGCAATAAATCAAATGAATGTCAAAAAATATGAATAATTCATGTAGCTGAATTACAAAAATATGATTAGATGAATTCGATGTTCTGTGCATTAAATTTTTTAGTCCATAATGGAAAACTCCCTTTGACATTAGAGTTAAGACAGTTTAGAATTTCAAACATTACTGTCAAACATTAGAGTTTGGCACAAGCTTTTCATTCCAATTTTATATCCATAGACCCGATTTATTCCCAATGAACGTGATTTATTGTAGAAATCCTACGTGAGTCAGCTTCTACCCGACTCAAAATCATAAATTCTTTTTCAACAGTCTTTTTAACAGCTACACTATGGTAATGTTTTATGCAATACGCATTGTTTTCACAGATTTGAAGAGAAAAAGCTATAGGGAATTCAAATTAGAATAGCAAAACTTTGAAATACAATTCTATGAAAATGATCGTGCATCAAAAAGAAAAAAAAAATGTTTTTTATTCGAGAATAAACTTTGAAATAATCGTTTCAATTATTTAGCCATCTAAAAAAAATCAAAAGCGGTTTCCTTAATTTGAAAGACTTTCATAAATTAAGTCAGTATTATACTTCATTGCAAAGCATTAAAAGTGTTTTTCTTTTTTTCTTTGACAATGACTTGAATAAGAAATAACTTTCCGTGGAGATACGATTAGAATGCAAATAAAACTAGAAGTGTCCGAACGGCTGAAATGAGGTGAACATGACTGATATGTGTCACGTGATCTATGTAGAAAGCGCTATCCTGGAAAATGTTTAAATAGATGGTCATTACGCTAACAAACGTGACAAGAAAACCGGAAATTTCGCTAATAACTTAACGCTGCATTTCATTCAGCGGATATCAAGATTAGTTTTGAATAACCAATTAATATATTATACAATCATAAATACTATAAATCTTATCCTGGTTAAGGTTTTTCTAAAGGTCTGTCTGGCTCGGTAAAATAACAGCAAACTCTTAAAAAGACAAAAACAAAAATTAAATTGATCAAAAGACCGATAAAAAGAAATGAAGCAAGCTCAGCAGCTCGATACAAAAAGGTAAAAAGATCAAACCAAGCCAATAAAATATGAACAATTTTCAATATGACTGGCCCGAGAATAAGTATAAAGTGCTGCCCGAGACGATGCCAGATTGACAACATCACAGACAGAAATATAACATATCCAGCGTAGAAACCGGGGTAGTTGTCGAAGCCCCGGATTTATTATTTCAGCAGACTCAGACTAGGCCGAAATTAGGATTAGACATAATTTTTTTTCTATATAAATACATTTTTTGTATGTTTATTGTATTTTAGAAATATGTACGCAGATTAAAAAGAACTTAATTGTATGTTAAAGAAAATCGGAATTTTTTTGTATAAATAGAGTTCGATAAATCAGAATGGTTGATTTAATTGATTTTCATACAGGCCGTGAACTGCGAAAACGACAACCAGTCCGGACCGGAAACACATACCTGGAATTTTCGCCCCGTTTCTAGGGGGAAGCGAAATATCTCACCACTCTGTACGATGTGGCGAAAAAATGCTTGGCGGGACTTCACGATCAGCGCCAATCAACTCCGCGCAACTTCTCGTGCGTAGGTCTGCTTGAAGTATTCGATGAGATTTGCTTTTCTTCGTAAGAAAGTAGTTTCATTTTCATTACGACCAATTCATGCTTTGCGAAGTTACGCAGTGAATTGTTCCAAATTTTCACTTGTAAAAGAGATTTCGATGTAATAAGTGCTAATTATGAGAAATAAACATTTTTTTTTCTTTTTTAAGTTATTCTTTATTTGCAATAGTTAATTACTGTGTTAGTTTTCATAATAATGAATTCCAGTCTTATTTTTACGTTAGTAGTTTAGTTTTGAAGGTCGTTTTTTCCCCTCCTAATTTAAATAAAATTTGTATTTTTCTAGAAATCTTGCTTATTGACCAGGCCAAATAATCATCCTATTTAAACAAAAGCGATAATTTATTTTATATTAAGCGATATTTATTTGATTTCAGCGATATACACTGCTCCTAATATAACTTTCTTGAAACAATCATTAAAATATCTATTTCTGTTTGACCTCACAAAAATTTTCGCTTCTCCCCCCCCCCCCCCCCCATGCACACACAACCTCTGAAATTTTGAAAGTTAAGATACAGTTAGTCATACATAAGTTTCATGCCATACTGAATTTTGAAAATAATTTTATACTATTATTATAGATATAAAGCATTGAAAATGAATAAATATGTGTCACACACGTTACAAAAATAGAATTATGGTGATTTAGTGACTTATAATAAAATCAACAAAATTTGCAAACAGCCAATGTAAATTTTGAAATTGGTTGTGCCATAATAAAAAAAAACCTCTTAATAGCAAAATGATAAATGAGTTTGTTGCTACTGTTTATCATTATCTTATTTACAGTTATGAGTATTAAGTTTTTCAGGCTAAATTTACATTTTTATACGCTTTTTTTTGCATTGTTTTGTATATCATTATAGTCAGGGGTGTAGTTGTAAAAATAACAGAAGATGTGTGCTGTAAGTAGAGAGTATGCGCTCAAGGCAGAGAGTATACACTAGAGCAGAGATGGCGAACCTATTGCACGCGTGCCCCTTTTGGCACACGAAAAAATAATTTTGGCACGGCATTGCTTGTGGCTTTAAATTAAAATAAAGTCAGATTACACAAAATCGCGACTGATCTTTATTAAATTCGATTAAACGAAAATTGAATAATTACTTTTATTCCAATCTTTTTTCCAATTCTGGTCTTTTTTTTTTTTTTTTTTTTCAAATAAAACAATATTTGAATACTATCGTCAAGAATTGCCCAATAAACATTATTAAATTCCGATGTTAAAATTACGGCAATTTTGAATTTATTAAAAAAAAAAAAAAAAAAAAAAAAAAAAACTTTACGTTGACTGCGTTTGTTATTTTAGCATTTTAGCAGTTGTTCTGATTATCTATGCTTTCGAGTCACTTTTTTCTCGAATGAACGATACCAAAACTCAAATTGTAAACACTTATCAGATCCGGTACAGTTTGCTTTTAAATTAACCTGATATTAAGTTGCAACAATAGAAATTAAATTGCATCGATTTAACATTTTTTATTATTGTCTAAAATATATTTATTTGCATAATTATTATAGTTTAATATGTACATGTAAATTCCGCATATTATTTAATACTTAATAGAAAAATTTATAAGTAATTTTAATTCATTATTTTTCCACCTGCTAAATTTGTTTTTTAATTGGCACGTCATGGTTCATGTAAAATAATTTTTTGACAATATTTGGCATGCTGCAACAAAAAGGTTCGCCAACCCTGCCCTAGAGTATGCATATTATAGTTTTCTGAAGAAACAGGGGGTATAGACGTGTTTCTTTAAAAAATCCAGAAGGTATACGGCGTATACCCCCTTATACTCTCCACTACATCCTTTAGAGTTAAATTCAGGGGGTGGCCTGGTTGGGAATATCCCCCCCTCAGAGCAATAAAATGTCCCCCCCCCCCCCGAAAAATTGGAAATTTTGTGTTTCTCATAATCCTCATGAACATATCTGCCACATGTGATGCATGGCCGCATGTTTGAAAAAGCATCAATACTACAAAAACAGCAGTACCAGCTTTCCTTTGTTGAGGAAGTCATACCATTGGTACCTACGATTTCGCCAACAGATATCCTACTGGGGGGGGGGGGGGGGCTTCTTTTTATTTTTCTGCAAGGGTTTTTTGGAGGAAGGTTTTTGGGAGATTGTTCAAATGGCATCTTGTTGAACAAAGATTTTACCTCTTGATGCCTTTTCAATTTATTGCTTAGCAACGTTGAATTTTCTTCTTTCTTACAGTTGTAGTCGATGGGGTCATAATAGTGATGGGCGATTTCGATTTTTTAAATCGATTTAATCGATACTACTGCCAACTCGATTTAATCGATACTTTGAAATTTTTAATCGATTTCTCTGAAGGTTATATAATTTTCATTTTCCTCCAAAAGTCGAAGATAAAATAGACGGATGTGCCAATTCCAAAATTTTAGTGTATTAGTTTCTAAGATAGAAGAATTAAAGAAACCTCAGAATCTACCCCCCCCCCCCACCACCAAAATAGCGTTTTTTGTTGAGTGATGTACATTAAAAACTTAGGTACCAGCTGAATCTGTATTTTGATGAAAATCCATGAAAGTGCGAGATACAGCTATTGCGAAATCATAAAAAATGCAGCATATCAGCGCCACCTGTAGGGCAATTTACACCAAGAACTAAATAACACTAATCTATATCAGAGATTTACTGAATCTCAATTTTGATGAAAATTCGTCCTTGAGATAGCGCTATTGCGTTAATCATGAATAATGCAGTATAGCAGCGCCATCTCTTAAGCGATTTCCACCAAAATGTAATTAGCATCAAATAATATCAAGGACTAATTGAATCTAAATTTTTATGAAAGTCCGTGCATTAGTTCTTGAGATAAAGCTAAAATGGAAACAGGGGCGTCCGAAAAGAGAACTGCGCCCGGTTCAAAGTTCCAATTTAGCACCCCCCCTCCCCCTATTAACTTTTTCTTGTGATAGGCTACAAGTGATGTTAGTAGTAAAAATTTGGCGCCCCCTAAATTTCCGTGCTCAGAACGACCGCTTCCTTTCGCCCCCCCCCCTTTCACATGGCGCTGAGTGGACATTGTGAAAAATTCAGTATAGCAGCGCCATCTGGGAAGCTATATACATTATGTTTATAATGCAAAAAACATAAATTCATGTCAAGGACTAACTGGATCTAAAATGTGTTGAAAATCCGTTCATTCGTTATTCAGATATAGCTGTTTCGCAAATCGCAAAAAAGCAGCATAGCAGCGCCACCTGTTAGGCTATATACACCAAAAATTAATTAGATTCAGTTTATATCAAGGTCAAACTAAATCAAAAGTTTTGTGGAATTCCGTGCATTTGTTCTTGAGATAGAACGGTCAGAAATTTTTGTCGTATACAGACTCACAGAGTGAGACACACACACACACACACACACACAGACAGATATTTCTTTAAAACCATGAAATCGTGTTAAAGACCTTCTAAAATATATAAATCCATCGAAAACGGGAAGTCAAAATTTTTCACGAATCTAATACTCTCTTCTTGTAAAGTTACAAAAGAAAGAAAAAATGTAAAATCGATTCTGCCCGTAAGATCGATCTTTAGATTCAATTTCGATCTTTAGATTCGATGTCGATCCTTAGATTCGATGTCGATTTTTAGATTCGATTTCGATCTTTAGATTCGATGTCGATCTTCAGATTCGATGTCGATCTCTAGATTCGATTTCGATCTTTAGATTCGATTTTTTTTCTTTTTCTAGGCTAAATCAGTGTTGAATGTAGATATTCTTCTGCGACTCCGGAGGAAGGCATCATGTTTTACAGCTCTGTAAGAGAGGGGGAATCGCAATTTGTGCATTAAAAAACATAAAATCTCATAACTTCTGGGGGGCGGGGGGGGGGGTAATCCCCTGCGGGCCACCCCATTAATTCGGCACTAGGTTAAATCGTTATATTTTTGTTTAGAAGTCCAGTTATTTGAAGTATTAGTTTATTATGTTTTATTTTTCACGCTCGTCTCTTCTAATCCCAGCCCTTCTCAATCAGTTTTAACTTACAGGGCCGTTCGAAATATGCATACAGTTTTTAAAATGTCCAATTCTCGGTCTATTTTATTTTAGATCCACATTTTAAATCCTTGACAAAAGATAAATAAAGGGTCGCCCTTCCGCCCGTTTGGGGTTTATCTGCGCCCCGCTGTGGGGCATATTTTTTTGTTTTTTCAAAAGCAACAAAAAAACATTTTTGAGGGGGGGGGGGCTTGCACCCTCCCCAAATATACACCTTAAAATTTCGCTCATTTAATTCTCTACCATTTTTAACTTAAAAGTTTAAGCTACATGGCACCCTCAGAGCTGTGGACCCCTCCCCCCTGTCGATCACTCACCTAATTTTGCTTATTTCTTCACTTCATTTCAATCTTTAAAAGGCTATAACTTTGCTTCTATAGGAGTTACAGTGATGAGAAAAATTCTAGTATAGCTAACCATTTCTCGCCGTTCTTTTTGCTGTTCCAGTTTCCCGGTTTCCCCTATAGGACCTTTTGAGTGGGGGGGGGGGGGCAGAGGGGTTTTTTCTCATTTCTTGATACAATATGTCTATTGAAAGCTTATGCTTCATACATTACAAATCTAGCATAAGAAATTTTCTCCCATCATTTCAGGTCACGTTACGGACCCATAATGTATTAAAATTTTAATTTTTCAAACTTCTTCGAAAAAAAAAAAAAAAAAAAAAACATTGATACATGTTAGCTAAATTGGGGTTTGAACCCGCAATCGTTTGATTGCACACGTAATCTTTAAGCTTATTGGCCACCGAGTACTCAGCAGCGCTATTATTTCTTTAGATTGTCATCTTTAAATTCGTAATATCTTTTGAATGGAATGTCCGATTTGAATAATTCAAAAAGTAATCTACAGATATTGTGACAGGCATTAATACAAAATGATTTATTTGGATAAGGATTAAGGTATCGATAGTATGGTCTAATTTTGGTTGGTGTATTTATCGCGTTTTAAAATGTAAGAAAGTAGCTATAGTGAGTTAACTACAATAGCTGGACATATGTTATCGCGCGTTTTTTTTTTTTTTTTTTTTTTTTTTTTTTTTTTCTTTATGGAGATTAATATATTCTTTAATATTATAGAAACTTTTTTTATTCATTTAAAAGTATTTCCTGACAATTCAAAATTATCTATCCTAACGATTCAAAAAATACACACGTAATTGTTCAAGGTTCAAGGTTTCACTTCTATCGGCACTCTCATAGTGCCACTATTTTTTTTTCAATGTTCGCCCATCTTACCGCCCCCCTCCCCTTCCTTCACCAATCCTAACTTACATAGGTTCGTTCAAATTATGACTGCGATTTTAAATAAAGAATACTGCCCAGTTAAACTGATGGCATTGAGCTCACAGGCTACAAATACTAATTGTACATTAAAGCCTTATATTTTCAAGGGTTAATTCCGTTCGAAAAAAAAATTAAGAAGGGGAAACAGCTCTCCCCTTTCCTCTTTTTTTATACTTAATCATTGAACCTCCTATACTATCAAAGACATGCTTTATCATATAAAAAATCTATATCCAAAATTCAGAGCAAATTAGATAATTCTTAATAAAAACCCATTTAGCATTTATATAATTTAAAAGGAGTTATCCCCTTCTTTTATACTTAACCATTAAACTTCCAAAACGATTCAGAGATTTGAACGAAATCTGAAAATTCTGCTTGAAAAACCTATTTATATAAATTAAGAGGGGGGGGAGGCATTAGAACCCCTGTTGCCCCTATTTATACTTATTCAATGAACACCTAATAGCAGTCACGGAATCGCCTCATCAGAATGATCCTAATCTAAATTTTGAACGAAAACTTAATTCTGCATGAAAATCCCATTTATATCAACTAACGGGGGGGGGGGCATTAGAACCCCTGTTCCCCCTATTTATACTTATTCAATGAACACCTAATAACAGCCACGGAATCGCCTCATCAGAATGATCCTAATCTAAATTTTGAACGAAAACTTAATTCTGCATGAAAATCCCATTTATATCAACTAACGGGGGGGGGATTAGAACCCCTGTTCCCCCTATTTATACTTATTCAATGAACACCTAATAACAGTCACGGAATCGCCTCATCAGAATGATCCTAATCTAAATTTTGAACGAAAACTTAATTCTGCATGAAAATCCCATTTATATCAACTAACGGGGGGGGGGCATTAGAACCCCTGTTCCCCCTATTTATACTTATTCAATGAACACCTAATAACAGCCACGGAATCGCCTCATCAGAATGATCCTAATCTAAATTTTGAACGAAAACTTAATTCTGCATGAAAATCCCATTTATATCAACTAACGGGGGGGGGGGATTAGAACCCCTGTTCCCCCTATTTATACTTATTCAATGAACACCTAATAACAGTCACGGAATCGCCTCATCAGAATGATCCTAATCTAAATTTTGAAAACTTAATTCTGCATGAAAATCCCATTTATATCAACTAACGGGGGGCATGAGCCCCCCGTTCCCCCTCTTATACATATCGAATGAACTCCAAAAACTAATCAGGGAAGCGCCTTATCAGGATATACCTATATACAAAATTTCAAGTGGATCCGATATTTTTATCATGAGTTATCGCGTTACGCACATACGCACATACATACAGAACGGACGGGCACATAAGCTCTCAGGCTATGATAGCCTGTGAGCTAAAAAGTCTAATCCTCGTTCTATTTTGTTATAAATCCATATTTTGAAACTCAACAAAAGATACATTTGGGCCGGGGTCGCTCTTCTATCCGTTTGGGATTTACCTTGCCCCCCTGGGTGGGGGGCATATTTTTTGTTTCTTCCACACCATCTCTTGTAACATATCGTTATAAAGCTTTTATCTCCTCGTTTTTTTCTGTTACTACCCCTCTCTCCACCTAGTTACATGCTCTTGGCACTTTTTATAGTTTCAAAGAGTGCATGTTCCCCGCAGGCCACCCCATGAATTCAACACTAAGTTAAACACTATATTTCTGTTTAGGAGCTGAGTTATTTGGGTTATCAGTTAATTATGTTTTTTTTTTTTTTCAAATTCGTCCGTTTTAATCCCTCGTCCCTCCCCCCCTCCTTCCTCGCCAATCTTTACTAAATCGGCCGTTCAAAGTATGCATTAAATTTTTAAAATGTCCAATTCTCGTTCTATTTTATTGAAAATCCTCATTTTGAAACTTCGACAAAAGATACATTTGGGCTATGGTCGCCCTTTCGTCAAGAGTGGGGTTTACCTGCCCCCTTGCGAATGGGGCATATTTTTTGTTCTTCAAACTATCTCGTGTAACATTTGCTTGGCATCAGGAAAAAAAGTTTTCTTTGTCTATACCCCTTGTTCCCCATTCTAGTTACACGCTATTGGAACGCTTTATCCTCGGTTTAATGCCAAGTTACTCAGTGTTGTTATTAGTTGAGTTATGTCTCTCAAATTTGTCAAAGTTTTTGTGTAAGTGACAAACATAAGTGACAATCATTTTAAAATTTAAAATTCTTATTATCCGACTCTAAAATCTGCAATAGCTTAATTCCATGCCTCCCTAAATGGTGATGGGGGGTGGGAGGCGGTAATTACGGTCCTGCTCATTGTCTAAGTTTTGGAATTAGTAATTTGGATCTTCTCTGTGTGAACCTGAATATCGAAATATCGATTCTAGAACTGAGAAATCGATTCTTATTATGATCGATGTTGTTTTATACAATATCGATTTTAATCGATTCTCAAAATTTCCAGAATCGCCCATCACTAGGTCATAAGCTGTCCATATTGGGAACCGGGCGTAGTTTTTCTGAATCTTGTAACAAATGAAAAAGGAAAATATTTTTAAGTAAAATATGCACTAGCAATCGAAAATGTGTTTTATTAGCTTTCTAAAATACTCCACTTTTCAACATTTAATGTAATTTTATCATATCTAATAATAGTTTAAGATTACAAGTAATTAAGATCAGCACATCTCGAAACAACAAGTTTCCTCCTAAATGGCGAACAACGCGCTTTTTTACACTTTCAAGTCTTAATTATCTTTTCAACTGCTTTTCTTCGCGAAAATGTTGAGCCATCTCTCGATCAAAATTATTACCTTTAAAAATATTAGGGGTGTCCATATTGAGAGCCCTGTCCATATAGGGTACAAATACCTTATAAATAAAGAGTCGAATTAAAAATCACTTCATTAATTGAAACATGTTTACTGTGTTCAATATCAAGCGAATGTGGCATTTACGATCATCCATTATTGGCATTTAATCATATAATTTGATGATAGTTCTTTGGTTGACAGAATAATCAAGTAGTATTGCTTGCATGTATCACTTATCAGAACTGTAACAAAAATTATTCACTAAAAATTAATTAGAAGTATGCGCTATTCTATTCATGGAAATGAATAGAATGGTGTACTTTCTATGTACTGTTTTATGTACTGTTTGTGAAAGTTGCTGTTCAGATTCTGAAATATTTTTATTTGAAATAAAATCCCCAGTTATTCGTAGTAAGAAAAATATCAAGATAACTGTTAGAAATATTACAACTGATTTTTTTCAAAAAATATCAATATTTTAATAGCATTAAAGCTATTTCATAAGCAAAAGCCCATATAATACATTTAATTATAATTAGAAGAAAATAAAGGGGTGGGGATGGGGATATACTAACCCCGACTGTGACATCCATTAAAACAACAATCTAATATAATTATCCATGTCTTAATTATTGCATATTAAATATTATAAGGATAAAATAGGGCAAACATGATTAACACTTAAAGTGACATTTAATACTCCAAAACAAAATAATATGAATATCTATATTTTAATTATTAAACATTAAAATCTCACAAGATTTCAACAGAAAAAATATTGCTCAAAAATGCATTTTTGAGCGATGGGAAAATGACAATCTTTATAACTATTCTCTAATAATATAGTACTGTTACTTTTATTTTCTGTATACCAATAATATATTCATATTTTAATTATAATATCTTTATATTACAGTTAGTCCTTGAACCAAATAATTTATTTAATGCTTGTTAATTATAAGCGTGATTTTAATCTTTTTAACCCCCCCCCCCCTCTAAAAAAAGAGACAATGAAATTAGTAAAATCTTCGACTTTTTAATCTTATTCAAAAATGCCTTTTAATAATTAAGATAATAAAAGTTCACAATGAATTGGAGAGTCTAAAAATTAAAGTAATCTCTAAATTTAATAAAAAAATCAATGTGATTTTTTTTATTGATCAACACATATAAATATTGAGTTATGTATAGTATATAAAATCCATAGCTCGTTAAATAATGAATAAAAAAAAAAAATGTAACTTAATATTTTTAAACTTCATTACTTTTCAATAAAATAAATCATTTACATAGAATTGGAGTTGGTTTTCACTTTTATTATTTAAATTTGTTGTTATTTTACATTTCCGATGCAAAATTTGTAATCAGCTTTGTGAAATCTTTCTGTGTACGTATTTTTTATCAACAATTATTCAAAGTTTTGTGAACTGTAAAATATATTCATAGCATTAATTGCGGTGTAAATATGCAGAAAAAAATCTTTCCTATTTGCTGTTCATTCTTCGCGCGATCAAAATAAACAGGACTGCTACACACTTCCTAAGCGAGGAAACCCTCTTAAAGTATTCATCTCACAAATCCAGAAGTACCGCCAAGCATTTTCTCGCCACATCGAACAGAGTGGTGAGATATTTCGCTTCCCGTTTCTAGGCTTTTCTTAAATCCAAACTGGCTATTTTCTAATACATTTGTAAATTGATTTTTGTTCGCAAACTTATCAAGTTTGCAGAAGCACTTCTTAACACCATTTCTATCAGCGTCAAATGACACAGCAACACTAGATACATTTTTGCTTAGAAGTCATTTGCTACCACCTGAAAAGTAGTCTTCGTCTTATTTGATTGGAATTTTTTTTAATTTTTATCATTCTGTTCTAAAATAGTGGTTGATTCTTGGACTGCGGGCCACAGGTTGGATACGTTACCTTAACCCCTTCCGGCACGGACAAATTCTCTTAGTAAAATGAGAAATTATCGACTGACACCGGAATTCACAAATGATGTTTTTAGATATTTAAAAAGCCTTAATTTAAGCTTCCATTGTAAAAGAAAAGTTTTACTAAAATTTTATTGGTGCCGTCTGCAAGTTTGGAATTAAAATTATGTGTACCCAGACGGAGCATTGTGTGCCGGAAAGGGTTAAGGTAATTCTCAAAAAAAATGTTTTTTAACCTGCCTAATAACGCGAAACTCTTTTACTCATTTTTAAATGTAAAAGACACTTATAGGTATGATTATTGAAATGATTTGTAATCGAATAGCTTTTAATTTCCCGATAAATGAATTACAACTTTATTGTCGCGTACGGAAAATCAGTTCTAAACGCCTACTTTCACAGCATGGTATTAAAAATCTTCTGCCTTCACTGAAAAACTGAAAACAGTTCAATTACATAGTTTCTGAATAAAAATGGCTAAAATGTTGTATCGGAAAGTAGCCAGATACCATAATATGGGGTGAATCGGAACACTTTTCAACTTTAACAATAAAAAAAAGGCAACAACTGATTTTTTAATTTTTTTATTTTTTTACTGGAAACTTCGGTCTTGTTTTTTTCTTTACTTTTTGAGCAAAAACGAAACATTTTTACTGTTTATATATATATATTATTTATTTTTTTAATGGTGTTCCGATTCACCCCGCAGATAGGGGTGAATCGGAACAAATGTTATAATCTTTATTTATTCCGTTTCAAAATTTAATAGGATTAATAAAAACAGGTAATGATGATAAGGGAGGAATAAGAACACATAGTTACTGTGAAACCAAGCTTTTATTGTATGTACAAGTAAAGATGTGCCTTTTTAAAAATTAAAAAACAGCTTTGAAATCAAGAAAAATTAAAATTTATGTTAAGAAACTATATTCGAAATGCAGAAGAAGAATTTAATACAAATTCAGTCATGTTCTGGGTTATCTTTTACTTAGTAGTCATTGGGTAAGTTAATAATTCTGTGCAGTTATTCTACCTAATTTGCTATTTTTAAATTATTTGATTGTGTGTTCCATGTCTGTTGGATTAGGCGTTGACATTTTTGTTTAACCAAGTAATTTCTTGGCACCGTTAAACTCTTCAGGTAATTAGAACAAACAAAATATTGTTACAATACATATTCAAACATATGTTTTCATATATTACATGAAACTATTAGTGTATAGAAAAATAAACCATGAGAGAAAACGTGTTCCGATTCATCCCGTAAATCTTAAACTTCTGGTGTTACAAGCCATTTTTCATTTTTTCATTATCTAGTTAAGAAATAAGTAGAATTTAATACAGCATATCGTTTACAGGTCTATCATTAATTAAAAATCCCCTCTCTTAGGTTTAGAATACGAAAAATACTGTAGTTACATACAAAATTTTGAAGACGTTGAAAAAATGAGGTTTTTGAGGATCCTCTTGAAGTTTTTTTATATACCCCAATAATGGTACCAACATGTCAAAACTGAATTCCCCAACTCTTAATGTTATTACTTTCTTATAAAAAAAATGACAACTAAAAATATCATCACATATATTTATAATGAATTTATTTGTATTACCGGAAAGTTTCGTTCCTATTCACCCCATTTTACGGTATTTATTTAAAAACATCATTAAACAAATAGCACGGTTGGAATCATTCTGTTATACCGAAACTATTTAAGTTCTTTTCAATTTTTTACCAACAAAGGCTAAGTGTTAATATTAAGAGACGCTAAATATTGAATTTTACTGTATTTTGAATAATAAGATAAGAACTATTGAAATTCCCTGCTATTTAAATTAAATGAAGATTGTTGTTTTCGCTTTTTGAATTCTCATAATGCTTTATGCCAACGAAAAAAAAAAATTATTTAGTTATTTAACTTGAAATTAAATGATAATGAAATAAAAATATTTAGGTTTTAATATTTCCATTTTAGGATAAAGGAATTTTAATTTTGCGTTCCAAACAGAATTTTGAAGAAGCTTTTTTAAATACTCAATGTGGAAAAAAAATCTTTTTATATGATGCACACACACACATATATATTATATATATATATATATATATATATATATATATATATTAATTTAGGTAAAATATCGAAAAAGGGATGAACTGTTTACTTTCAAATGAAACAGTTCTTTATAATTTTAAGATGTTTTAATTTTGCATTTCAAAGAGAATTTTGAAGAAGCCTTTTTAAATACTCAATGTGGAAAATAAATCTTCGTAGTGATAAAAGAATAATTTTATTTTTAATGGAGGTAAAATATCGAAAAAGAGATGAACTCCTTACTTTCAAGGAAACAGCTCTTTACAAATTTAAGAGAGTTTAATAGATAAAGAGATTCTAATTTTGCATTTCAAAGAGAATTTGGAAGAAGCTTTTTCAGATATTCAACGTGGAAAATAAATCTTCGTATGTGATAAAAGAATAATTTTACGTTTAATATACGTAAAATATAAAAAAAATGGAAGAATTGTTTACTTTCAAATGAAACAGCTCTATTTTTAAATACTTATAATTTTTACAAGCGTAAAACATTTTTCACTACAAATTTTTACGTCATCTGCCGTTGAAATTTAAAAATGGCACGAAAGATTCTTGAAAAAAAAAAAAAAAAAAAAAAAAAAAAATCGCTGAAGATTACGGCAGCGTTATTACAGGCTAAAAACTGAGATTGATGGAGGGAAGTCCTCACGTTTCTATTTTTGTAAATAAGATTAATGAATAGCGGTTTCACTGAAAGAAAATCAGAAATCAGCTGATTAGTTGAGAAAACGCATTTTCTCATCCTCCAATTCCCATATTTTGCTGATGGGAAAAATATTTTTCCACGCACACTTTCACTTAATTTTACAGTTCTATGGTGCTAGCGGAAAAAACACACTGGGAAGTTCTTTCTTCACAAAAGAAAACATATATTTTTTTTAAAGCAAAAAAATTTTCGAAAAAATATTGTTCTAACACGTTCAACTGTTATGTTTATCAATCATGTGGTGGCAGTTTATTATTAACGTGCAGAGAAAAATATATACGCATTAACTCTAATATTCTTTGTTTCTTTAGATAAAATGATTACTGAGAAACATTTCTGAATTGAAGGTAATTAAAACTGGCAGATTTTTTTACTTATAAATGCGTATATAGTAGAATAAATCAGCTGATTAGCAGACAAAACGCTTTTCTCATTCTCAGGTTCCCACATTTCGTTGATGGAGAAAATATTTTCCACGTACACTTTCACTTAAATTTATAGTTCCACGTTCTAGAGAGGATAAAATTCCCTTAAATCATGTTTTTCACAAAATAAAGCAGAAATATTCTTTGGTAAAAAGTTTTTGAAAAAATATTGCTCTAACACGTTCATCTGTTTTATCAATCATGTGGTGCCAGTTTATTATTAACGCTCAGGGGTAAAATGTACGCATTTAACTCTTTGATACTTTGTTTCGTTAGAGAAAATGGTTATTGAAAAACATTTTGGAATTTAAGGTAATTAATAACTAGGGTGTAGAAAATAATGATTTTTTTTAAATAAAAAATGGATTTTTTAAAATTTAAATCAGATTTTTTTTTATTTAAATCTGATTATTATGATTTTTTCCCCTGCATTAAAATACTGAATAGATACCAAGAGTTTTACGTATCCAGAACAATTAAGCTTCTACTTACTAACATAATCTATGTTTTTACACTTTAATTAATAAATTTTAATTATTAGTTCGTAATTACAGAAATTATAAAAACTGCAAATTGGTAGTGTCATTAGTCATTAGTTAGTAGAATACAATAAAGTTATACACATTAATAATTTGTAATAATTAAGTAAGACTATATAAAATACTAGAGATATTTCTATTTTTATTTTATTTTTAATGATGAGTAACTGCATTTAATATTAAATTGTTAACACCTACTTAAAATTAATAATTATTAATCAATTAACCCTCGAGTAAATTTTTTAACCTAAATCGCAAGTCTTTTTATCGATAGTTTTGTGGCCTGAATCACTTCATTATATATAGTCATCATATTATTATATGGTTTGATTAATGAAAAATAACAATATTTTCGAGACTAACGTATAAAAAATTGGTTATTTTAAATTCCATAAATTGGATAGGCCAATACACCAAGAAGGAAAAACAGGGTGCGCTTTTTATTTCTCTATTTTCAAAGATGCACCATAATTAATCATTAGTCTCAATAGACTAGCACATAATGAATATTCATTTAGAGGATGTAAGAGGAGCGAGTAAAACAACGATTAAGAATCATAAAAACTAGAAAAAGGAGGGAGAAAGAGCTATGACAGTGTGGCAAAACAACACAAAAAAATATCTGTTGTTCCAACAAGAGTCGGTCGCTGACTCAGAATTGTTTTTCTGGAGGGCAGACAATCAAATAAAAACTGCCCTTCTATTTTGTCTTAAGAGACGTACGTAAATTAACCTACATAAATAAAAAGAGAAAGAGAGAGAGGTAGATTTTCTGACGCAATTTACAAAAAAAAAAAAAAAAAAAAAAAAAACATTTAAGGACTTGGATACAGAAAAGAAATGTTTTTAATGTGATAAACACATATATTTTTTAAATTTTAATTAAAAAAATAGTATGCAATTAACCGAGAAATTGCTATTTTCAGAAAACTATTTAAATTTAAAATATTAAATACAAATACATTTTATGAATTATATAATAATGTTATACTAAAATAGTTTTATGACAATAACAGAAATATTGTAAAATTGCAGGTACAAAAAGTTAAAAACTATGTAGCTCAAACTTTTCAAAAAATCAGTCTAACAATAGTCTATTTCCCTTTGAATATACATTAAAAACATGATTTGAAAAATTTTTGGTAGTTGAACTATTATTTATTGAGTTATCATACTTTTTCCAACACAATTTTACAAAAAAAAAACTTTTGAGAAAAATTAAAACACTTGGAATAAAAAAAAAAAAAAAAAAAAAAAAAAAAAAAGAAATTGTATTATGATATTTTTTCGGTTTGTAAGAAATATAATTGTTTAGCCAGAAAAGTGAAACAAAATAATGGAAATTTTATATTAATATAAATATAAACTTGAATTTTGATTGAAATTGACCAGTTAAATGCCATACAGATACCTTAACCCTTTTCGGCACACTGTGCCCAGTCTGGGATACCTAATTTTAATTCCAAACTTGCAAACGGCACCAATAATATTTTAGTAAAATTTTGCTCTTGCAATAAAAGCTTAAATTAAGGAATTCAAAATACCTAAAAAATTCGTTTGTGAATTCCGGTGCCAGTCGATAATTTATCATTTTACTAGCAGATTTTGCCCGTGCCGGAAAGAGTTAAGAGCTTTATTGAGATAAATTTATTGAACGATTGGAAAAGGTTTTTTTTCGTTATTTCGCATATAAATTAATTCCAATTCAGATGTAGGCAACTGACCTGATCTAAATGTATCGTGGTCAGTATGTATTGCTGTAAGTAATAATACCGATGGAAACAGATTTATTACAAGAAAAATATGATATATCTCGTATGAAAAACACATTTTATTTAAAACTGTATTTCATTATTCTTGGATAAGTTTATGTTAAAAATTGTGGCGTTTTTTAATACCATAATTGCAATAAATTTCAATATATATTTTCATGGTAAAATCTGTTATAATCGGAGTGTCTTGTAATTTTCTTAACCCTTAACTGCTGTGGTTAATATGTAGTGTAAAATGTGTTAAATTAATTCATAGGATACTGCTTCTGTACAAAATTTTTATGTACAGGACTGTTATATTTGAAATTCACCAATTCAGAAGTCTTCAAAAATAGTACTAGGGCTTGAAACGAATTTTTTTTCACTAATATTTATTGTTAAACTTTAACTGATGTAGCAAAAATTGTAACGTAGCTAGTGTGAAGAGGTCTCTGAGACCGGATCATCGAAAGATGAATAAAAGGCATGATTAACTCACAAAATAGCGCTTTTGTATAAAACTTTTTTGAACAAGACTATTATAATTAACATTTACTTATTTTAAAGTGTCTGGGGGTAGTATTAAAGTTCCAAATGAAACAAAATTTCCGAAGTGTGTGTTGTTAAATTGAAAATTACAAGTTAAACAATAAAAATTTAAAAAATCAGTAGTCTGTGAGACCAGTAACATTAGTTAAATTGAAAATTACAAGTTAAGCTGCAAAAGTTAAAACAGTGGTCTGTGACAGCAGTTAAGGGATAACGATGCCTTTTTTATCAAATGAAAATAAATAGCTGTTCTCTATTTTACACACAAAAAGACGTATTTGCTTTTCGGAAAGAAGGCAACAATAACAATCCTGTGAGGTAAACGATTCAAATACATAAATTGTAAAAATAAATAAATAAGTAAAAACATTTCAAATCCAATTTTAAGATTATTTGTTTATAATTTCAAATAAAACCACAGAAAAAAAATGGTTGATTGATTTCCAAAAGAAGTAATTTCATTTTGAGGATATAGGTACTACAGGAATCGCGCCTTCGGTTCAAAAGAAACACGGATATATAATTTTTTTTCCAATTCGTAACAGCATCATAGATTAAAGAACAGAAAACCAAAAATACGGTTTGTTCAAAGAGTGGAAAATTTTGACAGATTTACAAGGGAATTTCCAGGAACCGTTTCATTTTTCCTTCTCATTCGTTCTCAACAAGTGAAACGAAGCATCAAAATTTCCCATCAGTCGAAGTTAGCTAATAAAGCTTGCTGTTTGATTTCGTTAGTTTAGAAGGAAATATATGCGGGTAGGAGCTATTTTTGACATTTGCAAAAGATGACAGTTAGAAAAAAAAAACGTTAAGACTAAAATGAGTTCAAGTAAAATTTGCACCATCGCGTCCAACCAAATAATACAGTAGTTCATTGGATTAGTAATTGTTTGTTTAAAAAAATGAGAAAGAACTTGTCTTTTTTAAATAACTGTGATTTCTATCAAACAATAGGAAGCTTTTCTATTAATTAAGGATTTTTGTTCTTAAGAGCCCTTATTTTGAAAATCAGACAAAGTGTGATAGTTGTATTTTTTGATTTGCCTGATTTTTTTATATGTTGAAGTAGATCTTATTTAATGAATAGAGTGCAATTTTGAAGCCCTGAAAAAATTTCCTCTTTCCTATAAAAAATATCAAACTTCGAGGCTGTAAATGCCATTTTTATGAAAAATGAAATCCCAATTAATCATTAAACATGATTCACTTCAACATAAAAAAATATTAAGGCAATTAAAAAATACAACTATCAAAACATCACTTTTTTTATCTGAATTTCAAAATAAGGGCTCTTAACCTTTAACTGCTGTGACAAAAATTGTCGCATAGATACTGTAAGCACCGGAAAATTTTATCTTTTAACCATTTGGGGACGAGCGACTGGTATACATGCTACTTAAAGTGCTCAGAATCCTTCATTATTCTCACCAGTTAATTTTTATTGTAAAGCTTATCTTATTTAATCAAAGCATTTTTACAATTTAATTACAGAAAATGTTTTGTTTTGAAACACCGGCGATAAAACCTTAAAAATTAAGCAAAGGGTTTTCGTCGCAAAGGGGTTAATGCTACCCATCATAAAATTTTTAATCTTAAAACAGGAACTTTTCCGAAACTTCCCAGCTCATAACAGTACCTTTCATAAAACTCCTTTGTCTTAAAAATAGACCTTTTACTTAACTTTTCCACCTCCAAACTGAATTTTTCACAAATTTAATCATTTAAAAATAAAATCTCACCTATCACAAAACAGCTGACCTCATTAAAAATGTATTGCTTAGTGGGGTTTTTTTCCATAAAGTATAGATAAACATAAATCTAAATACAACGATAACTTCAAACTCACAAATTCATAACTAAATTTTTCATAAACATACATTAAAAACATTATTCACAATTTCACAAAAACAAGACACTGAGAGAAATGTCTGAACAAACCCTTATTCGCTTTTTCTGAGACCGCTTGATTGGATAGCTTGATTAAACTCACAGAATACTTTTTGAAATTCTGATTAAGGGTGTATTCCGATCAAAACTGCTTACTTTCAGATTTATTTTTAAATTTATTTTTGCTCTCAAATGCACCAAACTTTCAAAATTCCTTATTTAGAAACTATACAAGGTGCCGTGATTGTCAATTTTTTGATAAATATAGAAAATGTTGCAAAAAATCTGTCAAAAATGGTGTTTTGGACCCAATTTTCTGAAGCGGGGGATATGCGAACAAAAAAAAAAGGGTCAAGCTGAGATAATAATTGTCTATAAATCAAATTCCAAAGAATTCAGCGAAATATGACATCACACGGCACCTAGTATGTCATTTCAAAAATCTCCTCAGCAAGCTTCATGTTTCTACTTTTAAAAATTAGTCTGAAAATGTATCGGAAAATTTCGAGCTTTTGAAGGTGGAAAATCATTTTTTCGAATACATCCTTAAGGGACAACTTCAGTCAACTGAAAAGACCCGTTCGCTAATGCTAATCATAAGGAAGAAATTTATAAATATATCTCGGTTGCACTTTAATTTTTTTTGTATTGGATAGCTGAGATTGATCTGTATGCAAGCCGTTTTTTACTTTGTTTTTGTTTACAGATATTTTTTATGAGAGCGCTTTCATTTTCGAAACCGGTTTAGAAAGCGAAAGCACCCTCAAAAAATATTTGCAACGGAAAAAAAAAAAAAAAAAAAAAAAAAAAAAAAAAAAAAAAAAAAAAACAACAAAAGTAAAACATGGTCTGCATTCAGGTCAATCTCAGATATCCAATGCAAAACAAAAAAAATCATTTAAAAATATTGAAATGCAACCGTGATATCTTTATAAATTTCTTTCATATGTTTAGTATTAGCGAACGGGTCTTTTCATTTGACTGAAGTAGCCTCTTAACCAGAATTTCAAAAGCATTCTTTAACTTTGAAATCCCAGAAACGAACATATTTTCGGGATTTAAAGAAAAATTTATATTAAAAAAAATTCTTTTACTATCACTGATTTTTGGAAACGTTTCAAGGCAGTGTATTAATTAGTTTTCTCAACCTGCAATATGGCCTTTTCGAATGCTATTAATTCTCAAGTAGATATTTTCAACAATCATGATAAAATTGCAGCGCTACGATTAATATTAATTTGTTACTCTTGTAGCTGAAAATATTTAATTGATAATTTACGAGAATTTACAGCATTCTAAAAATTCATATTCCATTTTGAGAAAACTGGAGATACACTATAAAAGCTACTCTGGTACGTTCTTGATAATCCGTGGCAACAAAATAAACTTTTTTTTTTTTTTTTTTTTTTTTTTTTTATATATATATATTTCTTTTAATATTTCTATAAATCTCGAATATATGTCAGTTTATAAAGATAAAGAACGCTTTTTTGAATCGTGGGTAACTTGAAAGAGGTTATAATACATTTTCGCACGTCATTATATTATATTTATATTTTCGCATATTAAAAAAAAATCTGTTTTAACACAGCGACTAAAATCGACTGACCTAAAATAAAGAATAAAGCGAAAGCTAACACGAATGCGCTTAAGTTTAACGTTACTTTCAATCTAAATATAAAAAAAATGATTTCATAAGATAATAACGTTAAAAATATATTTATAAAAAGCATCATTTAATATAAAATCAGATCCTATGAGGGACGAAAAAAAATATTTTTTTGAAGCGACGACGTCAATCGACTGTTGACGTCACGCAGTGGCGTATTATACTTGTAATAAAATTCGTGGGCGGATTTGTTTTTCTTATTAAGGTTTCTGAAGATTAAGTGGACTGTTTTCTCTATCTGTCATAAAAATAGCCGGCTCCTTAAATATAAAAATGACCCCTTCCTCTTAAAATTGAAAATAATTTAATTAATCCTCTGTTTCCTTTTTTTTTTCCGATATGAAATAAAACTGATAAGATAAAATAAAAACACTTTAATAATTTATTTATAGATATGTTTCTTGTTACTATGGTTTTAACTGAAATTAAAAGCATTTTATTGGGAGTTTCTTTTTTCTTTCGTTATCTCTTTTTTTCTTTTTTCTTTTGTTATCTCTTTTTTTCTTTTTTCTTTTCTTGAGGCAAAGCTTATGCAGAATATTAAAATGTGACGATCTATAATACTAAAAAAATCATTTTTTCCGCTGCATCTGTAAAAAAAAAAAGTGTTTAGTTTTAAATATTAATTAAGACACAAATACATAAGCAGGGATGTAATGCAGGATATGCGGAGACATACGCCGTATATCCTCTGGATATTTTAAAGGAACACCGTATACCCTCTACCTTAAGCGTATATCCTGTGTTATTTTTACGACTGCACCCCTGTACATAAGCCCCTTAAAAAAAGATGAGGGAGGGTGGGAAACACTCTTAAAATTGAACCGTAAATAGACTACTATCTGCAGTAAAATTCTAAAATGTAATAATTTAAAGTTACGACGACATAAAAGAAATTCATTAGGATACTAAAAAAGAGCGTTTGCAAAATTTTATTTTCCCCTTTCTACACCTCGAAGCTTTTCGACACTAACAGGTATTCACGCTTAAATGTCAAATAATCGAATGAGTTTCATTTTTCTGAGATGCGATAGATCTCGAATTATAATTGAACGCTCTTCGATATACTTTTACGAGACTGTCGTTTCGAAGAAAAGAGGCTTAAAACGCATTTAGAACTCTATTGGGTTTTGAAGTGTCATACAATAGCAAATTTGATTTGAGAATAGCCATACAAAATAATAATAATAATAAAATACAAGAAATGTCACCCCTTTCACCCAAAAAAAGGAAGTAACAATTTTTTAATGTGTAAACAATAAAAGTGTTAAATTTGTACAAAATCAGTTTGTTAGATATGCGATTTCAATCAAAGACGTAAAAATATATTTTTGCACCTGAAGCCTGGACCCTGATAAGGTATGGACCTGAAATTACAATGAATGGCTACCTCTTTCAACACATTTTTTGATTAATTTTCATTTGAAAATACATGAAATTTTCAGATGCTCGTATTCAGAAACTAATCGAACTGTTTTTCCATATTTCGGTAAAGGCAGAAAATCCTCCAGAAAATCCTGTCAAACCGAATTTCTCGACGCGACAGTGCGGGAAAGGGAAAAAAAACTGCTGAAATGAGGTAATAATCGCTCATAACGCATGTGATTAATTGAGTGAAAAATAGAAAAATAAGACCTTTTTGATTACAAATTAATGCAAGAGTCATGCATTCAAGAGCCAGGCTTTTTCATTTAAAAATTAGTTCTTTAATATGTCAGAAAATTTCAAGTTGTTAAGCAGGAAAATCTTTAGAAAAAGGCCAAATGTAAGTCTTAAAATTAACAGAATACTTCTAACTTTTTTTTTTTTTTGCATATGATAAATGAATTCCATCTTTAGTATGACTTTTGAAACCGGTTTTGAAACAAAGTATCTTTTTTTAAAAAATCTGCAGCCAAAATTGAAAAAGTAAAAAACAATCATATTGAAGATCAAGGTCATCTATCCTATGCAAAAAAGATCATTTAAATATATTTAAATTTAAACGAGTAATTCGAAATTAACCTGTCCATTGGTTTAACATTACGGAGCGGGAGTTTTCAAGTAAGTAAGACTCCCCTTAAGGCTGTTCTTAAATAAAAAAGGACAACTTTGTGACATGTGCTTTAATTAATTTTTGTTCGGAAATGCATGAAAATAGCAGGTGTTGTTATTCAGAAACTGTCTAATTGCACTTATTTTTTTTAAACACAATAGATCTTTTATAAGAAGCCTTCATAGTTGACTTTTTGCGCACATTTTCCGACAAAAGCAGAAAAACCGCTCGAAAAGCAGGAGAAAAACGGGTGATCACGTGATCGAAATAGCTTAGAACTCGTTAGATTCGAGATTACCAATCAAAAACAGAAAAGAATACTTTTGCCTCGGATCCTGCCCTTGATTAGGTACTGCCCTGAAAATGTATGAATATTGCATTATCCCTGACAATGAACTTGTGTGCATAATTCCAGAAAAGTCGGTTCAACAGAAGATGGCCAAAAATCGATTCTAATATTTCGTGCATAAAAACAAACCACAGACGAATTAAATAAAAGTGCATAAAAACAGACAGAGAGAGGGGAAAATTTTTAAAGAAGCTTCAAAAGATCCTTTAACATAACTCAATTTATATAGTAGTTGTCCTTCATGCTCTAACCATTTTTATTAAAACTGGAAAATCGCGTGCTTTCCAAGATCGAAATAGGCCTTCACATTCGGATTTATTGTAGTTATTTATGGATATAGGAAAATCTAAGAAAATCGTCCTTCGATTAGCATAAAGCATCACGCTTGTCATATTTTATTAGAAAAAACGGTTGAAAGACAGTTTTCTGCAATAAAGAAGCGACCAAATTATTTTAAAAGCACAAATTTACGGGAACCATTAAAGTGAAGAAAAAATGCATTTATTATTATTATAAAGTTTGAAATATCGTGCGTTTGACCTTAACGAGATTTCTTACAATTTACGGTGGTACGAGCTTCAAACTGGCGACACTTGCGAAGGGCAAAACTCTAAACTCCGTTACCCCAAAACATTATTTAGAACATAAACATAAATAAATAAATGCAAAACGAAGTAATAGTTTAACATAATTACAGGCTACCCAGATCAACGATCAAACTTTAGTCAATTTTCGTTAGTTATTTCAAATCTTTCTTTAATTCGTTTAAATATTCTCGTATATATTATTCACAGGCTCTTCCTTAAAAGAACAGAATATTCGGTCTTGAGAGAAAATAATGTGAAAAAAAAAGAAGAAAAATCGAATCTGTTTTTTAAAATATTGTCTAATAAAAGTCAATTTAGCGAGCTATTGTCCTTGATGGTCAATCAATTTGATTAAAAACTGGAAAATCGTGTGTTTCCTATTTTTTCTTTTTTTAAAGACATTCATACAAAACTTCAGAACCAGTCATTTACGGACTTGGGAAACAGAGTTATTTCGTATTCACATTACATGTGTGTTACTAATGTAACTAGAGTTAATAAAAAAAACGGTATTTCTCTTTCTAATACTCTCACACAAACATGTGTACTAAGGGCGTTCTAAAAGAGAATAAATAAATAAATAAATAAATAAATATACCTGGTGTCCCAAAAATGACTGATGGATTTTAAAATTCAATAACTTGCAAACGGTGACAGCTATTTAAAAAATTCTTGCAGGAGGGTTATGTATAATGTCAGGAATTTTTTTTGCCGTAACTTTTGATTTTTGTTCGAATTTCAAACAATAGGTGGCGCTTACAGCGATTGAAAGCCAGGTGATCAATGATGAGTGAAGCATCGACCTGGCCTTCAATCGCCGTCAGCGCCACCTATTGTTTGAAATTCGAACAAAAATCAAAAGTTACGGTAAAAAAAACTCCTGACATTATACATAACCCTCCTGCAAGGATTTTTTAAATAGCTGTCACCGTTTGCAAGTTATTGAATTTAAAAATCCATCAGTCCTTTTTGGGACACCTTGTGTATATATATATATTTTCCAGCAAAACTGATATTAAACGAATTTATTTTTAAACGCAAAACCACGACTACTGAAGTGATTTAGAATTGAACAGTATTTTTATTAATTTTTCGGTACATGAATTACATCTTGAAATGTAAGCGGTTTTTGCCTTTTAAAGACTTTTTATAGAGCTGTCAAGTCCGATAATTTGGTTTAAAAAAGTCCCTCTTGACAGCATTTTACGAAAGATGCTCTTCCTTTATCAAAAAAGGAAAAATCTATGCAATTTCATATATTCTGAATAAAAGTGCCTGCCAGTCTCATGCGTTTATGAATTAAATTGAATTCAAGAATGAGTTTGAAAGTATTCAGTTTGCATTTGAAAACAGACTTAATTTTCTTTGATAACATCGCCTCCAGTGCGACAACAGGCTATCACACTCAAGAATGTGACAACTGAGTGTGACAACTCATCGCACTCGAGTGTGGCAACCTGAGACAGGGGGAGGGAAGGGTAAAAAATAAACGTAATGTCGTAATTAATGGAGGATTCCTAGGGGTGCCACCTAAAGGACCTACCACAAAAAGAGATCTGAAATCTCGATTTCAAGAAAGGGATCACGCTGATATCGGCTCTATCTCTTCATCTTTGCATAAAGCGATCTCGTTAAGCCTTAACTTCCCACATAGTATCTAACTAGAGGCGGCGTTTCCACAACTTTCAATGTTTTGTTTGAGAGTTGAAAAAAAAATATATTTTTCAGTCTTGTTGGATACCAGCTGAGAAAAAAATATTTATTATTATCTATTTTCTACAGGGCGCTAATGTTACAGGGTGGTTATAATTAAAGTTACCCTGTTTGGACCTACGTAGAGTCCACTCTGTTGGACAAATATCGATGAATCTTAGAATAAAGTTACATGGATCATGGGGAAAAGAAATCTGCAATAAAAATTTTTAGTTCAAATTTCAACAACCGGGTAAGAAGAGAGCGCATGAAAACCAAAAATCCAACCAAATTAAGTAAAAGTAGAAATTATAAAATGTGTCTGGTTGTAACTAACTATTGATTAGACATCCACGCCTCCATTAATTCCCCAAGAAGACAATAGGTTCCTGATATATATTTTTTTTTCCTTTCCAGTGTTATTGTGCGTATTTCTTTTCTGTTCTCTCCTTTTTTAAAGATTTACTGAAAAAAAAGAGACCTGGTGCACTAGGAACTGGAGGAACCGGTAGCCTGATTGAATTTTTCGATTCATTGGGGCCACGTACGATAGAAGTCGCAAACAACCTGGAATAGCAGACAATTCTTGACAAAAGTTATAGACTAAAGTCATTCTTGACAAACGTCCAGAATCATCTGCGTCAATCAAAGCATCCAGTAATATAAGGTTAAAGAAAAAATTATTTAAAAAAAAAAAAAAAAAGAAAGAAAAAAACTGACAAATTAAGACGGAAGGGCATACAAGACCAGGGGCGTGCGAAGAGAAAATTGGTGCCCCCCTCCCAACCTTTTTCTTGAGACAGGACCGAAAATGACGTTGGTAGTATAAATTTGGCGCCCTCTAAATTTCCGCGCCCGAGGCGACCATCTCATTTGCCCCCCCCCCCCCCTTTCGAACTGCGCTGTACAAGACACCCTGAAATGAGTTTTAAATTATATCCATGGAATTATTTTAGTGTGAATGTAGCTAATACTGTCACAGTGGTCATTTCATTTGCAGTCCTTCGGTTTCACAGCGATGTGTCCGAAAATCAGTTCTGCTTCAGCTGCAAATCTCACGCACTGATAAGTTTACATGTTATGTCACGAGCTACTTTGCAGGAATATCCCTATTTTAGCGTGAAAATTTGAACAACGAAGCGTTCGCTTTTTATTTCTAACTGTTCTGCTAACACGCAATGATTATTTACTAATTATTATGTGTAACAACACACTTGAAACAATTTTAATGGTAAAAATGCAGAAAAAATAGATTCAATTGTAGAATCAAAAACTGTGGTTTTACTTCATATAGTTAATAATAGTTCATGGGTTTATTATTATTGTTGTTATTATTATAACATTAGTGATTCACCATGAAAGGAGAAAGAAAAAAAAAACGCGAAGAAAAGAAGAGAGCTAAGAAATTCTTTAAAGTTTTTATCATTGGAAAGACATTATTTTTTGGTTCGTTCAGAGTATGTAAATTTATCATTTCTATTGTAATTATCATTATTAAAATTATTATTAATCACATTGCTTTGTACGCGGCTATTTTGCAGTTAATTCCTTACCGACGAGCGTCTTGCACACAATTATTAATCTGTCGACGCCGGTATTTTTAAATAAAACCTTGCTTAATTTAGTGGCAGAAATTCTGTGATTAAGTAATTACAAAATTTCTATTAAAGAAAACTGTCAGAAGATGATTGTACGTACCCTACAAATCGAGTGTACCATCACAAAGGGATCAATAAGTGAGAGACGAAACTTAATATTAAATATAAATATGGCATTTTAGTTTTTCATAACACTGTACCTTAAAATTAAAACTAGGGGGGGGGGGCAGGTATTTAATTAAAAATTATCTTTCTTCTTCCTTGGGAATAGTCAGCAGACGCAAAGAGCCAAAGGGAGATAAATAATTTCCAAGGATAAAAATAATCAAGTGCTCCTCCCCCCCCCCCCCCCCCCAAGAAAAAAAATCTTATTGATGGAGCATTTCATCTCTGAATTCTGGATTTGTACGTTGGACAATGATTGGTGAATGTAAACAGGAGATATTTGGAGGGGGGGAGGGGAGGGAGAATAAATTTCTTAAAGGATAAAAAAGTTAAATAAAAAACAAAACAATAACGGGCAGTATTGATGTTCATGTCTAGAGATCGACCGAAAATTCGGTTTCGTTTGTCGCTCAAAATCAGAATTTCGAAGAAAATTCGTTTTCGGTGAAAATGCTGTCCAAAATTTGGTCTGGCTGAAACTATCAGTATTTAAAAAATCTTGTATCTTCTTTCGGAAATTTTGAACATTTTCATTGATTTGAACTGTATCGGTTCAAATGAGACACTCTTTCTTTATTGCTATGAATTTCACTGTTTATGACTGTCTCAAGACGCGAGTGCAATTTATAAAGCAAGTAGGGGAGACTGGGGTACAATGGTCCACCCCCTATTTTTTATATTAATTCCGTGTTTGAAAGCTTCATATTTTAGAATATAGATGGCAGTCATGAAGTAGTAAAAAGAAGTTTGAAACCATGTGCATAGCTGACATTTTAGCCATTTTATGCTTGATAATTGATTTGACACAGGGGGAGCAAGGCAAAAGTAAATATTTTCAGTGAAACATATCTTCGTTTATTTATTACAGATTTGTAATTTGAAAGACATTGTGTGGCAAAATAAAAAGGTAAGAAAATACATTATTATATTTATTATAGCTAAAATAATAGAATTCTAAATTTTTTTTTTTTATCATCAAGTTTTTGTCAAACTTCCATATGGGGTACAATGGACCATCAGAAACTGGGGTACAATGGACCACACCAGTTTTGCATCCCATGTTTTTAAAAGTTAAATATTATATGTGAAATTCAGAATTAATAAATTATTTTACTTCTGTGTGTAGATTAATTAATGATTCATGTTGTGTAATGCATTTTTGAAATATTTATCTGTACAATATATGCTTTCAAACATAAAAATTAGCCCAAATTAAGAATTAATAAATTATTTTATTTCTTTGTGTGAATTAATTAATGGTTCATGTTGTGAAATGCATTTTTGAAATATTTATCTATGTAATATGAGCTTTCAAATTTAAAAATTAACCCAAATTGAACACCAAAAATTAGTAAACAAAATATTTTGTGCATTTGAGGGGTTTTTTTTTAATTCCATATAATTTGTTAATTCAATATTCCTGCACTTATGCATACATGCATCCATAATAAGTTAGATTTAAATAAAATAGTAGAATGAGAAAAACAAAAATTATATCTATTTATTAGTTTGTATCTGGATATAACAATTAAATAAGGTAAAATTCATTAAAAAAATACAGATGATGTAAAGCAGACAGGAAAAATTTATTATATTTTTCCCTTAGTCATATATTTAGATATATATATATTTCTTATTATATAGAATTATATTTAACTTTAAGTGGCATCATTGTACAAAAAAGATATGTATTATTTTTCATATTTCTTTTAGCAATGCCAAAAAACAATCCTAGGAAAACCCATAGAGGTTCTGTGCCACATGAAGTTATGGAACAGGCTGTAAAATGTATTGTGGATGATAATAAACATAATTGTTCAATCTGCGATCGGTATAATGACCTAATGATAAAAAAAAAAATGAAGAAAAAAATTTAGTTAGAGCTAAAAGAGTGAATACACAAATAAAAATGAATAATAAAATGCGAATAAACAAATAAAAATTAGTAATAAAATGCGAATAAACAATTTATGATGTAGTTTATCTTTCTTATTGTTAAAAAATGAACTACACTGATATATTTTTATTAAAATTACAAGTGGTCCATAGAGCCCCATGCAGTGGACCATTCTACCCGGGCATTGGGGTACAATGGTCCACTTTGTCACTTGCTCTTTAAAAAAATATTTTTAAAAAAGTATGCACAATTATTATTTTTGAGTTGATGTAGTATAAACTTTAATGTATAGCTAATATGCATGTGCTTGATCAAAAGAAAAAAATCAATACTTTAAGAGTAAACAGTCAAAATTTGCAAAAGTGGACCATTGTACCCCAGTCTCCCCTAATACATATATGACTAAACTTTGAAGATGCTTTCCACATACTCATTAAAAGCTGCAGACTTAAGAGTAACAGATTTTTTTTAGTTTGAAACAGCAGAAGTGTTTCGAATACTGCTTGAGAAAGTTCTAGTATAACAGAAGAACATTTACAAAAATCATTATAAAAGATAAATCGAGGTATGCATATCTAAAACCTTTTTTTTTTCATTAGATGAAATTCGTGTAAATAGAAAACCAATCTGTGTCGTTGGTGAACGACAATTACATTTTATTTTATATGAAAATAAAAAGTTTCGGTCTGTGGCACAGAAAGTCAACTAGAGCTACATGTGTAATTAATTAATAATTATGCATATTAATAAACACGTATAAATAATTAATAATCATGTATATTTATGTATGTATTAATTACATTTAAAAATTGGACAGTTTCGATTTTGGCCGAAAATAGGAAGATTACCGAAATTCATCTTCAGTTTCGGTATTAGTCTTTACTTATTTCTTCATACAATAAATGCTATTTTTATGAGTTTGCAAATACCTTTAATACGGTACGGCCAAAAAAGTAAGAAATTTTCATAATAATTTAACTTAAAATGCTTGACAGTAAAAAAAAAGCATTTGTAGATCATTCATTTCTTTAACACGTCGAGTGCCACGGTGACTGACACTGAACTTTCCGTTTAGGCCGCGTCAATCAAGGTGACTGGCAGTGTAAAATATGATATAAAACTAAAAAATATATATTGTTTTAAGTAATCATTAAGAAAATATAATCCTGTCATAAATAAAGTTAAGTAAATCTTTCATACATTTTCATTAATTAATTAAAACAACTTTTTTTTCAGTTTTATACCATATTTTACGCTGTCAGTCACCGGTGACTGATACGGCTAAAAGGTAAGTTCAATGTCAGTCATCAGTGACTGACGTAACATTCAACGTTTTAAAGACCTTAATTTTTTTATTGCGATAATTTCGATTATTCATCATTAAATTGATATTTTAAGGGGGCTTAATTTTAGATACATAATTGTGGACAAATTAATCACCAGGTTTCTTAATTTCGGAAAGAAAAGGCTCTCCCTGTAATATATGGTGTCATTTTGTTGGTAAAAAACCAATGAATGTGTATTTGTAGTGTTATTTTAACTCTAGATCTGAAGGAGGTGAACTTTTGGAAAATCATAAAAGTAATAATAACTAGTTTTTTAAACTACAACTATTTTTGCGGTAAAGAAAAAAAAAAAAAAAAAAAAAAAATCACACATTTTTGCATTTTTTTTTTTTGTATCGTCTTTTTAAAGTTTAAATGGTCTTTCTGGCCGCCCTGTACATATAATTAATTTTTTTTTTTTTTTTTTTTTTTTATGTATAAAGAATTTCACTAACGACGTGAACCTCAAATAACAAACAATAAGAAGCGGAAAAAATGCAATAGCTTTCGTCATAGAATTGATTCATAAATAAAACAAAGTGAATGAATAATCAAGAGTAGTGACTAAGCGAGATAACAGCTGTCATAAAATTTATTTTAATCATTTATTCCTTACGTAAATGATCGATTATTTAAAAAGGTAAGCAAATTAAACTAAAGTGACAATCAAACTGATATTTGATTTTGCTTCTAAAGGCTTTTAAATATTCTTTGATTGCATTTCAATCTGATATGTACATAATGTCGATTAAAAACAACACAAATATCCGAAATTGAAGAACAATAGTTACAAAATAGAGATAAAATGTGTATCTTTTGTTTGTTTTTTAAAACTTTTATGATTCAAAAATCAAAATATTTAAATCACTGTTGATCAAGAAACGAAAAGTTTTTTGATCATATTAGTAATTAATTACTGTATTAGAAAAAAAAATCTAAACTTTTAATAACTGCAATACATAACCCTTTGAGACCGATGGGGAAATTTTCGGAGGGGGGAAACATTAATTTATTTATTTGTAATGTTCAATTAATTTTTGTGGGTTTAATCCTCACTTTCAAATTTATCCTTTAAAAGAAAGACGGCGAAAACAACTCAATTATCATTTCTGCCAATTTTATGAGTTTACGAACAAAAATTAATTTTAAAAATGTGTCGGAAAGCAGCCAGTTTGGATTTCAGAGAAGGCGTAACCCTTTCAAGAGCGCTGGGTTTTTTTTATTTATGCCATTTAACTTCAATCAACCGAAATTTCAGTTATCAACGGAGCAGTTTCACATGGTTATTGCTAAAATGAACTTCGTGAATTTTGTAAAACTAAATAGGCTGAGGACGTTTAAAAATGAATCTATAATTTCAATAAACCTACATCCAAAATTTGAAGTAAATCGGATATTTTTATCATGAGTTATCGCGTTACATACATACATGCATACAGAACGGGCGAGCACATAAGCTCTCAGGCTTTGATAGCTTGTGAGCTAAAAAAACAATTAAGTTTTTTTTTTTTTTTTTTGGTCAAAACATAAGTCGGGAACAGTTTTTTGTTATTCTTTTTATTATTCATAAATTATTTAAATTATTCAATATTTACAAACTTTGAAGACAAAACTCTATAATCAGGCCCTCCCTTCCCCCCCCCCCCAAAAAAAAAAAAAAAAAAATCTAGAAAACTTCGTTTGTTTGTAAATAATACTGTTTCTATTTCTACTTCTTTAAAGTTATGTTTCTGCGACTTAAGTGGTTTTTGAAATGACCAATTCAAATAGATTTTCTACAAAAGTAAGTTCGTATACGCCACAATTCTATATTAGAAAATTGAAAGTGCATACGGCAAATATGTAATTTTAAATTTACTGCAATTATATAAAAAAAAACAATTATTTTTTATTTTATTTTTTCATTTTTTTAAAGATATTCTTACATGTTTAAAATAATGTTGTCTAGCATCTTAGTAAATAATTTTCATATTAGAGTTGTTGATCTACAAAGGGTTAATACACATAGGTTGGCACAGCGTATAATCAATGGATATTCTGACAAAAGAGCAATAATCAAACCCAACACAATTAGCAAGAATACAGAGAGCACTTAAAGGGCTCTTACAGATATCTGAGGAATACAAAAAAAAAAAAAAAAAAAAAAAAAAAAAATAATAATAATAATAAAACGCCCTTCAAAATCTTTTAGGCTGGTGCAAGCAACTTTAATCACGCCTTTTCGAATTCAACAAGCCAAAGTGAAACAACAAAATGAGCTCTACCGCAATTCAAATAAATACCGAGACTACCTCCCTTCAGATCAGTTGGGCGTGAAAGGTAAAGAAACACTCCGTCAGTTTAATAGAGGGAAAATACGAAAAAGCTATTCGCTTCGTGCTATTTTTCAGATAGAATTATACTCTTTCTCACTTTAATAATAGAAGGACAATGCATGTCATTTGCCGACGATGACTAGGATTTTGGACTCGCAGTCAACGGGTCACTGCGCCTACAATGCATTTCCGAAACCATTCACAATAATCGAGGTCGAATAATACACAAGCTGACAGGAATATTCTACTGTACCAAATTCGAAAGCAAGCGCCTGGAAACCGAACAAACTATTAATATGTATGCACAAAAAATTAAGTTCCGCTTTTTACAGAAAAATTTAGCACTTAAAGTATTTCTCCAATCTCCCACCCCTTCTTTCTTTCTTTAATTTTGAAGGTAAATAAAATTATGGCCATCTTACTACACTGAAGGACGTATTGTAAACTCACGGATATTATGCTGTGAAATGCTACAGTAATTTTACAGGAAATGTCCCCTTTTCAAGCTAAACTGTAAATTTTGCAAATTTCACGTTTTTACATGCAAAACCAGTTTATTAACCGGTGGTATAAAGCTGGTTCATTTAGGGATAAAAGCCTTTTCGTTTTCAAATGCGGTTTATCTGGCATCCCTGTTGTAATAATTTCACTGCAACAATTTCTTTACAGTGAAAATCAATACAGTGAATCCGTGTTGTAACGTATTCCTGAATATAATGTACGAAATTCGTTATCTCACACATATCTTATACAATGCATATAATTATCACTTAGCTACATCGGGCCAAGATTGTTTTATCAGTGTTCGACAAGATTTCCAAATATCTAAACAGATGGTAAAATATATAAAACTATTTTCTATTACTTATTCTAGCAAAAAATTGCTGAAAGAAGTGGACTGTACCACGAATTCAAATAAAATTTAATAAATAATACTTCAACCCAAGCCAAACGCAACCTGCAACGAAAAAACATCAACCTGTCCCGAACGCATGGAAAAAGAACCTGCCTATCACGGAATCTTCCTTTAAACTGAAAACTGGAAATTCCTTTTAAACTTCTTTTAAATTGTTCATCCATGTAAAATGAACGCAATAATACACGAGAAAAAATATATTATACATTTACACCTGCTAAAAAAGAAGTTAACTTTTTTTTTTTCCCAATGCGATTCCGCTTTAGAAGATTTTACTTTTATTATATACCATTTTTTAGATTTTTTTCATCCCCATTACATGGAACGTGGATTAATAATATTAATGATAATTGAAACATTTGCATAAAACAAACAGAAGTTCATTAACCTCTTCAGACCTGGTGTATCCTATAGGATACACATCTTTATAATTTTGTTTTCACATATATAAATACTATTAAAAAAAGAGAAATTAGTGTGAATGGAGCCTAAGAGGTAGCAGAAATAAAGAAAATAGCAATTTGTCTCTCATGGTGCTTTTTCAGTGAGTTACATCATATACAAAAATGGCTTGCAGCAGAAATGCACGAAATCTACAAAAAAAGAAAACGTAAAAATTTTTACTGTGTATTAAGATACCATTTGTAGACTCCATTAGTAATACAAATTATTAAATATATATTTGTTTGATCTTTTTCTATGTTTTTAGAATGCAGAAAAGTAAAATTTAATTTAAAATAACCTAAGAAATTGTTAAAATGCGTGTTTTACAAGTCCCCATATATCAAAAAAATTATGTACAAAAAATAAATTTTAAATTTTTTCGTTGTTCAATCTTTCTTAGTTATCAATTAATTAATGTAAATCCATAGCTGAAATTAATAAAAGTAGATCAATAAACCCTCGGGTCTGAAGAGGTTAAAAACACAAATATCGCAGCCTACATGAATAAAGATTATAAACATGAAAAAAAGAAAAAAAGACTAAGATAAGTGTTTTGGGGTCAGAATTCTTCCGTAGGAGTAAAAATCAGTGTTCTGTAGAAATTCACTCGGGCCGGGGCGGGTTTGTGCCGAAATTTTAACTTTTTTCCGAGCCGGGCTCGGGCCGAAATTTTAACTATTATAACGGACCTGGTTGGGTCGGGTCGGGCCGGGCCAGGCCAGTATTTTTTTCGTTCGGGTCGGCCCCGTGCCTGGAAATTCCGGCTTGTGAAGACCTCTACTTTAAACTGTTACATTCATTTGGAAAAGAATATAATAAATAATCCAAGGTTTTTGAATAATCAAGACGTAAAAAGGAAATTAATACAGTATCATTAGTTATTAATATTGCGCTTGTTGCTTCAGGTTATGGATCTGCGGCAGAAATTTAATATGTTGTCTCGCACGTTCTAAAATATTCTTACGAAAATGAATACGCAAACGTATAAAAATTTGATTTAGAAAGATGATGAAAGGAAAAAAAGAACATTTCTAGAACCTATTTAATGAAACTTTTGGGAATTTGATGTTTGATTAAGCGATCCATCACGAGAACATGTATAAGTTCAAATATGAAAAGGCCAGCAAATGGCGTGACTAAAGAGAATAAATTAAAACTTTTATTTTTCTCAAAACATTTGGATATTTGAGGATAATCTAATTTTTCACACAGGAAAAATGTTTTTACTGCATTAACAAATACACACTATAAACGGTAATAATGATATCAGAAATCCAATAACCAGCAAGAAATCAATGGTGTTTCTACTTTTTTTTTACATGTTATCTCATTACCATATAAACAATATTGAAATAGTACATAAAGCGTAAATATTTACCTGATATTACTCAATGCTCAAGGAATGTTATTATCATAATTGGAACACTTTAAATAACTATGTAAATAATATAAATCTCTATAATATAAAGACGATGGTTGATAAAAAGATACTTTAGATAAAAAAAATTAGAATTTTTTATCTGTGTATTAAGGTAATAAAAAATCGATCCCCCAACCACCCCTTAGTAGAAATAGTTTAAAAAAAAAGAACAGAAAAAATGTTTCTGGTTTAATGTGAAACACGAAGTTAAGTGAAGAACACTGAAAGTGCTAGTGATAAGATGCGCGGCGACTAATGGCCATGAAACAACTTGGTCATATTGTTATTGTTTACATCAATGACATAATTTTAAAACAAGGTGAGAAATATCAAATAGATAAAAGAAATGTTTACAAATCACAATATTAGGTAAACACTAAACGGAATGAAACTAGTTACCTATATTTTAAAGTGTTGAACTAAAAGAGTCAAATGGAAAGCGCTCTAGGTACCAGAAGCAGCAGTTTTTATTTTTTTCGCTCTCTTGAAAAATTCTCTCTTTGGAGTTTCAGCGTTTTTCATTTTTCATCATATTTCGTAAGAGAATCAAAGAAAGTACAAGTTTAACTTAATAAATCACGCACGACACACACCCCATTATTACTTCTTAAATTTAAATAAATCTTATTCGTTGCATGCGTGTAACTTTACTCATACTACATCCAAAGTAATATGGGGAGGAGCCACATGCACTCCTCCTATTGTACCACAATAAAAACATGGAAAATATTTAGGTCTGAATAATGTTCCGCCCTATTGTTTCGGTAAAAAATAAATAAATTTTATTCCGTAATATCCACCCTATTCAGCCTCATTACTAACCATACATGTCAAAAAGATAAGCCCCATACAAGACAATTATATTCTCAATGCTGTCAAAAGTCTTAGCATTAAAATGAATACATTTTCATTATCAACGCGTGTTGGAAGCCATACTGGTTGTGAGATTTGTCAGTTTTCGGTACTCCTCCCTTTTTTAGAATCTTCACAATACGAAATCAGAATCTTTTCTTTCATAGCAAGTAAATAATCACATTTTTCTGATCCCCCACCCACAAAAGAAGTGGAAGAAACAGTAACTTCTTGAAACAATGGATGGAGAAGAGCAGGCTTCTCTGCTCACCTTGCAATTACTTGGAAACTTGTTTTGGTAAACTTTCCTCCCACCGACAGCAGGAAGGACGCAGCGGGGATATGATTACGATCTCGGATTACGACTAGAAGAATCATTGTTGCCACTGAAGTGGAGTTTCAATGAAAATTGAAAGTGGTTCGCAATTCTGAGTTATATAACCAGTTTTGGTAAGGAAAATAACGGTATCATAGAAAAGATTTTACTCTGAAGGGCCCCATCTCCATGGGCATCAGCAGAATGAAATCCAAAGAGGGGCAAGATTTTGGTCCGCAGCTTCGACCACTTTTTTAAATGGAGAAATATGGAACAACACTATGATTTTTTTTCAGAACCCCTTTGCAAGATACCGTAAAATATCAAAAGTATCCCCCCCCCCCTTAGCATACGGGAAATTCTAATGACTTTTAAAGGGACTTATAATTGGGACTTTTTTTTTAAAGGATAGGCAATTTGGGAGGAAGTTTTGAAGAAGAGAGCTTGTAAATGGCAATTAAAAAAATGCACATATATTGGGGGGGGGGGGGGGACTATCGGTACTTTGCAAAACATAACATAAAAAACAATACAAAAATCATTATAAAATAATTTCTATCGGCATTTTTCAAAAACGATCACGGAACACCAACTTCTTCCGTAACGAAAAGGACTCTACAACCTTAAACCCACCATTTAACCTCCTCAGTCCAGATGTCGCCTGGAATATATACTAAATAACACCATTTAAATTAATTTAAATCCTTCCAGAATTAATAAAATTACTTTTAGACCTTTTTAAAAAATGCATGCACATAATAAGTATCGATATATAGACTTCTACATCTTTGGAGATGTTTTATAATAATTTTATACTTGTTCTTGTGGTCCCTCGTAACATTTGCCCTAGTACTGAGGAGCTAAGACATATTTTAAACACATGAACGTAAAGAAAACAATAAATAAAAATAGTCTTCCACGAAGAGAGTAGGGTGAAGAGAGCAAAGCATACTGACAAAAAATTAATTTATTTTTTCTTAGTTTAATTATTTTAAATCGCCAGTTGAAGAAAAAATGTTTCTTTATTACTATTTTTTTCCAAAATCATCCGAGAATAAGAAAAATTAGTTAATTAAATTTGAAATCCTAGAGATGAGCAATGGCCGTCACTTATGATCATCTTATAATAGATGTGATTTTCGTAGGACATACAGAATTTCTCATGCAATTCTAATATTACTAGAGGTAAAAATAACGTTAAAGGACCACATAAAACTAAACAAAGGTACATTCTAAATTTTGGAGCTCGTACGCATGCTTTGTCGGATGAAGGGAGACGATTTAAATTATTGCTCTTAAAACTAACCACTCGTTAAAACGTTTTCAAATTTTTAAGTGTTGTTAACTTAATAATCTAAACCCCAAAATACTATAACTCGAAACAAGTCACTTTGAACATCATAACAAAACATTCATCCATGCTTGCACGTAAGTTTCAGGTATTTTTTCACCCAGATTCCCTCAAACTAATTAGCTTTTCGTTTATTTATTTGTGTATAAAATGATATATATGTTCGATTACAACTTATAATTATATTTTTGTGGCCCGAAAAAGCAACAATGAAAATAGAAACATACCTGAGGCGTCAAAAGTATAATAAGGAAACTTACCTAAAAAAAGAAAGAAACATTGTTTATTGTAATGCAATCATATATTCATACAATTTGATTAAAAATATTGTAAGTAATAAGCTATAATAATTTTAAAATGCATTTAGAGAAAAAAAAAAAATACTTCTTTTGCAAATAGGCATAAAACTGTTAGGTATGAAAAAATAAATAATTAAATTAATAATAAATATATATATATTAATAAAAACAAATAAGTAATGATTAAATTAACAGTAATAAATTATCAAAAATGTTATCAAACAAATCATTGCTCGTTTGTCATACTTTTTTCTGTTATCGTGGCAACAGAAGTATTTCTTTTCTGGACATTAAACATGGACCAATCAGAAAAAAAAAACCGGATTTCAGAAAGATTCAGATATCTCTAGACCCCCCCCCCCCCAAAAAAAAAAAAAAAAAAAAAAAAAAAATTACCGTGGCTTACAAAAATTTTTACGTACATAATAGAAACAGGGGAAATCAGAAAATCAGTTTATACGGTTGAAATTTAAATTCATTTTCTTAAGCTGGAAATATAAATTCTTTATCAATTGGTTAAAAATCAACAGCAAAAATGACTATAAACTGTACTATACCTAAACCCCACTTTCATGACTATAGCTCTTGGCGTTCGGAAATTATAGGGGTGACAACGGACATTAAGAGCGCAATGTATAAATTAAAACAGGTCATATTCCAGCAACTGAGTTGAACTAAACATTGCAATCATAATGTAGAGTAAAATCGTATCATACCATAAGTAAGATAGTATGCTTGGTCATTTCTGACAAGAAATTCTATTAAATTGATTATTGTAATTTAATTTAAACGAGAGAACGTAGTTTAATTAGTTATAATTTTTAACCCTTGCCATCTCTAATGATTATTTATCCGTCACAAAATAGTGAAAATAATAAGATAATGAATCGAGAACATCTTTAAATTATTTGGGGAACTTTGCATATAATAAATCCTGGAAATTAAATTACGAAATGAAAAGCCTACAATTAATGTAATCATCCGAAAAAATTCAGTTGTTTAGAAATATATTTCGCAATTGGAAGTCTTTCCCAATTCGGCCATATTTAACGTAAAGAATAACATCCTGGATTAAGAAAGTTTTGAAATTATTTGGAGCTCTTATATTTAACTAACTATTCAGAAAAATATAATGAAATGCGATAAAAAGCACCACATCTAACATAATATCTCGAACGAGAACAAAATTCACAATGGTTTTGATACAATATTTGCAAAACCAAGCATATCGCAGACTTTAATTAAAAGAATCACGAGAAAGTCTTCGACCTCTCGCAGTAAATGAACTGCATTAATAAAAGAAAAAAAGATCACAGTTACTTGTTTAAAAACTTCACAGAGCTGTCAAAAGAAATTTCCTCTTTCAATTTCCGGAACAGGTTTCGAAAATGAATGATACGACATCGTTCAAAGCTTCAGTAAAATAGAACGGTAATTAAATGCAAAAAGGAATTCTATTAAGGAGATTGTATTGTGTGCTAAACTTTCACGAAATAACAGGTAAGGTAACAATGCGCAATTATGAGAGAAATTTATTCTTATTTCTAAATCGAATGAAATGCCATATAAAGTTTACGCCGAGTAAGAGCTTGTGAATTTCACGTAATAATTGGCTTTGACGATAAGATGTCACGACAAAATAATTTTAAAACAAAGGCTGTCAGGGAAAAGACAAAGAGGCTGTTAATTATTTCAATTTTTAAATTATGCCGACTCAGAAATAATATTAATATTGAAATTATTGCTCATAAAAAATAATAAATGGATAAAACAAAAACCATTTCAACACGCTTTCCTTAGCCTATTGTCTGCCTTTCAAGAATATACAAAAGTTCGATTATAGACATAATTTTTTAATAAGGCATTTCTAAATACTGCGCTAAAATTCGAGCTAATATAATCCTACCTGCTAAGACGGAATCTGAAAAGCTCAGAAATAATTTTATTTTCGTTTTAAGAGGTACACCAATTGTGATAATTGGATTGTTATTTTTTTCGCCAAGAGCATAAAATTTTCAGTTTAAGGTAAGATGATAAAATGGTACGCAGAATTAGAGGTCTGCACGGGTCGAAATTTCCAGGCCCGAGCCCGGCCCGAAAGTTAAAATTTTGGCCCGGGCCCGGCCCGAACAAAAAATATTGGCCCGACCCGGCCCGGCCCGAGAGTTAAAATTTCGGCCCGAACCCGGCCCGGCTCGGGTGAAATTCTACAGAACATTGATCTGTACTCTAACGGAAGAGTTCAGACCAAAAAAAAACTTATCTTAGTCTTTTATTTTCTTCTATGTTTATAATCTCTATTTATGCAGAAATACTATAGGCTGCGATATTTACGCTTTTAATGAACCTTTGTTGTATGTAAATGTTTCAGTTATCATTAGTATTATTAATACATTTTAAAAAAATCTAAAAAATGGTACATGATAAAAGTAAAATCATCTAAGACACTGAAAAAAAAAATACTTTTCCTTCTTAGCACATGTAAATGTTTAATATACATTTTTTTTTTCGCGTATTGTTGTATTCATTTTGCATGAATGAAAAGTTTAAAAGAAATTTGCAGTTTTCAGTTTAAACAAAATTCCGTCATAATCATGGTTTTTAAGCTATTGCATAACTTTTATTGCGGGCTTTGAGCGCGGCGACCGAATTCAAAATTTCCGTAACGCGAAAAATCCTAACACATCCGTAACGAAAAAAACCTAACACTCGGCTAACGTCGTTTCAGCTCGGCAGACTTCGGCATGGTATCCTTCGGTGGACTTCGGCAGACATTGACGCGGTATTTTTCAGATATTTAGAGGATATCAAGTCTCAAACTTATATTTCTTATTTCAGTTACTATAAATCTATAGTTTAAATAATAAAAATTCCTGATAGAATGTGAATACAAAAGAATCGTCTTAAGATAAAACAAGGTAGGATAATGTAGCTTTTGGTGATTGGAGACCCGCCCAATGGTGAGGATCGAAAAATTTAAAATGCTTATAACTCGCGATCTAATTTTCGTTGCGCGGCCAAATTATGTTTGGTAATTTATTATGAGACAGTGTTAATTTTTGGTGACAGGAGACCCCCACGGTGAGGGTCGAAAAAGTTCAAATGCTTATAACTCACGGTCTAATTTTCGTAGCGCGGACAATTTTTGTTTGGTAATTTATTATGAGACAGTTAATTTTTGGTGACAGGAGACCCCCCACGATGAGGGTCGAAAAATTTAAAATGCTTATAACTCGCGATCTAATTTTCGTAGCGCGGACAAATTTTGTTTGATAATTTATTATGAGACAGTGTTAATTTTTGGTGACAGGAGATCCCCCATGGTGACGGTCGAAAGATTTAAAGCGCTTATAACTCGCGATCACTTTCGTAACGCGGCCATATTTTGTTTGGTGATTTATTATAAAATAGTGTTAATTTTTGGTGACAGGAGACCCCTCCCCCCAACGGTGAGGGTCGAAAAATTTTAAATGCTTATAACTAGCGATCTAATTTTCGTAGCGCGGCCAAATTTTGTTTGGTAATTTATTATGAGACAGTGTTACTTTTGGTGACAGGAGACCCCCCCCCCCCCCCATGGTGAGGGTCGAAAAATTTAAAATGCTTATAACTCGCGATCTAATTTTCGTAGCGCGGCCAAATTTTGTTTGGTAATTTATTATGAGACAGTGTTACTTTTAATGACAGGAAATCCCCCATGGTGAGGGTCGAAAAATTTAAAGTGCTTATAACTCGCGATCACTTTCGTAACGCGGCCATATTTTGTTTGGTGATTTATTATGAAACAGTGTTAATTTTTGGTGACAGGAGACCCCTCCCCCCAACGGTGAGGGTCGAAAAATTTTAAATGCTTATAACTAGCGATCTACTTTTCGTATCGCGGCCAAATTTTGTTTGGTGATTTATTATGACAGAGTGTTAATTTTTGGTGATAGGAGACCCCCCATGAAGAGGGTCAAAAAATTTAAAATGCTTATAACTCGCGATCTAATTTTGGTAGTGCGGCCAAATTTTGTTTGGTAATTTATTATGAGACAGTGTTACTTTTGGTGACAGGAGATCCCCCATGGTGAGGGTCGAAAAATTTAAAATGCTTATAACTCGCGATCTAATTTTCGTAGCGCGGCCAAATTTTGTTTGGTAATCTATTAAGGTACTGCATAGCTTTTATCGCGGGCTTTGAGCGCGGCGAAAGAATCTAGAAATTCCGTAACGAAAAAAAAAAAAAAAAAAAACTAACATTCTGGCTAACGTCGCTTCAGTTTGGCAGACTTCGGTACGGTATCCTTCGGTAGACTTCGGCAGACATTGACGTGGTATTTTTCAGATAATTTGAGAATATCAAGTCTCAAACTTATGTTTTTTATTTCAGCTACCATAAACGTATCGTTTCAATGATAAAAATTCCTGATTAACCTACATGTATTGTAAGATGATAAAAATATTTTAAACGATATTAACTTCTCATTTAGTCAATAAAAGAAAAAAATGTTTGTTATCGGTCATCACGCTCAAAAAGTGTAACTTGAATTAATATCAAAGACAAAAAAAACTGCATAAATAAAAAAAAATAATTATAATTCATAAGTTTATAAAAAATGCTATGCAATAGCTTTACCGCGGCAGTCCCCGAGTGCCACATGCATTTTTTTTTTTTTTTTTATGTGTTTAATTCTATTTTAAGACGCCTAGTGATTTACGGTTCTTTAAAAAGAATAAATTATAATGTTTAATTGTAGAATAATGACGACTTAAAAGTATATGTCTATTTTGCAAAAAATTTTGGACCAAGCCAAACCGTGCAGACCTCTACGCAGAATTACCGTTACGTCTCTACACTGTTAAAAAAAAAAAAAAAAAAAAAAAAAAAAAAAAAAAAAAAAAAAAAATGCAATCTAATCTATAAAACTAGTTTTTGCAAAAATTACTGAAATTGTTACGAAACTGTAAGCTTACTAAAATTTTATCTATACACTGTAAAGAAAAAGGGGTGTGAATCCACAAAGCTAGTTTTTATAAAGCATAAGAAATATGCTTGCTAAAATTTTATCGGCAACCCGGGATAATTACAGTTACATAAAATGTTCTAGACATCTTTTCCCTGAAAATAATCTATTCCATAAATCTATTACATGTTATATATATATATATATATATATATATATATATATATATATATATATATATATATATATATATATTGTTATTGTTGTTGCAATAACATAAAAAGTTCTAGACATCCCAGTTTCCAAGAAAATTCTTTAACACTGTAGTAAAAGAGCATTTTTATCATAAAGAATATAATTAACCCTTTCCGGCACACTGTGCCCTATCCGGGATACCTAATTTTAATTCTAAACTCGCAAAAGGAACCAATAATATTTTAGTAAAATTTCGTTTTTACAATGAGAGTTAAAATTAAGGGGTTCATAATATGTAAAAAAAAAAATCGTTTGCAAATTCCGGTGGCAGTCGATAATTATTCATTTTACGACAAAATTTGCCCGTGCCGGAAAAGGTTAAATACTTACGCTTTATAAGGTGGAGGAGAACTTTATTTAGCAATACAGTAATACTTTATGCAACGAATTAAACATATTTTCTTCACCAAATAAAAATAGATACTGGTAAATTTTAGAGATGCTGAGGATTTTTACCCTTCTAGATTTCCAATTGTTCCTAAATTAAGAAGCAAATTTGTTTGTGGATTCTTAAGAAAATTTAATTTCTGATTCATTTCGTTTCAACTACAATTGATTCTATATATTATATTCTCTTTTCAGTAGTTTAGATATAATAAAGGAAATTTACAAAAGATAAATGTAAAAATAATTAGTAAAGGAAAATTACATAACACTACGTCGATCTCCAAAAAAATGGTGATTTAATACCACATAACATTCAATCAAGAATATCAAAAAATAAAGCGCAGTATGGTAGATAAAATCAGAGAAAATAAACGATACCATTAATCTTTTACATCCTACATTATGAATTCATGAAAATTTCATCTTCTAAAACATTTTCCATGAATTTATGAAACTATATTAGAAAATTGACGCAATCATTTAGTAAATTTTAGAAGGATTTGGTCAATTAAAATTAAATTTGAATTCAAAAGAATTTTGCGCGATACTTATAACTCCACTAAAATTTTTTATGTATTTTATTTTTTTTTAGCATTTTATAAAATTAGGAAACGTAAAAATATAATACTCTTATAATAGAAATATATCCTAACTAAAGCATTACCTCACAATCTTTCAACATCAACAAAGCTGAAAATATGCAAATGAAAAATAAATCATCTATTAAAAGATATTTTTGTTTTCTGGCACCAATAATCCTTTTTGAACAAGTTAAAGTAGAGTATCAATATAACTCATTCGAAAGAGTATTGAAACTAATCGATGCATTAAATTGAATTTATACCCAGTGCCTGATTTACAGCAGGACATTCGGGGAATGGGCCCAGGGCCCCTGATTTTCAGGGGCCCCCGAATGCTGCTGAACATTTTTCAATTATTGTCTGAAATTCGATGTAGTTTTAAAATGTAATGGAATTTTACATTTCATTCTACGTTTGTTTTTGTATTCGTCGTATATTTTTATAGCATCGTACATTTTGTCTACATCCATACTTAGTTTTTTTTTTCTACATCCACAATTTGTAATATCTATATTTAATTACTTTTATATAAAACATCTACTCATTTAAATTTCATAATTTTGAAATAATTATTTTAAAATAAATTATTATTAAATGCAAAATTTAAAAGTAATTATTAATTAAAAGTAATTATTATTCAATAGTGATTATCATAGTAAGTACCTTTTTCAATATACACAATTTTTGCTCAATAGCCCTATAAGCATCGGTGTAGAGGGCCCCTATAAGCAACTGTGCCCAGGGCCCCTAACTTTGTAAATCGGTCCTTGTTTATAGCAAGTTATTTTAAAGGCACTTTAAAGTACCGTCGGGACATAAGGGTTAAATGAAAATGTTGATCACAAATAAAAATTCTACGTAGAGCTAATTTATATTATGCTTTTTCAATCTTAACACAGCCTACGCGCTTTCTGTCTTTCTCATTTAGATTATTTATGTCTAATAAATTGGGTATCAAGGTTTTGGGTCATAATAGTTGGTAGCGGAGATAAGATGAAAATTATGACTTAGGCTATAATTGTTGACATATTGAGGCTACACATAAGCATTTAGCTAAATCTAAAATTAAACTTTCCCATTCTTTATGATATCCAGGTGATAAAATACGCCTCGAAAATCGGTGCTTGCAATTACAGGTTGCTTATATATACGCACACTCTGAAATCACACATATACCTATTCAACAGAGTTTATCGGGTTTAGCGTTTTCATTTTAAATAATCTGCAGGAGTGGTCGAAGATACATCACCCTCCTCTCCCCCCCTCCCCCCTAACTTAAAAAATCTTTGTGTTTATAAAAATAGACCGTATCATTTTCAAAAATGCCGTTTTAAGGAGAAAATATCAGATAAAATATTATTTCAATTGCTTTGCATTTTCCGAAAGGAAAGGAATAACTTTCTTTTTTGTCTATAACTGGTTTATTTTTCTCCAATCTTAAAAATGTCTAATTTACGTTGCTATAAAATATATCAAAGATCAATTTCAAGATTTTTCCCTTTAAATGTTTGAGTTCAATTGGTTGTAAAAATAAATAAATAAATAATAACAATTTCACATGGAAAAAAAATTAAAGAAGAAGAAAACTTTTTGAGTTGATATAAATTATATTAGTAGCATTTTTAATTTTATCATTTACAGGCTATATTGAATGATGAATACTGACATAATAATCAGACGAATAAGACACAGTGCTTTAGTCGTGAAAAAAGAAAGAAAAGAAAAGAATGGCATGCGCTGTAGGCAGAGATTATAAGATTAATGAAGGTTCATAGCTAGAGTATATGCTATAGATTCATTTGAGGATCAGAGGGCATACTGGGCTTCTTAAAATCTAGAAGGTAAACAGCTTATACCTTAGTATACCCTCCACTACGCCCCAAATAAGTTTGTGACGAAAGTCCTGGCATTGCATCATTTAAATTATATTATAGGCTCTTGAAAATAATGTTTGATTTTCGAAACGAACGCGATATTAATTGAAACACTATTTAAAATTCTTAAGGGTGTATTCGAAAAAACGCTTTTCCACCTTCAACAGCTTGAAATTTTCCGATACAATTTCAGACACAATTTTAAAAGTAGAAATATGAAACTTGCTGAGGTGATTTTTGAAGAGACGTACAAGGTGCCGTGAGATGTTATTTTACGCTCCATTCATTAGAATTTGATTTATGAACAATTATCTTCTCAATATGACATTTGTTTTTCGTTCCCAAATCTCCCGCTTCGGAAAAATCTGTTCAAAATGCAGTTTTTGATTGCTTTTTATGCAATATTTTCTGCATTTATCAAAGAATCGACAGTCACGGCACCTTGTGTAGTTTCTAAAGAAGAGAATCTGCGAGTTTGATGAGTTTGAGAGCAAAAGTGAATTCAAAAATAAATCGGAAAATAAGCAGTTTGAATCGAAATACACCCTTAACATGCCTTGAACTAAATTCTTGATGGGATTTTTAGAAAAAAAAAATCTATAAATCTTTTTGAATTCCTTTTCTCAGACCAAACAGATCTACGCATTCGGGACCTGACTTTTTTTTTTCTTTGTGATGTGGCTTTTAAATTATATTATACAAATAGGAGGAAGAAATAAATGTTATTGAAATTTAATTAAAACATTTTAAAAACGGCCTCCCTCATAGACATGATTTAAAAAAAAAACGGGGGTGGGTGGTGTGTGTGTGTGTGGGGGGGGGGGGTTAAGGTTGAATCACACCAGCGCGATGGAGTGCTGGACATTTATAGGATTCTTTGATATGGCCATTTTTTTTGTCGCACGACAACCCAATGCGACTGTAGTAGAGTAAGTTCCCTAAAACATTTGTCACCTCCTCTGGGGAGACTTTCTTTTGTTAAGTTTGTGCATTTTGCTTTGAAATCTTTGATGAGAATAAGAAAAGGTCACAATTGACCACAGTCTTTGGAAAAGAAAGCTTCAAAGAAAGTTTATGATTCTTCCGCAGAATTTGATTTATATCTGATGCAACCACGTGAAAAAATTGTAGATCTGCTCACGATCACCACAGTATCGTTACAGGGTTCTAGTGTAGATGGCGCTGTCAGAAGCAGAGTAAGAAAAGAACTTCCCAGCCAAGCCATCGAAAAATGTGAATACGCTAGGATACATGAAAAAGTGTCGGGATACGAATGATTACAAGGAAAAATAAATAGGATGTATATACAAAGAAAATTCTAAAAAAAACCCCATTATATTCATATTAATCTTTTTTATTATACTTCATATTTTGTATATTAACTAATAAAGTATTTCACGTACCATTTTCGAAATCCTATTGAAAATAAATCTTTTTGTAACATGAAAACGATTACTGCTAAATGACGAAAGTAGTGAATCCGAAATGGAATAAACGAATTCCTATGAATTTTCATCTTGCCGAACGCTAAAAAGGACTAATTACCTAATAATGATTTCTAAAAGCTATTAAAATACCGCTAAATAAGCGCAGTCCCTCAAAGATAAATGAACCTTATTATCAAATATATATTTCACAGAATTCCTATTATGACGATTAATTATTCTAATAAACATTACTTTAACAGATTTATTTGTGTACTTAACACGATACAATTTTGATTTACGGCTCAAAAGTGAAGCAATAATTGGTAAGCTAAATGTTCCTCATTCTAGAAAAAAAATGACTCAAATGAAGTAAATATCACTTCAAATCTTAAATACGAATATAAAATAAATAGGAAGAAATCGATTTTTTCTTTCAGTTTATGTTTAATGTACATTACAAATAACTCACAAATGCGAAACATTGGGATTAAGTTTTGTCACAAATACCGTGAAGCAGTTTTATACAGCATTTTTCAAAATTTTTAATTAAAATTTTTTTTTGGTTGTTTTTCCATTACTATAATAACTATATACAACTATATAATTTATAGTTGTTTAGGTTTTCTATAGACACTTTTTACATTATGGTAAGAGTGTTTATGAATTTGGTTAGTCTATCGAAACTGTATGCTCTAACTCTCGTAACTATACTCGAATTTGCATACTAATCAGGTTCACGACAGAATGTTTACTATGGAAAATGAAGCAAGTAGCATTTGTAGTTTGTTTACAGGGTCACACGAAAGAATTGAATTACTTTATGATGCATGAGGAAAATCGTTACCTGATCTTTTTAATGATGTTATGGATATTTTAAACATAATGAAATTAAAAAGGATCCCTAAGGTACAATACAACATGTTTTCTATAGATTATGGAAGGGTAGCACGTATCGTTGATTTACAAATACGTACAAAAGAATTCGGTTGCAGGACTGACTATCTATATTATTAACGGACAAACGTGTCCGTGCGAAATTCTGACGCCATTTTGACGGTGGCAACAGCAGAAGATTAAACTTAACTTTTATTAATTTTGACCCTTTTTTTATTTCTTTTCATTTTTACACCGTCAAACAAGGGAAAACTATACTTTCAAATTCAACTTTTAAAATAAACGGCAATGCAATCGGCTCAATTTTTGCTTTTTTTAAATTATTAATTTTCATGCATGTTTTTCGATTAACAAATCTATCTATCGCGCGCAGACGATTACGAAAGTAAATCCGTTTGCACTTTAATTAATATGATAAAAAGCTCATAAATTGATTCCAACTAATATTCCCTAATTTAAAACATTTATATACCTCTGTTTGTCGTAATCCGGCCCTGGTTAACACCATGATCTAAATTTTCTACATATCCCGATGAACATTTTTTACTTCGGCGACTAATGAAAAGTTACATTGAATGCACCAGTTTAATTATAGCACTCCTATAACGCGAAAACTCATACATCTCGAGATAATTAGATTATAGACATATTGCATTATGAAGCAAATAAGATAATTAAATTGAAAACAAAGAGCTGTCGATTAAAAACATAATAAATAAATGAGGATTAAACGTAACAAAAAATATACTGATGCCAAATGAATTTAAAAAATCCTTAATGAGAACTAGAAAAAATAAAGTCCCTTAATAAGATCACCATACTCAGAATTGTTACAGTCGACTGCTTTAATATTTTGTGCACCACTATATTCAAACATTAATCTTCGTGAGGGATTAATATTTTTTTTCTGGTATATTATTCTTGTTCGAAAATAGTGGTACATAAAATAATAAAAATATTCACCTGCGACAATCCTGTATACAGTGTCCCCCCCCCCCTCCAAAATAAATAAATTTTTTATTTGCTACATTTTTTTGTCCAAGTGAAATGGTGAAGATATCTTAGATGTGAAATGGATAATGGTTATTAGTAGATAAGGTTAATGGCAATGGCTAATGGGTTATTAGCAGACATGATTAATGACTGCTTGGATTTGAGCACGGGGAATTTGTACAAAAGTCGCATGGGTATCATAAAATCAATCAGTCTAGACACGGTGGTGAAATAAATTTCAAATAAGTTATTCAAACAGAAAATTGTTCATATGCATGTATGAAAAAATTTTAGACGGGATAAGTATTTTATTATCATATTTCTATAGCAACGCATGTATTTATAGTAACCTGCATTAACTGAACAGATGAAATATGTACATTGATCAAACATTTATGGTTCGTTGGATTCAAAGGAAATGCTATAATGAATTACTAAAACACAAATCTAGACCCAAAAAAGCCACCTAAGTAACAAAAACAAGACGCACACAGCAAGATAAATTGAATTTTAAAAATAGTTCAGAATAAACAGTCTTAATATTAAGGTTCTTTTGATGCCTAGACACGAGTATGACATTATAGATGACTTACACGGAGAAAATTTGAAGCACAGAGATCCATAAGCTCAATGACACTTCATTGTCCTGGGGCTTAGAGCTTTACTGCAGAACGTGATCGCAATGATCCGATATCTTCAAATAAATGAAAAAAAAACAACAGATGAATTTTTCTTTGAAGTAGTTTTACAACACCCACCTATAAGCTTCTTATGACCTATATTTTCTGTTGCAAAACAAGATTTTTCTGATTGGTACATGCTTAATATCACTAAATTTGTTTTTCAATACATGTATAGATAAAGAAAACAAGTAACAAGTTTTCTTATGTTCTTAATACAATGGTTAGAAAAATCAAAGAACAATAACAAAATCGGGAGTGACTGACTACACTCGACTTTCTGAATACTGATGTAGATGTTCAGAAAATAACAAAAAGAAAGGAAAGAAGAGAGATTTTTTTTATTAATTTCGGATGATTTCAACCAGGGGGAGGGGAGGATAACCTACCCAGAAGCTATAACTCTACAAGCATCAGCCAAATCAATATCTGATACAATGGAATCGGCTGAATTCGAATACTGGATCGCTCATTTTCGTTTTGAAACTGGAGATTTTATCTCTGCGCTACTAATGCTTGAAGACATCGCCGTAATATTTATTAATTACACTCTGTAATGCTTTTTTGGTGATTTTCTCTACAGAATAGGCTGCAAAAATTTAGCGGATTGAATGCCTAATTCATTGTTAATTTTTGCGAAAATCTATAGTTCTCTGTCTACAATATAATCAAACGGTAGACAAATCGGAAGTATCGTTTGGAATACCCGCATGCACTCACATACATACATACAGATCATTTATTACAATACTTTTCTCACAAAAAATATTCAGGAAGTAAAAAAAAAAAAAAAACTAACACAAAGAAAATCATTTGCTAAATATTTGTGTTATAATGTTCTGCCATAATCACTTTTCGCAGAAGGACAGTCTTCAGAAAGTATTTTTGAAGAAAAGGGCACCCGAATTCACGTTTTGAGTGAATAGAAAACATGAAAATGTTACACAACACAGTTATCCAACTCGTGCCACGCACAATTCGATCAATGATCTTAAGATCACAGGCCTCCATATTTGTGATCAGCACAGTAACAACTGAGTTTAGAGTTGCCTAATTTAATTTTGAAAAAACAAAAAGGTTTAATTTTTAGATAGTGTCATTATGCAATCTTGTTCAATTATATAATGCTCTCAAACACATAAAAGTAAAAATGCTTTCGAAACCGAATTTCAGTAACCTTTCTATCTTCTGCCTAAAACGAAAATATTAAAGTTTCATTGAACTCTAATCACCTTCAGACTGATAAAGTAAATTCAGATAAATTATCAAATAAAATATTAAAGTACTAATTTTTATTGGATATTTTAACTGACTAACGTATATATATATATATATAATTTTGCTCATTTTCAGGTAGTCCTCAAATGCAACTGGCTATTTTCATACACTTTTTTAAATTCATTTTTATTCCAAACCGCATGAAATTGAGATTTGCCCTTATTAAGAAATTGAATAATCCAATTGTTTCTCTTTTCTTTTCTTTTTTTTTTTTTTTTTTTCCAGCAAAGAAAATTTTCCAGACAATGCTAACAAAGTTGGCGTTTTGAACCAATGTTCGCGCTATTGAAGAAGATAAAACATATATATATATATATTTAGAACAACTGAAAAGATCAATTCTACATCAAAATTGACATACGGAAGGGTTGTATATGAATTACGGATTTGCACAATGGAAGTGGAATTTTGATTTTCTAGCAGCCGGCTAAAAATCAGCACAAGCCGGCAACAAAATATCTCAACACACTGAGAAAGCAAATTTATACCTTAAAACATAGATAATGTGAAAAATGACCGAGTCTTCACTATAAAAGGTCCCTTAACAATTAGGATAATAGATTTAAACATCAAAGCAGATCTTTATTAAAGATATTATCTATTCGGACATGGAGAATATGAAAGTTGATGGGAAGCAACATTATGTATTTCTGCAGAGAAGAGAAGCTATACAACTAAGAACGATAATCTTGGCATCCAATCCCCAATATATTGTCATAATCAAACAAAACGTTTAAAAACGTAGAATGAAAAATACCATAATAAAAGGAAAATCACCGAAAAAGTTGGAAAAAAGGGGGAAAATAAGACGCACATAGAGTTATAATAACGCAGAAAGAAAAATGTTTATGTATAGATTACACAATTATAAACCAAAAAAAAATGACAATTTTCAATTATAAATATACAAACTACAAGAAGTTTTAGAAAATTAAAAATAAAATTTTATTCTTTATTTTCTTTAAACATATCATCATATCAAGATTAACAAAATAATTAAAAATTCAGTAAAAATTGAGAAAAAAAAAAAGAAACATTTGTGCAACCAAGGCAGATTCTTCAAATCCAAATTACTTTAAGTTCCACAAATAACATGTATGGTTTCATGTTTGCATAAGACATAACAATCTATAGAATAAAAAATTTGGGCTACCGTATACAGTAAATCCAGAAAAAAAGAAAAAAATTACAAAACATAAAAATATAATAATAAAATTGTTTTTAAAAAAGCTTTCACCAATTGAAGAACCAAAGAAGCTAGCAATGACACAAGTTTATAAAGTGCTAAGAAACGAATGTTAATATAGATTAAATACAGTATTCTCATATATATATATATATATATATATATATATATATATGTATGTATGTATATATATATATATATGTATGTGTATATATATATATATATATATATATATGTATGTATGTGTATATATATGTATACAACATAAAGCAAAATAACGTTAGGGAGAAATAAATTTAAGTTTTAATGCGTAACGTAAGCAAAAATCAAAATAATTTAATCAAACAAAAAAGAACTCAATCTATAAAAGATATGAAGTGAAAAGAAATACAGAAATTTTAGCTTTAAAAACTACATACCAACATAATACTTGATCAATACAAGTAAAAAATCGCAAACAGCGCATGTTAAGTACAGATTTTACAAAGACTTATGGATTTCTTTGTCAGAGCAAAATTTACTTCGCCGAACGCAATAAAACTAACTTTAGAATGAAAGATATCTATACTAAGCCAAGTTGAATAAAACATTTGCTTCTCTTTTTTTCTTTATTTAAAAAATAAAAAAACAAGAAAAAAAATATTGATTTTTATGAACTTTAGGAATTAACAAAAGCAAAATATATTTTATTACATTATATGAAGGAAACAAACACGGAAAATCAATTTAAAATGTAGTTTAAAAATGAATTAAAAACATATATCAAAACACATTTCGAATAAGAATTGAAATTACATTTGAAGTAATGTAGCAACCACTCTGTGTATGTTAACTTTTTTTTATAAGCATAAAAAAAAATAAATAACCATACTTTATAAGTTCTATAGTACAATCCACTCCATATAGTGCGATGGAAATAAGTTATTAAAGTGGCGATGAAAATTAAGAAAATAAATACATTTATAAAAATTTGGAACAGGATGTACGAAATTAAATTTAAGACGACAGGTGAAATATATAAAGGAAACTGCAAAATTGCAGTTTAAGGAAATAAATTAATGCAGTAAGCGGACATGACATTACCCTCCATCGAATTAAACATTTATAAAAGTATCTTGCGAATTATATATCGCTCAGAAAATACAATTGCTTAACATAGAAAGAAAAGAAGAAAAAAGATAAAAAATCTTCATTTGTGTTTTGTGTGATAGTTTTGATCGCACAAAAAAATAGGAGGAACGGCGAAAAAAAAAAAAAAAAAAAAAAAAACAAGAAAATTTATTTATTTTATTTCTGTTGAAATGTTGGAATCAAAAGAATTAAAATAATAATTATTATATGAAGGAAACCAACACAAAAAACCAGTTTAAAAAAATGCAGTTTAAAATATCAATCACAAAAACATGCAATAAAAGGTTGAAATTATAAATGAAGTAATAAGCAAACATTAGTGTTTTAATTGTTTATAAAAGTTTAAATAATCATATTTAAACATTTTAATGTAATGCACTCCTTACAGTATACGCGCAGTACGTTATTACCATGCCATGCAAGTATAAAAGAAAAAATATAGACAAAAAATTTTGCAGCTTCATGTTAAGAAATCCAACGGAATTGCATTAAAATAGACAAGTAAAAAAAAAAAAAAAAAAAAAAAAAAAATAGAGATGAAAACGTATAGTTTCAATTTAAGGAGATAAGTTAATACAGTAAGCTGACCTTAACTTCCATCGCAATTAAAGTATTTATCAAAGTACAATCGAACCTCGATTATCCGAGCTAAATGGGACCGCCAGTACCTCGGGTATCAAAAATCTCGATTAATAGATAATAGAAATTATGTATAAAAACTCGCTGTGTTCACGAATTTAAAATTTCTTAGAATAAAAGACAATAAAACGTTTCTTAAATGTTAAAAATAAAGATGTATAAAGTTATGTTTTGCAGTTCCACAAATTTAAAAAGAAAATCAATTGTAGTCGTAAATTTTAACAAGCAAATTGAAAAAAAAATTAACTATACTATGTTAAATATTAAAAGATGCATTTTCTAAAACTAAAACAAATCTCAAAAATTTAATTTAATTATATTAATTCGTTAAATTTATATTATATTGAAAATAAAAAAGTCTATAACTTTTCATTTAAAAAGCCTAAGTTTTCTAAGAGTGGTTGTCAGATCACGCCAATTTTTGAGTAACAGAAAATCTATCAGCATTTCTTTGCTCCAAATATTTTAAGGTGGCTGTTATTACTTTAACAACTTCAGTATGAGTTATAGACCTTGAATACACAAGAGTCTATAGTACGGACAGTGAACTAAAAAAGTGTGCCCTTTACAAGACTCATTTACCAAAAAAAAAAAAAAAAAAAAAAAAAAAAAAATCGCTTGTGACTTTGATTTGGTTAACAGAAACCTCGATTAATCGAAGCCGGTTAATCGAAGTTCTACTATATAGGAATTATAAATCATTTCAACGCGGAATGGTAAAAACGAAAAAATATATGTATCTCTTAACTCATTCAATACCGCGGAATGAAGTAATTTACCACCGTTAGAAACATCGTCAATATTTGCATTTCACTGTAATGCAAGAAATTGTATTTTTATTTTCATTTATTCCGAGAATAGATAAGTTGTTTTATTCCTTCATCTTTCCCCAACACTGAAGAAGCGAAGGTAGCAGAGTAACTGAAGAAATATTTAAATATAAAATTTAAAAACATTTCTTTTCCAAACAAGATTTTTGTTCATAACATTTGTTAGTGAAAGGTTGAATTTTGATAGCAAAACTCGAAATGGACTGCGAATTATTCAGAAGGATCGTGAATAAATACAAAGCTATTGCAGTCGAATTCGTTTATAGCGAGATTTGATTCAACGAGGACACGATTTCATAAACCAATAAGGGAAGAATATGATTAGTGTTACATAAAACTATTCTCTGTTATTCTAAAAAATATTTTAAAATATGTATCATAAATAACTTGGTCGTTACAAGGAAAATTCGGATATAATGAGCAATATACAGCGAAAATTCAATGAAGATTTTTTTTCTGTTTTTTTAATACTGAAGAAGCGAAGATAACAGATTTACTGAAAAAACATTTAAATATAAATATTAAAAACATTTCTTTTCCAAACAAGATTTCTGTTCATGACATTTTTGCTGGTAAAAAGTTGAATTTTGACAGAAAAACTTTAAATGGACAGCGAATCTTTCAGAAAGGTCACGAATGTAGAGAGTGGGGAAATATAGTTTCTTAATTGATTTTGAGTTTAAAATAGTTAGTTGTGTACTAAGACGCAATCATACTCGTTTATAGCGAGATCGGATTTATCAAAGACCCGGTTTCATAAATAATAAAAAAGAAGAATATGATTGGTATATCATAAAATTATTCCCTATTATTCCAAAGAAATATTTATAAAATATAAGTTGCAAGGAAAGTTCTCATACAACGAACAAGATATAGAGAAAATTCAATAAAGAAAACTTCTTTTTCCCAGCACTGAAGGAGCAAAAATAACAGAATTACTGAGGAAATATTTAAATATAAATATTGAAATATTTCTTTCCCAAACAAGATCTCTGTTCGTGACATTTGAACGTGAAAGGTTGAATTTTGATAGAAAAACTCGAAATGGACTGAGTCATTCCGAAGGGTCATGAATGCAGGAGGAAAGAAAAAGAAAAGCTTAATCGATAGAGAAATCTTTTTGTTGAGGAAACTTAATTTTTAATAACGAAATGCATCTAAAAGAATAAGCTATGCATAAAAATATAGTTTAACTCGTTTATAACGACATCGGATTTAACGAAGATCCGTTTTATCAATCGAAACATGGAGAATATGACTGGCATAATATAAAAATATTACCTATTATTCTAAAAAATACTTATAAAAATATAACAATTACCATTCATTTGGCCGTTCAAGAAAACCACAGATATAACGAGCAAAACATATCGAAAATTCAGTAAAGAAATTTTTTATCTAGCCTGATCATTAAATTAAAATAAAATAAAATACAGTTAAACCTCGTTAAAGCGAACATTTACATTTAAGGAGGAAAATTATTTGTTCATGTTATCCCAACTTAAATACACTATATACAAGCGGCGGGGAAACAGTTCCTGCTAAAAGTAAGTCCTGTTAAGCGTGTTCGTGTTAACGAGGTTTGACTGCATGCGATTTTAAAGTGGCTAGAAAGAAAGTCAAAGAAGTAACTGAAAAATTTTTTGAGCGTTACTTCTGATATTGTTTTTCTGACCATTTCTTTCTCATTTGTTAAATTTTGTAAATTTACGAAGCTAAAATTAAATGTTTAGTTTATAACTAGTAATTTAATTTTAATCGGCAAAGGGTACGCAAAATTACTCATCATTTACCGAATAGAATATCCAAGTGATAAAAAATCATTCTTGTTCATTTTATTCGTATTATTACATATATTAGCCGAATGATAGAAAAATGCTATTAAAAAGAAAACATGTTTTAAAGATTATTATTTATATATATAAATATGCTATGACAATTTTTTTAAATTAAAGTTTTAAGGAAAAATTCACATTAAAAATTAAGTGTTGATAGAATGTTGTAAAACGAAAAAGGCATTTAACTTGTAAATAGTTGTTGGGTTTTTTTTAATTATTTGTACTTGAAAACAAAATAATTTATCCTAAAACTCGTTGACATGAAGCTCTCTCTCTCATTTATTTATTTATTTTTTTAGTTGACAAAATATTTATAAAATATGTACCGTATATACTCGTATTAGTCAAAGAATTTCAGAAAAAATTTGTGAGTTGAAAGTAGAGGTCTACGCGGTTTGAAATTTCCAGGCCCGAGCCCGGCCCGATCCTTAGCAAAAAATTCGGCCCGGTCCGGCCCGAACGAAAAAAAAAAATGGCTCGATTCGGCCCATTATTAAAGTTAAAATTTCGGCCCGAACCCGGCAAGGCATGAGTGAATTTCTACAGAACATTAATTTTTACTCTTACGGAGGAGTTTTGATTTAAAAAAAAAAAAAAAAATCAACCTTACATTAGTATTTTTTTCATGTTTATAATCTTTTTTTTTTTTAGTTGATGTGCCGTAGGTTGCGATATTAATGTTTTTAATGAGCTTCTGTTTGCTGTATGTAAATGTTTCAGTTATCATTAATATTATTAATCTATATTCTATGTAATGGAGACATAAAAATTTAAAAAATGATACGTGGTAAAATTTTTTAAGATGGAATCAATCGCACTGGAAAAAAAATGTTACAGGCAAGTTTCCTTTTTTAGCAGCTGTAAAATTATAATATATATATTTCTTTTTCTCGCGTATTATTGTATTCATTTTGCATAAAGAACAGTTTAAAAGAAATTTTCAGTTTAAAAGAAGATTCAGTCATAGGCATGTTCTTCTTTCATGCGTTTAAATCTATTTTAATAAACCTAGAATTCTACTGTTCTTTAAAAAAAATAAATTTCAATTTTTAGTTGTTAAATAATAGCGATTTAAAAGTATATGCCTATTTTGCAAAATTTTTTGGACCAAACTAAGTTTTACTGATTTTTGAACACACTTGACCGCCTCGAGAAAATGATTTTCATACGGGATGATTCAATTGGGACTGAATATTTTGGTCTGTGAAGACTAGGAAGAATGAAAGGAGTCCCTGCCTCGTACGGAAAAAATAAATTAGGCCATGCTCGGCCTGATCCTTCATGGAAAAAGAAAGGCCCGGCCTGGAAAGAATAGTGACTAAGCCCAGCCCTTTTTCTTCAGAAAAATCTCTTCAGAAAATCTTCAGAAAAAATTAAAGCTCGGGCCTGGCCCAAATGCCGTTAATGAAAATCGACTCGCACCCGGCTCGCGGACCCTGCCGGGCTTTGGACTGATGTCTGGTCCGTGCAGATTTTTAATTTCAATTGTTGAGTCGACTTATACACGCGTTAGTAAAAAGAAAAATAATTTTTTCGCAGATAATCGGCGAATGAGCAAACCTTTTAATTAATCACATATGGGTCTTGGTTGGAGAGAGAGAGAAAGATAATATCGGACAACTGTCATTTCCATGTGATTCAAATAAAAAAGCTCAACAATAATGTCCCTGTAACTGTTCTGCACTCATTTTCTCTTGGAATATAATTCCCTTCAATACAGGAACATTCCTTTGAACACTGCTTCTAGATATCGCTCCTAAAAGTCCTACGATTTAAAGATACTATACCATAGCATATACGATACCATATTTTAGCAATCTAAGAAGTTGTTTACCCTTGTAAAAAAAAAGGCTCGAATAGACTTTTGAATGATTTTTTTTTCTTTTTTTACTATCATTACATTGATACTGGAATGTTTCACAATAGTTTAAACTTCTTCGGTTTTACATAATTATGCAGTTTTAAAACGTTATTATTTTTTTTTTTAAATTTGATTAAAACATAGAAAAAATGCTTACTAACTTAATGAAAATTATTATTATTATTATTATTATCCTTGATTACAAATAATTTTTTGACGTAAATTCGACTTATGCATGAAAATTCAGTTTATTTTCAAAATTTTGCTTACGATTCGGGGGGGCGGGGGCGTCGATTTATACACGAGTATATACGGTAGTTAATTTATAATTTTATATGCATGGATAATTTTATATGCATCTTAGTCAAACTGAGCAACGTTGCAATATTTCACATAAAATTAAGCACATTTTGATAATAATATTTGAAATATTTTTAATTATTCTTTCATATCCGAGATAATAAAATATATTTCAACAATGTTATGCTAAACAGAAATGGAGATAAAGACATGATACAGAAAATCGAATCGTTAACTCTCTAAAACGAAAAATCTCCTTATTAAATTCGTATATATATTTCATTTTAAATTATAAAAAATAGAACACAACATAAATCTAGAGGTATTTTTTGCTTTTCTTCGGAATATTTAGTATTGATAATTGTGTAAAGCAAGAGAAACTTGCGTAATTTGAAACCTGACTTTACGCAAAAATAGGTTGGAGGTCAGGATAGAAGGAAACGCGCTTTGCCGCCTTTTGGAAATAATTTCGTCAGAAAACAGTGCACTCAGTCTCCATTCAGTATCTGTGAAAGAAATACGTTTCCGGATCTCCCCATGGATTCTCAAGTTTCCCCAGATAAAACGATGCTATTTGAAATGAGGCACCGAAAAATCTGGAGACAATTAACAACTATGAAACGAAACTACTTGCTTAGGACACCAGAAAATTATTACAAAGGATGCTTTGACCGAAAAATTCACAGGTCTTCTTACAGGCCACGTGGCACGGTAAATACGTTTTAAATGTAATTCAAATCACGCTCTTTATGCACAAAACTCAAAATTGAAGAGCTGAAAACTAGTGATTTTTCCGATAGTCCGCAATAGCGTCAAAAGTAAACTGAAGTATTCTCTGTTAAAAAGAAAAAAAATAACAATGAAAGTCACCTGTGTGTAATTAAATACATAAAATATTCTAATTGCATTTAGACAATGCTTTTGGGGCTTTAAAAACACTACAACAGTCAAAAAAAATTTTTTTAAAGGAAATGCAAAGAAGTTTCCAGCGGCGATTCTGAGTAAAAGAAAAATAACATAAAAATAAAATTCACAACAATTTTTTTTAAAGGTTACAGCAGAGGGGGTGAGGGGGGATGAATTTTCGGCACTAATTATGCACTTTTTTCTACAATCTTTTGTCCTTTAACGATATTCAGGCTTTTTCGCGAACTGTTTTCGAAATTTGCGTTTTTTTCGCGATTTTTTGACCGAAATTTGCGATTTTTTTTCCGCATCCTGTGTAGAAATTTGAGGAGTTTTTTTCCCGCAATCCTTTAACGCATTTTTTCTTCGTTATCCCTTGACGAAATTGGCAATTTTTTATGTGAGTGAATGACGAAATAAATTTTTTTTCAGAGACCGTTTGTCGAAATTTGCGATATTTTTTTTTTTTCGAAATACCGGAGTGATGACTGATTTTTAAAAAATCGGAAACAAATGCCTTAAATTTATGAAAATTTCGGAAAAATTCGAAACAGATGCATCCCTGTATATTTCTCAGAAGACAAGATGGTCAACGGCGCAAAAAAATTTTTTAAGTTTATATTTACTTTTTTTTTGGCTTTACTCTTTACATGCACCAAATTATTAAATAAAAATATTTTCTTCTTAGTCCTTTATTCTATTGTGTTGATAAAGTAGATTATAAGACTTATAGAATAATAATGTAAAATTTAAAAGCAATTTGTTGATTAGATCTTATAAATTAATCGGTAATCTTTGGTCACGATTAATATACTACTTAAAAATATTTCAGAACTGTTGAAATACAGAAACTGTACAACATTTCAATGCACTTTATTTTAATGGTATTTACAACAACAAACATGCACATTGTTCTTAGAGAAAATACTGAAAACAATTTATTATTATTATTATCCAAACACAATCTATATTTTATATTCTCGAAACACTCATATTGGAATGATGTAAAATTTCCTTTTAAATTTTATTTATTAATACTCCACATAGGAAAAAAAATTCTTCGTCTTTCGCTTCTTTTTCTACAAAGAAAATTTTTTTACAATATTTTAAAAAATATGAAAAAAAAATTGTTAATTAAATATCAAAACCTAGGGAGGGGCAACGACCTTTCTCTGATCGCGCCAATGTAACTTCGACAAAAATTGGCGGGGTTGTTTTTGAGAACTATCCACATAAATAACAGATTCCTTTTAGCTTTCCTATCTCAGAGATAGAACGGAGCCGAAAAAGGCAGGGCAATAAAAGTGCTCTTCCAATAAGATACCTACTTTTCTTCATCCTTTCTTCTCTTTACATGTTTGTGTTGGAGAAGCAGAATTTGTGTACGTACGTATCTCGGTTATCTGGGACAGACTCCTTGAAAGCCTGACCCTGCCTGCCATATCGGGAAAGAAATTTTACTTCCTCATACTGCATAACTGTCCAAGAGCTGAAAATCTTTCAAAAAGAATGGCAATATACTTCGGAAGCACTTAAGAAAATGTCTTTTTAACGGATTCCGCTGTCTAATTTTAACTCAAATAAAAGCGAGTAGTCTTTTGTTCATTGTTGCGCCATTAAAACGTCAATTGAGAAAGGAAAAAAAAAAAAGAGAGAAAGTATTAGAAGAGCCTCTAATTACTAAATCTTAACTATCGCAAACTAAGAACATAAAGGAATTAATATAACTATTAGACGGGTGCTAGGATCAAGTAGCGCGTTAACAAAACACAAGTCTAAAATTGGAAATTTCCTTTATGTAAATGAGACTTGTACCATTCTTTTAACACTAGAATTAAGGAAAAGCGTCATTTTGACCTTTACCAAATGCATTTATAAAAATTCAAATCAGATTTCTTTTCTTTTTTTTATGAAATTTGTTTAAAGATACAAAGAAAAACAAGGTTAAATAAATAATTTAAACTGTTTTAAATAAAAATTCCGGAGTTAACTATTTTTATAAAACTTAAATACAACTTCCCATAATTCTAGTGTTAAATTTATAAACGTTATGATGTTGTACCTCCAGTTCAGATAAATTCATATGAGTTACAATTTTTTTCTTATAATTATGCATTTTTTTTTTTTTTTTACAATTATGCATTTTGTCTTTAAAATAATTAATGGTATATGCATATCGCGAATATCATCGAACGTTGTAAAATTTAAAAAAAAAAAAAAAAAAGAGTAAGAAATTCACAAGACAATGCTAAAAAACCATTGAAAAAAACCCCATTCTTCTATGAGTTTTTCGGAGAACGCTATTTTTCAGAATCTTTGAAAACAAAATCAACCATTCTGTTGTTATCATTCCATCCAACTTCCACTAGCAGAGAATGATAATATTAAAAATACAATAAAATAATACAGATATTTCATTTGTAAAACTTGTGTCCATTTAAAAACACAAATAAAGTATATTAAAAGAAAAGCTTTGATTACATCAAGACATTTTCGCAACAAGCGTTCTTAGAAACAATCGCAGTAACGGAAATAAAGGAAACATACAGCCAATACTTTGAGTGTGTACAAACACTCTCAGAAATATTTTCTTAAACAAGGATACTTCAGTCACGCGAAAAGATCCACCCATTAGCTACTGCTAATCCTATGGAAGAAATTTATAAAGATATCTCGGTTGCATTTTCATATTTTTATTTTTATTTTTTTCATTGTATAGCTGCGATTGATCTATACAATACCAGTTTTTTACTTCTTCAATTTTGATTGCAGATTATTTCATGAGGATGCTTTCACTTTCAAAACTGGTTCCATAAATAAAAGTGTCCTTATAAAAAAAAAAAAAAAAAAAAAAAAAAAAAAAAAAAAAAAAAAATCGAAAAAGTTGGTTGGTTGTGTTTATGACGGCCAATTATGAAAATGAGGGATATAGGCCCAAAGATGTGTGTGGGGGGGGAGGGCCTTCTAAGAGAACCTAACAAGTATTTACGCATGGAAATCCACGGAAAACTCTGAATGATTAGGGCGACGAGAGTGATTGGTTTTGAACCCAGCACCTCCCGTCTACCAGCTATACGAGACCAGAACCAAATCGATGAAGTAAAAAACGGCCTTTCAAAAAACTGATCGAATGTATATTTTCGCTTGACCGAAGTAGCAATATATTGGTAAATATCCATTTTTTTTTCTCCGTTACAGAAGGTAAAATATACACCAATAGAAGAAAGAAGGGAAAAAATAGAAGTTGATGAGCTTTGAATCGAACCATTTAACTTAGTGTTAGGAGACGAGTGCGCTATCGGGCTACAGTTATACAATAATGAAACACTTTAAATATATATTTTTGCTTCACATTCGTATGGTTTGATTATAATTTCTTCAAAAGGCTTTAATTTTGAAGTTCATTTCGGGAAGATTTCTTTATTAATGAGATTGTGGCTGCAGTTTTAATACTTTAGAATCTGATAAATATATAAATTTTTAAGTAGATGTATTACTAGTAGATTAGTTACTAGATGTAAAATATGTTTATTATATTTTTATTCGATAAGAATGTTTTTCTTTTTTGAGCAAAATCAATTTTTTCCCCCAACATTTATTTATTTATTTTAAAATGTATTCATTTAAAATATATTTTAAATAAAGATATTTTTTATATAAACATTATAAATTCAACTTTATTCAACTTTTATTTTCAAAAAATTGTGAGTACTTTTGAATGAATAAGAAATGTAATTGTCACCTATTTTTATATACAGAAACTTTTTTTTCATTAAATTAGAAATCTTATTTTATACATCTTTATATTATCAATCTATCTCTTATATTATATTTATTTATATCTTTGGCTTTCTTTTTTGAAATAAATTCCGATTTTAGTATTAATAGAGCGCATGCGTGCTAGGAACGATCGGAATTTCTCCAACTTTTTCAGGCTTTCGAGAAGAATTCACGGATAAAACATGTTTTCATAGGAGTACGGAAATTATTTGTTATTTTAAAATTATTTGTTATTTTAAACCTTTCTGGTCTCTTAATAGTTTACAGTTATAAGAAGAAAAAAAAAAGCTGCATAACACCACCCAGAAAGTCTTTTAAAAAACTAAGAAGGAAAAATGCTTTTAATTACGTTTGAAAATTCTCTTTTTTCTGAAATGGGCTTATGGTTAGAAGAAAATTAGTGGGGAGAATTACCAGAATTCGTATTTTCGTTGACTAAAAATCAATTTTTTCGCACAATTAAGTCGAGGAAAAGAATCTGCAAGTTCTAGAAAAGTTTTAAGTGGAGTAAATGATCAGAGAAAATCGTTAAAGGGTTCAAAGCTTTTGGATGATTGTTTTTCTCAATCCTTCAATAATGACGGCTAATTGAGAGAAATAACTGACTGAGCTAATTGTCGTTCGAAATTACCAACAATTGCAATTGTTTATAGCAGTTCATTTTTCAAAGTGGATTTTCTACTTAAATAAAATGAATAATTTAGAAGAAGAAAAAAAAACTGCATAATATTCAAAGTATGTTTCTTTCAATGAAAATGACAGCCTTTCACGGATTAAAGTAGCTTTTGTTTGATTTATATAAGTAAAATATAACGAACACTTATCTGCAAATGTCACCTTTTTTATTTTTAAAAAATGAAGATTTAGACACTATTAAAATGTTTTTTACGAGCAAGTTTCAAATATTAGACGAAGTTACGAAATTTACGATATGTTGCAGAAACACAGTTTCTTTACCCAGTCACGCGAACCTTTCGTACATATCACAAAATATTTTTGAATTCTACACCCATGAAAATCTCCAACATCATATAGCTGACAAAGTATCAAATAACTTTTCCCCCAATAAATTGGATACAACTGTTATATAGTCGACTACTAGCTGATGAACGTTTTTTGGTGCATATCTTGCTTCCCAAATGCGACTTTAAACATCAACCGCGAGTGTATTTTCTTGAAAAATCTACTTTTTCATAAAAATAGAAAAAGTTGTTATATACATTCAAATGTACGTAAGAACATCTGCAAGTTCCATACATTTACAAACGAAAATGATTCTGTGAAACCATAAGAAATTTAATAAGTTTGGATCTGAGAACAGTATAGAGGTTGAAAGATTTTAATTTATTTTATCAGTTTATTTAATAGGGCAAAAAATTAAACAGGGAAAAATCTCAATGTCGGATACCTCTGGAGTGCGGAATTCGACCGCACATGTATGCATGCATGAATATGCCGTTGAAATGAAGATAAAAATACATGTTTGAAAAAGTGTCCGCTGTTCGTTGTTATCCGTTATGTAAGTTTTACTGTATTTTGTAATGCAGAAAAGAAAGTCGGAATTCATTGCTACTTCGAATTTTATTAATAAATCGTTCACTTTATCAAAACAAAGATGCTTGCGTAAAGCACAATTCTTTTATAAATAAAAACGAAATAAAATTGATTTTGTTTATCGTTGTAATATCGCATGTTAACTCATACCGGATGAGCGTCTTTTACAAAATTTTTAATCTTTTATCACCGGTTTTTCACTACAAAAATTTTCACCTAATTGAATCGGGAAAGTGTTTGAATTAAATAGGACAAAATTTGTAATAAAAAATTACCGGTGAGAATAATCAAGGATTCTGGGCATCTTATGCAGCGCGTATACCGGTCGCTCGTTCCCAAAGGGTTTAAGTTACACTTCATAAGATTAGTTAAATTTCATCATTTTTACTTATTTATTGATAATAATGCACTTTTTGTAATTTTAGTTTATTATTACTATTATGATATAAAATCACAAAATTTATTCACGATATTTCAGTTTAGTGCTATAGGATTACTATAAAAATTTATAGTCACAGATAATAATAGTATTTTAATTATTTAAATATTCTTTATGCATTTGGGTCATTTCATGTCAAATCAACCAAAAAAATTTCAGTTTTCAATGAAACTGCCAGGAATCATTCTCTATGATGATATAAATTTGAGCATATTTTTATTTTTTATTTATCACTTTAAATTTTCATACAATTAATTAATTAAATAAATTTTGAAAAATGTCATTTTTTGACTTGCATAAATATTTTCAAATTTGAATTTCTCAAGTTCCATCAAATGTAGAAAATTTTATGACCACTCATTTTAAAGGGGGGTTTATAAGGCTTAATTTGATATGCAAGTTGACTATGCATAGTTAAAAAATTTTTAGGTTAAAATTTTTTAGATAGTCATTTAATTATTTTTTTTAATTGTGTTTGTTGTAATATTATAAGCTTAAAATTCTGAAATTTTTAGAGTGGGATCTCAATGGGATCAGGAGTTATGAAATAAAAGCTGAAAATTACCATACAAATTATAACAAAATAACAATAAATATAGAATTAAATTGTTATTTTAATGGTAATTTTTAGCTTTTATTTCATAACCCCTGATCCCATTGAGATCCCACTCAAAAAATTTCAGAATTTAAGCTTATAATATAACAGCAAACAAACATTTTTTTCAAAATTTTTAAAAATGACTAAATATTTTAAAATTTTAAATAAAAAAATAATTTAACTATGCATAGTCAACTTGCATATCAAATTAAACCTTATAAACTCCTCCTTAAAATGAGTGGTCCTAAAACTTTCTATGTTTAAAAGAACTTGAGAAATTCAAAATTAAAAACATATAAACAAGTTAAAAAATGATAATTTTTCAAAATTTAAATAATTAATTGTATGAAAATTTAAAGCGATAAATAAAAAATTAAAATATGCTCAAATTTATGTCATCAGTCAGAACGATTCCTGAGAGTTTCATCGAAATCTGAGAGGGTCAGGTTGAGTCAATGGTTGATTTGGCATGGAATGACCCATTTACGGTATAAATTCAATATTTTCAATTTTATAAATCTGAAATAAAATCATGTGGTTTATTTATATATTGATAATAACGCACTTGTCGTTTCAAGTTTATTATTATTGCTATAAAATTGGAAAATTAACTCAAGATACGTCTTTCAGTTTAGTGAAATAGGACGAATGTCAAACATTATAAACGCGGAAAAAGGCAAAGTTTAATTTTTTATTTATAGAATCACAGTATTAATTCAGTACATCCTGCTTAATCTGGAATAAAATCATAGTTTACGTATCATCAGTAATTTGCTATTATTATTATATTATTATTTTATGAAACGAAAAATAAATTCAGAATACGCTTTAAAGTATTAAAATTTTAAAATAGAACAGATATAAAATATTATTAATCAAGGAAATGAACACTGCTCTAAAGTAGAACAACCATCAAGAATTATAATCAAGGAAAATAATAGAGTTAAAAATACATTTAATTATATTTTACACAATCGTGAAATCAATTTAAAATTTCCCGCTCTGTTAAACTAAAAAAAGGAGATGCGCATGAAAATTAAATAAACTCTTTGAATGAAAATACCGACTTAAAAAAGGTCGACCATGACACGACATTTAAAGGAAGTACCTTTTTATTTGTACTTTTATTTCGACCTGAATTCTTAAAAATGACTTTACGCGATTTCACAATATTCTAATAGAATTTAAATCTTTTTTAATTCTTTCAACAGTCTAATATAAATGAAATAGAAAAGAAGACAATAGAGCGCAATCCTCCCAAAATAAATGAAAATTAATAAAAAAAAAAAAAGATAAAGAAAATAAATTTTCATCTACATTGATACAATACCCTTCAATCAATCACTATAGACAATCGGCGAATAAAGAAAAAAAAATCGACCAATCGATTGTGCTATTCTTCAATTGGTTTGAAGCCCAACTTTTGACATGCAATCGGACTATTTGAAAGTACATTTAAGATGACGAAAAGCTAAAAAAGAAGAACACGATCTACACAATTTTAGGGTTCTTCGACCAAGAATCCTTGAAATAAAAGACTAAATGGCATTCGGTGACGCCAGACTTTCTTCGCATAATAAAAGTTCTTAAGAAGCGCAACTCTAAGTGTTAGTTAATCACCAGTAGTTTCAAAAAAGTTGTAAGATCATTATACAGCTTTTTTTTTTCTTTATTTTAATTTGAAGATCGCTATGCATTTTCCAAGTATTCATTAAAGGGTAATTTATGTAGTATTTCTATTATCTTTTGGATACGAAAAAATTTACAAACTTTCAGCTCTAACGGATTTAGTTAACCCTTTATAAGGCTTATAATTCTAGCTTTCAAGCTATCGAAGCGGTTTTTTTTCTTCTCTTTTTTTTTTTAACCTTAATTATAATTAGTACCGTTTTTATTTTTATTTATTTAAAAATATAATACCGTCAGGGATCTTTTAAGAAGAAATCGGTTTGTTTAAAGGAACCTTCAGATTTTTTTTCATTTAAAAACAGGACCCTTCACATTTTTTTATTTTTATTTCAAAGCAGGATCCTTCATATATTTTTTTTTTTTTTTCATTTCAAAACAGAAAGGACCCTTCATTAAACTTTTCACTTTAAAACAGGCTTATCACAAAATTATTTGTCTTAAAAAAAGGACTGTCGCAGAATTTTCTATGTCTAAATTGAACATTTCACAAATTTAATTATTTAAAAATAAAACCTGATCACTTTTAACCTATGTAAATAAAATACCTGTATTTTACGTGTAAGTATATCTTTTTAAAAATGTATAGACAAGAACCTGGATATAACAATAATTTCAAATTCACAAAATTATGATTAGATACACAGAAAAAAATAAGTTAAAAACATTATTTTCCCCAAGAGATATTTTAAATATACGCAAGCATCAAACGTCCATAGATTTAATATTAAGGAAGAGAATTCCGCTGCTGATTGAGCAGCCTCATTTAGCGAGGGAAATTCGAAAGCTGGGTGATAATTAAATGTATAGATGTTTACACGGCTTTCGTTGATAGCATGAAAAAAAAAAAAAAAAAAAAAAAAAAAAAAAAAGGTTTTTTTCTCTGCTAGCCAACGTCATCTGAGATACTGATGAACATACGCGACAGTCCAAAAGTCACAATGGCATGTAACAATCATAATGGCAAATTTAAAAAATATAAAACAACTTACACTGTCCCAGGAAACTTATAACGTTTTATCACTGAATTCAATGAAAATTAGAAGTAACATAAATTAAGTAAAATATTTATAGGGAGTAGTAAAAAGATCCTTATATGGGAAACTTATTATGAAAATTGTTCGGTAACAGCGCTACCGATCTCCAATATGTTCTCTGCTCAGTGATGCAAGACTGATGAGGTCCCTTGTTATTAAAACAAAAGTAAATACGTGTAGTACTTGAATTATACGTTTAACTGATATACGCTAAAACATATATGAATACGTTCAAGAGGCTACTTCAATCAAGCGAAAAGACCCTTTTGGGTACTGAAATTTCTACGGAAGAAGTTTATAAAGATATATCGATCGCATTTTAATATTTTTAAATTATTTTTTTTTCTTTTACATAAGATTGTCAAGATCTATCTGTAAGGTCGTTTTTTACTTTTCCGATTTTGATAACACTTTCTTTTTCAAAACCGGTTTCGAAAGTGAAAGCTTCCTCATAAAAAAAAATCTGCAGTCAACATCAGAAAAGTAAAAAACGGTCTTTGATCGATTTCAGCTACCACTGCAAAACAATCATTTTAAAATTTGCTTAGGTGGGGGAGGGGCATCTACATATTAAAACAAACCCAAACTTCCTTTTTTCAATGCCAATACCCAATTTTAACAAAATATTTCAAATCTTCTCTTCAAACTATGCCTTGATACAACAAGTCATATGAGTGATAAGTTTTTGAATTATAAACATTCAAAATTTAGTGCTTCTAATATTAAATTATTTTTTCTTTCATATTTTTATTAAAGTCTCTTGAAATTACACTCCTAATGTGCTATTATATTTATGTAGCAATAATACTAAAATACCCAAAGATAAATACGTTAAATTTACAATTTATATAATTTTAGGACATGATTTATGAAATTAATATTCGAAAAAAAAAATATGAATTTCAAACTACAATTTTTTTTGACGGATTTAGATTTATTAAGTCCAACTTTATGGATATCCAAAATTTCACATTTCTCTTCCAAGTATTTTTCAAATTATGCTTAAAAAACAGCAAAATGATAGCTAGTGGCTGTCTACGATAGAAGTGGCTAGATATTTAGGAACGTCTAATGCTATCGTGTAATCTAGCAGTCTTCAATGACTGCTTGAGTGGCGTCTAATGCTCTTATTCACCATCTACCTCAACCTAGGAAACCCTCGGTCGAACGCTCAAATGAAATTCATGATAACATTTGATTGGACAAGGAGACGTCCAATCAGGATTAAAGATGAACACCGTTTGAGCGTTCGACCGAGGTTTTCGATGTAACTCGGGGTCGAAGTAGTTGGTGAATAAGAGTGTAAGATGCCTTAATCAAGAAGGGGGCTCTCTCAATCAACAATCGAGTACCGAACTTCAATTTGGATACAGCCTCTAAATAATATGCTCGTTCTATATAATTAATTTCTCGGAAACTTGTCGTACGAATTGGATGAAAATTTATTTTTAGGTTAAATGAAGGAGGCAGAGTTCATTTATGCTGTCAAAATTGAATATTGCGATAAAAAGGAAAACAAAATTAGAATTCGTTTTAATATGTAGTTGCCCTCTCCCCCTAAGCAAATTTTATATAGATCATTTAAAAGTAGACTTTATTTCCAACCGTTTAGTATCAGTAACTTTCTTCTAAGATAAATTTTTGCAGTGTTAGTAGGGGTGTATACGTTTTTTTTCTCCACGACTCTATGCGTTACACGTATATCCGTAAAACATACAACTGAAATTCTTATCACATCGGGAACACTAGAATTTACTATGTTTTAAGCACATTTTAAACATAGAAGCAGGGATGGAAATTCGGTATTTTAGTCATTTTTCGAAACATTTTTTTAGGGGTCTTAAAATCAATGTTTATTTTTAAAAAAGTGTCAAATTCATCAGAAATATTTAAGCATTTATTTTAAGAGCAGAAAAGGACGGCAAAATAAAACACACATTTCGCTAACACCTTTTCTTTATCGATTTCTTCTAAAATTTCAATTTTGTCTTAAAACGATAGAGCCTTCAGTTTTCGACAGATTTTTGGAGCGTATGAAATTTAAGAAGGGAACTGTGTAAAAGTCATAATATAAATAAAAGTCTGCCCACTAAAGGTCAAGAAAATTTGAAATAAGAAGTATATTACAATACCCAAGTTCTTTTTACTTATTTAAAATAGCGGATCTGATATTACTTTTAATTGAAAGACAACACAAAAACTTTATATATCAAAAAAGTACGATGTAACTGAGGGCATAAAAAAAATGGTAAGAAAGAAACATGATAATCTGCAAGTAAATGGTTACTTTTTTCCCTAAAAAGTTAATTTATACCATATATTAAACTTTTTAAATAAATCAGAGAAAAAGATTTACACGCTCGATATTATTATCATTTATAGATTTATTTAGTTTAAAGAACAGTCCGCTTAGATTCCCCCCCCCCCCCAAGATATACAAAAAAATAGAAATATTTCCGAAGAAACGACATAACTGGAAGGGGCAACTTTATTTTTTATATTATTATTATTATTATTAAAGTGATACAAATATTTTTACACCTTAAATTTCATAATTTTTCAATCGTTTTAATAGTATTTTTTTTTTATTTTTTTTATTATTTTTTTTTTTTTAAGAAGAAAACGTTCTTAATTAAGTATATTTGGAGTCTAAATCTGAAAATCTGAAACTTATGTATATGGGTGGATGAAAATTGTTCTAAAATTCAAAAAAGCATAGTGTTTTAACACAAATTTGAAATTAGTGACTTTTTGTTTTTTTTATTTTTACAGTTTGAATTTTGAAATCGGAAGAATATGTTTAGAAAAAAAAAAAAAAAGATGAGATTTCTGCTTTTTTAAACGAATCGGACGTTTTTACGCATTATTTTAACTACAAAAGGGAGTGATATATTATTGAAAATAATTAGAACTGTAGACTTAGACATATTTTATATCCAGGATGTTCCAGCATGACTTTTCAAACTTTAGGAGGTGGTAAAAGCATACCACAACAAACATTTTTTGTATAGGTAACCAGGATCGTATTCTTGCTCATTCAATCAAAGTTACAGGTTGCTTCACTTCAATCTCATTCCAGATAATCGGTCATAACTTTAACAATAATGAAGATATTTTATCAATATTTGCATTGGTTCTATAAATTTCGATTATATTCATTTTAATTTATGTTTTCCATGCTTCAGTGTGGTAATTTGTATAAAATTTGTGAATCTTCTATGGTTCTGCGTATTTCGAATATTCCTTTTAAATCATTTTTTCATGTTCTATTGATATATATAGTTTTACAATTAATGGTTATAATGTACAGTCAACTCTCGTTAATTCGAAATCGGATAATTCGAATCTTCGTTTAATTCGAACTAAATAGGAAGTCCCGAAATTTTCAATGGCAGAATAACATTAAAAATTTTCATTAATTCGAACTCATTTTCTATTGACTTCGTTTAATTCGAACTAACGACATTCCGATTTTTCATTTTTCTCTTCTTTTCACGGATTTCAGATCATTTCAATAACTTTCTTTCTTTGACTTTTGTGAAAATTGTTCCGGACGAGTATACATGTAATCCCATGCATTTGATATCCACTTTCTTAGTGCCCCGTCTGTCCATAAGTGACGCTTTAAATTTTTCTTCCATTCTGATTGTTTCTAATCTTTTAATTAGTATATGTATTTATACATTCTAATTTAATATTAAGTCTTATTCTAATGATAACAGGCGAAATAAATTTAAAAAAAAAAACCATAACGTTAATTCCTTTGTAATAGTACCATATTATGCATGTGTTCATTTCATATTTTTCATAATTCGAACTTCGGATAATTCGAACATTTCTTGTGGTCCCGACAAGTTCGAATTAACGAGAGCCGACTGTATATGTTTACTTGCTGAGGGCAAAATGAGGTGAAAACACGAAAAGTGGAAGAAGTACACAGTCATTCTGTCGGCGCACCGTATAATGCCAATTCCATTAAAAAAAAAAAAAAAATAATAATAATAATAATAATAATAATAATAATTTAGCGCCGAATAGATTCAGATGGTTGCCATTCACACCTTCTTAATACTTTACGTCACAGATTTTTCTGTTTTTATGATTTTTTTTTAATGTATATATCAGTCTGTAATAAATATGGGAAAATCGTAAAAAAAAAAAAAAAAAAAAAAAAAAAAAAAAAATTAAAATTTTATGTAAAATTTAATGATTTATGGTGTGTGACATATGCACGTATTTAGGGTTTTAAAATATTGTACTGCTACAATTTGCAACTAAATTTACAACTTAAATTAATTAATTTTATCTGCTTAACACTCTGCAACAATTATTATATTAATGTTTTTAAATATTCAGTAAAAATAATGAAAGTAAATCTTAGCTTAATAGCTTCATAGATTTTTATTGTTGTTCATTTTTTTGTTTCCGAATAACAATTTCTAATTTTTCGTCGAATGGAGCCATCTCACATGGGCAAAATAAGTATTTATTCCATTCTTTGAATTGTTCTCGATCAGTTACAGTGATCAAATTAGCCAAATTCATGACACATAATGAAAATTATAATGTTTTTAGGTATGTGCCAAGTATGGCACGTGATACGGTGAAGGGTTAAATGTGAGATCACAAGATCTACGCATACACAGTGGCGCCAATTTTTGAAAAATATTGGGTGGGCTCAAAAAATTTTTGAACAGATACATAAATATTGGGTGGGCTCAATTAATGATGGATAGATGGAGATGTCAAATTATTGGGTGGGCTCATATAAGTTGGCGCCACTGCGCATACAATCAGTGTTCAATTAAATCATCCACTTTTCGCAATTTACACACGTCACACCGACGGAAGTATTTTGAATGTCCAGCAATTTTAGCGATTTCGTCGCATTCTGTACACAAGTTAATTGTGTTAGATATATTGTTAAAATATCTCTATTATTACTAGACGGTTGCCCGCCCTCAGTAGCCCGAAGACTATCTGAATGCCAGTTCTACAACCCCACACATTCACGTTTCTGTGCCATGTCTCGTCAGTTTCCGGCAGATATGTTTGATCGGTGTTCTGGGGTTTCGTTTGCATATCTTTTTTTATTGTTAATGAAGAGGTCTTCCATTTGTTCTTCCATCTGTTCTTCTTTCTGTTCTTCCATCTGTTCTTCCATTTGTTCTTCCATTTGTTCTTCCATTTGTTCTTCCATTTGTTCTTCAATTATATTCGACGATTCACTGTTTGAGAGCCTATCTGTCCTTTTATTTATAGAAGTTCAAAATGAAAAAAGATTTTCTTAGCAGACGATTTTTTGTGATAAATACATTATCTGTTTTATATTTCTTCTGCGTTTACCTAAGCTGTGTAAAATCTCTATAAATAAAAGGTATAGAGGATGAGAGCCTATCTGTGCCTCAATTAATTATCCTCGGAATTCCTTTTATATATATAGATTATTAAAGTTATGATCGAAAATCCAGGCTCAGATTCAAGTGAAATGCTCTGTATTTTTTACGGAATGAATAGAATGTGACCCAGCATTTCTATAGAAAATTTTATGTTATATTATAGTCTGTCATTTATAAGGAGGCTCTCCACTCACTCATTAACACCTGCTCTGTAATGTTAAACCAATGGGCAGGTTATATTAGGATTTCTCGTTTGAATTTGAATGTTTTTAAACGATTATTTTTGCATAGGATAGCTGAACTTAATCTGTAATAAGACCTTTTTTTTTTTTTTTTTTTTTTTTTTTTTTTTTTTTTGATATTGGATGTAGTTTTTTATTATTTATTTGATAATAAAATAAATTTTTACTTTTGAAACCGCTTCCGAAAGTGAAAGTATCTTTATTGAAAAAAAATCTGCAACGAAAATGGCCCTTTTAGAAGATCGTTCAAAAAATCATTTAAAATATTCAAACTTAAATTAAAAATTCGAAAAAAAGGCTGCCCATATAGGTTTAACATTGTCGAGAGGGTGTTTTCAAGTGAATGAAGAGTCCCCTTAAAGCTCGTAAACGTTATTTTGAAACTCCCAGTATATTAATAGAATAAAACAAAAATGAATAATAATAATAAAAAAAATTACGTTGCATTTCAAGGTCATGCATGACAGGTGGTTAAAAAAAAAAGAGCAATTTACATCTATGCATTTATCTCTGAAAATGTCAGAAACTAAATAACCGTTAAAAAAGGAATAAAAAACATAAACTGCATACGAATTTATAAATTTTAAATAAAGGAGAAAGGTGAAACGAGATGTAAAACTTACAGTAAATATTCGGAAAGGACGATTAACTGAGTCTAAAACCTTGTACCTTTAAAAGTAACTTCAGAAAGAGATACCTTATTACTTTTTATCGTCTTCCTTGTTTACATTATTATTTTTTTATCATCTTCCTTATTTATGTAGTAAACATAAAATTGTATGAGGAAGAACTTTCCTTTTTTCGCATCTTATGATTCTAAGGTTAAAATGTGCAGTTTTCACAGTAAATGATATTTTTCGTTGCTTTTTTTTTTTTTTTTCCCCTGCGATATCCAGTTTTTGATGATAGGATGTGCATAAGAGATAATGTTGCCGGCTTCATGTTGCTTTTAAAAGTATAACTTTCGTAAAAAATAATCTTTCACTTTTAAATATACATAGTTTTCGAAGAGAGAATTTACGTATGAAAACAATATTAATTTAAATTTAACGTATGAAAATAATAAGCACAATGTACGTATTATAAATAATAATCGTTTTTAAATATAAGCAGTTTTCGAAGGCAGAATCTACTGATTTCTCCTTCTTTAGTAGCTTTCAAACAATATACTTTTATACATAGCTTTCAAACAATATTTAGAAGAAATACCTAATAATAATAACAATAATGACAATTAGCACAGCCAACGTAAAGATCGCATAATTTCTCTTTAAAATATAATTTTCAAAGATTCGGATTTAGACACAGATTCAGATCTGCACAATTTCAATTCGAAATAGGGGAGAGTGGGGAGGACTGGGACACATTTACAAAAAAAAATTTGTTTAACTGTTTGAAGAAGAAAGTAATAATGTCTCTGTAATACTGAATTCTCACCGGAATAATCGAAAAGTTATATTTTAAAATAAGGAAAAACAATTTTTCAAGATTTAGCGCCTAAACTTAAAAATATAAAATTTCGTTAAAAGTTTCTGGTAAGAATCTTGTTTAAATAAGATGGAATAAAACATATATCCAATCGCCCCTCAAGGGGTTAACACAAAAACAAAAATTTGGATTTATAAGATACAAAATTTCACTACATAATGCTATACAGGGAAACAATGTTTAGGGCGTGTTTTAATTATATTAAAATATTTCACATTTTATGAATATGATATATGTTGCTGAGGTGTAATAAAAGTTGCTTCCTGTATATTTACAGGAACACAAAAAAGATTTCGACCCGTATATTATATCTGAAGCTCTATCTACTATAACAGCAAAATCTGAATATTTTTTTAACTTCGTTATCGTACGAACGCACCTCATTTGCTACGCTTCACGAGCAATTTTCAACTTGTTCAATTTAGAGTTATTTTCCCCCAACATTTTCCATGACTTTCCTGACTCTATCTACATATTTTTTAATTTCAGAGACTTTCCCCTACTTTGAAATTCCTTGCCTTTTCAGGTTTTCCATGCCGCTGAGGACGCTGTAATTTGCCTATTGTAATATTACAGATACCTTTAAATTATTATTATTATTATTATTTATTGAGTTAATTTATATTCTCATCTAAATAAAATGGATATCAATAAATTCCGCTTACAAAAATCACATATTTTTGTTTCCTTTAATTTTTAAAAATTACAAAAAGTAGGAAATGATAACAGAGATATCAACAATGGCATAAATTTACTTATGTTAGTTATTTATTTTTAAAGTATCCTCACTTTTCACGAATTTATTTCAAAGCTATTATGTTGAACCTAGTATGTTGCAATGCTTCTTATGTTTCAACTTTTGTTCTGCTTCCCGGTAACAACCTGTAGAATAAGTATTCGACAGTACAAAGCATAAAAATTAAATTTGAGACTCTCTAACACGGTTTATAATGGGGAAAACAATTCAAAAACAAGTTCGCTGATTTTAAAAGAGGTATGAATTAAAACCTGTTAGAAAGTGAGTAGCTGATATTTAGCCGAATATCAGGATTTGGGCAGTGGTTAAGGGTGTATTTCGATTCAAACTGCTTATTTTCCGATTTATTTTTGAACTCATTTTTGTTCTCAAATACACCAAACTTTCAAAATCTCTTATATGGAAAGTACACAAGGTGCCGTGATTGCCGATTTTTTGATAAATGCAGAAAATATTGTAAAAAAAAAGCCATCAAAAACGGCATTTCGAACCGATTTTTCCGAAGCGAGAGATCTGTGAACGAAAAAAAGGGTCATACTGATAAGGTAATTGTTTATAAATTAAATTCTAATTAATTGATCGTAAAAAGACTTCACACGGCACCTCATACGCCCCTTCAAGAATCCACTCAGCAAGTTTCATGTTTCTACTTTTGAAAATGTGTCTGAAATTGTATCGGAAAATTTCGAGCTGTTTGAAGGTGGAAAAGCGTTTTTTCGAATACACACCCTTAAGTCAGAGACAAAAGAATGAAGGAACTTCCTTTTACACTGCCTTATGCCTTTTAAACATCTATTATTTTATATAATTTGTTCTCCTTAACGTTGTATCATTATTTATTCAATGAAGAAACTCTTAAAAATCATTACGAAATAAAACGGTAATAAAAAACAAGACTTTTTAAAGATGGAAGAATTTTTAACCCATTCAGCGTTCAAGTAGTGTTGAATTCGCACCAGAGTTTTCGCAAATTTTTACGTCATAGTACAGGAAAGCAATTTATCAACATTTTCCACCAAAGTTATGAAAGTAAAATTTAATAAAAACTTTATGGTACAAATCTTGATTAATATTAGGTGGGAATAATAATTCCATCGTCCCTTAAGGGGTTAGTACATGTTTGGAGTTCAGAGGGTTTTAGAGTAAATTTGATTTCAAGTAAATGTTAATAAACATTATTTCAAAGTTTATAAATTACTGCTACAACAGAAGCAGTAATATGGTTTGAGATTATCCCTTTTAACTCTTTGACCGAAGGAAGTATGCTCTCGCAGTTAATGATTTTAGGGTGAGAAAGAGATTAGTTTTGATTTATTTTATTAACGGCTTTGGGTGAACATGGATAAATTTAAATAACTGAAAATTAAAGAAAAAAAAAGAAGAAATAGACACATTCTTTTTAGAAAGGAAGGGGAGTTTTGATTAAATTTATAATTGTGACAGGAGAAATTAAATTTAGAAAGAGAAAATTTAATTTTAAAAAGAGAATAAATCATAATATGTGATGATATGTTGCTTTCAACATCACAATGTTAGTACTGCATATATTGCTTTTAAATTTAAAATATTTTCAGAAGGATCTCAGTACTGACATATAGTGACATTTTGTACTAAATATTCCAGATTATTTAAAACTGGTGATCAACTAAAAATATTTACATTCAATTCCTAATTTAATACCTGGGTTTTATGATATATCTCCGCTCATAAGAGAGCCATATGCATGGTGCAGTTTTCAACAAAATATATTTTCGTCATTCATTGCCATAATTACAAAAGATGCACGCATGTAATAATGGTAATACTCATAATTGGTTTATTTATACGCGTGGGTATTAGCATGCACAAACGTGATTATTAAAAATTTTTGCTTAAAAAAAATTACTTATGGTTTATTTACAAATAGTAACAAGCGTGAGCAGCGTAGTGAAGAAAAAAAAAGAGAAAAGTTGGAAATATCATTTCCGGATGTAAACTGTTAATTTTTTTTTAATTGATATATGGATTACAGTGCAGTCATTAATACTAATTGGTAATCTTATTTAAATAAATGCTAAACAGTCTCAGCCGCATATTTGAAGCTGAGGCACCATTGGTGTGTAACGAAAAATGTTATTATTATTTTAATTTAAACATTTAGAGTACATGCTTTTACATGATTAGTTCATTTTTAAGAAAGAGCAGGAGAAAAGTGTGCAAAATTATAAAAATATCATTTTTGTTATTTTCTAACGTGGATTTTAAACTAATTTTACGCATTCGATTTATCTCGACGAAGTTTCTGCATTCACAACACGTCCTAAACAGGGTTGCGTTTCTTTTAATTACATGATCCAATGCTTGATGCTAAATCAAATATGTTTGGAAGACTTAAGAATCCTATCATCTCTATTACTTTGCGTGCCAATAAAGAGGAATAGGGCAGAAATAAAATACTCGCATGCATAGCCCAAAGAAAATCCAGGAAGTAAGCCTTTCATTTGGAATCGCACAACTTTTAATCCTCCAAATCTACACCTTATCTTTTGACAAGAGGCACGGGTCAAGTTCAAACAACTGCAGTGTGGGCAGTGTAGGCGATCAGCTTTTGGAAGATGGAAAAAACAATGACTTTTTAGAAAAGCCCAGAAACGGTACACGCGAACATAAATTGATAAGATGGTGCCTTACTTCTGGGTTGAGTCACCCACATATCTATAAAGCTAGGCTCAAGAAGAAGCAAAGTGCGTTGGCCTATTCTGAAGAAGTGCGACCTCACATGTTTGGCCCCAAACACACCTAACTACTTCTGTAGGTGGGGGCCATAAGAATGGTAAACATAAAGAAATAGGGACAGGGAAAAACAATTGAAGAGAGAAAAAAAGAAGAGAAAAAATTGAAAGAATAGGTAATTAACTAGCGTAAAAGTTACGCCTCACAAAATATTATGGTTTTGCTATTCTCACAAGTAATGAAAGAAATACAGAAAAAATTCCTTTTCTCAAATCTAAACTAGCTCCTTAGTGAGAAAATCACGAAAAGCGCACGATTTAGAAAAATGGAAGACTTTAGACAGAGTCTAAAAGCTCGAATAATATATACAATACATATAAAAAGCAGATAATTTTTCTTAAAACAGATTAATATATAAATGAGCTTAAGTCATTATTATGGGTGGAAGCAGAGATCTGCACAGTCGAGTCCTGGCCCGAAGACCAAGCCGGGCAAGTGCTTTTTTTTCAACCAGTACAATCGGGCTGGGTCCGGCCTAGTCACTACTCTTTCCCGGAAGGGTCTTGCTTTTTTCCTGAAGGATCAAACCAGGATCAGTAACTCTTTTTTTCTGTACCGAGCCAGGACTAGGTTCATTCTGCCTAGTCTTCATGGTTCAAAAATTTCAGTCATGGATTTGATCCAGCCCGTATGAAAATCATTGTCTCAGCGTAGCGTGATTCGTTCAAAGATAAGTAAAATTTGGCTTGACCCAAAAAGTGCACACATTTTTAAACCGACATTATTCTACAACTAAACATTATTATTTTTTAATAGTAATTTTTAGGCTTATTAGAAAATAGCTAAAGTAAAATATAGTCTAAAACATAAAAAAGAACATACCTATGACCAGTGGCGCCAACTTTTGAAAAATATTGGGTGGGATCAAACATTTTTTTTAACAGATACATAAATATTGGATGGGCTTAATTAATAATGGTTAGATGGCGATATCAAATTATTGGGTGGGCTCGTGCCCCATGGGCCCATATGAGCTGGCGCCATTGCCTATGACGGAATCCGTTCTTAAACTAATGTGTTTATCCATGCAAAAGGGATACACTAAAACGTGAAAATAAAAAAATGTATACATAATACATTTACACTTGCGAAGACGTGAAGTTGTCTATAACACTTTTTCATTTTTATGCAATAATTCCGTCTTAGGAGATTTCACTATATAGTATTTTTCCGTCTCCAATACATGGAATATGGATTAACAATATTAATGATAATAGAAGCTATAGGGCAAAATTGGGAAATTTCTTTAGCGGCCACTGGCCAGTAAGACTAATTTTTCAAGTGGCCACTATGTTTAAACTAGTGGCCACTTTTTTATTTAAAAGTACTAAACAGATAAAATTTCTATAAGTATTAATGTACAATTGACTAGCACAAATAAATATGTTAATATAAATATATTGGAAACTAAAAAAGTAGAATTTTTGATGAAATGTGGGTAAATTGTATTCTCTCCTTGTAAAAAAGTGGCCACAGAGTGGCCGCTGATAGACAATTTTTCACTGGCCACTTTTTCTCATTTACTGGCCCTGTGGCCGGTGGCTAGTGCTAATTTTGCCCTTTAATAGAAGCGTTTACATAAAACAGATAGAGATTCATTATAAAAATAAATATCGCGGTTTGCAACTTCTATAAAAAATTAAGATTATAAACACGAAAAAGAAAAGCTAAGTTACGTATTTTTGGTCAGAAGTCCTACGAAGTGAAACGAACCAATTTTTTTAACCAAATAGAATTAAAAATCAATGTTTTGTAGCTGTTATACCGGTCCAGGCATGTAAATATCGGTCCGTGCAGACCTATATGTGGAAGCATGTAAATAGGAAATAAAAATATGCAGAATTAGTATATTAAAAATTAATCTATTATATTTGACTATTACTTCACTATAAATGAGATAACACTGAGTATGAATTCAGTATTTAAACTCCGATCAAAATTTGGCTACAGCCTTACTGTGCCTAGAGAAAAAATCAAAGCCTCGTTTTTACGATCTGGTAAAAATCATGTAATAAAATGCAAAACGAGGGAACTCGTAATATAAATATAGAATGCATTATACATTTATAATTTACATACTCGTCAATGTATTGTAATTCATGTTTAATTTATAATAATTACGTTTTCAGAAAATATAGTTTACGCTACATTCACGAATGTCATTAGAATCCTCTTTGACTTGAAAACATAGACGTTGGAGATGCATACAAAGTTATTGGAATGAGGCAATAATAGTGCATTTCATATTCTAAAATATGAATATTATTAAAAGACTTACGACTTACTCATTAAATCTTACAACAAATTTAATAATTATAAGATATAAAATTGTAAAACCATGTTTATGTTTCTATTATGCACAGAGTTGTACTACAACTCACATGAGTTATTTTTGTAACATCCACTCTAATCCAGCATTTTCACCTTAGTGGAAATTCTAAAGAACAAAACAGCATCCTCTAGCTATTAATAGCCAAATAAAAATATGAACTAAAATAATTGGCAGGACATTAAGATTTCGCCTTTATTACACATTTAGAATAACACTTTTTCTAGAAAAAAAAAAACATCACTAATTAATTAACTCGACACAAATCAAAATAAGCTTTCATAGAAAATGTCTTTTGCCAATTTTAAATTTTACAGAAAATAGATGAAAATAATTAAAGCTCAAAATTTTTATCTGGTTTTAGACATACTCGCTTAATTAGCGCGAAAATGTTTCGATACTTTTTCGAAATTTTAAAGCATCATTATAAAATTCACGTAGAAAGATAGATTGACATTCAGTCTTCTCATTGGCAATTAATTAAAGTTAAGTATCAAGCTACAAATTTAAAGAGAAAAAAATCGAAACTATTTACGAAAACAGATAGCATTATATATTATGTGTGTATTAAACACGCTTAATTTTATAAAGGATTATTAATGTAATGTTTACCATTTATTAATTTTACACCTTCCCCGTCAAGAGTCTGAGTAATTACAATGTCTATTTTTAGTCTTTAATATCACTAACTACGCACATATAAAAATTATTATAGCGAAACTTGCTTAAGGCTATTCTCAAATTTATATTAACTACTTTGTGGCATAAATTATTATTCAATTTTGTTCACAAACGCATGAAATTAGCAAAGTTTTTTTATTCTAAAACTTTGTAATCGAACTGTTTTTCCGATTTTCGGTAAAGACAATTTCCTTTCAGAAAATGCTGGCAAGTAGACACCGGTGGCGGAAAATGATATCGTGAGACAATAATCATTCATAACATCGTATCTCAAGATGCGATTCATTTATTGAAAAACAAAAAACTTTTCGATTACAAATCACTTTAATAATCGTACTTGCAAGCCTTTTTGCGATTAAAAATGAGTAAAAATTTTAAATTGTTGCGTGCATTTTTTTTTTTTTTTTTTTTTTGACAACCGCTTTAAAATAGTGATTGCTCTTGAGATATTGAAAACGACGTTGCACTGTTACGTATTTTAAGCACATTGTGCCTTTTCACCGAGAGACTCTCACATTTTTTTAAAGTTGCCATGCATTTTTCGAGCATGATAAGCTACTTCCTGTATGCAATAAACCATATTTTAACTGCGACGCCCCCCCCCCACTCCCCGGACTCGAAATGAACCGGAGCAAACCGAGACGATGTTTCGGTTCGTGCAAATATGACAAATATTGTTCCGGTTCGCGAAATTATCGCAAATACTGTTTCGATTTCCGTGAAAGTATGGCAAATACTGTTCCGGTTCATGCAATTATTAAAAAAATATTAATACTGTTTCATACATGTGACATTTTGCGATAGGAGCCATTAATATTATTTGCAAGTTTCCCCATGTTATGTCACAGGAATCGAAGCGAGATAAAAATTAAGTAAAATAATAAACGTAGAAACTTCATTAAATTCCACAATTGCTGCTCCAAAAGATTTATTTAAATGCAATCATATGCAGAGATAGAAAATGCTCTTTCCTTCCGAAGCAATATTCCATAAAAAACATTTGTCTAGCTTTTAAATCGTTCAAACCCGAAACATCGAAAAAAAAATTCCATCCATCTCTGGGCCTCTTCATTCTAGTCAATAATAAAAAACTTTTAGAACTTTCTATAATCGCTAACCATGATTTTCACATGTAAACAGAATTCATGTCCACCGCCGAGATTAATTTCATTCAGACGATAATTTTTAATTTAAAAAATATTATTTAACTAATTTATAATCGAACACTGAATTCGATATCTTGCAGACGATATTTTGAAACAAAAAAGAAATGAATTTATTGATACGCACAAATATCAAACGTTGAAAAGGAGAAAAAAATAATGATATTTTTTTAAAGGTATGGTTTTGGAATAAATTTAATAAGACTTTCTTAAAAATGGTTGATAAAAACAGGGAAAAAATGAGTTTTATTTGGAAGATTAAGAAATAAAGTTTAAGAATATTTTTAATTTAGAGCCATCTTTTTAAATTTACGCATATTGGAATAAATGTTTTTTAAAGGCGAATCAAGAATTTATATCGTTTCCATAAAGATTAATAGATTAGATCTAGAAACAAGATTTTAATTTTATAAGTTGAACTAAGTACGGAATATTGTTAAAAGGAAATTAATGTAGTATAAAGGTTAATATTGGCGAAAAAAAAAATTAAATTTGTAATATACACATAGCTTATTGTGCTCCCTGTAACGGTTTTTCTAATTACTGAAATCCCTGTATACTAATTTTGAAATAGCGTTCCGGTTCGTGAATTTTTCCATTTCGAGCCCTGTCCCCCCCCCCCCCCCAACTTCCATTATAATAAACACTACTTCATGCATGAGAAAAAATTTCTTAACTACGTACAATAAAAACATCAAAATGAGTTTAAGCTAAGTTTCCTAAGGATTTGAGAAAGTTCGACTTAAGGTTGAGGAAATAAAGAAAACAATTTTCATAAATTTAAGGGGAATATACGAATAAAATAAAAACAGAATTTCGTTTTATTTTTAAAAAAAAATGTCCAAAGGGCTTCTATGAATGCAAAGCATCTAAATCCTTCTGAAACTATCATTTCAGTCAACTCATGCATTATGAAACGGTTTACGTAAAAAAGATTGCGCAAAGCCAAAGTAGGATTTAATCTGCAAATCAAATAAAGCATTTCAATATAGTTCATTATCTGACCAGAGTAACAAATTCGAGCCTATTTTCATTTACTCCACAAAACCGTGAACGGCTTTAATACAGTTTAAGTTAAAAAGGTCAACGATAAAGATTTCTGATGCAATAACGCTTTCAAAGTAGTGAACCTCTGACAGGATATTGCATTGAAACATGAGCAATTCATTAACCGTAAGATGTGGTTTCAAAGAAGAACCGTATAATATATGAACACCTGAATGGAAAAAAGATGTTTTGTAACAAAATTAAACTTCGATAGAATTGAAAGGGAAAGCTTTTTGTTGTAAATTTTATTGAGTTATTTTTTCTTGGTACAATGTGTTTAATGTTAACAGGTGGTACTAAACTTAAACTCTTCCAGGAAAATGTTATTAACATTTATATGTTTAGTTAAAATTAAGATTATTTTAAATGATATATATAAATACATATATAACCATTATATAATAGTACAATTCAACATCTAAAATAAATATAAAATAATATATAATGTTTTTTAATATTTTAACGTCGGAATTTTGCGTTTGCCAGGAAATGCATTTTCTACTTATATATATACTGAAAATATATAAGCAGTGACCAATGCAAACGACTCCAGTTAAACTTTTCTACCTGCTATTTTAAATTTGAACTTTCTTCTATTTCTAATTCGAAAAATAAACTGTTTCTATGAAAAGAAAGCACTAGAAAAAAAAGTTTATGTTTTCAATGTAGAATCAAATCATGCAAAAAAAAAAAAAAATCCAAACAATAGTTAAATTAGATAGAGGATGTAAATAAAAGGATTTATTAGTTCAAGAAAGAAAGAAAAAAAAAAAAAAAAAGAAAAAAAAAAAAGAAGAAGCGTGAAAACAACCAGACCTCTAATTTAGTGAGGGGAGAGAATTGGTTTAAAGAAAACAAAACACTAATTGTAAGTCTATAAAATGTTCGATACAACAGATGAGTAAAAATAAAGTCCTACACAAAACAAATACACACGAGAAAAAAAAAAAAAAAATCTAGATTTAACGAGACACTTAAAGTTGTTTTAACGGATAATTTAAATTTTATCATCGTCACACATCAGCAATTAATGGTTCTTACAATAAATGTGAAAGTAAAGAATGTACAATACAAACAATGTTGTTAACTGATGCATAGAATAAAATCACTTAATCAAGAAAGAAAAACTCTTTTAAGTAAAACTATTCATTCATTACAAAAGACGGTGAATCAGTAATTTGATAAAAAATAATGTAATTACCCGAAGAAAATTACATAATGCACAGAGGATGTTTTTTTTTTTTAATTAATATTAAATATATCCAATTGTGTGTCTCAAAATTCGAATATTAATTTTACATTATATTAAAAGGTTTTATATTTGATATCCATTCACGCTGTATGTTGATTAACCATGCTACATATGAAAATATATGGAGTTTATTATGTTCATTAATGTTTAAAAATGGTCGCTTCATTTCATATTTGGATTAGATAATGGTAATCGCATCGTTATATTTCAGCATTATTTGCCATAATATGATACTTAATAAATCTTCGATTAAAAAGATTTAATAAGTGCATTAATACACATTAACGTGTTTATTAATATTTTATTACATTAATTATAATATATACTTACGCCATTGCTGATTATTTCATTGTTTCTTTCTTTTTGACGTACCATAAAAAAATATTATACAAGCAAGTAATCTACTTTACAAGTGTTAGGTGAACTTTGCTGATTGCAACAGTTATAAACGCATTTTTTGATTAGTTAAAAATGTCTTTTAATGCTCCTTATTTATTCATTATTTACTTATTTATATTGCGGTCCTGTATTTGAAAATCTATAATATCAAATGCAGTGGAACCTCATTAACATGAACTACTTTTAATATGCATTGTTTCCCTTAAGATCCACCTTAACAAGATTCGACTGTATTGGATTAGATTTCTAAGATATTAAAACGTATTAATATATTACATTCCGGTAAAATTGGGTCACGCAGGATCCTATAGGGGGACTATCATATGGAATTTAGCGCACTACTTATTACATTTACAGCTTCATATAACGAAATCACATATAATAGAAAGTAGAGTTCCATTATAAAAATTTTCATACTGCAAAAAAAAAATCTCTCAAAATTGACAGGGGGGAAAAACTGACAATTTTGGCGCTAGTAAAAAACCGTTTAATTTAAAGAAAATATCTGCAATTTTTCATTAAAACTGTTTTTTCCTGTAAAAAAAAAAATAAATTTTTATGTAAAAGTTGCAAAATCTCCTTTTTCTTTCTTTTGTAGAAAGTAGCCGTTTGTCTTTAAAACACTCTCTTAAAAAGTCAGCCACAAAATAGCTCAAGTTGAGCTGAAATCCACTCATCTCAATGTTGAAAGGCAGCTTCTCAAAAAAGAGTTGAAATAACTCGAGTTTTAACCAATTTAAATGAAGTTGAGCTATTTAAATAACCAATTTAGATCAAGAAGATTTAATCGTTTGAAAAACAACTCTTTTATGATCGAAAAAATTACAGCTCTTTCCAGGGCCGTAGCGACCGCCCCCCATACCCCCCATTTGGGGGGGGGGCCGACGAAGGCAGGGGGCCCCTACTCGATTCTATCGACCTTTTTACCGAAGTTTTTTAATGTCAGAAAATAGTTCTTTTAAATAATGTTTTTATTTTTTCAAATTCACCTTTTCTTATCCAGGAACATGTGGGGCAGGTCCCCCAGGTGCCTCTTTTTAAGGGGGCCCCAATAATCAGGATTTCAATTAAAGGGTGACAAAAGCGACCAAAATTCATGTTTTCAAACATTTAGGAAGGGAGTGTGGTTCCCCTTTTCCTCTCTGCTTCCAGTATTCCCTCCACATAAGCAGAAAACGAACTATATCATTAGAAAACAAACGATTAAAATTTTATTACAACCAGGGCCCGGCTTAGATTGTGAGGGGCCCCCTTCTATCTTTTAGAATTTTTTCTTGAATTATACTGAAGTGTCTAAAACTAAACTTTATACTAATTGTCTATATACATAAATTTCGTACCAAGAACTATTCGCATTTGTATACAGAATAGCACAAAAAAAGGTAACTTTAAGAAACTATCGAATAATTTTTTTCTTCATTTATAGAAATATAAGAATAAATGTGAGCCATTAAAATGTAAAAACACTTGTGATGTAATTGTTACATTCAAGGAACGGGGGGCATGATGTTCGAAAGCAGAGGAGAAAAGGGCCTCAATAAAGCTAAAACTAAATAGCTGAGATCGATCTGTATACTGACTGTTTTTTGCTTTTTGAATTTTGTTTACCGATAATTTTAATAAGTTCACTTTCATTTTTGGAACCGGTTCCGAAAATGAAAGCATCCTCTTAAAAAATTTGCAATTAAAATCAAAATAGAAGAAAAAACTCTGCATACAGATTGATTTTAAATATCCAGTGAAAAAAAAAATCAATTAAAAATATTGAAATGCAACCGATATATAAATTTCTTTCAGGCATAAGATTGCAAAAAGTTAAAAAAAAAAAAAAAAAAAAAAAGAGGGAAAGCTCGTGAACCGTAAAATGAGAAATTAGTTTAAATAACGCGCGTATAGACAATTAAGAAGGTTATTTTACAAAATGAAGGGTGATCAAAGTGAATCCATTTATGAAAATATTATAAGTAGTTATGAAATGGAAGTTTTTATTTTAAGTTCATGCTTCTGCTGCAAAGTTTCACACAGCTAGCTGTTCAATTTAAATTTTAACATGCTTTCCCTTAAAACATCAGTTATTCAAGCATGGGAAGCTAATGTTTTAATTTGCTACTCAGCTACCAAAAAAGTTGTTGAGAACATTAATATTGGAAAAAATTTTCTGCGATTCTTTGATGTTATTTGCATTTTTCTTCGTGATCTTTTTGACGAAAATCGCGTTTTTTTTTACAAATCGCGTTCTTTTTGCTATCTTTTTTGAGGAAATTTGCGTTCTTTTTGCGATCTTTTGACGAAAACTGTTTTTTTTTTTACGATCTTTTAACGAAAATCGTGTTTTAATTGCTATCTTTTGACGAAAATTGCGGCTTTTCTCACGATTTTTTGCTGAAAATCGAGGTTTTTCTCACGATTTTATGCCGAATATCGCGGTTTTCTCGAATTTTACGAAAATTTATCTTGAACTTTTGACGAAAGTAGTATTTTTCTCATGATCTTAAGGTGAAAATCGCGTTTTTCTCGAGATATTTTTTACGAAAATTGCATTTTTCTAGAGTTATTTTGACGAAAACCGCGTTTTTCTCGCAGTATTTTGATAAAAATAGCATTTTTTCGCGATCTTTTTACGAAAATAGCGTTTATTTCGGGATCTTTCGACGAAAATCCTTTTTTATTCCGCGATTTTTTATATGAAGATCGCGTTTTTTTGCGATTTTTTGGCGAAGATCACGTCTTTTCGCGATCTTTTGAGGAAAATCGCGTTTTTCTCGCGATCTTTAATGAAAATCTCGTTTTTCTCGCTATCTTTTGACGAAAATCTTGTTTTTCTTATGATCTTATGCCAAAAACTGTGTTTTTCTCGAGATTTTTGCACGAAAACCCCATTTTTCTAGCGATATTTTGACAAAATCGCGTTTTTCTCTCAATATTTGACGAAAATAGCATTTTTTAACATAACATTTTTTTCGCTATCTTTTGACGAAAATAGCGTTTTTTCGGATTTTTTCGACAAAAATGATTTTATTTATAATAACGATTTAAAATAATATGCTAATTATTAAATTTGTTCATTACATTATTATAATTTGGAACTTATATCGAAACTTCAATATATAACTTTATATATTTCTCAAAAAAACTCAGTTTAAAGTGGGGGGAGGGGGGGGGCACAAAGTTATATTTTTTTTTGGGGGGGGGGCCTCAAAACACCTTGCTACGGCCCTGGCTCTTTCATGAGAAGCCAAATCAGCTCTTTCGTTTTAAGAGTGGCAGTTTTTCCAGTAAAAGATTTTTTTTTTCTATAAAAAAATACAGATTTTTTTACAGTGCGTAGAAAAAGTCTTGGCGAGGCCTAGCAATAGACAGAATGCTGCAATCATTATAAATTGATCAATTGCAATGCTGCAATCATTGTAATATTGCAAAGTTCTATAACCAATAAGAGTTGGTTTACCCGAATCAGACTCTCATTTCGGGTTGATCTTCAACTATTTTCAATCGGATTTATTCGAGATCTCAGACAAAAGTTCTGATCAAAGTTTTTAATGAAAAAACTTTATATTTGATTAATGAGTAATCCATTTTTGTACAAATAAATAACTAGATTTAGAGATAATTGTACTACTTTTCCATAACTGTATTAAAATATTTATTAATTCGCTTTAAACTTTGGTTAGGGTTTGAACAATTCGCTTCCGAGTTGAAGTGTGTCGAGTTCGGATCGAGTTTCGGAGTTCAAAATGAGGTTCGTAACTCAAATACAGTGACAGTGACTCTCTACCTCAAATACAGTGGCATAAATCAAATTATATTTTGGGCTTTTCTTTTGCGAAGGTTATGTGGTGAGTCGTAACATTTTATTATTCTTTAACCCTTTCAGGGGCGGTGTTTGCAGTCTGCAAACACTTAATATTACTGTTCCAATTTCGAACTGGCACCAGTAAAATTTTAGTACAATTTTGATTTTATAATATGCGCGAAAAACAGCTCTTGATTATTTTCAAATAAGTCTGTTCTTAAATTGTGGTGTGAGTCAATTATTTGAACATTTTCGGAGCAGAAATACCTTGCCCCTGAAAGGGTTAAAGGTAAAAAGAAAACCTATAAAAAGTAAAGCAAAACATATAAAATTAACAAAATAAATTCTCTGATGATAAAAATCCCCCGGACCACCAGACGCGGAGGACATTAGATAACTACATCAAAGAACATTCCTTGTTGTTGCATTCGATCTGTCTGCAACTTACATGACATTATTTTTCATACATAATTAATTGTAAACAAATTTATCAGTTTATAAACTTTAATACAACACTAAGTGAATAAATATAATTAATAAACAAACAAATTATCGGTTCAAATCTCGCAGCGACTTTACGAGTGTAGATAAATTCTCGATTCCCAAAAGGCACATTATTTAATATCACGAATTATCGACTTGCCTCACTGTTGCTCTGGGGCGACGATATTATTATTATGAGTTCGAGAAAGATGGGGGGGAAAACGTCGTACGTGCTTCACGAGATTGAAGGAAAGAACAAAAAGGCTAAAAAGTGAAAAAAGGTGCTTCACCTTTGAGTGCAACCCAGTGTAATTATTGCTCAGGAAATCAGCGACGTATAACAGAACTCGAAAAGAAGCTATCGTGAGGAGCGGGATTTCGACAAGCATAACAGAATACGAAAAGTGGTCGGGGTAGATTGATGATTTTAGAAGAGAGTTGGAGGGTGGAGAAGGGGTAAAAAGCGAGTTTGAACTGCTACACATCATCTACAGATACACAAGGGTACTGGGGAAAGGTTAGGAAGGTTAAGTACGCCGAATAGTTGTACAACTGCCAAAAGAACAAGAGAAATTTCTAGAGTAAAGATTATGCAGACAGGAAAAATGCATGCCGAGTTGTGGACCTAACTTATATAAGGATCGTGTTTCGGAGTAAGAACTGACTCAAAATGTATATTTGGAGTCACACAGCGTGTAACAGTTTATAAATTACGAAAAAAAGGTAGGGGAGGGATATCATATAGAAAAACTCAAGGAAAAAAAGTATATGTTCTCAAATTAAAATTCTTCTCTTTCTAATGAAAGAAAAATTAAATATTCCTAAATAGATTCCACATAAGAGAGCAAGTTTTGTTAATTATTCAATTGAAATAATGAAACTTTTTAAAAAAGTTTTTTTTTTAATTTTAAATTCATTTTAAAGGAAGAATCCAAACAACGTATAGTTTTTTTTTTTTTAGCTAACAAGGAAGTAATAACTTAAAAATTAAAACTAAAATCTGAAATTAAAAAATTACAACAATCTAGGAAGATCGGAAAATTTTAAGCACATAAACCAATATCAACATGTATTTTCCCTACCTAAAAAAATAATAGTATGATTTTGAATCGAAAACATACGTCGTTATTTATATACTCAAATAAATATATAAAAATAACTGCATACATTTCAATACAGAAAATTAAACAGTTTTATAAAAATAAATTTTGAATCTCTAAAGCTTTATATTAATGCCTGAGAATAGTTCAAAAAGAAATTTCTCACTTATAAAATAAAAGAAAAAACTTTCAGCATCATAAATCATTTCTAATTTAAAACTCCCGTTCAATCGATGATCAAATTAAAAGTCACTATAAAGAACACGTTAGGTACCGCAAAATCGATCACCTGTAAACGAGCAAGTTCAGTTCAGAGTTGTATCCAAGGGAGCAAATAAATATTTATCCAAAAAATTGATCAAATCATAGGGCTCAAAATCGAAGAGTTATTGTATTTATTTGTCATGCGCAGATTTTCTGCAATTTCCAAAATGAATTATTACTGTTATTATTCATAGCAATATTTTATTGATTAAAAGAAGAAAATAATTCTTAAAGGGATAAAACATTTCATATTTTAATCAAAATTTATGAAAGCGAAGACCACATAAAGTAAAGAAAAAACAAAAAATTGATAAAATAAAATATTAGCTCTTTTTTTCATGATACCGGAAATTTTTAATACCTGATAAAAAAAAAAAAAAAAAAAAAAAAAAAAAGAAAGAAAGAAAGAAAGAAAGAAAGAAGAAGTACAAGAGAAAAACGAGATGGGAATTAATGATACGCAAAACGAAAAACAGAAATAACGAACAGTCGTGACATCGTGGAACTAATGACGTTTCTAAACCAGAAGTCTCAGAGTGTAATCCTAAAAGCGCCGAGTTTACAGATATAATCGCGAACAGTATAAAATGATGTAACAAACATGTGAAAATGGGATATGTCTGGAATGCAATCCTGTTTTAAACGGAAAATGCAATGGCCCGGCGAACAACAACAACAAAAAAAAATCATACTGAGTATCTACTACGACGAAAATCTGCTTTTATGTTTGAAACGAATTTATTTCCAGTCCCTGTCATTTTTTTTTTTTTTTTTTTTTTTTGGGGGGGGGGGGGTCATTTTTCAGCATGGCGGTGTTTAAATCGACAAGAATACAATTCACGGAAAGACCCCAAGGCGTCCGCAACGCATCTTCAGGAGGTCTGCGAAGGTCTCACGTCCAATGTATTTTTTTTCTTCTTTACTTAACTAGAACTTGTCTTTAACAATCAAGATCTGATAGAGAAATGGGTTCTAAGACAGCGCTTATTATTTTTCCTTTCGTAATATCTGTATGTATTTGTGTTGCCTTATATAATGTTTTTATAATATAACGAATTATACTACTATCAGGTACCATATCAATTATATATTTCGGGCATGACTAAAAAAAAAATGTTATTCTACCTATCACCAATATGCAATGATTGTGATTATTCAGTTATTATCCTTAGAGAGGCTTTGGTTATTATTACATACGGATTATTATTACGTGACTGCTAATTTTACTCAACATTAACAATTTAATATTAATTACATTTAAGGTCCAAAACAGTTAATAAGGGGGATTCTTGAAGATGAGATTAAATGTTATAAACCAGATTTGCAATAGTCTACTTCAGTATCGGGGTATTGGAAATAATTTTACAGAATTCATAAGAGGTTTACTTTTATGGTGCAACATAAAACACCAGCGAAATTTGAAAAACATTTTACAAAATATATATGTATACCAGATTACAATTGTATAATACTCATTAAAAAAATTCACGTTCAATAAATAGCAAATGTTTGTACGGTTTACAATAAAATTCCTTTGCACGGTTAGGGTTAAATAAATGGCGCGATACTATATACTTTGGCATAATATTGATAAAACAAAAAAGTTCCACATTTTTTTTTTTTTTTTTTTTTTTTTTTTTTGTTGTTTCCGAGGAGATTACAATTTTTTCCTAACTGATATAGCTGTTTTGAATAATTTTTAAAAAGAATTGATTAAAAAATTACGCAATTTATTTTTTTTCCCTTGCTGAAGTAACAGGGGTATTTTTAGACAGTATTACTTGAAAGTTGGGTTTTTGTGCCAAAGATATCGCCAAATTAGTAAAATATGAAATATCGCATGAACTACTGGATTTAAAAGAATTTGTTTAGTACCATTCAATTCAGCATGGAAACATACATTAAAATATGGTTTTAGATGCAAATTATCTATAAAATCAGATTTTTAAGGAATTTTTTAAAAGTTCGTTCTTTTTTTTTACCACCCATAGGGGTGGGATTTGAAAAATCCTTTCTTAGCGGCACTCGAAGTTATAAGAAGTATTTTTAACCCAATTTTCAAGATTTTAGATTCGGTAGTTTTTTCTGTGGGTTGATTAATACGAAATCCAGACTTTCTTATATATATATATATGAATTACTCTGGTTATATAATGTCTATTTATCCATATATTTTTTAGTAATTTGGTAATCTGCCTTCTATTTCTCTTTAAACTTCAACTGTTTTTAATAATATGATTGTAAAAATACTGTTTTCATTGGTTTATGTAATGGTATAGTCTGAATTACTTTGGATGTATTTATAAAAGTATATATATATATATATATATATATATATATATATATATATATATTTCATCAAAATCGGTTAAGCGGTTCGGAGAAATTTTTTGGGGTGGGCGACCCTTATCACTTAGGGGTATAAAAACTTCATAACAACCTATTCTCAGAGCTACTGAGTATGCATATAAATTTCATCAAAATCGGTTAAGCCGTTTCGAAGAAGTATGGCAACTAACACTGTGGCACGAGATTTTTATTTATTAGATATGCAGTGTTCATATTCCGTAATGATGACGGATCGTGAAGTGAGACTAAGGGGCAAATATAATTATCAGATGGTGTATGGTGTATTTTTTGTCGTCCAATTATCTACACTAGGGATATAGGACCAGGGGGAGTGCCCTTCGTGGGGGTCTTTCTAAGGGAACCTAACCCGTATTTACGCAAGGTTCGAAGAAAACCACGAAAACTCCGAACGGTTAGGCCGACAGCCGCGATTGGGTTCGAACCCAGCACCTGCCGTCTACCAGTTGAGAGGTCCGTACCTCTCGGCCACTGGTGGGGCAATTATCAGATGGATGTGTGTGAATGCGGTTCGAGATGAATTTATGTATGTGCATGAGATATGAGTTTTTAATTCAAAATTTTTAGATAATAAAGGGAACAATTTCTCACCATTAGAAACTATCACCCTAAACAGAAAAATTAGTTTTTATTTAATAAATATTCGAATTGACTAATCGTTGAATCATTTAAAAATTAAACAAATAGAAATAGACCAAGATTTCAAATCGGCTGCCTTGAAATGAAATATACAGATAACGATATTGAAAGAGATTAAAACGGGATAGCAGCTTATTTCTTATGCAAAACTTTTCAGATGTGGTAAGGAAAGTTAGGAAGGAACGTTGTGTCAGTGCCAAAGCATTTCCGATTAAAATAACAACAGTTTTACCCTTGACAAAACTTGAAAGTCTGAGATATTAACAGCCGAAAACCTGTCAATAAAACGGGACGAGACGCGGAAAGGTTGTTTCAGATGTATGGCACGGAAATATTTTTAAATTACATAAGTATATGTAAAAATGAACGATAAAATGAATTGAAAGTGTAACTGAATGGTAATCGTACAGTAACAATGAAAATGTCAATGCAATTTCGATTTCAGAATGTGTGTATTTTAGAGAAATTTATGCATGTTAATATTTTGAACGTTAAAAATAATCGATAACAATTTGGCATCTTCAACTTTTTTTCAAATAAAAGAATGTGCAAACACAAACACTGCAAGCAACTTTTTCAGTTCTCCTATAGTGTGTTTACACTGAACAAGGAGGAATCACGCCTGAGAAACAAGTTACATTTTTTTTTTTTTTTTTTTTTTTTTCGGCTTTTCTAGCAGGATGGTATTGAAACAGTCCACTTTAAAAAGTGAGTTTTTCACTATACTGCAGGGATGCCGCGGACGCGCTATAGCGCGTAAAATACGCAAAAAATCGGCGACGGGACGCAAAAAAATGGATCTTACGCGTCCCGCGGGACGCGTAATTTGCGTCAAAAAATGGCAAAATGGCAAATTTCGTTAAAAAAAATCACGAAATAACGAATAATTTCCGACAAATTCCGTCAAAAAATTCGCGAAAAAATGGCTAATTTTGTTCCAAAATCTCGAAAAAAAGGCAGTTGTATAGAGTAAATACTCAAAAAATCGCGAAAAAACGACAAATTTCGTCAAAAAAATCGCAAAATCGGCAATTTTCATCACAAAATCGTGATAATACGGTAACTTTCGGCAAAAGATTGCAAAAAAAAAGCACATTTTGCCAAAAGATCGCGAAAAAACGGCACATTTCGTCAAAAGAATCGCAAAAAAGGCAAGTTTCGTTAAAAATCGCGAAATAACGAATAATTTCCGGCAAATTTCGTCAAAAGATTCGTCAAAAAAGATTTATTTCCTCAAAAAATTGTGAAAAACGATCAATTTTGTCCAAAAATCGCGATAAAACAGCACATTTTGCCAAAAAATTCGCGAAAAACGGCAATTTTCATCAAAAAATCGTGATAAAACGGTAACTTTCTTCAAAAGACCGCGAAAAAACGGCACATTTCGACAAAAATCGCGAAAAAACGGCAAATTTCATCAAAAAAGCGCTTTAAAACTCAACTTTCGTAAGAGATGCAAGAAAAAAAAAAAAATGCCAAAATAGATTTTTTCTGTTTCAAAAACTAACTTTCCTCCTTCCAAATTATTATTATTATTATGGTTTTGCTGCTCCAAAAACAGATTTTCCTACTTCATAGTCTGTTTTTGATTGTTCCAAATCTTACTGAGTGAACGTAACTCCTGAAAACACCCATTCATTGAACAAAAAGTACCCCTTTACTCAACACAAGTATTCTTTTTTCAGGAAAAATTTCTTTTTCAATAAATCAGTTTTGCCCCTTTTTAAAAAGAAATGCCAACAATAGTGATACTTGTTATCTTCTACACTCAAATAAGCAATTTTTTTTTTAAATATATATTATATATATATATATATATATATATATAATTTAACTTGTATCTTGCACATATTTTTTTTTAAATAAAGACAATTTCTCTTAATAGTTTTTAAAAAATTAATATTCGCTTTAATTATTTATACATTATTATCAAAACAATAATTATTGCTTTTGATTTTTCTTTTGCAAATGAACAAGTTCAGTTTTTTCGTCTAAAAATATGACTTATTATCAGTGGGGACCCGCTTTTCTAAAAAAGGGACCCAGAATTTTAGAAGTCCTGGGTCCCCAGGACCCAGGATTTTTCAAGTCCTGCGGCATCACTTATACTGGATTGATATAGGTTGCAATAGAGAGCTTCCAGTTATGTGTTGAAATTTTGGAAATTAGTAAATTTTTTAGAAATCATTGCAATGGATATGTAGATAACCCAAAGTTTATCATATCTAAATACGTTATATACACATAAAGCACCTTTTTTTCACTCGATGGATATACAGGGGAAGAAATCGTTGGTGGTCAATAGGAAATTGTAGCACATTTGATTAAGCTATATATATATATATATATATATATATATATATATATATATATATAGCAAAGTACTCTACTGGGCCGTTTAAAGTTTCTCCAATGTGTAGTAATAATTCTAGAGTTAGTTTAAAATGGCACTACTCCGTACAAATGTCCGACAGTTCAAAGATATTTTTCCAATGTGCCGTACTATTTTCCGAGCGGACAGTTGTCTGATAAACGCAATACCGTTATTCGAGTACACTATTCCGCTCTTATTTTTCTAGTATTAACGCTTTTCTTATTATACAACCTAACACTAACACACGAAATAAACAAACCCATAAAGTAATTCCACAGCTGTAAATCTTTTAATTAAATTCACTTCGGATATTTGTAATTCAAATAACTTGTATCATTCAAGGAAAAAAATGTCGCGGTATGTCTTCATTTTATATCGTCTTCCCACAAGAAAAAGAACTAAAAACGTTTTCACTTTACCCAACAGCGGCAATACATTCTCGACAAAGTCGTTCTCGCTCTGATGAATTAAATATCAATCTTGTCTAAATAAGATATTGCAGATTTGGAACTTAATATTGTTGCTCGGCGACCGTCTTTAGTTTTAATGGATTAATTACATATGAACCTTGCTTTACACTTCTGGAATGGGATAACGGTAATTTAGATCTTTCGCGTTGTGCAAAATAGTGGAAGAAACGGTAATGACAGATAGATTCGAACAGTTCGTAAATTGTTAAAAGTTGTATTGATCTCTGTTTTCATTTGTCACAATCGTGTTCTTTTAAAATGAAAGACACACTAGTTGAGACAGTTTTTAAAAGGGAAAAAAAAAACTAGTTTGAACAGAAATCACTAAGTAAGTTGCATTCAACCATACATACTTAGAACATTTTATAATTTTCAATTTTTATCCTTTTAGCAAATCAATACAGGTTAAATTGAAATGGAAATTTGGGTCAGTAATGTAATACTGATAGCGATTATTCCAGACATATTTAGCTAGGCGCTTGCAACAATATCTTTTTGTTGTTCTTTAAATTTGTCGTGCTATTTGTAAATTTTAGGGAGTAGCCTTTTATCTAAAACATTTTTAAAACAGATAAACACTAAATATGTAACCAATATCTAGATGAATATGTTTAATCAATATTGTCAATCAATCTGTATACAATAATGAGGAAATAGTGTCATAATTAGGGGTAGGAAAGTACATAAATCTACTCGCCACTGGAGAATGTATTTTCTGACCAGGAAGGGACTTTTAGAGGGTCTTTTAAACACTGAAGTCTTAAAAATATATGTATGCCAAAACGTTTTATAATTTTTTATTCGTTTGCCATAGTTCGTGTTTTTCCAATTTCTGTAACATAAACACGCGAACTAAGTTCTAAACTAACACCAAACTTTCCTCTATTACATATGAGCGGCTCACAACCCATAGCAAACTAAGCCCATCTTAAATTTAAATAAGAAAGAAAGAAATAGTCCATTTAGAAGGTACATAAAATCTTATTTTTCTACTCCCACAGTGCACCAAGTCTGTCTTCACATACGTTAACCAGTGAAAAAAAAATATAAAAAAATGAATTGTATTCTGTAAATTTTTAACAGAAATCAATTTTTAAAAGCTTCAAATATGCGAATCCAGAATTACAATTCATTTATTCTGCCAGCTGGTTTTTGAGTTACAGTTAAAAAAACCACCTGCATGACAATCTATTTTCCAACGACTACAAATGAATTTAAATTTATTAGTTTTAAATTTTAAACCTTCAAAATTGTTGTCTCTAAACTACTTGTCTGAACAACTTCCCGTTTGGCATCCCAAGATAAAATTTACAGAAATAAAACGAATACGACGTCAAAATTAATTGTTGGTATTGAAAATTTTAGAGTTTAGTACAACTTCACTAAGAATAAGAAAACACTCCCTAAGCCTACTATAATAACATAAATTGAGAGAACACATAACTTGTAGTCGAACGGATATTTCCTTCCCTCTTTTTTTGGTGGTAATTCGGTAGAGTTTTTTACTGAACAAAAAGAGAAAAGAGATATTCTTATGGGGGGAGGGGAGGGGGGGGGGCGATTTAAATTTCACAGCGAAAACTTTAATTTCAACTGTTAATCAAATTCACTTGCTTAAACGAGACATTCGAGAATTAATTTTAACTTTAAACGATTAAAAAGATTCACACACATTTTTAAATTAGTGTAAAGTTTTGTATCATTAATCCCACACACATTGTCGAACATAGCAGATTTGACATCAGTCACACAAACGCCAGGCCACGATTATGATGACTAATTGAGGCCCAAGGCAAAGGTAAATTAGTAGGGGGGGGGGGGCTTTCGAATCATTGCAACGTTATTCAAATATAACTGATGGTCTCTCATATGTGTTTGCGTAATGCATAAGCATATTTTCGCACCTTGGATATAAAAAGAGAAAAAATAGCTCCGTCAATTCGAAATTAAATATCTTAATTAGAAAAACACCTTTTTTTTTCCCTTAGTACAGAATATAACTCTTATGTAACTTTAGCAATTTTTTATATTACTTTAAGAGGAATTTAATAACTTCAACATATGGAAGAGTTAGATCGGAAAAAGAAAGTAAATATTTTATAATTTAATGTATAGACTTGGGGGGTCCCTGAAGGCCCGGGACCCTTGGGCAAAGTCCCGATTTGCCCATGCGGTAATAAAAGCCTGACAAACGCACATTTTTACAGCTGTTTACGGTCAAAATGCGGCTTCAAGAAAGCACGTTATCAGGTCGTGCTGTCGAAAAGTGAAAACTAGAATGTTCTAAAAGGCAAATCAAGCAAAAGTGACAAACGAGCACTGAATGGCATGTTTTATGTTCTCTCAAAGCACTAGGCGTTTTTCCCACTGCTCTTTTAAAACCAAATACACCTGCAGTAGAATACAAGGACAAAAGTACAAAAGATTTTTTTCCCCTAGAGAATAAGAATAAACAAGTTCTTCTGCTCACACAACTTCATTTTAGTCGATATCCGATCGGTGCAAATAATATGAAGATCATTTTCAATAAATAAAACACAGCAGGGCACCATTTAAAAGGATTTCGAGGAATAATCTTTTAAAAAAAAAAAAAAAATCTATAATAGGTTTTTAACACCTGCAGTACAACACGATTTCTCAAATTTTCCTGCACTTTAGTTAACGTTAGTTAGTTAAGATTCGAATGATGTAACTAATGTAAAACCCCTTTAATAAATAGCAGACAGCAATCCACCCACGTGTCTGGAAGAAGGGCCAACTCTAAAAAGCTTAAATTAATATTAAGTGTAACTGAAAATTCAGTATTATAAATAAGTATAGACCGAAAAGGGTTTTTAAACATCAAAACCAATTTTCGGTAATCATCTTATTTTCGGCCGAAAGCGAAAACGAAAATGGCCGATTTTTTTCTTTTTTAGTTATCAAACCATAAATAAATATACATAATTATTACTCAATTATAATACATGGCTCAATTTGATTTTGTATGCCTCTGACCAAAACCTTTTATTTTCATATAAAATAAAATGTAATCAATAAATCAACGATACAGAATGATTTCCTATTTTACGAATTTCATCCAATCAAAAAATGTTTTCGATTTATCTTTTATAATGATTTTTGTATATGACCATCTGTTATACCAGAACATTTTCAAACAATTAAATTCGAAACACTTCTGCGGTATCAAACTAAGAATTTTCTATTATTATTAAACTTGCAACATATAATGAGTTTGTGAAAAGCGTCTTCAAAGTTGAGTCCTATATGCATTTCTTACACTCAGGTCTTAAATCACTGATGACTGATAATTATAAACAGTGAAGTTCATAGCAATAAATAAAAAGTGTCTCATTTAAGCCGATACAACTAAAAGAGTAATATTGAAAATTTCTGAAAGAAGAAACGAGATTTTTGAAATACATTCAGTTTCGATCCGGCTAAATTTTCGACAGCATAATCTGATTCAACACGAACGAAACTCCGGTTTTGCGCCGAAAACGAAACCGAATTTTTGATCAATCTCTAATTATAAATATCACCCTATTAATATAAAATGGAAAGAAAAGCGAAGTGTCTAGCTCTATTTAAATTATTTTAAATACATTTCGCGTGGCATAGCTAAAGATGAAACGGACTCAGCTCGAGCCGTCGATTTTTCCACGAATCTTTTGACTCAACACTCAGTAAAAATTTATTTTCACAAACTTAAGAAAAGGAAAAAAAATCACTATCGAGAAAGAAGAAAGTAATGTAAGTTTTTAAAAGTATTTTACAATAATTTAAAAACCAGTTTCAAAGTAAAAATTGTTATTAATGGAAAAATAAGAAGACATATTCTAATTCTGAAGTCTTTTGTCCTCAGAAAATGTTAGTTATAACATAAATAAACCGTGGAATATCCCTGCATATTAACGCTTTCTGTTTGAAGAGCTTTTCCAAAATTACTAGAAAACAGAACTAGTCTCTTTCTGCCACAGCTGAACGAAGATGTTTTGACAGAATAAGAATTGTGCCTTTTGTGATTGGGTAAAAGTAACAAATTTATTAAACAGATTTTCAGGAACACGAAAATCACGAAAGGGTATTTAAGATTGATAGTTATTTCTATGCAAAGAAGAGGAAAATCCATGGGGGTATTAAATAAAAAATTAATCTCGAAAAAAAAAATTAAACTCTATTAACCCCTAGAGGGAGTTTTAATCAAGATTAGCACCAGAAACAGTTAAAATTTATCCTTCTAACATTGGTAGAAAAAAGTTGAAAATTTGCATTTCCTCATTTTGAAGCTAAAATTTTCAAATATTCCAATGTAAATTTAATTCAGTTACTTGCCCATGCATACTTTCAGTACTGGGCTCCGATGACAGAGATTGATTCGAGATGGGATTTAAATTCGTCGAGTTCCTGATAAAGAGCCCGAACGCATCTAATTGCATACGAGAACTGAAGAGAACGAGAAATTCGGTGTAATAAAGGGGTTGATCACAAAAAACGAAAACATAGTATTATGATGTGGCGTAATGAGAGGGAAGGGTTCGTGGGGTTATTAGCCGGGGCCTTTAAAGAGATCAGAGAGAGAACTAAAAAAGAGAAATAGAGGGTCAGATGATACCTCGGGTCTAAAATGTTTTATTAAAAGGTCCCGAAAGAGATCAGCCACGGAACCTGTCATTTTTATATACAGAAGCTATATTGGTTTCCGTTTTTTCTAACCGACATGAGACCACCAACCGACTCCATCAACTAGCGATTCATTGTTAATAGCAGCTATTATATTAAAAAAAGTTATAAATACATACAAATAAACAACAAATATTAATGAGCTGCAACAACTATAAATCTACAGTAATAATAAAAATTAAACAATTGTTTGATAAGTGTGATTAAAAATACTCCAGTTACGTTCAGCTGAAGAAATATATGATAAAGTTATTCTGTTACAATCCAGTTTTATGGCATATTATGTTAACTATCTAAAACTATTGAAATGTTTGTTATATAATTTATTTTTGTTGGTGGTGCTACAGACACATCATTAAATTGTACTGTAAGTCAAATACAAAAATACTAAACGGATTTTTTTTTTTTAGACATATACAGCGCGATACACATTTCATTTTTCACAGTATTATAAAATTTACTGCATCGAAAAACAATTGCTTTGTTAGTTGATTATTGTTTATTTTAATTTTTTCAACGAGATAAAATTATAAATTTTTATTGTTTTAAAAGAAAATGTACATCTATTTCATACATATTCATATTTCCAGAAAAATCGTATGTTATACAACACAAAAAGTGTAAAATTAAACCACGTGTTTCGATGTTTACAGATGCCAAAATATTTAACACGTTAGTTTTGCTTTCGCAAATGGCATACACATCTCTCTGAATTATGTTTACAAAAATCATTTCCAGCAAGCAAAAATGCACGCTTTCAACCCTTATGCGCAGATGAGTCATACAATTTCGGAAAATATTAAGCTAAAATGTACATCAGTAGCGCGCAAGAAAATTTTCAGCTAATCGATACTTGAATGAATCATCTTTTATTTTTGTTCGCAAATGGAAAAAAAAGGTGAAAGTATTCATTTTTCAGAAGAATGAATTAAGTAATCTTTAAAAATTTAAGAATAAATTAATAAAATCTAAAATTTAATACAATAAGATGAGAGAAAATTAAATAAATTAATAAACATTTAAGAAAATCTCAGATGGCATTTAAAATAACTTGATTTTTCGAATATAAAGGTGCTTTCGGAATTAAAACAAATTTTTACTAAATAATCGACAAACATTTTTTTCATAATGTATGAGGACTGTATTATAGGAATTATGAATTATGCAAAATATTATGTTGTTCAATTATAATCATAGGAAAGAGCATTACAATTTTAAGTGTAATATATTTTGTTCCAAATTTCAAAGGCGGCACACTAACTAACAACATAAGTGAACTGAAAAGAAAAAAAATCTATAAATTACCTGACAACATTAAATGAAATATTTTATAAAAAAAATTTAAACAGTCGTCTTTAAAAAAAAAATGTATAATCAAAAATTAATTCGACACATTAATAATAATGAAAGGCTAAATATAATCATAAAGTATAGAATTATTTTTATGTTTTCTCTCAGTAAAATTATTAGCATTTAAAAATAATTTAAATAAAAATACCATTTTACATCTTTTGATTATACATATCATCGCCTCAGATCAACAGTAGAATGTAAAGTAATAATGAAAAAGGAGATGTCTGATTTAGTGCTATGAGAAACTGGGGTATCTAATGGAATAAGTTATGTTTAATACAATATCTCAGATGTGTTTCATAAAAATTTCCTAGTGTTTAGTTTTTCGAAGAAGTAAGTCAGAAATCTCATTTTTTGTTATTACTAGATGTCCTACAATCGCTCTGAAACACCGATATATGCATATTTTAGGGGCAAATCTATTGAGAAGTTACTAGAAAAGAATTATAAAGAATAACAATTAGAAATGCAATTGGAGAATCAAAAAGAAAACATTGTGTGTTAGAAGGAATTTCTAACTCAAAATTGCTGGGTATTGCATCTAACCAAATAAATGAAATAATTGTCTAATGCCGTATCAATAAAATTATCCAGGAATAAAAATTAAACTAGACGAAATTATTCGTACATAGGTTTAAAAAGTTCGAAGGAAAATAATAATATTAATTATAATAATGAATGAGAAACATGCTTTGGTGTATTTTGTGCAGAACATTTTGATATAAAACAGTTATCAGAATGATGTTGAAAAATTGTATGACTCAACGGCAAAACATTAAAAAAATGAAATTTAACTAAACTTTAACTACGTAGAATAATAATAATAAACTCACCACACAAAATTCAAAACAAACATGCCGTTGAACCAGTACTTCATATATAACAGTCTAACAAAATCCTTTGGTAAAGAATTGCAAAAATCGCACACATAAACTTATTCTTGCAATGCAGATATCCACAAAACGTGAATTTTCAGTACAAAACATTCGCGGTTTCTAACTGAATGAAAAAGAAATACGCACAAACAAAGAAAAATAGATTTTTTAGTCACAGCAAAGAGAAGTGCTCTTTAGGCAACACACGTATCCGTTCTCGAACAGAGTTTGTTTTCGACTGTTAGAAACGATTTAACGGTTGACAAAAGTCCAGCTGGTTGCTACGCTAGTGCTGCCCCCTCGCGGTAACTCATGCTTGCCGTACAGTTGAAAGGTGAGAGTTGTTTTGTTTTGCTGTTTTGAAGGAGCGATAAGATCTGCTGCTTGGAGTTAGTAAAGAAAGTATACTCAAAATCAAAACAATCTCCGGTCAGACACGGACGCACTCATAGAAGGTATACTTTCAAGAAGAAAGTAGAGAATAAATAAATTTATGAGAAAAAAATCTGTTCATTAGAGTTATGTAATATTATTAAATGTTTTATAATATTTCATCTTTAAATACACCGAATTAGGAGCTAATGAAACAACAAATATCTAACACTTAGCATTAGAAATCATTGGTAGTTCGTTATCATTTTTCTGTTGTTTCATTGGTGTTATATTGCTAAACTTTTGACAATTTTATAAAAGCAAGTCTCACTTTTAACACATAAAAATGTAGTAAATAATCTTTTTTTTTAATTCAAAACACACTTAAGTACCAAAATTTTGTTTTAAATGCAGATTTTCTTTTTCTTTTCTTTATTTCTTTTTCTTTTTGTAATTATGAGTGCAGTTAGTGATTCCAATTATTTACTCGACAAGTTTTAAAAACCCGATAACAGCTCATTTTCTCCATTGTGGTTGGACAATGTTATGAAATTAAAAAAATGTTTTTATTATCACCTTCAAAAATTGTGTTCTAGTACTGATAAATGATAAGATAGAAATATATAAATGAAAAAAAATATGTTTTTATTATCACCTTCAAAAATTGTGTTCTAGTACTGATAAATGATAAGATGTAAATATATAAATGAAAAAAAAATATGTTTTTATTATCACCTTCAAAAACTGTATTCTAGTACTGATAAATGATAAGATATAAATATATATATATATATATTTACTTTTCGACATTTTAAAAATCGCATGAGCCCTTAAAATGAAGGATATTGACACTTTTTTCACTGTTTAACTTATGACTATTGTGAAGTGATTTGGTGAACGTTGACCAAAATTGGTGATTTTGTGCATTTATTCTTTTTCTACCAATAGTCAGATTTAGAGTCGACGCAACAATTGTCATTAAGAAAGACATTATTAGATAAAGAAATCTGCATTATAAATTACGTTTTATTTTTTAGTCATGCTTCATTAACAAATTTTAATCTTAAGTTAAAAATCAACTATACTAAAGCTAAAAAAGTAAAAAAAAATCATGAAAAGTTTCTTTTTTAACCCAACTTCAAATGACGAATAATAATAATAACTGTAATAATATATAAATAATAACTGTAACTGTAAATAATAACTGTATAATAACTGTAATAAATAATAAATAATAACTGTATAATAACTGTAATAATAATATATAATAATAATAAAAACTGAATAGAATCTTTATTTCTTCGTTAATAAACTACTTTTTATTTTTTAGTAATGTGTTACGGACAAATTTTTATCTTTTAAGTAAACGATTAACTCTATTAAAGCGAAAAAAAATCATGAAAAGTTTCTTTTTTTAAATCCAACTTCAACGTCAAATAACGAATAATAACAACACGAATTAAAAAACTGAATAGAATCTTTATTTCTTTGTTGTAATCGTTGCTTGAAACTTTTTTCTTTAAACTTATAATTAAAAAAACATTTCCTCCCTCTGTGTAAAATTGCAACAAACATTTACAACGGAAATCGTTATTAAAAGAAATATTACAAAACCAACCGCGCACACTCATTTCGTCAGGCTCAGTTCTACTTGCATCTTGCATAAACATCGAGCTTTGAAGACGAAAAAAAAAAAAAAAAAATCGATTTTTTAAAAAAGTTCTTTTTTTTTTCTTTTTCGCATCCCATTTTATGTAATACAGCAAAAGACTGAAACCGAGGCATGTATAAACACTTTTATCAATGACGGCTTCTTTTTTTCTCCCTGTTCTTCAAGAATGGAAATTTCCAGAGCAATTGAGATATAGCGGATAACAGTGTTCTTTTTAGCTTTTGTTTAAATAAACTGACCACAGAGGCGTGGAGAATGGAGTTTTTTTTTTCCTTTTCGGGAAGAAGGAAAAGAAGGCCAGCTTTTTTTCTTGCTTTTAATCTCGTTCGTTTTGTAATCTCTCTGACATGTTGCATGAAATGAACCAAAAAAGGGGAATACATAAATAAATAAATAAAGCTGATTTCAATTTTTTTTTCTTTCTGGATTGTAACTACACATCAGTGGTGCCGTTTGTTCCAGTTGATTATCTGCATCAGGGATATCGGCTTGGGGGGGGGGGGGGGGCAGGATTAGACAAACTAGTAAAGTTTGTAGTTTATCTAGAGGGGATGGTAGGTTGCACTTCAAGACAGACTTTCTAAGGATACCCGACCCATGTTTAGGCTAAAACTATGCAGGTTCGTATAAAGGAAGACACGGAAAATTCTGAACCCGAACGGTTAGGTCGACGAGCGCGACATGGTTTTTACAACACTTTTTGTCCTCCATTTTTGAGACCAAGAGGGTCAAATAATACAAATCTGACCCGCGGTTAAGATCTTGTTGATTTTAAATGTTTTGAGTTTTAGTTTGTTTCGGGTTAGGTTTACACTCTTTGGTTTTGGTTGGGTTTATTCGACATTTCAAAAAGGAAATCCTGAGTATTTTTCAAATGAAAAAAATATGTACATTTGAATATTAATGAATATGTGTATTTATTTTTATACAACAAAGATAAAATAACTGTTATCAAAGATATTTGTATTTTTCCCTTATTGTAATAAAATATTTTTTTTTTTTCAGTTTGATTTTGTGTTTAAATATTTCGCATTTGATCTGGTTTATGTTGACCAATTTTTTTCGGGTTGGCTTTAGTAGAATCTTCCGGATTGTGTCGGATACAACCGGGGTCGTGTAGGACTCTAAGCAGAACCTCTCAACTGCTTTTGGGCCAACTACAACCCAAAATTCCTTATAACTAGACACTATTTTTTAAAAAAAAAATCGACAAAAGATTTTTTTTTTATTTATTTATTTATTTTTTTTTTTTTGGCATTGGTGTTTGTTGAGATATTGATGATTGGTTCCGTGTTGCATTGTATCGGATATATAGATTTTATCAGAATCAAACCCGACCACCAATTCGGAGATATTATTATTATTATTATTATTTTCGTTGCGGAAAAGATTGTCATTTTTTCGATGCAGGGCGGATTCATAAATTGTTTAAGGTAAGAGTCGGTTTCAGGTTGGGTTTGGAGGGTTGTACACCTGAGGATCAGATTCGGGTTGATCGAAATTTTCAAAAGAAAGTCCAGAAGAACGTTTCAGATTAAAGACTCTGTATTTGAATGTTAACGAAGAATGTCAGAAGAATTTTTCAGATTAAAAACTATGTATTTGAATGTTAACAGAGGTATATTTATATTTGTATGTTCATTTTCTTACTTAAAAGCTAAAATTTATATTAGAGATATAATTGTAGAACTAATTCTGTTAAAAATAAATCATTTAAAAAAGATACAGGTACCAATCAAATGGAATTAATGCCAAGTTTTGAATCCTAATCATAAATTGTATTCAGAGATCACTATAAAAACATGGACGATTTTATGGACATTGTGTGGCAATCGGGACTCCAGTTCAATTCACTGTCTTTAAATGGAAAAAACTAACAAACTAAAAAAAAAAAAAAAAGAAAAAAAAACGGAAATTTTTCTAGAATTTACGGAATTTTTTTATTTTTGTACTGTCGAAAAGTATGTAACCGATTTCTGTTTATAAAATACTATTACAAATATACTATTACTTAATAACAATTAAAAAAAAAAAAGTCACGAATGGCAGCCTCAGACTTTTGTTGAACTAAAAAAAATGCTTTTGGGTATAAATATTTATTAAATATATATATTTACTTTCCGACATGTAATATAATAAAAGTATTGTAATTATGATTTCGATTTGTGTGCGCCCATGAGTAAACTCGATTATGCACAAGCAGTATTTCCGATTGAGCTCCTATTAATCGAATAAGCTATGTGACCGATTCTATAGGAAAAATTCATAAAAGAAATGTGACAGAATGTATAGAATTTTTTTCAGAATAATGAATAATTAATAGTGCAGAGGTAACACCTCCAATTTCAAAACGGCAGATCCAGTGTTCGAATACAGCCAATTGCATAGTGTTAGAAAATTATAAAAATCCCTTTTATTTCTGGAAGCATACAGCAAAGTTTGGAAAGTTGAGAACAGTTTTTTTTTTTTTTTTTCAATTGTTTGGCAAAGCAATATAGATAATACAGATGACATATGTAAATAAAAAGCGTTCTGATATTTAGTTAATCTCCCCTTCCCTCTTTTGCTTAAAGAAAATTCTTTAATATTTTACACAATAAATTACTGCCGCTATTTTGAAAGAGGAAATGTTTTTTATGACAAACGGTTACACAAATTAAATTAGGGTTTTGTCTTTTGTGCAAGGCATAGAGCTCCGAAATAAAAGACGAAATGTATTCAAGGCAAGCAAGCATTTTCCGGTTTGAATTGGAGCTACGAAACACCTGACAAATCGAGTTCGTGTTTGACTCGCAAGTCTCTCCCCGATTTTAAACCTATAGGCATAAAATGAAATATATTTTCCAAATATCTCCAAGGAAATTAATATTTATAACATATTTTTTCCTTCTTTCTTTCAGATAACAAAACTTTTCTAAAATATATAGTTGGTTTAATAGTTTGTATTAAAATTAAGGATCGACCAAAACAGGTTTTTAAGACCGAAACCGAATTTCGGTTATCTTCCTATTTCCGGCCGAAAATGAAAACGAAAATGTCCCAAAAAATTTTTATGTAATTAATACATACATAAATATATATAAATATTTATTATGTATGTTTATTAAATATACTTAAATATTAATCAATTATATGTATGACCCAAGCTGGTTCTCTGTTCTTCTGACAAACCTTACTTTCATATGCAAATAATGTAATTAATTCATAAATGTCACATAATTATTTTCTTATACAAATTTCATCTAATTAAAAAAACGTTTTATTTATACATACCTAAATTTATCTTTTATAATGATTTTTGTAAAATGATCATCCGATATACTTGAACTTTCGCAAAGAGACGAAGTACTTTTGCGGTTTCAAACTAAAAATTTTCTATTTTAGATAAGCCCGCAGCTTTTAATATGCACGTGAGGAATGTCTTCAAAATTTAGTCATATAGGAATTGCTTGCTTTATAGATTACACTCAAATCTTGAGTTAGCCATGACTGATACACTGTGAAAAAAATTTTCCTGAAAAATACAGAAATTCTACTGGTAATGTAGACGCCAGTACTATTTCCGTAATTTAACGGAAATTTCTTTCTGTAAATTTCAGGTAAACTTCCGCGATTTCTAAGACTTCCGTTTTTTTTTTTTTTTTAACAAAGTTTCCTTCGTTTTACATATTTCTGTAATTAAAAAGTTCCGTTTTATCACATAAAATTGTCCTTCATTTTAGATATTTCTGTATTTAAGAAGTTCGTTTTTTCGCATAAAGCTTTCCTTCATTTTATATATTTCTGTATTTAAAAAGTTCCGTTATTTGTCATAACGTTTCCCTTCATTTTACTTAAGAAGTTCCGTTTTTTGGTATAAGATTTCCTTCATTTTACATACTTCTATATTTAAAAAGTTCAGTTTTTTCTACAAAATCATACTTTTTTAAAACACAATTCTGTATTTAAAAACTTCAGTCCTTTTTAGAAAATTACTCTTTTTTTTTTTTTTTTTTTTTTTTTTCTTTTCCATTTTTTTCAGAACTTTTTTTTACACCTTTGTTTTTCAAAAAAAAAAAAAAAAAAAAAAAAAAAAAAATCCATTTTTCATCTTTCAGTAATAATAATAATAATAATAATGTGAAAAAAAGGAGAAAGGATATTTGTTTTTATTTATAAATTTATTCCAGCGTTGATGCAAGGTGATTTTATTCAGAAAATTGCTATTTTCATTAAAAAAGTACTTTCTGCAATCAATAAATTTTGAAATTAAGATAAGATACTTTTGCTGGAATGCAAGCTAAGCATTAATAATAGTAACTTTGGTAATGTTCTCTTTTTCTGGTAAGACTTACCCCCCCCCCCCCTTTTTTTTTTTTTTTTTTTTTTTTTTTTTTTTTTTTTTTTGAAAGTTTTGCATTTCTAATTCTTTAAAAAAAAAAAAAGAAAAAAAAAGAAAGAAAGAAAGAGGGAAAGAAAGAAAAATAAATACATGAAATTTTTTAAGTGGTTATCTTTCATTAAAATGAATATTTTTGAAAGGGTATGATCACTTTATGCACTACTCAACACCTATTAATTTGTATCTATTGATCTTTTATTTTCTACATATACCATTTTCCAGCTTGATACACAAATTTTGTTTCAATGGAAAAAAATTTCCGATTTATTCATGACATTTCGTTTTCATCTCCTTCAACATCAAGTCCATGTTAAATTATACAAACATTTTCCCCTTTTTAGGTGCGTTCGTAATTATGTAAATACGTAGCACCGATTGTTGTCGCTCAGTCCGTCAGTCTGTCCGTCTGTCTGTCTGTCTGTCCGCATATAACAACGCAAAAACTACCCAACCGAATCGTTTGAAATTTAAAATACGTAATTATAACAATTTTTTCGAGTCATTTCAAATTTTATGAAAATTGGATGGATAGATCAATTACAGGGTCAATCAAAAGGATTCCGTTACATTACGGTCAATGGGGGAAAAAAATTTCAAATGCATTTTAATCGTTTGAAATTTAAAATATATAATTATTGCGTAATTTTGTCAAGTAATTTCAAATGTTATGAAAATCGGATGGATAGATCAATTACAGGGACAATCAAAAGGATTCCGTTACATTTCGGTCAATGGGAAAAAAATTTCAAATGCATTTTAATCGTTTGAAAGTTAAAACATATAATTATTACGTAATTTTATCGAGTCATTTCAAATGTATGAAAGTCGGATGCATAGATCATTTACAGGGACAATCAAAGGTATTCCATTACATTACAATGGTCAATGGGAAAAAAGATTCAAATGCATTTTTATGATGTTACACTTATTCGAACATAATAGAATTGGCATGAATCTATGAAATATATACTAAAATATGCATTCTGTACAATCTGTGATGCAATGAATTTTTATTATTAAATTACAGGGCCACACAAAAGTATTCCCCTGCATAATGTTATACGGGGAAACATTGTTTGGGGCGTGTTTTAATTATATTCAACTGTTTCACATTTTATGAATAAGATATAGGTTTCTGAGGTGTAATAAAAACTACTTCCTGCATATTTACAGAACACACAAAGATTTCGACTACTATACTGTATCCGAAGTACGCTCTACTATATCAGCAAGATCTGAATATTTTTAAAACTTCGTTATCGTACGAACGCACCTCATTTGCTACGTTCACGTGCAATTTCCAACTTCACTTGAGACAGGCATATATCATATAAATTATAGAAAGTACACAAATAAAATTGTAATAATACAAATTTATAAGGGGAGAGACGAATCTAATGAATACATTAATTATTTATTTGTAAAAATTACGATAAATATATTTTTTTTATAGAAAAAAATTCTTTAAAGCAGTTTTTCCTGTAAAAAATAGTAATTTTTACTATAAAAACTACCGATTTTTTTTCAGTAATAAATTTTAATCTATTAATTTTTACACTAACAAATTTTTATATATTTATGCAAAAGAACTTAATCTAATCGAGTTTGGTAATATATTATTTTATAAACTGCAAAAATTGAAATTTTAAAGTTTTTTTTTGTTGGGGGGGGGGGGGGGTTAAACACAGATAAATTTAATAATCAATCAATAAACTTGCAACTAGCTCTGAATAATAGTAAAAACAATTCATTTATTTAGTATAAAAATGAGAACACTTTGGGTATTTTAAGTATAGATGCTTAGAAATAATTTCATAAAGAATTAAAATTTTATTAAAGTACACACATTTGCCCTTTTCTTTCTTTATGAGTAACCATGCGAGAATTCAGATCACTTTTAATAGTATGTGGAGACAAGAGTTGGAAGACAACATATATTAAAAGAAATGTTTTTAAAAGCAAAGAAACCATAAATCCTATCAGTCAAAACTCAATTAAGTATCCCAAAACAATACACAACAACTGTTTATTATTATTATTATATTTTTAAAACAAAAAAGCTTTTAAGCTATCAGATTGGGAAAAAAAATGGTTCTTATGGAAACATCAATTTTGATAAATAAACTTCGAAGCTTGGATTTTACTCCTCTGAAATCCTTGTGAGTCATCAAACACAAGTGATAACACCTTTTTATTGTTTGTTCTTTTAATTTTATTTGATATGGAATCAGACTTTAAGATAAAAAATAATACATCCAAAACGCAAACAATAAAAGCAGGAAACGAGCGAAACAGAAAAATAACTGTAATGAGCATATAAAGAGTTTTTCGATTCTTAAGAATTATCATGGTATTGCCAACAAATCCGGAATCTGGCAGAACGATGGCAGAAAATTGTGGACTATGATGGTCTCTACATTGGACAATAGTCCTTGTTGCTTTTGCTGTTAATTTGCGCATAAAAACGCAACTTTTACGAATTTCCCAGAACTTTTTGCTCAACCTAGTAATTCATAAAAGCAAGCCAACTAAGACTGAAAAGGGAAGGAAAATTTTTAATTAAATATAAAATTTTAAGCCAGTCTTAAGCTGATTAAAAGTAAATTATGACATAATATCTAACAAAGATAATAATAATCAAACGCCGAAAAGAGTTAGTGGAAAAAAGGTGTATAATAGCAGATCTTCCTGTATAACTTTTTCATGATAAGGGAGGAGCGGAGTAGACGAAACGCTCGCTAAGTAAATATAGAAGTTATAACTATCTGTCGTAAAAAATCATATATCAAATGTGAGGTTTCTACTGAACAAAGAAAAATGTAATTAAAAAGAAGAGAGAAACTATAGAAGGGGAACAAAAGAAAAAAAAAACTTTAAGAAAATATGATTTATAGATCAGGAAAAAGCAAAAAGGTTTATGTCTAAAACTGTAAGAAGTAACAGATTCTGCAATAAGTTGCTATTGAAAATCGTAAAAATATTGCTAATATTTTTATTTGGTCTTAGCCACCATTAGTCAAACGTACAATAGAAGCGTCTCTCAGAGCTTAGGTATCACAGATTAGCTAAAAAGAAAATGGGACAATATAATGAATGAGTTAGTTTTACATTTACGCAGGCTTCATAAAAATTACTTATACAAAGATGTTGACTAACCGTTAATAACGCTAACTGTTCTGAAATGACAACTAGAAAATGTTTGTAGATTTTTTTTTAATTGTAATAATTCTTGTCCAAGACTGTGCCCTGCTTCTGCTCTTATAGTAGTTATAAATGTTTTTACATAAAGAAGAGCTCATTCCTTTAAAGTCATTGCTTATTCTATCTTATTTAAGTTTGTATACTTGTTTAAATTTACTTATTAAGTTTGTAATTTTCTTCAGTATCTTGTACTAATGTTTTTATTTTTTTTATAAGAAATTTAATAATTATGATCAAGTCTTCTTTAAGTTTTTTCCCCCTCTTAATTTACACCAGCACATTAAAAATACAATCTTTTCATAGGTGAAAATAGAGTATAAGCCAGAAAAAAATATATAAATAAAAAAGAAGCTTATAAATTTCAAACTTTCCAACTTTTATATTAACTTTACAGTATAGACTACGAACAAATATTTCTAAACGTTTCTAAAACACGCAGACAGCATCTAAAATTTAGCTTGAGGTGGTTATTTGCCAGAAAAGAAATAATATTTCCATTCGCAAAAGAGTTAAATAAATGAGATACCTCTAACTATAACTTAAAACAATTGCGATACTTACATAAATATTTTATAATAAGCGCAGATGTTTTTTTTAGACAAAAAGCAAAAGAGGAAAATATACTTATTCTTAAATAAACTTTATTTTTAAAGATGGGCAGAATAACAAGCGAAACAAGTATTACTTAAGTATTCTTTCAAACAAAGCCAGAAGTAGGTAAAGAAATAATAAAAGAAAGATTTTAAAAGATATGTATAAGAGGATTTGGCAGCGCTTTATTATCATACCAGATTATTATTGCTTTCCTTTTTATTAAGCAATGATTACGTATTAACATTAAATGCGTTTCAAAATAAGAGATTATTTTTCGCATAAAAATAAATCACTATTTATAAATGCGAAAATAATTTCAACGTCAATTTATTCCTAGTAATAAAAATTTTAAAGAAAGCTTCAATATAATTCAGAGCAGTGTTGCCAATTCATCAAGGTGGAAAAGGTTTCAAAGTTTCTTATAAAAGGCCTAAAAAGGTGTTAATTTTCACGGGAAGAAAAGTACTAACAGATTTTTATTTTATTTTATTTATTTATATATATATATTTTTTTTTGGGGGGGGGACAAAAAAGCGCCAAATAAATTAATACTGGGTGCATATAGGAACAGCTGTAATCAATTGTATTACTTAAAAAAATGTATTTGTTAAAAAATTGAAGCAGTTAAGAAAGAGTTTAACCCTCAGATGACAAAGTGGGGTCATTTTCCAGACACCAGCACACGTTTAATCCTAATATGAATTAATGATCATTTTATTTTTTTTTTAATTTTTTCATTCCAAGAATATTGCATTTTGTAATTCTTTCTATGGCTTCAACTGTTATTTGTGTATTAAAGTAATTTTTAATGCAAAGGTTTGGATTTTTTTAAAATGATAAATAAATATGTGTTGCATAATTATAGGGTTACTGAATGACACCCACATGACCTTTCAGGATTCAAATTTCCACCTGGTTATTCGAAGGTTAAGAGTTTTACATGCAAGTAATTGAACCAAACTTCAGAAAACTTGCAATGTATCATGTTTTTATTTAGAGAAATAACTAATAATTAGATAAAAAATAACTAATAAAACATCAAAATTTAAAATTCTGCTGACAGAAGCATTTGATAATACCGATAATAGGCTAAACAATTCAAGAAACAATGCTAAAATATACATTTAGCGTGGATGAAACATAGCTAAAACACTGCAATTCAGTGTTTGGTATTCATTACATAAATGAGACACACATTTTTATAGTAAGGTATTTTTGCCAGCCTATTGCAATAGTGGATTATTTTACATTCGAAAACTTTTTATTTAATAAATTGTGAAGTCTTAACAAATGAAGGGGCAAGATTAAAACGATTATAATCAACCCCCTCCCCCTTTTTTTAAATTTGAGATATAGTTGCATCTGATATCTTGAGATGTGTACCGTAACTTGGCAATTTTGGTACGAGGTAATAAGTAATGCTTTGAAAAAATACAGATAAAGGGCGAAGAATTATGGAAGTCAGTGGTCATAAAAGAAAAAAAAAATGATGAGTAACTATCATATCTATCTATAGTTATCATAGTTTCCCCCTGACCTAATAAATATCTTTCTAGTTTTCTTTCTCTTAGATTTTTTTTTTTTTAATTTTTTGAGGGAGGAGGGGTATTATAAAAACATACCAATATGAAAAATTAATCTCCCTAAAGAACCTGATGAAACAGTGGATTATCTTCAGCCCAAAACATCTTTCATCCGTGTCTTTTTATGGTGTCCAGAAAAAAATGTTTCACCTTACTCAATTATCTTTAAATTTTTTTCTCGTCTTTATTTTTTATTTTATTTAATCATTTATTTTCTACAGTGATTAAAATTATGCAGGTCCAACCCCTAAACATAGTATTGAATAAAGAAATGTGGGAGCATATAATATGCTTTATTTCTGAAAGAAATAAAACTACACAAAAATATTGCAGCCAGGTGATTTTGTCAACCTGATAAAACAGTCAAAAACTACTTTCATCCGTGTCTTTTTTTTTTTTTTTTTTTTTTTTTGTCAATTTTTCACGTTTTTATTTATTTATTATTTTTTTTCATTTATTTAGTAATTTTTTTTTCATATTAAAACAGATCGACATACAAAACTTTATATCTCTACTGTAATAATTGAAAAAATAAAACGTCCATTGTCCATCTAAAAATAACCTTAAATAAAGAAAAAATTTTGATATCTGTGATGCGCATTATTTGCGAAAGAAATAAAAGAAATAAAACGATACAGAGGTAAAGAATCTCCAAATATGGATCAGTATAGAGATGTAAATCCGATCTCCAGGTGGGCAGCGATTATCAAATAATTTTAACAGCCGTTTACTCAGCATAGATACTAACATTTTTCTTTTCTAACAGCTGCGAGCTTCAAAACCAAGCAAGGACAACAGCTGCAAACGGACACTATAGATAATAAAAAAAAGAAACGCATTGTTCGAAGCGCAGGTAGATGCTGCCAATCAATCGAAAAATATCGGCATTTCAGTTTTTTATCCGTCATAAACACCGGTATAGTCTGTAAAATCCTGATAAATGTTTTAAGAGTTCCTAGAAATTGAACAATACCGGCATTTCGGCTTTTCATGATTTAGAAACAGGAGTATAGCTCTTAAAATTAAAATATAAGTATTTTGCTTTTTTTTTCCCCGCATTGCTTTTAGCGCTTTTTTATAATGCCAGATTTATACAAAAGAAGAAAAATAAATTATTTCAATTTGGAAGGTAGTAAAACTAATTAGAATGTAAAGTCGAAAAATCAGTTGAGCGAAAAAGTAAAAATAAGATTTTTTTCCCCCCTTAAGAGTGTATTATTTGATCCAGCTGCCAAGAATAATGTTAAAGCTTTCAAAATTAACCAAACATTAATATTTCTGTTCTTTACTGTTGAAAATTTCAGCTTATACTTAAAGGTTTTTTTTTTTTTTTTTTTTTTTTTTTTTTTTTTAACGATTTCACAATTATTTTAAAAATACAAGATTTTTTTATGTATGAAAAACATCAGAACATCATGAATGATAAAATATTACTGAAACAGAAATTAAGTGAATTAAATTCTACTAATTGTAAAATTTAAAATATGGAAAAAGTTGCATTATATAAGAGGACGGGGAAAAAATCTCTTCTTTTACATAAATGTAAATGAAATATCACTCAGTAATTAATCTGAAACTAGAGAAAAATAGGATATTTGTTTTTCTAACATTTCAAAATGAAATGTAATATAATTTATGGAACCTTTCTGACGTTAGATAAAATTAATTTTTAAGGCAAACAAACATCTCATCACAAAATATAAAAAATCATATAGCTAAACAAACAGTATGTAGCAGAGATACATTGCATTCCCCCAGCAAAGAAAATTAAAGAGCCCATACTTTTGCATATTACCTGCACATTCAAATGTAACATTATGAATTTGTATTAGGTATTATTTTTTAAATGCGTTACAATTAAAAAAAGTGGTTCTACAGTGTCACTGGTTACTAATCACATATTTTACCTTTATACAGTGCTAAAAAATTATTAAACATATGCGTTAAGGGTGTTCAACTGCTCTGCTTAACATGCGCAAAACATTTTGACACATTTACAATTTTATTTTTTAACGGAAAGATATAAAATTGGAATGCCTGACTATGGAAGCGATTTCGAATCAAACTTAATTTTTCATTTTATGATAGTTAAATTACCTATCAGTTCTAAGCTATTTCGATGGCGTGATCACCCGTTTTTCTCCTACCTTTCTGCTTTCGTCGGGAAATATGCTCAAAAACGTCAACTTTGAAGACTTGTTATGAAAAATCTATTGTGTTTTTTTTTTTTTTCTTTCCTAAAGAAAATTGAGTGCAATTACTGAATAACAACATCCGCTAGTTTCATGCATTTTCGAACAAAAATAAATTAATGCATGTGTCACAAAGTTGCCCGTTTTGATTTAAGAACACCCTTAAGGAAGAATATGGATACATATTACAATAAAAAAAAAATAATAACTTACAATGTAAAAGCTATAACACATGTCTGTAAGAGACTCTCTATGCAACTGGGGTACGGCCAAAAATGCAAAAAGGAACTTACCTAAAAAAAAAAAAAAAATAAACATTGTTAAGCTAAGTCGATAAGCATAAATACATAAAATAAACAAGAACTTAGATGGCAAATAAATAACGAAAAACTGAATAGCACTTCGTTTCTTATGTTTAGATGAAAATATTAGATTTGAATTATTTGTTTAGACGTTAACTTTCAAATTCTTCATTTTATTATTTATTTCAAAGATTTTAATTGCTACAAATTCTTCATATTATTCCTGCATAAGCCTGTTTCAAAAGTTTTCTAACAGCCTTTGAAAAATGCAGCTTGAGCGTATAGTTATATTTTCAAATTTAAATCAATTATGCATTGTTATACAACAAACTTCATATCGAATTGTAATTTTTTTTTTAACCTTTCTAAAATACAATATTATTTGAAAAGTTAATAAATAATGACTAGTAAGTAAAAAACATATTAAAAAATAAAACTGGTTCCTCAATAAAATTTACTGATTAGATAAAACTAATGGTTTGTAATTTTACCTCATTCCCTATTGATTAAAAAAACATTAATTTAAAAAGAATCAAGAAAAAAAACGCATTAGCTTTATAGTTTCCTTCCATATGTTAAACATATAAAGTAGCGTTGTTATTTTAAACCTTAAAACATTTAACATTTTTTATCATATTATTGTCACAGTCAATTTTCAAAATATAGTTAGATACACAAATGCTTTCATAAAGCTCTAAAAGTTTTACCAGTGAGGTACTAGTGCTACAGTTAATAAGTATTTTCCCAAATTACAATAATTTATGCGTATGGAATTTGTGTCATTTAGAAAAATGCTTCTGAGGCTTTGTTTGTTTGCTTTTCTTCATTTCCGCCAATTATCTACACTGGGGATATAGGCCCTAAAGGAGGGGGGTGCCCTTCGTGGGGGGGTCTTCCTAAGGGAACCTAACCCATATTTAAGCAAGAAAATCCAAGGTTCGACGAAAACCACGGAAAACTCCAAACGGTCAGGCCGACGGCCGCGATTGGGCTCGAACCCAGCTCCTACCGTCTACCAGTTTCGGAGGCAGAACCTCTCGGCCATTGGTGGGGCAATGCTTCTGAAGCAAAACAAATTAAAAGTTATACATATGCATGTATTAATTTATATTAAAATACCATGAATTCATAAAGCTGTTGATAAAATAAAATGTAGGTAAATACAAATTTATCTACGAAATAATATGCAAAATCCGTCGTAAGATAAATTCTTTTTAGTACAAAATTTCACTTAAAAAATTAAAAAAAAATTAATTTTATTTTAATTATCGTTTTCTTGTTCATATTTAAGTAAATGATGAAAAAAAAAAACACTGAATTAACCATAGATATAAAAATGATTGCCTAAAGAGGAACAAAATAATAATCACAATAAAAATAAGTGACACAAAAAAATAATTGTTTATGGTTCAACTTCATATATCATAAATACATTAAAAAACATACAAAATTTCAGTTACATTTTTGCGAATTATATTTTAACTTTACATCTAATTCGCTTTATTAGCGCAATATTGGCAAAATCTTGATGAAATATTGGGTAAATTTTAAGGAATTTTTTTTAAATACTGATGGCAGTTTTTAAATCCTGTAAACATTAACCAGGTAGCATTGATTACATAATAACAGCTTAATTGATTATTAAGAAATTAGTTTAAAAATTTAGTTGCTCTTAAATTTATCAAAAAAATATATCAATGAACCAAAATATAATAACAACTAGATTGATTACATTTATATAGTTTCAAGCAATTAACTTCTTAAATATTTGGTCACTTTACAATGTCTTCAAATCAACAAATCAATCTATTTTTAAGAAAGAATATGCCAACTTGAATTCCAAACGAAAAGTAACATTTTGATTCACTAACTAAACATGTGATCTTCCTACGCTCGTTTTCAATTCGCTAATTCAAAAGGAAACGTGACTTATCCGATAAATTCACATTTTGAAAGTACATTTTTAAAAAATATCCATTGACCGGCATTATCATGTATTTTGATTTAATTAAATTTTTAATATGATAGTTCATTGCTATAAAAAAAAAATTACCCTTTTTTGTAATTGAAGATGATTTTATTCAATGTTTTTTCATTATTCGAAAAATAGTGCCAGGGTCAAAAAATGTTACATATATATAATATTCAGAACATAGCAACAGACAGAATATAGAAAGGATATGCGTTTTACAGTAATAATGATAATTTTAAGAATTGAATATTTCCAACTGAGTGAAAAATCGTCCAGACCCGGAATCGTACCCACCATGGCTTACAACTCATTTTTCGCTCAGATAACCTTATCGGTAATAACATCTGGTTTGTCATTTAGACAGCTCAACAGAATAAACCACAGAACTCCATAAACGATGGGTACGTAGATATACAACTATTTTAACACAATCAAACTGATTGGTAACGTTATCACACGAATTGACTATTTCCAATTGAGCAAAAAAGCCAAGAATATGGGTTCGATTCCCGGCCAGGGCAATTTTTCGCTTGTTTTGAAATACTGAATTCGTAATGATAACTTTATCAATCTGTTTGATTGTGTTAAAATAATTGAATGGATAATTCCATGAAAAATTCTCATGTCTGTCACATACAGTGCTACCAGTATTTTAGAACGGAAAAATGTGACTTATTTCATCGGAGATATCTCATCAATTGAATAGGGCGAAGGAAACTTCGAAAATAACGGTGGCGAACAAGGATAGCGATTTTTAGCTGTGTGACAGACATGATAATTTTTCATGGAATTAACCGAATAATAATTTTGTTATAAAAATATATCGGAAAGAAAATTTTAAAGGACTCTTCAAAACGCTCTTCAAAAGTCAATTTTCATAAGTATGAGCATGAAAGCAGAAAAAAAAAACAATACGTTTCGAAGGAATCTGTCTTTTTCAAAACACATCGTTGCAAGAATGGATTCTTCTGCTCTTAAGTAGTTAGAGGAGTCTCAGAAGAGCAGAATATATTTATTTCTCGAAATTTTTATGATGTATCCAAGAAGTTAGTTCTCCATAAAACTAATTAACAATATTTTATTTACTTCTACTTAAACGCTGATATAACTTTGGAATTATACCAAATAAAATGCCAATACTGATGAAATATTTCCAATAAAATGGAGAAGAAATTTTGTACTTTCTAAATGCAAATATTACATTATAAATATTTACAGTGCAAAGCAATAATCTAACACTGACACAATATTGAGTTGCTATTGATACGTTACTATGGCACAGGCGTGAGAATTTATTTTGTGTTGGTACATTATCAGGAGAAAAGGAAATTTCTTAGTTTTCTTTTCTGTTAACAAATTCTTGACAAATTAATGTAAAGACAAGATAAACAGTAGAACCTCGCTTTTCTATACTTTTCAAGGGCGGTAACTGAAAAAGTGTATATTACGAGTAAACATATATTCCGGAAACATAAAAGTATGCCGTATTGAAACACATACAGCAAACAGTGATCGAAAAGGAAAATGAAAATTCGATATTACATAATTGCAAAAAGTTATATAAAAAAAAGACACGTCTTTGACGAGTCTGATTCAACAGAGGTGTCAAAGTACACAATGCACTTCAATTTATCAGTTCGTGCAATTGTTATCATTATTCAACAACAATGTAGGAAAGAGTTAGATTTTAACTAGATAAACAAAAAAAGAAAAAAAAAATGAATATGATAAAAATGTAACGTGATTCATATTGTTCTTCTACATTGTTTTTATCTAGGTATAATAATAAAAATAGATGTATGTTTGTGTGTGTATTTGATGTTTTCTAAAGAATCCGTCGAGCGCAGAGTTGCAAGATTTGGCAAGAAGGTACCTGCTACGTGTAATGTCTGAATGTCCTGTAATGACCTGATGCACTACGAGGCCAATTTTTAAGACTTTTTTTATTAATATTATTTTTTAATGAAATTTTTCGATTCTTTTACATTTCGTGATGATCTTTTCATGTTAGTAAAATGAATCCGGTTTCATTCCTTCAGCTCAATATAATAAATTGTATCCTCAGCAAATTTGAACTTTTTTTACGAATGTTTTATGCAATTTTTAACTTTAATTACCAGGCGATTATTAAAGGTTCGTAAAATTAATTGCGTTTCAATCTTTCAGCCCATTATAAGTTGTATCCCTAGCGAATTTGAACTTTGTGATTTTTTAATACAATTTTCAGCGTTCGCGTTTGTTCAAATTTCCGGGCGATTTTTTTTAACATTCGTAAAAGAAATAGAGTTTCAGTCTTTTAGCCCAATATAAAAATTTTCCTTTCTAGAACATGCTAGAACGAAAGTTCTAGCATGTATACGTGGCGGCGGATAAACTCTGGCATATTATCGTGGAATTTTATTCAAAATATCGTAACGATTCAATTTGTATATTGTTAATTCTATATTCTCATATTTTGCATTGTTAAAGTCTTCGATATTGCTAATTATTCTTAAATATCATTCATATAACTCACGGAATGCAGTCCGCCACTGACGAAAAAATGCATCCAGTGAAAATATCAAAGTTCTTGCTTTCACGAAAAAAAAATTTACAGGCTAACCGGTTGCCAGAACAAGGAGGAATCGACACCACTATTTTCAGCACCGAGCTCCTCATATTCATGGCTAAAACGCTAACTTTTCGGCTGAGTGAGCCGTAAAACTGCTTTTAGGTATCAAATCAATAAAAGAAAATGGAAATTATTATGTCATTCCTACTATTTACTGAAATCTGCCGCTTTATTGAATCTTTTCAGTTCTGGAAGCGCAAGCAGTTCACTTGAACGACATTCAGTGTATTTCTCATCTGGTTTAAAATTTACATATAAAAGTACACTTCTTATACAGGGTAACTACACATTTTCAAAAAGTAAAAAAGAAATCCCAGAGATGTTTCTTGTATTTTTTAGGATGAATATTATTTTCACATTCAGAAATTAGCGACATTTTTTTAAACCAGGAACCTCCCCTTCCCCATACAAGAGGGTAATTTTTAAAGTAAAATTTGCAACCCTAAAAAAAACTACTTTTAAACGCGAGGAATTATTAAAGAAAAAGAGAAAAGAAAGATTAAACTTCACTTTTTAAAAAAAAATCTAAAGGTAGTTCTCAAATCGGAACTATTTAATTTCTGATACATTTTTCAATTCATTTTTGGTTTGCAAAGGTATCAAACTGACAGTTGCTTTAATTAAGAAACTATCTAATCGAACTTTTCCCTCCATTTTTCGGTAAAGGGGGGGGGTGAGTTTTCAGAAAATGCTGTTAAAGTTGGCGTTTTGAATCGAAATAACTTCGAGGTAGAGCAGGAAAGAGGAAAATACTTCTCTTCTAAGACATCCATCGTTTTTTAATCCAACTTGTAATTCATTTATAGGGAAAAAACATTGCTTGGTTCCCGTGCATTTAATAATCCCGTCATTTTAATAATTTTGTCTTCAAGTATCATGCTTTTATGTTTAAAAATCAATCAGAAATGCGTCAGAGCTTTTCATATTGTTAAGTGGGGAAAAATATTTTTAGAAGAAGAAAAAAGGTTAAAGAAAAAAAAACATTAAATTCACTAATTATTATTATTTTTAAGTATTAAATGTTTTAATTACCGTAATTGCGGGTGTATAAGCCGCAGATCAAACAATTCTTTTTCGACCCAGAATTTTTTAAGAAACAAATATAACTAGTTAGATCGCCGTAAATATTTGTCTTCAATCACTAAATAAGATTTCTGGGTCCAAAAAGAATTGTTTGATCCGCGGCTTATACACCCGAAATTACGGTATTGTAGAGCCAACTCAATAAGTGGTCTTCTTGAATTTATCTTAGTTAATATTACAATTAATGATATAAAAAGCTATGTAGAAGATTGAATGTTAGGGGAAAATGTACATTATTTGTATCTTCTAATGTATAGGGGTTAAATACCCCCCTTATAAGAAGCTAGATTGTAAATCAATCCGTAGAGAACAGTACATATTTTATTTTTACTCCTCATATTACATATAAACATCTTATAGGAAGTTCAATAATGCTTGCGAAATACAGCAATAACTGGCAGAACGATTTTATTTTCAAATCCACAGTTGAAAAAAATCGCTTCACTAAAATTTTTCCAACATAGCTAGAAAATGTCATGACTTCGATTTGTCTAGTCGTCGTTTAACTCTCGTAAATACATTCACACTGACATATTATGGAGGTTTACCAGAGCATAGTTACTTTTAATAATGAAGTGTGTAGCATTTACAGTTCGTTTACAGGGACAGACAAAAACAATTTCCATTACATTATGGTCTATGGGGAAAAAATCACTTGCGAAGCTTTCTGATAATGTTAAAGTAATTCGAACATAATTAAATTGATACGCATCAATCGGGTGGAATGTTTTCTATAGAGTACAAAGTATATCATATATAGTTCTCATTACAGCGACGCACAAAATATTCCAATTACATTATGATCTACAGAGGAAAATCAATTGTGGTGATTTTAATGATGTTACACTACTTCAAGCATAATGAAATCGATATATATTTTAAAGGTACACTACAGATTATTAAGTGCGCAGAATATATCGTTTATTTACCCAGACACTCAAAGGAATTTGATTACAGAACGGTTGAGTGATAACAGTTAGATTTGCGCTTTCAGATGTAATATTAATTTTAAATTTTAAATAAATGTCCTCCTCTCCCTCTCCTTATATATACCTTATATAAGGAACGGAAGCGCTCATGGAGTTTGGCCTTGATAGATCTCATACTGAGTTAAATAAAAAAATTCGCACCATCACCGGCTATCAATGACAGCTGTTAAGAATGAATTTTTACTGCATTATGTGTTTTGTTAAATAATTATTCAGATGGCTTGTTGTATAGTAATGAAGTGAAATTTCTTAACAATGTTCCGGTACAAATGGAAAGTGTATCATAATATACACCGTGATGCATGGTTTTTCCCTCTCGTCTTGTTTTAACTTTTGGCTTTGTGATGATGTGTTATTTTTTTTAATTATCAGAAAAAGCTTTTTATTAAGTGTGACTAGGGCTTGTTATAGTCATATGGTGTTCTTTTTGATATTTTCTAATAAATGAAGCTTTTTAAAAATTAACATTTTTTCTTCTTCTTAATAGTCCATTTAAATCTATTTTAAGAGCAAAATCATAGCTGCCAACTTTTACGCTTTTTTGTTAACACTAATTTTTTTTCCCTTTTGATATACTTAATAGCAGATTTCGCCAAATAAATAAGACAAATTCTACTATAAAATTTTAGTGGTAAGAAGACAGGGAAAAAGATGGCAACAATGCAAAATAAGTGTTTATCCATCTAAAAATAATTCACGCATAATGAACGCGAATTGATAAAATACCAGAATTTAGCATTAAAAAAAAATCTGTAATTTTAACAATAAAAGATTTACAGAAAGAAACTGTTTTTCTTTAAAAGCTTTTTCCTGTAAAAAAAAATGTTGGATTTTGCAATTTTTACAGAAAAAATCTATATTATTTACAGAAAATAAAAACTGTTTTAATGGAACATTACGGATATTTTCTGTAAATTAAACAGTTTTCAACTGGCGCCAAAATTGACAGTTTTTTCCTGTCAATTTGAGGATATTTTTTTACAGTGAAGTTAAAATGCACAATATATTCCAAATCTGAAAATAAATAATTTTAATCAAACAAAAGACATAAATAAGATTTCTCAAAGTTGAAATATGAAAAAAAAACTGTTTTGGAATTTTAAAGAAATAATAAATAAAAAAAATTGCTTTTTTTATTTTAGTTCTTTGAATTGACGAAGGTCAGCCATTTTTAAAACCTTCTTTAAAATGAATTTTTCATTTAAATCCATACAATATGATTTGGAGATATTTCTAAAATATTAATTTTAAATAGAAGAAAATTGAAATGCAGGATAAAGAGCCAGCAATTAGAATAACAATGGGCTATTCAACATTTTTATTATCAGAACATTTACATAGATTAATTATCAGTACAATGACTTTTCTTTCAACATCAACGAGCAAGCAGCAAATGAATTAGAAATTAAAAAATAAGTGTGCTAATCAAAATTTCTTTCGTAACAGAGTGCAATCAATTTTAATAGCCGTAAATGATATTCAGAAATTTTTTTCATTATTGAAAAATATTGCGTTAACCTGTTAAATAATAAAAAAGAAATAATTGTTTAATGAACAAAAGAGTTTGTTTAAATAACAAGAAAGAGAAAGATAAGAAAGAAAGATAACCACTGAGTCAAACAAAACTGCTTTCGGAAAATTTTAACAAATGAAAATATATTTGTTAATTATATATATATATTCAACACTCATTGTTTTAAAAAGAATTATTTAATTAAATATTAATAAAAGATTTTTTTAACAATTTCAAAAAAACGAGTGACGCGTCTCGAAAATTCTGTAAAACTTTAATCATTTACATATGAAGAGGAGATTCTAGAATTTTAAAAATAAACGGAAAATTCTTAGTAAAGAACTATTTCTTTTTTGGAACTTATCATCTAACGAACGCATCACTGCCCAATATTTTGCACTGGAATCAAATTTTTATTCAGTTTTCTGTGAAACTTCACACCAGAAAAAAAGGAGGGAAGGGGGAGAGGGGCTTCTTTTTCACCGAACATGATTTTTCACGACGTCAGCAAAATTTTCTTTGTAGGCTTCAAATTCATTCGAAATACAAAACTTTTTCAGCCGAAAATTTCTCTTAAAAAAAGAAAGGAAAAAAAGCACACTTTGTTCTGTAATTTTATGAATTTTTGACTGATGATTTCATTAATCAATACTTTTACATTCAACATTGCTGGGTATGACCTGAACATGTACCATTAAAAACGCTTACAAAAAGATTAATATCCTCTCTATTATACACGGTGCTGTGTCTTTTCATTGCATAGATGAAGATAGAATTACATAGAAAATGATATAAACTGCTAGCGGAAGCTCAACAGAGTTACGCTGTCAAAATATACATCAAAATGCAATAAATCAAAATAAATAAATATCGCGTATGCCCGAACAAGCCGCCACACATAGGATCAATTTATCCTGAATTAATGATCGGAGAATGAAATAACAAACCACAATCTTCCTCTTTCTGCGAAATTCTGGATGTGATGAAATATTATTAATACATTTTCAATAAATCATAAAAGCAGTTTAAGTAATTCCAGATTTTGAATTCTAATAAATTTTAATTCATTTATTGGTTCATTGAGCTTTTAAGGATGTATTCCAATCCAAACTGCTCATTTTCTCATTTATTTTTAAATTTATTTTTTGCTCTCAAACGTAGCAAACTGGCAAATTCCCTTATTTAGAAACTTCAAAATATACCTAACGTGCTTGTCGATTTTTTTGACAAATGCAGAAAACATAGCACAGAAATGCAGTAAAAGTTTGCGCTTTGAACCGAATTTTCCGACACGGGAGATCTGGGAAAATAAAAGTTTATAAATCAAAATCTAATTAATTGAGCGAAAAATGAAATCGCACAGGCATCATATACATCTCTTCAAAAATCACCCCAGCAAGTTTAATGCTTTTTACTTTTAAAAATGAGTCTGAAAATGTATCAGAAAATTTCAAGCTGTTGAGGGTGGAAAAATACTTTTCCAAATACAACCTTAATAGTGTCAATCGTTATTGCATAACTTTCTCCAATGATGCCGTTGTTTTAAAACGTTAAAATGTTTTCAGCTTTGCACTTAAAAATTAATGAATAAATTATTAATGGAAGTTAAATTTGAAAATATGATTATACACTCAAAGTACGCATTTTAAGAAATGTTGCATAACTTTAACATCAAGAAGTAAAAAACTAGAATCAAACGATTAGAATGAACAGTGAAAATTATTAGTTACATGCAAACTCTGTTATAACCGATTTTTTTATAACATTAATAAAAATCATTTTTCTGTTAACAGAAAGTCAGTTGTACATATAGTGTTTAGAACAATCTATAATAGCTTTGTTTGTTTGTTTGTATTTGTGTCGGCCAATTATCTACGCTATGGGATATAGGCCCTGTGGGGTGGGATGCCCTCCGTGGGGGTCTTTCTAAGGGAACCTAACCCGTATTTACGCAATGTTCGAAGAAAACCACGGAAAACTCCGAACGGTTAGGCCGACGGTCGCGATTGGGTTCGAACCCAGCACCTACCGTCAACCAGTTTAGAGGTCAGAACCTCGCGGCCACTGGTGGGGCCAATCTATAATAGCAAAAGCAACCATTTACAGAATGCGATTTTATATTTATTATTACCAGTTTTCCCATTTATATTTTAACATATTATGCTATTTAATATTAGCTATATTTATTTATAACAACCACAGAAAAATGTTAGTTTATATGCTGACATGTTAATGCATGCTGGTAAATTTAAATATATTTTAAAACAATCATATCAAACTGAAGCTTACTATTAGGAGTTTTCAATTTCAGTAAAAAAAAAATCTAAAAAATTCGATTATACGTGTTATTTAGATTTTTTTTTATTCTTTGTCATATTTTGTGTTAAATAAATAGAAAAAAAAAAATCACACTTTGTGGGGATCTTAATCAATTTGATTTATCCCAAAACTTCGGCTCAGCTGGACTAATTTTATCCGTTTTCAACCAAACACTCTAAAACTGAAGAAAATACAACAATTTCTTTTCTTACGTAACTTCGGTGAAATTAATAATAATTAAAAAAAAAAACACTTCAACACACATACTTTAATGTTGAAAATAATAAGGACACCGACCCAGTTCATTATGTTTTCAAAAAGAAAAAATACGTACTAGTATTTACATAAGGTTCCTGCCAAGACAAGTCGCTTAAATCAATCGAAAAAAACAATAAGAAACAATAAAATGCATTTTCTTAAAATCACTAAATTACTCCTTTCGCAAACTCAAGGTTGACAATCTGAGAGAAGTTTTACTACCAACAAACACTTCCGCTCATTATTTCAAAAATCCTTCAAAATAAAATAACGATCTAGAAGGAAAATAAAAAGTGCTGAGGATTTTCGCAGCTTGTAAAAAGATCATTAGTGTAAAGTATAGTTAAAGCAAAAAGTAAATTCCTATATTTTTACTACTTTAAGTCATGGGTGCCACAAAACGAAAAAAAAGGAGGAGGAAAGATTTTGAAAGACATCTGACTGTAGCCCATAATTTATGCTGCCTTTTTAAAAATAACTAGCCAAGTGCGAGTATTACTCTCGCACAGAGTATTCATAAATATATGAATTATGAACTGGGCACTGTATTATACAAATACATCATTAAAAGTTGTTATTTAGGCTTTAAAAGACAATGGTGCACAGAGTACGCCGTCCCTGTCCGTTCGGCTTATTACCGAAATTGTTTTTTCGAAAACCATTATCAAGAATCCCTTTATATTTCTGTGAAAACAGGTATAACATACCTCATTATATAATAATATAATGAGGTATATGAGGATGATAATATATAAGGTATAATATTTTTTTTTTTTTACCTTCGCGCTCTACCAAATCCCTAGTTGAATGCCCGCAAATCGAAATTTGTGTGTAACGGGAAAAATGCGATTTTCTCAAAACTATATGACATTATAATTTTCCTGCAAGTTTCAAATTAACTTCTACTTCGCCTAATTTTTTCACAATTTTAGTTTCGGTAGATTCGGAAATAAAGGGGAGGGAGTACATTTTTCCATTACATTTTATACGATATTTCTGAAAACATATTACCTAAAATTAAAATAAATGTACATTTGAGTTCGTTGTTACGAAAGTTTTATACAAAACGCTATATACAAGAAATGTATTATACAAAAAAAAAAAAATTCAAGTAACATAATTAGCCCCAATGCATTTTTTCCAAATATGTTGATAAATGGATAATAATAATTTTTGTGGATCAATATCCTTTATTGCTTCAGAAAATTTGAACTTTTCACTTTGTATAATTTACGAATAAAACGGTGCGATAGACACGGGAATGATCTTATAATGGTTCTGTTTTTACTTTTTAAGTACTGAAGTGCAGAAAATAAACAAGAAATAAATTAAACTTATGAACATAGAAAAGAAAGGGGGGGGGGGAAGTAAAGTATAAGAAATATTAACTCTTTGGGACCATGGGTGCATGTATGCATTCTCGAAAGATGTATACAGCAGTTGTTTATGTTATCAGCAATAATGAAAAACAGCAATTGCCTTATTTAATTAGGATATTCCTGCGATTAAATAAACAAATGAAAATATTTTTTAAGATGCTAAATGTCAGCCGAAAAAAATTCGTATATGGGACGTTGGTTTTGAAAGGGTTAAAAATCCAAAAATTAGGTTCTATCAGACTTTTTAAAATAAAAGAACAAAGTTCGTTTCTTATGATAAGATTTAGCTATTTTTTTAACATTTGAACATGAAAAAGAACTAAATATTTTATTGCATTGCAGATTAAGGTAAGGGGGCAAATTTTCCTAACTGAAAAGTTCTCAGTTCTTTGTTTTCTTATTGTTTATTTTAAGTTGTTTGGTAAGAATACATTTTGCTATTTTTGCTTTTAAAATAATCATAAAAAAATCAGGAAAAATTGGTTAATTTTCAGGCAAAATACAGAGAAAATAGCAAAAGCACTCCCTTGCTCGCACTTTGCCTGCACCCATGACTTTTAGTTTAGTTCTTGTTGAAATTCAACGATTTCCGAACTTCTAACTTTCGATAGCCGGAAATTCCAGAAATAGCCTCAAACGTAAACAGCCTCATATACCTCTAAACTCTGAAAATAAATTGTTTCAATCTATAAACTCAATTATTTCTAGAACAAAAACAAGGGGAATTCCAAGATTTAAAAGTCCCAGTCCTGTTCTATCAAGATATAAACACATCTCCAAATTTCAAAAACAAAACAATTGAAAGTATAAACTTAATTAAGCGTTTTCAAGGGGAAGGATAAAAAAAAAGGGAAAGTTTTGGGTATAATCATATCGAAGCCGCGCTTAACTAAACCGAAGGAAAAATAAGTAAACAGTCTTTGAAGCTTGAAAGAAAAGTAAACGAATCCCAGTATCCGGCATTACGTGTATCGTTAAAACAATTTTAGATGTTTTGATATCATAGATCTTTTTATACGCAAATACAGAAAAGAGTAATATGCAACAGTAACAAGCATGGGAACATGGTAAAACACATGTTCCCAAGTTTTAAGTACAATTCTTTTATTTTCCTTCTTAGCAGGATTAATTGCCTAAACTAATTATACACTATAATGAATACAGATTCTTTGTCCTCTCCTTTCATTAAACACCGGGTTTTGTTTATAAGAATCAATTAATAATTTTACATTCGTTTTCAAATAAACCAATTATTAATCAAATTATATAATTTTATTATCTTGTTTATTAAAAATATGTAGTTATATATTTTTTAATAAACAAGTTTATGTGACTTTGTGCTACACTAATATATTTTATACTACACTGATATATTATATATTTCTTTATTTTTATAATTAATTTTTTTTTTCGCAATAATGCGAGGTTTTTAAACAAAAAATAACACCAACATTTTCGAAAAAGTTGACAAAGAATGAAAATGTCTTTGACATTAAGTTATTTAAATCAGAGGTTTGCAAGTGAAATTTTAATACTCGAAAATGCTAAATAAAACTTAGCTTATTTAAATTGGGTAGGTTAATCAAAGAGAATTCCGACAGTAAATCTAATACCCTACACTTTTTTACCAGGAAAGTTTTTAAGCTGAAGGAATTGATCTTATTCAGTATATATACATTTTTTTTTCACTCCCGAGAAACACGTCAAATATTTTAATATGTGATCGATCAAAAATTTGCTTTCGTTTTCGGTAAAAATGCTGCTGGAAATTCGGCGGGACCGAAACTATCTGTATTCCAAGAATGGCGTTATTTCCTTCTCAAATTTTCAACATTACTCATTGATTTGAGCTGTATCCAAATTAGAAACTATTTATTTATTATTATGTACTTTACTGATTATAATTATCAATCATGACTACTCAAGACATGAATGCAAATTATAAAGCAAGAACTGCATGTATGACTAAAATTTGAAAACGCTTTCTACTTGATAATTAAAAACTGCATACTTAACCGTAATAGAAAATTTTTAGTTTGAAACACAGAAGTGTTTCGAATATGCTTTGAGAAATTTCTAGGATAACAGATACAAAAACCATTATAAAAGATAAATCAAGGTATGTATACCTAAATCATTTTTTAACTAGATTCAATTCTTATTGTTAGAAAATCATTTTCCATCGTTGATGAATTAATTACCTTTTTATGTTATATGAAAATATAAAGTTTTGCTCAGAATCACAGAGTCAACTTAGGTCACTGTTATAATTAATAGTTATGTATATTTATGTATGAATTTATTACTCAAAGATTTTTTGGACAATTTAACTTTCATTTTCGTATGAAAATAGGTAGATTACAGGCATTCGGTTTCGATTTCTGTTTCGGTCATAAAAAACCTATTTCGGTCAATCCTTATTTTTAATATATGATAGTATACTGTATTTCAGATGAAAACGACGACCAATAAATTGCCTTCATCAATCTGATATTAAAAATTTAATAGGTTGAAATGATTTTAGACAATCTCGAGAGCGATTAGCAACTAGAATGCTTTTATAAATAAAAATGGCAATATAGGCGCAATAAAATTTGATTGATTGGGAAGAGTGTGAACGAAATCATGAGCGACAAATACCTAGAGTGCCCTTATATATAAGATTGTGACGGCATGCAAACAATTAAATTTTATGTATCGAAAGGATTTTGGATAAAAGTTTTGCGAGCCTGCCATTATCTCCAAGTTAATATTTCTTAATCTTTCTTCCCCTTATTTAATAGAACTTACCCAGGTGAGTATTAATTTTTTAATGCGGGTTGCAACAGTTGGGGCAAAAACTTACCATCTGAGCACGCGGCATGTTATGCCACCACTCTGTTTCTTATAAAAACACTCAGATGGAAACAATGGGGATCAAATTGAATGTACTTGTCACATAGTTCCTCTGTCATACCATATCACTCTTGCTAAATTAATATAATAACAAATTCATTGATAGTATGAGTTTTTGGCAAATTTGCAAGGAAGTCGTTTAATCAGAAACTGTCACGTGAAATGGCATGGGTTTTCTTATTTGTCTCAAAAGCACTTGTCTCTTCCAATCTGATACATTTAATCCGTTGTCTTTTAAAAGGTTTATTTTTTTCCTCACAAAGCTGATAAGTTTTATAGGAAGTCCTTTTCTTTTTATATCTCTCTTGTTTAAAAAATTATGTTTCTAACTCTGATAAAAAGATATTAAATTTTATAAAAGTTCGAAGACATTTTAAAGATACTATTTTAGCGTCTCACGTATTTACTAATATAATAAACGCATAGAAAATATAAAGTATCTTTACTTTACATGCAAGTATTAAAATGTAGTAATTAAAGTATATAATCATTTTAGGACTAACATTTCAATCAACAAGTATAGTAACTGGTGTTATATTAATCAGCATTCTACCGAATTCACCGAATTAGTGAATCGAATCATCGTTAACAAAATGGATAACACATTGTATTGTAGTATATTGGAATCGGCCAATTTAGGTAAATGTAAGGTGATGTACAATTGGTTGGTTGAGTTTATGACGGCCAATGATCAACATGTCGGATATGGGGCGTAAGGTGGGATGACCTTCGTGAAAGTCTTTCTAAGGGAACTTAACCGATGTACAAACGTGGTTAATTTAAACTACGGTTAGTTTATAATAGACACGTATACAATTATTTAAAAAATCTAAACTTTTAATCCGATTTAAAAACAAGAAACAAAATTGAACTTTTAACTCTTAATTGAACCATGTGCCATATCTGATATATGCCTAAAAACATTACAATTTTCACTGTTTGGCATGAATTCGACCAATATGATCTCGGTCCCTGATCAGAAATAATCTAAAGAATGAAATAACACTCATTTTGACCATTTCAGATGGCTACACTAGACAAAAATTTTGAATTTGTCCTTTGGGGGAAAAAAAAGAAAATTTGATCAAGGTATTAAGGCAAAATGTACTTTCATTATTTTTGCTGAGTACTTAAAACTATTACTATAAAAAAGCTGCAGAGTGTTAAGCAGATAAAAGTAATTAATTTAAGCGCATTTAGTTTCAAAATATAGCAATACAATATTAAAAAAAACCTTATTATGTACAAATGGCACACCCCATAAAATGTCAAAGTTTAGCTGAAAATTTGAAAATTATTATTTATTTATTTATTTATTTAATTAATTTATTTATTTTCCTCATTATTAAACCGATATATAGATTCCAAATATACATTTAATAAAAATGTAAAAATTCGAATTAAGAAGCTTATTTCGCTTAAGAATTAGGAACCAGCTGAATAAAATGACATACGAAAAGCTGGCAAACTGAAAAAGAAAAGGGAGATCACGTGGTAACATGAAGAGAGTACCAGTTAAAAAGAAAAAATCATTCCTATCTGAATAATTTTCCCAGAAAGAAAAAATAATAAATAGAAAAAAAAAACAGTCATCAGTTCGCTTTAATTTTTAATCGGTGGATGTAAAATACAGAATAAAATATATGAAAACCTCGAAAATTCGTTTAAGTTGGACAGAACAGAGAAATCTGGAAAAATTGACATTTTTTTCGCTTAAAATTTATTCTAGGAATTTTAAAATAAAATGAAACAGACAACATGGAAATGGAATAAATTTCTAATATAACTTTTTTGTGTTGTATCGTGTATGTTTGCAGCTACTTCTTTCAGTATTTAATCTGTCTCAGAATGTATGTTTTGAAGATTTATCATATTTAACATGATATATCTAAAGTTCTATTAAAGATAAAGCTTGGAAATTTTCTTCAGTGTTTATAATTACATATACTTTACATTTCCATTATTATTATTATTTTAAAGATATATAATATTTTAAATAAAAATTTTTAAGAATTACAAAGACATTGTATTAATATTTTACATTAATATTAATTAACATTAATTTTACTACAATATTTATTCTTTTCTGTACTCAAAAAAGTAAAAATAATATGCGAAAAGTGCTATTCTTTGCGAAGATAAATTTTTTAAGAAGGTTAAAATTTTACTAAATATATATATATATATTTCGCATATGAAAACAAATGTGAATATAAATACACATTTCTAAAAAAAAAGTAAACAATATTTATAAATTAAAAAATATATAATTTTATGAATCAGATCTCCTTAACTTTTTCGGGGCGGGTTGTTCTAACAATATGGCATGGTCATTACATTGATCATTATTTTATCCTTACAATTATACTTTATTTATTATATCTACATGTAGTAATTCAGGAATAAGCCTCTACATTTACTATTATTTTATGTTTACAGTTACTTTTGTTATTATCGGAGTTTATTAATGCTAGAATATATGCTTACTCATTACCTCATTCATGTTTTAGAATTTATTAATCTAAAACAATAAATAATCATGATAATTATATATCTTAAAGCTCTAACATACAAAGTTGCTGATGCTTGTATTTCAAACATGCGTTTCTTTATCCCCCTTTTTTTTAATTTAAAAATAGGTACTATGCGTCTGAACAAATAATAATAATAATAATAAAATGCTGGAAATTTTTGTCTATTTAATATTGTTGTAATACGGCATTTTCCAAACATCTCCAAAAATCTTCCATAGTCTATTGTCATTTAAATAGTATGTAAAATAACAATATTGAATACAAATAGCCTTTAAAGCTCTATATGTCGTTACTGAGATATTTTAAAGATTTATTTCATTCTTTAAATTTAAAACAGTTACTATTTGTCTGAAACAATAATTTACAACAAAAAAATAGAAAATTCTGGAAATTTTAATACGAAATTTTCCAAATGTCTTAAAAAATGCTTCTATAGCCTTTTGTAAAATTGATAGAACGAAAAATAAATATTACACATAAAACGATATGAATGATTCATTACTTAGAAGATGAAATCATTATTATTATTATTCTAACTCTATATTATATTTTTAAGATGAATTTTAGCATCATCAGTTAGCTTACTTAATCACTTAAAGCTCTATACACCTTGTTGACATTTATATTTTATACACGCGTTTCAGTTTTTCAATTTAAAAATATAGGTGACTTGTCAGTTGTAGCAAATAAATAAAGAAAATGTATTGGGAAGTTGTTATTTTTATTTAATCCTGTTGTAATACAAAATTTTGCAAATCTGAAGATTCTTTCACAGTGTTACTGTCATATGAATAGCATGCAAAACAACTTTATTCCCTTTATTTGAGTAGGTGGCACGTTCTTTAAATTTCAATAACCCTCATACTTTCCAAACTGGATATTTATCTTACAATACGACTTTTCCCAAATGTCTAAAACTTCTTCTCTATTACAATACTGTCGTATAAATAGTACGCAAACTAATCATATAAATTACATTTGAGTAAATGGCACGTTCGTTAAATTTCAGCAAATCTCGAATTTTGTCATTTGGATAATTTTCTTGCGACATTTTCTAAACTTTTTTTTTTTTTTTTTTTTTTTTTTTTTTTTTTTTTTTTTTTATTCCATAGCCTATTTTCATATAAATACAACGAAAAATAATTATACTAATCAGATTTAAGTAAATGACAGATTCGTTAAATTACAGCAAATTCAAACTTTTTATTTGGATAATTATCTTACGATATTTTCCAAATGTCTTTAAAATTCTTCCATAGTCTATTGCCATTCAAATAGTACGAAAAAAAAAAAAAAATCATATTCATCAGATTTCAGTCAATGACAGATTCCTTAAATTTCAGCAAACCTCACATTTCGTCACTTGTATAACTACTTTTTTTTTTTTTTTTTTTTATCTAAAAGTATTTTTACCCATGATTCAATATTAGACTAAAAATCAGTAAAAATAAATAAGTAAATAAATAAATAAATAACACAAATTACAAGATTTTGATCCGAGTAAAGCAAAGCCAAACATAAACATAGACGCATGCTTCGGAGTTTGGAGTGAAATCTTTCTTCCTACCTGAGGATGGATCGAATGGTATCCACAACAGTCATAACCGAGAAATCCTTGAAGGGGGAGGTAGCCAACTTGTGATTGTTGCGTTGCGGGGAGACACGGGACGTCCAAGACCCATGAGTGTTGAGAGCTGGGCTCCGTTTTAATTTCACGTTATAAGTCATGAGCGGCAAGTACCCGAAAAAAGCCCCGACAGCAGCCCCACATCTACCAGGTCTCTGTTATCTGGTAAGCTAGCAACGCACCTCTGCGAATCGATCATTGCAAGAGATAAATGCCCGTGACGTACCTTTATTCGCGCGATCAAACAAAACACTTTCACCAATCAAACACTTTTCACTCGATTTCGGATAGCTTTTTTTTTTTTTACTTAACACGGATAAAATGCGAGATACCAGTATAAAATGTCATAATAGTAATTGTTAGATACCTAAAAGGGGGCCAACGCCTATTAATACGGAAAGTGAAAAAAAAAATTTAAACGAAGAAAAACAGAACTTTTTTTTTTCTTTTTACTTCGGTCGTTCATCAATCAAGTATATTTTTTAAAGTGAAGCATCGAGGTCATAAGAAAGAATGATGTACAAGACAAATACATCTATTCATTCACTAAAGGTGTAACATTTTAAACTATTTGCGAAGGCAGAAAGAGGAAAATATTATTTTCATTGCTTACCTTTTCACAAGGATTATGGTACAGTAAACTCTGTGCAAGACGGAACTCTGTCTAGCGTGAAAGATTTTAAGTCCCTGCGAGTCCATAGGTATAGTTTAAAATTTATCTATGGCGGAAAATTTTCTCAGTCACGATCGAATCCGCCTTAGACAGTTTAACATACTCACTAAAATCGTTCTTTGTAACAAATCACTGTCTCATTGAATCCGTCGAAACTATGATCTAAGGCTCATTCTTGAGAAATCATAATAGTACTTTGTTTTTTTTTAAGAACCAATCGATTTATTGGATCAATTTATCGTGCAAATATACGTAATTTTTAAACCAGCGTTGAAATCGGACATTTTTTCTCCGAGAGGGGATACGCTTAGAGGAAAGATAGGAGAGAATCTCATATGAGAAGTCCGTGGATCTTACGGCTCTCGGGGAAGAATAGAGGACAGGATGGGGATAAACACAAGGCGGCTGCTCTGGAGACTTCGCCAAATCGTCACCTGAGAATAATAAGGTTCTATCTGTGTTTTTGAAAAAATTGACTAGTCGATATAGAGATGTTCTATTTGCATTTATCAAGGTATTTTTGCATCAAAAGAATGTTATATATAATTTACATATGAAATTTCAATTATATTATGACATTATTTTAATCCTTTCCGACGCAGTGTGTCCATTCTGGACACACCTAATTTTAATTTCAAACTTGTAATTGACACCAATAATATTTTAATAAAATCTTGCTTTTACAATAAAAGCTTAATTTAAGATGTTCTTGATTTCTTAAAAAGTCGTTTGTAAATACCGGTGTCAGTCGATAATTTCTCATTTTACTAACAGAATTTGTCCGCGCCGGAAAGGGTTAATCCAGAAATGCCTTCATAGATACAAAAAGAACCTTTCCATATCGATAAGTAATTATTTTCAAAAACACAGATAGAACCTTATTATTCTCAGGTGACGAAATGGGGTCTTGTTACGGGCCCCGAGTTCACAATTCGAAATAATATTTCATCGGTATAAAATGATTTTGTGATTTTGCGTTAAACATTTGTTAAACAAGAAAAAGCGAGTATTCAATTTATTTCGTATTCTTACACGCAAAAGTTGATATAATTGTCGGAAAATGCAAATACCAATTTGACGCTCTTCAAAGTAACCGTGAATTAATAATAATAAAGTATTGAAGATATTGCAAAGGGTAGAAGATTTTGCTAAATTAAAAATAATTATGCGTATTAAATATGAAAATAGTGGTACATTTCATGCCTTTTATTATCTATATTAGATATTAGTCTATGATATACACAACGAGAAAATAAATTTTGTTAAACGTATGTTAAAGTCTACGTTGAGCCCTTTTAACTGCTTTACCAGGGACCTCGGAGAGGGATGGAGACAGTTGCACTTTTAATAAGCATAAAATCTCAGTTGGAGTTTAATTTTGGAGAGTGATGTAGTTTTATATGGAGCATGATAGTATACACTCATGTGGAGCGTTTCTTTTTTGCAGACTTGTTAGCAAAAGTGGAGGCGTCAGACACGCCCATTGTAATATTATTTTATTTTAATTTATTTTAACTTAATCGTTCTATCTCAAAAATAATTTTGTAAAGATATCATGTGTTGTATTTGAACTTTATGTAAGCTGAGACGAGTGAAAGCATTTGCTAACTTTAACACTCGATAGGGAAAGATTGCCCTCCCCCAGCAACCTCCTGATTTTTTTGTCGCTTTTTCACGGTACAATATATATTTTTGTAGTAACATGAAACATTAACTAAAACAGCCTGTCTTAAGTATAAATTTATTGCGAAAAAAATAGAAATATTAATTTAATTCTAATATGTATCAGCCACTTTACTGAATAAATTCAAATATGATACATCTAAACAACAAAATATGTAATGTTTCCAAGGTAAATTTATAAATTTATTTATTTATTAATGCTTATGATATTTGACATGAGACAACGATTACTACACAATTTATTCAAGAACGTATCATTCTACAACTCTCGGCTATCAAATCTATCAGTAATCTGAGAGAAATAACAGCATAGCTTAGCTTTATAAGGCATACATTTATCTTTCAAACAAATTTATCAGATCTGTTTCCCAATCCAGTACCTTCACTTAAAATGTTTACAGTTCAAGCTGGACATAACAACAAAACTTTTCAAATAAGCGAGTATAGTATTAATATAGTGCAGTTTATTTTTGAAAGCTCGAAAGAGAAAATAAAGAAAATAAAAAAAAAGGAGGGGTCGATAAGATGATTATCACGAAAAATTCGAAAGAGAATTTAAACCATCCAAAACTTATCAATATAAACAAAATATTACGGTCAAAGAGTTATTGAAAGAATTCTTTGTGCATCTTCGAGTGAAATAATCTGATTAGACAGATACTTAAAGATGATTTATAACTGATATGTTAACGTTATTTACATATAGGGGAATTTCAGACATACCACGTCACGTACAAGGAGAAAAAATAACTCAAAATATTTTAAAAGATATTGCATCACACACTGTATACAAATAACAGATCGTAAAAACTTTCAACTTAAAAAATAATCCCGATAAGAAAATATTTTCATAACATATTGATATTTATAGCTAATTTAAATGCTTAAAGAAATACACGGCTATGGGACGCTACACCCACTTACATTTATTTTAGTCTAACATTTTATATTCATTTATTATGTGTACCTTAATTCTATTTAAATATTGTAAATAGATATATTTTAATTAACGTGTCTGATAAAAAAGCGCAAGAACGTCACACAAGTTAAAAGTGTCTCAATTTTTAGCTCTCCGAAAATGTGTAATAAAAACACATTAACTCCTAAAGTACTCGAGCGATTTCGAAAAAAAAAAAAATTGATGGTAGAGCGTAAATATAAGATCATATGAGAGACTCACAACCATATAGTAAATAATATGTAACAATATATAATAATATAAAACTTTTACATAAAATTAAAACTAGGTAAAAATTGTGACTGGTACTCATCTCTCCAATGATACTTTCAGTCAGCATTCGCGTACAGACGTTTTGTATAAACATGTTTTATGTTTTTGTTTTGGAGGGGGGGGGGGGGGGGGAAGATCACTGACCCTCAAAACATGTAAATCCGACGAAAATGGTAAGTAAATAAAAATAAATCGCTTACAATATTTTTTTATTTAGAAAGAAGAAAGCAAAAATAAGTAAAAATTATGATTACTCCGTTTACCAAACATCATATTCTTTAGAAAACTATCATTTTTTCCCCTTTTTTTCTTCAATATTTACACGAATTGAGAGTTATTATTCAGTTAATAAATACTAGTTGGATGTGCTGATCCGAAAACTTTCTTCTATCTCACACATCTTAATATTTCAAAAAGTAGTCACAAGTGTTAATATTTCAACATTATTAATTCAATAGCACACTAACTTTGATTTTCATCTTAAATTTTTGCTTCAGTCAATTGGAGTCAAAAACGAGTTAAACTTGATCATGAGATTTATTAAAAATGATAGTTTTCCGTTGTTCTGTTGTACGTGAGCTGTTAGCGAATAGCCGGCTTAAAACTATACGAAGTTCCCATCGCTGAAAGAGGCACGGATGTACAATAAAACCAGGCCCGATTATAACTAATTGGGGCCCTGGGCAAAGATAAATTAGGGGGCCCCTTTCGAATCATTGCAAAATTATTCAAATAGAACTGATGGTCACACACATATGTGTGCGTGTGTGTGTGTGTATAATGCATAAACATATTTTGGCACCTTGGATATAAACAGAAGAGAATTCGTCACCTGAGAATAAGAAGGTTCTATCTGTATTTTTGAAGAAATTGACTTATATACATAGAAAGGTTCTATTTGTATCGATGAAGGCATTTTTGCATCAAAATGATGTTATATATAATTTATATATGGTATTACAATTATATTATGAATTTTATTTTAATCCAGAAATGTATTCATAGATACAAATGGAACATTTCTATATCGATAAGTCAGTTTTTTCAAAAACACTGGTAGAACCTTCTTATTCTCAGGTAACGAATTCTCAGTTCCGTTTATTCAGAATAAAATACCTTTATTAATAAAAGTACACATTTTTTTTTTCGTTAGTACAGAACAAAACTATTTTATATAACTTTAGCTATTTGTTATATTATTTTGAGATGAATTTAATAATTTCAACATATGGAAGAGTTGGAATTGGAAAAAGAAAGTAAATATTTTATAGTTTAATGTATGGATTTGGGGGGCCTTTAAGGTCCAAGTCCCGATTTGTCCATGTGGTAATAAAGGCCAGAATAAAACTACAGAAATCGCTATTATAACATCGTCTTCCAGCAAAATTTTCCCAAATACCGGGAGGGCCACTTTGCCATAGACAAAAACTCAATTCAAATCCATGCACTTTTCCGTGATACAATAATAAAAATGGCACAGAAATTGCTATTACAACGCCTTCCGCAAGAAAAATGTTTACAAATTCAGGTAAGACTTACTTTCCATAGCCAAAAACATGCACAAAAATTTTTGTTCATTTCTATGCACAACTTCAAATACCTTTTAATGATACAATATCGGCGCAGAGACACGCTCACAAGACATTTTGTATATAGATATTTTGTGCGATATTTCACCCCTAAAATGAGTAAATGAGTCGAAAACCGGAAATCGAAAAAATTTCGATTCCAATACTTTGTTCTACTGAAAGCAGTAAGAAGTTGTGAAAATAGCTAAAAGTTAATTTAATTAACATAAATTCAGAAACGTTAATTTCTGTCAGCTAACTAAACGTTCCAGAAAAAATATCAAATTAAACAAAATTAAACTACAGCCTAATCATTCATCGTATTTCTAAATAACTTAAAAATCAGCAGAAAATTTTTCGCTTGTTAACCTTTGAATATACTTTATTAAATGAAAAGTTTAAAAAAAAAGTAAAATGTCTGTAAAATGCGACTGATATTTAGTCTAACAAACACTCTTTATGTCTGCTAAAATCTTCCATAACATTCGAATTCATTCATTCCCCTCCCCCCCCCCCCTGCCCTTTAAAGAAAAGAGAGCAAGTGCATCTAAGGGGGGGGGGGAGCAAAGAACATGACAAGTCTAAATAAGGCCTAAATACATATGGTACAAGCTGCTTTCAAAATTTTTACAATTTGCGTCAGAAGCGGGAAAGTTCAAGGTCTTTCAAAGTTTTTTCATCGTGAGCTGCATAAAAAGTGTCGTGTGTTTAGATTTTTTTTTTTAATTATTGAAAAAAAAAAATGTTTCGTAAGTAGATCTAGAAAAATCATCTGTCATATTTATTGGATAAAATACCTTTCTTCACAGTTACAGTTACCAGAGAAAACATTACTATCGAGTTTCAACTTCCTTGTTGGTTGATTTTTTACTTTTATATTTTAATACGATTATTCAAATCAGATGTTTAATTTAATAAAACACTCCGATAAAATTATTCATTCTCATTCGTATTTCTACTGTAAAGTCAATCCAGCTTATGTTCAAGTTATTGACTTTTCTTATTTATTTGTATGTTTCTTTAGAATTTTAATCAGTGCCGCAACCCGAATTCGGTTCTAGGGGGGTGGGGGTTGGGTTTCTGATAAAGGTGTTTGCCGGTTATTTGAATCGCAGGTTAAAAGATTCAATACTAAATAGAATATTCAGTGTATAATACTCTAACTAAAAGAGTATATGTGTGGCATCAAATCATCATTCTTTTACCATAATACGTCTCAGAAAAATGATTTAGTTCATACCTTTATCATTTAACTAACTTTACTAATTTATGGGTTAATTAGATAGTTTACTTAACTAATCCATGTAATATGCACTTTCACAGTTTTAAATAGAATTTTTGACATTTAATTGATTTACTTTATTAAATGAAATCTGATTCAATAAAGCGGAGGATTCCGAAGTACGCCAAAACATTTAAATATTTGGTTTTGATTCATATAAGCGACAATTATAGCGATCTTTCTAGCTTTGGGAGGGGCTTTAACCCCAAAACCACCCCCTTGGCTGCACCACTGATTTTAATATATTTAAGGGGGTGGGGGAGGATCCGAGACGCATTTAAAAATAATTTTCATTTATTGAGTCAAACTTTTGAATTTTTTTTGTGATGGTTAACCATGTCATTTGTAAACAAAATCTCATAATAAAACTTCTCATATATTTTTTAAATTATAAAATTGTAAAATTTATTAAAAAAGTAGGGTAAATTAAAATCGTTATAACACAAAATATTATTTGAGAGTTAATTTTTTTAACATTTAAATAAACAGAAATATATTAAATTTTAATTTTGATTCAACATTTTTAAAAATATTAATTAAAAAAATATTTAAAGTAAAAATATGAAAAAAAAATAATGTAACTTTTATTTTTAAAAAATCATATTTTCAATAGTAATTTTTTTTCTTTTCAAATCTGCTGAATCAAAATTAAAGTAAAACAATGTAAAAAAGACATGTTTCAAGTTTGAAGCATTTATCTTTAACGGTTCTTGAGTTATAACAATTTAAATCCGAGAAATTGTGAAAAAGCCCATTATGAAGAAAAACGCATTTTCACAAAAAGTCATTTCATGTCAATCATTACTTAAAAGCTAGATTTTGAAAACAAACAAAATTGAAAATATATATATATATATTTCCTCTTCTAATTAAGATAGAAACTTGATTTAAACGTCATTTTAAGCATTAAAAAACAGAAAAATTATTAATGCAGTAAAAGATTTGTTAAAAAATTTAAAGATTTTTGTCTCCTGGACCCTCTTAAATCGAAATATTCCTCTTCATCATTCCTAAACCTACATTATGTGAAATTTTATAATAATAATAAAAAAAAAAAAGCGAGGGGAATCAATAAACTGGGGATTATGGTCCCTCTCTCCCTTTTCACCCGCCAGAACGGGAAAAAATTCCATAAATATAATTTTTTATGCATAAATCTATACTATAAAGAAAAAAAAAACATGTTTATGATTAACGCTAACGTCATATAGACAATGGCAACGACCCGGACAATAAATTTGGTTTTATTAGTACTTCTTAAACGTCTAAACACTGCACAATTTCAATTTTTGCATGGTCAAAAAGAAAAAAAAAAAGAATACTTCCAAATACAATTGATTTGAAAACAAAATTTAAAGTTCTGATTTTTTATGGTTTTTAAAGAAATTTTTAAAAAGCTATCTATCGCGTGTCTCGATTAGAGAATATAGCATATTTTCACTAAAACAATAAAAAAGTTCAGCATTTGTCTTTTTGCTAAAACTTTATAACGAAATTAAATGAATAAATTAAATGATATAAATAAAATACAAATTTGAAAGATATGTAATGGAGCACGCACTATAGAACACTGACATAATCAAACAGGTTGTTGTTAATAGCAAAATCTTTGGCGATTACTTTGGCTAATACTAAAGTATCTTATTTTACTATTTATCTATTTATCTTTTTACTATTTATATCGTATTTATTATCGTATTTTTTGTAATACATTTTCAGATCTTTATTTGAATATATAATTGTTATTTTTCATATTAAAATGCTTTTTTTTTTTTTTTTTAATTGGCAATTTCAAAATATATATGTTAAAAACATGGAAAATCAATTGAAATTTTCAATTAAAATTTCATCTATATTCTGTAAATAGAAAAGCTCGGGTTGGGTTCCCAGGTATACAAAGATGAAAAAAATGCTCCATGAAGAGATGTAAAATCTCAAATAAATTAAATATTAAGTAAAGATACACTAAAAAGAAATATGCACTTAAACTGAAGTAAAACAAGAGTTAACACATTTCCTTACAAATATGAATGATAAGATTCAACAAGAAGCAAAAGAAAACGTTTCTTATATTTTTTCATTCAATTATTTTCTGAGCTAATTAATTTTTTGTTATTTTAACAATGATATCCACAGCAAAATATTAAATATTCAAAAATGAAAAGTTGTAAAAGCAGATTGACATTCATACACTTTGATGAAATGTACGTTTTTTTGCAGATATTGGTTAAATCACATTCGATTTATATACTAACACTTTAATTTATTGCGGGCTTTACAGTCATCTTTTGCACACGATGTGCTAATTAGACCAGAGGGCCTACCTCTAATGTGGAATCCGATTTATTGCAAACATCCATGGCTAAGTCGGAATTTAAATTCTGCACCTAGACAAATGGTACCGAATTCGAATCCCGAAAATTTCGGATTAGGAATACATACAAACAATATTTGAGTCATTCCACAATGCAACGTAAATTTTTATGGATACTTTTCCTGCGATTGGTGAAATTATATTTCATATGATGTATCTAAACATTTTGGAGTAGGGAGAAATGCAAGAGATTTATAAGGCATTCTAAAGCAAGAAAATTTTTGTGAATATCCTTTCTGAGGATGGTGTAATCATATTTCATTTATATCCTATTATTTCATACAAAGAATTTATATAAAGAATTTCTGAAGCATTCAAACAGCAAAATTATGAGAATCCTTTCAGAGGATGGTGATATCGCATTTCATTTATATCCTTATATTTTGAATTTGGGACATATACAGAAAGCTTGGTTTCTGAGGCATTCAAAAATAGCAAACATGATGAGTATCCTTTTAGAGAATGGATAAATCACATTTCATTTATATCCTAATATTTTGCACTAGGAACATATAAAAAGCATTTCTGAGTCATTCAAACAGCAAAAATTCAGAGTATCCTCTCAAGAGAATGGCGAAATCACATTTTACGTACTTTCTAATATTCCTCATTAGGAGACTATACAATAAATTTTTGAAGTATTTGGGGACACCAAACTGGAGATTTAAATATATATATATCTTTATGGAAGAAGGCGAAATCACATTTCATTTTGATCTTTACATTTTCTATTAGGAACACCTACAAGACATTTTTGAGGCATTCGGAGAACAAAATAAAGAATTTTAGAAATATCCATTCAGAGTAGGGTGAACTAACATTTATATCCAAACATTTTGGATAAGGAACACGTGCAAGACATATCTGAAGCCGTCTGCAACGCCTCGGAAGTTATTTTGAATTATTCTCCCAAAGAGTGATGAAATCATTTTCCATTTATGTACCAACATTTTAGATTAAGAAAAGGTAGAAGGGATATATGTAGCATTCGATAACTTTAACAAAATTTAAAAAAAAGAGAAATTGAATAAAATTTAAAAGCATAAATCACTGACCAGAAGTTTTGTCTGAATGCATCAGAGTAGGAAGTGCACTTTAGCCAAAGGAATAGGAAACGATCCATGCACATTTGTGAAATCCTAACTTGCGAACGCTTGTTTTGCCGATAACTTTTTGGTCAAGGTGTGTTCGGTAGACGTTGAAGCTGAAAAATTATCTCTGTTTATACTGTAAGCATAAGTGGTTTTAAAAGGGCACCTCACAGTTTTATCTCCTGCATACTCATTTATGCTATGGATGCACAAGATACAGGGCGCGAAACATTTCAAGAATATTAATCGAACTATTTTATCTTATCGCGCAGGTGGATTATTCCCAAGCAACGGGCATAGGAAAGAAGTTTCGTTTAGGGAGATGATTTGAATTGCTTCGATGCTTTTAAAAATATAGATTGGCGAAATGACTTAATTCATTTTAAAAAATGAATGCATGTATTTCATATTATTTCCCTTTTTTTTCCTCCTCTGATCATAGTTCGGTTAGACAATCGTCTTAATAAAGATAACGCGTTTTCGATACAGCTTCTTAGTTCAGAATAATGATATAATAATTTATTTGGAAAGGATTTGACTGATAGTATCGATTCGCCTAAATTCAATCAAGTATAAAAACGGACAGACATCGGATAACATTTAAATTATTTATGAAAGGGTAATCAGCATGGCGATGCCAAGATTCAGAACAATAAGGCTACGTTCCGATTGCAATATTCTCCATGTCAACTGAATTCTTGGAAAAAGTGGGGAAGTCTTTTGTACAGGATCAATTTGCGGTTCCTTCATAATAGAACAGAGGGGAATTAACAAAAGAATCGGTAGATAAGCAATCCACCCTACTTGACGGAAAGATTTTTCCTGCAAAACTCATTAAGATAACAAAAAAAAAAAAAAAAAAAAAAAAAAAACCGCGTCGCCACAACAAACGAGCTGACACCGAACTTGAAGAAGTGGTCAAATGTATTTGGGCCTTAACCTTTCACACTAAAATAGTAGCTAAATATATGTTTTGGGAGTATTCAGACATTTTTATCGATTTTATAAAAATACCCATGAAACTCAGGTTACTTAAAAAAAATTATGTTTGATGCCTATAATACCTTAAAATCTCGCTTCATCTTAAATATTTGCTTAAAAAATAATTCTTTAAAAAATATTTTCATTGCAACATACATAATTTAAGCTGCTTTCAATCCTAATGGAAGGGGTGCACAATTCCAACATGAAGATTGCCTACTAGGTAGAAATTGACTGTTACAATTTTCTATGCTTTTATTATTAGATACCGACATGGTTGCAGTTAATCCATTTAACAAAGCATTTTAGAAAACAATGCTTAAGAATTTTTTTAAAAAATGGGGGGGGGGGTGATCCGTGATGATCCCAAGGTCGTGGCCTAGTGCGCTAAGGCAGCAATAGAAAAACTTACATTTAAGGTAGATGCATCTATAGTAAATCTGATAATGTGTTTATCTTTTTTTTAATCTTTTATTCCCCTTTCATTTCAACCATCTTAAAACTGGTCAGGGATTTGACGATGAGAAAAGTAGGCCTATGCATATATTTATTTGTGAGAAAGAATACCCGTAATACTCATGCTTACGGAAGAAGCATTTATATCAAGCACACACATAGTTGTTACTCAACTTAGCCCATATACATTTTTTTTTATTAATATTTAGCACTGAAAAGTGACTTCCTAGTGAAGCCTCGAAGGAATTGTACATTACTTTTACTCTAGCCTTATATTTATATCAAAAACAAGCATGGTTTTATAGATAGTCAGTTTAATATGCGATGGGATTAATATTTTGTTTTCATTTTCAGAATACAAGAATAATTCCATTAAACCCTTGAGCTCTGATGGTAGAATTTCCTACCACATAATTTTAATAATTCCAAAATGTCACAATGGCACCAGAAAATTCGACCAAATTTATTTGAAAAAGGTTTAATACTTTTTTTCGTGTTTATCGTAAACTTGTTTTTTTCTTTGCAAAATACTTGTGCCAATGTGACATTTGGAATTTTGAAGAAATTTATACCCCAGAGCTCAAAGAGTTAAAGAAAATAGGTCAAAAATTAATTGACTGCACAAAACCTTTAAGCATCATGGCAATGTTTTTGTGAACAACTAATCAGAGCTTCCAAATATATATACATACATACATACACAATTATCAAGAAATTTATTAGCAGGTATCATTAACAGCTTCAAATTATTGTATCTACACCCATGAATTAGAAGAAGCAGAGCTTTCATAGCAAAAAAGTGGAATATAGTTATAAACAAGCATTTATCTATACGGCTTTATTTAAGGCAAGATTTACAAAAATTATCAAGAGATGACCGCACTGGGAACTCAGTTTTTACTTAGTGCATATTTGTGGGGGAAAACATAAGTTATACAAATAGCTATTTAAGTCCTGGCTTTTATAATTTTGGTTAATATTAAATTTATGTATTCAAATTTTACTACAGCATTGCCAATAAAATTAGTTCAGTTTAAGGCTTCACTTATCTTAAATCTACCCCTATGCATAAAAAGCCTCGGCGAACGAAGCCATCAAAAAACTATTCCAAATATAAGTATCCGATCTCTATTAAAAGAGGAATTTTTACTTGATAAAAGGACAACCTAATAAAGATTTCAACTCACTTCACAATTTCAAATTTAAAAAGAAATGGTCAAACCTTCATACATTTTTTTTTCTCTTTCGTAGAATGAATCTATAAAAAATCTGTAAACAGGCGTCACTCTCAACAACTCAGGTGCTTAACTATGGCTGGGCACTTCCCATGCTCTAAATAGTACGCAAGTTCATGGATCACGGCCCGATGCATCGGCTTAACAACTTTAACTACGGACAGAGAATCGACTTCGAAAACAACAGGATAAAGAGATATATAACTGGTTACTTTATTACAAATACTCATCTACAAAAAAGAAAAAAAAAAGGAGCCTATTTCTTCGCATTTTCATGTTATTGTTTAATTCAAAGAATTGCTTTACGATCGGAGCATTACATAACAAGTTGGAAATTGCACGTCAAGCGTAGCAAATGAGGTGCCTTCATAGTATAAGGAAGTTTTTAAAATGTTCAGATCTTGGTGTAACAGTAAACAGTACTCCGGATACAGTAGAATATCCGCAATCTTTTGTGTATCTCTGTAAAAACTGTATGCTTTCTATTACACAGGAAGTAAATTGTAGTAAACGTCAGCAACGTATATCAGTTTCATGAAATATGAAATAGTTTAATATTATTAAAACACACACCAAACAATGTTTCCCCCTATAGCATTATGTAATTGAATACTTTTCTGCAGCTCTGTAAATTAATAACAGGTATTCTTTGCACCACAGTTTGTACAGAATGTATATTTTACTATACAGTCACAGCAAAAAAAAAAAAATCTTGACATTTGCGATTTGAGACGTTTTGTTAAATATCTAGAAATGTACATAAGGAATGACTCTGAAATTCCAGATATATAAGCAAAATAGTACAGGTCATATATTTTCGAAAAGATTTTTTCCAAAATCCAATAGGGGACCGTCAAAAAATTGAAAAAGAACGAATATCTTTTGAATAACCCTGTCAAAACTAATGTAGCAAAAGTTTTTAAACTGCAGATTATGATTAAAGGTCTTATGGTAATAAACTGTGTTCATTTTTATGCGGATAGCATGTATACTCAGAGAAATTAAGGTTTTTATAAAAACGACCCCAAATTTTGCCAAGTTTTTTGCTTATAATTTGCAGAGTTCTTAATAAAAAAAACAATGTTCTTTTCAGAAAATATGAGAAACAACATTGTACATAATGACCTGTAATCAAAATTTAAAAATATTAATTGTATGAAAAATGAGCAGGTTTACTAAATAAATATTCACTGCGCATGCGTCAACTCTAAGGGGGGGGGGGAACATTTACATTTTGTATTAGCTAAATGTATAGAGCAACTTTTGTTAAAGTTTTAAAATCATAGCTTGAAATTTCTGAAAATTATCGTCGAAAGAATAAGATCAAAATCCGATATCCCCAAAATGAAACAAAAAAATGAGGGGCTGTATCCATATTCCATTGATTAGTATCTACACAATACTGCACGTACTACTATATTTGGATACAGCTCCTCATCTTTTTGCTTCATTTTGCGAATAACGGATTTTGATCTCATTTTATCGACGATGATTTTCAGAATTTTCAAGGTATGATTTTGAAACTTTACCAAAAGTTGCTCTATACATTTAGCTAACACAATATGCAAATGAAATTTTTATAGAGCTGACGCATGCGCAGTGAAAATTTATTTAGTAGATTTCCTCATTTTTCATACAGTTATTAATATCTTTTTTATTTTGATTACAGAGTATATGTAGAATGTCGTTTCTCATATTTTCTGAAAAGAATATTGTTTTTTATTAAGAACTCTGCAAATTATAAGGAAAAGATTTGGGAAAATTTGGGACTGTTTTTGTAAAAACCTTAATTTCTCTTCGAGTATACATGCCATCCGCATAAAAATGAACACAGTTTATTACCATAAGCAATTTAATCATAATCTGCAGTTTGGACGCTTTTGCTACATTACATTACCTGTCTACATTAGTTTTGACAGGGTTATTAAAAAGATATTCGTTCTTTTTCAATTTGTTGACGGTACTCTATTTGATTTTGGAAACAAACCTTCTCGAAAATATGTGACCTGCATTATTTTGTTTATACATCTGGAGATTCAGAGTCATTCCTCATATATATTTCTTGATATTTGATAAAACGTCTGAAATCGCAAATGTCAAGATTTTTTTTGCGGTGACGGTACACCTCATAGATGCATATCAATTTTATAAAATTTTATATCAAATGTTCGAAAGAGTGTAATACCATTAAAGTGCAGTTGAAACTATTTTTTCCCATTGGCCGTAAGGTAATGGGATACTTTTGATTATGCCTGTAATTGAACTATGCATCCGATTTTCATAAAATTTGAAATGACCCGACAAAATTATATAACAATCATACATTTTTAAAATTTCAAATATTCGGTTGGGTAGTGTTTGCTCTGTTACTTGTGTCAGACGGATAGACTGAACGATGACTATAAGTGCAACCCATTTATGTAATTACGAAGGTATTTAAAAAAAGTAACATATTGACATAATATATTACATATTATTGAATTTTGATGCAATATGTGAGAATAAATAAAATTCCATTTTATTTAGATTGAAAAAAAAGTTGGTAACTTTCAATGAAAATTACGTAGAATTTTACGCTTAAATGAAAAACTAATAATGAAATTTTTTCATTACATTAGGATTCGCCAGCAAATAATATGACTGACACTCCAACTATATCTTTTGCTCTCCCGTTTATATAGTTCTTTTTCGCAGAAAATCGCGGGTATTTTACATTCGAAAATTATATTTAGTATTTACATTCGAAATAAGGATTTCTATTAATATTTTATTAAAAAAAAGGCAAAGAAGCATAGAAATTATAGGTGTTCCCGCGTAAGTGGAATGAAGTAAATGATGTTCTAACTTCATTATAAAGTCAGTTTTATTGATTAGTTAATAGGCGTAACTATTCAAATAACTATTAAGTGCAAAACGTGGTGTATGAGAGAAGAGAGAATTATTAAATCTGGAATATCTTTAAAAGAATTATGGTTGTTTTAACTACTTTAACCCTTTCAACTAAAAAAAAAATACTTTTACGTTAATAACGTTAACACTAGCTACCCAAATAGATTAGTGTTTAACGAATATTTCATTGTCTGAAAGATAGCGAATGTTACAGTTTTGCGTACTATTGAAATCATATTCATATGAGAATAAGCTAAGGAAGAGTTTTTGGAGATATTTTTAGAAAATATTGTATTGCAATAAGATTTCATTTATATTACAACTTTCTTATACTTTTTAAGCTTCATAATACATGATTCTTTCAGAAAAGTAACTTTTAGTTTTAATTTAAAGAGTGAAATATATGTTTAAAATAAAAGAATCGCAAACGGCTAAGAGAGAATTAAGCAAATAATAATTATTATTATTATTACTAAATGCCCAGACGCATGCGCAGTGAAAATTTATTTAGTAAATTTCCTCATTTTTCATACAATTATTAATATTTTTTTTTTTTTTTTGATTACAGAGTATTATGTAGAATGTCGTTTCTCATATTTTCTGAAAAGAATATTGTTTTTTATTAAGAACTCTGCAAATTATAAGCAAAAAATTTGGGAAAATTTGGGACCGTTTTTGTAAAAACCTTAATTTCTCTACGAGTATACATGCCATCCGCATAAAAATGAACACAGTTTATCACCATAAGCAATTTAATCATAATCTGCAGTTTGAACGCTTTTGCTACATTAGTTTTAACAGGGTTATTAAAAAGATATTCTTTTTTTTTCAATTTGTTAACGATCCCCTATTTGATTTTGGAAACAAAATAAAATGCCTAATTTTTTCTAAATGCCTAAACAGAAATGAAGTCATACTAACATTACTACCGTAAATAGCAGCAAAAGCATTTCTTAAAACAAAATAATACTCCAATAAATGTCATGTACTATTCATAACACATCAGACCCGAAAGGTTAAAAACCTACAGTACTTATAAGATTAAGACGATTAAAAGTTATAAAACTAAAGCAGAAATTAATTACGGGAAAATATTTTTGCCGGCAAACTTGTTAGATTTATTTACACAGCTATTTTATATCCATTTGAAACTCCAAGGGAAGTAAATTAGCAATCTCCATTTCTTATTTCTCGTTAAAATAAAATTTTTAATGATATGAACAGTTTTGTAATGGCTTTTTAAAACTGAAAAAATTTAAAACAACTTTCGCCAGGAGATTATCACAATTTCTAGCAAATTTATCTTTAAAATAAAATTCCATTTTTTTTTTTTAATTTATGAAATAGTTTTCAAGAAGAAAAATTGAAAAGTTTAATTTTAAAGATTTTACCAACTAAATCATTACTTAAAAGATTTATTCAGATGCAATTATGAAGTAAAATAATTAATCTGTAAATCAAAAGGTTGCATGTACATGCTTTTATATAAATTGAAAATAATGAAATATCCAATTAAATCTGGTACAACTACTCACTTTATTCCATTCTCATATTCAAACTTTAATTATGTTTTATCATTCTTATAAATCAAAAGGGGCTATACAACATATATAATGTTATCAATTTTTCAGTTTTTTTGGACCTCCATGATCTACTTACGATATCATACGCTATCTTATCACGAACCCACCCTCCATCCCTAATGATATAGTTTTTTACAAATGTCTTAAAAATTATTTTGATTTTTGAATTTTTTTCTTTTGATTGCAATGATATGGTTATATATATTTATTATTTCACATACTTTATCGATGCAAATAAAGCCGAGTGAATAGAATATCATTAATTAAATACTAAATATTTTAATATCATATGATACTTAAAAGAAAAAGTTACTTTTAAAAAGCATCTAATAATAGATTTTTGTTGCAAAATGTGTTCAACAATAAGATGTCTTCTTGAATTTACCCTCCTTACCACCATGGGAGGTAGGATGCAGAATTCCTTATCATCAAATTTGGTGGATAACATTTTTTTCATTTTTCTTTACCAATAAACATTACTACTACCATTTCAAAGATATTGCGGAAACAGTTTATCGGACAGCGTGTTGTACATGCGTACACATATGACATAAGAATAGGAATGTCAAACGTTCAAGTATAACACATTTTGAAATTAAATAATTTTATAATCATTTAATTTTAATAACTTTGTATTTTCGTAAAATTGTATAATAGACTATTTTGATAAGAACAAGTTACAAATAAAAGAGAGAAAATTTTGATTTGATGAAAAATTATAGCGATATCAAAAGACAAATTCCCGCCTAGAGACATCTTACGATACAATTTATTCCCGCTCACCCTGTAAATGAAACAAAACCTTGGTTACGCCACTGAGCACATACCAGCAACATGAAAGTTCCGCAAATTCGTCGGTATATTACAAATAATATTCTGATATAAAAGATGAAAATAGTATTTCCTTTTTAATTACTCCATTGTAATGGGCGATAAACAAGGATGAGAGAAAAAAAATCGGTAAAGAGAAAATTCGGTGGCTGACCTGGCGACTTAATGTCTTCTTTTAAAAAAAGACAAAGAAAAAATTATAAAAATACCATCTTAAACAGGAGGGAATAAAAAATCCCCGAGTTTATCGCGAAATCAAATTACGCCGATAGATCCGGTAGGAAAAGAAAAGGCCAATGAATGGAATGACGTCAGCAAACACTTAATATTTTCGTAAGGGTCGAGCACCGGGTCGCGACATAAGCACAATGCGTCTCACAACTTCAGCCCTGTTTCTTCCAGTTAAGAGGGCGGAAATGGGCAATGGCGACACACACAGATTACTTTAAAAAGCATCGCCAGTCGAAAGATTTTAAATAGATCGCCGTTTTTAGACTGGCTGACTGGAAGTACTATATTGCATGCAGTCAGTGGCGTAGCAGCTCAAAAACTGTGAAAAGTGTTCAAGTAGTCATTTAAAATTATCATTTGACATTATTAATAATATCAAATGACATATGAGGACCCCAGAAGCCAAGGGGTATAAGTGACAAAATTGAAAAAATTGAGTTAAGTGCACAGGGTATCTGGAAATATGCTTTTTGCATTTCAGGCAAAGAAATATGGGTCATTTTCTGATTATTTGGGGAGTTATAGAGATAAACCACTTTTTTCGAAAAACAAACAATATTGATTAATTATACATTTAAAGAAAAATGTACTCTATTTTTTTAACAGTTATTGAAATGAGAGTTCAAAGATTAGAATGCAACAAGCAGATGTTTCCTATTTCAATTTAGTCAATTGTTATTGATGTTCCAATTTAACATCAATTATCTTTAAACTCAATTTACTCCAAATCGACATTTTGTCACTTGTACCCCTTGGCTTCTGGGCTCCTCATATATAAATGATAATATAATTATAAAAATATTTAAGATAACAATTATTCATTCCAATTAATTATTACTATCGATATCAGAAAACCAACATTTTGATTATTTTAAATAGAAGATTTACATTTAAGATACAGTGCTCTGGAGAGTTAGTTATAATTTAATAAGAAATCGGATTGAAAGGGGAGGGGTACAGAGTCCTCTTCATTTGACAAGGCTGCTACAGGCGAATATTTTTCAATTCTAATTCGAACCATTTTTTCAAAACAAAAATCTTTTACAAATGCTTTGATAACATTTCCAAGGGAAATATGCAACAAAATGTATTTTTTAAAAATTGTTGTACAAGCAGAATATAAAAATAATGACCTATTTCAGCTTTGTTATAATAATGTTTACACAGAAATTAATCATACAGTATCGTGCATGTAATCAATTTTCCCATTAAAATTCTTAAGAGAAAAATACACGAGACTATTTGAAATATTACTTTAATTGTACTAATAAGAATACTAATACTAATACTAGTACTAACAAGAAATAAATAAAATTAGGATTTGAAAGTTTCAAACCATTAAAAACAATGAAATCAAAATGAAAATGAGAGAAGAACTTACGTTGAAGTTTCTAACCGGTATATTTACTAGTCAGAAATGTAATCAATAGTTAAAGTGTTTATGTAGGTAGGTATATTGTTTTTTCCAGCAATGAATTATAAAACATTTTAGAGCAAAGGTAATGTTTTTTTGAAATGCTTCTTTGATTTATTTTCGTCTAAAGAAAAGCAAAAATATTTCAAAGTGATGCAATTTGTGCAACAGATTTACAAATCCACGATTTTCAAACTCAAGTTTCATCGTAAAAAACGAGTTTGTAAATTAGCGAAATTTGGCTTTCTCAAGTGATCGGAAAGGGAAGGAAAAGCACGTATAATAATAATATTAATGAAAGCATAATGAATTTATATTCTTCCAGTCCATATGATTAGAGTAGTACCGGTAAGTGGGCATTTTATTCTGCTTTATTTCTTTCATTAGATTTATTTTTTCCATTCACTATCAGAATATATTTATTATCAATTTTTCTTTCAGTATAGCATTTTAATTATATGGATTTCAGGCTCAGTATTTATTCTTATTTTTCCACCAATTTTGTATGCATTGTCATAGCTGATTGGCAATTTGAATAAAAAAAATGTCTCATTAATCGCTCACAATATTCCAACATAAACCACCTGCGACTTACTTATATTGTAAAAGATTATCTGTAGTAATTTTTTCACAATATATTCTTACTTGCTCTAATTGAAATGTTCTTTCTTTCTGTTTTAGGATTTTTCTCCCCCCCCCCCCCTCTCCATTTTAATAATCGGTACATATAACAATATTGGACTGGTGTAACGTATTTTACTGATGAGATTGGTAAATTTCTGAATGTAAATTATCTTGTTATTTAACAGTTTTTTTTTTTTTTTTCAAAAAGTTTTATCATATATGGGGACCACAGAAGCCAAGGGGTATATGAGAAAATTGAACCAAGTGTACAGACGACCTGGAAATATTTTTTTATTTTCAGGTATAGAAATATAAGTGATTTTCTAATTATGTGCTGCGTTCTAGAGAAAAATTACTTTTGTCGAATAATAATCAATATTGATTAATTATAAAATTGAAGAAAATTGTACTCTACTTTTTTTTACAATTACACAGGCCTGCAAATTGAGAGTCATAACTTCCTCTCTAGAATTTGACAGCTGATTCTAGGGTATTTTGGTGCGCTGATTACGAATATGTACTTAGTTTTTTTCCATCACCTTCAGATTTTTCAAAAAAGATACAGATAGAAAATAGAAAAAAAACACAAGTTTTCACATAAAAAATATATATTAAAAAAAGTACATTACTTTTAACATAAAAAACAACTAAAATATAATAATAACTTAATACTAATCTAAATTACATGTAAATTTTATTTGTGGAACCTGATCCTTTTTTCCTGGAAGCTTCGGTTGTACGATTTTCGCTTAAATTTCCGGTTTGGATCGTCGCGCTTCAACAACCAGCAGTAGTCCGCCATCATGCTAGTATTCCATCTTCTTTGATACCGGACTTCTAGCTCTTTCAAATTTTGGTGAAATCTTTCGCCTTGTTCTTTGCTAACGGCTCCTAGATTTTCTGGGAAGTAATGATCTTCACTCATTAGGATCGTATTCAATGTCGTACATTTTCGTCAAGCCTGGAATATCTTTACAGTACACTAAATCTTGATCTTCAGCGAAGAATGGAAGAAAATATTTTTCTCTGTGACGGTACCATGAAAATGAAGTACCAGGTGCAAGCATATTTTTTTCTTTTAATCGTGATCCGAGAAGTTTCGCTGCATCTTTGGGGAGATTCAAATCTCTTGTCAAGTCGTTTAAATGTGACTGGGAAAAGAGCTGACACTCGTTAGAATCTACTTGAAATTCAGGATCAGATTGGTATATATCCTGTTCATCTGTATCACAGTCAGAATCTTCAATTTGTATAGTCGGAAACGGGGGCTGCACCATTTTTGAATCGCCGAAAATTGCAGACGTAACTGATGAGACGTTTGGATAGTTTATGTCCCTTTTATTTTTAGAATTGTATCCAGTTATGTCACAAAAACAAAAGTAGCAATCTTTAACATAGTCTTTAGGCTCTCTCCTTAGCATAGGCGAAACGATTTTGAAGCTATTTTTCTGTCCTTTTGACCACTTGCGAAGTTCTAATAAACAAGTCGTACAAATTTTATGAGGTGTTCAAGTTTTGTCTTGGCTACTTAAAACGTATCCAAAATAACTTTTGTAAGTATTTTTTACAAAGTCCGTAATGCTGTTTCGTTGTTTTTTCACCATAAATTTCCCGCAAATATAACAAAAACAATTCGGATAATTTAAACAGCTTCGCAATGACATTTTAAAAGTTATGTTGCAAAATGCGCACTTCAACTGTTAATTTTCTAAATCAGTGCGGGTACTTATGCAAAAACCCTTTGGTTTATCTTTATGACACCCTTTTCGACTAATATTTACAACAATTAGGTTATATTACCTAATCATTATGTATTAATGAGCTCATTACTAAATTAATCCAAAATGACCTGTTTTCAACATGGCTAATGTGAATTACTTATACTTATTATGTACTAATTAACAAATTACTGTTTTGAAGTAATTTCTATGTCACCTTACACTAATTAAATGCAATAAAAATTAAGCTGAAGTAATTTAATGACGTTTTATAATTTTTAAAATATAGACGCCCAGACATTTTTCAGCAAAATCTTAAATATTAAATATAAAAAAATCCTGACGTGATGGAATTTTTTTATTATTTTTCTCTTAATCAGCACATCAGAAACTATAGAAAACGTTACTCAGATTTCAAAGAGGAAAACCATTGCAGACCTGTGTTATTGAAATAACAGTTCAAAGACCACTATGAAACCAGGGGTAATTTCCAATTTCAGTTCAGTCAATTATTTATTTTCAAATTTAGCGGGAATTATCTTTAAATTCAATTTATTCCAAATCGAATTTTCGTCGCTTATACCCCTTGGGTTCTGAGGTTGTCATATATTATATCTGTGGCTTCCGATAATAACCAGGTAAGGCACATTTTTAATATTTTGAGTAATTAACGTTTAAAGTTTTCAAATGCCTTTTTATCATTATTTTTATAAAATAGATTAGAACTTAATAATTTTCACTACCTTCAATTACGATATAAGGACCTCTTTTTTTGCCAAAATAGTTATATAAAAATGGTTTATATTAATTGAGAACCAATTAAAATATTTTTCAATTTTTAAATGAAAGTTTCTAGTCGCCCTATGATGGGAAGCATTCGATTTTCATTTTTCAGTACTATGGCAGATGGAAGTACTCTTTTAAAGTTACATTTTCCCAAATTATCTCAATTTTTTCAAAAATGTGCCTTAACTGGTTATTACCGGAAGCCATAGATATGTCGAAATGATCACCAGTTTCAGCATATATGTCTATGTGGAAATTTTACATTTATGTAAGAATAGCATGTATATTTCGAGGAATATAAAGGGTTATTTAAAAATTCAACCATTTTTCGCATTTTTTTTATAGCTTGAATATTTTTCAACCAAATTTAACTCCCCTTTCAGAAAACTTGGCAAAGTACAGTAGCAACAACATACTACAACTGTAATATGAGTATATTAAATACTGAATTAAATGTGAGCTTTTCTATTAAATAATTCTTCACTGCCCATGCATGAACGACATCCCCTCCTCTCCCCAACGAAAAAAAATTCCACGATTTGGTAATCAACTTAATAGAATCCATCATAACATGAAAATTTCAATAGTACCTACACGAAAAATGTAGAAATTGTCCTCTTTTAAAATTTAAATCACAAAAAAGAGCGGATAACATTGAAAAAATTTATTAAAATAATCGACTTTTTCAAAATTTTATAATTTGTTGTGTGACACTAGATATTCAGCAGTAAGTACACAAAATTTGAAATCGCTGACTTATGCAGTTTTTATGTACGGACTCTGACGGACAGACAGACAAAAGACTGAGACGAATAACGTTTTATCAGATGAACGAAACCCTAAAAAAGTTATCAAAATCGAAGCATCTATTCCAAATCTACTCGTTGACATTGATTAAACAGTAACGCCTTTGTTAGAAGTCAATTAATAAAAAATGACACTTGGTGTAAAATCCTGTCTCATCTGGCTTTTTTTCGAAGGCAACTGAAATTCAGCTCAGTCTTCGCAGCATCTTTATGAATTGGATTGATATTCGACTGGTCTTTTTATAATAGTTGCTCTACAGGGCGCGACAGGTATTTGGGAACAAAATATAGTCTGCTTTCAAGCACGAACAGCATTGGATGGTTCACAAATTGGAGCATTTTTTTTACATTTTTAACGTTCTCTTCAGATGACCATATATACAATGGATGACAACGTTCATTGAAACCAACATTATTTGCAACATTTTCTTCTACACTTTGTCAAAACGGACTTCAGGCAATAATCGAATGAGTGTTTGGAAAGTTTACCACTGCACACACAACGGCTGTCCCGAGGGCCGCAATAGGGCGCAAGAGTCCTTCTCAAACACGTCCCACAAGTAATAGCCCATTTTGTTAATATCTGTGGACGCTCAACCTGTTAGCCTGGAGGTTGAGGGTTATATGGTCATGAAAGTTTTTGGCCAATCATTATTGGGTTGTATGGGATGTAAGGTATAGTGCAGAGTTTAGCTGAAAAACATATTGCCTCCCACTTTTTACAGAGGTAATCCAGAGCTTTAACACCTCGGTTTAAGCAAAGGTGTTGACTCTGGCGCATTGAAGAAAGAAATTTTGTATTATCAGATAGTCACGATCCACAAAATCATCAGTAACCCTCTAAATTTTCTATGCGTGACGGTCGGAACATTTTCGGGGATATTACACGGCCTTTTTGCTGTCCACTTTCTGAATCTGGACAAAGTTTTCTCGTCGAAATGAATCAACAGCATTCCTAGCTTCTTTTGATATTTCAGCTTGTTAAGGAGACTCTTCACTCTGCTCAAACACTTATCTCTAGTTCTATCGGATAAGAACAGTCATTTCCTCACCACACATGACCTCTAACGAAAGTCCTCGTGAATCACATATTAGATGGCGGTCTCATCAACCTGCAGCTTCCTAGCGAGGGCCTTCAATACCTTCTTAGGATTTTCATAGACACGACTGAAAAAATTCGACGTCTTGATCAATGCTGTTTACTGTATGCTTCCAATGCTGTTTACTGTATAAAATGGCTGTCATATCAAACATGGCAGCCTACAATTCGCCAATGACCGAGCAAATGTCAAGAATTCCACAATTTCTAAATCAGAGTGTTCTTCAGCCATTGAAATAATGACAGCATGCCTCTTAATTTCCTCACTTGAGGTCTAAACAGACATAACCACTACTTGCGTTCACAACACGTCTTCTAAATAACAGAGGCGACTGACCTTGACAAGCTTTCCCCTCGATTTAACCAGTTGAGGTGAAAATCGCGTGTAGTTCTACGCGTTTCGGGGAAACACAATCTCACCTTGTCATAGTCAGTCGCCTCTGTTATTTAAAAGGAGTATAGTAGGCATGTTTTATGTTCACAGGCGGCGGGTTTTATGTATAATGACTTTTCCATGTCAAGGAAGAAAAACTTCAACCCAACTACAGGACAGTAAACTTTTCCTTCAAGTAGGGTTCAGTTTCTTATCACCTGAACCATTATAGTCTCCCTTTTTCCTACTGCCAATAAACCGTAGAAGTGAGGAGAAGAAAGGATTTCCTAAAATTCCGTTCAAGTTAGGCAATTTACACATGTGCCCAGAGCCTTAATCTAGATTCTAATACGTTTACATGTAAAAGAAAAAGGATTTGTAAATTTGATGTACAAGGTGGTATTTCATCGTATCATACGTGTTTTCAAATACGTACCACATCCTACATACAGTAGACTACCAAATCACGAAAAAAAAAAAAAAAAAAAATATTTGGTATAGTTCGAGCATGCGCAGTTAAAAATTACTTCATACAATTAACTACTCCAAATTCATAAGATGTTCAATACATTTATATTCTAACTAGCCTAATGTTTTTACTGCTGTTTGTCAGATTTTCTGAAACAGGTGTAAAATTTGGTGAGAAACTTGTAAGCTATAAACAAAAAAAAAAAAAAAAAAAAATTGCTATATTTGCATGAATATTATATGTGCTATTCTTACACAAATTAACAAAAATGTTGCATAATATTCATCAGCTGCAGCGATAAACCATTTTGTGCATTTTATTTCACATGGTGATCCAAATATTTCTTCTTCAATTATTCGTTCGTATCCTAAATGATCTTTCATTTCGGATCAAATCTTTACGGAAAAATAGGAGGTCAAACATGGCCTTTATATTCCCAAAATTCTAATTTTTTTTTTTTTTTTTTAATATCCAATAAAGCGACTAAAATCGAAAGTGTCCAGTAGTTTTGGGCAATATGAAGTTAAAATAATAGAAATTCACCAATGGAAATATCAATTTAAAAGCTTCAAAATAACATTGATTTATGAAATCTGTTTTTACAGTTGGCACTCATGTTTGCAAGCTGATTAATCGCTATCGGAAGACATCGAATGCTGGTCTGAGGAGAAAACAAGGGTGACAGATAAGAAGACTGAAATGGGTCTGAGGGTAGACGAGGATAAGAAATGCACAAACAACTATCACTTGAGGCCGCTTTCGTCGGTAAATATTCAACTATCTTCCCTTCTGCTACCTGAAGAACAATGACGTTGGTAATAACAAAGCGTTATCAAAAAAGAAAATATATTAACCGAAATTTTGATAAGGGTCGTTTAAAAAAAAGTAGGATATTAGTAAATCAAAGGACATCTTTAACTCTTTTCTTTATTTTTTCTTCTTTGAAATACGAAAGACAATGAAGCGAATCGATTCTATCAGGAGTGAATGAAATAGAGACAAATAAATCCTAAGTAACTCAATAATGTACCACATAAATGTTTTATAATTTTCTCTTACAGAGTAAAAACGCAATACATAACTAATCGAACAATAATTACAATCTTTTATAAATCGGACAAAGGAAAAAGCAAACACACCTGAAATTATACTGACTTGATGGGTTGTAAGCGTTGATTTTTTTTTCTTCGATTTAAGTTTAAGAATGTAAGTAAAATTTTTAAAATTTAACCTCTATGGATTTCAGTGGCGAATTTGTTGATAAAATGTTGGTTAAGACTATAAATTATCTGTCCAGATTTAGAAGGGAAAGTCTCGCTATTTGGAACATTGGATATGGCAATCTAGGTACAATACGAAAACATTAATCCCAGATTGCATTTTTAAATTTTTTGTAAAAACGTTTGCGCCTGACGTCGATATTTTTTTTCAGACAGAATTGCACTTCCTCATCCTAAATAGTTTCATTGAAAACTTCCAATGCTCGATCTCTATCATCCGCTCTGATTTTTTTAAGGCATTTTTCTTTGCAATATGACGCATGAGTTTGACTCATTAAGGCCCGATCACCAGCATAAATTCTTCAGCAGGCAATTCACTTTGATAAAATAAATCATCAGCGAGACTCGCTGAAAAATAAATTGAAGCATAAAAAAAACATTAGGTAAACTATGACAGAATTAATTTGTCCAGAAACGACTCCATTATTATTTTAAATGTACATAGAGCGCAGTGGTCAAAAGTAAAGAATGTTTTTTGACCTGCTGATTGATTTACTTCCTGTTTATCTTACAGTTAATTAACTGCAACTTTTCAAAATTAGATTCAGTGCTTTACAAAGAACAAAAGCTTCAAAACAAATGATTGATTGGAGTGACTAAGGAAAAAAACATGGAAGCCTTAGCAATAGAGCTCCATATTGTTTAATTTGAAAGAGAGACGTCTGGTTTTGTAAAAAACTTCCCAAAATGCACTCCGAGACACTTATTTTCCCATGAAGTTGATGAAGCAATTAACGTAAACAACTAACGTAAATATACGAAGTTTACATTGATTTTTTTAAAAAATAGACGTTATAAAGAAGCCATAGAAAAATAAGCCACACAAATTTCCCCAGAAAATTAAAATTGAAAAATAAACTAGATGACTTAGTTTTACTTAGTTCTTTATAGAAGCGTTCAGTAAACAGGATTTTTAAAGAAAGCTAAAGAAAAATCAAAAGAAAGAAATATCTTTTAAGCAGAAAGACAAATACACAACAGAAATCTATCAAGAAAAAAAAAAAGTCTCAATAAGAAATACGTGATACGGTGATGCAAAGCCATTATGGATTTTCATTTGTTAGTTATTTATAGCTATGAGTACAAAGAAATTAACTGAATAGAAATTTTGCTTTTTAAAGACATTTTTTTATGTATAAATATTTAATATTCGATTATTTTTTTTGAAATATGTTTTTATGTATGTAATCCTTTTCAAATATAAATTAGTTGATTTTTTTTTAAATTTAACTTTTAAAAAAAAATCACCTATTTTAAGTATTTGACATACCTTACGAAAAAAGCTCTTTTGCGTGTTTTTTTTTTCTTCATTTTTGTATACAGAAAAGAATAAATATTAATTTGCTTTCAGGATTTAATAAATATTTATTTAAATATATATGTCACTATTTTAGTACAAGAATCATATTTTGAAAATTTATTTTCAAAACAAAAAATGTCGAAAATTATCTAAAGAATAAAAGGGATTGCCGAATAATAGGATTGCCAGCGATGTCATTCCTAAAAAGGTTAATAATCCCGGGCTATAGTCATTATCAAACACACAACAAAAAGGAACAATTACACGAATACCAGTTCTGTCTAAAAAAACATATACATAATTCAAGTTACATTCAAAAGGCAGGGTATTACGCTCTTGCTTTTAAAACTGGCGAAGAATCGAGTTTTCGCATACATCTAAGTTTGAAAAGAAGGGGGGAGGGGATCGAATTAAAAAAGCAGTGCATTACACTCACTTTCTTTGAAGGTTAAGTTGCTTGTTAGTAGTTAAAAAACTCCCTCATTGTTAAAAAAACTCCAACTAATCTTCTGCAATACACAGATTAACTTGACTCAGGTTTAAAAAGTTTCGAACCAGAATTTTTTTAAAAAGGAATCGAATAATTTTCACGGAAAAATTTGAAATTAAATAAATAAAGATTCATAAAATTAATTTTCTCGTTAGAGGGTAAAAATTAAAAATATCATATAAATTTAAAACAGAGATTTCTTTAACAACAATTATAATAATAACAATATCAATAACTACATTTCCGGTTACCTGGATATTTTTATAAAACATATAAAAATCCTATGGGGAATAAAAATTCGAATTCAGAAACCAAATTAAGCTTTCTGGAGAGAAATCCGGCATTCTGCCAACTCGGCCAAACAAAGATCTCTTTAGAGCAGATATATCTTAATTACAATTCGCTCTGAACTTTTGGTACAACTGTGCTGGGTTAGCGGATTTTCGGTATTTGGACAATATTTTAAATCAACTACAACTTCACAATCACATTAAAAGTTTAAAAAAAAATAAAATAAAAAAAAAACTTATTTATACTTTTATTTTTACGGTTATGAAATGCGAATTTAGAAGCATTTAATAAAACACTTTTGAGTCTTTAGTAGTTTTCTTTTAAATATGTCTCGTTATTTCAATGTAAAATATCTTATTGTTTATTTTTTAATTAATTTTCATCTTCATTTTAGAGCACGGAGAATGTTTTTCTAAATTTAACTTAAATAGAACCACGGATAGCAATTTAAATTTTGAAAATTTTACAAAAATAACTATTTTGAACTAAATTACTTCTAAGGTAGTGAAAAACACGATTTGGAACATTTTTGAAACTAGAAACATATATCTAAAACTAACGGTGTAGGAATTAGATATTCGGTTAGACATAATATAATGCATCCTGTATATAATTTAGCCAAAAAACAAAAAAAAATATAGGAAAATGAGAGGCATTAATACGATTGACATCTGACACCTGAATGTGAATATTTGAATTTTCCGTGTAAATAAGAATAAATAACGAGTTTATCAGTACGCCGAAAACATTCCCATTGAATAGCGGAGGGAAAAGAAGAAAACTACTCGGATGTGGCAATCCCAAAACTTTTTTCTATTTCATACATGTTAATAGTCAGTAGCGCAAACATTTGAAAAATAATGGGTGAGCTCACAGATGTTTGAGTAAAATAATATACAATTTCTCCCCAGTGCGTGCAGTATGAGAGCAGGGCGAGGAAAGAGCGAATAACTGTAGATGATAATTTGAAGTCAAATTACAGTTTTTCTAGCTAAAATATAAAACTGTTATAATTTATTATATTTATATAAGTTCTTTCTTACAATACATTAATATTTATTTTAAGTAACAAAAAACTGCTGACTTTTGTAAAAGACTAAATATCAAGAAAACTAAATATCCTTTTAGTAACTTTCATCGATTTACCAAGACGTTAAATTTAAATGTCAAAAGATTAAAGTTGTTTTTTTTTTTTTTTTTTTTTTTTTTTTTTTTTTTTTTTTTTTTTTTTTAAGAGAGAAACCGATTTTTTTATCCACTGAAGGGTATTGCAGCACTCCTGTAAGTCTAATTGTTACTATTTAAAAAAACAGTTTGAAAAATTGATAGGTGATTTACACCAAAATCTAATCAGCAACAACTTCTGTCAACTTTTAACTGAATCTGGAGTTTGATGAAAATCCGTGCATTAGCTTATAGAATAGAGCTATTGTGAAAATCTTTAAAAAATTCTTCATAGCAGTGCCACCTGTTGCGCTAGGTGGCACTGTTATGAAGAATAAATTAGAACCTAATACTAATTAGAACCAATTTTTATCAGGGACTAATTGAATCTGGATTTTAATGAAAATTCGTGCATTAATTCTTGAGATAGATCTATTGGGATAATCACGAATAACGCAGCATATGAGCGTCACCTATTGAACGATGCACACCAAAAAGTAATCAACATCAAATTATATTAAGGACTAACTGAATCTGAAATTTTATGAAAATCTGTGCATTAGTTCTTGAGATTGGGCTATTGCGGAAATCATGAATAATGCATAGTTATCCCCATTTTTGAGTAACGCACCTGTTAAGAGATATACACCAAAAACTAATTTTCTCCAGTTTATATGAAGGTCTAATTGAATCTAAAGTTTTGTGAAATTCCGTATATTAATTTTTTGGATAGAGCACCCATAAAATGTTTATCACATACTGACTCAGAGTTACAAACAGACATTTTCTAAACACCATCAAAATGTGTTCAGGATCTTCTAAAACGTATAAATCCATCAAAAGTTGGAAGTCAAAATTTTTTACGTATCCAATACTTTCTTCTTGTAACGATAAAAGAAAGTAAAAAGTGAGCGCATCATCAAAAACTACTCTTCTAAGAAATATTTTCAGCGATATAGTTATAACACACACACACACACAAAAAAAAAAAAAAAAAAAAAAAAAAAAAAGAATAGAAATGTTAAGAAATACATCATAGAGGATCTGAAAGCATCTTTTTTTTTTTTTTTCTCAGGAAGAATGGAAATTACAGGTAAAGAGGCAATTTAAATACATAAATTAAGAATTTGAAGTAATATGTTTAAAATTAACAGCACAGAATTAGCTGTTAGTAAAACAGGACACCCTTATAAAATGTAAAGCATCACATGTAAAGGAAAGTGAAAAATATTATTCGATTCTTTAGCACCCGATAGTGAATACTTTAATGTTTCGCGCTAATAAGAATAAACAAAGAATTTGTAAATGCATCAAAGGGAAATAAAACAAATAAGCGAGAACATCTTTAAAACTTATTCTCCCAAAACTTTTATTTTCAGAAATATAACTATGACGAAAAGAATAAAAAAATACCGTACCTACAGGAAAGTGAAAAACATTATTAGATTCTTTGATACCCGGATGTCAATGCTTGAATTTTTCACGTAAATATAAACTTAAAAAATGAGATCGTAAATGCATCAAAAATAGAAGAAAAAAAAAAAATCAGAACACCTTTAAAAGTTATCCTCCCAAGACTTTCATTTTCAGAGATAGAACTAAAACAAAACAAAAACAAAAAGTACAAAAAGTTCTTAAAAAAAATATCATAGAGGATCTGAAGAATTAAACATCATCTCTTTTCTGAGAAGGAGCGGAAACTAAAGAAGGGGATGAAGATTTCCGCTTCCTGAGAGCTCCCAAATTGGCACCCCACCGTCACACTGGGGTCGTACGTATGTGGCTTATGACTGCGACTCATCAGCATTTTGAAAAGTTCAGGTATCACGGGTATCACAACTATGACATTTCGAGTGTCTCTCAACTTCATTTTAGGATTGACCTGAATGGCAATTAGCTAATTACGGTCAATGGAAAAAAATGAATGCATATTTTATACGGATCTCGTTAGAATCGTAACGCGAACACTTGGTCAGTTGTCAGCGGGGTCGTTATAGTTGAATTATTTTTAACATAAACGAGTTTTCATTTAGAAAAAAACGTTGAAAACAAATTTTTCCCAGCGCAGTGGTAACATGCATAAAAATTAATTTTAATGGAGTAAAAACGAATGAATGAATATTTTATTTCAATCAGGCTAAACAAATGCAAAATTCGGAATGCCTTTGCTTTCCATAAGCCAGTTTGAATAATTTCATCAGATATGGAAAATTTTAATATATTTTAAAAATTCTTTTTATCTATTGCTGCAAGCATGAAGAAAAAAACTTTTAAGTAAATTACACTGGAATTGAGAGAGACAAAAAGCAAAATATATTAGAGACAAGCAATTCAATAATAAGTGAAAAAGAATCGGTGAGTGCATAGTTATTATTCAATGAAATAGGTAAGTAGAACTTCTTGCTGCAATAGGAAGTCTGATTTTGTACCATTATATGCCAACTAATGCATTTTTGCAACATCTCTTTCCTCAAACTTTTAATAAGATAGAATCTGCAAATTTATTTACTTATTTACTTTTTGTAAAGTTAAAACTTATCAGATTTGATCGATTACCTAACATTAATGCGCATTTACAACAAAATCGAAATAGTAATAAGTTTTAATGCATACAGACGTTATTTTTATCTTAACCCTTTAACGTTCATTGGTTTCGCCACGAAACCACAAAATTTTTATTCCGATACGCAACACTGACACCGGTATTTTTATCTAAAATATACCTTTTATTTTGTATGTGAAAAATCACGTTTTCTTATTTAGAAATATATTTGTTCTTAATTTCCAGTGTCATTCATTTATTTCGACATCTCAGCAATGAATATGCCATGATCGTTAAAGGGTTAAATAATTAATCAAACAATTGGTTATTTTATGTTAAGTTTATGTTATTTGAAACTAAACAAATAAAAATAAAATACATGTTTTTGAAACATTGTAGTAATTAAATAATTGCACGGTCAAATTCAATAAAGTTAGTCAGTAAATTTAATTTAAATTAAAATTAACAAATCACTACATGCCAATTATTTGGTTAATTTTCCGTATATTACAAAATCTATTAAAATTATTAAACATACAAAACATAAAATGCAATTATATTAAGCGAACACAAAAGTAATATTATAAAATAAGTTTAGTATAAGTATGATATAGTTCCGCTATTTTCTAGCGTTTTTAAAGGTATGACTATTTTTTTTTTTAAATCTGAAATATTCTTAAAACATTTTTAGATGCGTTTGTAATTATCTGAATAAGTGGCACATATAGTAGTCGTCTCTTCCGTCCGCTTGTCCGCATATAATGGCGCAAAAACTACGTAACGCATAGATTGTCTCATAAATTCTATGCCTATATATATACATATATATATACAAAAAACATTAAAATTCGAATTAGCATTCGTCTAAAATCAGGGGCTTCAAGCCCGGCCAGCTTCATTACAGGCCGCAGAAGCCTGTAGTACTTATATGTTTTCAATATTACCCTTGAATCTGATGCACGTAGCAACTATTCTAACACTGAAGTATATTTGTTTGAATTTTGTGGGGAGACAACTTCTAACGTTATTGAACTGTTACAACTTTATTTGTAAACAGAAAGGAAGACGCGTAATGTTACTTTATCTGATGATAATTTTATTTTTGAAAAACATAATTCACATTTTTTAGAATATCATTCCTTACAGCAAATCTTGAAAAGTTTCGCCATAACTTTGAATGCAAACATGAACACGTCGAATCAAGCTGTTTGACACACTTTGCAACATTGTTGTCGTTATACACGAGATTTCTTCAACTATGATATGTTTTATTTCATCGATATTTGCATGACTTCTCTTGAAAACCCTTTCTTTGAAATAACTCCACATGAAACTATAATATATATATTTAGATCCGTTAGATTTTTTTTTTTTAATAATCTAACGGAGTGAAGTCTGGTGACCTTGGAGGCCAGAGGCTTGTTGAAATTAAACGGTCATCACAGACGGTTTACTTACTCAAATCATTCGTGTAGAATCGGATTTAAAATTACTAATGATATTCAGGAGAATTTATGTTTAAAAAACGAACTGCCGCATTTAGAAAAAGAAAATAAAAACGTACGTGCACTTTAAATATAGACATATTAAATAAGTAATGATGTTGAAACTCTTGCTACATATATTATAGATGTGGATAATACAAAAAACAAATGGGTGCTGTTTTAAATTGATCACCCTACATATGTATTACTGACTCCTTTAGGTGTATCAGTAAGAAGATCGTAATCTCCATTCATTGGCAAAAACAACTTGGAACGAAAAAGTTTAAGAACTTGTTATAGAATATGCAGCGATTTAAAAATCTACCATGCCTATTTTTTTCTTTACCCTAATTTTCTAAAGATGGGACTTTATAGTTATACACTACTGAGACTGACCACAACAACCTTTATCGTTTTACATATTGAAAATAATATTTTCTTTAATCTTCTATGTTAATGACGAAAGGCTGCTATGAGCAATTTTTAGATCGCTACAAAAAACAAGAAAAACCCATTCAGATCGAAAGAAAACCTCATGTCCACAGCAATCTGAAATATAAAGACTCAATATGAATGGCCTTAAATCCAAAAGCAATGTCATCAAGCAAAACCCATCACAATAATGCACGAGAAAGTTGCACAAGATGCTTCTGATAATGTTTTTATTTTGAAAGAAAGCTGAAAAGAAAAAGGCCGTGTCCATCTGATTTTCCGATCGTTGTATTCGTTGTTTTTCGTCGAATTTGTTGTTCGGGATCGCTTCAGACATTGTCGGACTTCCTGTTTCATTTGTGTGTATCAGAGCGAAGCCCCCTTTTGTTGATATGAGGAAGAAGCTTCCATGTGAACGGCCGCTCGCATGGAACCGCACCTTTTTTAGTTAGTTTAATTGGATACGCTTCTGACCCCGAACGAATTACGCGACGACAAGTGCCTTTCCAGTTGCATCTTCATCAAAAGGTGATAATTAGTATAGCGGTGAAGTGCATTTAAATTTGTCGAACCTAGTAAAAAAAAATTTAAACCTCTATCTTGACTGAAAATAACAATTAAATCAACATGAGATAAAAATATTTCAAATGTGAAAAAAAAAAATTATGATTCAAGTAGAACCACATAAATATAACAAAATATTTTGAATAAAAGAGTGCAAACATATTCGAGATGCAATCAGACAGTATTCTGCGACGGATCCTCGTTTGTCGGATTCTTTGAATGGGTGAAACTTCTGTTGCTCTTCCAAGAGAGGTAGGATACCACGAAAGACACTCCGTGACATGTTTATCACCTACTTTTTCGTTTATTGAAACACCCTTTGCTTTTGTTGATGATCACAGAGACTTTGAAAAGGAAAAACCAAAGAAATAATTTATGACATTTCTCGTCACAAAATTTTAAAATGTAGTCTGAGCACCGATGACTTAAAATATTGAAATGTTTAAATTTGCAAGAAGATGGTTAAAGATTAAAAAGCATGTAAAATATATACACTATTACTTGTTTTACATTTACTTATCTGTCTTTTATTTTTTTTAAATAAATATTTCCTAAGTAGTAAAAACAAAAGCAAAAATTTTAATATTACAAAATTATTCATGCAAAAGCAGTTTAAACGTGAATTTGAAGTCGAAATCCTGGTTCCCTATTTTCATGTTGAGAATTCTATAACATTTCTCGTCACAAAATTTTAAAATGTAGTCTGAGCGCCTTAAAATTTCCAGAAGTTGGTAACAAATTAAAAAGATGTGAAATATATTCACTATTACTTCTTTTACATTTATTTATCTCTGTTTTAGTTAAAAAAAAAAAAAAAAAAAAAAAAAAAAAACTAAATATTTGCTAAGTAGTAAAAACAATAACAAACGTTTTAATATTACAAAATTACTCATGTAAAACCAGTTAAAACATGAATTTGAAGTCGAAATCCTGGTTCCATATGTTAAGATTTCTTCTTTACACTTTTAATTACGGTGTCTCTCAATTGTTCATGGAAAAGAAAAAAGAAAAAATAATAATTTAAAATCCATAAAAAAAATTTCATTTTTTTAGGATAACTTGAAAGAAAAATTGTATATTTAATTTTTCAATTAATAATCGAGACACAACGAGTACGAAGAAAAAAATTAAGGCTAAAAAATATGGAGCCAAAAATTAATTTTGTCGTGCAATATTGAAACATGTGTTATTGTTTTTATTTTTACAAACTAACAAATATATTTTTTTTTTCATTTCTATAAAAGAAACAAATAAATGCAAAAAGTAGTAATATTCTAAATTAATTAGAATCAAGGCACAATCAAACTTCAGTCAATTTTCGTTACAGCAAATCAGTCTGGTCCCTTTCATAAATTAACCCTTTGTGATCCCAACAAATCGCTTTGAAAACTAATTACTTACTCAGATGTTAGAATATATTAGTTAGTTAGCTATGTTAGTTATTATAAACACGCAAAAAAAGAACAAAGAAAAAATGCTGTGTAAAAAGTACTTTTTTGCTTTTTTTCACATCTGCAGTATATCAGAAACGGACCTACTTCCCATGAATTTTGTCAATTTTCGAATACAATTTTTTTTTTTTTTTTAATGTGAAATGATGCAAAATTATGAAAAAAAAAAAAAAAAAACTAATTTACCATAAATTTACTTTAAAAAAATTGTTTCTTTTTTTTTTTTTTTTTTTTTTTTTTTTTTCCCCCATAAGCGAAAGCGATAAAAGATTGCTGAAATGAATAAAATAAAATTTTGGTTTGAAAAATGAATTCAGTATCGCCATCAATTGAGAATGTTATGAACAATATATATTAGCGGCTGTGTTAGGAGAAAACAGCAATACATTAAATCTTTTAAGGGTGGTTTCAAATCCAAAAGGGAAACATTATGTCATAAGTTTTAATTTATTTTTGTTCGGAAATGCATAAAAAAAAGTGTTGTTCAAAAACTATCTAATCAATTCTAATTCCCCTCTCTCTCTTTGCAAACGCAATAGATCATTCAGAAAGTAGTGTCAAAGTGGGCGTGTTGAACCGAATTTCTGTGTGAAAGAAGCACCCCCACTCAAACAGGGGTGAGAAACGTGTTTGTCACATGATAAAAATAGCACATAACTCAACACGGGCAAAATGGAAAACATAGTTCAATTCCAAACCGTTTCAGGCTTTGGAATTTTGTATATTTTCGTTAAAAAATGAATTTGTAAATGTGTCAAACGTTTTCGGCTTGTTGAGCAGAGCAGTTGAGAACATCCTTAAAAGCCACTGTTTAAGGAACATTGACTTTTGGGTATGTTGCAGGGTGATATAAAGAGTTAAAACTACAAATTAAGCAACTAATTTTGAAAAACCGAATCTTTCTTTTTGAGATTAAGTACACGCTTAATCACCTGGTATCTTTACTTCGTCTGTTGTTGTCGTTGTAAGGACACTAGCCTATATAAGGGGGGTATCCATTAATTACGTCACATTTCAAAGAAGGGGAGGGGTTCACAAGGGTAGCTCAAGGCGATAGGGGGTACGGGTATACAATGTATGACGCAAGACAACCGGAGTAGCAGGGAGGATTTACACGCTGTGGCGCAACATATAAAATATGAAAACAATTAGATATACTGGTATGTGGTATAGAGCATAATAAATTTTATAATTCAGGTGGTAGTCCCTTTTTCTTAGGATTAGCTTGGAGTATGAGTTCATCATCATATCTTGACGGTTTCATGAAGTAATAAATAAAAATTAACTTTTTTTTTACCCTTAAAAATAAAAACAATGATCGATCTCATGGAGAGAATAAGTTTTTTTTTTTACTTTACGAACATATGGTGTAAGTAAAACATTGTAATCACGATTTCTGTGTGTGAATAAAATACGATAATTCCAGTTACTAAAAATTCAGCTCTCATTTGGCGAATTTTTATTAATCACTATCGCAAAACTGTATATATTTTCGTACAAATCGAAGAACGCTTTAGGTATTAGTCTATTTTCAAACAATTTTGCGACAGATTCTATAGGCAAAATCCTTAAGGAAATGCAACAGAGTACAAATATACAGAGTACAATATATTAAGTTGACATCATCAAGCATTAGTAGTGAAGAAATAACGTGTTTAGTTTTAAAGCGTGTAATCCAGCATTCGAATCTCGGCTGCAGTCGCACCAGATTTTTAATTATAAAGTATTAATCAAAATGTCATTTTTATCAAAATTAGCTCTTAATTAATAGTAATAAAAATGGGATAGACTTTAGGGTATCTTCGAAGTGATAACCTGTGATACAGAGGGAGGTAAAGTTAAAAAAAGAAAACGCGAAATTTTGGTGACGTAACTATAATGAATGATTTGTAAGCAAGAAGTAAGAGAGTTTTAACCTTTAACTTATCCTATACTTTTATGATGTACTTAAGTTTTAAAATTATGATGTATTTTGCTATCATATGATTTTGTAGAAATGATCAATCTTGGTAAATGATGAATAACTAAAGATCAACAATGGTTACAACATTGTTCACAAGAACATAAAAAAAGGGTGGCATCACAAAAAAGAAAGAAAGAAAAAAGATTATATACCGTTTTGTCTGCGCGTTTGTACAAAAACAAGTCTTATTCCAGGTAGTCAAAACAGTGTTACTAAGAAAAAGGAAGTGAAGGTATCTTAAAATCAGCAGTAGAGTTCTTTGACATTAAGGTAGAGCAGTTGAGTGTAGGTAACTATTACATCATATCAACACCATCTGCTTGCCGAAACAAAACTTAGGATGCTCTTGGTAGGGTTCCTAAATGGCGAACATCCAACTTTATTTTGGAGGCTTCAAATTTCTATACATAACATACAACTACTCAGTCTCTTGTTCTACATATCAGATTCTTTTTCCGCGCAAGCTCAACCCAAGATCCTTAAATAAATAAATAAAGAGAAATCCCGTCGTTTAAACAAAGGATTTATCGATGACAACGATAAGAATAAAAGAAAAAACTACAATCAGAGGATTTTGGCACGTAACATTAATGGACATTCTTAGAAACAATTTAATATTAATTTAAGATTAGCGTAATATCGGAGAAATATTGCATAGACTTAGGTACAGTTTGTTTCAGAAGTGCTTATTTCAGTGGCTAATATATGAAGAGATGTCTATACCTCGAAGTTTAATCGATTTTATTCTTTAAAAAAGAAGCAATCCTTATAAATCGAAACCTGAAATTTTTTTAAATGTTCCGACAATATTGAGAAAATAAAATGTGAAATAATTCACGAAGATTAGTTATTTCACGAAAAGAAATTTGCACAATTAATCTTTGGTCCATACTAGACTTGAATAATATGATTTCAGTGGAAAATACGTTTGAAGAAATGCGAAAAAGTTTCATTTATAAGAAATTTGCATCTCGGTTAACATCAAAAGATTAACGCCAAAATATTTTAAAAATTTCAATATCACAATCACCTCATCACAGCAGTTATTCAAAATAGAATTTGTTCTTAAAAACTTTCAGTATAAAGAGAGAGTGTGTGCAAGGAATAAAAATAGCGACAACATAATTGCGAAATGTATATATGAAAAATGGAGTATTCAAGACCTGTTGTAGAATTATGGAAGAACGGTCTATCACCAATTCTGTAACATAACAGTTGTTTGTTATGAAGTAATTCGAATACATAAAAATTGAATTTATTCAAATCTATGGTCATTTTCATCTTTAAAAAAAAAAAAAAAATCTGGCTTTTCAGATATATCCGAATCTAACGAAAGATTTAACATTAATTTTCTGCTGCCGGTCTGAAACGGGTTGAGTCAATGTGACCCGATTGTGCCTGCAGAAGAAAATTTGAACCAATCTGTCCTGATGCAGGACCCTAGTTTAAAGTTGGCTGTTGGAGCACTCATTATTGGAACATACAATGAGTGCGTTCAATCGTTGGATACTGTTGGAGATTCAATGGAGTATCGTTGATACACTCAATGAGAGCGTAGTGGATCGCACTCATTAAAAATGCTTTTGATTTAACTTGAATCAGACATATACAGCGCTCATTGTCATAACATGGAAATGTAAGACAATCAAAAATTCTACAGAATTGGAAATTTATTGTATGTTTATTTTTAATTTGAAATATGAATTGGAAATGACAATTTCAATTTCCGACGTATATTCGGAGAGCCGTGGGAACAGGCGGTTATTTGTATTCCGTTTGAGTTACTTCAATCAGCAATCACACGAAAAAAAGACAGCTTTGAAAAATATACAGCGTCTTGTCGCACGCTTTTCCTTGAAAGGGTAAAAATCGCATCAACTGCTCAACAGTGTATGTCGTTTTTCACTTTCACATGTCGCCATTTCAAGATATCTCTCCAAAATCTCGTTCGGTAACGGATGATGACTATCGAATAAACCGTTGCTGAATTGAACCTATTATTTATGCGAAGGTCGGTGGAGTCCAACTGTATCTCCCTACATTGACTAGCAAAAAGTTTGCATTTTCTTTAGCTCTTGTAAAGAACGTTAGTTCCAATTTCTTTTTCGTTGAAGGTCACTGTTTGACTTATGGCCCATTATTCTATCCCTTTTCTTACCAGACTCTTTCTCGACCTATATTTTGGAATAAATGAACTTAGAAAAAAAGTAGGTGTCCAAAGGACAGTTATTACTTTGAATGCTATTTCACGATTTTTACGAGGCCTGGGAGATTTGACGAGGAAGTCACCCTTTCGGAACGTTCCTATAACTGTCATTTTCATTCATGGAAAGTTTCAAATTTTTAAAATATTTCCTGGAAAGAAATGTCGAATTTTTTTTAGATAAGGGCCATATTTCCGGCACTGAGCATTCTGTTTTTAAGCATAAGTAGAATTTCGTTAGTTACTTTTGCTTAGATCAATTAAGATACATTTGAGGTTGTTTGCCCAATAACAGCCAAAGCTTTTATTCATAAATTCTTTATACTAGCTATATACACAGTGGCGGACTGATTAGCATGACAACTTGCCTGATGGCAATTAGATCGCCCTAGACAAAACTTTTCACGTGCTCATTAAAAGCTGACAGACTTAATAGCAATAGAGTTTTTTTTATTTAAAACAGCAGAAGTGTTTCCAATACTTTTTTGAGAAAGTTCTAGTATAACAGATAATCATTTACAAAAATCATTATAAAAGATAAATCAAGGTGCGATAACCTAAAACTATTTTTTAATTAATTGAAATCCATATGATTAGAAAATCTTTCTATGTCATTGATGAATTAATTACGTTTTGTTTTATATGAAAATAAAAAATTTAGGGTCTAAGGAACAGAAAGCACACTTAAGACACACATATAATTAATTAATAATTATGCATTTTTTCATAATACATATAATCAATAATTATGTATATTTATGTATATATTAATTACTTTTTTTTAGACTTTTTGGTTTTCGGCAAAAAATAGGAAGACCACAGAAATTAGGTTTCGGTTTTGGCCTTAAAAACAAAAACTTATTTTGGTCAATCCTTAATTTTAATTCAAAATCTGCTTCTTATAAATATAATTTGGATTAAGATTAACTACTTTGCTCCTTATCAAAACAACTGTTCGAAGGAGAGAAACAAAATTCCAAAGAAGCCTTCAAGTTTTTCAAAGTATTAAATTATATTTCAAAGTATTAAATGGCATTATTTCCACTGCTCACTTCCTACACGCAATAGATATCGCACGTGACTGAATTTGTATTTATACCCGTCTATTTTTAGGGAAGATATAACAGTAAAACACGTGATTGTTTTTTGAAAATTACTATTGCTATTCAAAAGCGTGCAGTTCAAACAAAAGTTATTTTTGAATCACAAAAGAAATGATCTATGACGTGAAAATAGTTAGCAAAACAATAAGTATATTTAAATAAAGGTTATTAGAATAAATATGACAAACGACAACGACTTCAAGTTCATAATCAGAATAAGTAAAAAACGTGTACAGCATATGTACATTCGAACATTGATAGATATATATTTTAATTGGCAACGATTGGCTGTAAATTGGTTGATAAAATCGTTTGTACTACCATATTATATATTACGGATTATTTTGATTCAAGATATCGGTATAATAAATAATTTACTTTTTAAAAGACTAATTATTATTACTGAATGTCTGTCGTTAGCGTTTGTGGTCCATTTCTAGACTGAGCAAGTAAAAAACATACGTGTGGTATATTTTCAAATGTGTGAAAACAATGCAAAAAAAAAAAAAAAAAAATTAAAAATGTATTGTGCATTAAAACAAATATTGGTAACTTACGAGACAGAGTATAAAATCTAGGAAAATTTTAGGGTATTGGGGGAAAAAAAATTTTTTTTCAAGAGGTTTTTTTTTTTCCGGAAAAATTGATTTTTTATAATATACGTTTCTTTATAGTTTTATTTTTTATGCAATAGAAAATAATAAATAACTTTCAAATTTATTCACAATGCATTCTCTCTCTTTTTAACACTTTCCAGCATAGTTGAGAAGTGTTTCTGACTTCGCTTTGTAAGGCTGTCGGTCCGAGCTCTAACTCTCTTATATACACTCGGATCACCTTGATTTTTTCATATTATTGACGTCCACTATAGCGCAATCACTATCGAAAATGAATTTTGTACCAAGTTCATTTACAGGGTTAGTCATAAAAGTCCATTACATTACAGTCAATAAGAAAAATAGATTCAAATTCATTAAAATGATGTTGGACCAGTTAAAAAATGACATTGATATGCATTTATAAAGTGCACTAAAACATCCATTCTGTAGAATATGGCGTTGAAAGAATTTATTATACTAACCACACAAAAGAATATCGTTACTTAATGGTCTACTAGGGAAAACTGTTTTTCTTCAGACTTTATTCTTTTACATTATTTCAAATATAATGAAATTGATATACATTACTGAGGCTTACTACCAGATAATTGGTGTATAATATGATGCGCATAATTCGTATCGTTCATTTACCAGGGGCGATAGGGAAGTTCCGTACTATATATAAAATACTGCCTATTACAGATAATTGCTGGAAGTGCGATTTCAATTATGCAATGTGTGTTTAGCTAAATTTTTCGATACTATGGTGTGTATAAGAAATATAGATCATATACAGGGCTAAGTGAATTCGCGAACTTTGAGGAATATCAGCGTAAATGGATTAAAATTGTTTTTTAAATTATTGAATAATGCACTTTCAAGTTGCAATATACTTAGTATACTAAGAGATCCTATAGTACAATATAAATAAAATAATGTACAGAACCACGCAAAGAACTTAATACATGGTCTCCGAGTCTATAATGTCTGGGAGTGTTATTTCAGTAGTTTTAACCATGCTTTAGCATAAATAAAATTTTATCTTAATATTTGGCGCACATAAAAATCTGCTGATAGTATACAGAGTTTCACAAATGAATTAAAGTATGTTTCCGCATACTGGCAAAATTTTCTGAAAGAAATTTCAACCTATTATGGACTTCACTAAACCGAGTTTTACCTTTCTATGTAGAATGTATACAACTCTGTAGATTAAATACAGGGCTGGATAAAAGAATTAAGACTTCTCATTTCGAAATGTGTTAAGAATTTAAAAAATGTTATTTATATTTATTATATTGTAGATATTTATTATATTTTAGTTTTATTTACATTGTTAAGCAGCAGCAAAGTTTCCTTGAAGATTTCTGGAAGCGTTGGAAAGTATTTCATAACCTATGCTTGAATGATTTCATTTTTTTGTTTTTTCTCATTTTTTTTACTTTAGATTAACTCATTAAAAAATATATATGACGATTTTTTAATTAAAAATGTATTCTATAAGCTCCATAATTCCCACAGTAGCTTTTCCTGGTTAATTTAACATTGTGGTTAATAGCATATTATTTGGTGGTTAAAATAATTATTTCAATTTATTTCTTACTTGCCAAATGATTCTTATTAAAACATTAATAAATCAAGATTTATTGGCAATGACTTGAAAGGAAATTTCAATTGTATTGTAACACTCCATTGATCCCTTTTAAGCCTTTCACGGACAGTGATTTGCCTATGAAACTCCAAAATACTAAGTGCGAAATGTAGCATTGTCACTGGAATTTTAATATAAATTTTTTTCCATTTATTATGTATGTGAAATATCGCTATTTCTTATTTAAAAACATATTTGTTGCGAATTTCCGGTGTCATTGATTTATTTTAACATTTTAGCAATGGAAGCGTTTTATCCGTGAAACTATGAAATTTATATAAATGCTAGTTCAATGAAAGAAATTAATGAGACTTTATCATTATTATTATTGTAAACAAAAATCAAATTTTTCATATTATAAAAGTATTATTTTACAATATAATGTAAAATCTGCAAAAATGAAATCGCAAATTATCAGAAAAACCCCTTTTTTTAGTAAAATTTCTGGTATTACTTCTATTGAAGCCATAAAAATGTTCAATTTAAGGGAGATTTTATAGTCCCATTTTATTATTTTTTCCACGTTTCCTGCATTGCTCTATATAGCTGTTCCAAGGTAGAAAAAAAGAGTCAATGTCAAGCAGTCAATTTTTTCAGACAGTCCTCGATTAATGATAGGAAAATTTCGGTTAGAGCGCAAGATAAGGAATGGGTTACGACTGTGACGAAAGTAAAATAAAATAACTGATGATAAATGGGACCAATTGGCACGACAATCCGACAAAGGTGTTTATTATACAAAATTTAACATATATTCTACTTTTTAATTTTTCTTAACTGCCATTTATTTAGCTCATACATTAGTGTTAATGAAAGTTCATGAATCTTGGATATATATTTTTTAAAGTGTCAATTCAAGCTCTAATGTAATACGACGCGAGTTAAAAACTCGCTTTATCCAGAAAATCAAATTTTTGAAAATCACGAAAAACCTCTGACTGCTGACATTTGTTCTTCATTGTAAACCAAGATTTTACAATGCCAGAAATATACGGTAAAACTAATTTTTTCGTTGCTGGAAGATAGCTTGATTTTTTAAATTTTGGATCAGGTGACTTTTGAAACTCACATCCTCATGTGTAGTTTTTTAACATTAACATATCAAAAACACTTCGTAGACATTATTGTACTTTACATCCTCATTTTCAATTTTTAACAATAACATATCAAAAACACCTTCTAGTACATTATTGTACCGTTTGTTTATCAGGTTGTAAGAAAGTTGACTATGAATCTGCAGCAGTTTTTCCCGTTTAACGTATTTTTTTGCTTAATGCAGTAATATCGCGGGATCAATTACACTAATCGGCAGAATCCTGTATTGTCAAATGGTCGGCTGACGGTGAAAAGAAAATATTATAGAATGATGATTATTAGGGAATGCATTAAAGGATTGACGTTTATTTTCTATCATACCTATGACTATAGTGAAGTGCTTGGGTGAAGAATTTGGATACTGGCCTTCTTGCTTACTAATTTACAGATAAGGACGAAGTTAAGCAAATTTGATGAATGATGCTTTTAGAGTACATACAGAGCAATATAAAATTTAGCAAATTAATAGTTTTTTAAGAAATATTAAATAATTATTAATTTATTCCATATTTCGATATAAAAAACGTTTTATCAATTTGATTTTGAGGTGGTTTTTTATTTGGTTGTACAGATCTAAATTAAGATATATTTCAAAATTGATCCTGTTAATTGGCGTAACTTTGAGCATAAGGGTAACTTTGACCCAAAAGACTAAATAAATAAATAAATCTGTTACATTATTTGAGTTATCGGCAAAGATTTGGTCTCAAAATATAGGTAACAACACTAGCATGAGATTGGCAGCTCATTGTAAATAATTCACTAAGGTTCCACCATGGCAGCATGGGCCAAAGTTTCCTAAATGTGGGCTAGAGTTACAGTGAATCAGGGTAAATTTGCTCCACCTTTATGAAACTTTTATCCATTCTGCCATGGTGGAATCTTGACGAATTATTTCCAATGAGCTGCCAAAACTCATGCTAGCGCTTTTATCTATATTTTTGAGACCTTAACTTTGCCATTAACTCAAATGTTGAGCAGAATTAATATTTTTCTCTTTTGGCCCACAGTTACCCTGATTGATTCTATCCTAAATGTAGGTTAAAGCTACCCTAAATTTGGACCAAAATTACCCCTCGTTAAATGGATTCTTAACATACTATTTTGTTTTTGCATTTTCCATCTTTATTTTCGATCTACATTTCACATCTTCATATTTTTTCTAAACCAAGCTTTAAGCAATTAGTTTTATACATTGATATAAAGTTCTCATAATATCTATTTTATTAGCGAAAGCGACAAAATTGAATGAAAGATGAAAAAGAAGAATACTGGCTTTATTATAACTTCATTTCAAATCAGTGCTTGGAAGGTTAGTATAAAATCAGTGAAAAGGGAAACAGAAGAAATGAAATTCATCAAATTTAGAAGTCGATTATTTATCACCAATACGCATTATTAAAAAGTTAATTATTGGTGCAATAAATTGTGTGAAAATCTTTCGACAATCATCAAAAGATTGATTTATATTTAACAAGAGATTCCGTCACATCTGATATTATTTCAACTACTATATTTTCTATCGCTTCAAAAACCTCTGAACTTAAATTATAACAAGATTCCTTTATTATTATTATAGAAAATTCAATTTTTTTGCTGAGTGAGAAACGGCAAGAAGAATAAAATTTTTTATTGAGTTCTGCTCTTGTCCTCATAATAATTCCAAGCACCTAAACCTGTGGAAAGTTTATTAATTATCAATGATATCTAAGCAACTAAATCTGGAATTCTATCCATAATCGGTCATTGCTTGCAACTGATTAAGATTTAATAAATTTCTGCGCCCTGTAAGAGTTTTTATTTCAACACTTATACCTACATCAACATTTTCTGAGGTGACGTTATAACACGATTACATTATCGATGCGGATAACACGATTTTGCCCGCAGCCAAGTGATCACTGGGAGGAAAAAATGAAAACACTTTTTACAGGAAGATGAAGAATTTATTCCTTCGAAATGCGTTGCATAATCTATAATTTACGGTTTATTTAATATTTTTTCGGTTTATTATTGTATTTCGAACTCTTTTTAACCATTTATTTAGCTAGAAGACACACATTTTGCATGTTGTAACTCACTGGAAAATTCTTTATCAAACGTTCAGCTACATAAAACAAACAGCTGATTGAATGGAAAATCTCTCCTTTCTCATTTCCTCAATCTCGAAAATGCAGAAGGAAAAACAAGAGCTCGCCGACAAAAACACAGGCCTGACCCAAATATGAAGCCATATTTCGGCCGCTGTCCACGTTACACCAATACTTCCCATTCAAGTTGAAAGGAGTGATAATACAACACGAACTACTTTTTAGTTCACAGGGATTTCCCTCGGCTTTCATTTATCAAGGTTAGAAAGAGAGACGAACGGAAAATAAATAATTGCTGGGAAACACTGAGAGAACACGAGAAAACTTTTATACTTCGGATTATTTTTTGCTTCAACGGAGAAATAGACTTAGGGCACGTTTCTGATAAGAAAAAGTTTTGTTTTTATAAGTTGTAAGATAAATAAATTCGAAAAAAGGCAATTAAAGGGTGAATTTCGCAATAACGTCAAGGGTGATAAATTATTATTCAATACTTCATAATTTTTTTTTTTCATTTTTAGATTAAATGATCATGTATCATATTATGAGAAGTTTTAAAAAGAAATTATCTATATGCTCGATATTTAATTTGAAAGGTTAAGGATGTTGGTCATTGAAATTCCCACTTCATCTCGCTTTGAGGTTAAACTTGTGGGCATAAGATGCATATGCATTTTTAATATATCTCTTTAGATAATTGATACGTTTAACTTCTTTTTTGTGGGTATTTATTCTTGGAGGGCGACTTTTTAATTGTTATTTTTTATAAAATATTTCTAAAATCTGTGCTTAACACGTTGAGTGCCACGTCAGTCACCAGTCACTGAACTTTCCGTTTAAGACGTCTTTTATTTAATGATACAATCCTCAAATAAATAAAGATTAAGAGAATTTTAAATACATTTTCTATAATTACATAAAGCAATATATATATATAAGTAATATATCATATTTTAGACTGTCAGACACCGGTGACTGATGCGGCAGAAAACGGAAAATTCAGTGTCAGTCACTGTTGACTGGCGTGGCATTCAACGTGTTAACTTAATATTTTATGTGTTAAAACAGCACACAATCAATGAGTAACATTTAAACCTTTCAGATACAACTAAATATTTATTTTAGAAATATTTTGAGAAATAAAAAGGGTCATATCTTAAGAAGACTTATCTTAAGAAAAGGGTCATAACTTAAGAAAATTTGAGACCGGATTGATTGGGAGACCCTTAAACATTTTTCCGACACATGAACTGAGGCCGAATAGTTAGCGTCATAAACTTGTAAACGGATCTGCCATTAAATCTGAAGCTTGGACGTTAAATGAATTGGGCTTTAATTGACACGGAACTGAAAATTCTCTCGCCCAATAGCTGCTAAATTAGAAAAGAATACCGATTCTATATTCTGACCATAAAATGGGCAATAATATGGCCAGAATAGCGTTAACCGCCCCTCATTCATGCCGGCCTCATATGAGGATAGATAAGTTTTGCCCTATAAAGCAAAAATCAGCATTCATTTATAGAAATCTGATTTGTCGACAGATAAAATCGCTAGTATGCAGCACAATAATAAAATTATTTCATAATGGATACTCATTTATCGGAAAAAAAGTTTTTTTTTTGTGAATAATGGAAAATAATTTATGCATGAGACGGTAAAATTACGGCTGTGTAACCGTTTCCGATAAAAATAGTCGAATGACTGGAGAGAATGCAGCAATTTTTTAACGTTGTTGGATGTCGACACACTTCTGCCAGCGTGTTGTCCACGCTTGGGAGACACCCTAGAAGCTGGAAGTCCTTTTCCCAAACGCTCTTCAAGCAACACGTAATAGCCGCTTTAACCGCAACTGCATGTAAAATGACGATGTCTCTTGTGAGGGATACCTTAGGGAAACAGGAAAAAGTCTTCCGGAGTCAAATCGGGATGATAGAGTGGATGAGGAAGCGTTTTGATGACAGGTAGTCGTTGACTTATGAAGCATTAATGGTTTGTTGCATTGATGCAGCTTCTAATTGGCAGCAATGCCTTGCCTCACACGACTGACCATTTCCACAAATCTTTTTAGCAGAATTTAATGACATAGCACTATTTGAAAAAAAACGTTGCATTTTTAAGCTTCAATCAAACCTAGTAGCATGATTCCACTAAAATCAGGATACGTGCCGTACGAAAATTAATCCTACATACCGCTTTTTTCCAGGATTTAAACCCTTAAGTATGAGCGTCATTAACGACATTTTAAATTTAATACCAGTAAGTCGTATAGCATTTTTTGCCTTACTTTTAAAAATGCTTTAAAAAAAGAGCTTTATGTAGGATGTTTACGTGCTACTTGTCTTTAAGGGGTCAATTGGCATCGGGAAATGTGTGTGCAGAATAGGCAACATGGTCTATTTTGTGTCTAGCTGTATTACAACTAATTAACAAATGAATTTTTATAAAAACAATGGAGTTTTTGCTTGATTATATTTCAGTTGAACAAATCAATAGTCTACAATATCACCTAAATACTTTTTTATTTTTATCTGAGTCTTCCTGTCTGACAAAGAAATTACACGAGTAGAAAATTACTATGAAACTAAATGACATCACAAGAGTAGTTAAGGGTAAAAAAATTCGCTAACAGAAGGATAACGGAAATTTGATTTAAAAAGTTAATCGGCTGAAATCAATAACCTTTAGCCATTCTGCAACTTTATTTTTAAAAAGGAGGACAGTGACATCATCGATAATTCTGCTTACAACGGTTAATTGGTAACTGCGTGATGCTCAGTATTTACTTTTATTAAACATAAGTATAAGTTTGCAAAAGTGAAAAGGGAAAATAAAAAGACATTTAGAAACAACTCCACAAGTAGCTTTGCTCACTAAAATACTCCCTGCAGGAAATTTACGAAATTGTAAGTTACATGACTGCACTATAAGTGATTTCACTCATCCTGACCCCGTTTATTAAGGAGCAGGTCACTTTTGCCTCCAAGACATAAGAAATGAAAAACTTTACTACTTTCCCTCGATGAATGAACGTCACGTAACCGTGACATTATAAGAATTCACCATTTGCATTTAAATATCGATTTTTAAGACACTTCGTAACGGTTTAAACTTCCCATAAGCACACAAGTTATATTTCAAAGGTGAAAGTTGTTGCGTGTGATGTTTATAGTGATAAAAGTTAAAAAGGCATGGATTTATAAAGATAGGAAAGTAAAAGGAAACTGAGTATACTTAACAGAATTCGGAAGATGCTTCTTCTATGAAGATTAAGTTACGAAATTCGAGGAAATATTAATTTTAATTCCTGTAATTAAGTTTTAAACCAGACCAGGGCCATAAGGGCATGCATGCAGGAAAAAAAGCTTTTTTTTTAGAGAGACTACTGAGTCACCCACAGCGGAAGTACAATTTACTCAAAGAAGATTCATAAGATTTTCGATAAATCATTAGGATCCTTCTATTTTCATACTGTTCTCCAAGCAATCAGTTACTTAAAAAACCATAGAATAAACATACACATTTGTGGTTTTCAGTAAAAAGTGCCGAAATAGCCTTATAAAATAAATACATTAATAAAAATCATTTAGGATTGTGAATATTTCAACAATATATTGCATATTATATGGAAGAAGAAAACTTGAAGATCTTGATTAAAACATAGGTCAACTGAACAGTGGCTCTAGCGCCCGATTCCCAACCCCAGCCCTCCACAAATTCGAGTTGCAATTGTTATAAAGCAGATATTTTAACTGATTATAATCGATATTTTACACCTTTAGGATAAGATCATATTAAATATATATGTAAGAAAATACAAAAAATCAGACCTATTTATTACTTTTTTAATAAATCGCCCCTCAATGTGGATACGGGCCCCATGACTAATAATCACGGGTTTTACAGGGCAACAAGAAACTTAAGTTTATCGTATTAATTTAAGTGAAACACATGGCCCTTTTTAACTGGCAACCCGCGGGAGATGAGAAATTTCCATTATACATCTACGCACTTGGTCTCCAGAACTCATGATGTAAAGACTTGCGAAAAGATTTTTCTATTTTAAATAAATCGTAATTAAAACTCATCCCCTTGAAGTCTGTCGTTTCCTGAAAATGCGACAGTTCTTCATAGTCGGCAGTATGATACCTAGTGCGGGAAAATAATCGACGAATTATGAACATCATTAAAAATACCAGACCCACAAAGGAAAGCAAAGACAGTGGTCATTCTGACTCCAAACATCGAAAGAGGCCCTGAAAAGGAGCTAATGTCTCGTCATGAGTTATCATCCAGCAAACGTTTTCCATATTGGAATACTTAGATGCTATTTTCTACTCGGCCGGGCTTTGCCGCATCCTGGACACTGGATTTCTTCTTGAGCGGGACTTCAACTATCGCCGTTCGTCCCCCCCCCTCCTGCCTGCTGTCGTGCCATGAATTACTTCGGCCGGTCTCTCCGAATTTGTGATTTATTTTTATTTGTGTTCATCTGGTTTCATCGAAGTGTGGTGCCGTATGTGTTTATTCTTCTATGGTGATAATGAGAGCAATGTTATCAGCAAAAATGTCGGGTACTTTGTGTTTTATTTCCAATAATGTGTTTGAATGCAGTCATCGAGTCATCAGGAAACGCGTAAATCTTTTCGATTTCAACAGTTCTGTTCGCTTTCTAGTGATTCATCAATAATCTTCAAATAGTGTTCCTGTAATCGATTCGTTATTTATTGAAAGAAAAACTCGTGTTGCGTGAATTTATTCGACATCTATTACATGAGTATACTCAAGGGGTGGTACAGTGATTTATGATTAAAGGAATGTTTAATTTATAATATGTGAGCTCACAAGTGTACACTATTTTATTTATTTATTTATTTATTTATTTGTTTATATTAGTGCACATGTTTTTTTTTTCCCTAATTCCTTGATTATAAAACTAATTGATTAAGGTAAGTAATATATCTCTAGTGTTATTGTTTTTATTACTTCTACAAACCATGGTTTTAAGGTGTAATTATATTTTAAATTGAAAGAAAAAATGGATATCCATATTTACGTCTAATTCTTTTATATAATTAATTCTTTTTATTTATTTCATTTCACAATTCTATGCAGATGCTTGTATTATGTTGATATTATTATTATTATTTTTAAGGTCATTTAGAATTTGCTTATATTTAGATTTTTAGGAAGTTGTCATAAAATTAATTTAAAATGGAAGCTATTAAAAAACAAAAAACTGTTCTTAAGGGAAAAATCACTCGCATAAAAAATATTATAAATCCCAAAATTGATAATGAAACTGTAACTCTTGAAGAGTTAGATTTATATGATAAACAGGTTCAGGATATTGTAACCGAATTAAATAAACTCCATGAAAATGCCATTCTTCAGAGCGATGCATCGGAAACTGATCCTATAATTGATGAATATAATGAGATTGCACTTAAATTAGACAATTTAAACATAGCAATAAATACATCACGTAATAAGTTAACTAAAAGTTTAAACATTCACGAGGGTGGTTCAGAAAGTCTAAATAAAACTACAGGTAATGTTTGTGTAAAAACTGTTAATCTTCCAAAATTTGAATTGAAACCTTTTCACGGAGAAGCTGATCAATGGCTTTCTTTTAAAGAGATTTTTCTTACAACTATAGATCAAAATTTGGAGTTGGGGGGCGTCTCAAAATTGCAATATCTACTGGCTAGTGTAAAGGGTCCTGCTCATAAATTAATTTCTGGATTTCCTCTCTCGGAAGCCAATTATAAAAATGCATGGGACACTCTCTGCGCTCGCTACGATAAAACTAGGGATTTAGCAATAGCACAAATAAGTAAGTTATACAATTTAAAAAACATGAAAAATTGCCCCTCTTCCTCTAAAGCTATTTTTGACATAATAGATACTTGTAATGAGTCACTTCGAATTCTAGAGTCTTTGAATTTGACTCAAAATGCTTTGGTGGATAACATGATAATTTACACTATAATTCAAAAACTAAGTGATAATCTAAAAGAACGATGGGAGCTCTCTCTTACTCATAATGATATGCCTAGTCTCACGGAATTTTTAAAATTTTTAGAGACTCATGCCAAAAGTATGCTAGCGTTGGAGAATCCAACTAAAATAGATTTAAGAAATGTAAATTATTCCCGAAATTCTTCCGATAGATATAAATTCCCCAAAAGTCAAGAAAATACTAAATGCGGGGTTTGCCTTGAGTCGCATGCCACCCATGCCTGCAGAAAATTAACGAATATGTCTATAGATAACCGTTGGAGAACTGTCCAACTAAACAAATTATGTATCAATTGTTTGCGTGGTGGCCACTTTTCAAATAAATGTCCCTCCAAGATGAACTGTAAAAATTGCCATCGAAGACATCATACTTTACTCCATAAATATGATGTTCAAGGCAATGCAGGGACAACAATGAATCCCGATTTGGCAATCCATAGTAATCAATTTCAATCACAAAATGTCCATGAGTACTCCCCTGATCAAGGAATACCCCATAATGCTTTATGACGGTTTATAGTCCCGGGGTACATCACATATAGGAATTACGCTAATCATACGTATCCAAAAACTTGTCATGAGGTTCAAATACCATTTTTATTGGATAGCGGAAGTACCCTTTCCCTTATTCCAGAAAACTTAGTTGCAGCTTTGTATATGACGTCTATTCAAAGCTGTCATCCTCTTAATGTTAATCAAACCCAAGGACAAGTTCAGATTTCTGAAAAACTTCACGTACCCCTCAAAATAGGAAATATCAGGCAAAATAGCACCTTATACCTAGTTAGGTCATTCTTGCCATATGCGATACTGGGAACCCCAGAATTACAAAAATTCCATATATCAATGGACTTTTACTCGAATATTCTGACTCAAGATGGAGTCACTCTTAAGTATGATCAAAACATTTCCAATCAAATTTCTCAGGAAAACTCATTTAACCATACTTTAACTTTAACGGATGATATGAATTGCAAGAAGCCGCTTCGTTCTCCTTCCAAATCAAATCAAGAAATTTTGTCGCAACAAGGACAATGTTATCTTGATACTCAAATTCTCTCGGATTATGATGACAAAAGTTTTAGTCATTGTACTACTGAAGAGAACTCACAGTTGGAAGGGCTTCTAAGCGACTTCAAGGATATTTTTGAGCGCAATAGATATGACGTAGGTAGAGTCAGATGGGAACCTCAGCGGGTAACTCTCACCTCGGAACTTCCTATCTCGCTTCGACCTTACCGTGCATCTCCTAGGGACAATGAAGAAATTCAAAAACAAATACAAGAATTACTAGAAGCTAAACTTATTAAAGAATCATGCAGTCCTTATTCCTCTCCCGTCACTCTGGCATATAAAAAAGGAGAAGGTAAAACGCGTCTCTGTATTGATTACAGAAAAATCAATGCCATTTGTAAGACTGACTCGGAACCATTGCCCCGTATAGATTGGCTTTTGGACAGACTTGTCAATGCCAAATACTTTTCCACGCTAGATTTAGCCTCTGGCTACTGGCATATACCACTTCATCCTTCAGACACAGAGAAGTTGGCCTTTGCAACCAATCAAGGTCTTTATGAGTGGTTGGTTCTTCCTTTTGGCTATAAAAATGCCCCAGCTCAATTTGCAAGAGCTCTTCGGAGAATCCTAGATAAACATAAAGTTAATTTTGCTACCAATTATTTTGATGATTTTATAATTTATTCCGATTCCTATGCCGAGCATATGGATCACCTTAAAACTATATTTAACATTTGCCGTCAAGAAAATCTAAAATTAAAATTTTCCAAATGTAACTTTGCTTTGACTTCCTCGGTTATGAAATTAGTAACGGCCAAATAAAACCAGACAATGCTAACACCGAAACTATTAAAAAATTAATTCCTCCAAAAAACGTTAAAGAATTGCAAAGGTTCCTTGGTTCTGTAAACGTATACCACAAATTCATAGACAAGTATGCTAAAATTAGAGCCCCTCTAAATAAATTGTTAAAGAAAGATGCTCCTTGGGAATGGTCAGATGCCTGTCAACAATCATTTGAATTGCTTAAAAACGCATTAATTTCTAGGCCTATTTTAAAATTATTCAATCCTAACCGTCCATGCCATGTCTATACTGATGCCTCAAAGGAAGCCGTAGGTGCTGTCTTAAAACAAATGGATGAAAAAGGGAACTTGCATCCCATTGCGTTCCACTCGAGACAATTAAGGCCCTACGAGCAAAATTACGCTATCACAGAACTGGAATGTCTAGCAATAATCGATGCCCTTGACAAATTCCATTATTACCTTCACGGAAAACCTTTTACAATACATACTGACCATGCCTCCTTAGTATGGCTTAAGAAGGTGAAGCATTTAACAGGTAGGTTATTCAGATGGTCATTAAAATTAAGTATGTATGATTATATTGTAAAATATAACAAAGGATCCACCAATTTTGAAGCAGACATGCTTTCAAGAAATCCTACTTTTTCTGTAAATCCCCATATTCATTTATTAACGTCAGATGAAATTAAAGAACACCAACAATTAGATAATATAACAGGGCCTAAATTTCAAAAAGTTAATGACATTGTAATAATTCGCAAAAAGGGTTTTCAAAAAATTGTAGTACCATTCTCCTTGAGAGAGAAATTACTAATAAATACCCATTCAGAATTTGGCCATCCCGGAATCCAAAAAATGTTAAATTTAATTTCCCCACAATACTATTGGAGCAGCATGACCCACGATATTACACAATTTGTCAAGCATTGTGAGGTCTGCCAACTGAACAAAAAATCACACCAACCAAAATTTGGTCTTCTGGAGGCATTACCACCTGCAGAATTACCCTTCGATATAATTTCATTAGATTCAGTAGGAGGTTTTAACTATTATAATTCATCTAAAAGGTATATGCACATAGCTATTGATCACGCTACTCGTTATGTTTGGGGTTTTGCATCTAAAAATGTTACAACTGAAGTCTACATTAATATTCTTAAACAGATTTTTAATATTCAACTTCCCAAGAAAATTTTAACGGATAGAAATCCTGCGTTTACAGCGTCTAAACTTCGTAAATGGGTACATAAACAGAATGTAAAAAAAATTACTTACTTCTTCTCATAGACCACAGTGTAATGGGAAAAATGAGCGTGTGAATCAGTCAATTTGCACCCGACTAAGACTTAAAGTAAATTCTACCCCTTCAAACGTCCCATGGCCCAAAATTCTGCAGGAAGTAATTAATGAGTACAATAACACACCTCATTCAGTAACCAAGTACCCTCCTGCATACTTAATGTTCGGCCAATTACCTTATCCATCAGTATTAGGCAATGAAAATTATTATCCCCCTGTAGAGGAAGCCAGAAAAGAGGCTTTCCAAAGAACAAGTGAACATCACTTGAAAAATAAAGTCAGGTATGATTTAAAGTTTGTGGAAGCGCCTTTTAAACCTGGTGACCTTGTCATAGTGGAAGAATTTCACTATCCGAATACTCGGAAGTTAAGTCCGCCTTTTTCTGGTCCGTATCAAATTATGGAAAAATTATCCAATGTAAGTTTCAAAATAAATAAGCCTAACTGGCTTACAAAAAAGGATTATGAAGTAATACACGCTTCCAAACTAAGATACTTTTTTCCTAGTAATCAATTTAAACTACTTACACCAACAAACTGAAATAGTTGGTATCATATGAACTGATATTATATTATATCTGATCTCGGTTTGCATTATTATGAATATTTGGAATTTTAATTACCTTTTTGATTTATTATGAATATTTGAATTTTAAATTATTTTTGCATTATTGTGAACATTGTGTTATGTGTAAAAGTACTATTTCTTGAACTATGTCAGGACAGTTCCATACAAATTTGAAATTGTAAATAACATTGGATTTTCAGAATCCATCTGCAACGTATTTCTTATTTTGATTATCTTATTCTATGTATAATATTTACTGAGTGTTTTGCATTTATTAATACAATTGTTTTTATCATGTTCAATGGCGTATAATGGTACATTTTATAATAGTGTTGTTTTTAGATATGATATTTGTACATATTTTATTATTGTTATTCTATTATTTGTTAAGTATACGAAAGAAATAACTCATCTCCCATTAGCTCACTTAATGTAAAAATTGTTTACCCTTTTCAGGTGAGTATCCTGGATGGAAGCCGGCCCATCCCCGGAGACTTGTCTGGAAGGGGGGGAAGTTGTAAGAAAATACAAAAAATCAGACCTATTTATTACTTTTTTAATAAATCGCCCCTCAATGTGGATACGGGCCCCATGACTAATAATCACGGGTTTTACAGGGCAACAAGAAACTTAAGTTTATCGTATTAATTTAAGTGAAACACATGGCCCTTTTTAACTGGCAACCCGCGGGAGATGAGAAATTTCCATTATACATCTACGCACTTGGTCTCCAGAACTCATGATGTAAAGACTTGCGAAAAGATTTTTCTATTTTAAATAAATCGTAATTAAAACTCATCCCCTTGAAGTCTGTCGTTTCCTGAAAATGCGACATATATATATGTACATTTTAGTATGTATTTATATATTCATATATGAATTCTAAGCCATAGAACTTCTTTAGAAGTTTTTGTGAAAATATAAGAAAAAGTGAACCCGAATGAACATCAAGCTCTGGGCATCCCTTAATCGGGTCTTGCAATGGAAGGATTAAAAAAAGGCGGAACTGTGCGTGTTTATTTATTTGCGAAATAGATATTCCATTTGTACAGAATGAATTATGGCTACCTTCGGAACACTTAAAAAATTATGAAAGTTTTATCAAACGCATGTGTTTTTAGTTAAAACGGGAAATAAATCTATGAATTCATTTAAAATTTTAATTGGCTTTCCAGATTTTGGCAATGATCTATCAAATTTTAGTAAAAAATTGCGTTTATGCCAAACCTTCTATAACGAAATCTATTCAACATATTTCACTTTTTTTCAACAAAACGTCAATAAACTACTTACCTGTGTTATGAGACAAAATATTTGCAATACCTCTTAAATTTACAAACATACACCAAATTTTATGTACATCTGACTTTTTTCTAAATTAATGTTTTCAATAAAAATGGCTCTTAAATTAATCGATACAAAAAAAAAGCTATATTCTGCTCCATAACATATCTATAGATAAGCAGAACCTAATCACAAAAATTTTCCGAAAATTACACAATGAAAAATGCAGTTTTCCAGAAAACGCAAATTAAGATTTTGATAGAGCACAAAAAATATGTATAAAAGTTCACAATTTTAAATTCCACCCTATTTGTAAGTGTTTATGTATTTGTGTGTATGTTATATATTTGTGCATTAAAATGTATTGTTTACCTCTCTGTGGCTCTTTAAACGGTCACTTCTCGTTTCAGAAAGTTCATTTCCGATTCATATTTTGTGCTATAACTTCGCTTCTTATTATCGCTGTACCAAAATAAAGCATGTTTGGAAACCTAAATGTTTGAACATTAAATTAAAATAATAAAAAATAAATAAATTTTCCCAAAAACAGCAAAATGAGGGTAGACACATACCTTAAATAGGGGGGAAATGTTTGATTTGTAAAAATCTAATCGACTATTTAATTCTTTAATTATGGACGCAATATGACGCTCGGCTTAATCTTGCACAATTTTGAGCGTTCTTGCCACTATCACGTCGCGTTTATGTTTTTATCAGAAATAGAGAAAAAAAAAAGATTGTAAGGAGTTTGTGTAAAAAACACGTTGTTTCAAAATATACAAAAACTTATTGAAAATCTGCCCTATATTCCGTTGAACGCGATAAACACGTTTCTCGAGTAATGTATGAAAAAATAACAGTAACTTATCTAATACATTCTTGAATTTTTAATTTCCCTTTCCACGTTTTATTCTTATAATTCAAATTTCGCATCTTAAAATAGATAAACGAAATTTTGTAACCATTTTCATGTGGAAAATATTGGAAAGGTTTTTAAACAGTTAAGAATATTCAGAGAACTGTTAGAAGGTTGAAAATATTGACTTTTGATGAAAATGTGAAAGTTCAAATCAACTGTTAAAGAAAAGAAGAAAAAGTTTTACATCATGGCTGGTCCTAAATCCAAACTGAGTTTTTAAAAATAAAATTAAGACATTTTTATCCCTGTATGCATAACGTTTTCAGATATTCCTATTGAAGTTTACAGAACAGAATTTTTTTGTTCATTTAGTTAAAAATATATAGAACCTTTCAGAATGAAAAGTTATCAATACTTTAAACGGATTCTTTAGACATAAAGTTCACGAAACAGTGAATATCAATCGATTTTACAGACTGTTTTAGATGACAGAGGAGAGGTATTTATTGGAAAATTCAAAAATTGTTTGATTCCTAAGAGCCTGAATGATAATGTTTGAAAATTTTATGCATTTAGTGATGGAAATAACTTTATTATTGGCTCACAAAAACTATTCAAAATACGCATTTGAAGATTTGAGAATAAATATAAAAGAAAGATCAATTTTTTTTATTTCCCTCGCTCGAAAACGCAAATCTTTTTGACACATCCACAACATCCATTCAAGCAGCTTTTTTTTGTGCTTGAAAATTTTAAACATTTTCAATCAGATTTCGAATATTTAAAATTTTATCCCCCCCCCCCCTCCAAAAAAAATATTGTAGGTGACCACCGTTTTTACGATTATCATATCCACCAAAATAGTCTAAAACATATTAACAATGACGTCGTTTTTTTTGAAAGATAGATATCTTTTATATAGCAGAATAGAAACCACTGTCAGACTTCTCAAAAACTGTATAACTGTCTTCAAATTTAATAAATTTAAGGTTGAAAATTACATTGTTAAAATGTATGAAAATTGCGAATTTCAGAATTGAGAAAATATTTTGATCTGCTCAACAATATGATTCATTCTTAAGCATAAAAATGTGACACTTGCAAGCATTATCACTGAAGTGATTTGTAATCGAACAGTCTTCTTTCCCGAAAAATAAATTACAACTTGAGTTATAAACAATTGTTGTCTACAGATGGCAGTTTTTTCCTTTTCCTGCGTTGGCGTGTGTACAGAAATTTAGTTCAAAATGCCACCATTTCCTGAAAAAATTTCTGCCTTTATTTCCCCCCCCCCCCCCAAAAAAAAAAAAAAAAAAAAACCGGAAAAAGCAGTTAGTTTGAATAGTCTGAATAAGAACGGTTACAAATTTCGTGCGTCAACAAACAAAATATATGTCATAAAGTAATCGGTAAACTTTTTTAGGATATCGATAGCTAACACGTGCAGTTCAATTTTAACACATAGAGACTTACGAAAGAGATGTCTATAGGCAGCGTGCAATTATAAATATTCAAGGACAAGATTACAGACTTGACATCCGAATGCAATCTGTGCTAAGATTTTTTTTTATTCAGTAGACAGACGTTGAGCAACAATTTAGAAACAGGAAACTCGAGCAAAATTTCCATTTATTTTGAAGGGGGAAACAAGATGAAGATTTATTAATAACACGGTATAAGCAGCACACTGAAGCAATTATATTTTAATATACGGATTAAAACGGGAAATGAAACAGAAATGTTACAAATGAAATAAAATTTTTGACAAGTAAAACGTAAAGAAAACGAGACTCTTAGAAAATGAAAAAAAAAATTACAGGATGATTTGGATGATTCATGAACAAAGGAAAAGAATAATTACACGCTTTTCTATAATTGATTACAAGCTGAACCACGTGTTTCGTGTTCTAAAATATTCGGGACGGGAGTATATATTAGACTTTCTAGGAAATATTAAGTCATGTAAAAATTTAATAAATCAGATATTGTAGATAGACAAGGAGTTAAAAAATACAGTAAAAGTTTGAAAACAATAAGAATTATCTTTTTTCCTTATATATACCACAGCAAGTCTATTATTTAATTGAATATTTTGCTTCTGGTAAGTTACCGTGAATTAATCATACGAGAATCAATAGAAAATATTACTGAAAGTAATATTGTTTGTAACAACGTTTTGTCCTGAAACTGCAACATACCAAGAATTTGGATCAATTTACTTAAAGAAACATAATACTAATCAACGTAATTAACCAGAAGGAAAATATTAAAGTTAATTTCGAAGCTACAAAAATTATATGTCCCTTGAAGAATTACCGTGAATTAATCATACGAGAATCAATAGAAATTGTTGCTAAAAGAAATATTGTTTGCAACGACGTTTTGTCCTACAACATACCAAGAACTTGGATCAATTTACTTAAAGAAACATAATACAAGTAATAGTCCACGTGCCTCAATATCTTACATTTTATTTTCCGGATCTAAAAATTGACTTGCACTCAAATTACGTGACATTTGGAAATTAAGATGTTAATATTTGTATTTGTATTTTATTTTGTATTCTCGGCCGATGGCTGAGTTTACAGTTGACAGTACTAAGGATTAAAAGTAATTTAACACCTTTTAAAATATTTTTGTCATCTTTAAGTAATTTATACATGGTGTAGTTTTAAGTTTACCTTTATTAAAAGATGAATACAGCATTATAATTATTTATTTGCTGAGCTATGATTAGGTTTGACAAATCAAATATATGTTTAATTATGATTAAAAAATTATTTTTTCCAGTCATCACGGATTTTGATCCCTCTAAGAGCATTTTATTGAAAATTTTGCGTTCTTTCAGAAAAAAAAATGGTATGACAAAATTTATTCTGATATTATTATGAAAAGACTATCATACCTATTTTAAGAAGGTGGACGGTGATAAAATGACACAATTTTTTTGCTTTGCATTTTTACCAGTGGCTACTTTATTTCGCGTCTGGGCGCTGGCCAAATGTCGATTTTCCGTGAAAACGGTTATTCATTATAGCTTTTTAATAATAATTAACTTATTTTCGGCATGTCGAACCCAGTCATACCTAGCTCATTTTATTTGTATGATTTTTACTATCGATTTACATAAAAAAATTTTAATTCCACGATGACGGACTTTTCGATGTAACTATGGCTCCCGAACGAATACTTTTAATGACTTACTTATACACCTGTAACTTTAAAACTTTCTTAAATAATTTGACTCATATATAGTGCAGCATATCCCATTTGTCTCAATGAAATATGACAACTTATTCAATAATTTGTAAAATATTAGAAAATGGCTATAATTTCCTCAATATTTAACATGCATTATTCCTATTCCGTTAAACTAAAATTGCATAATCCATGCAAAAGCGAAAGAATAAATAAATTTGTTGTATGAAATAAGGATTTTTATTTACATATAATTAATTTAAGTAGAAAATAAGGATGAAGTTACAATGATCATCAGTTCGACATTGAGGAATAAAGTACACAGAAAAACAAACAACACACAATTTACCTTATTTATTTCAAACGCCGATTTAAAATGAATAACGTAAAGCGAATTTATCGCTCGAGAACTACTAATATACTTACGGATAAATATTTCTTTTTATTTTGAAACTTGAGTCTTAACTAGAACTCATAATGTCCAACTGAAAGTGCGCGCTCACGGAGTAGCAAAAGTGATTTGAAATTAATCTTTTTTTTTTCCCCTACTATTACAAAATACAAACGGAAACGTGTGACTTTGAAAGAGCATGAAGCAGAAATCATTTGTACGCAAATCATGAACGTTATACGTAATGACACCAGTTACTCATTTTAAATAAAAGAGAAATAAACAAAATCTGCGATTAAACCCAAGTGGGGTAGCAGAGATAAATCTGTTCACCAAGCCTTGAACAAGTGAGGCCATCAATTGTGTCGCACAGAGAAGAATAAAAGCTTAGAGAGACGCTACTGTTCTGGAATAGCAATGCGTTAAATACGAGGTCAAATTCATTTTGAACAATGATTACAACGCAGGCCAAGGCATACTCTTTAAAAATTCGTCGAAAGATTGATACTTAAAAAGCAAGTGACAGTAAACAAACAAATACAGCAGAATTGTAAATAAAAGTTTTGAAACAGCATAAAAAAGAGCGCTTCACTGAGTTATGTGAATAGAATGCTAGCCACAAATATGTAGAAATCGGTGCTGAAGTCTGCGGCTCTACAGGTATGCTGCTTTTTAAGGTTTAAGGATTTACCAAGTACGATAATTCTAATTTCTTCCCCCTTACAAGTCTTCTATGAGGACACTTTTTGCACGACAAATATACACAAATACAACAGAATTGTAAATAAAATTTAGAAAAGAAAAAGCATTTCACCGAGTTATGTAAATAAAACGTTGGTCACACATTTCGATAGATGGATCCTGAAGTATACAGCTTCAATTCTGCGTAGTTCTAGAAGGTGTGCTTTTTAAGATTTTAAGGATTTAGGAAGCGCAAAAACGGCAATTCTAGTTTCTTTCTACTAACAAGTCTTTTATGAGGGTAAATCAAGAGAACAATCAAGAATCAACACAAGACAATGGCTGGCCACATAAATACAGCAGAATTCTTAATAAATTTTTAAAACAGCATAAAAAAGAGCGCCTCACTCAGTTATGTGAATAGAACGCTGGCCACATATATGTAGAAATCGGTGCTGAAGTGTGCGGCTTCAATTCCGCGCAGCTCCAGCTGGTGTGCTTTCAAAGATTTTATAAATTTTACCAAGTAACGTAAAAGAGAATTCTGATTTCTTTCCTTTACAGTCCTTCTACGAGTGTATTCTCCACACGGCAAATGATCATAACTAGGCAATGCCTGGTCACATAAATACAGCAGAATATTAAATTAATTTTTGAAATGCCATGAAAATGAGCGATTCTGTGAGTTTTGCGAATAGATGCGGGCCAAAATTGTGGAGAGGTCAATGGCTTCAATTTCACGAAGTTCCTGCAAATGTGTTTCCTAAAATTTTAAGGATTTATGAAGAACGAAAGCGAGAATTCTGGTCTTCACTTCTAAAGTCTTCTACGAGGGCATTATACTCAGGGCAAATAACCAAGACTAGAAATTAAATATGGGTCTGGACCAGCCATACTGAACTTATCTTCTCTCGTAAACCCAAAACTCGTAAGCCCTGAGTTAGATTGGCCGCAACACGCTATACTTATATAAAAAGTAAAGTAATTAAAACAGCAACATTACAAAAGTAGCATAACAAATAATGTATCAAAATTAATATCATCAGCAAGACCGCATTCTTATTATGTGTAACATGTGCAAACTTAAACCAATAAATCATAATTTTCTCTTCTCAGATAAATAAGACAAAATTCGTTAATTTATTTTTTCAAAATTACTAGAGCAAGTTTGCACATTTACATAAAAATCTTGCAGGATTACATTGTTAAAAATCTTGTTCTAGTTTGAACCAAATTTTGGTGCTCAATAGCTGCAATCATAAGATGGTGAAATCTCACACCAACATTTGGAGTTCCGGTTGAAGCATAGTTCTAATAGTTGGAACGAAATTTCAATAAGAAGTTCCAAATGTTGGTATGAGACTGCACCATCTTATGGTGGCAGCTACTGAGTACCAAAATTTGGTTCAAACTAAGAATAGATTTTTAACAGTGTAGCTATAAAAATATATACAACTTTACTAACCATTTCCGGCGCAGGTTGTCCGGTTTGGACACACCTAATTTTAATTCCAAACTTGCAATTGGCACCAATAACATTTTAACAAAATTTTGCTTTTACAATAAAAGCTTACATTAAGGAGTTCTTGATTTCTTAAAAAGTCGTTTGTAAATTCCAGTGTCAGTTGATAATTTCTCATTTTACTAACAGAATTTGTTCGTGCCGGAAAGGGTTAATAAAGTAAAACAGAATTTCCAGATTCCAACAAAAATAACAAAAGAAATCAGGAATTTAATGATTACATAGACTTATCTTTTCAAAATATAAAAAATATATAGTGCAAATTTAATAAGCTTTACATAATATTTAATTTAAGATTAAAAAATATATACATTACCACAACACAGGCAGGACCGCATGAAAAAAGAATCTTTTTGACTTAGCAAATAATACCTAAGAAGAATTAAATCAGGAAGCTTTCTTTCAATAACAGTGCAAAATTTTGCCTTCCTATAAAAATATATAGAACGATCGTGGAGGTCTTAGATAACTTTTATGAGTATCTAAAATTTTTATAAACAGGATAAATGATTATGCCTCTTGGGCCCCACATAAATGTTTGACAGGCCACATACGAATCACATGGCTCTGGACACTTGCCAAGAAAATTTCATAACCGAAGAAAAGAAAATATCCAACGATAATATAATAAAATAATTTTCAAGAAATAATGAAAATCAACATTTTATGCGCACACTTTTACACATTTTTATGCAAATATTATTTTTATTCCTAAATATTTCATTATCGTATTAAATTCGGTATAAAAAATAGCATTCCCCTTATTTATTGCAACAAATTATTTGAACTCTTATCAAACTTCTAACATATTTGAATAAATCAAAACATGATTATTATAAAAATTATAATAACGGAACAGCACTATGAACAATAGGTTCATAGAACAGAAATGATAAAATTATCTATTAGAGCATAATATTTTACATGTTCAAAACACAAAAATAATAATCAAGATATGTTTCCACCAACAAAATTGCCATTTTGAAACCCACAGATTAAGTTTTACTTTGATTTTACACTTTTTTAAAAATACCAAATTCCTCATATTGATATTAACGCATGTCATTGCTTTTTTTTTATTATTAGAAAACAACCAAACAAGAACAAATAAAATTTCATTTAACTATGTGTCTCCTAATATCTAAAAACTAACAAGTTAAAATTGTATTTTATTGATTGCTGTCTTCAAAGTCGAAAAATTTGGCATTTTGTATTTACTAGTGCGTAAGTTATCGTAAATAAAGATCTTCGAATTACCCAAGCAAATCGTTCAAAAATTCAAATTAGATAATTTTTTTCACTTCAATACAGTTTTCGAGGGGAATGATTGTAAACTCAATTATTAATGTTCGAATTGAGGAGAGTCGCCTGTAATTTGGACAGATAGCTTAGGTTCCGAAGTAGAATCATCATTAATCATTTGAGCTCTGATTATTTCATCCCGTTCCTTCCATTAGGTTATTATTATTAACTGATATTATTGTTGAATATTTCCTTTTTTATATCTACTGATACAATGGCCAAAACTGCTACTGTATTTTCTAACTTAGGGATTTGCTTATCTTAACTAGTTATTAATTTTTATGTGAAATTATCAGGGTTCATGATTTTATTTAAATCGAATTCTTTTTACTTATTTTTTTTATAAATCGCACTCAGTGTTATTGTTTAGAGACTTTTTTAATTTATAAAATAAAAATTATACACACACATTCAAGTTAAAAGTATTAAAAATACAGTCGAGCCTCTATATAACGAAATCCATCGTTCCAGTAAAAAATTCGTTATATAGAGAAATTCGATGTATAGAGTATGATGTTAAAAATAGTATTTAATGTGTAAATTTTGAACAAATATTATTTTTGATCTTTTTAATTAAGAGTTTGAAATGTTTAAAAGTATATATTAACCTAACATTTTATTTCTTACTTATTTAAGCAGTTTCAAAAAGAGAAAAGACATTTATTTGAAAGCTTAATGAAAATCAAATAAGGAAGACTTACATAAATTTCAGAGGAAGAAATCTGTAATTTTTTGTTGTTTAGATTTTAAAATTACAATTGTTACGCTCTCAAAAAAAAATTCTCAAATTTTAGCAAGGAATGAAAAATTGTAGTTGATATTTTCCTCCATTTGAAGGTCTCTCTTATGTGCTCTCATTGATTCCTCTCTTATATGTGTAACAATTCAATTGACTGTGTTTTGAGAAGGATGTTGAAAGGTGTGTGGGAGGTTGGATGAACTTGTTAGATTTAAAGAATAAGGAGAGAAGTAATATTTATTTAAAAAAAAAAAACCTCTCCACTGAACGATAAATCAAAAATAAGTGATGGAAAATTGATTCCATATGATTTCGAAGCTTTTTTAAAACTGAATAAATTAAGATCAATATATGAAAAAATTCGTTATATGGAGATAGATATTTCGCTATATAGAGTCTGTTTTTAATGTAATCATGCGAAAAGGGGACCGTTCTTACAAAAAATTCGTTATATGGAGAAATTCGATGTATGGAGTTTCGTTATATAGAGGTTCGACTGTATATTATTAATATTATACAATTTACATAAATGATTAAAAAGTAACCTTTAAAACTATGGATAAAATATTTATTACAGAAAACGCATGGAAAACTGCATATCAAATGTCAAAAGTTTATCTATCTTATAAGATTTTAGTCAAAATAAAAATAACTGCAGCAAATAAAAATTTTATATAAATTTGGATGCAAACTAAGATGTTAACTTTTGATTTGTTAAAGAGTTGGTACAGAAAAACAAGTTTAGCATCTTTATTTGTCGATTCTTAATGTTCAAATGTACCAAACCACATCAGGCAGAAGACATTTGTTCCATTGGAACAGATGAAGCTGTCGCAGCAAAAAGCTAATTGATCATGTATTCTATAAATTTTTTAGTACCATTTTTTTCGATAATTGCAACAGATATCTTCCACCATTTTAAAGAACTGAAATCCACTACATTAAATTCAAATAAAAATTTATTGAATGGTTCAGATTTTGCTCAAACCTTTAATGTAATAAGAATTACAAAGCAGAGCACATAAAATCATGCAGTTTTATTTTACCTCAACTTTCAGAAGTATTTCTAAATACTAATGAGTAAATATTCCAATATTTAATATATTCTTGCTTAGATTTCTTTACTATTGCAAAATTATTTTATAATTTGATTCAAATGAAATTAAAATCATTTTTTTTCTAAACTTTTTATTGTACTTTACTTTTTTGAAAAAGATTAAGTTTTATCTTTCTGAAAACTGTTTGACTATCGGTATGATATAAAACTAAATTATAATAAAGCACATTATTAAGTTTGTTTATATCATGAATTTATTTTTAAATTATTTAATTGAAAAGATTATTTAAATCAATGATTTAAAAAATCAATTGATTTAAATCGTGATTTTAATTATGATTAAAATAAAGAAGATTTAAATCAACGAACCCTATAATTATCTACATGTTTAAAACTAAAAAAATTCCCAAAAGTGTTTTCGCAAAATATTACCACTGCATTTCAAGAGAATTTTAGTTTTAATTCCCTTCGCGAAATTTTATGTCACTTATATGATTCATGAAAATTTTCATTCAAAGATATAATGTTCCATTTCTTTCTACGAATTATCAAATGTATTTCTGGAGTTGTCGCTTACTTTGACCAAAGTAAGTTGCTAGAATTTTACAACTGTTATATTCCAATTAAGATTAATGTAATGTAGCTTCCGCAATTCATACTCTCCGCAAAAGCAAAAAAAGTGAAAGGTACACACCAAATTTCAAAACGAATAACTAATAAACGTTGAAATAACTTCCTTAAAGTCTGCTCGAGACGTTTTTGAAAAGTTTTACATATCAAAAGAAAATTGCGGCACACTTCTATTATCTATTGCTTTTTAAATTTCAAGTATTTATTTCCGTGTTTTAAACAAATCTCTTGAAATTTTTCATATGAAAAGAGGAGCGAAAAAACTTACAAGGCTTTCGCCTTAAAATATAATCAGGTATTTTATTCCATAGACATCTCTTTAAAAAAGATTCAGAAATATTTATTATACAGAAACTAATAGGAACAAAAATTGTATGTGCGTAAATTTTATCTTAAACGGCTAAAACGACTCAAACGATTTTGACAAAATTTTGTATTTTACTATTTTCGGGTACGAGAAGACTAGGTTAGGTCACACGTTCGCTTTGGACACAAGAATTGGGCGAAGTCACATGTTCCAGAACATTCAATTAGGGGGCCATTTTGGGACACAATGGATCAGGATCAAGCTAATCTTATCTAAAAAACGGCTTATGTGATTTTGACAAAATTTTGTATTATACCGTTTCCGGGCACGATAAGATCATTTTTCTAAGTCACTTATTGGTGGAATTTTAATCAGTGGATCATTTTTGATCAATGGTCACCAATCATCACTATGGGTCAAGCTAATTTTCCAGAAAACAACGTAAGTGAGAGTTTGTTTTATAGTGAATTCAAGAACCACCTATTTGAACCACCAAGAAGTATATTTCCAAAGATTAAATTAACAGAAGTTCATTATTGCTATTAATACTTTTACAAAACATATTGTCTGCCCTACACATCTTAAAAACAATTAAGTCTAGTTTCGCCCCGACTCGTCTATGTCAAAAAACAAAGCAAGACTGATCTCTTCCCGGCATGAGTCTGCTAAAAAAATATTAAGCCCGGGTTGTAACTGTCCGATAATGATTTCTGCACTAGACAAGTTACATTTCTGTAGTGATGTTGTTAAACTAGCATCGGTTCGTGACGCACATTTATAGTTATTCTTGTTAAAGTCATATTCATTGAAAATAGCTTATATTTTATCGCTTTTTCTAAAATTCTTATATGGTAGGCCCGCTAATTTTTTTTTACCGGCTAGGTCCGTATGACCCGTTCAAATTTTTTGCCGGAAAGGCGCGGGCCTGTGCAGACCTCTACTGCACGAAGCAACGCAACAATATTCAAAAACTAGTTTTATCATGTATTTTGCCACTAGGCCCGTTTGAAAATTAGCATACATTCCGCTGGTCCGACCCGGGCCTGTGCAGACCTCTACTGCACAAAACAACAGAACAATATGCAAAAACTAGTTTTATCATGTACCGTAATTTCAAGCGTATAATCATTTTAAAATAAAATTCAACTGTTTAGATCTCGGTAACTATTTGGCTTCAATTACTAAATAAAATCTCTGGGTCGAAAAATAATTGTTTGATCCGCGGATTATACGGTGGATATTATAAGCAAAGAGATATACGTCTACCTACTTCATGTTATACTAGCTGACCCGCCCGGCGTTGCCCGGGTCCGTATTAACAATATTAAACGAACTTGAAATTTGTATGATTTTATCATTAACTCGAAACATGCAGAAATGCATTGTCTGAAATACGTGGCCACTGACTGTGTGAAAAATCGGTTTAAAAAACAGCTAATGTTAAGCTCTAAAAATACTCAAAATGAGCGATGAGAAACGCGGGAGGGAATATGTATCCAACGACTGCGTGATTTTTGTGTTAAAGTGTTGATATTTATCAAAAATCACTGTTAAGTCATGTAACTAATTATTTTTTTTTCACATAGAAATCCCAAGTGAAATATTTTGAATTTCAAACTAATTATATCACTCTTAAATCCGACTATACCATGAATGAAACCGATACTCGCTGGTAGCTAAAATGTTGGTATGTAGTATAATAATTTCAGAGCCATTTAACAAAAGTAAGTGTTATTTTTAATCAAATCATGCGTAATGTTCACTCTATGGATAAATTCCTACCCGTAAACTTTTGTTCCGTAACCATAACCTGCCTGTAACCTAACTTTGACTTAGCAGTACCTTACCGTAAATTAAATATAACATAAATGTAACTTAGCCTTCACTTTATTGTAACATATCCTTATTCTAACCTTAACATAAATGCAATTTAACTTTAACCTAACTTTAACTTAACCGTGACCTAACTGTAACCTAACGGGAAATTAAATATAATCAAAGACTTACCGTAATGTAATTGTAACCTAAATATTACCAAACCATATATTGGTTTCATGTCCATGGAAACTATTTTGTCTTGTTCGGATCTGATTATGATTCATTAGAACATTTTTGTCGGGTTCAGATTTCGTTCGGTTCAGATTTTAGGTTTTTTTTTTTTTTTATATTGAGTTTTAATGTTCGGGTCGTATTCATGTCCATGGAAATTATTTTGCCTTGCTCGGATACAGTTATGGTTCTTTGGAATATTTTTGTCGAGAACAGATTTGTTTCAATTCAGATTTCGGCTTTTTCTTCAAATTGAATTTTTGGGTTCGGTTTTTCTTGCGAGTTCACGGAAATTATGCTGCCTTGTTCGAATACGAACATGCTTCACTGGAATATTTTTTTCGAGTTCACATTTGGTTCAGTTCAGATTTCGTGATTTTTTCAAAGAAATTTTTTAGGTTCAGATTCGGTTCATCTGAATGGAAATTTTTTTGTCTAATTCAGATCCGGTTACGATTCTTTGGAATATTTTTTATCAGGTTCTGATTTGGTTCGATTCAAATTTCAGGTATTTTTTCAAATAGAATTTTATGTTCGGATCTCGTTCATGTCCACGGAAATTATTTTGTCATACTCGAATCCAGTTATGATTCTTTCGAATATTTTGGTCGAATTTAGATGTGGTTTGGGTCAAATTTCAGTTTTTTTCAAATCGAATTTTTTAGGTTCGAATTGGGTTTATGTCCATAGAAATTATTTCGTCTTGCTTGGATTGAATTATAGTTCTTTGGAATATTTTTGTCAGGTCCAGATTTGGTTCAATTCAGATTTCGGGTTTTTTCTTCAAATATAACTGTTAGGTTCGGGTCTTCTTGCATGTTCACGGAAATAATTCTGTCTTGTTCGAATAAGGACATGCTTCACTGGAATATTTTTGCCAAGTTCAGATTTCGTTCAGTTCGCGATTTTTTCAAAGAATTTTTTGGGGTTCGGATTGTGTTCATGTCCATGGAAATATTTTGTCTTGTTTGTATCCGGTTGCGTTTCTTTGAAATAGTTTTGTCAGATTCAGATTTGGTTCGATTCAAATTACAGGTATTTTTTGAATGGGAGTTTTAGGTTCGTATCGGGTTCATGTCCACGGAAATTATTTTGTGTTACTCGAATCCGGTTATAGTTCTTTCGAATACTTTGGTCAGATTTAGATGTGGTTTGGGTCAAAGTTCAGAATTTTTCAAACGGAGGTTTTTAGGTTTGAGTCGGGTTTATGACCATGGAAAGTATTTTGTCTTGCTGGGATCGGGTTATAGTTCTCTGGAATATTTTTATCGGTTTCAGATTTCGTTCGAGTCATATTTCGGGTTTTTTTTCAAGAAAATATTTAGGTTCGGGTCAGGTTTCATACCCACGAATATTATTTTTCCTTGTTTGAATCGGGTTATGTTTAACTTAAACATTTTTGCGGGATTCAGATTTGGTTCGGGTCAGTTATCAAATCCGTAGTTTTTAGAATTTTTAGGTCAGGGTCGGGTTTATACTCACGGAAATTTTGTGTATCACGGATCGGAGTGTGGTCTGTTTTTTTTTTTCTGGTCGGGATCGGGTTATGTTTAAATTAGTCTAATCATTAAGGTCATAATCACTTTTGCTACTATTCTTTTTATGGCTATTTCTGATAAATAATTTACTTTGCTATTTGATAATTTATTATAGTGAATGAATCGTTTGCGGATACAAACAATTGTACGCCAAACAGCTATTTTATTTTTGTTTTAAAAACAAATTAAGTAAATATTACAATTTTAAATTGAATAGAACACATTTAAATTTAATCAATGATTAAAAAAATAAACTCATAGAAAAATGTTGTGTAATGTTTTTTACAGCAACAAACCTAATGACTCACACATTCTAATGTTCGAAATGCCAAAAATATGCGTAAAACCATATAGTAAAAAGAAATTAATAGAGTGGCAGTATAATGTCTTGGGGTGACGCAAAAAATGTAACGACTAAAATTTCGTTTAAAAAAAATAATATTTTGTGCCATTATTGCCTGTAATACACGATCAGAATGAATGAAAGATACAATTAGATCAATCATAGGCAAGAATTATTTGGTTATTTTTATCATATGACTTTGAAATATCAATATAGAAGCATCATTTAAGACTTTGCTTGAAAAATCAACATTCTTTCGTAAATGTCTTAAAATCGTCTGCCCTCTGAAATCTAGATTTTAGATTAATATTATTATTTAAGTGTTCATGCATGATTTTAAAAGAATCTTTTCATCACTATATTTTATATATTGACATGGAATTATTAATATATTGTTAAATCATAAACATTTTTCATCTACGTTATAAAGTATTAAAAATTTCTGAAAAAAAAAGAGAAAACTTTTAGTAATACAATTTTTTACTTCAAATCATATGTTTTCAATATTTTATTTATTTTGTTTTAACATTTAATTATTTTTAATTTTCCAATTTCAATTATTTTAAAAGCAAATATTTATTTTAATAAATAATATAATAGAAAAAACCATTTAAAAAAAATTACTATTTCTTCGTAAAATATGCTTCAGCTGTAATTCATTTCTTCCAATCCGTCTTATTAATACAAAATTCCTTCCTCGGGCTTTATTTTGAGACATTAAAATTTCAGCGATAAATGGTTTCATATTGCAAACCTTTTTTTCCGTTTACTTCGCCACCACCTATCTTTTTCCTCCATGGCGTACAGCAGCTGTAATAAAAAAAATCCTCATTTAAACTGACAGTTTGCCAGTCTATGAATTTTAAAGGTCAGTCCCAGTTTTTTAAATTATTTCTGCGAAAATTTTATGCAACCAACCAACCATAAGAGAATGAAAAGGAAAAAAGCTAAAAAAAAGCGATTTTTTATGAGAGTGAAGTTTGGAATTTTATTAATCACTCAGTTAATAAATAGAATTTTAAAATTCTGAACGTCAGGTGCATCAGGAGAGATATTGGGCTACTCTCAGAAAAATTTTGAGCTTCGTACGTACCGTAGTTTTTGCTAACTATCGCAGACACACACACACACAGAGCGATTTGTTATTTTATTAATATAGATAACCACTGAAATTAATTAGAACAAAAATTACAATTTGAAATTAATGGTGGAAGTTTGCCTAATTTGTCCCCGTAGCCCCAACGATATTCATGTATACATAAATATAGTTAATATTTTCCGTTAAATAATGGATACTATACTTACTTGTGTATGCCGCTCACTTTATATAAACAAAAAAAATTGTTTTTAAATGGAGGGCGCATGTGACATACGAGGGTTTGATACGCAAAGTGATACTCCTGACGCACGAGCAGTTTTAACCCAGTGTGACAGTGACGGTGAGAATTAATGTAACTCCAAAATAATAATTTTTAGATTTAACTATTATTTTTTCCCCAATAGTTGGTAACATTGAGCTTCACTTTATATGTGCACCTTTAGCATCCTATTATATCAATATTGGTCTTTTTGATCGTTGGGCGACATTTTAAAACACAAAATCATGAAAATTATTTCGTAGATAATGTGCAAATTTTAATTATAATTGTTAAATATAAATAAAATCTATTTGAAAAAGAAGTTCCTGATATTTTTTATTTGATATTACAATTTTTTCTCCAAAATTCATATTCATATTTAATTTTTAGAAATGTGGATGAAAAATGGAAAAGATAATGCGACATTCACATTAAAAAGGTTTATTGTAAATCACAATTTATTTTATTATATTTTGTAAAATCCGAATCAAATGAAAAATATGCTTGTGCCCGACTAGTGCTGCGAATTAATTTTGGTGGGCGTAAATTTGCAATTATATCTTGTATATCAATCATGGAATAGCCCGTTTCTTGCGAGAAAAACATTTTTTTCTTTTTCAATACAAGTATTGTATTGCTACGTAAAAATAAAAGTTTGCAATTCGACTTGACTAATTATATATTTCAAAACCATAATTTTTAATTCAAAAATTTAAAGAAATAGGTATTGTAAATATAAATATTTAATATCAAATGTTGATATTGAAAAATAATGCATGAGTAAGATATTAAACATTTTCAGTCCTTAATTTATCAATTTTTGAACTTGCAAAATAATTTGTTACACTATTCAATTTCAAAACAAAATAGTCTTATAACTATAAAATGACAAAAAATTGTATATTATGAAGCATAATTATTTGGATAGAAATTTCATTTAGCAAGGATGGAACAATACCTAGACCCACTTTTATGACTATAGCTCTTTTAGAAATTATTAGGGGCAACAACGGATTTTAGAAGGTACACTGTAATATGAAGAAAAAGAAAACAAATGCTAATAAAAATTTCTAGTCATTAAAAATCGAATTATTTTCATAGATGGAAACAAATTATTTTATTTTAGCACTATAATAACAATTTGCTGAAAAAATTGAGAGGGAAGTAACGGAAAAAATTAAAATTAAGTATTTATTTCCAACAGTAAAAACACGAAAGTAGGGTTTCAAAGACTAAAGAAACATACTGGACTTAAATTGGGATTCGAGAAAGATAAAACACATTTCTAACAAATCATATATATCTTGATAGAGAAATTTCAATAAAATACGTTCATAGATAAACTTAAAAATAATAATTCAAGAGTTTCTGGTTATTTTTTACTTTATTAACGTTTCGAAATCATCAAAACTAAAACATCACCTGGATTTTTACCCACGAAAGATAAATCTTAGAAGCACACATCTGAAAAAATATTTCATTTAAAAAGGACGTTTCAATTAACACTTTTGCTGACCCTTTAAATATCTCATTATGCTTATCCACGGGCCACTAAATGCATGCATAATAAGACGAATTCTGTAAATGATTTATTAAACATTAAGAATACAAAAATATTCAAATTTTGGAACATTTTGAAACTTCACGTTCATGAGAAATCTCAGTATATTCTAAAAACATTAATTATAGGCCATGTCATTTAAAGAATGCCAGCAAAAAATATTTTTTCGCGTGAAATTTTCTGACACATTTACGGACTCATTTTCAAAACTTAAAAGTTTGACTCTTGTAGGATGACTAATAAATTAATTTGAAATCGAATAATTTTTTCGGTTTTCGATAAATTAAATTCTAAAATTGGAGTGAAAAGTTCACTCTTTGAAAGGGTGAGAGGCTTTTTTACTCTTTTTGGAGTAAATTTTATAAAAATACACTCCTTAAAGAGTGGAAGTTTCCACTCCCTAGGAAGGAGTAAAATATGTCACTCCGTTGTCGAGAGTGAAATACCTCATTTCGCTAAAGAGAGTGAAATACCTCACTTCACTGACGAGAGTGAAAGCATGGCATTATACACTTTAACAAAATTTCAGTTCGACTTTGAATCACTATATGGAGTCAAATAATAAAAAATAAATGCCAAAATATATCATTTCTTAATTTATAAAAACTCCATTTCATAATGTAACCTTAGAAATACGCTAATTAGGTACTACACTCTTAAATCAAAAGAGTGAATTCCTCAGTCAACAGAGGAGCGAAATCTCTTGGCAGGACAATCATTCCTTCAGAGCGGCAGTTTTATCGAAAAAGGACGCTTTTCGGAAAAAAATGGTCTTTTAAATCATGTCTATAGTAGCGAACTCGAAAACACTCCTTTTTAAATGAAAACCGAAACTTTTTTGACGTAGTTAAACGGAACTATCTGAGATGAATGTTTATTGGTTGTAATCTGGTCACATGACGTTCGGTTGGTTGGTTTGGTGGGATCCCTTATCGTCTGCTAAGCAACGAAGACCGACATGGCGCATGGTGTTTTAATTTCTTTTATTATGCTATACCCATGTTTTAATTTCATTAATCCAACAGATGCTGATAGCCAATGGAATTGCGAATGAGGATGCCCAAAAACTATATGGTAAGTACTTGTTTTCGGTCTCTTTAATAGCTTTCTTGTTCTCAATGTAGTATGTAATCTCCACATGTAAGAAAATAACTTTTTTCTGTTTTTAAACATCACCTGCCCCTCCGGGGTCGTACATAATACTAAATTTTCAACATTTGTATCCTTTATTATCTTTACATAAAAATGATCTCCTATATAAGTTGCATACGAATTACTAGACAATATGAATATACTTTTATTCCCTTCAATTAAAAGAACAAGAAAAAACTAAATGTTAGATTTACACGGGTCGGAAATTTGAGACTGGTTTTTGTCCGACCCTCTTGAAAGACATCTAGGATCTGAAAATTATGTCCTTTTGCCTTTTTATTATTTAAAGACCCGGCCACACTCATATTATTTTGTGTAATTAATAATATCGATTTGTTTTATATCAGTTAATGCATTATTTTATGTCATATTAAAAAAAATCATTTTCCAATAATGGAAAGTGATAAGTGATAAGTTCCAATAATGGAGTGAAAATATTCACTCCGCAGTAAGGATGAAATTCACTCCTATAGGATAAGTACATCTTCGACACTGGAAAAGAGTGAAAATTCACTCCTTTTGAGTGAAAATCGATGATTTTTTTTTTAAATGAGTAGAGCGCACTCCTTTTAAAGAGTGAGTGACGTATTAATAGGCATCACTCATCAGCCAATCAGAACCAAAGAGCTTAATCTATGACTTTGATTAGAACAGTTTTGTCTACAACGATTTTTTTTTTTTAAATTAGAGATGCGTCCACCATTTAAGGATTAAAATTACGAACATTGTTAAAGTGATTATTTCCGAAGCATAAAGGTAAGGTTAAACTTTTTATGTATGTAAATTTTGTATGTTGTAATTATGAGTTAAATAGTTTTAAGTTACATACAAAAAGACAGATCTGGATGTGTTTTCGTGATTTGAGAAGCGATTTTATTCTTCTACTGATACTGTGATGTAAAATAATTTCATTTGCCATCGTTTGGAAACAAAATGCTGACGCAGAAGCTGATTTCATGGCATCATTCACAGTGGAATGAAAACATTAATTTGTAGGAACATAAAATATGTTGAAACTGATTTTTTTTTTTTTTTTTGGGGGGGGGGGGGGGGGAGGGGGTCAGTTTTTTAATGTTTCCTGATTACTAGCACTTACTGCATTTATCGTCATTATTATTTTGGAGTTAAATATGACATTTGATTATTATAATATAACGAAAAGGTTTCATACTGAGAAATAGCGTTATAAATAATGGGAAAATGTCTTTTTACATATTATATTTTTAATTTAATTGGAACTTTTGAATTTTTTTTATTACTAATAATATTTTAAATTATTTAAAATTCTAAATCATCCTGCCAATGTTTTCAGATTTAACATCGGCCAAATATTTTAAAAAGAGGAATTTCTTATAACATATGGCAAGATTTTTGAAAAGTTTTTAAATCTAATAATGCATTTAATTTATCTATTGTAGTTTGTCGTTGTTTAATAGTATAATCATAAAATATTAATTATTAAAATTAGTATATTTATTTTAGAAAATTGCATGCAAGCCTTTTTTTTCCGCTCCTTATGATTTTAATTGAACATCTAATTACAGACATTCTAAATCAGTTATTAAAGTCCCTTCTATTGGAAACACATTTTCTATGTTTGTCATACACTAAATTACTGGCACTGAAAAATGAAACATATTTAAAAATTGAAAAAAAGTGTTTTTTACGCTTGATGTGAAGTTTAAAGATAAAACTGTTCAGTTTATTTTTTAAATAGTCCATAGTATCACTTATTTAGGTATATTAGGCTAGGTATAATATAAAATTTAGTAGCAATGATTACTGATATATAAGTATTTAAAATTTAAATTACACATGAAAAAAAAAGAGCTTAATCAACGTATACATCACGGGATTTATCAAAATACTAAATACAACTTCACGGGTATTTAAAAAAGAAATAATATTAACTGATTAATATTTCTGTTAATTACTCGTCCTTGTGGGCATTTTAAAACTATCATAGATTTATAGAGCAAGCAATGAAGGCAAACACAAGGGATAACACTGTAATAAAATATTTTACTTTTTTCTATCAGTAATCTAGTTTATTTCAAGGTAACTGAGTTTTTCCTTAAAAATGCTCAATTAATGTTACAAACTTGGAGTTAAATAAATAGTTAAATAAATATTGCCAATAATTTTGTTCTAATCTTTACCACGCTTGTATTACCATTATTTATTTTCATTTTATATTTATTTTCATTGCATGTTATAAAAGATGAGATTCTTTTAAAATGCTCATAAAAGAAACATAAAAAAAAAATTCGCACAATGAAAAATGAACATTCACTCTTATGAAAGAGTGATTAATCACTCCTATCAAGAGTGTAAAAACGCACTCTTTTAGCAAGAGTGAAAAGTCTCTCCTTCGAAACAGAGATTATTCTCTTATGTTTGGAGAGAATATTCATTTCTCAGAAGTGAGTATTCATTCTTTCAGAAAGTCAAAATTTCCACTTTTTCCTTCTTTTTAATTTAGAAGTGTAGTTACATCTTGAGTTTGCAAACTATTTTTTCAGTTTAAACTATTATTTGAAACTATAATTTGAGTTTACCTGACGATCTTTACCAGGTTGCCATATCCCGAAAATTGGTTCAAAACGCTCGGTTTGATAGTATTTTATGAAAGATTTATTGAAAAATGGAAAATCTACTCAATTTCATCGTTTCTGAATAAGAGTACATGCTCATGCGTTTTCATATAAAAATGAATTGTTTTTGGAATGCGTCAGAAAGTAGCCAGATTGGATACGAGACATTCTAAAAAACGTCTAACTGATATCAGAAGAAAAGTTTAGGATGAAATTTAGTGCAAGAAAGCTTGGCATAAGCGAAACCAGACGTTTGTTTTCAAAACATGAAATCAGAATGCTAGTCAAATTCGTTCACCTGATTGGTTATTTTGTCTGGCGACAGTGCGTGCAGGACGAGCAGAAGGACTAGGTGGCATTTAGCAAAACTTAGTGTGCAAATGCATTATTGGTGATGCACATGACAGAGAAGTTGTTAGCGACGATAAATTGGATAACATGCATCCTTAATGAGTTACATGCTTTTTTGTAAGGCTAACTGAAACTTAATTGTACTATCTATCGAATCAGTTGTTAACCAATAATCCCACATTGTCTCCCACAGATTCAGGTTTTCCATGTTTCACAATGAACAAAAACTTGAAGACGCGAATTACGAGATCCGTAAAACAGATTGTACTATCGACGGTACTATGATAAAATTTGGATGTGAATGGATAACGAGTTTGCGACCGGAACTGATTACGCAAATTTTCGACGCAACTTATGCAAATGACGCAAAACGGGATCGCAGCGTTTATTACATGAATCAACCTTATTCACATGATCCGAGTTTAAAATTCGTCTGCTGCGCAATTCACTTCTAAGCGCTTTATGGAGTATGTGCCATTATTTTTAGTTAGGCTGAAACACAGCAAAATTCATTGTTATAGCAAACGGTGCTAAATATATTGTAATACGAATTCTCAATGTTCTTCTCTATCCAAGAATATCCGACAAGTTTTTAAAATTAAACCTTGTGCGCACATCCTGGATTGAGGCTATAGTTTGGTTAGCTGGCGGTATTTGCGTTTGCGAATACAGAGACGAATATTTGCACACTGCGGTACAGTACAGATAAGAATAAAGGTTAAAAACACCGCCAGCTCTGAGATGGGGCATCACGTGTCCATTCCCAAGTTGCTGATTGCACTTCGAGATATTTAGACAAATTATAGTGTAAAATAAACATTTATAACAATGAAGAATTAAATATTTTAGTAAGAAGTTGAAACCATAAACTGAAACTGTTGATTTACTTTAACAGGCGATAATAAATAGTAATTCTGGAATAACAAGAAAAACCTCTGGCATACTTTTTTTCATATCAATATTTAATTATTTACAGATTTCTTGGAGATAGGAGAGGTTTGACTGTTCATCGATATTATCAACTTTTGAAAATCTTTATAACTATCAATATCGGCATAATCTAGTACTGCACACACGATATGGTTATACAACACAACTGCCGAACATGAGCTCAGCGTATCATATAACCAATCAAGTAAAGTTGGCGAATATTCGTTCCCTTTTCACTATTCAAATTTCAACACATCTTTAAAAAACGTGTCGGAATGGATCTTTGAAATCAGCTTGATACTAATCAGTACTTTTCAGAGCTGTAATTACGAAACCGCTTTAATTATGAAACTTTAAACACTGAACTAAAAAAGGCAGAAAAAAATATTTTCGAAGAGATATTACGCTCTTAATTGAATGCAACTTACAAGTTTGTTCTAAATAAAGACGAGCATTTTTGCAAAATATGTTGTTCATATATTTTCCTTCGTATCCTCTTTTGAACAATGAAGGCAATATTTTAGAAAAGGGACTGTCAATCAAATTCTTACGGCAAATTTTCTTCCACAGACTGCTTTTTTTGGGAAACCCTTGAAGCCTCTATAAATGTATACAAAAATAAAGCAACTTATTTAACCCTCATAGATAATAAAGATTATTTTGTGTTAAAAAAAGAAAACTTTGTCTTTCTATATTTTATTTGTTGATACTTGACAGGAACAAAATTTTGAATTACAGTCTGTTACAAAATTATAAGACCGTAACATATTTTGCTCTTTAGGTAATTAAAGAATTATTTCAATCAAAATAAAGAATACTCTGTAAGTACATCAAGTTTTTAGTAAAATGCAGCAATTTGCACAAATGAAATTAATTCGAAAAAAAAAAAAAATAAAACATCAATATAACAAAAAAGTGTCAAAAAGAACTGTTACAAAATTATAAGACCACCTATGGGAAAAGAAATTTTCTGAAATGTTTAGTAAGATGTTGCTCCACCATTTCTCTGAATAACTACAAACACACGATTTGGCAAAAAGTTAATTAACTCTGTAAGGAAAGATTTGGAAATATTGTCCCATTTCTCCATAACAGCCATTTCTAATTTATATGTTGAATGATACTGCTTGTTATTTTGATGCAACTGTCGAGACAAATAACCCCATAAGTTGGCCAAGGTAAAACATCGATCTTTTCTCTTTTAAGCCACTCTTTTGTTGATTTCAATGAATCACTGGGAGCATTATCTTGTTGAAATTTCCCTTTTGCACCTCCTAAAAGTGATCCAAATGGTATCAAACTTCGAAACAGCACCCATTGGTAACTGTCCAAGTTCATTTTCCTTTAAACTTGTAGGAGATTGCATTTTCCTGCATATGAAAATGTGCTCCACACCATAACGGAACCGCCTCCCATCTGCCAACTGAACAACTAGCGAGATTTTTGCCTTAAATCATGCCAATAGTAATTATTGCCGTCTGGACCATCAATATTAAAATTTTTCTCGTCTGAAAACAATACAATTTTCCATTCAAAGTTCCAGAACATGAGATTTTTTGCCCACTTAAGACGAGCTTCTTTGTGACATTTTTGTAGTAGTGATTTACTGTTTAAATTGCGATAAATAACACCAGAATTAGATTTCAAACTTCACCTGATGATTCCATATGATACCTTTTTAGTTATCAATTGTGCTATGTTACCAGTTAACTGATATTTTTTCGTTGCCAGTTTGACAATTTGCCTATTATCACGATCTGATAACTTCTTTTTGCGACCAGGTCGTTTATGCGTTCCATACAATTTTTTTTTATTTTCGCAGATTTAGAACGATTGCGAATCTTACTTATTTCACGTTCAGACTTTTCTTTTCCTTTGTAGAACTACACTCTTCTCACTTCGATTTCAGACAGCTCACTCCGAAAAGGCATTTTACTAATAAATTCAAAGAATCAGATACAATTTAGAATTTTTGCATTTCATTCTTCTTTTTAAATTTTACAGAGTGTTTAGGTTGCAGTTAAACTCCGAGTTCAAAAGAAAATTGTCTGCTTTATTAATAGTATCAGAGTGGTCTTATATTTATGATTTGTGTAAAATTGTTTGGCATTAAACAAAAAATAATTCAAACTTTTTTCCTCGAGCTAAAGAAACACTGCAAATCCTCAAAACACATTCTACTCACTATGCAACGCATTTTAAAACGCCATACGTGTCAAGATGTGTTTCCAATGTGTTTAATCCATTCCCATGTGTTTGAGATTGTGTAACAATTTGCGTTTCCGCTGTACTTTCCCAAAGCATTAACCGCAAGTGCAACACATAACGTATAATAGAACACATGAAAACGCATCGTAGTAAACAACGCGTTCAGTTGAATTCAAATATTTCTCTCCGGAAAGGATTCCTTAATTTCTGTGAAGGGTGATTAAGCTTTCAAAAAAGTAAAAAAATTTAAAATTCCGAAACTTTTTTTTTCGAGAAGGGGGGGGGGCATTTTTCCCCAGGAGGGATTTTTGTGGTTCCGGGGGGAGGGGAGGGTGATTGCACTTTTTTACCATTAAAAACAGAAAATCTCTTTTTTTTGGGGGGGGGGGACATATCGTTGCTCTGGGCCACCACCTTTATTCAACACAGACTGTGCGATCCGTCTTAGATAATTTTAGTATTTAGCATTCTTCAGATTTTTAAGTGTCTAAGCCATGGAATATAGATTAACGATATTAGATTAGCCAACTACATACATATAAAAAACTATTTTAAAAAATGATCGCGTGCAAAATTATTTTTTTTTGCCAGAATCCCCCCCCCCCTCCTCGTATGACAATTATTTATTAATAACCATATAGGCGTAAACGATTTATGTTTTGTAAAAATTCCGTCGGACCACACTTTCAACGTTTATACCGGCAGTGTTGAATCCAGGGGGTGGCCCTTGGGGACATCCCCCCCCCGGAGAATAAAATGTCCCCCCCCGGAAAATTTGAGATTTTGGGTTTTCAATGGTCAAAATTGCAATCCCTCTTCCCGGAACTCTATAATGGTCTCCCTCCCGGAGCCACAGAAGTCCCTTTCGGAGAAAAGTGTCTGAATTCAACACTGCTTGCAGGGATGTGAGAAGAGAAAATTGCGCCCGGGGCAAAGCTAGAATTTGGTACCCCCCTCCCCCAACTTTTTTTTATAATAGGCCAAAATGACGTTTGTAGTATAAATTTGGCGCCCCATAAATTTCCGCGCCCGAGGCGACCGTCCCCCCCCCCCTTTCGCCACGCGTTGACTGACCAACAACGCTATCTCACTGCTCGGAGCCGATGCTTGTGAAAAACCTGTTTTATACGCGCATGGATTTGCGCATCTCTCAGAAATTGTAAACAAGAAGGAAGACGATATGACGAAGCAATGGCGCCAATTCGAATCAAAGCCGCTGTGATTCGAACGGTAAAAAAATGCTGAAATCTCTACAAATAAAGAACTCTGACAAAAAGTAAGCGTCATTATTCATTTTGTATGTTGTTTCAGTTTCCTTACCATGTATCTAATTGCTTTTCCCTTTTTATGTATTTAAGGTTAGTTTCATTGTTTTTGGTGTGTTATTGTTGAAAATGTTGGTGCGAATGCAGTTTACTCTCCTTCTTGGCGCGGTTTTCAAAAATCGTCTAATTGGCACGTTTTTGCGTCTTGTCTCCCGGAGCACGCTGTTTTGCTCCGGATTAAATGAAAATTTAGGGTTGCCATATTGAAACATTTATCGCTAAAAAAAAAAGCCGCCTTGGCGAAGGAGAGTAAACTGCATTTCACCCAAAATGTTAATCAAATCACACATGAGCGAGTTATTTCTCGCCTCTCGAAAAATTTAGTAATCTGACTTTTTGTCTACTCAAATCTATGGAATTTGTTCTAGAATTACTGCGCAAAAGAGACAAAATGAATGGTGGACGTTGAAGCATCTGAAAGTTGTAACTGAAGTTGTTCAAAGTGTCTTTCAAAAAGGATTTTTTTAAGATTTTAAAAATTCAAAATGAAAAGAAGTTTCTTTTTTGACTCAGAATGTTTTGTACTATTATACTGCACTTTTAGGTTACCTTTTTCGAGATATATTTCTGAAGCTAAGTTCAATTTAGCAAAAAGATAGTTTTCTTCTGAAAAAAAAAAAAAAAAAAAAAAAAAAAAAGAGTGGGGAGAGATTTAACAGCTAAACCATTCACGATATTATTTGTTTTGGAAAATCAATGATTGTATTCTAACTCTATATAAGTTGATTAGTTATATATTTGGATTTAAACCTTTAGCATTGTTAATACAAAGTAAAAAAAAAAAAAAAATCTCTCTCTATATATAGCACTCCTACTTCCTACTTTCATGCTTGATGTTTTAATAACATTTTAATTCTGTATGCTAGTTGTAAACATAGAAGCAAATTTATTAGGTTCTGTAGGATGTGTAATTAACATATTGGTGTCCTTTATTGGAATTTTTGAGGCTTGATTTATTTCTGTTGCAAATAAATTTTGATTTACACTATATAATATAGATGTGAGATTGGCTAAATTCTTTTGATAAATTAATATCTTTAAAAAAACTGGATTCTAATAATGTAATTATTGCATAAAAAATAATTTTAAAAAGAAATTTCTTATTAGTGTTTATTACTAACATGTTTATCCTGTTTTTAATTTTATCTTGTGTTGTTTAAAATTTTAGAATCATTTTTATTAGCATTTATTGTTTATATCTTATAAAACCATTTTGAAGAGATTTGAAAAAATAGACAAAGTAGTAACATTCACAAAAATTAAAGATCTTCAGAGGATTCCCAATTTTTGCAAATCTTTAAGAGTCTAGATATTTGAAACTGGGGAAAACGAATATATATATATATATATATATATATATATATATACAGTAGACTCCCTCAAATCTGCAATCCTAAAATCCACCCATAATTTACAGATGTAAACAATGAAACATTCAGTTCAGATATATGAGACAAGATTTGACTTTTCTAGTTTTACATCATTTCCATGCAATATTTTAATTTGTAATTTTTGTTAATGTTACTTGAATTCCTGTTTTTTCATGAAGGAAGAATACATATATTTCTGAAAAAAAAAATTCAAGACATGGCTGATATCATTAATAATCACAATCTTCTTATAAAATTTATTTATGTATTAATCAAGCTTTTTTGGTTATTAAGTCTGACTAAACCTGAAATAAAACTTCCTTATTTTATGATTTTGATGTGAATTAGTAAAGTACCTTACCTTTATGAGGCAAGTTTCATTGAATAATTTAATAAAAATACATTTAATCTTTTTAATCATACATTATTGATTATTAACTTGACCTTTGCTTTTAATATTTTAATCATTTCAAAAATTATCCAAATTTTTATTAATTTAATTTATTACTTTAATATTTTATGATATTGTATATTGTAAACATTCTTTATAATTTCGACTCGACTGCATTATTAATTACACTTTTACAGATATTTAAAAATAACTCTTTAAAAATGTAAACAAAGTAATGACCAGAAATCTGCAATTTTTTTTTAAATCTGCGCAACCTCTGGTCCCAAGCTGTGCAGATTCGAGGGAGTTCAGTCGACTATATGTAAATATATTATATATACATCTATATATATAAAAGAAAGTCCGGATTTCGTATTAATCACAGCACAAAAAAATCTGGCGAACCAAAAATCTTGAAAATTGGGTTAAAAATACTTCTGATAACATCGAGGGCCGCTAAGAAGGGATTTTCGAAAATTCCACCCCTAAGGGGGTTAAAAAAAGGAACGAACTTTTAAAAAATTCCTTAAAAATCGGATTTTGTAGTTATTTTTCAACTGATAACATATTTTAATGTATTTTGTCATGCTGAATCGAATGGTACCAAGCAAATTCTTTTAAGTTCAGTAGTTCGCGAGATACTTCACATTTTCCTGATTTGGCGGTGTCTTCGGCGCAAAAACCTGAAAGTTTCAATCTATATATATAAAAAAAGGTCTGGATTTCGTATTAATCATCGTACAAAAAAATCTATTGAACCTACAATTTTGAAAAAGCGATCTATATTCAGGTTAACATGATTATATACGCTATATTAATTATCTCATATATAAAACACAAAGTGAAATTTGTTTCCGGCCGCTTATAACATAAGTTCTACCAGATAGATTTTAATGGAACTTACATTGTGTTGTATAATTTTTCAGAAATTTTGTATTAAATAAAATATAGCGTTCTGCGTTGTGTAATTGACTACTTATGAAGATGTTTTAAATCAGATGAACCCAATTGCAAAAGATTGACTTTATTTCAAAAGTTCCGTTGAATAAATTTTTAGTTGATTAAAACTGTTAACATGTTGACCTCTACGTCATTCATTGGTGACTAACATTGAACTTTCCGTTTAAATGACTGACTTTTCACCGATGACAAACAGACTAAAATATGATATAAAACTAAAAATTACTATGATATAAAAATTTCTTTTGATTCAAAGTTTCTTTAAAAAAAACTGACCAGCGTAGCGGGCGAAGGCTGCTAGTATTCATATAAACTAGTGTTTCCTCTATGCTATTATTTAAAGGCACAGCACTGTGCCTGTTCTAAAATCGACAAAATGCATTGATCCCTTTTGTTAAAATATTGAAATATGCACCTTTAGATGTATCCAGAAATCTCTTATACAGAGTTTCCAAATTAATGTATCCGAAAACTTGTAAAAATTATAGAACTTCCTTATTGTTTACAAAAAATACAGGAGACTATTAAATCATGGTGTATTTTTTTACTTTTTTAATCATTTCTTAATAACCCTCCCCCCCCCCCCCACACACACACACTGCCTTGAAATTTTATTAATATATTTAGCCTATCTACTAAAGTTTTCTTTTCTGGTAATCTTGTATTTGTTGTGTTTGGAATTTCATATTATTTAAAATTTTTATATTTTTTTATTTGCTTTTATATTATTTTTATTTATATTTTTATAAAAGGTCTCTTGCTGATGAATGCTGTTTTGTGAACCAAACCTCTTACTGATGGAAGATGAGTATAAATTTTTTATAAATATATTAAATTTTAGTAACATTTATTTCCATGAGTAAAAAGCAACTGATCTGTATAGCTTGATTCCAAGTAGTTTGTGGATATATTATTTTGTGTAGTACATTATATATATTTAATCTAGGGTAAGCCCAGGTAACTCCTGATCAACAACTTTCCCGAATAATTCTTGGACACGATACTTTTCTGTTTTTTAAAATTTCCTCACAAAAATGAAAAAAATCATAGAGAAACTCTAAACTACCTTGTTTAGAATTCATCATTTAATTGTACAATAACTACTTATTTAGTTGGGGGGGGGGGGGGGTATTTTGAAACTGCTTCCTATAAGTTTTTGTAAAATAGCATTTGGTCTTATGGCACATTTTTTCAAAGATCTTTGTCACAACTAATCTAAAAATCTCTTAAATCTAAAATATTTTGTTTTCTCTTTTTTGTTCAATTATAAATTACTTTAAATATTGAAAAATAGTCTTGAAATTTCTTATAAATAACCTTTTCAATAATTTAAAGAAGTTTATCAAGTATTGCCACATGTACCTGGGCTAAATCATGCTCAATCTCATTTTATTGTCATATTTAATACTTTTAGTTGTCAAACAACCCTTTTAGCGCTAACTATAAAGTGAACTGTAACCACATTGTTCACCATACTTTAGTTAAATGTTACTTTAAAAAGTATAGGGTTACCTCACCTGGAGTTATTTTTGGTCACTGACTTTTACAAAATGGTCAATAAAAATATACATAATGCAATAAAAGAACCTAATTATTATGCTGTGTATGATATTTTATTTATTTATTTGGCATTGAATAGCTGTGATGCATCTCAACATCGCTCTTTTTTACAATTTTAGTTGCAGATGTTTTTTATAAGGACCCTTTCATTTTCAGAACAATTTTTCAATGTGAAAATAATCTTATAAAAAATATCTGTTACCAGAATCAAAAAAGTAAAAAAGAAAAGAGTGTAGAGTAAAGATGCAACTCATCTATCCAATGCAAAAAAAATATTTAAAAATATCAAAATACAAATGAGATATTAACAAATAACATCCCATAGGATTAGCATTATCTTGCGAGAAAAATCATGACAAGTGATGGGTGTTGCAGATATTTTTTCCATTTTCTCCTTTATTCAAGCATTTCCGCTTATTTTATTTAGCTCCTTATTATTAAAATTTAACATTATTAATAATTAAGATGCAAAAAGACATTAAAAATAATTAATTGATTGTTTGATTAATTAACGGTTCATTTGTAACATATTTTATCTGCAGATTTTTTTCTGATTCTGAAAGATTTGTCGCAGACACTTGGAAAATTTACTGTTAGTGAAAATATTGGTTTGTGTTTTGTAATTTATCCCAGTGTATAAACAGGCATTAAATGTTGGACGAGCGCTGAATTGCAAAGTTTTGTTTTTCAAAATTTTTATGTGATTGGCTATTCACAAGCTTTTATTTAACTTTCAATGCTTGTACCTATGCTTCTCTGATTTAGAATTTGAATACCTTTCTGATATAAAGGCCTTGATGAGAGAATGAAATTTTTAAAGCATATTTTGTTATAACCTATTCTTTGTTTCTTACGTGCAAGCAATTTTTTAGTAATTTTACAAATTATTAAATATAATGCTTCCAGAAGTGGTAATATCACTTACTTGTGGTATTTTTTTCAGTTGTAACAATTATCTCTGTTTTAAGAAATAAACGCAAATTAAAATACATTTTTCAATTTCAATGATGTTTTGCGTTTAGAAACATACCAATGTTTGCTGTTTCAAAACAGAAATTTATTGAAGTATTTCACAAATTTGCTTGACTGTTTTAAATTTTTAGTCCCTTCAAAGATATTTCATGTTTTACTTGGGCAATATCACAGAAATATCTACATTTTCAACATTGGGATCTATTTTGCATTTTTTATAAAATAGGGGGATGAGAAGCTTCTTATCCTTTGGGGCTGTCCATAAATGATGTCACAGATTTTTTCAATATTTTTTACCCCCTCCCCCCCCCCCTCCTTTGTCCCAAAGTGTCACACTTCATCATACCCCTTCTCCCCCCCCCCCCTCTCTTGTCGCACATCACACTATATTACGTAAACACATGCTTACAATTCAGCGATAAAGCACTATTAACAGGTCATATTTCAAATTTTATTCTTAGACTAGACGGTTGCCCGCCCTCAGTAGCCCGAAGACTATCTGAATGCCAGTTCTACAACCCCACACATTCACGTTTCTGTGCCATGTCTCGTCAGTTTCCGGCAGATATGTTTGAAAATATTTATTAATTAGATTTCTTCTCGGTGTTCTGGGGTTTCGTTTGCATATCTTTTTTTATTGTTAATGAAGAGGTCTTCCATTTGTTCTTCCATCTGTTCTTCTTTCTGTTCTTCCATCTGTTCTTCCATTTGTTCTTCCATTTGTTCTTCCATTTGTTCTTCCATTTGTTCTTCAATTATATTCGACGATTCACTGTTTGAGAGCCTATCTGTCCTTTTATTTATAAAAGTTCAAAATGAAAAAAGATTTTCTTAGCAGACGATTTTTTGTGATAAATACATTATCTGTTTTATATTTCTTCTGCTTTATTCCTTTTATTTATAGAGTTCAAAATGAAAAAAGATTTTCTTAGCAGACGATTTTTTGTGTGCCTCAATTAATTAATTAATTATCCTCTATATTCCTTTTATTTATAGAGATTTTAACTATGTGTTTTAGTGACATTTGTGAGCATAAGATTATAAGTATAAGAGTGATTCATGTTCTCATTTTGTCTGATATTAGATTTAAAATTTACAACAAAAAACATAATTAACATACAATAATAATAAAATATTAATCTGAAAAAGAAATTGAAAACAGTAATATTTTGGAAATTGAAATTAATATATTTGGTTCCAAATCATATCTTTACTTTATGAATACAAGTTTTATAATTTAATCTGCTATTTTTTAATAATTTTATTTTAATCAAAAAGTGTGATGTCACACTTCTTACCCCCTATCACCCCCTTGTCACAATCTCATGAACTCCCCCCCCCTTATCCAAGCGTGACATCATTTATGGACGGCCCCTTTGTTTCCTAGATACTATATTAAGTTTATTAATGCCTGAAATTTAATAAGCAGTTACTATATTTGGGATCTCTGTTAATTTAAATAAATCTTTTGTTAAAAAAAAAAAAAAAAAAAAAAAAAAAAAAAAAAAAAAACATAAAAATGCAAGAATCAGAAGTACAAGTGCTCTACAAGTTATGAAACTACAATAGTGTTTCTAACAGTAGTTTGTCGTGTAGCTAATAGCAGTCGTCCAAAGGAAAAAAATCAGTAGTTTGCAGCAAGTAATGACACTACTTTGAAAAGAGGGGAGGGGGTATATCCACATATAAATCATATTGGCAGATTACTTAGGAAAAAAAGAGTGTGTAGATCTTTACCAGCCACATCTTCCATAAAAATATTTTTTTTTTTTTTTTTTTTTTTTTGAAAAATAAATACTACATTTCAACTGACTTTTTTTTAAATGGGAGAGGGGGGGGGGGGGAGTTTTTTTTTTTTTTCTCCCAAGATTGCCTTGGCCCTAACATAATCATTTCGAAAAATATGCATTTTACACCCAATATTGTGAAGAAAAAATAATAAAAATGGAACAGCAACCAATGAAAAAATATTTCTAATCTTCATATCTTTTTTCCAGCTTTCTTCAAGGGATGATAATGTACATCACAAAGAGGGGAGGAAGCCCAAAATTATGAAAAAGTTGATTATGTTATGTATGTATAACCTCTTATTATGTCTTATTTATTGCATAATATGTAATTGTTTATGTGTCAAATGATGTTAAAATACTGTATTATTTTTTTGGGTATCTTATATCATGATTATTTTATAAAAGATTCTACAATCTGATGGAATTTTAAAATACAAATTAAAGTTACCAGAAAGTTCCTTTTGAAAATTTTGCCTTTTTATGCAAAATTCAACCTTTTTCCTTCAAAATGTGGCCAAGATATTTAACAGAGTAGTGCTAAATACCATTCTAGTCTCTAAATTTTACCTCTGTTAATGACAATTAATTTTTATCACTTCTACATTTGATTTTTTTTTTTTTTTTTTTTTTTTTTTTTTCAAAATTAAAAGAATATTTTCAATTTTAATTTTGTCCATGCCTTCCCTTTTAATTTTAGTTTTATTTTTGTATGTTTGCATCAGAGTTGCTGGCTTTGAACCCGGCCAAAAAAGCTGCTGTTTTTAATGTTTTAAACACTTTTAAAAAGCCAGCTTTTATTTTTAAAATTTGGATGGATTAAATTTTAATTCACATAAATATTTTTTACTACAAAAATTATAAATTTCTACGAAACTTTGTCAAATAAATCTTTATAATCACTAAAAAACAACTGTAAAAACATTGTCTGTAATATATATATATACTTTTACAAATAAAACTAAAGTAACTAAGATATTGCCATAACGATAATCCATTGAAACCAGCATTTATACTGTCTTTAAATATAATTAATATAAAAAATGAAATCCTGTTAAAATCGTTTGAAGTGATATAGAGAGTAGATTACCAAAATTAAAAAAGGTAAATGGATAGACAGTAGAAGTATTTAATAAGCAATCAAAAATTATTTAAACTAAATATATTATTTAAAAAAAAAAAAAAATGCACCGCAAAAGTGTGTTACAACAAAATAAAAACAACATGCAAAATGTTATGTAACTTTGTTAAATTTTTAAAATTACTTTTGCACATGTCAAGGTCAGGTCAAGGATACTTACTTCATTTGCTGATAATAAATTTAGATTAATTTGCAAGCAAGTTTTATGTCATGGCACCCAAAACAAAAGATTCCACTTGCAAAAAGAGAGCAAATTATTTATCTGCATCATAGTGGAAAAACGTTCCGGGAAATTTCAAGTATGTTAAATTTGTCATTGTGTGCAATTCACAATATTCTTAAAAAGAAAAAAAAAAAGACTGGTGTTGTTGATAACAGAGAAAATCAGGGAGACGAAGCAAGCTGACATTTGGAGAAAGACTACAAGTAATTAAAGATGCTCTAAAAGATTCATCTGGAGGTGCAAGGATGTTGGCCACAAATATCGAGGAAATATTGTACTGCTACATACTGTAAGGAACTTTTTGGATCGTGCTGGCATAAAAGGAAGACGGCCAAAAAAGAAACTGTTTATTTCAGAAATCGCAGAAAAAAAGATTTACAATTTGCCAAAACATTAGATTTCTGGAAAAGTGTCATTTTCATGAAAAAAAACCATGCTTCAAAATTTTAAACAAAACACGTACTCTTTGTTTGAAGTAAAAAAGGTGCTGCTTTCGAATCTCAAAATTTACTAAAGACTGTAAAGCATGGAGGGGAGAATGTCATGGTCTGGGGTTGCATGGCTTGCAATGGAGTTGGAAACAGCCAGTCTATTTATGGGAAAATGACAGCTTTGTCATATATTAATGTGTTGTGGCATAATTTGAAGGATAGTGCAAGAAAATAAGGATTAGAGAATACATTTTTCCTTCAACAAGATCCCAAATATGCTGCCAATAAAACCAAAGAGTGGCTTTTTATATAATGCTTCCTGAAGATTAATAACTGCACCACAATCACCAAATTTGAATTCTATTGAGCATCTATGGCATCTACTTGATCAGAAAGAAAGAAAATGCATGGAGCACCATGTCCTCAAAAATCACCAATGATTTTATAGAATTTATACTGAGATGTTTAGTAGCGGTGATTGCAGCAAAAGGACTGCATACCAAGTATTAATTTCATATTTCAGTCTTCAATTATCATATTTTTTATATGATTCAGCATTTGAATCTGATGTTCTAATATTTATTTTGCAAAACTTAACTGCGATAACTTAAAAAATGTCTACTTCTACATACAAAGAAAGATGTTTCTTGTAAAAATATATAAGTAAATAATTGTAGTACAAAAAATAACAGGAAAAAAAAATGAAATATTTTGTACAATTAGTTTACAATATTGAAAGAACAAATTAATTTTTGTGGAAAAAGTAATAATATACAAAGAGCATTCCATAATATAGGATTAATCTTTCTTAACCAAAACTGATTTTTATTTTTTTATGAATGAAAGAAAAGTTCAAAAATATTCATTCAAGAACAGCATCACTTGCTGGTAATGTCATTTTTGAGGATGTAAAATTTGAAAATTTCTCATTTTCATCGATATTTGTTTTTAAAGGTGATCATCCACAGAAGGAAAGACATTTTCTAGGACAGTATCAAAAAGCAACTTCCTTTCCCTTTCTTTATGCTCAAATGTCAATTTTGATCCTATATACTTAAGATAAAGTAAATAAGCTAGCACTGCATTAAAGGAGATTTGAATCTTGCATTTGTGAATTTCCAAGATATTTCCATCATTAAATAAAGTTAAGCAAATTTTATGAGCAGTTGCAACAGAATAGTCATGTTTTTTGCTTTTATCTAAAGCAACAACAATAGATTTTAATATTTGTAACAAGTGTTTAATTTCTTTATAAAGCATCGGTATTTATTTACAATTTTAACAACTGATATGTCCTTTATATCATTTTCATGATTTTCAGTTATCTGCAAATATTATGACTGATTCTCCATGAACAGTGGCGTAGCTAAGGGGGGGGCGTCCGCCCCGGGCGCCGAGGCCTAGGGGCACCAAATTGGGAGAAATTGTTATATATCTATATTGGGGTGGGGGCGCAAAATTTCTTGCTGGCCCCGGGCGCCAAAAAACATAGCTACGCCACTGTCCATGAAAGATTCAAAACTATCAAAATCTATTGCTAAATATATTTATTTTTCAATTTAAACTATTAACAATATTTTATTTGTTATTTATCCTGAATAAAATGTATATAAGTAGTTTAATACTACTAAAAAAGTCTCAGATTATGACATGAAATGTGTTTCTGCCAGTTAAAATTGGTTATAACCATTTTCTACCTCTGACATGGCAAAAACCCAGCCCTTATTCCACTATAGCTGTTATTCCAGTATTAATTTCTTCATTATTAAGAAATTAAGTTACTTTTAAAATTCTAAATCAATTAAACATCATTAAAAATAATTAAGTTTGGCCAAAAAAGACTTAAAATCAATAAAAGAACTGCATATGTGGATTTTTTAAATTTTAGCCGTCTTTCTTGCATCCTTGGTTTGCAGTAATGTATAGATTCGTATCTGATACATGAAATAAGGTTAAGAGCTATACATTCTGAATGTAAAATTATTGACTTTTTAGTAATTTTGGACGTTTGCTACTCTACATTTGTTGTCTTTGTCTATTTCTTGGCAATGAGAGGGATTATGTTTGTGTTGATATTCAGATTTGGACATTAAACAATATATATGCTGAAAGTTGGGAATATTCAATTTCAGTAATGAAATGATTTTAAATACCTTAATGATAATTTGTGATTAAAACTATTTTGATATCGGAAAAAAGTAAATAAAAAAATAGTTAAATAAAAAACTATCAAGATTCCCTTCCTCTTCTTCCTAAAAATATCTTAGAATATTAAGTGCCAGATTCTTGCTCTCCTTCTGAACTGGGTTCTAGAATATTTAATAAGCAAACATTACAGTGCTAGCTAAGCGTAAAACCAACATAGTGATATATGTCCAAGCTGGGAGTTGAATCCGGAACCCTTTGAATAGCTCATCAAGTGCTCCACCATTTAAGTTACGAGGATGATGCCCAGCTTGTCATTTCTCGCTCACATTTTGTTGGTAAATCTACAGCTGTGACACAAGATGGAAAAGTTTGCATGAACACACAAATAAAGCCAGCATCAGTAAAATACATAATATAATTATAATTATTTTTTCACTTAATTATCAGCAGTGAAATGATGCTTGAAATTATTGAATATTTAATAGATAAAAATCACATTAGTAGCGAAGCGCCTTTACATATTGTTATGCCACAGATTTGTGTGCTCATTTAGATTTTTCCATCTTGTGCTGCAGTTGTAGCCTTACCAACAAAATGTGAGTGAGAAATGCCAAGCTGAGCATTGTCTTCATAGCTTAAATGGTGGAGCACTTGGAGTGCTATTTGAAAGATCCCCGACTTGGACATTTTTCACTATGTTGGTTTTATGCTTAGCTAGTAATATGATGTTCTCTTATTAAATATTCAATAAATTCAAGTGTAATTTCACTGCTGATAATTAATTGAAAAATTAATTATTATTATATAGATTCTAGAATGCTATATTTATTCACAGCATTTAACCTTTTCATTCAGAATAAGTAATGCGTATATGCTTATCAAAAGATGCATGTGAAATTTGTATTTGACATCATAAATAAATTTATGTAATATTTGTCTTTTTTTAATTAGAGCAATTTTAGATATTTCAGCAGTAAAATAAACTATTCTAAAAAAGCATGGCAATTCAAATAAAATTTGTGTAAGGGATATCATCTCAAAAGGGTTAATCTTAGCAGCAGAAAAACGAGACAGGAGATTGGCATCACATTTTTTCCTTTTCATCAAACCTTTCTTTTGGCTTCATATTATGTTTAGCATATGAAGCATGTGCATGAATTATACATTATGTTACTTAATGAAAAAAAAAAAAAAAAAAAAAAAAAAAAAAAAAAGAGAGAGAGAGAGAGAGAGAGATTGTTACTATTAAAAATTTATGAATTGCTTAAAATTGCTAAGTAAGTGATTGTTTGAGTAATTAATGCATAAGTTATAAAACTATTTAACCTGGAGATTATTTTTTTATCCCTGAGTATGTGTTGCAGACTTTTGGAGATTTTTTTTTCTACTGGTAAGATAATACATAAAGGTGTTTAAAATTACAGACTGGCAGTTTCATATCATTATTTACATTTTAAGCATATAAGAAAAAATATTAAATTACAATTTGATAACTTAAAATTTAAATATACCTTTTCTTCAATTAAAAGAAATTCATTCTTACTGAATTCAAGTATTCAAAATTTTACTCATATTTTAGAAAGTAATGTATATTTGCTTGTGTATCCTATTATGGAGAGAGAGTTTTTCATCTTATGTCATTGCTTATGGTTTTCATTTCAGATAGCAGATGGGTATTTGCAGAATACAATCAAATGTCCTACAAATCACACTTAGAAGAATTTGTTTGTATTGCTATTATTTTAATTATTTTGTTATATCATTTGCAAACACTTTAATTATTTTGTTATATCATTAAATTCACTGTAGAATTTTTGACTTAATAAAAATGTTTCATTCAACTAATGTAACATATGGATCTCTATTTATTTTATATATATTATGTATTAATTGTATATTGGGTCTATTTTAATTGGTTAACATTTTATCATACATTGCATGTCAACTTTCTTATATTTCTCTGATAGTTACTTACTACTAAGACTTGTTTTAGACTCAAATCATGCTTTTGTATTTAGTTAATCTCATTTGATAAATATTGAATTTATGCATAAGTTAAATACTGACTGCTCAAAAAAATTTCCATAATAAATAATAATATCGACTATTCAAGAAATTATTTTGCACCTTAAATGAAAATATATATATATTAGAATGACAAAGATCTTCTGTAAACTCTCTAATAAACTATTGTAAAATAAATAAATAAATAAAAGGTGCAGTAAAAGTTGCATTTTGTATCTCATTTTCATTCTAAATCTTATTTATCTAGAATTTAAAAATATAATTAGACAACTAATATGTAGTTGACCTTATTTAGTAACATTTTAGTGACCTTATTTCATACATTAATGGTAATAACTAAATATGAAAAACAGACTTTTCTAGTAAAAACTTTGAAAAATGTCTTTTGGGCAAATTAATAGAATATTTAAATAGTTTTAAAATGTTTTCTAAGTTTTCATTGATTCTTAATAAATTTTGAGTTAAAAAAAAAAAAAAATGCAAAATTTCTGTTTACCTTTTTGTTAAGAAAAGATAAAAGTAATTTTTTTATAAAACTTCTTCATTTTCACCATCTTGTTTTACACAACCTAAAAATCTTGTATCATTGTTCAATGCTTTTGTAATTTCAACAAAAATTTATGTATTTTATTAGTTGTAATTTTTCCACTGAGTTAAAAAGGGTTCAGACCAGGATTTGAACCAAGAAGTTTTGCATAGTTCTTTCGATTGTAAATATGGAAAGTTCAAAATAGTCAGGCTATGTGCAAATATTTCTTAAAAAAATTTGAAAAGAAAAAGTGAAATAGATGCCTAAAATTTTAAACTATTTTTTTTTTTTTTTCAGAAAAGTGTTATTTTTTTTATATAAAGGCATGGGACATTACACCATGTACAATTTAAATAACAATAAAATTTATACTATGACATTTTATCTAGTTATTTAAAAAAATTTCCCTCCCCCCCCCCTTTTTTTTTTCTTTCTAACTTTATGATTGTAATGGATTTATTTTTATTTGTATGTTTTCATAGAAAAAAGAAAATTAGTTATTCATTTGTGTATTCTAAGAAAAAGGTTTTGGCAAGTTATTTAATGCAATAATGTTGAATTCGATTTTTTATAATAGTTCTCTAGTATTATGATACGAATTTCTGAAATTTCTTCCTTTTTTATGCTCTTTGTTATTAAGTTATTTTATATTAATGTTATAAAAATCAATCTAAAGATTTTGAAATGTATTATTCTTTAATTAATACTAGAAATTAGTATATATTTTTAAAATTTAATTACTGTATCAAAGCAGATTTTGTGTATATCTGTTTAATAGTAAGATCTTTTGAAATTTGATCAGGAAAATAGCCAGTCATGTTTTGTTGGCTGAACCCTGCTTTAGCTGAAATTGCCAATGCTCTGCCAACTCAGCTTTCTTGGACATATCTGGCAGATAAAATTCATCCAGGCAAATATTTTGATGATGACATCTAGTCTGTTATCTAAAACAGCTCAATAGAGTAAATTGTGAATAATTTTTCCAATTGCTTATATATCAATTTCAATAAATGTATTAAATTAATGAAAAATATACCTTTATTGAGTTCTATTACCTACAATTTATTCTTTTTAGCAATTTCAGATAACATCTTGTTAGTAATTTTCAAGAAGGTTGTCTTATTGAAACATGATTGTCAGATTTATCCAAGATAAATTTGTTGGGCACAATGACAGTTTAAGCCAAAAGTTCCTACCTCAAATCCTTGCCAGGACTTTTTTACACTCAGTTGGAAAATAATCCATACAGGTTATTTACCAGTTAGAATCAGTGTTGTAGTCTCATAAAAAGCTGAGAGTATACTGTATAAGCAGAGGGTTAATTATAATATATTTAAATCTTTTGTGAAACAAAAGCACAGTGACATTCTGCGAGAACATAGAAAGCTTTAATAAAAATATAGGTCTTTCAAAAGTATTTTTATTAATATTTATGCACAATTGTGATTACAATTTCTTTAGTTATTATTAACATGCTTTAAAAAAATCAGTTTATTTATAGAAAGATTTGAAAAATAAACTATTGAATAGTTTAAGCGTGTGGTATTTGAAGCATTTAATGCAAAGTACAAGTGAATACTGGTGCAGCATTTTTTTATATGCATATATAACCATTAATTGTAAAGGAATATATATCAATAAAACATTAAACAAAATGAATTAAAAGGAAATGTATTAAAAAAATATGTACAGTCAAATCTCGTTAACATGAACACGCTTAATGTGAATTACTGATAACATGAACAAAATTTTGATACCCCTTGAGGTTCATGTTAACAAGGTTCAACTGCATATATATATATATGCAGAAATAATGATGCTATATATATATATATATATATATATATATAGCATCATTATTTCTGAAAGAGTAAACTTCCTCTTTAATAAAGCACAGCAAAATGTAATCATTGATTATTATTCCATTACAGTGAACATTAGTCATATTTGTTGTGAATTTTAAATTAAATTTGAATAACATGCATGTTTACATTACAATGTTACATATATATATTCATTGCAATAAAATAGATTCGTTGATAACGATTTCTTCAGAAATGTTATACATTTTTAAAAGATTTTTAGTATGAGAGAATTACTAGAAATATATTAAAATTATTTAACTTTCTTTTGTAGCATTAAAATGAACTTTTTAATCCTCCTAGCACCAGCCTTTAATAATTTCTGTAAATTGTTAGTTTTACATGACTTGAAACCAGAAATTTAATTTTAGTAGATATAACATTTTCTGAAGAGTCGTCTGTCTAATGTTATGTATTATAGTACGTATAGATTATTTTTTCTGGTGTGAAACAATAAAACTTTAAATTAGAAAATAATTGGGGTCAAATACTGCCCCAGTTGTACTAGGAGGGTTATTTTGTTAGGTTGCAAAAACTTTGATTGTTCTTAGAATAAAATTGGAAAAAGTATTTTGGTCCAAAATTATGATTATTTTCGCACAACACCACATTTCAAAGCATGTTGTAGCAATATAATACAATATTTTTCAAAAAATAATCAGAAAATGGACTCATTAAAATATGTGTATGCATGTGACTTAGCATACTTAAATATATTTTTTAGTTTTATAATAATATTTTTAAAAGCATTCACTTTTGTGAAAAAAGTAAGTTTTTCCATAATATAGCAAAATAATAAATAAAATTACCATGTGCCAACCTTGTGCCTTAAATAACTACCAACCTTGCCTCCTGTTATGTTTTACTACATAATTTACTACAGTATTTTAGATATTGAGTGTGGATGGGTTTAACTCAATTACATGGGGGGAGGGGAATAAAATAAACTAAATTTTATACAAATCTTAAAAAAGAGGGGAGTTTAAAAGAAAATCAAAAGTTCCAATGCTCATTTTGTGTTATTTAATTTTGTAGTATAATATAACTAGTATGAGTAAATAATAAACTAAAAATGACCATTTATTTTACTATATACAGTTACATTGTTTTTAACAGTAAATATAGGAAATAATTTTTCACATAAGAGGATGTTTTTTTCTTACAACTAGAACCATTTTCTTTGAAGCAGCAGAAAGCTTATAAAGTAAGTACAAAAATGGGAAGCTAAGACATTGCTAAGATTTTTAGAAATTAGTGTGTTCAACATAATGAGTTTAGTATTATGGGTGATGATGACATTTGTATGTGTGTGCTTGTGTTTTTATCAGTTATCTTGATTGTATGTACCTTGGTTATGTTAATTGTTTTACAGTGATTTCAGTCTATCAATTTCTTCCTGTTCATATCCAGTTTCACTAGGAATATCCATGTTGGATGAATCCAAACAATCTATGAAACTGTCAAAGTTGGGCATAAATGGTTTGTCATATTTTCCCCAAGACTTATATGTTAGCTCTCCTTCTTACCTGGAGGCAGCTCAAAGTTACATTGAGCATATAGCTTCGGCATTCTGTTTTGGCAGTGGGAATTTCAAATTTAGTGGATTTTTGATTCAACATATAATTTCTTTATGAAATGCATTGTTTCTCACCCCGCCTCTTTTTTGTTAGTAAATTATTGTGGTTAGAAGACACAGATTTGTTATTTAATTCTGTCGGATTTTTTTTATGTGTAGTTTGTTTTGTGGTCTTTTTTTTGTAATTTTATTTCTAGCTTCTTTTGGATTTATAACAAGGGTCATTGTCCACAATGAATTTATCCTACAGTTGTATATTTATGCATTTTACAGATATCGCTTTTTTAAACACATTCAAGTTAAACAAGTTTTATGTGCAAATTAAAATGCAATGTTTTATATTTTTGATTGCATTGGGAGCTCATAAGGAGATGTGTTGCGTATGCGTCAGGAAGCATATTTTGACAGGGATTTCAGGTTTACCTTCTGATTTAAATCGTAATTTTTCGATAAAATGTATTGGTTTTTCCAGTCTTTTTTGCTAGTAACTGATTTTGGTTAAAAGACATAGCGGTTTATGTTATTTAATTCTGTGGATTTTTTTAAGTGTAGTACCAGTTTTGGGGTCATTTTCTTATTTATTTTTATTTTTTATCTCTAGTTGCTTCTGGATTTAGAATGAGGATCATTGTCCACAATGAATTTATCATACAGTTGTATATTTATGCATTTTTTAAAAAGGCGCTTTCTTTATTCAGTAGTTAATCCATTTTTTCATTTTGTTTTTCAGTTACCCCTCACCTTCTACCCCTATAGATTTTGTCTTTAATTTTTCCCTCCTGTTTTCTCCCTTCCCACTTTCTTCATTATTACTATCTAGAGAACACGTCTTTACAGAAGGTTCATGTTTCTGCATGGAAAGACACTCACCAGCTAATGTTAATCTTATGAAGGAAGTTATTTTCTAATATCTCGTTTGCACTTTGACATTTTATATTATTTTTTTTATTAGATAGTCAAGGTCCGCACGTCTTTACATCGCTTCTATTTTACTACTTCAATTTTGGTTGCAGACATTTTTTATAAGGTTATTTTCTTTTTCAAAACCAGTTCTGAAAATGAAAGTGTCATTCTAAAAATTATCTGCAATCAAAATCGAAAAGTAAATAAGAAGCAATGTAGAAATTGACCACAAGTGCACCTCCCCAAATAAATAATTAAAAGATCGAATTAGAAACGAGATAATAGAAAATAACCATCCCATACATTTAGCATTAGCTCTCAAATGTCTTCGCCTGTAGGCATAGGAGCCTTAAGTAAGGACATATTGTCTAGGTCATGATAATGGAAAAAGTGGGATGGGAGGAAAGAGGAAAAAGTTATCAAAGAGAAAATCTATTGGGGAGAAGGGGAGTAATAACTAAAAAACAGTTGGAAGAAATGGGTTAACTGCCGAAAAAATAAAGTGCCATTTAAAAAATGCATAGATATACAACTGTATGATATATTCACTGTGAACAGTGAACCTCGTTCAAAATCCAGAAGCAGCAAAGATTAAAAATAATAAGAATTCCAAAACTGAAACTACACCTTAAAAAAATCCCAAAGAATTAAATAACAAACCACTATGTCTTTTAACCAAAATCAATTGCTAGTAAAAAAAAAAGACTGGAAAAGCCAATACATTTTATCGAGAAATTACGATTTAAATCAAAAGTCTGAAATCCCTGCCCAGGGCCGAAACTAGAGGGGGGCAGAGGGGGCAAGTGCCCCGGGCACCACCAGAACAGAAGGTGAAGGGGCGCCAATTTAAGATTTTGTTTGGTGTCTTTAATACAAGGAATGCATATATGTGGAGAGTTGGGGGGGGGGGGGCGCCAAAATCCATGTTTGCCCCGGGTGCGAAAAAGGCTAGTTTCAGCGCTGTCCCTGCCACAATATGCTTTCTGACGCTACTCGTCTCGTTATGAGCTCCCGATGCAACCAAAAATGTAAAGCATTGCATTTTAATGTGTATATAAAATTGTGATGATAATGCGTTTAAAAAAGTGATGCGTGTAAAATGTGTTTCGAAAAACGGAACATGAACGCTTTATACAACACCTGCGGCAAACGCGTATTACAACGCCAGAAGCACCATGAAACACATTATCAACGCATTTTTCGCGTGCAAAAGTCGGACCTTTTTCGTGTTGGTTAGGCGTTTCGTATTGTGTTGCCGGGATTTGCAGTGAACGTTCTAAAGTTATTTCTTTTCAAACAAATACGTTTAAATTCAAACTAATATTTTCTTTGTTGGAAAAAGGCGAAACTTTGAATGGTCTTATAAATTTGTAACAGACTGTAGACTCATTCGCATAAAATATAATAAAGTAAATAAAAGAGGTTCATTGTTTCATTCATTGTATCTGTGAGTTTGGTAGTTATAAAAAATAACTTTTAATATATTCCATGTGTGGGACTGTATTTATTAATGCAATGTGCATGAAACACACGCACATGTAAACAAATATGTAAGTTGGAGAGGTTTGCGTACGAAGATGTTTTAAAAGTTCAAATACGCTTATTAGACAATAAATGTTGTTCATCGCTACGTTAGAGCTTCCAGTTATAAAATAACAGAATAATATTTACTAGTTATGATTCGGTGGTTATTAAATATTCTTTTAAATAATTAAAAAACTTTTTCAAAAGGGGTATAAAAACATGTTTGACAGTGTTAATTTCATAACAATATCAGTGTATAAAAAGTGCTTCATGCTACTGATTATGGGGAGAAAACCTCGGAAAATAAATTCTACTTACAAATTTCCACTGAAATGCTTTAAGAAAATAATTAACCAGGAAAAGTAAACATTCTAAACGAAGAAGAAAATGAAGCTCACCTGAAAAGAAAAAAATAACGTAAGTTAATTAGAACAAGAATATGCATAGAGAATATAATGTAACATGTGAGTTTAAAATTATGTATTTATGTGTACAGATTGCATAAAAAATATAATATACATGAATATATGTGGGTGAGAGTATGTGTACAAGACAAGATTTAAAAAAAAAAAAAAAAAAAAAAAAAAAAAAAAAAATGTAATTTAACAAATTACGACTATTTGGAAAATGATATTTTCAAAGATTGAAATTTTAAAAACTTATTTAAATTAATAATAATAATAATAAACATCATTTTTAATGAAGCTCATGACGAGTCATATATTACGTACGCCATGCATTAAACATTAATATTCCTAAACTAATGATAAAAAAACAGCAGTTTATAGACATACAACTTTAACCGTTTAAAATGTTCATTTTTACTTTCTTCTATCTTTACAAGAAGAAAGTATTGGATTCATGAAAATTTTCGACTTCCGGTTTTCGACGGATTTATACGTTTTAAAAAGGTCCTGAACACGTTTTGACTATTTTTAGAAAATGTCTGTCTGTGAGTCTGTCCGTCTGTCTGTGAGTCTGTGTGTCTGTCTGTGACAAAAAATTTGTGGGCACTCTAACTCAAGAACTAATGCTCGAAATTTAATAAAATTTTATATTCAGTTAGACCTTGATATGAATTAGTGCCTATTGGTTTTTGGTGAAAATTGGCCTGCAGGTGGCACTGCTATACTACGTTTTTCATGATTTTCAAGATTGCTATATCTCAAGAACTAATGCACAGAATTTCACCAAACTTCAGATTCTGTGACCCCTTGATATGCATAGACGCTGATTAAGTTTTGGTGTAAATTGGCCAGCAGGTGGCGCTGCTATGCCACGTTTTTCATGATTTTCATGATAGCTATATCTCAAGAATTAATGCACAGAATTTCAACAAACTTTAGATTCCGCGATACCTTGAGATACATAGCCGCTGATAAGGTTTTGGTGTGAACTGCCCTATAGGTGGCGCTACTATGTTACATTTTGCACGATTTTTGCGATTGCTATATCTCAAGAACTAATGCAGAGAACTTCATCAAATTTTAGATTCTGTTACACTAGAATATATAACATAATTAGACGCTGATTACATTTTGGTATTAACCTTGCAACAGGTGGTGCAGCTATGCTGCATTTTGCACGAGTTTTCCGATAGCTATATCTCAACAACCAACGCACAGAATTTCATCAAACTTCAGATTTTGTTACAAAATGACATATAACATAATTACACGATGATTACGCTTTGTTATAAATCCTTCAACTGATGGTGCTGCTGTGCTATATTTTACACTTTTTTTAAAACTAGCTATATCTCAAGAACTAATGCACAGAATTTCATCAAACTTCAGATTCTTTTTCACCATAACATAATTAGACTTTTTTTTACATTTTGGCATAAATTGTCCAAGATATGGTGTTGCTGTGCTACGTTTTGCAAATTTTTTTGTTATAATTATATCTCAAGAACTAATGGACGAAATTCCATCAAATTTCAGATTCTGTTAGGTCTTGACATCAATAGATGCGTATTACGTTTTAGTATAAATTACCCAACATGAGGCACTACTAAGCTCATTTTCTCAGAATATTAATTCAATTTTGCGTTTTAGGCTTTTCGTATACCAGAATCTCATTAGGCTATGTCAAATGTTCGAGGAAATTCGATAGTGGGTAACTCTGGGGTCACCACTTTTTTTTTTTTTTTTTTTTTTTTTTTTTTTTTTTTTTTTAATATTAAAATGTATTTATGAGATAGAAGAAAGTTTCGGGATTGACACATCCAACTAGTTATTTGATGGAATGCCTCATTACTTACGACATGGATTAAACATTAATATTCCTGGACCCATTATAACCAAATTTTAAATGTAATTTCAGTTTAACAATTTTCGGAACTGCAAATTTTTAAACTTTTAAATATCGCACATTTAAAATTTTTACTATTTAACTTATTTTAAAATATTTACCATTTTTCTATTTTATTTAAATTAGATCGAGTAAAGTATATTGTGTGGTAAAAAAAGTCCTTTTATTAATAGACTGATTAAATACGTTTTTTATTAAATTTTACACAATGGTACTTATAAGTGCCGTCGGTACATAAAGGATTAAATTTTCAACAATTCGGTTGGGTAGTTTCTGCTCTGTTATATGCGGACAGCCAGACGGACTGAATGACGACTATAGGTGCTAAGTGTTAACATAAATTACGAACGCACCTAAAAATCATACCGATATACCTTGAAAAAAAAAAAAAAACCATTGAGAAAATTGAGTAATAGAGATCGTAACTCTGAATGTGATTTAACCCCTTGAGAGGCGGTGGTATATATTATATACCACCTACGATTGGTGAAGATTCACACCAGAAAAATGTCATTAAATTTCACTTTTCTAGCTTTGGTGGAAAACAGCCGTGAAATTGCTTTTCCTCCTTTTTGATATAATTTTTTTACAAATTTCCGGTGGGAGTGCCGAATCACACGAACGCAATTGCTTGCCCCTCAAAGGGTTAAAGCTAAAAGGCGTTTTAGCATATTTTAAATTATTGTATCTTTATGGCATTTTGTGAGACTATACTACGCGTATCCAAATTCATTTAAAGCAAATAATCGGAAAATTGCTATCTTTGTCATTTTTCGAAATATGGAGGTACCTTAAAATGATATGTTTCCTTATTCGCTTTTACAGATAATCAGTAATTTCAGGAAATTGGAAATCATTGTTTTAGCTTTTATTGAAAAATGTTTACTTCAAAACAACTATGTGATTGAAAAAATTGATATGAAAAAAAAAAGGTAACAGCTTGAGAATAAAAGTTTGTCGACAAAGAATGAGGGTAAAAATAAGAAAAATTACAGTTTCTGGTTTTGTAGAAGGTAGATTTTTTTTTCTTTTTATCTTGCTATTTTATCGGACATTAGTGATCGCTTGAGTGAATTCTACGGATTCATTTTTTTCTTATTTGTTGTATGTTTCTAATAGTAATTGTGTAAGGTTTCTACCAACCAACAGATTTTATTTCCATTTTCGAAATATAAAAATTGTCAACGTTTCGCAATTACACTTGGAGAAGTATATTGAAACTCAAATAAAAGTCAAACTCTTTTGAAGGATTTCTTTAGATATTTTCAAAAGTTGTTCAGTTACATAACATTACACGCATTAAAATGGCTCTAAAATAAGTATAACACATAAAAAGAGGAACGAAATTGCCTATTTATCAAAGACTACATATCAGATCGTAAAAATGTGAAATAACTATTTTAAAAATTTATGAAGAATAATTTACAGTCGTGGGACAAAAAAGTAAGCACCTCCTTTTAACTCTGCAACAAATTGTTGCAGAGTTACATATCATAACAAACCCAAACATCTTTTTTTTCCCCCCAACAGCAATTCCGAAATTTGACACAATTAGTCAATTCTACACCCTTCAATTAGCCACGTTACTAATTTTCATGAAATTCATATAGTTCTTTTAAAGGTGTTCTTAAATCAAAAAGGGCAACTTTGTGACTCATGTTTTAATTTATTTTTGCTCGAAAATGCATAAAACTAGCAGGTATTGTTGTTCAGAAACTGTCTAAATGCACTCAATTTTCTGTTTTTTTTAAAAACGCAATAGATCTTTTATAAAAAGCCTTCAAAGTTGACGTTTTTGAACACATTTCCCGACGAAAGCAGAAAAACAGGTCGAAAAACCGGAGGAAAACGGGTGATCACGTGATCGAAATAGCTTAGAACTGGATAAGTAATTTAATTATCATAAAATGGAAAAATAAGTTAGATTCAAAATAGCTTATATACTCAGGCATTCCAATTTTATAACTTTCTGTTAAAAAATGAATTTGTAAATGTGTCAAAACGTTTTGCGCTTCTTGAGAGGAGCAGTTAAGAACACCCTTAAGAGAAATCAATTATTTTTAACCCTTTCCAGCGCGGTGTCCCTAAAAAATGACAGCTAATTTTAATTTTACTGACACCAAGAATATTTAAAGTGATCCTTTTATAACATACCTGAAAATAAGCAATATCCTATTTTCTAATAAATTCGTTTATTAATTCTGGTGTAAGTTAATTAGTTCAAACAGAATAACTCTGCGCCGGAAAGGGTTAAATGAGCCTACTTTAAGGCTGCATTCAAATTGAAGTTTGGTACTCTATTATTGAATTACTACAGAATGTTTGTATCATTTGTTAACCATTTGGAAAATGGTTGTTTTTGGTCGAAAATAGACCATGTGATGACCACATTTTTTTTTTTTCTATGATTGGTCCAGAAATATTAATGTTTAATCCATGGCGTACGTAATATATGACTGTTTTTACGTAAGCCACGTTTTGATCACCATAAAAATGTTTTTACTGATTTTTATTATTTTAATGGGAAACATTCAAGCATTTTCCATTGGGCAAAAGAATGTTCACATTTTTTTTTCTTTACGAACGCATTCTTTATAGACACAAATTATTAGATATAGAAAAAAGAAATCCAAAGAATGACGTCGTAAGAAAGATCTTTTTTTAAAGCATAAAAATCGAGATCTGATTATTGAGCCCACCACTTTTCAATCTATTGTTGAACAAAAAAACAGAAAATGTCTTTCGATTACTTAGTTTCTGAATAACAACACCTGCGAGTTTCATAAGTTTTAGAAAAAAAAATTAATTAAAATTTATATCAAAAAGCTTCCCCTTTGGATTTGAAAACAGAGTTAATGCAATACATGCCAGAGTATAAGCAGAAAGTTCGAGGTTTCGTTATATATTACCAGGGTACTATGTTTCCAAATGTAACATAGATTAAGTATTTTTTATGAATATTCGTTTTCCTAATAGAAATTATTAAGTAATCCAATTATAGCTGATTTGAGTACATGTTGTGTTCCTTAGAAATTGTCTAGTTCACATAAGTTTAATGTAATAACAGACGATAGCTCATAAATATATGATGAATTTTGATTAAAATTGTGAAAATATGAATGTCCGGATTTAAAAGCCGCTTCCCCCTTTTTTCTTCTTCTTGTTCTTCTTTATTTATTTATAAATTATTTTTTTTACCTATATGCTCCATTTATTTATTTATTTGTTTGACAGGACAACACTAAATGTGAAATCGATTTATAAGATAAATATTGTTCGTTTTTATAATATTGATTACACACAGCCTGTTACTATAATACATAGTTATAGACTCTATAGCTATAGACTATATCGCTCCTTTTTCTTTGTTAGAAGTGCTCACGGACACTTTGTATAACTGATTATAAGAGCGCAAAATTTAATTTCATTTAATTATTTTGAAGATCTGCCATGAATACAAACTTCCTTCAAATTTCCTTAACAGCTGGCCTGAAAGATGCGATGTGTTCTTAGAAGATGATGATGAATGGGAGTTTTTATTCCATTATATTATATAGTTCAGTGATTGGAAATTGCCTCCGCATTGCATATGCCATACTTACGAAATCACTTCGAACGTATACAAGTGTTCCCAACTGCTGTTCGCGTTGTTCACAAAAACATATGCTAGTGAAGCACCCTATTGTAGAAATTCAAAGCACGTTTAAAGTTTGAAGAAGCCAGTTTATCGATTCTCACTTTTGCTCCCGTATTAAGACTTGCATTATATAACTGTAGCTATCATATATTCTAAATGTATGCTGAAAGATACTAAAAATTTACTTCAACTTCAGCATTCAATCACCGCTCTATTTTATTACTATTTAATGAATGCCAACGAATAGATCTGGAATGGATGCTTCGATTTTGGTTCCTTATTTTTAGAGTTTCGTTCATCTGATGAAACACTATTTGCCTAAATTATCTGTTTGTCCGTCCGTCACAGAGTCCGCCCCCTACACAAAAATTGTATTCGTCAAAGACTTCAAATTTTGTGAACTTAGAGCTGAATACCTCGTGTCACACAACAAATTATAAAATTCGGAAAAAGTCTATTATTTTAATAAAATTAATTTTTTCAATCTCATCTGTTCATTTTTGCGATTTAAATTTTAAAAATAAACTTTAATTTCAACGTTTTGCGTGTACACATCATGGTTCGGTGGTTAAGTATCTCGCTAGTAAAGAGAAAATTATTTGTTCGAGTCCTAATGCTGGAAGTTGTAATTTTCATATATAGGTGGATTTAATTAAAAGAGATTTCGTATTTTTTGAAAATTTAAGGATTTATATTATTAGGATTTCGTTCGTGTGACATTCATAATATTACTTGGAATTCCATTTTCTTTCTATTTTAAAAACTATTAAGATTTATTAATGATTCACCATTTTAAATTTAATTTTAAATTTTTTCCCCGCTTTTAGAAATTTAAAATTTTATTTATATCTCTACTAAGTTTTTTAAATTTCGGATTTTCAAGAAATTTAGAATTTTGGATTTGAAATTTTGAATATTTGACCCCTTGGAACGATTTTGCCCATTTATGAGCTTGATCGAGATTTTTTTTTTTTTTATTCCTGTCACTTGATTATTATGTATCATAATTTGGAAGATATTTGTGCAGATTTATGGAATTTATAGTGTCCGTAAAAAGTGATATAGATAGATAGATAGGTAAAGTTTTGAACTGGTAGTGGTTTTGGGTTCTAGGGATCATAATCGACGTAGATAATCCAAAAAATTTCAAAAATTTCAACGTAGGGGAGAATGTAATAGGTAGTATTTCTTACGAAATCTACTTAAAAGTGTAAAAAAGTAACTAGCTTAAACTGGAGAACAGCCTTAATCACATGATAAATATTAAAATATAAAAAAAAAATCAGAAGAAATAAAATATTTCAATAAAACAAATTAAGACACATCCATGTAATAAATCTTCAGTCACGGAAGTTTTCACATTAATCTTGTTCTGTTGAAAATACTAGCATAACTTTTAATTAGGTGTTAAATCTTCACATTCATTTTTATTAACTAAGTAATTAAAATATTATAGCGTAATATTTGATATTTCACCTTGTTTCAAAAGTGCTTCTTACTGTTTTAAATGTTATTAATATAAAAATTTCATCACACACTTATTTTACTTTTCATCATTTTAAAATATATTTTTTACAGTATTACATTCAACGTAGATTTAATCTACGATTTCCGGCTTCTCTTCTTCCGATAGATTCCGGCTTCTCTCAAAACACTCTCAAAATTTTCACATTTACTCTAAGAAAAGCCTGGGTAAAGCTTGTTATAATTGTAAATTATTTCATTTAAAGTTAACATTTTGTTAATTTCACGAGTAATTTGCCTGCGAATGTGTCGAGAAAGATGATTAAGGAGTTAAAGGATGTATATTGAGGATTAGCATTCTTTTAACTGATCTAATTTTGTCTAAAAATGAACTTAAAATAATGACTATTATGAAAAAAAAAGATAAAGAAAAAGCTCGCGTAATTTTCGCATTTTTACTTTTTATACGTACTGACCAAACACCGAGAAAAATAAAATAAAATGCGCAAGTAAATAGGTAAATACCAACATGTTCCCGTCCCGGAAAGAAAAATGGAAAAGAAACAAAACTTATCACACGTGCTAATAAACAAGGAATCAAAGGGAAAAAATTCTTTTAAATGACACGCAATGTATATAAAAAAAGCTTGTTTTTATTTATTTTCCTCTCTAGCATTAAAAGTTGAAAACTAAAAAGTACTGCACAAAGAGTGTACAATAACGGGTCAGCAATTATTTATTTTTGTGACTTAAGTTTTTGATTAAAAATGGAATACGATGGAATGTACAAGACTGTACGACGAATAAATGTACAACAAAAATTAACATATATCTATGATATATATGACTATCGATGATATCTATATGACTATCGATGAAGATCTACAAAGTATTCTACGTGAAAGAAAGAGAGGTGAGACATTAAATAATGGAGCTGAATAAAGAGACAGAATGTGCGTGCATTTGAGATATGCAGAAATCTACCTAATAAGGAATATTTTCCCAGTCCCTATCTATTCTGCTTTTACAGACTTTATTGTACTTTGTTTAGTAAAACCTGTGAAAACGAAAGTTGTTTATAAAGGAGCCTTACTTAACCCTCTAATCCATTTTTTTTTCCACAAATCCGATTTTGAATTAGCAGAATTAAAATATTATTGAAAATTGCCATAAAATAATGATTTGGGCCATAAATAAGACCTGGATGTTTAAAAGGCATCGCTCAAAATAAAATTTAGCCGAGATTCTTCAAAAAATATTGCGTTTTATCATTAAAGTTAGGAGCCTCATTTGAGGCTCAGGGAAGTGAAAAGGTTAAACAGAAAAATTCCATATTGCTTACGAAAGGAATATAACAAATGTAATTGCACAGTCAGAATTTTCTCTAAAAGCTTAATTTGTTTCAGTTTCTAGTGATTCTGCTTTAATAGATTCTAATTTTTTTTTTATTTAGTATATCAAAACTTATCAAGACGGAATTTCAAATGCGCGGAGAAAGGTTCCGTTTTAGACAGATTTTCGTTTTAGAATGTGTGATTGCGTAATATTTCTTCTGCTTGGAACAAAGAATCTGTTCCGTTTAAGACACGATTTCGTTATAGACAGATTCATTTTCTCATAGGATTTATTGCTTTTTTATTTTCCAATTTAGAAGACAGTATCCTGTCTTTTTGTCTCCTCATCTCGCTTTTTATAACAGTGGACCTGGTAACATTACACGGGACTATTCTAGAAAGACCGGGCTAAATGGGGGCTAAGTAAGAGTTTTATCTATAATCTAAAACTTAGGTAGATGCCACATGTCGAAATGGGTGTTAGTGTTAGTAGATAGATAATCCTTTTATATATGTTACAGGCCAAACCCGATTTTAGGCCAAACTAGAATGGCCTAGGCCAAACCGGTCTATCCTAACGCCCATCGGATAAACTAGTTTTTCCTAGGCCAAACCGGTCTATCCTAACGCCCATCGGATAAACTAGTTTTTCCTAGGCCAAACCGGTTTATCCTAACGCCCATCGGACAAACTAGTTTTTCCTATTTGGACTAGGCTAATATAAAAAAATTGTTTGGACTAGGCTAATATAATTTAGCTCAAAATTGGGTTTGGCCGGTAAAAACATATCTTTCACTAGAATAAGCATAAATGTGTGTCAAGAGTCATTGCTTGTAACATCAATACAGAAATTTAACATGTCCACCGTAGAGACATGATGAACATGGTGTTTGCTTATTTTTATTTTTCTTTCTGCAGTCTCAGGCCATGCTGTGATAAGCTTGCTTTTATTATTATTATTATTATTATTATTATTATTAGAGTCAGATCGCAGCTGAACATAATTTGGAATCGAACAGCGTTTTCCATTTTTGAGAAATTAATTACCTGTCGACATATAGCTATTTTTGTCATGGCGTGAAGTTTTTCTTTTCCGTAAAGTCGCAACTGGAAATTCGATTCAAAACGTAGCTTTAATAGTATTTTCTCAGAGAAACATCGCTTTTATGACAAATTAGTTAACACCATTCGATTACATATTTTCTGAGTGAGAATGCCTATTAATCTTATGCATTTCCGAAAAGGAATTAATTAATAAATGTGTTAGGATGTAGCTCTTTTGGATTTGAGAAAACCCTTAAGGAATGATAGAAAAATATATTTACAAATCTACTTTTTACTAAACATATTCAAAAGTTAAGATGTTTATAACACTCCTTTTTTTCTTTTATTCTAACTATTTAATGAATTCCTATTTGAATGTTGAAGGACTAAGAATCTAAATAATCAATTATACATTGTGTATTTTCCATTTAGCGAACACATCGTAATTTAAAAATACATTGTAAATTTATCCATAAATATGTATGCGGTATTCTTTAAAGGAATCTTAAATGTATGTGAATTAAAATCTGAATTTTTTGCAGAAATTGAGTAGGGCCAGGTCGAGCCGGACTGAGTCCCTTTTCAATGATTTTTTTTACAGGCAGGGATCGGGCTGAACTTTTAATTTTTATACTGGGCTTCGAAATTCCGGCCCGTGCAAACCTGTAACAGTATTCTACTACCCTTCAAATAAAATACATTATACAGGGGTGATAGCAAAACCACTTTGCACAAGATTAGAGAGCAGTAGTCAGGATTAATATTAAAAAGAATATTGCCCTGTTAAAGTAATGGCTTTGCATTCACAGGCTGTTTACACTAATTGTGTATTACAGACTTTTTTTTTTAAGTATCACCCTCGGAAAAACAAGTGAGGGAGATTACTTTTTCCCATTTCCCCTAATTATACTTAACCATTGAACCCCAAAACTAATTGCAGATACGCTTTATAAATTTGAACAATTATCCAAAATTTGAAGCAAATCAGATAATTCTGCTCAAAAACCATTCATCTGATTTAAGGAGGGTAATCCTACATTCCTCCTTTTATACTTAATCTTTAAACCCTCAAAACTATTCAGGGATTCGCCTTATGAAAAAAACTATATTCAAAATTTAATCAGCAAATCAGATAAATCTGCTTAAAAACCAATTTATTTAATTTAATGAAGGCAATAAATCGTCCACTACCCCATTATACTTAACCAAAAGAAAAATTAATTAAAGAAGCGTCTGATCAAAATGAATTCATGTCCAAAATTTTAAGCAAATTGGATAATTCTGCATTATAACTAATTTATCTAATGTAAGGAAATAAATTGTACGCTTCCCCTTTATACTTAACCAAAGAACCACCAAAATTAATCAGTGAAGCGCTTCATCAAAATGAACAAATCAAAGATTTACAGCAAATTGGTTAATTCTGCCTGAAAAACCCATTTGGCAAAAATAGGCGAGAGTCCCCCTTTCTTCCATTTGTTCCTAACCAATTAACTTCCAAAACTAATTAGGGAAGCACCTTACCAGAATGAATCTATTTCAAAAATTTAAGCAAATCAGCAAATTCTGCTTGAAAAAAGCATTTACATTAATTATGGGGCGTTACTTATATTTCCCCCTCTCTTTATACTTAAACAATGAACGAACATCCACAACTAATCATGGAGGCGCCTCATCAGAATGCTTCTATATCTAATTTTTTTATTATAAAATATGCTAATAATGCATTGAAACCCATTTATTTGATTTAAGGGAAGGGGCGAATCAGCCTCTCGATCTTCCTCCCCCCTTATTATTCCAATGACCTCCCAAAATTAAACAGAAAAACTCCTCATAAGAATAAACCTATATTGAAAGTTTGATGCAAATCGGGTATTTCTATCAAGAATTTTTGTGTTACGTACTTACGTCCATACATAGATACAGAATCCACGGGCACATTATTTCTCAGGCTTTGGTAGTCTAATGAGATAATAACCCGTCAACTTCAAATTACATTATTTCTATCAAGAGTTATCGTGTTGCGTACATACGTACGTACATACATGTGTACATACATGCGTACATACAGAACTTGCGAGCCCATTATTTCTCAGGCTTTGACGCTTGTGAGCTAAAAACACGTAAAATACATTGGCCTAGAATAAACTAGATCAGCCTAGGACAAAATAGAACGTTGGCGCTGAGGCGGTCATTGAATTCAATAAAATCACGCCAAATTGAATTGGCCTAGGATAAACTAGTTCAGACCAATAAACAGCAGGATAAACTAGTTTATCCTACAAAAGTTAGGCCAAACTAGTTTGGCCTAGGAAAAACTAGTTTGTCCTATGAGCCTTAGGATAGACTAGTTTGGCCTAGGAAAAACTAGTTTGTCCGATGGGCGTTAGGATAAACCGGTTTGGCCTAGGAAAAACTAGTTTATCCGATGGGCGTTAGGATAGACCGGTTTGGCCTAGGAAAAACTAGTTTATCCGATGGGCGTTAGGATAGACCGGTTTGGCCTAAAATCGGGTTTGGCCTGTAACATATATATTCTCCTTGTTTTAGAGTCTGAATGTTTTTTCATCCTGTATCATTTAAAGATCTACTTATATATAAAAAAATTATTTACTTAAAGTATTACAATTTTTTTATTATCTTTAGTCAAAAATGTTATTTACCTCTTTTCTTCACATTATTAACAGACACAACGCTACAATCAAGAACAGAGTAGATTAAAAATAGTTTTTATAAATTTTTTTAATGCTTTTATATTTTTACTTACTTGGCACTAAGGAATTAAATATACAACTTTTTAATAATTGATGAATTTCAGTTTTAATTTAAATTAACTCAAAAATTTATATAACAATTACTTATATCAATACCAATAAAAACCTCTGGACTTTTTAAAAAATATATTTAACAATTTATAGAATTTTCTAATGTATTTGCAAGCTTGCCATTAAATAATAAGGTCGCAAAAGCTATAATAATAAGCTTCTGACAGTTCTTTCTTTAAGAGCTGGTCTCGACCATTCTTTTGGGAGTAACTTAATCACTCCGAAAACGATATTTTATATCTAATGGGTGTGGTGTAAAAATAAATATTATCCTACGAATCAGATGGATAAAGAAATATCTGTATTCATTCATTTAGAAGTCCTAGGTGAACTATTTAAAGCATACAGTATTGAATATTTTATTTTCTTCTTTATTTTTTTCAGAAGAATCTCAAAGGATTCGTAGCATTCTTTACTGTTTGTTCACATTCAATCATTTTGATTACTTGATTTTAACATTCTGGCCACATAACATTGCTAAGAAATCTCTTGTTGGGGAAAAAAAAAAAAAAAAAAAAAAAAACGGAGAATCCAGTGCAATTATTTATTTTATCTAAATTTAAAGAGATCTGAAAACCAAGATTCTGTTCAAAAAACCCAGAGTCTATTCTGTAAATTAACCATATACTCTATAATTTTATACCATGAACATACCGAAACGTCAGCCAATTTATTTGCACAAAAATACTTAACTAAACCATTATACGCGCGAAATTACGGTAAGTCTTTTTCAGACCGGAAATTTTATTGTAAAAAAGAAGTCAAATAAATGCTAAGCAAAAGTAAAGTCATGTTTTATTTAAAATAAATTCTGGGAAAAAATTGAGTTATCTGACGGGTACGCTCGAAATTACGGTAAGTCTTTGTAATATTACATGAGTGCAAAAACAAACGAGTATTGGTTTTTCACTTCAAATTGTGAGCAAATTAGATACAAGCGTTTTTGCATTATAAAAGCGGATCATTTTTTTTTTCGAAAAATATAGGAGAAATTTGTAGTTACAAATAATTTCAGTAGATCAGAAGCAGGAAATCTGTGCTATATATATCTATAGCAAATCTTCAGAAAATCTATACTATAGCTAAATATTGAAATGAAATGCATTTCTACAAGTCTTATCCTCTGTAAAAAATTTCTGATCCAAAAACTAATTTCTCTCACAACATATTAAAACGACACGAACTAGTCATCGAGAATATCGATCGAATTATTTTAATGGAGAGTTAGTGAAATTTTACGGAAACTCTACGTTCTTTTCTCTACGATTTTATAGAAATTTTTAACAGCGTAACTGATATAAATTTATGCATTGGATAAACAAAAATACACTAAGTGTTTAAAGTTCTAACAGAATTTTTTTCATAGATGGGGGAATGGTGGGGGTTCACAATTTTATTTTTCAACAAATTCTGCATTTGTATTTCAATGAAAAATTATGCTTGCAATGAAGAAATATGCTTTTATCAAAACTCTCAAGTTCCGTAACTGTGACGACATAGTGTTCAAAAACATTCTTACTATGCGGAGGTTCTAACTTTAAAGAATTCCACATAGAAATTCAATATGTTAATTCATCATTTCCTGAATGACATGCTACTACAATCACATTCTTTTACTTTCTCTCTCTCTCTTTGTGGCGATTGAGTATATATGTGTTAGGGAAATATACGTAAATGAAAGAAGACAATTCGTTATTAAGTAGAAATTAAAAAACTAGTTGTACTTCAAAGTGTACTCAACAGAATAATAAATAAATCAAAGTTAGCATGAAGGAACTAATGAAAATTACTGAATTTTAAGTCATTTCTACAGTATAAAAGCATGCTTTCATTCCATCTTACATATTATAATTTGCAATTAAGTGATCTAAAATTTTGAATTAAATATTACGCTTAAATATTTAATATTAAAATTTTTACTTTGATGACTAGCAATTTCATTTCATAAAAGAAGAATATTGAATTAAGTATCACGTTTGAATATTTAATATTAAAATTTTTACTTTGATGAGAAGCAATTTCATTTCATTAGAATTTTTGAGTTTTTTTTTTTTTTCTTATTTTTTCTAAGATTATAGTTCAAATAACTGTCATCAAGGTTTCCACTAAACAGCAGTTCATTATATTTATATTTTTTTCCTATAAAATAAAGAATATTTTTTTCACGAGCATAAGTATGCACTATTAAACAACTTTTTTTCTAAAAATATACAAAACAACATGTACAAACATTTAACTAATAATGTCGCAAAATGAAGGATCTAAAAATAGTAATATATGTGTGTGTGTGTAACGGCCTTTTATTTATTCTGAAACAATTAACAATTAAACTTAATACTTTATCACAATGTAGACTGGGTGGGATCCAGATAACGTCTGATTTAATATACGGCCACACCTTATTTATTTCGACAGTAAGTTGAGAGGACGTTTTATGAAAGTTATCATCCTCCAACGTTCCGCCAGAAATTGTTTAAATAAGAAGATTTTTAAATATATCAGACAGCACGCTTCAAGTATCTACGATTGACAAAGTCAATATAGTAGTGTAATCGGAGTTCGCTAAAGGCTTGTTTTTTTATTTACTTTTTTAAAAAAAAGTTCTAGCGGCAGTTTCCTTTGATGTAAAATCAGCTTTAAATATTTATCTATTTTCAAGGACCAAATTCAATGTTTTTGCAGGTGGTGTTATACTTTCACTTTTAAAAATTTTTGTTTACAATAATACTTTACATGTTCGTTGAAAAGTGTTTTTTATCGCATCTTCATCAATTGATTTTAGCAATGAAAAATTTCCAACGATAATAGTTTATATCTTAAATATCAATGATTTCTTAGAAATTAGGTTTTTCATAATCACATAATCATGTTTGAGGATAGTTAATAAATCGGCAGGCGGCAGCACAGACAATCACTTCATCGAGTTCACGAATAAAAATGTAGGATTAGTTAAATCTCGATTCGCATATTAAAACGCATTCGGTCTGCTAAGTCATATCTTGGTGAAAAACATCTAAAAACCCGATTTTAGAGGTTGACTCATAGGTTTACCATTATGTTTTCCTGTTCCCGATCCTCCATGTTTTTATACATTTGGGTGCAGGAAAGCACAATGGTAAACCTACGAGTCAACCACTAAATTCGGCTTTTTAGCTGTCTTCTTCCAAAATACGGCTCAGTAGACAGATTACGTCTTAATATACGAATCGAAAATTACCTAATCCTAGATTTTTATCCGTGAAATCGATGAGGGGATTGTCTGTACTGCCGCCTTTCGGTCTATAAGTATATATCATGTTATCATATATATATTGTAATATCATAATATCATATCATATCACCTACATATATCTTGTATCATATCACCTTGAAAAATACAAGAATGCGGATAGGGTTTTTAATGAAGGAGTTATAAATTAAATGCCAAATTATGTAAAATAAAAACAAACATAGTACCTATAGGAAGGTCTATGGGAAAATAAACTTTTTTTTTTTTCATTTTTCTATCCAGAAAATTCCCAAACGTTTACACTACTTGTAATTATATTTTCCTAAAATTCAGTACAAATGAATATACTTTTATCATTGCCCTAAGATAATTTTCGTCTTGTAGGTATGCTTTCATTTGTAAAAATATTTCTTATAAAATCTTTCATCATACAACTGGAAGTATACCTTTAAAATTAACGATTTAAGAATCAGCTTTATAGTCACAAGAGTGGGCAGCTTGTATAACAATGTAATACTAAACCAAAATTCACGCATTTATATAATCTAAATAATAATATAATACGATTTTTCAATTGCTTAACAATGATTTCTACTAGATAAACCTTTAGGCACGTTTATAAGTTTATCTACCAGAAATCATTGCTGAGGAAGGAACAGTCAATTAGAAATTATGTATGCACTTTGTTCGGTAAATGAACAGTTATTGTTGACACAGCAACAATCTAATTCACTGAAGAGATATCACTTATACTGAATTGATATGCGCTCAGTGAGAATACTAAACTGTAATTTAGAGCTTTGTACTATTGGGCAGTTGAGCGACCACAAAAGATTAAAGTACTTATTACCAACAACTGCTCGGGATCTTTGAACGTGTATTGCTTGCATTTAATTGTTTCAAATGAATATACGAATTCTAAATAAAATGTAACGTGTACATCTAAAAGAATATTTTCTGCCCTAGAACTTCAAATTTTCATCTTAACATTTTAAAATGTCGTTTAAAAGTAAAACAATGTAACTTGAATTACGGTCCCATACTCATTTGCATTAATAAAAAAGTATAGTTACCATCCAAAATGAGCTCATAAATTATAAATATAATGATGTGTTGAGAATTGACTGTATATTATGTTGAGCAATTGATAAAATACATATAGAATAAAAAATACATAAAAGCAAAAAGAACATATAAATTCTTCTTCTATATATAATTTCAGAAATATAAAATACTACGTTTTATTTTGTAACTTTTTTTTTTTTTTTTTTTTTTTTTTTTGTCGTTATTCACGCTGTAACTCAATTTCAATCCAATGCTTTACGAAAAACGATTACGTTTAGATTTTGTTAATTATTTTCATTATCAAAAATTTCATGAAAAATAAAACGTGATTCAAATTTAACTGGAGTTGTTTAGGCACTTCCTATGCGAAAACTACTGGCTGAACCACATTTTAAACATATAATCTTTTGTGCATGTTGTTTCAATTTCTGAAGGAAAAAAAAATCCTATTTTAGCAATCAAAAAAGAAAATTGCGTTGCAGTGCTAGCATGTATGAAAATGAACATAAGTATCTGAAAATTTTCATCGTATATAAAAGGTGCATTAAGCACACAATTCATTTCATTAATCACTAATACAATGATTTAACCAGATCGAGCGCAACCCTTTTTTCATCAAGACTATGCAGCAGGGCATTTAAAATATTTCTGCCGCGATCAAAGCGGTTCAACAGGCACAGGTAAAAGATTTTCGCCGTAGACCTCGCACAATTATAAACTTTCGGCAAATGATTATGCATTTTGAACAGATTGGAACTATCGCACTGAAAATTGTAGGAGGCCGAAAAGAATCTAGAATGTAGAAAACTGGAAAAATTTAGACTAAACTTGTTGAACAGCAGCAAAAAATGCAGTTAGTAGCAGGAATGCATGCGTAACATTACAGATTTGCGGTCATTCCTTATTCATTCAAACAATGTGGAGAGTACTGCATAGTGTTTTAAAATTTTACCTCTTATTTTACCTCTTATTATAAGGTATACTCATGAATAATTTTCAGGTATTTGTTACGATTATACATTATTTCAAAAATGCGGAGCTTCCAAGTTTCCTACCAACATTTTAATGCTCTTTTCTTTAATTAGAATATTTGAGCGATTTAACAGAACAATTTTTCTAAAATAACAATGGTGTGTAAAACGCCGCAGCCTCAAAAACTTTGAATATGGCTTTTGGGTTGAAATAGATTCGAACACCTTAGCAAGGTTAATGTTTCTTGCGCGGATGACGGCAGATATTGTAGAACGATGGTGCTAGGATGCGGTACGTACAAAAACTTTATTGGCTCAGCTCGGCCCGGACGCTATGCACGATTTGATTTCTACAAAAATTATACTACAATTAAGGTTCTTAAAAAAAACACCTGTATCTGTCCATAGATTTTATTTTCAGAATACATGTCCACAATTACTTCACTAAGGAATAACATGAATATTAATAACCATTTAAGACAATGATGTACCTAAACAGTTAATAAAAAATTGACCTTGGCACGTCATACTAGGCTTTTTTTTTTCCTCGTGGGCCACAAACATAAGTTTGAGACGTTAAGAGGACCGTAACACATGTATAAAATGTTGGTACCATTTATTTTTTCTGCGCCAAATATTAAACATTAAAAAGCAATAGTAGCTATACATAATAAGTATAAAACTACTGATATAATATTCCAGAACTTCCAAGTTTTAAAAAAACTTAATTATAAAGTTTTCTCTTACAAATAATTTTCTCAATATAAAACATATATATATTTATTTGCAGAAATATAGTATCCAAATTTATGATGTTAGCGATTCAGAAAAGTATATATTTCTGTACCACAAATGAGACTACAAAAACATGCAAAAGAAAATTTTGATTTAGAAAACAGCATTTATAAAATGGTTTAACTAAATTGAAAATAAATTATAAATAGTAAGATAGGTTTTGCCATCTCTGTTAACATATAAAACAACGACGAAGTTCATCACTTTTTATACACACCTTAATTAGTTTCATAAATATGGATTAATGATTATTTCCCTCGGGCCACATATAAAACCTCGCCGGGTCACAACCAAGTTGCGTATGGCTGACCAAAACTATTACATTAAAATGAAAATTCAGTAAGGAATTCAACGTCGTTTAGAATGAAAGAAAAGGGGAAAAAAGTTCTACAAAGAAAAATAATTAGATTTGAAAAAATATTTTTTTGTATTTTATTAAGCAAAACTAAATTTTGAAAAATGTTGCTAGACAAATAAAACTTTTTTGTCAGAAAATCGATATTATATTTATAAAAATAGATAAAATAAATTTGTGCCTGCACTACATGAACTCGGCCATAAAGATCAAGTCCAGGATGATTCGGCCATAAAAGGAATCTGTCCCAATCCCAGCCCGAGTTTGCAGAAAAAAAAAATAAAGTTCGTGCCCGGTTTAAAATAATAAAGATATGAAAATTGGGATCGGGTTTTCAGCCAGGTCCGGGCTCGTGTACCTGTATAGTTGTGAACCAACTAGTAGTTTTTTAACAGGTGTGCGTAAACATCTTTTATTTAATTTGGATCATCTTGTAATTTAGATCGTTATCCAAGTATGTTAGATCAGTATCAATGTACTGGGAAAAAATGACATTTTTGCGATTAAGGAGTCCTCTAATCCAACATCATAATGCCCCACTTGAATTCTTCTCGAAATGGTATTCTTCATCTTGTACAATAAATCAAAATTTGCTATCCAACAATCAACATTACTTAACTTAAATTTATCATTGTTGTAATTGTTTTTTGGCCTTTTTTTCTTCTGGAAGTGATCTTCCATCAACGTCTTTGTATCACTAGAACAATGGTAGCTAGGAAAATGTTCTGTACGCAGTGAACTTTTGGAAAAATAACGTTTAAATAGTTTTTTGAAGCAAACATCCGGCTGGCTTCAATTTCTAGAAGTTAATGCGGATCTGCACAACTGTATTTATTTTTTTTTTCTTTTTGCTCCAGATTCTCACAGTTGGAATACCCTCCATTCCTGATTACTTAATATGATAAATGTGAACTTATATACTAAATATAATTTTTAGGTAACTTTAGTTTTAAAACGCAAGATTTTACAGGCAATAAATACTGAAAACAGCAAACAAAGAAAAGAAAGATACAAGAATGTTAAAAAAAATTCAAAATACAAAGGAAGATATTAAATATGTATTTATTTATAAATATTTTATTAAAATTACAGAACCTGACAATGCAAAATTTTTCTTCCCACTTTCAGAAATCTCCTGTTTTGAGATAACTTGATCCATAAAAGGCAAAAAATAAGGGATTTTAACATCCATTTCACATTGAGATAAATCTTAAAATTTGCTATAAATATTTTTAAATAAAAATAGTTGTCCGAAATATTGCATAGATTTGTTTATTTTTAAAGTTTTACTGGAAGTTTTACTTAAAGTTGTAGAAGTAAATTGAAGTAAGTGGAACACTAATTTTAATATTCGTATGGTGGATGGTAAAGGATTGGATGTAGAAGATCACAATATGCTATTCGCGAAGTTCTATGAAAATCCAAGTCTCTTTAAAAATAACAAACAGGAAATCGGAAGTCTCCGGTTAAAATTTATGATTTGGAATCCGTTTTTGACATTTTATTTCACAGGAAAAAAATGTTGAAAAAAGCTATATAGTAAAAAAACGGCCGTTCGCGCGTACACATACACAAATAAATAAATAAAAACGGAAAACGATTTTCTTTTAGTAATACAAAGCAGAAGGCCACGGTCGCGAAATAGATTCTTTCCTGTATACCATTTTTCAGTAAAAAATCTTCACAATTGGATGTTTTATTCGCATTCGGATCACGATAGCTACAAAATAGCCCATTAAGCCCATTACTAATAACTTTTCAATTATGATTAGTTTGGATGAAAAACAAATGTATTTTTAGTATATTTTTGTGATTAAAAGCTTACATTTTTTACCGTACTGAAAGTAACTTTCTCCAATGTTATGCTATGCAAGATTGTACACATAATAAGCAACATTTGTTGCTTTATATTTATTATGAACTAATGTATTCTTTATCACAATTTTCCCCAACTATCCACGAATCAGCCGAATTCTTTATAATTTCAATTTCTGTAATATGTTTTCTGCATTTTTTTTTTTTTTTTTTTTTTTTTTTTTTTGAGAAACCCAAGACAACATAAATGTTAAATTAACCATTTCTTTTGGTCATTTTGTCCGATAAAAAAGTTTAATCTGGGGGAAAAAATTAAAGTTTTAATGACGATTCATATACCTTAAAATAATATGCGATTAGTTTACGCATGGGTTATTTGTTTATTTATTTTTGTTACCATTATTTCCAAACAATATTCTTCATGATAGATTTCTGCTAACATTTGCAAACGAAATATATAATATCAGGAAGAATATTATTTGGAAATAATGGTAGCCAAAAAAGTGACCGTGGCAACTCCTTGCTCCCTGAATAGACATTCATAAGATTTGAGAATTTATGATACGTAATTTACAAATATTAATTTGCATTAAAAGAATAAATTCTAAATACAAAGAGCAGCTTGTAATTGGTACTATAGTCGCAAGCTATTATCACTTCTCTGATGCAATGATTATGAAATAGAAATATAACTATTTCTCACACTTAACTACGTTATCAGAATATTGTATTTGCCAAAATAAAACTTTTCTTCGAAACCGCACAATGCAAGTTGTAAAGAAAATGAAAACGCCAATACTTAGAAGAGAAGAGCTTTATATTTTCTTTTTATCATTTTGGCTTTTTCATCTTCTCACGGCGCATTTGACACATTTCTTCCAAGTCGCAAATTTCTGTCTCTTCTAATTAAGCCACCTATTTGCAAATCCGTACCCATACATTCAAAAGAACAACGGTAGCTGCACCTTAATTTAAGTACCTTTAATAGTAGACTGAATCCAAAAGTTCCGAGAAAAAAAAAAAAAAAAAAAAAAGAAGATGGATTAAATGAAGAAAAGAATAGAGCGATACTTCAAAGCAGAAAATTGCACTCCAAATTGATTGTATTTTATTTCATTTTAGCTTTTAAACTTTATGAAGAAATTAATTTACTCTAATCATTTACAATAAACAGTTCGAATGTTGATTGTGAATGATAATTACACACGATAGAAATTAATTACCAAACAAAAAATACGCAATTATGCTTTCTTTCATTAATTATCTGAATATAGTTGTAAAATCATAATAGCAAATTTCAGTTTTATGAAAGTAATTTAATAAATAATATTAAAATAAAATAACTACCGGCCAGTTAAATCAATAGATATTTACGCAATCTTATTTAAGTGAAACATTTGTGCCACTAGGTCGGATTTAATAAAGTTGTTAGTTTCATTACTGCTATCGTTTTTTGGGCAGGCATTGAATCTCTCTTTAAATTTTAAGTAGGTACATTAAAAAAGATTAAAATATTGAATTTTTCTATTATTTCTATTATAGGATTCCAAAGTTATAAATATGTATCTGCAGCAAGTGAAAAAGTTTTCTAAGTTTTTTCTACTCAGTAACATATAGTTAAAGAACCCGATTGTCTCTTTTAACGTGGGCGTGGTGGCCTCTACTACCAATGAGGAATTATCAAATTATTTTCTTTTGAGTAGTTGTTACATACGAGCGAAGTGAAATGACAATTTCCTTCGTTTGTTACCTAGGTTATTTTCATGAATGAACCCTTTAAACTGGATTTTCTCCAGCATTTTCTTCTTCTTTCCCTCTCTCAAAGTTGCATGAACGAAAATACTCACTTTTTTTTCTGGGGAAAACAAGGATGTCACTGTTTCTACCCACCCCCCTTTTTTGGATTATTTACTTATAGCATATGCTCTTAAAAATATAAAGGGCTCGGATATAGAAATATAAAACGAGGTAACTAACAAAAATCAAATTTCTAGATATTTTTGTAAAATCTACAACCAAAAATATAACGATTGCTTCCTCAAAAGCCACTAATTTGTTAGAACTGAAGGCACAGTTAACTAGATGCAAAATTTTTTGTCCGACAGATTTTGTTTTATAGGACTTAATGAATTTCAATAGCACTCGTTTGACTTGCCTATATTTACCTTTAGTTATGGCATCATCTATTGAGTTACAAACAAACCTTGTACTTTTAAAAAGAGGTTACAATGAAATTGATTTTTTCCCCATGAAAACCAGAAAATTGACTCCTGGATTGACTCCACTCGACTTTTCGAACAGTAATGTACATGCCCTCGAAAAAGCATTTTTTTAATATGTAATTTTTGATGCAATGGTAGCGGCCGGATTTGGACGCTGGGTATAAGTGTGTTTGAAAGGGCGCGCATGTATGTGTGTTGTTTATGACGGCCAATTTTATCCACACGTGGGATATGGGTACGAAGGGGAGGGGGCAGATACCCTCCGTGAACTCTTTCTAAGGAACCTAACCCATATTTACGAAAAGAAATAGAAGATTTGAAGAAAATCACGAAAAACTCCGAAGTGGTATTTTTGCAACAATTTCAACTCCGCCGTGTCGTTTCGGGCCTCGGAAAAATACCTGACATGCAATTTTTTCGACGGGCACGACTGGATTCGAACCCAGTACATCCCGTCTATCAGCTTTGAGAACAGAACCTCTTGGCCACTGGTGGGGCTAGTGTGTGTTTCAAAGTGACATCGCCACAACATTTATCACTCATGTCATTGTTATGTATTAATTATATTATAAATATATTAAACACATTGTCACATTAAACACATTGATAAATATATTAAACACATTGTCACATAATATATAGATATTTGTCAGATTTCCTTCGAGATTTTCCCAATAGAATCGGACAGAAAATGGTTTTAAAATTAATTAAATGATTAAGCCGTCGGCCAGTTGTTACAAAAATACACACAGTTCTTATGACAGTTATTTATAACATATTCCGATTAAAAAAGTTATCATGCCAATTGAATATTTCTAACTGGGCGAAAAAATGCCCAGAATGGGACTCGAACAAAGATCCTTGGCTTACAGGGCCAATGCTTTACCGCTTAAGCTAACTGGGCCGACAACAAGCGAGCATATTTCGTCCAGATAACCTTATTGGTAACAACATCTGGTTTGTCATTTAGACAGCTCAACAGAATATAGCTGTTCGCTAGTTGTCGGCCCAGTTAGCTTAAACGGTAAGGCATTGGCCTTGTAAGCCAAGGATTTGGGTTCCATTCCCAGCCAGGGTATATTTTCGCTCAATTGGAAATATTCAATTGGTATGACTACTCTAATTAAATAAAACATTTTGTATTCCCAGCTATATACTCCAATTAGATGATGAATATATATAATACATTCATCTTCCTTTCCAGATTACCATGCATTCTGCAGCATTTTTTTTCATATTTAAATTTATCTAAATCCATCTAATTTCCGATAAGTGGACGCAACAATATTACTTTTTTTCAAGACCTAATAAAGACTTTCAAAGTAATTAATTAAAATATTGGCGAGACCACAATGAAATACACATCTTGATTACCTTAAAAAAAAAAAAAAAAAAAAAAATGTAAAAATAGCGACGCATTTCACAAGAATGATGCGTTCTTCTTCAGGCAAAATACTTTGACCACGGAAACAAATTTCATTCCTTTTAAAAGTGTCGTTTTCTCTATTAAATTATACAGCATTTAGGAAGTTTGTATTTTATTTTGAAAATATGTAATTAATTGATCCCCTATTTATAAGTTGTGGCATTAAATGATGCTCTGCATTAAGTTTTTTTTTTGCATTATCATTCTTTCTATTTCTTTTTCACTTTTTAGTGTTTAAAATAAAGTACATAGATATTTCAATTCCACACCAGTTGCCCGGTTTTAGAGAGTGTGAGTTAATCCCATATCTCAAATGATAATAATTCGTGTTACATGAAACATTTTTTTTTTCCCCAGAAACATACAAATTTTATGAAGTATTTACTTTTGATTACATTTCGACGAAGTTTGATGCAAAAATCCAAAATTGTGGTCATTTAAAAAATTATCAAAAGGTGTTTTTTTTTTTTCATTTATGTTTTTGCATATTTACAAAAAAAAAAAAAAAAAAAAAAAAAAAATCATAGAATGCTAATATTTATTAATTGAGAAAAAATGCAAAGAAAAATTAAAAGAATTAATTAGCCGATTTATTTTACCGAATTACTTTGGTTTTTAGGTACAATTAATTATTTAAACCTAAAAGATCCCACACATCCAAAACTATAAATAAAAAAAAAAATTGTTACCGAAATGTTTAATGCGAAAAATGTTATCCTACACAGAATGAGAAAAAGACATTTTTTTTAAATGTCCTTTTTTTCTCCGTTCTGTTTTATGCGCAAAATTTTGAGTCTCCAGAAATGATTTCTAGTAGTCGGTTTTCATGGAACATCAACCAACTCCGGCAACTGCTTTTATGAGTTCCCGATTACCCAGAAAACAACGAAACCGAGGGATTTCCCAATCTCCATCGACACAGCTGGCTTTCCACCGGTGATGCTGAAGAACAGAACCCTCTCCCCATCTTTCTTTCTAAGGCTCCGTTCAGATTGCAATACTCTTCCCTTGAACTGAATTCTTAGAAAAAAGTGGGGAGGCCTTTTATATAGGATCCATTTGCGGTTTCTTCATAACAGAAATGAGGGAAATTAATAAAAGGATTGGGAGATAAGCAATACACCCTACTTGACGGAAAGGTTTTTCTTTTGCCTGATAACCATCAAACCATCCCTTTCCTGCAAAACTCATTAAGATCAAAAACACCGCATCGCAACAACAAACGAGCCGACACCGAACTTCAAGAAGTGGTCAAATGTGTTTGGGCATTAAATCGATAGCCGGTTTTTTCGGAGGATAATTTCCGCCTCACTCGCTAACGACTTCGGAGAATGAGGGCATCTGTTGCTCACAATGAAGGAGAAACGCGAAAACGAATTTCCTTTTCTGGTTAAAATATCTTAGTAATCATAACTAAGAGCCCAAATTTATTTGATCGTTTTTTATGTTTTTATATAATATGAAAAAAAAAAAAAAAAAAAAAAAAAAAAAAATGTTCTTATATTCAAATGAGCTGCTTTTGTTCGCAAATGCATGCAGTTGACAAGTGCTGTTATTAAAAAAACTATGTAATCGAACAGTTTTTTCCTTTTTTAAATAAGGTTAGAAACAATATACTTTAATATTAGATGATTGCTGCAGGGGCCACCTTTTGTACTATTATCGATCTTTAGTCTTTTGGATTTTTTAGAAATACATAAGAGACGGAGCCATTGATGAGAAAATAAACTACACATTCAACATTTTTCTGATTTTTTTTTACGAAGCACGTTGAAGAGAAAGGTAAAATTTTGACCCTGCACAATGTAAGATATTTTATTATGACAAGTTTTAATTTAATTTTTGGCTTCTCTGGCCTATCGACCCAAGTCTTCCAATCTTATTTTAATACAGTTCCTGGGCATATATAGACCGATTTTGTTACTGTGACGTACTTTTGGTAACAATACATCATTCGATAAAAAATTTCTTTTTACCCCTTATAGATAACAGCAGTTGTTCCACTAAGAATTGTAAATGTCATCATGTATGTAGTCACGTAAATGTCATTAATTACTTCAAAAATTCTGTTGTTCACAATGAAGGAGAAAATATTAAATCTATAGCTTAGACGCAAAAACGAATATCCTTTTCTGTTTAAAAGATCTTGGTAATCAGAACTAAAAGCCCAAATTTCATCTATTTTTTTCTGCTTTATTTTTAAATAAAATGCTACCCCTCGGAACTCTATACTCCCGGAGCCACTGAAGTTCCCCCCGGAGAAAGGTGTGAATTCAACACTGGCTTGAGCAGCCGAAAAAAGACAATAATTTGACCATTACTAAAAGCTCTGTAGTTTTAAAACAAATTAATGGAATACAACATTTTTTTCTACACTTTCATAAAACACTAATGGTTTTAAAAAGATATTCAAGCATATACATTTATCAATATTACTCAGTTAAATTTTAATGACAAAATTGACATTTTAAAAATATAAATTTTCAAATATGCATTTTTCTTGCAAGATTTTAAACATTCTACTGCAAAAATACATTTAATATTGCATTTATATTTACTTATCCTACTATATTTTACACTGAACCTAAATTTAAAAGTATATTCAAATTCATTTGCATTATTAATGTCTTTAAAAATCATATTTAGTAAATTTAGAAAAAAAAACTTCTGTTAATTCAATAAATTTTTATGACAAAATTCAGGCGAAATTGAGGCTTAGTGTAAAATATACAGTTTAAGTAATATAAATGCAATATTAAATATATATCTGCAATATAATTTTAAAAATCTTGCACGCAAAATTCATATTTGAAAATTCATATTTTTAAAACGTCAATTTTCATATTAAAATTTAATTAATATTCTAAATATACATAATTCAATGTTTTTTAAACCACTAGTATTTTATGAAAGCATAAAAAAATGTTGTATTCCATTAATTGGTTCTTAAACTACAGAGCTTTTAGTAATGGTCAAATTATTTCATTTTCTGGTTGCTCAACCTGATCTCCCTTCTTAACCCATATTTGCAATTAGATATCACTTTCAAACTTTACTGTCATTGCTTTCAAGGTTTACTTCCAAATTTGCAATAATTTCTTTTACTCAGACATGTGATGTTTGAAATCTGGTACCCGATTGGATTAATAGATCAGAAGATCGTCCAAGAAGATCGTCCAAAAAATCTCATCGATGTCGACAGATTCTGCCAACGCTAGCAAATTATCTGAATAGGAAAGCGAAACGTAAAAGCTCATTAGAAATTTTCGATACCGATATCTGATAATATCATTGACATCCATCAACAGCGATACAAAAAACTATTTTCTATCAGATTATCGAAATGCCGACGAGTGATGTAATTTTTCAAGAGATGTAACTTGAATTAAAACGCTGTCTGAAATAGCCCTGTTAAATATCAGATTTCAGTCTTGACGCTTTGAAAATAAAATAAAAAGCTTATAAACATGAAATTAAAAAAGATTTGTAAACGAAAATTAAAATAATCTAAACAGGTCATTAAAAAAAAAGAAATATATACATAAATGAAATTGAAAATAATCTAGACAAATCATTTTTAACAAAAAAATTTTTAAACGAAAATGAAAATAATCCAAATTTCAATGCAATTTTGACCGGTAATTTTATTTCTAAAATCAATTTTATTTTTAAAGTAGAAAAAGGAAGTACATACGCATATACACACACCTATCACACTTCATTGCACAAATTTTTCTATATTTCACTATTTTTCTAGTTTTTACCTCGATTATTATTAGGTACACTGTAAAAAATATTAATGACACTTTACACCCAAAATGGTGGCAATTAAATAGTCACCAAAAGCAGTGAAAGTACACACCGCCAGTAAATCGGTGTAATAAACCACCCACAATCAATTGGTGTAAACAAACATTACTTTTGAGATGGCAACTTAATTGTACCTTTTTTTGGTGTAAAGTCACACTACTACTTGTTTGGTGTACTTTAACAGTAAAGTAAAAAATAAATTAAAGGAATCATTTTAAATCTAATAAAAACAAAATTTAAAATAAGTAGTTTCACGGAAAGAGGCTGAGCTAAACTTTCTTTTAATTGAGATAATTTTTTGTAATATACATAACATATTACTTGTACCAATTATATGTTGTTACCAATTTAAACATATAAATTGGTAACAACAAAATTTTCTATTTGTTTAAATGCTTAAAAATATCTTTTTTATAAGTTTTGTAAAGAGGGGAAGTGGCAAAGTGGAGTTAGAATAACTTTAAATTTTGGTATAGTCAAATTCATTATGCATGTTTAGCATTAAAATTAAGCCTTTTTGGATGCATCTAAAAGATAATTATTTAATGAACATATCTCCCGTCCCCACATGGAAGTGCTTAATTTTCCCACTAAATGAAATCTATTGGGCACCCTTGATGTTTTTAAGCACATTTTACCAATATAAACACAAGAAAAGGAGTTTGACAATCGTTTTCACTTTTTCAATATGAACATTTAAAAAATAAAATAAAAATTATGACAATTTCACACATTGTTCATAATGTTCCCAATAAGCTAAGTAATGTTTTCTTGGTGAAAATATTTTTTGTAAAAGAACGGACACATGTCATGATCACGCATTTTAAAATAATTTTATAACAAAAATCATAATTACTTATAACTAAGACTATAAATTTAATTCGGCGTTTTTAGTTTCCTTAAGAGATATACGCTGCATATGATGTAAAATTACATTAGAACTATGCAATTTAACGCATATTATAAATTGTTTAACTATGCCTGCTAACAAAGTAAACAAAGTTGTATAAAAAGAATTTACTTCAACGGTTATACAAAATGTATACCTCATTACTCTTAAATTGGCAGTACGGTGTTAAAAGCATGATTTAATTTTAAAAAGTAAATACAAACATTTAAAATTTTTACGTTTTAAATCCGCAAAAAGAAAAAAAATAATAATCTCATTGTTTACTTTGTTCGTGATTTTTTAAATGCAGTTCGAAAATTAGAAAAACAATTAAATACGAAAGTAAAATGCCACTTCGTCGTCTATTGTAGAGTGTTGATTCTCAATCAAAACTTGTAGTAGAGTTTTTTCTTTCATAATAAAACATTCGTTCAGTACATCCGGGATTTTTTTGTAAATTCAGCTACAGTTTGACTTAAGCACAACTAAATAAATCAAGAAATTAAAATAAACACCAGCAGAATGGGGTAACATTATAAAAGGAAATACGTTAACAGATTGATCGGTAATCATTATTGAGAACATAACGGAAATCACAGACATAATTCTTATGGAACTTCGCTAATTTGAAGGAATTTCAAAATGGTGCACTGATATGTTGTTTACAATTTTTCACCCTTAATTTAGTGTAAAGTTTACACAACTTCTTTAAAGGTGGAGAATTACAGAATTTTTAATATATTAACCCACTTAAAAAGTGTGTTAAAAGAAGATATCATCAGATGAAGTGCATATTTAAGCTTCATGCGTTATTTTATAAACCCAAATTAAATTAAATACTACTTTTTTTTACAGAGTACATTTTTCATATAATAGGTTATATGAATTTTTTTATATTCATTTTGTATGGAATTTGTGTGTTATAGCAGTCATATACGCACTTATCACTTTCCAACAATATTTTAAATTGTTTAAAAAAAAGAGAGAGAGAGAGAGAGAGAGAAAATACATTTCCGTCAATTAAAATGTAGATTGTTTTAAAGATGAGTATTGCGGGACCCGTGAGAGTTACGAAAAACAGTTTACACTAATCAATCACAACATCGTTAGCACTATTATTTTCGATATCCTATAATTTTATGCTTAATGTACAGTTTTGTAATCAGTGTTGAGTTAATTATATAAAACTAATTATGATTGAATTAATATTATACATCTGCAGGAATACGTACAAAATTAATTAGACGCATATTTATTTAGTATATTTACATCCACTTCCACACACAGAAAATAATGAACGAGTTTGGAAGAGCTATACAACTTCGAAAATATTTTTTTGAAATGGAGATATTGAAGGGCGGAGATAATCACTATTAAATTATAGCCATTTTTTAGTCTAACATCGTTTCAGTCACACCACGATCTCCTACTAACGTAAAAGGGAGATGATTAGTACTTTTTAAGATTTAGGCATTAGATAAATCAATATTATTCGGCCACTATTCCCTTTCGGTCGAACATCTGTGATCGGATACTGTTGAATATTTAGTCTAATAAAATCAGGCTAATACTAGGAGCGATCAAATGAAAAGGTACCAAACGCCCTAACTACCAAACCGGTTGAAATTTGAATATGCCGCTTTGGAATAAAGTAGTGAGACATCGAGAAATGTGATTGGAGTATCCATCGTAGTTGTGAACATGCGTAGGCGCTTGTGCATGAAGGGGGAGAGAAGCAGACAGTAAGTGAATTCCGTCCAATTGACGCGGCAGTGCCTGTGAGGCCATCATGGCTTTCCCATTGCAAAATCCGATGATTAAAGTGCAGCGAGGTGTTATCAGATTTCTCACTGCGTCAGACTTTGATCAGACACCTCGCTGCTCTTTAATCATCGGGTTTTGCACTGGGAAAGCCATGATGGCCTCACAGGCACTGCCGGTCAATTGGACGGAACTCATTTGCTGTCTGCTTTTCTCCTCCTTCATGCACAAGCATCTACGCATGTTCACAACTACGCTGGATACTCCAATCGCATCTCTCGATGTCTCACTACTTTATTCCAAAGCGGCATATTCAAATTTCAACCGGTTTGGTAGTTAGGGCGTTTCGTACCTTTTCATTTGATCGCCCCTAGTATATACCGGGTGCTTAAGTTCGGTGCGAAAGTAAAACGTGATTAAAAAATATCTAGTGATCGGAAAGACATGCGGTTTGCAGATAAATATTCAGCCTGGCACGGGATTTTGTATGATGTAAAAAAAAAATGTCTGCAAAATTTGGACAACAGAGGGCATTATTGCACATAATCTCATGGAATAATCTCATATTGCTCACACAAATGCAAGATTTGGATAGAAAAATTCGTACATGCAATATTCTCTGATGTTTTCGTATCCAAATCTTGCTTTGTGTGAGCAATACGAAATTATTCCATTTAATTATATAAAGTAGCTCCTCTATTGTCCAGATTTTTAGTTATTTTTGGCTAGTGCCACACAAAATCCCATATCATGCTAAATACTTATCTGCAAACTGCATGTCTCTCAACTCATAGATCTTTTTTTTATCGCGTTTTACTTTTGCACCGTACTTTTGAATACCTGACCAAAAAAAAAAAAAAAAAAAAAAAAAAAAAAAAAAAAAAAAAAAAATCCTATGTTTTTTAAAATCTAACTTGATTATTTTCTGGTAGTTTCATGAAACAGTTTTTATTCTTAAATGCATACAATTTTCGGCTATTCTGATTCAGATACTAAGAGACCAAAAAGAACTTTCAACGAAGGTTAAGGATTTTTCCGAAAATTATGTCGAAGCTGGAAGTGTCCGATTATGAATCATTTCAAAAATCCTACTTGTAAATATCTTGCTTTTATACTTGGAGTCAAGAATTGTATCAGAAAATTTCGCGTTGTTGAGGTGGAAAAAAATCTCTCTTTTGAAAACAGCTTCAATGAAATTCCAAAATAAATACTAGGTTGTCCCAAAAGTTTCTTCCCTTTTTTTTTTTTCTTTTTTTCAAAAAATAAACCATGGAAATTTCAATAAAGTCAATATGTTATTGAAGAACGCTTGTGCCAATCACTTTATAAACTTTCTTCTATCTTTCCGGTAGTCTAATAACATCATCTTCCCAAAACTTTTTTGATTTGGTGGCAAAATACTTGTGGCCCTGGTTATAAACCAGCATTATTTTAGATCTAATAGCAAACTAATATTAGCCCAATATTCGTCAATATTGTACATAATTATTCTAATTAATCATCTATATTTTTTACAATGAAGTAAAAATATTGACTTTGCATAAAAATGTTTCCAAATTTACTCTAAATACATCACTAGTCACCGATATTCGAATTTTATTGAAGATAATTCCAACATTGGAAAATATTCAAGTGATTTTATCATAAACTGTAAACTCTCAAATGTTAGCACAATATTGCACAAAAATGAACCAATATTAGATCAATGAAATGTATTCATAATATACCGTGGGAAAACTTTGTTAAGAAAATAAAAACAAGCAAACAAAATTAGAACAAATAATGCATATAGTAAATAATACGCCTGTAAACTGATATGATAACTTCTGCAATCTCAATCTGGCACATAAAATGTGACGCAATTACAGTGATCCAATCATGTTAACAGATTTGAGAGAGATTTTACGGAGCATCAATACAATGTCTAAATAAGATAACTTTCTGATTAAAGGAAAGCACAATCACTTTTGGCAATTCGTGTTTGCTCTTTAATATCCATTTCGTACATTTCATGATGAACAACGAAAAAAAATTGTTTACGCAGAGATAATTTTTTTTGGCGAGAAACTACAAACACTTGCTGTAGTCGAGGGTAAACATGCTGTGGAATATCTCTATTTTATCGTCATGCCCAAATTTAGAATAAGAGAAAATGAAAAAGATAACTTCGTCCAAAAGGGGAAATATTACTAAGGACAGGTGATAAGAACACTGAAATATATTATGCAATATTAGAAAAACAAAATTTTCTTATATAAAGATCTGTTAAAATCTACTACACTCATTTATAAATCGCTTCTTTAAAAGGCATATGGGTTAAAATTTTTGAGTTCTTAAATATCAGCCAAAAAATAGAGCTAAGAGATTTAAATAATGGTTTGCTAAATGATTATGGACCTAAAAAGATAATGGTGCCGGAAAGTTTTAAAATAATGTATTTTAAGCATTGTGGGAGTATTTTATTTATGCTTTGGTACACTTTTCTAAAATTCTAATTTAGGTAAACATCTGAAACTTTCCGAAACTGTGTAACTAACTTATTTATTTAAAAATGACATTTAAAAACATTTTAGCTCTGAGTGAAAAACATTTTGAAAAAATGAAATTTTTTTTTTTAATTTTTAGGATTTCCAAAGTTTTTTGGTAAGATATTTTTATTTCTTTTAAGCCAAAATGAAAATAGCTTCTTATTCTCAAATAGTATGCTGTCTGAGAACAGAACAAATTTTCTCACTGCAAAACAGATCGCATTGATGGTAGATTTTTAAGCATAATTGAAAAAACTACTTGGAGTAATGAACTGCAATTTTGAATTAGCATATTATAAACTTCTAGAAATCAATTTGTTTAAAAAAATCATAGGCTACTATTCATACATTTTTCCAAAAATTAAATAACTTTAATTTAAATACATTTAAAAAAAATAATTATAAAGTATCGAGACTCAATTAGTTACCAGAAAATTTACACAGAAAATTTACATTTAAAATAAACTCGCTATTTTTAGGGTCCTTTAAGATTTTCTTTTTCGAAGATATTTTGATAAAAACGAAACAATCGTCTTAGATCGCCGAAATGTGAAGTATATTTATTTATCGAAAAAGAATGTGAGAAATGAACTGTAAAATTACACACCCATGTTTTGACGATTATAGTTGTTTTTATGTAAAAATTAATGCAGCTATAATTCATAACATTTTAAAATATGAATTTATTAATAATTTTAAGAATTCAACACATGTTTTTGAATCGGAACAACGTTTAAACTGCGTTTGGTCTATTGAATGTATCTGTTTAAAAAGAAAAAATCAGTCGGATGACATTTTGGGAAGAGCTGACAAATTGAGATTGGCAGATTGACTTAACATTAGCACCCTCAGAATATGATTTCCTTTAATTCGAAGATTTAAGGGGGGGGGGGGGGGATGTAGGTTTACATTTTTTGCGAATTGCTTGATCGAAAAAAGTAAAAGGTGGTGTCAAAAGTGGGAGTTATCAACAGTTTGTATCATATTATTAACAAGATAAAATAACAAGGAGTGGTCACTTTTTTTTCCCCAGTAATGCACATTTAATTTTCTCAAACAAAAGTCCATATTAAGCTTTAATTGACTCAAAAGAAAAAGCTTAAAGAATTGAAGCGAAGGAAAATATAGACTATCAAACTGAAAACTATACACCTAGCTCGTCAGTAATAGATCAAAATAGCGGCTTCCCGTAAGAGATTAATAGCGGAACTAATTGCTATGAGCAATTTAGAAAGTTATTCGCTCGCAAGCGTACCGACTCTTTTTCTATATCTGAAAGTTGTTTCACGGATCACAAGAACTTATTTCTCGCAGAAAATTAAAAGAAGTAATAAAAAAATATATTTTGTTAGACGTCATTTCCAGAATAAAGCATATTCTCCACACAGTATATAAAAACAATGTCATGGCGACATTCATTTCAATATTTGCTTCCTTTCTATTAAGCAAATATAACATAAAATGTACGTCCTACTTGTTTGGGAGAATTCTCTTTTCTCAGCTGAAGAAGCAAAAACTTTGCTAGGCATCGTTCACACGATGAAGTACTATCGAATATAAAAACTTCTACAAATCATCGAATGTGTAAGTTTCGTCACGATTCTTTTTAACCCCTTAATCGCCGCGCCCGAGACATTCACGGGCTTCAAACTTCCCGGCTTTTATTCAGAATTGTTTGTTTCCCACCAATTTTATAAAATAGTGTAATTGGTTTTATTCTGATATGTTACTCGTCATTAAATAAGATGAATATTTTTTTTTCAAAAAAGTGGTGGCAGTAATGAATTTGAATTTTTAAACTGTAATTTAATGCGAACATTAAGGGGTTAACACTATTCAACATAGTTGAAAAGCAAACTTCAGTTTGTCTACAGTACTGGCAAAAAAGAATTTTTGGGACAGTTTTTATTATGTATATTCGCTTACTTTTGTTCATTTCAAGATATTTTTAATAATAGTATACAACAATTTTGGGTTTATATATTGAAAATCGATGATTTAGCTTAATGCCAATGCAGAAGTGCCATACAATTATTAAAACTATCTTAAAATGAACAAAAGTAGGTAAATGTTCATAATAAAAAATGTCACAAAAATTCAAATTTTTTTTTGGCCAGCACTGTACCTGCCGCCCATTTCCTCGTGCTTCAATTCTCGTAAATATATTCGAATTGCCATTTAATTCATATATGGTATTCAGGTTTACTATATGGCTTGTTCGCCATTGAAAATTAAATGCCCAGTACTGACAGTTTGCTGGCATGGAAACTCAAAATAATCCTATTACATCATGGACTATGGTAAAAAATCGTTTGCGATGTTTTTTTAACGATATTATGATATTTGAAGCATAATGAAATTGATATGCACTTGGGATGTGCACTAAAACATGCTTTTCTGTAGAAAATAGAGTACAAAGAATTTATCATTTATTTTCAGGGTCAGACAAAATGATTGATTTACATAATGGTCTATGAGAAAAATTGTTTGTCAAAGTATTTAAATAATGTTAAACTTTTTCCAACGTAATAAAATTTGTATACATTATTAAGATACACCAGAATATACTGTAGAACCTGACGTGCATAACAGTTATACTTCACTTACAAGGATACACAAAATTTTCGGTTACAAGTAACGTTTGTGATCCAAAATTTCTGGGTGCGCATAGAATCTGACGGGCATAACAGTCGTCCTTTCCTTACAAAGATACACAAAAATTTCGGTTACAGTAATGCTTGTGAGCAAAAAAATGCTGGGTGCGAGTCTATAGTTTTAGTAAGTGCTTTAAATTTAACTACTTTTTAGTGCACAACGTCAGGTGTACAAATTCGATAGATCATATACATTGCTACACAAAAGAACTCGTAAGCTTTACTGTGTATGAATGCGAATTGTTTAAGAATGTTTTAAAATTAAATTTTTCATTTTTCAGTTGAACTATATTTAGTATATAAAGAGTCATTTGTAGAATATAAATATATTCTTATACAGGTCCATGCAAAGAACTGGATGCATTGGTATCTATGGATGATTATTTAAGAAATTCCGTTTTCAGTTATTATACATTTTCTAAATAGTTTACTTGAGATAATAATCTGCTAGCATAATTTTTAACAATATATCTACGTGCACAGTCCAATTGCAAAGGATTAACCCGTTTGCAGTTACAAAACATTTTAAATAACTCAGCATTTGTGTACGGCATAAAGAAACAAATATCATCTCTAAATAATGATGGCAACCTTTGATGATTTTTTCAGCTATTAACTTCTGACATGCAGCTAATACGAAAATTTCAAAACATTATTCTGGTATTTTCATATAAAATTAATTTTTAGAGTTAGTGGACAACATAAAAAATCTACCAAAGTTAAAAAAAGATGGTTTCCACGTATGTTCTGTAACCCGAAATACCAGATTGAATTCCCTTGTTTCTTTATAGAATAATTCCGGTACATCAAATGCTAAAGGAACCATCATCATTTATTAAGAATCGGTTGACTATAAGTATAATTCAAGACATATCCCATGATGGCGGTAATTCAATATGTATTTATACAACGATGAAAAATGCTGCTTTATTCTTTAACATTAAGTGAGAAAACATAAAATTTTTACTTATTTTTAAATGAAATTACGTTTGAAAATGTGTGAAAATTATTTACCTCACTGCACAGGGAAAATTTTTGAGAACACCTATAAATGGATCCCCAAAGGTGTGAAAGAATGAAAATTGACTGAAGTTTAATCATGGTTTAGGAAACCTGTAATTAATTTAGATTATTGCATCTTAAGCATTTATTTATCTATGTTTTAAATAGATAAAAAATATTTGTAAATTGTAAAAACCAATAAAAATAGTTTTAATGTCATACGAAAACATTTATCTTCCGAAACAAGTTTTGACACAATTTGGCATCCCCGATTCCATATTTTTATGTCGTCATTTATTTCTTTTAATGCTGCATATTACGCTGTCTCTTGATCAAACCAAAAAAGCATATAAATATTTGTAAAAATAAATATATTATAATAACAAAATTATAAATCTCTAAAAATAGATCATAATTTTGTTGTAAAAATAGTTTGATTTTCAGGAACAATTTGTAAGCAATTTAATTCCTTTTACTTATACATTTTAAAAGAAACTTGTAAAACCGCTAATTCATGCAAAAGTTATCGTTGGAAATACGTTAAAATGAAAACAGTTTGATACATATTTTTTAAAGTTTTGCCTCTACATATATCGCCGGTCCGCGCGCTCCAATGTTTCGAATTTTTATAACAATAATTTTAGGAATTTTCCTATCGGACAAACTGTACGTTAAAAAATTTACAAAAAAATGTAACAAAGTAGTAATAAAGGTTAAAAATCTATTATAAGTATAATAATAAGAAAAAATAAATTTTTTCCATCATTCCAAATCTCCTCTTAAAATCCTCTTAAGAATAAATTATTTTGCAATTTAATCAGTAGCCTGTAACAAATAGCTTTCTCTCAAAACAAAGTTAAAAGCTTGCCATCCAAATGTCGTTTAAAGAACGAGAGAGTTGATAAGGTAAAAGTTTTAAGGGGCCATTTGCTTTCTAACCATTTGGAAAAGAGTTATTGATTTTGGTCGAGAATGGACCTTGTGGTGTCCGCATTTTTCTTTTTTTTATGACTGGTCCAGGAATATTAATGTTTAATCCATGGCATACGTAATATATGACTTATTACGTAAGCCACGATTTGATCATCATAAAATGAAGTTTTTACTAATTTTTATTAAGTCAGTGGGAAACATTTAAACATTTTGCTTTGGGCAATAAATGTCAGCATTTTTTTTTTTTTTTCTTTACGAAATTATTCATACAGTAAAATAAAATAAAGTAAATAAATCCCTCAAAATGACCCTCATCTGCTTTCGCTGAAATTGAAGATAATATACTTAAATAGTTCATTTTATGTCTCATTTATGTGTGCAATGTGTCCATGTGCGTAGCGAGTAAGTATTCGTATATGTTTATTTTTATCCGTTCTCCTTCTACAGTTATATAATCAGAAGGATACAGACTAAATTTTACAGGTAAAAAAATATGTTTCTCCGCTCAAAATCACGAAATTTTACGACACATTAAAAAAAAAAGGAACACAAAACTAGCATGCATGGTTTTTGAAATGATTTGTAATATTACAGAATTTTTTTTTCATTGAATTACCTTCTGCCCTTACCGAAAAACATAAACATAAAAAGCTTTATTACTTAATTTCTCAATAAGGTTACCTGTTAATCTGAAGCATTTGCGAAAAAAAAAAAAATGAATTCAAAATTGTATAAAAAATTAGCCAGTTTGGATTTGAGAAAAGCCTCATATAATGATGTCGTCAAATAGGAAAAATAATGATTCATAAATAAAGTGTATTACAACAGCTACTATATAAAGGTTAGCCAAAGCCAATGAGAGAAATTGTGAGGCCTGGCACAGGTTACACTTAGAGACCCCAGCACATACCAATTAAAATATACTTTATATGCACTATCTCATAAGAGAGGCCCCATAACGGGAGCTCAAGACTCGTAAAATATTAATCTGCTGAACAGTTTCTGTATTTATGATATTGAAAAATAGCCTAAAAACTCTTTATTTCAGAAACTCTTGATGCATTTGTGATAACAAAATCTTTCTTCACATTTCCCAACATAGTTGAAAAGTGTTTATGAATTCGGTTTGTTTCAAGGTTGGCAAAAACCCGGGTTTTTGTGGGTTTTTCTAGGTATTTGTGGGCTTTTCTGTGTTTTTGTGTGTTTTAGTTATTCTTCTGTATATTTGTGTATTTAATGATATATGTGTATACTCATTTAAAAATATATCTATTAAGTTACATTTTTTTAATTACATGTGATCTATTTATATTAATTAATATTATTTATAATATGAGTTTATAAATTTATTCTATTCCGATATTGGTATTAATACATCTATAGAAAACTTAAAATTAATATCAGAATAAGTTTATTTACTGATATAAAATAATTTTCATACTTTTAATAATTCATGTTAATTATTATTAATACTACTTTAAGTGATAAAAGTGAGTTCTTATCACTTTTAAATACATTTTAGTTATCACAATGAATAATTAATTCTATTTTTGTAATAACTATAATAATTAAGATTGCTATAATAATTAGTAACTATGATAATTAAAATAGCTGGCTTTGCCTGCTAGTGGGACTGGTCCTTTTATAAGTAAAACTCGAAGGGAACAAACTTTGAATTGGATCCACACTGCTTATGGCACCGCATAACAGGTCGAAAGCATGCACTACTAGGCCCCTTCTTTTAAACAAATCTCTAATTTAGATGCACATCTCAAGCCGTATCCCCACTGCCTACAAAACCATGTAGTGGATGCTGCGCATGTACAGAATGATCCTTCCTTTCAAATGAATCTATAATTTATATGCAAATATCATGCAAAACGTATCTCAACCTGGGTTCCAGCTGCATACAGCACTGTATAGCAAGCATACTGCGCACATACTACCAGATAGTGCGCTATATTCTTCAAAAATATATTTGAACAAAACTCTGTTAAACAACCTATCTGTAGATAAGTCAAGGGAGTGGCGTTTTAAGAAAATAAATTACGTTTTGCAGAAATTACTACAGAAAATAGCAGTATTTGACACAGCATTCTTTTTTATAATTTTTTATTGTATGTTATAAGCTAAGCTATCTTAAAGTTTGAAACAGATCAAGCAAGAATTTAAAATTTTTACAAAAATTAATAATAAAAAATAGTGGTATTTGAGAGAAAAAATGTTTCAATTTAAAAAAAGCAGCTAACAATTATATTTTCTGCTCTTGATGGGCTGCAAAAAGATACAACTACACTGCCATGTTCTGTTAAGAGTAGTATTAGATTACTACTCTTATTAGCACTTATTTGGAGAAATTTGATGGAATCTGAAGAATTGAAACAACACAAGGAAATTATGCTGAAATGCTGCAAACAGATCATCGGGACTGAGCATTTTTTAGCTAATATAATGGATGCAAAGTTTAGAGGGGAAAGGCTTAATTTAATGGAAAAGGATGAAACTGATGCTTGGATAATGCAGTATTATTAGCAGTGGTCACCTGCGATATTGGCATTTAAAATTAAAGACAGACTATTTTCCTAAATCACTTTTCTCAGAAAGTATTATGTCACAATTTTCAAGCTTCAAAGTGATGGGAAATTCTTAAAGGAAAAGTACAGAAAAAGAAAAACAAGTTAGATTCTAATTTTTGTAGTTTTTTCCAATCTCTGCATTCTGTTCCATTTAGCTCTGCATCCATCGAGAGGATTTTCTCTACATTTGGATTCATAAGTCTAAATTACAGAACAGACTAGGCTCGGAACAGACAGCCAGACACAATTTTTGCTCGTATTGTAATATAAGATGTACTATACAAATTTATATATCATATAAAGACTGCACGAAATAATTAGGATATTTTTCGATTGTAAATCGAATTGCAGAAATTTGGTTTTGCAAAGTGTTAAGCGTTTTTTAAATTGTTCATTTAGCCATCATATTTCATATTATACAAAGGCAAAGTTTTGTTACATTATTCTGAATGTGTATTCTGAAAATGTTTCATAATCTGTGCTTAATCGAAAATTGTTATAAGGTTTGGGTTATCATCAAATTGAAAAGCACGGGACAAAATAATTCTAGCTAACTTTTGCAGTAGAAAGAAAGTTTATTCAAATGAAGTTATGTATTTATTTTAAGAGATACAGTCTGGAAAAGTAATTCTATTATCTGTGAAGGGTTCTCAAACTGTCGCGTGCCTTATCATCAGGAGAATGCACGTTTGCACCGATATTTGTGTGAAGCAGGATCATTTCAAGTAAGCAGGTATACTGCGGTGGGTCCTCATCACCAATCCCAACCCATGGCTCGCTGAGTCAGAGTTATAGCACGCGTTCGAGGGAGACATATAACACGTGTTGGGAAGCATGTGCTGCTTGTTAGAAATTGCAAAAAAATTATTCGCCCAACATAAAATGGTGAAGAATTCATACAAATAACTTCAGAAATTATTTGTTGTCGTAACTAACTTTTTTTTTAATCCTTTCTGTCTGTATTTGTAGAACTATAAGGAAAACATTCGAGCCTACGTGTTTGTATGTTGCAATGACCATTTTCGTATTTTGGCTTTCATTTAAAATTAGTCTTGATTTTTTTTTTTTTTTAAATCACACCAACTATGGGTTAAACATCAATAAATCGGATAATCTGTAGCTTGAATTTTCCCTTTTCGATTCTTGATTGATAAACAGATTTTTAAATTGAATTATACATGGACATAAGCTGGTATTCGGTTAGAAGAGTGGGGTGGGGGAGGAAAAAAGGTTGGTAACTTCTGCCGTGAAACATAGCACTTGTAATAAAATAGTATAAAACTTAATAAAACTAGCATACAATAAAATTACAATAATGGAGTGATCAGTACAATAACAATCACAGAAAGCTTTCATATTTATATTTCTTATTATATTAAAATTTAATTTTTCTTACATTTTTTTTAAAGATTTACTCCTATTTCCCTCTGCATGCGCCCATGGCATTATCCATATTGGGCAGTGACACTATTTGAAATAATGCTGCGTATCTTGGTATGAGGCATTATCTTTCTAATAGTAAAAAACAAATTTTGGAAAATGAATAAGGTAAAGAATAATCCCGTGTTCGGATTCTCTCGAAGATTAACATGGGATTTTATGATAGACAAGGAACGTTAAAATGTCCCTTTAAGGCTGTTCTCAACTCCTCTGCAAAATTTCCATTTTTTGATGAATAAATTACTTATTGGATTATAGGCAATTTCGATCACATGGCAAACACGTTTATCATCTCCCGTTTGAGTGATTATCCTTCTTTAGCGCGGAAATTCGGTTCAAAACGCCCATTCTGACACTATTTTCTGAAAAATCTATTATTTTTGCAAAAAAAAAAAAACAGGAAATTGAGTGCGATTAGATAGTTTCTGAACAACACTTGTTAGTTTCATGCATTTCCGAAAATAAATAAATTAAAACTTATGCCATAAAGTTGTCCTTTTTGATTTAATAACAGCCTTAAGGCTATTCTCAAGTGCACTGCTCAACAAGCGCAAAACTTTCCCACACAATTATGGACTCATTTTTAAAGCTAAAGGTATAAAATTGACAAACCTGAATAGAAGCGATTTGGAATCGAAATGATTTTTCCATTTTTTGATAAATAAATTACCTGTTAAGTTATAAGCGATATTGACCCCGTGACAAGAGTTTCTCTCCTTCCCCTTTCGTCTCTTCTTTTCTACTTTTATCCGGAAAATCGGTTCTAAAAGTCAACTTTAACAATATTTCCAAAGTATCTATTGTATTAAAAAAACAAAAGAGAAAAAGAAAACGTCTTTTGATTACATAGTTTCTGAATTACAACACCTGCCAGTTTCAAGTGTTTCCGAATAAAAATGAATTATAACGTATGCATAAAGTTGCTCCTTTTGTATTGGAGAACAACCTTAAGATTACAGGGAATACATATATGACATAAATCAAACCAAGGAAAAGCCGGAGAACTACTTTCTTTCGAAGGCCTCTCTTCCTATACTGCCTCAAAAAAAATAAAATATTTCCTATTCCTTAGAACACAAATATGAATATACAAATACATTAAATATAGTTTTTGTTTTTAATTTTATCGTACCTAAAGCACAAAATGTTGATTATCTAGTTTAATACCAAAATGGATTTCAGGTATAAGCTTTATACAATAAATGCAGACCCGATTTGGGGCCCTGAAAGTCACGTGCCCCAGGGCTATAGCGCAAGCTTTAATCAGGACCTGGATACATTATGAAGAATTTTATAGATCAAGTTCTATCTTTCTCTAAAACAAAAACATAGATCATTTCACTTACGTTTAAAAACAGATGTTCATAAAAAAAATAAAAATTTCGATACTTTTGAGTACACAAATGATCAGAAAATCATTGCTTAACATTAATATTTCTATTAATAAAACAACGCTGCAATAATAATAAAATCATAGGCGAGTATCTTAAAGCAATAATGATTTGTGAATATAACACTGATTATTATGCAGCTACCGAGAGGGACAAGCCAGATAAATATGAAATGACGCCACTACATTATTTGGACTGCGAAATGTATGCTTTGAAGACATATGGGATAATAAAACAGTTTTTTCTCATCAACATTCGCTTACCAAATAGTCCGATAAGAAAAACACTGAAAGGAAAAACGCCATATCATGACGTTCTACATGTTCATAAATCTGAATATTTATGGACATAGAAAAAACTGTCACCATTTTCAGTAATCGTAAAGCATGAATTCTATGAATGACATAGTAAAGTAAATTATATACTTAGGAAATGTCATGGAGCATCAGACTTTTCTCAGTAACTCGAAATTGGACTCGACTTTCAAAAGTTTTAGTTATATTCAACCCTGAACACGACCCGAATCCGAAACACTTCACTCCAAGCCCGACATATTCAAATCCAAACCCGAAATGAAAGAAAATTAATCAATATTTTAATACAATTATCGTAATATAGTCTAAAATTATGCTTCTTCAATTTTATCTTTTTGCATAAATATGAACGTTACCCACTCATTAATATTTAAATATATAGTTTTTACTGGAAAAATAATCAGAGATTTCTTTTGAAAATAGGGATATCAACAGGACCCTAGGAAAATCTAATCAGACACCAACCCGAACTCGAAATCTTTTAAGTCAACCCGCCCTGAGCCGAACCGCAGGTCGGGTCAAGTTGGGTGAAATCGGGTTATCTATATCGATGCAGGCTAACCGATCGTGTTATAAAATTACCCACATTTTTCGAAAGATAGTTCAGATAGTATTTTAATATTTTAACCTTTCCGCCACAGACAAATTCTGTTTGTAAAAAAAGAAATTATTGACTGACACCAGAATTTACCAACAACATTTTTTGAAATTAAGAACTCGGGAATTTACTTTAAAAAGCAAAAACTTTTTTTAATATTCTTGATGCCGTTTGCAAGTTTGAAATTAAAATTAGGTGTGCCCGGAGTGGGACCACTGTGCCTTAAAGGGCTAAAAAAATATCTAGAAATGAATGGGTGACATATACATACATAATAAAAGATAAACATAGCTCCTTATACGCATTTTATTATAATTCAAAATAATCCAAAAATACAATTTAAAGTAAAAAAACAATCGTTGAGCTGAAACCGAACGCATTCCAACCCGAAAAGAAAATGGAATCCTTTCTAAAAAATATAAATTATGGAAAAATAGTCGGCATTAAAATACTAAGCTATAAATGTTTACTATTGTAAATACTGTAATTAACCAGCGAAATTTACTAAGCGAAACCACAAAACAACCACGTCAATTACCCTAATGGCAGTTAAATATTATGAGCACAATTTAATAACCCAAACCACAAACTCGCTACGTGATTCATTAGAATTAATATCAATAAATTTACTAACCGAACCCTTAAAATAACCACGTAAATTGCTATAATTAATATCAGTTCTACTTATAAGCACAATGAACCACTAACCACGAGAATTACTAGAATTAATAACAACTATGAATTTTAAAATAAGCAGCATTAATAAAAATTAAAATCCGGGTTAAAATCTTAATGGAAATGCCAGTAAAAAAACTGCAACTCTCAAACGGAATTTGGACAGACAAATCTCCTTTAAAGATTAATGTACGACGATCATTTTATTTAAATGGTTTCTTTTGAAACTAAAGAACCGAAAGATCAGTTTTTTATTTTCCTCTTTTTTATCGGGATGATCATAGAACATATATTAGAAAGTTTGAAGCGCTAAATTAAATGGTAGAGGTACATTAACAAAATATTGGTAACCATGGTAGCAAATAGTTTTGAAAAAAGACTCCATCTGTCTGACGAATAATGGTGTTCTAAGAGATAATAAAAAAGGAGAAAATGGAAATTTTTGGAAGAAGAGACTATTACGGCCTTGAAATTATTACACTAGGACGAATACCTTAAAATAAATTATTACACTCTTAGCAATTCAATTAAAACTCTTACAAAGTGGATTTGTTGAAAAATATTAATCATTATCTTTATTTATGTAAGAAAGAATTTTAAATACCTGAAATAAACTGGATAAATCCCCAATAGCAATTCAGTTCTAAAGTGGAAAATGAAGAATTCAAATCGTACACTAATAAACCTAAACTCTCGCGTTTTTTCTGTGTGTTTCAGTAAGAATATTTTACATTAAATTAAATATAGCGATTAAAATAATTAAGCATACAAGAAAATTAATTCCAATAAACAAAATTTTACATTATTTGACATTTTTGGATATCTGGAATATCTGATGACGTTAGTATTATTTCTCACAAATTTTTCCGTTTGAAATTATAAAACAAAAAAATTATTGCTTATTAAATATCATTTTTTAACAAAATGCTTAACGTACATATTTTTATTTTCCTTTCTTTCATTTTAAGCAATTATAAGATAAAGATTACTTAATTTATTTTCAGAATTTACACACACACTGTTTTATGTTTTAACAGTAATAAGGTTTAAGGCTATTCTTAAATAAAAAAGGACAACTTTATGACATATGTTTTAATTTATTTTTATTGGAAAATCCTGAAACTAAGAGGTGATGCTTTGTTCAGAAACTACACTGAAACTTCCGAATGAGGGACACCTATGGGACCGGAATTTTTGGAAGCAGGACGTTTCGGTCCCGCCATTTCGGTCCCGCCGTTTCGGTCCCGAGACATTTCGGTCCCAAGCCATTTCGGTCCCTGGCCATTTCGGTCCCTTCTCCAGCAAATTGAAATTTTGTGAAATAAGACATAATTTTATAAGGAACATTGCATAGTTTTTAAACTGAAGGCCATAAAATTTTAGTATAATGTGATTATAAGTGCCCTAAAAACGCAGACACGCATAACTCTTACCCAAAATATTATAATTCACACAAATTTTGTATGGTAATCCTAATCTTAATTGGTAATCCTAGTGATAATCAGTAATCCAGTTTTAAACAGTTAGTAATTTTAATGTAAAAATCAAACTGATATTTAATTAAATATATTTATTAATTAGTAACATTATTAATTTATCTAATGAATTTTACTTTAAAATAAACTCAATACATAATCCATTTTATATTCAATACATCATTATATTTCCTAGTAATTCTAAGCTGAAATTCATCTTTTACTTGTTTATTTATTGTATATTTAAAATTACAGAAATCTAAAATAATTGGCATAGTTAAAAATAAAAATAAAATAAGATTTATTATTATTTTTCCGGTAAAGAGCAGTCCCGAAAAGGTAATACAAATAAATAAATAAATAAAAACTTAGTTTTGTCACTTAAAAATTTAAAATAAAATTATTTAAAATATTATTATATTACATTTTTAATATATTTTATTAAATTATGTAATATATTTTATATATAATATTTGTATTACTATATTTTAAAATATTATTATATTAATTTTATGTAAATAAAAAAATCATCTTATTAGAATGAAATAGGCCCAGTTTCAATAAAATTAACTTACAAAAATTGTCTTCATGGCGTGAGAAGACTGTTAAAAAATGCAATCAATAAATACTATTATTATTTTTCTTTAAATTAAAAAAGTGGCGGGGGCAATTTTCTAAAAACAAATTTCTTTCATAGCATGCTCATTTACGAAATCACTATTGCTTTCGCAATGTTAATAATGGAAAGTAACTTATGAAAACAAATTTAAAGGATGCAACTTTGATTTATTAAAATAATAAGAAAAATAAAAATTTTGTTCTTCAATAAATATATCTCATTTCTGAATTATCAAAGGAGAGGGTGTAAATGGGTGATTTAAGGAAGTATTTATTATAACATATAACTGTGTAATTGAATTATTAAAGACATTTATTATTAAACTAATTGGAAGAAAAAAAATAAGCACAGTTTTTTATTATTTAATTAATGCTAATTTAAAGGTTCTATAAAATGTACATAAACAGACAAAAAAATATTTATGGCAGATTATATAAAATACTTTTTAGTTTACAGTAGTTTATAGAAGTTTATATAAAATAATGATACTAATAATTAATAATAAAATTTAAATATTATTATAAATATTTATTCTGATTAAGAATAACACTACTAAAAGCAAAAGACTGTATCCCCTAAACTCATATCCCATTGTTTAATCAAACAAAATTTTCAGCTCGCTGTGATTTCATTATCACGAGTTATAAAAGTTTAAATTTATCGCACTCTTATATTCAACTTTTTATAAAACTTTGGAGGGGGGGGGGGGAATAATTAAAAAAAGGCCCGAATAATGTTGAAATTATACCATTTGACAGGTCCGCAACAATTAGAATCCGACTTATAAGGTAGCGAGCAAAGAAATAACTAAGGACTGAAATGGCAAGGGACCAAAGTTGCTAGGGACCGAATTGTCTCGGGACCGAAAGGGCCAGGGACCGAAATGTCGTGTACCCGGAACTTTTGTCCCTTAAATAGAAGTGCCCCTTATTCGGAGTGTCCTTTATTTGGAGGTTTCACTGTATCTAATCGCACTCATTTTCCTGGGGGGGGGGGGGTTAGAAAAATAGTGTGAAGTAGGAGTTTTAAACCGAATTTTTGCGCGAGAGAAGAACAACCGCTCAAACGGTGGTGAAAAACGCGTTTGTCAAATGATTAAAAAATATATTTACAACTGAATAGGTAATTTATTGGTCAAAAAGTGGAAAATGCAGTTCGCTTCCATGAAAGGCTTACCGAATTATATCTTTTCGTTAAAAAATGAATTTGTAAATGCGTCAAAAGGTTTGCGCTTGTTGTGCAGAGCAGTTGAAAACAACCTTAAAAAAAGAAAAAAAATGCGTGCGATGCAAATTATTAAAAACTATATATTAAACGAGATTAACATTCTGAAGGCAGTTTATTCCAAAGAAAATTAACAGATTTATACAGGTATACTCATTTTAGCGAACTATATTTAAAACTAATCTTTGGATGTAACGAACAATTTTTTTCTGCTTTCAATTTCCTACACGTATCTTATTACGTTGGGTACAACGAAGATCTGGAGACTAAGAGCCACTATAATAAAACAACTTTATTTTTTATTTTTTAATCTAAAATGAACAATATTAGAATTATATCTCCTTCATTCCTTACTGATAAAAAGTGCGGGTCGTTCGATTTTAACTAAATTTACTTTATTTAAAGTTGTTTTTCAATCAAATATGATTTAACTAAATTTGAAATCTCAGCTGATTTCAAACTTTTAATTATTTCTCTTCCATTGATGAATTCAGGTTTTTTTTTTTCCCCTATGGAAAGATTTTTGTGACTTCGGTGGGTGAAAGGGGGAGAGGTGAAGGGGAGTGGATTAGAAAATTTGATCATTAATAAACATAACATTTAAATAGTCTGTAAGGATATTTGCTCCACCAGTGGCCGAGAGGTTGTGACCTCTGAACTGGCAGACAGCAGGTACTGGGTTCGAACCCAATCGCAGCCGTCGACATAACCGTTCGGAGTTTTCTGTGGTTTTCTTCAAACGTTGGATTTCCTTGCGTAAATACGGATTAGGTTCCCTTAGAAAGACCCCCACGGAAGGGCACCCCACCCCTTTCATGCCTATATCCCACGTGTTGATAATCGGCCGTCATAAAATAAACCAAACTAAACTGTAATGATATTTCGATGATCCGAAGGCCCATACTTTGAACATATCACTGATCTCCGAGTTCATAACCAATAATATAAGACTTAAATCATCTTTCATACATTTTGATGCATTAAGTATAATAAAACGACATTTCTGAACTTTTTATTGCTGTCGCAATTTTATTTCTGAAAGATCAAAGTTTTAGAAACATCTAGATGCAAATTGACCACTCCTTTGTCTCTTTCGATGCCAAAAACAAATAAAAGGAAAGAGATTAGTTACGAAACTCCAAGAACAAAGCGGTCAACAGATGGCAAACAACTATTTTCTTTATAGTTTTAAGAGCCAATAAAAAGTATCTTAACAGCCAATTGAACCTTAACAAGATTTAGTCAATGCGAAACTTCAGCAATGATTGCACTTAATTCTTGGAATCGAGCAGGATTTTACCACAATTTACGAAATGTCTGTTGACTTTAGGGTACTTCAAGAAGAGACAGGGGGGGTGAAACACTTCGCGGATATCAGCAAATGAGAGGATCTAACTTTTAACAAGTCACAAGGAATATATATTTAATGACGACTAGATACTTATTGACTTCAAATAGAAGATGTTTCCCTTTGGACAAAAGTTTAATAAGTAGTCCTTACCTAATTATACTTGTTTTATAGAATATCTCGTCACAGAAAAGCAATGAAAAGCCATGGCTGATGAAATCAACACTTAAAAAAAAAAAAAAAAAAAAAAAAAAAAAAAAAAAAAAAGATGATTTTACGGAGATCGTTTTGGTAATCGAACGCCAGTACAATTCACGGTTTTTCCGTTTTTTCCTGGAATTTACGAGAATTTTTACTGGCGTTACGATTACCAGCACAATATCTGTAAAATCGTCCTTTTTTTTTAACGCTGAAGCTTACATTTTTTCGACATGATTTCATAAACGTGATGAAGCGAATATATATTTTTTCTACAGTTTATATATTTTGGAGAACGACAATATTTTCAAAGTACCATTTTCAATTTTTAATGAGAGAGAGAAAAAAAACTTAAGGACTTAATTATTAGCTTTCATCCTATTTCAAATTAGACTCCACTCAAGAAACGTAAGTCTCACAAGTGCTTTTTTAAATTATATGAATGTCTGTTGTATATTATATTGCCCAAGAAAAATCATTTTCCACATTTATGTTTACATATAAATAGGATTCATATAATAATATAATGTACTTTATAGATTCATTTACAAGAATGAATAAGGAACATAATAAATTAGCAATTCTAATATGGAACACTAGATGGGGAATTTAAACTTGGTACGAAATCTTACTTGATTAAGCCAGTGCGAAACTCTTAGGAAATACAAGTACTGTTAGTGTTTTTTAAATAATAATGAAGACTTTTAAATATTTTCTTTTATTTCCCCTCCCCCTAAAAAGAGACACTTTCAAAATTCAGGTTACCCGTGATGTAAAAATTTCAACTTGTGTCAAAGTTTTATGTAAACAAACCATATAAAACAATAAGAAAATACAAGTAGAATTTATAAATAATAACGATCACGCGTAAGCATTATCCTTTCTTCATCAATTGCATTACTCAACAAAAAGTAATTTCTACAATCATTTTTATATGTAAATAGATATGATAAAGGTAATGTTACTTATCGACTTATTCGTATGAATACGGAGTTGCTTGTGTAAATAAGAATATCGGGTATATTTTTTGGATAAAATTGATACCCATGGGCAGTTCCATTGATGAAAAAAAAAACTTTCTTTTTAATGCATCTGATGCGGAAACAGAAAGTTTTCTAACTCAAAAATTGAATTAAGACGAAAAAGAAGCCGAATTAAAAATTATAATTATTAATTATCTTCATCGCGGTTTTTAAGGACTCACTTATGCAGGTAGCTTAGTTACTACATAAATATGAATATTGCTAACATTTTTCTATTAAAGGAAGAAAGTGCCCAAAATTTTTTTCGCACTTAATTTATGTCGCACAATAATTATCGCATAATTATTAATTTAAGAACATGACGAAAAATATTATTACAAATTCGTAAAGTACAAACTTTCTTTAATAATACAAAAGAAGTTGTAACTCCAATCGGTATCATTTAATAGACAATTAAAATCAATAAATATTAGAATTTTATCGTGAAAATTTATTACTGATCTATGAACAGAAATTTAGATATTTTCCATCATCTCTTTCTGATAAATTGGATAATATTTTCATATTAATTAATGTTTCGTTATAATCATTCGAGGTTATACCCTGCTGAGATGGAATCTTTTTGAAAAAAATGAAATTTTTATCAACTTATTTTATTTTTCTTTCTTTTTTCTTTTCTTTTCTTTTCTTTTTTGTTAAAAGAAAACTATGAGTTCATATAAATTTTTAATGGAATTTTAATTAAGTTTCATAATTTGGCAATATTTAATCAAATTTTAATAAAAAATTGTGTTTATGCCAAACCTTCTATAACGTAATCTATTCAATATATTGCAAATTTTTTTCTACGATACATTAGAAAATCACCTAGCTGTGTTATAAAGGAAAAGATTCGCGATACCTCTTAAATTTACTAACATATATCAAATTTTGTATACAATATATGATTTGAATAAAAATGTATTTTTCAATAAAAATAGTTGAGTAGATGAGCAGAACCATGTGACAAAACTTTATTTCAAGATCTTAAAAACTTTTAAGAAATGATGTTTCTCGTAAACATACACAACGAAAAACGCAGTTTTCAAGAAAACGCAAATTAGGATTTTATATAGCACAAAAAATATGCATAAAGTTTTTAACTTTAAAATTCACCATGGAGATTTTATTTGTAGGTGTTTATATATTAAAAAGTATATTAAAAAGTATTGTTTATCTTTCTGTAGTTCTTTAAACGGTCACTGCCGGTTTCAGCAAATTCATTTCCTGTTTATATTTTGGACTATAATTTTGCTTCAAATTATCGCCGAACCAAAAGCAAGACATTTTTGGAATTTAAAATTTTTGAGTCTTAATTTACAATAAAAATGAAAAAATAAATAAATAAAATTCCGCAAAAACAGCGATTTAGGGTAAGCTCATACCTTAATAAACATTTGTTGTTGTATGTATGTCGGCCAATTATCTACACTATGGGATATAGGCCCTAAGGGGTGGGATGCCCTCCGTGGGGGTCTTTCTAAGGGAACCTAACCCGTATTTACGCAAGGTTCGAAGAAAACCACGGAAAACTCCGAACGGTTAGGCCGACGGTCGCGATTGAGTTCGAACCCAGCACCTACCGTTTGAGGTCAGAACCTCTCGGCCACTGGTGGGGCAATAAACATTTGAGTTACAACTTTAATCCTTTCGGGTCTGGTGTACTATTAATAGTACATGTCTGTAAATGGAGTATTATTTTGTTTTAAGAAATATTTTAGTTACTATTTACATATAGTAATGTTAGTATATGTCGGTGCATTTACCATATGACTTCATTTACGTTCAGATATTTAGTAATAGTAATTATTATTTTTGATTAATTCTCTTAGCGCCGTTTGCGATTCTTTTATTTAAAACATATATTTCACTCAATAAATTTAGAATAAAGGTTACTTTCCTGAAATAATCCTGTGTAATAAAACACAAAAAATATTAGAATGTCGTAATATAAGTTAAACCTTGTTGTAATACAATATTTTCGGAACATCTCCAAAAATTCTTCCTTCTATTGTCATATGAATATGAAATGTATAGTACGCAAAACAGCATCATTCATTATCTTTAAGACAATGACATATTCGTTAAATTCTTATTAGCCTATATGAATGGCTAGTGTTAATATTGCAATTAGCGTAAAAACAATATTTTCTAAAAACTGAAAAAAAATTCGGGTTATGCAGACTTTCTTAGTATTATTAAACAAGTTTGTACTTAACAAATATGTAATAATACTTTTCGTCATGTTCTTAAATCAAAAGGTATGAGGAAACGCTGAAAATAATTTATGGCCAGTGTAAAATATACATTATGTACACGTCCCACTAACATACACGCACAACGCTAAAAAGGAGAAAGAAGAAAGGAAATAAAACTTATTTTTACGTGTTCTATCCATAAAGTGTAAAGATAAGAGCAGCAAATACTCGATTTCGGGCATTAAAACGAGACAGAAGTAAAAGTAAAAATCATGTTTAACTTCTGCACAATTATTGATTTTCAATATTTGCATCAGCTGTTTTAGATCAATTGATATCTGAAGCCGTCTTTTGAAGGAGATTTAAAATCAATATGCACTATCATTTTCCTCCACTGTTAAAATAATAACACACGCTTTAACCGAAATTAAAATTGAAAGAACTAAACAATGGTCGTATTGTCAATAATTAAAAAAAACGAAACGATATAAAAATTCCCCAAAAAATATTAATTATAGATCTATAGAAATATTAACATATTTATTATTATTTATTTATTATATAGATTTATTTATTTATTTATTATATAGAAAAATTAATTATAGATTAAAGATCGATAATAGTACAAAAGTGGCCTCTGCAACAATCATCTAATATTAAAGTATATTGTTTCTACCCTTATTTAAAAAAGGAAAAAACTGTTCGATTACATAGTTTTTAGCTCACAGGCTATCATAGCCTGAGAGTTTATGTGCCCGCCCGTTCTGTATGTACGTTCGTACGTGCGTAACGCGATAACTCATGATAAAAATATCGGATCCACTTGAAATTTTGTATATAGGTATATCCTGATAAGGCGCTTCCCTGATTAGTTTTTGGTGTTCATTCGATATGTATAAGAGGGGGAACGGGGAGCTCATGCCCCTCCCCTTAATTGATATAAACGGGATTTTCATGCAGAATTAACAGTTTTCATTCAAAATTTAGATATAGGATCATTCTGATGAGGCGATTCCGTGACTGTTATTAGGTGTTCATTGAGTAAGTATAAACAGTTGGAACGGGGGTTCTAACGCCCCTCCCCTTAATTTATATAAATTGGTTTTTCAAGCAGAATTGTCAGATTTCGTTCAAATCTCTTAATAGTTTTGGAAGTTTAATGGTTAAGTATAAAAGAGGTGGATAACTCCTCTTAAATCATATAAATGCTAAATGGGTTTTTATTAAGAATTATCCGATTTGCTCTGAATTTTGAATATAAATTTTTTATATGATAAAGCATGTCCTTGATAGTTTACGAAGTTCAATGATTAAGTATAAAAAGGGGGGAAAGGAGAGAGCTGTTTCCCCTTCTTAATTTTTTTTCGAACGGAATTAACCCTTGAAAATACAAGGGTGTAATGTACAATTAGTATGCGTAGCCTGTGAGCTCAATGCCATCAGTTTAACTGGGCAATATTCTTTTTATTTAAATAATCTTCCTTAGTAATAAACACATTTGAAAGAGTAAAAAATTGGCTAATATGGCTAACCAACAATGAGCGGAAGATTAGTTATTAATTGTTTGACAAAACAATGCAATATTTTTATACAGATTCGGTAAAAATGTTAGACTTGCAATTTAATTCTTATGTCGCAAAAAGTATTCGTACCAAATATTAAAAATATAAAAAGATACAAGAATTTTTTTTTTCTAATTCAACATAATAATAACGGAAAATCCGATATCTCAGACTACACAGAATATCATACACAAAATTTAAAAATAAGTATCAAATAATTTTATCATTATATACTTTCAATTACGTGCTTCATTCGAATTTTTTTTTTTAAAATATTCTATTATGACTAATGTTGCGAAGTAACTCTATTTACGCTGGATGTTCTGATTTTCAGGATTTCCAAGATCCGTCCGAGGTAACCATTACGTATAGGAAGTTAAAAATCCCGATTTTTCTGGATTCATATATATAACTCCGTTTCGTACAACGTATTCGTAAAGTGCATCAAGTAGAATACATTCCAGTAAAACCTGTGAAAACATAATCTGTAGATAATCGAATTATTCTATGAATAAGCTGAAAGTAATAAAAAACCTATCTGCCAAGAAGGAAATCAGTCAAAGATATATATGTTTCTGGTGTTTATTATTTCTGTTTTGTACACTTTGTTCAATAAAATCTATGAAAAGGGAACTTGTTTAGAGCGGAATCCAGTCTTAGACGTAAAATCTTCATAGTGCCTACGGAAGGTATACCAAACAACTAAAATTTCACATTCAAAAATCTCTCCAAAACGAAATTTGTTTCGGCTTTCACACATTTTAATGCATAAATTAATTCGTGGGGTTTTTAATAGAATATAACTTACTAAGATGAAATTTTAACTTACTAAGGGAGAAACATTCCGTCTTAGAAAGGTTTTTGTCTTATCAAGTGTAATTGTATGATATTCCTCCAGTAGGGATCGCAAGTTTGCTATTCATAAAATTCCGTTATAGAAAGGTTAGTTTTTTCAAAAGATTTATACTGTTTTTTAATGTCCCGATTTAGAAGTCTTTGTCTTTATTTTATTGTTTTCTTGCCCCACTTTTGTGACTGTGAAGCTGGAAACACTAGCCATGATTGGAATTAGAATCTCTCAATCCGAAAAGATTGCAAATACAATTTTCTAATGCTAAAAGTTTTTTGAAATCGCAATTCCAATTTAAAGTAGCGATTCCGAAAAGGAGAATGCCTGCAAATGTGACGGCCAATGGGAATATTTTGAGTTGTAGTTTCTTTTTCTCATTTGGTTACCACGTGCCGAATAGTGACGGTAAAATTTTATCACTTAAGTTTGAAAATACATACAGCTAAAATCACGTCAACTATCTCCTCTCAACTATCCTACATTTTTTCTTTATAAAAGTATTATATTAAAATCCAGTAAATAAAAACTTAAGAAAAAAATTCTCTGTCAAACAAAAAAAAAAAAAAAAAAAAAAAAAAAAAAAAAAAATCCATAATGAAAGTAATACCATATCTACCCGCTAAGACATGCATAAAACAGAATTTGTTCCGGTTCTTGTGATTAGTATGTTTTCCCCAGGTTTTGCTGTAATATTTTTGTTAATGATAATTTCAATAACAATTAAGACTGTGTATTAAGAAATGAATAGAGTGTCTGTGAAATTAAAAAAAAAAGGAACATACCAGAAGAATCAGAAGAACAAACAGGAAACTTACCTAAAATAAAGAGAAATATTGTTTAGTAAAATAAAAACACACATTCATACAATTTGATAAAACTTAAACATTTATGTAAAAAAAAAAAATAAATAAATAAACCTTTGTAGAAAAAAAAATTGAACAGATTGCATTTGTTATAAATACTAATAAATATTTGTTTGTGGGGGAAATAATATAGATTTCACCGATTTTAATTGTCAAATTAATCATTTCAAATTTACCCTTTTACGCTTTGAAGCATGAAAACACATTAGCATTTTCTATGAAACATATTTCCAAGATTCGCAGCCGCAAAATTAACTTTTTTCTTCTTAGCATATCTTACTGTTTAAAATAATGTATCAAATAAATATGTTTTGTATCAAATAAATATTTCATTCACTCAGAATTCTGTCTCGTCTACCGCTTTTATTGTTATGTTAAACTAAACACTTTACCATGAAATAGATATTTTCAGTGTAAACTAATTAGCACTAATTGATGATATCACTTTATCAGTTACAATACCATCATTTGTATACAGTTAAAGAAAGATCGTGAAGAAATGAATAATACTATTCAAACTTACCAAACTGAAATGTAGAAAAACGGAAAATATGATACATGCGGTTTTATTATCGTATAAGGCTTTTTATTACTATATATTCAACTAAATACATTTGCAAGAAATAGAAATTTTCGGTGTAAACAAATTAGCACCAATTAATGATAACGCTTTATCAGTTATAATATTAATTATTTGCATACAGTTGAAGAAAAGATTGCACAGAATAAAAATTAATAAATAATATTCTAAATAACCAAGCAGAAATATTGAAAAACGAAAAATATGATGATACATGCGGTTTTATTATCTCATAATCTTAATGCAAAAATTGTGCGACTGTTTGCTTTTTTATCCAAATTTTCTGTCAAAAATAAGGCGCGTAAAATACGCGAGAACTCAAATTACACAAATACGAAGAATTCTTATGAACCTTTGAATATTAAGGAAATAAATGAAGAACCAAATAATAAGAAGACTATCCCGGCCACCTATATATAAATCTTAAAATAAGTGAAAGATAACTATGAATATTAATATGAAATTCCTTGATTTTTATATTTTATTGAAATTTTTAACGTGAGATATTGACGCTTTGCGCATAATTTTGCATTTAATAAATAGAAAACAGTTCACTTAATATTTTATAAGAGATGAGAGATAGTTTAAGGGTACTTAGCATCCCTTGAACTTATAAATACTAATAAAGATATACTTCTTTAAGGTTTTAAAGGCAAGTCAGATTTTACAAATAAACTTAGCTTGAGAACTGAACACTATAAACTACGCAAGTAACTGAAAAATGTAAAGTTAACTCACAAACGTTAATTATATTATTTACACTATTATAATTTACATTAAAGTATCTGAGGTCTTATTCCAATACCAAATTAAAGAAATATTTATATCACTATAAAAAGTTAATAAAATTAAGAAAAATAAATTTTCCTTGTTTTTACTCATAAATTGTTTCTTATTTATGTGTAAGGTATTAAAAACATTATAATCCTATTTTAAATATAAAATTTAAGTTAATTTTCAATTTATTTCTAGCTTTATAATGGCTAATTCCGAAGCTGCCTTTCTCAAGTTGTTTTCCTAGCTTAAAAAAATAATAATTACTTTCAGCTCAAATTTAACTAAGTTTTAGAAGGCAAGCTTGAGTATGACTTATTATTCTTTTAACATTGTTTGAATCTATTTATTTAGAAAACTGAGGAAGTAACAGCATCAAAAATTATATCTAATAAATAAATAGTGTGAAACGGATGCAAGTGAAATAAAGAGAAAAAAATAACAATAATCAACCACTGATTTAAATGTTATTAAAAATTAAGGGAATGCGTAAAGTATTTCTACAGCTTTTATTTGTACCGTTTATGTTTTACTGGTGTTATGGACGCTCGCAAAACATATTTACTTAGGAAAACACATTAGTCACAGGAAAAAACGAAAACTAATGCTAAGTCTATGGGAGCGTTATTTTCAAATATTTCGCTTTAATTTGAATATTTTTAAATGATACTTTCCCCCTATAGGATAGCTGAAGACCATCCACAACCTGGCTAGTATTTACTTTTCAGATTTTGGTTTCAGATTTAAAAGAAAAAAAAATATATTTACTTTTGGTTGTGAAATTTAAAACTATCCTAATATAAATAAACTATAACCAAAATTTAAAAAAGTTAAAACTAGCCCGGTCGTAAATTGACCTCAACTATACTATGCAAAAAGAAAAAATATATAGATTAAAATCAAAGCAAAAAATAAAATATGAAAAGAAAAGTAACTTGTGCCCATTTTAAAATAAGCAATTGATTTACGTTCGAACATTACAGTTATCCCATTTAAAAAAAATAAATATGATTAAATATTTACAACATTTTTTAAGCTATTTCATTTATAATTTAAACTACCTTTAAGCTCTCTTCGAAAGCTTGCTACATGCTTCTCGTTTAGCAGAAAATACTCCATTCAAAATGTCGATGATCAATGAATGGTACAATATTAAACATTAAAGGGCAATTAAAGCACTCATATTTGCCCTAATTGACCCTAAATTTTATTAACAATCGCAATTCAAGAACAAAAATTCTGTCCATTCTATTATCATGCTTTATTTTATACTCCTTCCATCCGAACACTAATTGAATCTTTTCAATGTTTCGACAGCAAAATAAATAAAACCATGAATTGCTCAATATTTCAAATTTCTCACAAAAAAAGTCGTTTGAAGATGAACTTTAAATGTCAAATGAAATTAAATTTCCAAGGAAAGGGGGAAAATTCCGAATCATCCACTAATTTGAATTAAAAACTGCTAACGCACTTGAACTAAATGAAGTCTAGACATTCCTTAATGATATATTATACATATTTAAAAAATCAAAAAAATACTGAGGAGAAATAGTTCAAATTAATATGAAATTAAATAAGATAAAAAAAGAGCAATTGAATTTCGTAGTGAAATTTTTGGTGACATATACAGAACATGAGTTATGACATCAAGCTTTACGCGTATTTCTCAGCCTACAACAGTTTTAAAAAAATCGAAATTAGAATATCACAGGGTCGATAACGTTATTCGAAAGGTTTTTAAACCTCTTCTCTTATAAGTAAAAATAAAAAAAGTTTCAGAAAATCATATATTTTTACAGAATTGTTAAGCATTAGAAACCAAATACGAAATGGGTTTGAGTTTAATATATAATTTTCGTTGTTATTAAAGTAAGCATATAATTTTTGGTATTATTTTACTATTACCTCCTGATTGAGTTTAGACTTCATTTAAATAATGTTGAAACAAGTCATGACGATTATTCTTGTTATTCCAGAGTTTTCTCGAGATAATTTTTATCAATATGTACAAGTAAGAGTTAATTCGGAAATTGACTAGATAAAGAGTTAAATAAAAGTTGAATCGCCAATATTTCAAATTTCATTACTTGATCAAACAAACTGTTTATCGAACAATCCCGTTTGATCCAATTATGAAATCATTGTCTTTTATGCATATATGAAAATTTCAGATATTTATACTCAGAAACGAGAGAAAAGAATAGTTTGCCTCCTATAATTTGACGAGAGTTGATTGCTAAGTTACAGTATCCATTACATAAATTACATTCCTCCGGAAATGGGAAACAGGATAAAAGACCAGCTTTCCATTTCCTAGTATGCAAGTAAGATTCAGTGAAAGATTAAACAAATATGATAATTCAAGATTATGACCATTAAAGAAATGGTTCATCTGTTTAGAAATTGTTTTAGACTAATTGAAAATTTTATAAAGAGTAAAAAAACAATTGCTTTATGACTGTCAGAAAGTAAGTTTGAATTTCAGAACAACCTTAACATCGCAATGGGTAAATTTCTCAGACATAAAGCAATCTAACAAGTCATTTAACCATTTACTAACATACCAATTTTAGGCATTAGTTTTAGATCTATCAAAATTGGTATGTTAATAAAAAAAAATTGTGAATGAAGCATTATAATTATAAATATAGTTATCTGCAGTTCTTGATACTTTTAAACTCATTTTTGTTCGGAATCTCATAAAATTGGCAAGTGTTATTCAGAAACTAAGCAAACAAAAAAAGTTTTCCATTCTTTTACTTTTTTATATATATATATATATAAGCGCAAAAGATCCTTAAACAAATAGTATCTAAGTTGACGTTTTGAACCAAATTTCTTACGCGAAAGAAAATAGAAAAAGAAACATGTCGTCACGTGACCATAACTGCTTATAACAAGATAAGTAATTTATTTATTTTTAAAAATGGAAAACTTATTTCGTTTTCAAATCGTTTCTATAGTCAGACTGTACGCCAATTTTACGCCTTTACATTTAAAAACGAGTCAGAAAATGTGTCAAAGCTCCGCGTTGTTCAGCAGGGTATTTGAGGACCCCTTTAACTACTATGTCTCAAATATAAGTATAACATAGGGTGATAGAACGGACGACATGGTAAAAGGCTAGTAATGGGTGATAACGATTGTCGATCCTCTCGATTGTATGCGCACTTCGATTATTTTCGATTGTGTCAAATATTTCACCGTAACTCCATTTATAACCAACTGCTTTTATACGATACCCGATCAAATCTTATCAAGAATCATGTACGGGTGAACTGGAATAAATCAGCGTTAATAAGGTTTGATTATTAAGTTATTGTACTATAATTAGTAACAGATTTCATAATATAACTTTTTGAAAACTTCGCATAATGATCTCCTCCAATTGAAATTGTAGGAAAAAAAAAAAAAAAAGAGTGGAAAGTATAGGAGCAAACTACATTACAGCATCTATCTTTTTTCATTATATTTTGTTTAGCTTCAAAAGAAAGATGCAGAAGACGATTTTTTTTGTAAAGCCCATCTAGCATCGCAATGTTAAATTTGTACTCTTGATCGGTTTTTTTATTTCATCAGTTTTTGTTGCCACGTATTTATTAAATACTACTTTATAAGCATCTACTTTAATAAACAGGGTATCCACTCTCAATGGTGGCCAATGGCTCATTCATAAACCATTAATCATATAGTTCCAGTTACAAAAATATTTTAAATGAGGTAAAGAAATTTGTTAAACGCGATTTGGGCCAGTAAAATTATTTCTTAAAAAATTACGAAATTTAAATTTTTATACGGTCTCCCGGTCCTATAAGTTACACTTAGTAAAATATATGTGTTACAAGTTACACTGACAAGTAAGACAAAAAAAAACTCCCGTTCACGTAACCTAAAATTGACAGAGTTATGAAATTTTAAAAGTGCATGATTTACATCACTTTCTTGCGTTGAAAACAAATGAATTCGCCAATGATTTGAGGGATCGCATGCTAAATGCTTACCATAATCGAAGAACTTTGAAACCGAAAATTACCTTCAATTTTAACCATCAGGATTTTTTCATAAATCATAAATTGTCATAGTTAAAAGATAAAAAAAGGATACTATTAAATAGAGGAGATAGCTGTGTTTTTAACTTTTGATATTTGGTTTTTGTGTACTTTTTAGCACTGAATTTCAAAGTTATCTTCGTTTTTAGATCATCAAATCAAAATTTTGTCAACCGCAAATATCAAAGTTAAAATATAGCGAAAATTTAATACTTTAAAAAAGATGTAAAACTTGTTTTATTAAATTTTATTTAATTCAATAATTTATTCATTTTTTTGGCTTATGCTGAGATTAATACATCTAAACAGCTGAAAGGTGTAATGAGGTGGGGGAGGAGGTCCAATTTTAACTTTGAAATTTATAATTTGCGAAAAATCCTAACGCGATGATTAAAAATGACGGTCCTTTTCCGTTTCAGCGGTAAAAATGAACAAAAAATAATTATCAAAAGTTAAAAACATATCTATTATATAATATCAAATTTTCGCTTTTTTCTTTTTTTAAATTTAAAATTTATTATTTGCAAAAAATCTTTACGTGGTGGTAAAAAATGAAAGTCAATTTCAGATTCAGCTGTACATAATACATAAGATTCAATTATCAAAATCTAAAAACATGACGTAACCCAACTTTTGCAGACTTGTGTTATTTAATAACATTTTAAAAAATATATAATATTATAGGTAGTTAATTTTCATTATTTTATTTAGCAAATTTTTTTTTCTTTATGTTTATTACAAACCATATCCATTATTACGAATTACACCATTACCATATCTACTGAATTTGTGAATGATCTTGCAACAAATGATTTACAACAAAAAATTTGCTTCAAATTTAAACAGCTATTGCTTGATCAATTTTAATTGTTGAATATCGGGACTTTTTGAGTTACTTGTCAGTGTAACACCATTTTACTAAGTATAACTTATAAAACCGGAAAACCGTATAAAAATTTAAATTTCGTAATTTTTTAAGGAATGTATTCATTGACCCAAATCTCTTTTAAAATATTTCTTTACCTCATTTAAAACATTTTTGTAAACCGGAACTGTGTGCCTATGACTAACGGTTTAGGCAATCAGGAATTGGTTACCGTTGAGAGTGGACACTCTATGTAAAGCAATGACTAACTGTCAATTGTCCAACGATTCGATTGTAAATCCTGAGAAATAATCGATGATTTTTTTTTTTACGATGACAATTTTTTTTAATTGTCAAATATTTGAGAATCACAACATCACTTGTGACGTCTCTGACATAGCAATGCAGTAAAATCAACGGACAGAGATGCATTTCCACAATCCGCGTATGCATAAAGATTTCAGATAATGTCCGAGAGATACAAATTGTTAACACCCTCATCCTATGACAAAGCACGGCAGTAAGAATTATTTTTGCATTCAAAATTTAAAAGAATCAGAATCCTATTATCTTTGGTCTGAAGTTTAAGTGATTTTTACGATACCCCCCCCCCCCTCTCTTACAAATAAACAAGATTTTGGACTTTTTGAATTATATTTATTGGTATTCCCCTTATAAGTTTATGTTTTTGTGCGCAAAATAATAATAATAATAATAATAATAATAATAATACGTCTTGGATAAAGGAGAATACCTAAAGGTGCGCGCCGTGAACTTGCAATCGGGCAATTGCTTTTCTCAGATTCAAGCATCTGGAAAAAAAAGCTCCACATTTTTAAAGGATCGATTTCTCTGGCGCTTAATACAAACATTTAATTCTGATTTTTTTTTTTCTGTTTTGAAAAATGGTGGTCATTGGGGAAAAAAGGTTTCTTTTCGGCCTTTTTTTTTGGGGGGGGGGGGGGCATTTTACGAGCTAGAAAAGAATACATATGAAAATTATACTTGTCGGTGGTATAAGCTCTAGAAAAATCTAATAATAATTTAAAAAAGAAGGAATTCTGCCCAATAGTTATTGAGGAAAATGGTCGTTCTGTTTGAAAAACAGGGTTTTCAGAAATAATAGTTTAAAGTTTTACCACAACGTTATGTTCAATGAGCAAAACAGATTATAAGGAATTGGATAACATGGAACTGCTTTAGGGCAACGATCTACACACTTGAGAGATGCAAAAATTGTATCGAAAATTATGACCCAAAAAAGTAGATCCCTCTCCCCCTAATTGAGAAACGGAATGTAGCGTTGTTATAAAAACAATGCTACATTTAAGTACGCAATTTTTTAAAACAACACCAGTCTTATTTGAAAAACGTTTTGCTACTTAGACAGTCGTAAAAGGACTTGTATCGCTATGAAACTCAAATAGATAGCTGAAATAAACTGCAATATTTTCCTATTTGATAATATTTATCACAAAAGTTTAACTTCTTGATAGGAGTCAGTTTAATGGATTTCAAATATCCTTTTTTTTTCAAACCCTAAATTTTATCAAACTATGAAATAAAGCATTTAAAAGTTCAAATAAATTTCAGCATATTACCTAACTAAAAGTTCTCTACATGTTTTCACCTATCCTTTTACCAAAGAAACATTTCTATTTTTCAGAACGAGAAAAAAACATGGGAATTGACAATACAGCATGAATATTTTAAATTAGTAAGTTGAAATTTTTACGTGGAATCTCGGAAAGCGAGTTTTCTTTCTTCCTTTTTTCTTTCTTAGGCCATTTATGAATCTTTCAGGGTTATATACTTAAAATTCCATAGTAACAAGAATAACGATTGTTCCCTTTCTGTGTAAATACTAGAATGTAGTGATATTTTTGAAGAGTATGCATATTGGTAGAAACTGTGCACGTTTCATTACCTGAAATGAAGGCTATCTATACATATAATAAAACAGTAGGACCCGGTGTGTCTGTACATTGAAGATAATTGACAAAAATGGAGTCAGGGCGATAAAAGAAAACCAATGAAACACAAAAAAAATTTTTTTGAATTTTTTGTCTGTCTGTCTGTCTGTCTGTCTGTCTGTTTGTTCGAGGTTATCTTCGTAACTACTGAATGGATTTTTATGCGGTTTTCACTAATGAAGAATGCACACTCCCGGGCAGTGTATAGGCTTTGTTTCATCAAAATCGGACAACAGACAAAAAAGTAACAAAAAGAAACAAAAGAAACTATTAGGTGCGCTGCTCACGTTTTTTAGTACATAACGTTTTTTAGTACATATAAAATCCAATAGATGTCACTGTGCGATTTTAAAACGCGCTATCGTTATGTTTTCGCCAGTCTACTTAAGTATGAGAAAGTTTCAAGCTGGCTGTCGTTCCATGTGGTTTAGTCGGTAGAACGTCAGTGCGCCATACTGATGGCCCGGGTTCGATTCCCAGCATGGAATTTTTTTTCACTATGTTGGCATTAACGCCTATAAGCAATTAAAAGAATTTGAAATATTGTATTCAAGGCGAATTTTCTCTCTGGGAAAATTTCCTTGCATTAATATGTCAGTGTAATTTTTTTTTCGATTTAATTTTTTTTTTCGAAACTTTGTTTTTCTTAAAAAATTACAGTAAATATTTGATATTTCCCAACGTTTTTTGAATGATCGACTTGCTTTTTTTTTTTTTTTAATGTATGTCTGAACCTTATCTAACTACTTCTTCAAGATTTCTTTAGATAAACCGACCAGCGTAGCGGGCGAAGGCCGCTAGTCTTCATATAAATTTACACGTCTGGATGCATTTTGAACGTCAATCGCGAAATAATTTTAACTTCCAAAAACGCATATTAATGTAATGTGCAATTTAGTCTTCACAAAATTAATAGGCCATTAGGATGACGAAGAATTTTCAGAAGAAATGTAACGCAATATTTTTTTATTATGAATTTGCAGGTGGGTTGTAAGTAAAATTAAATGGGTGGGAGCTTGAGTGGTAACTATAGTGTCTGGTATCTTTTTTTTTTTTTTCCTTTTCCATCCATTTTAATAATGTTATTATGATTTATTTTTAATGTCTTATTCCATTTTATTTTGTTTTATGTGTGTTGTTAACCTCAAATTCATATTATTTAGCTTTTCATGGCTAATGCTAAGAGGAAACCACACACATTAATAATAGTTCTATAGTATTTGGGGTCTGGCGAGTCTAATATAGTTTTGCAAATTCCAAATGCTCCTTTTAACTCAATTTTTGCATTTTTTGTTGATAAATATTGTTTTACAATTAAAATTTACATATAAACTTTATAAAAACGTTGCTGGATAGTTAAATAAATTTTCTGGGTGGTTTGGACAGTGAAACTGCTCTAATAAAAATACCGATCGTAGTAAATATAGTAGTATACTTTTTAACGAACCGTAGTTTACAACGAGGCATATGTTTCTTAAACTGTTTACGTTGATTATGGGTTATCAACAAATCGGCTGTAAGATTAAATTTGTTGGATAAACCATATGTTAGAAGCCAAAAAAAGGACTGAAGCGGGCTTGAATCAAATAACATATACTATGTAAATAATCATGATATTCAATAGTGGAAGACAGACGAAGAATTGCAAGATAATTTTGTATATGGAAGACAGATTAGAGAAATGTGAGAATAGTACAAAAATATATATAATGTTAAAGCAAAAATAACTATACGTTGAAAAATTTTAAATAGTAAATTAATACTTAGTACATAACATTGTTCCAAATTTCATGACATTGGTTTATTTTTCGAAAATTAAAGCAGGAAATTACAGGCAGACATAGGCGTTAGTTTTCGATCATGGATAATAACGTTAGTTTTTGATTTTGGATAATAAAACAATAGATAATAATAGATGGATAATAATAATAATAATAATAATAATAATAATAATAATAATAATAATAATATATATATAAACAGGCTCTTATAATATGTTTTTTAGTGGATATTACTGTTTACGCAAATACCAAATAGGTGTTCCACTCACTTTTAATTATCCCCCATCTTACAAAATTAATTTTAAAAACATAATCAAGTAAACGAAACGGCCAAATTTAAACATAATTATAAAAATCAAAAATGTACCAAATGTGATTCATTTAAACGATGGTACAACAGGATCTTTAACTATTTAAAGATACTTATGCTAGATACTATAGGTACTAGGCATAACAGCTCCGGTACAAGATACACTGAAAAACATATCGAGAATACATCTGCATAGACAAGAAAACTTGTAAAGTATTTAGGTAAAGTTTTATCTTCTATTTTAAGTTAACCGAATGAAACAACACTTCCTTTTCGAGACTAGTAAACTTTCTTTCAAATAACCAATGGCTCAAAGGGTCAGAGCAGGGCTATTATAATACAGGAGTCTGAGATCAAAGGGTTCCGTATGTATGTATGCCTCTACCTGAGGCTATCCCTGCATAACATCGTGGCCGGAACTGGCACTTGTCTAATTCTAATGCAACTAGATTAGTTCTACATCCGTGTTTAATCACGGCCAACTACTCGGCCGTGGTCTATTCCTCTCCCTCTCTCTTTCATATACTCTCTCTCGCGTTTTTCTCCACACACACGTCTCCAAACATATGGTATTTTTGAGAGGTAATGATAAAGACCTTTTCCTACCTTTTATTTTATTATTAAAAATAAGTGAAACAAGAATTATATCTTAAATGTCCAGCAGTGTTGAATTCAGACATTTTTCTCCGGGAGGGATTTTTGTGGCTCCAGGGGGGACATTATGGATTTACGGGGGGAAATTGCAATTTTCTACCATTGAAAGCACATAATCTCAAATTTTTCAGGGGGGGGGGATTTCATTGCTCCGGAGGTGAATGTCCCCCCGGGCCACCCCCTGAATTCAACACTAATGTCCAGTTCAACTTCTAGCGCTGCTAAATTCAGATATTTTTCTTATAGAGAGATTTCTGTGGCACCGGAATGGGACATTATAAAATTTCGTGAAAGGAGCTTTGCGTTTTTGACCTAGAATGGTACATTTCTGTGCTACGGGAAAGAAAGTTCCTCCCCACCCCCCCCCCCACCCCCTTCAATTAAGGGCTAGTCAAATCCATCGCATACTTCAAGTGAGTTGAATATTGTATTTATAAGACATCACTATAGAATGAGATGCAAGCAAAATCAATATAAATGATGAATTGCGATGCTTTGACTGATTTAGGTATGTACATATAGATAGATAGATTGGTTTGGTTTATTTTATTTTGTGGCGGCTGATTATCTATTCGAGGGATATAAGCCTAAGGGAAGTGCCCTTCGTGGGAGGTCTTTCTAAGGGAACCTAACCCGTATTTACGCAAGGTTTTCCAAGACATATAGATATAAAAAAACAGACAAAGTAAAAAAAAAAAAAAAAAAAAAAAAAAAAACTAGGAAACAGGAATTCTGTTCTTTCAGAATTAAATGTCATCCCTGATGAAATATGTGTATTTTATATACAGAAAGTACAAAAAATATTTCGGTTTTAAGATATAAAATACACGGTTTTTTATATAAAATGACGTCTTATGCATTCGTTGAAAATTTCACAAGTATACAAATACATATGACGTCACTATCGCAGAATGATATACAAAACTCAGCAAAAAGTGTCGTCATTCAAGAAACACGACTCCCCTCCCCCCCCCCCAAAAAAAGGGGGTATTTAATTATTCTTAAGCCTTTATTTGTAACATTGATATGAAAACTGTAAATTAAAGCACTTTATAACGGCTCCATATTTTATCAGAAATCATTCATTTGTATTTTTCAAAATTCTGAAAAAAAAATTGACTTTACCAATAGTCCATTTTAGAACGCCAGATTCACATTAGTTTTCAACAAAAAACATGAAAAAATTTCAAAAATGCTTCATCAAAACACAGAACTAAATAGATGTGATAAAATATATACAAATGCTTTCCAAAACTAAAAATACTAAAAATTAAAATGATAAAAAGGTAATCCAAGCGCTTTCCACTAAACTTAAGCCTTTGTCAAGGAAAAGAAAATTGACAGAGCTTGAAATAGCTTTTTATCCTGTTCTCATGTATATGGTTTGAGCCATTCATTAGAATTACTATACAAAAGACGGTTTTATATACCTACTAATTAAGTGGATCGTAAAAAAAAAAAAAAACTTTAAGGTGTTTCGGGTAAATATTAAAATTTGGGAACCGCTAATCTAGTAATTCAAATTCCACCCCATCAGAGAGCTTCAGAAATACCTGCTAGAGAAAAATGTCGGAATTTAATACTACTTCTTTCTCAAACATCGATGTATGCCGTGTTCCTTTCTGCAAAGATTTTTTTAAAACTTAACAAAAATAAATGTAATATAAATGTGTGCGCATAATGTAACTCTCGTCAACAATGAAATAAATACACTTTAGAACAATAATTTAAGCTTCTTTACCACGTGAGCTTCTTTATCAGATATTTCAAACCGCACAATTTGAGAACAACAAATATAATATATTCATACATATATGAACAATGCTTTAAAAACATATCGCATGTGCTCTTAAAGATTCCCGGATGAAATGTAAACAAAACAGCATTTTCAAAAAAGCGCTTTTGCAGTTTTATCGTAGATACACAGGTTGAAAATAAAGATGATGTGGCGCCACCTATCAATTGAAAGTAACAATATAAATACTATTTCTATCAATGTCAAATGACAGTTTTAAAAATTTTGATTCATAGTTAATTTTTTTGTAATTTTTAAATATAAAAAATTTAAAATTCCTTTTAATATATTGAATAATTCACTTGGATTTGTTTTGATTAGATGGAGGAAATATCCCCCCCCCCCCGTTACACATTTGTCATCAAAATTTCGAACAACTTTTAATTTTTATCTATTTATTCATAAACAACTATTTTATTATAACTGTAATTCTGAACAGATGAACAGTTTTTTTTAAACTTATCTATAAATGTGATAAGTCATACAACAAGATTGACTGACTATTATTATTTTGCTCGAAAAACTGAAGAAAAAAAAAGTTCAATTTCGACAAAAATTTATGAAATATTCTCCACGAAATGTACATAAAATGCTCAAGATGAAGTTTTACAATTTTTTAAATGCAAAAGCCACAACAATAAGCCTGTCTAAATCCTATTCATTAAATTTTAAAATTCTGTATTCTGCTTTAAATGCAGAAAATCTTAAAATCTATCAACCGAAATATGTATGCTACTCTCAAAATATTATGATGTATTTTATCACACCTGCTTCACAAAGAGAATTTTTCTGACACTATTATGAAATCAATTGTATAATTAAAAGCGTAAATATTTCAGATACCCTCGTTTTACGCGCTAAACAACCGAAACCGAGCAGAGTTTCTAAATGTTGCTATCTTGTTAACTAATGACAACTTTTTCGTGATTGTTGTCTTTTCGGAAGTCGGTTTACAGCAGCCATTTTAAAAAAAAATTCAGGAGGGAAACGAATTTTTTTTCCCTGGAACATCGGTAAGAATATGGTCAAAATTATATATTTATGTTTCAAAATACTTTCGTAAATAGTAAGATTGGATTGGAGAACAGCATTAATTATATGTATTAAAGAAAGTTTTACCGCACATATATTTACATATTCGTTTATGGATCTACTTTGTAATGCCCACCTTCATATCCAATAGTTTGAGCGTCGGCTATAGTACAAATGGGGCGAGGTTCTAATCCCGACTCCTGCATGGAAGTGGTAGTGGGTCCGAATTTGCTTTGCGGCTATTGTCAAACCTGAATATGATATATTCTTAATTTTTAATTCATTTTTGTCCGCAAATGCATGAAATTGCCAGGTGTTCTAATTCAAAAACTATTTAATCGAATTGTTTTTCCATTTTTCGATAAAGGGAAAGATTTTTCGGAAAATAGCATCCATCAGCATTGCGTTTTGAATCAAATTCCCTTTGAAACAGCGCAGAAGAAAAAAAAACTACCATCCCGAGACAATTTTGATAATTCAAGTTGTAATTCATTTATCGGAAATAGGAGAAAAAAATTCTGACCAATTAAAAATTCCTTCAAAATCATAGCTGCAGATGTTATGTTTGAATGTTTAAAAATAGGCTAGAAAATTTCCCATTGTTGAGCAGGAATGTCTTTTTTATTTTTTAGAACATTTTTAACGACTTTTTTTAGAAGAAAGGCGTGGACTATTTAGCCTTCTTGTGCTAAAGATGATCGTAGGGCCCTGAACAAACGAAACCAACCTGTCATGTACATTTAAATATAATCAATTTTGGATTAAAAGAAATGTATTGTTGTGTTGTTTAAAACATCAATAGAGAATGGATATGCCATTTTAAACAATAAACTAGGTGACAGTTAAGCACATAACATTTTATCGACAGTAAGTGAAATGACCCTGACCCCTGACCCCTCACTTAAAAAATATCTTATGTTTCTTCCGACGATGAAATCTTGTTAATTTGTTTTACGAAACTATTTGCAACTTGTAACAACTTTCTGCGAAAACCTTACTTGAATTACACATCAATTATTACAAGTCTCAATAAAAGCAGAAACGCATATTGCAAGATCATCATCATTTATGTTGCGAATACTTAGTCCTAAAAATAGTGTAACTGAAGACACGTAATTTTACATTTATTTACATTCATTCTTAGTTCAATTATAATTTGTGACATTGTATTTCTGGGCGTATCACATGTTTTCAATGTATATTTTAGAATCTGTTAAAAATTGTAACTCGGGGGGGGGGGGGGGGTTAAGGATATTGCCGAATAAAATGTTTATTTAATGATTACTTTGTTTTAAAACCTAGAAACCAGACTCTTGACAGCTACAGCACAAACAGTAACAATAAAACATTATTCCGTAAAATTATTGAAATTTTCGTGAAACATTTGTTTTAACAACTTACGCACGGATTAAAGAAATTTTAATAAAGTCCGATGTAAAATGATAATAAATAATTATTTATTCATGCATTTCATAAGTATTTAAGAGGATTAGATCTATTTTTACACCCTATTTTACATAATTAAAGGGATTTCCAAAGTACACTGTGCCCTATAAATGTATGGCTAGCTATACCTATACAATGCTGGAACTTTTCATTGATCTGTTTTGAAAGGGGAACTGAAACAGGAAATAAAAAGAAAAGGAATCAGCTGTTTGATCAAAATAAACAGCTGACTAAACAGTGCTGCCATCTATCAGTTATTTCATTACAAAATTGTATTAAAATATTTTCTAAAGTTGATAATCTTTTGAAGCATTATAACTCTAAAATAGAGGAAAAATGTTTAGAAAAGACAAGTAATGATTATTTTCTATGTAAAATTCATAACAGAAACAAAAACTAAAATAATAATACAATGTGCAATAGAAAAAGTTTCTTTCATAATTCATATTGAATACATAACGTTACAAGCATAATACACAAGAAATGACTGCATTTTAGATTTTTAAAATGAAATGCAGCACGATTAGTGATAATTTTGTGTTTCTGTTTTTGTTATTTAAAAAAAAAAAAAAAAAAAAAATCATAGAAGCTGCGATCAATGATCCAAAAAGTAAACACTTCCATGATGATCTAAAATCGAAAGAATAAATGATTTATTTACATATAAATAGGAAACCACGTTCTTTTTAATCCTGTGAGTGTTATAAAACTGTGATTTTATTCCAATTGTTATAAAAATTTATATTTAATTATTATTTCTGCAAATATAATATAATTACACAAGACGATAATTTCGTACATGTACATACATTTAAACGTACTTAAACAAGGTGACCTTTCTCTTTTCTTTCGTTCTTGATAAAATCTTTTTTTAGACAGAACATATTTTGTTTAACAAAACAGGTTTGTTTTCTGCATTTAAATTAACTGCAAGTCAGCATTTACATTCGAAGACATCTCAGTATAAATATCAATAATACTGATATAAAAGCATAAAAGTAATTTCCGAAAAATAGACCTGTTTTGAAAATTTTGATTTTTTAAAAATATATAATTTTTGCATTAGAAATTTTAGTTGTAAAAGTTTAATAGTATCGAAAAACAAATTTATAGTCCCAAACGGTATTCTGACCAGGGTGTGATTTAAAAAATACATTAAATATTTTCGTTTTTGTCGACCCGAAAATTATAATAGTAAAAACTAAACGATCAGCATAGCATAAAAATCTAAATATCCAAATGTACGGCCGACATAACAAGCTTTTAGGTAAGGCAAAAAATCTATCCCACCATCACCGAACCTACACCAACATCCTCTTTCTAATCTGACATATTATGCATGCACAAATGCGAAAAAATTTGGTTTTGGTTTTGTTTATGCCGGCCAATTATCTACGCTTGGGACATAGGTACTAATGGGTGGGATGCCCTCCGTGGGGGTTCTTCCTAAGGCAACCTAACCCGTATTTATGCAAGGAAATCCAAGGTTCGAAGAAAACCACGGAAAACTCCAAACGTTTAGGCCGACGGTCGCGATTGGGTTCGAACCCAGCACCTACCGTCTGCCAGTTTCGAGGTCAGAATCTCGCGGCCACTGGTGGGGCCAAGTACGAATAAGAAAAAAAAATGTAGCATGAAGAAATGGTAAAAAAACAATCAGATAAAAACTTGTCCAAAATTAGTAGAATCAATGCCCAAGTGATTATAGATTGTTTTCAATCTAAAGAATATGCAAGTGTTAACAATGTTTGTTTATTTTGAATAATTCCTATTAGGTAGACTTCAGAAGAAATTAAACCTCTAACATTCTATCTTATGCAGAAATTTCTGAAACATATTTGTAGATTTACGCTGATTATGAGCACTAGAATCCAAAAACCACTCCCAGGTCAAACCTTTATCTATCTATCTATATCACTTTTTTGTGGACACGATAACTTTAATAATTTTGAACAAATCTGCTCCAAACAGATGCATAAAATTAAGGGGTTAATAATCTTGGTCAAGTTTGTTAATGGCAAAATCGGACCAACGGGGTGGAAATGAGGAGACTTTTTATAAAAACAGAAAAAACCCACAGCATCTTAATTATGATACATATCAAATCAGTTTAAAGTTATTATTATATCTAGGAAACGGACCAAAAATTTATGTACGACAGATTTTTAATATGATTAAAAACTGGCTGAAGGGAGGCAAAAAATAGGATTTTAAGAAGAAAAATTCGCAACTTCTAATAACGTTTCTTGACTTTCAAACATTCCTACTTCGTAAATACACTAACATGTATCTAAACTAATTTTTTAAGTCGATTTCAAATCTAGTATCAGTTTTATTCTATCACGTCTAGTATTTGAAAAAAAAAAGTTAACAATTATTTTATTTGAAAAAAATATATAAAGCACTTTTTATACTATTTTGAAATGTAAACAAGCAAGTTAGAATATATTCTGCTACTTTGATTTTTTTTTTCAATTATACCCATTGGTGATTTTTTCTTGATAGGAATCTGACACCTTTTTGCTCTTTTGAGAATGATGTACATACTCCTAAGAAGCATTTCATATCAATCTTGTTTTAATATTATACAAAAGAAGAAATTCATTTTTCTCAAAAAATAGAGATGATTTAACAAATCGTATTACAAATTTGAAATCAGTATAAAAATCTAATTTAGAAAAACATTACATCAATTATGTAGCAGCAACTTTAAAATAAGTAACTAATAAATAAATGCTAAGAATACGCATATTGTGGAATATAGCTGAAGCAAATTCTTCATTAGTCGTTATTTAGAAAAGGTAATTCAAATGACATTTATTGTATCTAAACTTTCCATAAAATGGCACAAAATCTTAACTTTGCATAAATTAAAATATACAAATTTCTCAAACACTGGACCGCATACAGAAAAACGGAAAGCTTATTCTGTCCAGCGTAATAAGAGAACAGTTTCGTGTGAGTGCTTTAAAAAGGAGTTAAGTAATAGTACTTAAAAGATAAGATGGTGCTTTATAAAGCGAAACTTTCTTTTACAAGTGCAGTGCGACTGCATTACCATGATATCTTCCATTTGCATGGTTAACAATTGAAATAAATTGGTTGTTTCCTTTACATGATGTTCTTAAAGATGAAAGAAAAAATGTTACAAATCGCATTATCTTTCTCGAAAACTCATAATAATAATAACAATAATAATAATACAAAAATCACAAGTAAACATGCAATCTACAAATCTCGAAAATTTATATATTTAAACACAGAGGAAAAAAAACTTTAAAATGGCTTAAAATATTCCTAATTGTAACAATGCAGCAGAGTGACGTATATAAATACTGAAAAGTCTGTAACTCTCAATTTTAACAAGCTGAAATGGGATCATTTAATGACCTTAAGATCCCCCTCCCCCCTTCTCCTCCATCAAGTCACTTGATCCGAAATTTAGATGACTTTGGTTCGAAAAGTGTTAATATATTAAAATATAAAATTGAATTGGACTGGACTTTATCAGCTTTTAATTACTTAGAATTCCCGGGTACTAAAAATATTAATATTTTATAAATGCGGATTCATTTTTAGGAGGGTAGAAAGGTAGAAATGTTCTTTAATTTATCAGAAAAAATAAATCAGCATCACAAAGATTTAATTTTTGTAATGTCATTACAAATCCTAGCAAAAGTAAATTAGTTGTTTATTTAAAGTTATTCTGGAAACATTTTTTTTTTTTTTTCAATTTTACAGTCCAGTCACAAAATAAATTTCACTGGCACCTGTCCCGTGTAATCAATGGGCGGGACTCCAAAAGTCCAGCTTTCAAGATGATTTCTTTCGAGTGGAACTTAACTAGGTGAAACCTATGAAAACAGAACCTATGTACAACGAAAGTTTTTTACTATTTCTTTCAAAGGAATATCTCAAAAATGTTCTTGTCTAGATAGAAACCTACGATTTTTTTTCGGTTTCTAAGCAATTTTGTTTCAACAAAGTTAATTTCTCTATAAAACCTCGCGTGAACGGAACCTACTTATAACGGAATTATGTTTTCAAAATAAAAAAAAATATTGTCGCTATAATATAAGAATACTATACAATTGTACCTGATAAAATGAAATTTTGTTTCATTTCCACGCGATTCCACGTCCACAGGCTTTATTGTATAAGATTTCTGTGTTCATTTAGTTGGATGAATTCTACTTAGACGAAATTGCAACTGACGAGGGAAAAATTCAGTTTTAAACACACTTTCGTCTTAGCAAATATAATTGAAGACGTAAGTTTCAAAACTCGCCTTTTCCAAAATTTAAAAAATAGAGTTGTAGATTTATTCAATTAGTAAACCTGCATCGAAAAAACACACCAGTCTACAAAAAATAGTTTTATCTTCTATTTCTGCTCTTGCAAAATCTTGATTTATAATGAAAACCAATGCATGAAATTTGAGGTTTTTCGCGATTTCCCCAAATTTGATTCTATGGATAGAGTTTTGAAACTCACGTCCTGAATTGTATTGTTATTAAATTTCTAACGTAAAACAGAATGAAATATTTACGTTTTAGTTGGTGTTTTAACTTCGGTCAAGTATCTACACGAGGGATACAGGACCAAAGAGGGGTGCCCTCCTTGGGGGGGGGGGGGGTCTTTCTAAAACAACCTAACCCGTATTTACGTAAGGAAATTTAAGGTTCAATGAAAACCATGTAAAACTCCCAATCATTAAACTGACGGACGCGATTGGGTTCGAACCCTACACCTCCCGTATACCAGCTTTGAGAGTAGAACTTCTCGACCACTGGTGGGACTTTTACGTTTAGGATAGGATTCCGTTATGGTCAAGTTCTGTTTTTATAGAATTTACTATATTTTTATCTTCCGATTTTAAAGCAACTGTCCAACATTTTTTCTCCCTTTGTTCCGCTTTTTGTGACGCTGCACTGGGCAATTATAAGTGAAGACCATCATTCCGCCATATTTTATTATGACACTGGATTTAAAGGTGTTTTCAAATGCCCACCGGCCACTTTCTGAAGCATTTTAAAAATTCATTTTTGTTCCCAACGTATGAAATTGGAGCCACTCTTATCAAGAAACTATTTAATTCTAATTATTTTTTGCTGATTAAATGTCTGAATGGGCAAAATCCGGAAAAATGGACTAGATTAGGTGCTACAATCTTCAAAAGATCTTCATTCATACTACAAAGCTGACAACATTTTGTGCTTTTTTTTAAAAAAAAGTCATATAAACATAATTTGCGTCAGGAAAATTATTTAATGAAATGTTTCTTACTCTCACGTAGTTCTTTAATAGCTTTTTTGTATCAAATAAAATTTCTAATTTTGTTTGATTTGAAAATATTTGGAATGTGAACAGCTATGGCATCATGAAAACATATTTTTTTTTTAAATAAAATGAAACCAGCAATATTATTCAATAAGAAAAATTAATTAAAAGACACATAGAAACATGAAACACTTGGTTAATTTTTCTTTCTGGTTCACACAAAGTTTATTTTACATAAAAAAAAGCCAGAAAGTTGTCAGCTAAACAGTATGAATGATGATTTTTCCATGGTCATAACATCAAAATATGCTACATATCCATTTTTAGCTCACAGGATATCAAATCCTGAGAGCTGATGTGCTCGCAGGTTCTGTGTATGTACGTACAGTAGTTTATAAAAAAGGTAAATATCCCCTACTAACTCCTCAACAAACTATCTTAAAAGAAAATTACTGGTACCGAACGATTGGAAATAAAGTCTACTTTTAAATAATATATATAAAATTTGCTTAGGGTCATCTATACATTAAAACGATCCCAAACTTCATTTTTGTCAGTGGCAATTACAAAATTAAAAAAAAAAAAAAGATATTTCAAATCTTTTTTTCAAACTATGTCTAGACACCAAATTTGAATTTTTGAAGTTTCTGAATTATACCATTCAAAATTTAGTGCTTCTAATATTAAATTACATTTTCATATTTTTAATAATATTTCCAGAAATTATTCTCCAAATGTGCTTTTTTTAATGTAGCATATAACACTAAAATACTCAAACATAAATACGCTGAATTTGCAAATTTTATAATTTCATTATATGAATTATGAAATTAAGATTCGAAAAAATTATGAATTGCAACCTACAATTGTTTTGATAGATTTAGATTTATTAAGACCTTTATGGAAAAACGAAATTTCAAATTTTTCTTCCAAGTAGTTTTCAAATTAATGTTGAAAAAAGAAAAGGCAAAATGATGGTTTAAGGGGCCGTCTACGATAGAAGTGATTAGATATTTTGAAACTTCTTATGCAATCGTGTAATTCAGCCGTTTACAATGAATGCCATAAGATGTCCTGATCAAGAAGGGGGCACTCTCGGTCAACAATCGAGTACCGAACTTCAATTTGGATACCCCCCCTAAAATATGCTTGTTTTAAGATAATTTCTCGGAAAATTACCGTACGAATTGCATAAAAATTAATTTCTAGGCTAATTGAAGGATTTGGACCAGAATTTGATACTACTAATAAAAACACAAAGATAAATTTCGTTTTAGTATGCAGATGGCCCCATAAGAAAATTTCATATGCATCATTTAAAACTAGATTTTATTTTCAATTGTTTAGTACCAGTAACTTTCTTCTACGATAATTTGTTAAGGAGTTAGTAGGGTGTGTCTATTTTCTTTTTTCTTTTTTTTCCACGACTGTACGTAAGTATGTTCATGCATGTAACGCAATAAACCTTGATAGAAATATCAAATTTGCTTCAAATTTTGTATATAGGTTTATTCTGTTAAGGCGCTCCCCTTTTTATGGGGGTGGTTATTGGTTGAGTATAGAGCGGGAGGGGCTATTTCCCCTTTAATTTAGATAAATGGGTTTTTAATGAAGAAAAATTAGACTTGCTTCAAATCTTGCATATAGGTTCATTCTGGTAAGTCGCTTCCCTGGTGAGTTTTGAAAATTCATTAGTTTAAGTATAAAAGGGGACAGGAGCTAACCTCCTCTTGATTTAAATAAATGGGTTTTTCATGCAGAATTTTCAGATTTGCTTCAAATTTGGTATATCCGACTTATTCTGACAAGGTGCTTCCGTGATTAGATTTGGAGATTCATTGGTTAAGTATAAAAGGGAGAAATGGGGAGATAATCCTCCATTAATTTATTTTTCGAGGGACATTATTCTTTGAAATAAGAGTATAACATATGATTAATATGAGCAACTTGTGACCTCAGTGCCATAAGTTTATTTGTATAAACTTTACTACCTATTTTATTCAGGATTGTGCCCATTAACACATTTCATAGGCATCGCACAAACTGCAACGTATCAAAATTTCAGTTAATTCCACCGGGAGTATATTTCGATAAAGTATACTATACGGAAATGAATCTACTATATACTGCGAACAAAATAGTGTACTGTATATGAAACACATATATGAATGCGTATGTATGAATGTATAAATTAAATCATACGTGTATATGGATATGGAAAAGAATGTTTAGTTATAGAAAGTGAGTGGTACATTCGACAGTTCTGAAAGAAATTTTACTTAAAGAAAAAAACAATAAGAACAGAACTGTTGAAATCCTAATATAAAAATATCTGAAAATTTTATGCATGAAATGTTGAGATGATCCCATCTCGTGATTGTATCTGAATGAAGAAAATGTGGATTTGGAAAATTATCCTTAATTATGTATATATAACTTCGGGTTGCTTGGACTTGAATGAAAATGTTTTAAACGAGCTCTTAGTAGAGATCGACAGAAAGCTAGGTTTCGTTTTCGGCCCAAAATCTAAGTTTCGGCGAAAATGTTGCAGAAAAATCGGTTGGATCGAAACTATCAGTATTTCAAAATTCTTCTTTCTTACTTCGGAAATTTTCCACATATTTCATTAATTGGAGCTATATCGGCTCAAACTAGAGGGCTGCGGAGTCGGTGGGAAAAATGGTCGACTACGACTCCGAAAATTTCAACTACTCCGACTCCAAGGTTGCTAATGTACTAGTATTCTTAAAATTATGAGGGAAAAAAAATCAGGGGAACTTTTCTCTTTTTTGGTATTAATTCAGTTCTTAAAGCTTTGAAAGAAAACAAAATATTTTCCGTGTCACTATTTTTTCAATTTTGCGTCCGAACTATCGAAATCTAAAGAAGAAAACAAAACGGAAATTTTACTGTTTCGGATCCGTGGACTTGAAAAGGAGAATTTTTTACAATTTTCATCTTAATTCGTTTCTTCCAGAGCAGAAAAATTTCGATAGAAAGGGAAAAAAGAAAAAGAATGAAAATTTTACTAGCTTGGAAATAATTTGGGGATATACTAGAGTTTTTAATTAAAAACGATGTTCATCTACAGTGTATGCCAAGCAGTATATTGGGAGCACTATATATCCAAAAATAACAATGATGATTCCTTTTACGAATTTAAAATTACATATAATTGGTTTAGTATCAAACTGTCAAAAAAAAAAAAAAAAAAAAAAAAAAAAAAAAGGAATCGGCTTTTTTTTTTTTTTTAGCTCCGACTCTTTTGCTCAAAAATGGGGCCGACTCCGACTCCGCAGCCTCGGTCAAATGGGAAAATTAATTAGAGAGAATTAAATGGAAATTATAAAGTAAGCAATGCATACAGGACTAAACTTTGAAGACACTTTTCACGTGCTCATTAAAAGCAGCAGACTTAACAATAATAGAAAATATTGAGATTAAGTCTGTCTGTGTCGTCGTTGAATTAACTGCATTTTATTTTATATGGGGAAAAAAAAAAAAAAAAAAAAAAAAAAAAAAACATGTTTTAGTCAGAAGCACGAGGAGGCAACTTGGACCACATGAATAATTCATAAATAGTTATCTATATTTATGTATACATTAATTACTTAAAAAAAAAAAAAAAAAAAAAAAAAAAAAAAAAAAACGGACGTTTTTGGCTTAAATTAGTTAAGTTACTGAAATTCGTTTTCAGTTTCAATCTTAAAAATCTGATGCAGTCGTTCCTTAATCCGAAATATATTACTGTGTTACTCGTTAGTTACTGTTACCCGAAATGGTGAAGAGTAATGGTGAACAATATCGATATCCACGACATAGGTGACCAGAGGCTTATTTTAAACACTTTCTTTTGTTTTAGTTCCAAATAGCAATCAGGGTCCAAGTATTGCAAACTGACGGTACATCTTAACAAATATAAAAATGTTTCTTAATATATTACGATAATATGATATAACCATAAATGAAAATACAATCTAACCTTTTCCGAGTTGTCAACGATTTCGAAAAGCATTCTTTGTTTTTAGAAACCTCTGAAACCTATATTTTCATAATTTAAAGAAATATTTATAAAAATAATTTTGTTTGTTAATACTGATTTTCAGAAATGTTTCTTAGAATATTTTTTAATCAATTTTCTCAAACTGGAATACAATTTTCTGGGATGCTATCCATTTTCAAGTAAATATTTTCATTGTTAACAAACATCTTTTACAGACAAGCATGATAAATAATCAACATTAACCATTAAACATTAGAATTAATATTATTTTGTTAGTCTTGCATGTATGGATGCAATTATACAGCTGAAAGTATTTAATTGAGAATAGATAGCATCCTGAAAATCGATATCACAGTTTGAGGAAACTCATTAGTAGCGAAAGTATGGGAGATACGATACACCTTTTCAAAAATATTTTTTTTAATTTTTTGAAAGCTTTTTTTAAACAAATTTTTCGTGTTTTCCTTTAAATTGACTTTCAATATATTTATTAAAAATATAGTGAATTTGAAAAATAATCATTCAGAAAATATATCCCAATTATTTTGAATTGTTACTACTGTATCAAATCTCCCCACTACTGGCGAGGTTGGAGGAGCCCCTTGAACACTTGCAAGGGAGATTTGATACATTGTTATGTAAATTAACTTTTTAAAAAATGCAAACACTTCAATTTATGTGTCATACAATTTTTTATGATAAATATTGAAATATTCTTCTAAAATTTAAAAAGAATCGACATTGATATATTTTTGTTTCAAAAATGGTTATTGCCAAAAAACAATCCTTTTAACACATTTTTTATAAAATAGGTAATCAAAAAATATCTAGGGACCTTGCTAAAAGGACAAAATAAAGTGAACATTGTTGATTTGGAAAAAATTTAACATAAATATAAGAAAATTGAGTGGGTTTAATGTTTTTTTTTTTTTTTTTTTTTTTTTCCGATTTGCCCTTCTGGAAATATTTTTCATTTCAGGCCATTTGAACTTTTTCCACACGAAGCTCAAAGTGAACTAATCATTCACTATCACACTGCTTTTGTGTAACCTATATAATATCGAGTCTTTTTAGTACAAAAAGGCCACGATAGTCCATGAATTGGCACTAATTGGATTACATAAATCAGCCCCATGATTATCAGAAGTATTCGATAATAATTCTACTTCCATGCTTGAAAATTCAAGAAATTACTTTTTTTAAATTTTTCAGTAGCTCTTTCTACAATGTAATAATGAATATTACAGTCGTACAATATTTTTCCACTTAAAACAAGTATTAAATTTCAAATATATAGACGCATCATTTTTCCCCAGTACTAATGTATCATTAGTCCCTATTATGCGTTATTGTATTTTCAATCACTTTGTATATACGTGCTTGTAAAATGGAAATTTTCTTTCTAGTGATACTAACCCTAACAATGTGCATTAAAAATAAAACAAATTGCAAGATGTTATCTTCTCAATATTTGAAAAAAATTACATTGACATTTAAAAAACCTTCAAAATTAAAAGAAAAGTTGTCAGTTCTTCAGTACTAAGCCCAGCTAATGATGACTTCTGTAAATAAAAGACTCCTTTTGATGTTTAGAATGGCTGTTAATGCTATTTGTTGAGAAAAATTGTCAAAGTATCAATCTTTCTTATGTATCAAACATCCCCTACCTCCCCTATACTATAACAGTTGTTCGAAAACGTTTTCGAAAATCAGTGGCGACAAAAATCTTATTTCTATATTTTAAAAATAAAGAACGCTTTTCGGAATTGTGGATAACTCGATAAAGATTATTTATTGTATATTTCCATTCGTGTTTAAATTACATTTCCGGAGTTTAAGAAACATTTGTATTTTATGTAGAGGCGAGTTCGTCTCAAAAACCACAAAAGCATACTCAGAATGTAACAGTATTTCAATAGCTGCACGAAGTCCAAAGACCCAGGCAAATTATTGCAAGTTAAGTGCAATATGCAGGTTGTGAAAGTTTTAAGATTTCTGGAGGTGAGATGACAGGGAGCTGCCATTCAGAGCAGATAGGCTGCCGTATGCGTGTGTTTTGCCGGAACGAAGCTCCCGCATAAAAATCTTCTAAAAGGATCGATTGGCGATCCATGCTTGATTTTAATCACTAATATGTGTTTGTTATTTTTATATTTCTATTAGCCAAGAATTGTCAATTTATGTGTACTAAAATATATAATCAAGAACTGTCAATTAAATATTGATTTAGCGACATCTTGGAACTTTTTTATTTTACTGCTTTTCCTATGCCCCATTCCCATATTTATTACAGTGAACTTAATTAAAAATTTGTAAAATGATAGCTATGGTCATTATTACATTAACCGCTCCGATTACTCAATGGGACAGACGCTTTTAAGAACTCTACGGAAAAAGGAGAAAAGTCGAACGCTTGATTTTCAACAATGCCACTTTTGAAATTCGAACTCTCCTGTAAAAAAAAATAGGAGCACACCACTATTCGATTCATAAGCGTGACTCATGCAACGCACGTGCTCACCCAACTTCCAAATAGTCGAAGATCCTAGGAGATCAATATTAAACAAAAATACATCACTTCTGAAGGGCGCGATACAGATTGCGTCAGAATAAAAGACTCAAACTGTTATGCAATTGAAAAGCACCACATTCTATTGACATCACACGATGGCCTTAAGAGCCTGCATCAGTCAAACCGAAACTCAAAATCCTATCACAAACCTATGCGTGTTGCCACCAGGAAGGCGTATCCCGAACCCAAAGATTGACACTTTAAAAGACCAATGATATTTTCCAAGCTTGTAATTAATAAGAAAATGGTCATCTCACGCCACCCTTTACCTCCAGGCGAAAAAAAGGGGATAAGATACCCCAGGAAGAAAAAAGTCATTAGCAAATACTAAAAACTCTCGCACCTTTTCAATACTGATAGCCCGAGGGATATGTGCATTTGGATAGTTTCTTCGAGATAATTTCTGACCAAAACACTCGGATCCGTTTTAAAACAAGTCGACATTGACCTTTTTTGTTAGATAGTTTCAAGTGAAATTGAATCATTTATATGTAATTTTAAAAGACAACATACAGATCGTGATTATTATGTCAGAGATTGCACATTAAACATTTTCCAAAGAATCTCCTCTACATTTTAATATTTTTAAATGATTTTTTTTAGCATTGAATAGCCGAGATCATTGAACTGTACAAAGACCGTTTTATATTTTTTCGATTTTGTTACGAGTATTTTATAGTGGCTTACATCAATAGAGCGAAATTCCAAGATAGAAATTCTTAAGATATCTCGTTTGTATTTTAATATTTTTAAATGATTTTTTTAGCATTGAACAGCTGAGATTTTTCGGTATAAAGACAGTTTTGTACTTTTTTTGATTTTGTTTACAGGTGTTTTAAAGAGGCTACTTCAGTCAAGTGAAATCCAATGGAAGAAATTTATAAAAATATCTCTTCTACATTTTTATATTTTTAAATTATTTTTTGGCATTCGATATCTCAGATATTTCGGTACAAAGACCGTTTTGTACTTTTTCGACCTTCTTTAGGGGAATTTTAAAAAAGCTACTTCCGTCAAATGAAATCCAATGGAAGAAATTTATAAAAATATCTCATCTACATTTTAATATTTTTAAATGAATTTTTGTCATTGGATAGCTGAGATCTTTCGGTACAAAGACCGTTTTGTACTTTTTCGACTTTGTTTAGGGAAAATTTTAAAAATCTACTTCAGTCAGGTGAAATCCAGTGGTAGGAATTTATAAAAACATCTCTTCTGCATTTTAATATTTTTAAATTATTTTTTGGCATTCGATATCTCAGATCTATCGGTACAAAGATCGTTTTGTACTTTTTCGACTTTGTTTAGGGGAATTTTAAAAAATCTACTTCAGTCAAGTGAAATCCAGTGGTAGGAATTTATAAAAATATCTCTTCTACATTTTAATATTTTTAAATTATTTTTTGGCATTCGATATATCAGATCTTTCGGTACAAAGACCGTTTTGTACTTTTTCGACTTTGTTTAGGGGAATTTTAAAAAAGCTATTTCAGTCAAGTGAAATCCAGTGGTAGAAATTTATAAAAATATCTCTTCTACATTTTAATATTTTTAAATGACTTTTTTTTTTTTTTTTTTTTTTTTTTTTTTTTTTGTTATTGGATAGCTTAGATCTTTCGGTACAAATACCGTTTTGTACTTTTTTAATTTTGTTTACAGATGTTTTATAAAAGATACTTCAGGCAAGTGAAATCCAATGGTAGAAATTTATAAAAATATCTCTTCTACATTTTAATATTTTTAAACAATATTTTTTGGCATTGGATAGCTGTGATCTTTCGGAACAAAGACTGTTTTGTACTTTTTTGATTTTGTTTACAGGTGTTTTAAAGAAGCTACTTCATTCAAGCAAAATCCTATAGTAGAATTTTATAAATATGTCTTTTTACTTTTAAAGATTTTTAAATGATTTTTTGGCATTCGATGTCTCAGATCTTTCGGTACAAAGACCGTTTTGTACTTTTTCGTCTTTGTTTAGGAGAATTTTAAAAAAGCTATTTCAGTCAAGTGAAATACAATTGTAGAAATTTATAAAAATATCTCTTCTACATTTTAATATTTTTAAATGATTTTTTTTGATGGAATAGCTGATATTTTTCGGTACAAAGATCGTTTTGTACTTTTTCGACTTTGTTCAGGGGAATTTTAAAAAAGCTACTTCAGTAGAGTGAAATCCAATGGTAGAAATTTATAAAAATATCTCTCCTACATTTTAATATTTTTAAATGATTTTTTTATCATTGGATAGCTGATATCTTTCGGTACAAAGATCGTTTTGTACTTTTGTCGACTTTGTTCAGGGGAATTTTAAAAAAGCTACTTCAGTCAAGTGAAATCCAATGGTAGAAATTTATTAAAAAAAAGCTCTCCTACATTTTAATATTTTAAATGATTTTTTTTGTCATGGAATAGCTGATATCTTTCGGTACAAAGATGGTTTTGTACTTTTTCGACTTTGTTCAGGGGAATTTTAAAAAAGCTACTTCAGTCAAGTGAAATCCAATGGTAGAAATTTATAAAAAAAGCTCTCCTACATTTTAATATTTTTAAATGATTTTTTTTATCATTGGATAGCTGATATCTTTTGGTACAAAAATCGTTTTGTACTTTTTCGACTTCGTTTAGGGAAATTTAAAAAAAGCTACTTCAGTCAAGTGAAATCCAATGGTAGAAATTTATAAAAAAACATCTCCTCTACATTTTAATATTTTTAAATGATTTTTTTATCATTGGATAGTTGATATCTTTCGGTACAAAGATCGTTTTGTACTTTTTCGACTTTCTTTAGGGAAATTTTAAAAAAGCTAGTTCAGTCAAGTGAAATTAAATGGTAGAAATTTATAAAAATATCTCTCCTACATTTTAATATTTTTAAATGATTTTTTTGTCATGGAATAGCTGAGATATTTCGATACAAAGATCGTTTTGTACTTTTTCAACTTTGTTTAGGGAAATTTTAAAAAAGCTACTTCAGTCAAGTGAAATCCAATGGTAGAAATTTATAAAAATATCTCCTCTACATTTTAATATTTTTAAATGATTTTTTTGTAATTCGATAGCTGAGATCTTTCGGTACAAAGACCGTTTTGTTCTTTTTCGACTTTGTTTAGGGAAATTTTAAAAAAGCTACTTCAGTCAAGTGAAATCCATTGGTAGAAATTTATAAAAAATATCTCTCCTACATTTTAATATTTTTAAATGATTTTTTGGCATTGGATAGCTGAGATCTATCGGTGAAAAGACCGTTTTATACTTTTTTTTTTTTTTTTTTTTTTTTTTTTACAGGTGTTTTGATGAGGCTACTTCAGTTAAGTGAAATCCATTGCTAGAAATTTATAAAAATATATCTTCTACATTTTAATATTTTTAAATGACTTTTTTTTTTTTTTTTTTTTTTTTTCGTCATTGGATAGCTTAGATCTTTCGGTACAAATACCGTCTTATACTTTTTTAATTTTGTTTACAGATGTTTTAAAAAAGATACTTTAAGCAAGTGAAATCGAATGGTAGGAATTTATAAAAATATCTCTTCTACATTTTAATATTTTTAAATTATTTTTTGGCATTCGATATCTCAGATCTTTCGGTACAAAGTCCGTTTTGTACTTTTTCGACTTTGTTTAAGGGAATTTTAAAAAAGCTACTTCAGTCAAGTGAAATCCAATGGTAGGAATTTATAAAAATATCTCTTCTACATTTTAATATTTTTAAATGGTTTTTTTGGCATTGGATAGCTGTGATCTTTCGGAACAAAGACTGTTTTGTACTTTTTTGATTTTGTTTACAGGTGTTTTAAAGAAGCTACTTCTTTCAAGCAAAATCCTATAGTAGAATTTTATAAATATGTCTTTTTACTTTTAAAGATTTTTAAATAATTTTTTGGCATTCGATGTCTCAGATCTTTCGGTACAAAGACCGTTTTGTACTTTTTCGTCTTTGTTTAGGGGAATTTTAAAAAAGCTATTTCAGTCAAGTGAAATACAATTGTAGAAATTTATAAAAATATCTCTCCTACATTTTAATATTTTTAAATGATTTTTTGGCATTGGATAGCTGAGATCTATCAGTGAAAAGACCGTTTTATACATTTTTTATTTTTACTTTTATTTTTTTTTTTTTTTTACAGGCGTTTTGATGAGGCTACTTCAGTCAAGTGAAATCCATTGCTAGAAATTTAAAAAAATATCTCTTCTACATTTCAATATTTTTAAATGTTTTTATTGTCTTGGGATAGCTGTGATCTTTTGGTACAAAGACCGTTTTGTACTTTTTCGACTTTTTTTAGGGGAATTTTAAAAAAGCTACTTCAGTCAAGTGAAATCCATTGCTAGAAATTTATAAAAATATCTCTCCTACATTTTAATATTTTTAAATGATTTTTTTGTCATGGGATATCTGAGATCTTTCGGTACAAAGTTTTGTACTTTTTCGACTTTGTTTATGGGAATTTTTAAAAAAAACTACTTCAGTCAAGTGAAATCCAATGGTAGAAATTTATAAAAATATCTCCTCTATATTTTAATATTTTTAAATGATTTTTTTGTAATTGGATAGCTGAGATCTTTCGGTACAAAGAGCGTTTTATTCTTTTTCGACTTTGTTTAGGGGAATTTTAAAAAAGCTACTTCAGTCAAGCAAAATCCATTGGTAGAAATTTATAAAAATATCTCTCCTACGTTTTAATATTTTTAAATGATTTTTTTGTCATTGGATAGCTGAGATCTTTCGATGCAAAGACCGTTTTGTATTTTTTTGATTTTGTTTACAGGTGTTTTGATGAGGCTACTTCAGTCAAGTGAAATCCATTGGTAGAAATTTATAAAAATATCTCTTCTACATTTTTTTTTTTTTTTTTTTTTTTTTTTTTTGTCATGGGATAGCTGAGATCTTTTGATACAAAGACCGTTTTGTACTTTTTCGACTTTAGGGGAATTTTAAAAAAGCTACTTCAGTCAAGTGAAATCCATTGCTAGAAATTTATAAAAATATCTCTCCTGCATTTTAATATTTTTAAATGATTTTTTGGCTTTGGATAGCTGAGATCTTCCGGTGCAAAGACCGTTTTGTACTTTTTTGATTTTGTTTAAATGTGTTTTGATGAGGCTACTTCAGTCAAGTGAAATCCGTTGGTAGAAATTTATAAAAATATCTCTTCTACATTTTAATATTTTTAAATGTTTTTGTCATGGGATAGCTGAGATCTTTTAGTACAAAGACCGTTTTGTACTTTTTCGACTTTGTTTAGGGGAATTTTAAAAAAGCTACTTCAGTCAAGTGAAATCCAAAAGTAGAAATTTATAAAAATATCTCTTCTACATTTTAATATTTTTAAATGATTTTTTTGTCATGGGATAGCTGAGATCTTTCGGTGCAATTAAAGAATCTTTTTTGAAATTAAACTTCAAATATATGAAAGAAAAATAATAAAAATTGTAAATGTGTTTTTATTCGAAATGAATAATGCTTTTAAAGTACATTTGAGATTGCATGGCTAGTTAAACAAACTTTTTGAAATCAACATCTATTTACATCATTTCTGATCCAATTTCTTGCGTGAATATCACGAAGGATTTTTTTTATTTTGCTTCTTAGCCTACAAGTAACAAACAGCGTTTTACTAATAGCCAGAGGCAAGAAATTTCACCCGCTTCCCTGCAAGACCCCCCGTAGAGTAAACTCTTATCACCTTACACGCTAATGGGTTTTAGGGTGTTTCCCTTTTGGAGGTGGAGTTTTACGGCCTTTTCAACTTTTTAAATCAAAATGTTTCAACTTTTTATACAAATAGCATAGATTATATTTTCTTAAAAATCAAAATAAAAAACATTTTCTGAAAGCTAAATAATTAAACTCTGCATGCTGTTTTACCAAATTTTAAAATGTCAAACAGATTTTTCGTAATAAGACATTAAATGTGAATTTTAAAGATTATAAAATAACATACTTGTATCGCCTTAAAATTGAAAAAAGAAATAAAATTTCGAAATGACGTGCATAGTTTAAACCTACAGGTTTTCAAAACAACAAAAATTATTAAATTTGAGTAAAATGCAAAGGAAGGAAAGTGATAAATTTCTTCCATTGAAATAACATTAGCCGTTCTATCTCGGAGCGTTACTGATGTAGGGCCTTAAAATAATGTCGGAGTTGCTTACATGGTAAATTTGAATTTAAGAACATGAAGAAGAATATTAGTATTACATATTCGTAAAGTACAACTCAAAAAGTTTATTAATAACACAAGCAGTTACATATGAGTAAAGTCACAACTCAAAACGTTTATAAAATAAGCTATTAGAATAGAATAATAATATTAAAATCTTACCAAATTTACCATAAAGTTATTAGCGAATTACGAGGCATAAATTAGATAGACAGAAGATATTCACAATTCATTACTAACTTTGATATATTTTTAATATTAATTATTTCATTTTCGTTTTAAAGTTAAATCAAAAGTTATCAGGTAAGGAATCCCATATAATAATTTATGGGTACTCTGAATATTATACATATTTTAGTTATTTAACTTCTGAGAAAGTTATATTTGATTACACAGCAACACTTTTTATCACTTTTACTCTATCTTATTTCCTACCATTATCCTTTCTTTGTTAACCCAATATAATCGGTCGCAAAAAAGTTTTGAAAATAGTTAAAATAGATTCAATAGCCAAACTGTCGGCCGATTTTTACAAAAATCTAAACAATTCTTCCGATAGGATCTATAAAATCTTCGCCAAATGGAAGTACAATCGGAAATACTGCTTGGGCGTTATTGTGTTCAATCGCTCTCTCTTTCTCTCTCACACACACAAACAACACAAACATGATTACAACGTTTTCCTTACAGGATGTATTTGGAAAGTAAAAACATACGTGCGCTTCCATTTAAGTATGCATTTTTCTGTTCCTTTTTTCCTATTGGCGGATTATCATAAGTCTTATAGGCAGACATTTTTAAAATGCCTGTAGCCTTTTTTATGAATAAATTATTGTAATTATATCGGTACCTCTGTTTCACATTTTAATAACTTAAAATACAAGGATTTTCAGAAAATGGACTTTATGTTCAGCCATATAGAAAATTATTTTTTGTGACTTAAAATATTTTTTCTTCGATTAAAAAATATTAGGTAATAAATTCTTTTTAAGAAACTCTGAAATGACTATTCAGATATAAAACAAAACACAACGCACTCAAGAATTTAAAATGCACTTTAGCTTTCTCAGTGTAACTAAAATATTTATAGATTCTTAACTTGAGCCCTATTAATTTCCAAATCTCTCCTAACTCTTAAATATATAGCGTAACTTAAGATTTACATGATTTTTTCCCCCTTTTGACGCTTTATGTTGTTCTTTTGGTGAACTATTTTGTGTTATTTACGTGCAACAATATCCTTTTAACCACTTAATCATCGCGCCCGAGACATTCACGGACTGTAAGTTTCACGGCTTTTATTTAGAATTGTTTGATTCTCACCAGTTTTATAAAATAGCGTAATTGTTTTTTTCAGTTATCATTTTACTTGTCATTAAATAAAATGAATATTTTTTTTTTCAAAAAAGTGGTGGGAATATTGAATTCGAATTTCTAACCCCTTGAGCTCTGCTGGTAGAATTTTCTACCACATAATTTTATCTCCGAAATGTCACAATGACACCAGAAAATTCGGCGAAATTTATTCCAAAAAGGATTAATGCATTTTTTCGTGTTAATCGTTAACCGTTTTTTTTTCTTTGCAAAATACTGGTGCCAATGTGACATTTGGAATTTTGAAGAAATTAACACCCCAGAGCTCAAAGGGTTAAACCGTAATTTGATGCGACCATTAAGTGGTTAAGGTCACAAAGTCTATTATCGTTCCAATTTGTCATCACGAAAAAGTTAAAACATCTTTTGTTGATACTGCTTGCAATGTGCTCGACTGGCGTTTTTTTTTTCTCTTTTTCTCGGAAGTATCTTAAGATCTCCTTTCTGACCGTACAGAGGCGTTGCATTTTCATATGCGCACAGCACCATGATGGTGACAAATTTCCACGATATTTTCATCTATCATTACCAAGTGACCGAAATAAGTTTGTGTTGAGAAATCAATAAAATTACATGATAGTATTTAAAATTGAAAAATTGTTTAATTATGATGATTGAGCGACAACGTCCGTCTACCCACATGAAATTAAGAAATTTTACTCATTTTTCTAAAAGATGAAAAATAATCTTGTATTCATTATATGATTTTAAAATTTAAGATTTTAATCAGAATAATAGATAGCTAATTTTTCAATAGATGTTCTAATTAACAAAAATTACTAGAATAGAGTGGAACTTTTTTGAAATTTATTTAATGTTAGAGAAAAGCATTTGAAAATTAACGTGATGCTTCATCAAATTCACTACATTTTGCAATAAGTAATAATTTAAACAATTTCATAAAATAAGACACTCATTTTCTATCATTTTAGGTTTAGAATCGAGTTCGCTTTAAGGTAAAAAAGCTTTGGGTAGACTAAAGTTTAGGTTTTTACAAACCATTTTTTAATGCTAATTATTTGAATGTTTTTTTAAATCTGGAAACAGATAACAATCTTGAAATCACCATTAATCGTTGCTGAGTTCTGAGGCAAAATGTTAAGAATTTGTTACACTATTGTGATATGAGAGGACATATTTTCTATTATCCCTTTTCCCTTCATTAAAACATTTCTACACATAATTCATTTATTAATTTCTTGTAAATTTCATTTAAATTATACAATTGTTTTCCCCTTGTAAATACATGAAAGAAATAATTAAGATATTTCTATCATTAATGGACAACTTCTGATGCTTAGTCATCAGCCGCATAGATTAGATAAAAATAAAAGAAGCAGCATGCCAGCTACAGGGATATCTTGGCTCTTTTTTCCGTATCTTGACTTGACACCCGGAATAGTTTTATATAATGAGGGGATCACAACCATAGTAGACCAAATCTATTAAAAAAATGAGATAGCATTTAGAAGGTGTATAAAATTTGTTTTATCCACTCCCACAATGAACCAAGTCTGTTTTTCCATACTTTTTCACACATGTCATCTATTTACAATGGTACCTTGGTTTACAATGGAAGTGAATAAAACAGATTTTATTCATCTTCTAAATAAACTATTTCATTTATTTTAATAATGGACCTTGTCTACTGTAGTTGTGAACCCCTCATACGTACTGCTTATCTATAGATAGAGTGGTTAGAGTATAGACCTCCTGAATTTGAATACCAATAGAAAAAGAAGACAACGAATACTGGTAAAAAGTACTGGTATTCATATTCAAGGGACCGTACAAACATTAAAATAAATCAACCTACGACAACCGCTATTTTTGTGTCCGGTTGTAGCACCTGAAAATGAGTGTCCTTATTAAAAGTGTTTGTAAACAAAATAAAAAAAATAAAAAAACGGCCTTTGCAGAGATCGATCGTAGCTAACAATTGCGGAAAAACAATTTAAAATGTTGAAATGAAACCGAGATATCTTTATAAATTTCGTCCATAGGGTTACATTAGCGAACGGGTCTTTTCGCTTAACTGAAGTAGCCTCTTAAGATTCCTGTACCTGCATGCGAAGATACTGTGAACTAATTCTAATCCTACAGTAAGGTTTTCTTTCAAAAATTTCGTCAAGTGTCTTCGCCAGCAGGGATAGGAGCCTTAACATGCAGTGCTGGACATAACTATCCCAAATGCACTGCCACCGACAGCCGTTAAGCATTACGCCTGTTTTGTTTTCTGTACCTGTACGTTATTATGGGAATTTGGACAATTAAAATATTTCCATGTATATTCATACTCTAGTCTTCTGGCCAACAGCGCTATTTTTTAACTAAATAAATAAACAACGTTAAAGAGCACAAATATTATAAAATAAAAAATGTTAAAAGCATACAGCTGTTTCGGGACTTCTAAAGTCCCATCATCAGTGCTAAAGAAGTGTACAACATAAAAGAAAGTCACATCGTTAAATAAAATAAAATAAAACCGTGCATCTGAGCTCGCCGCTAAGGCGAACTGACCATGAAACGTCGCAAAGAGTCTAGTGGGAAGAGACATACGATTGGTCTTCTTCTGAGTGCGCGTGCCAGTTTACTTTTACTGTTGCTTTGCGACGTTTCATGGTGAGTTCGCCTTAGCGGAGAGCTCAGATGCACGGTTTTATTTTATTTTATTTAACGATGTGACTTTCTTTTACGTTTTAAACTTTTTTAGCACTGATGATGGGGCTTTAGAAGTCCCGAAACAGCTGTATGCTTTTAACATCTTTTATTTTATAATATTTGTGCTCTTTAACGTTGTTTATTTATTTAGTTATATATAAGCACAAAGTACAATCCTCCCCCTTTCTTATAAGCGCTATTTTTTGCTTTTCCGTATTTTGGAGTACTGGAATCTTTTAACGATCAGGCCTGAGCTAAATCCATCATAACCACAAAATTACAAAAACTACACTTTTCATACAAAGTTTAAGAAATTTATTTGCAATAGCTGAATGAGTTATATACATAATTATAAGTATTAAAATTAAGCTGCGGATTTTCCAGTCTTTATTTTGTTTTGGAGCCGAAATAAATTTTTAATTTTAAAAATAAAAATACTTAACGTTTTCTAGCCCCTTAATTCTGTCATTCATTAAGAATTCCACTTATGGAAGGATTAAAAAAGAATTTCTTAAAGTATTTGAATAAACGACACTGTAGAGTCTAAAGCTTTAAGAATTTCCATTAAAGGAATGCATAAGGTCTCCTTAAAAGAAGAATCCACAAGATTGCCTTAAAAGAATTTTAACAGAAGAGACAAAAACAAAAGATAGCTAGATCATTATTCATGAGATAATTTGAGATCAGGCGTAAGGGAACATTCGCGAACTATTTTAAAATTAGCATTAAGTTGGAATTCAAAATTTTGCATGAACAAAAAGCAAATTCGTGCCAATGACTCTCATCTATGCTTAACTTTAATCATATTTAAAGCTGAACTGTATTTAATTGCATTCAAATGTAAATTAATTCTCTTTATAACTATATTTTTTTCTAAGTCTAATTAAAAAAAAAAAAAAAAAAAAAGATATATAAATAAATCTTCCAAAAAAATCAGCTGATTTCGTGCTCGAAAGGAGAAAAATGTTCTCTGTAAAATTTTTTCTATAATTTGAATTTTTTTTTTTTTTTTTTTTTTTTTTTTTTTTTTTAACGTAATAACTGTAATTTATAAAGTATAAAAAATAGCTAATTTAACATTATTTAAAAACATTTTTAACCACATAATAATTTACCAAAACTGACTCAGGACGATCCAAATTAAATTTTCTTGTTTGAAATGTTCTGGAGCAGAGACTATGAACCTGCGTGCCAGGAGGCTTATTGACATAATTTTTATATCATTTTTTATTTTAAAATTGGCCGATAGGGGGAGCTGCGAGTTGTATTTGGGGGAGGTATTTTCATAACATGCACATGGAAAGGAATCAGAAATATAAATAAAGGCGTCATACAACTCCTTTCGGAGCATTGTTCACCGAACACGATTTCTGTTTTGAAGAAACATAACTTTCTATTACAATCTTCTACTAAAAAAATTGAAAATGCCATAGATTTTTTTATGAAAATAGATTGTCACAGGTTTTCTAACATCTTGTGACTTGTGTCGAATGATTGTTTGGTTCTAGAAACAGGGCGTATTTTTTTATGAGGAGGAAGACAAAGGATCCCTTTAAGTGGATGAAAACGTTTCAAGAACTTTTATGTGTAGTCTAATGAAATTAACTAGAACATGTATGACTGCTCATAGACCAAATATTTTGGCAAGAGCCATATATTATTTCTCCGCGATTTCTTTTCTGAAGAGTTTTTGGTCAATTGAATGATTTTTATTTTTCTTCAAAGGTTTTGAACAAAGAGCACAAAATTCTCAAAAGAAATTTTTCCCAGGAGGAGGTGATAAACATGTGACATTCTCTTCCACAATCGTCATATTTTCTTGTAGCACGACAAAAGTTCCGCCACATGAAACAAGCCGAAGTGGTCTTGCACTCCGGATGATGGCGTATTTCAACCTTAATGCTCGTGCCACAACCAGTAATAGTAATTCGGATATATCGAACGCAAGCGTTAACACATTCGCTGCCGCTTACATGAAGATGTGATGATAGTTAATGCCGCACTGTAGAAGTTGGTTTTTCCCAGAAGCCAATTTACTTTTTATAACAAAGAATCAGTGAAAGATTTTCCCGCGCCAGCGCGTGACTGGCTATTGGACATCACCCCATATCACGCGCTGGCGCGTAAGTGGCTCCTTAACGTTGGCGCCTTATCACGCACTGACGCACCTGCGGCAGCGAACGTGTTAAAGATGTTTGCTGAAAGCGGAAGACACATGAAGACACAAAAAAACACCGAACCAACATAACGTTTCTACCGATCATTTGCCTGTTGATCATGATGTGATACGATATCAATTCTTGTTCTTGAAGTCCGATAGGGATCTTGAACATCGATTCTAGAAGCTAGCTGCACGTCAGTTACGTGAATTGTGTTCAGGTTGTTACCAACATCTCTGCATAATCGAATGTTTCCGTGTGAACTGCATCAATGAATAGATTTACATGATGATGCTTCGTATGATGTGTGATCTTTATTGGCAGTGCAGGTTTAAAAAAGAATGCTCATAGAACGACATTTTAAACTATTGAATTTTTTACAATTAAACTTTTTTACTGTATGATTCAAATAAGAATGGTCATAAATATATACCCTCCATATGCACTTACTTTACGTCATGGGTTGTTTCTTCAGAGCATTACAAACAAGAATATTTTTATTTAAATCAACCAGTATACCAAACTTCTAGATATCTGCTCCGATAAGAAAAAAAAAACCTGTATGTATAACCTATATCTGTATAAACCCTGATACAGAAAATAAAAATTATTTAATGCTATTTTCATGTATCCGTTCACTGCTATCTTTCGAATTCAAAGAAAATATATTAGACTTTGAAAGCCTCTGTTTCACTGAATCAATATCGTTCATTCTATGCTTCCACGTACGTGAGTTCGTGTGTTTATATTTCCCGACTCGCTACCGCTACGCGAGACTTTTCAATTAAATTTTTAATAAAGAAGAGAAGATACAAACGAAATATAAAAAACGGCTATTCCATCTATCAACAAATCAATTAAAATCCTTTAAAGAAGTCTAAAATTATTCCACAATAGAAGTAAAATTATCTACAAAGCACGCACGCTTCACTCCCTATTCTTTCCAGAAAATAATTTATCGCATTAATTAACATAAAACTGAATAAAAATGCTTCGTTTATTAAAACGCATTCAAGTAAAACAAAATGTAAACCTAATATCTCAAACAAATTGTCTGACGCTAGATATTAATTAGACTGAAGCATCTTCTCCGGTAACAGACGAGTGGCTGGCAGCAACAAGTTTTTGATTTCAAGAACGAAATCTCCAGGGACACTGAATTCTTATTCGCGGCATTCATTAAAGCCATTAAAACATGCTCAAAAGAAATCCATGAAAGTGCTTCCCTGTAAAATTACAACTTAAGGAAATTTCCATTAAAGATATTAAGGATTGCTTTTAAAAAAGTTTCAGCATAAAATCAGACTTCATTATTCATAATGTAAACAAGATGAGAAATTTTTACAAACTTAAACTTAAGATGTGGAATTTTTAATAAAAGCACCGAGCATGCGAAAATCGCCCTCGTTTTAGGGGCGAACGCATAAGAGTAGAAATATCGCTCAAAATATTTGAATTCCCGCAGATAGATGCTGAAATATATAATACTTTTAACGACGTCTTGTTTATTAAAGGGGTAATTTATGTAATAATATATTTGGATACATATGTTGTAAAATAAAACAAAACAAGCAATTTAGTTTAAATTTTAGTTAAAATTCATTATTTCGTTTTTCAAAAAAATTTAATGTATATTAAGCCTTTAAGAATATGACTTCTTAAATAAAGTTTTAATTTGAAGAAAAATAATAAATAATAAAATTAATGACCATGTTTTCGAGTGTAATTATTCAGAAACTTGTAATAATGTAATCACAAAATCAGGAAATAAGCTGTAAAATCTTTAAATTGAAACAGTGAAATATAAATGATTTAAACTGAAAAATTTTGTGGTAAAGAAAATTATTTTGCATAAACAGACATAGATAAAAACGCGCAGTTATGCTTGAATGGTAAAAACCTTCAATTTGCCGACACCTGAATTTGTTATTTTGTTTTGTAGAAATCTCATTATATTAAAAGTGTGTTGCTGATCGAAAAATACTTAGATAAATTAAAATATACTGATAAGAAATATGAAAAGAGTTGAGACCATCTTTAAAATTAAAGAAACCAAATGAAGTTAGAATTCGCTGTAATTTGACAAATTTACTGGAAAACATTACAATCTGAACTTGACTTCACTGTGAAATCACAGCGATTACTTTTTTAGTTAATTGCACTCAACCCTTAGTTGGAGGAGCTTGCATATAGTGCGATTTTGGAGGGGCGGCGTCTCTACACGATAGTAGGTCAGTACACGAGGTCATTTTTCCAACCTCTGCTTCAAATTTTTAGATACATTTCTTAGTTTATATTATTAATCTGATCAAGAACCTCATTAAAAATAAATTAAGGAAAGAAATTAAATAAAGAACAGAAAAGAAGAAGAAAAATCTTTTAATATTCTCTAAAGTCTTCATCAAATTTTGAGTGCATTTCATGATCAAGAAGTTCAATGAACTCAAATTGATCGATATCAGATGCACTGCTACAGAACTTTTCATCTGAAAGTTCTTGTAAATTATGCAAATAATCTCCAGGAATCCACACAAACTTTTCTTGACGAACTTTGAGGGACAGCATATTCTGTTCGCAACGTAAAGCGTTCACAAGAAAAGGTTTAAAGAGGAAAACAGAAGTCAGACTACGCGCATTGAACACAGGAGATTTTTCTAAGAGGTTAGAGGAAGGGTGAAGGCTTATGATTGACTACTAAGTCTTTAGTCTGTTATCTATAGCCAAAAAGAAAAAAAACTGTTTGACGCACTCAGTTCACTATCCCCTTTACCTCCAAATGAGGGTTAATTACAAAATAAGGAATGTTGACTTTACAATGATGTGGATACAGCCATGTCAACAGCAAGAATTACATTTGAACCACGGTAGTTTCACATTTTGGTCACAGTATCAGTATGCGATTAGGGTTTAATATATTTTGAAATTATGGTATGCTGCAGAAATCCTATTAAATCCAAAGTATACCACTGAACAAAAATATTGAGAAAAACAGATTTAATTGATTTTACAATCGTGTTGTACATAATTGCATTTCCGAGCAGGGAATATAAAATATTTGAGATCGCCCTTAACTCCTGGAGAGCCATTTACTAGGTATTCATTTTACATTGAATATACTGCCCCATCAGCGCCTAAGAAGTTCTGCTCACAAAGCTGTTAGGCAGATATGCTAGGTTCGAACTGATGCGACATCATTTCGAATATAACCTTTCGAAGTTTTCTGGTTTTTCTTTTTTTTTTTTTTTCCTTTCAAAGTTTGTTTAGCTTGCGTAAATACGGGTTAGCCTCTTTAAGAAAGCCTCACCACACAGAAGAGAATCCCTGGAAGCAAATGAGATATCTCATTAAAGATAGATTCGGTTCAGTTTCGTTTTCGGGTAAATGCTCCTGCAAATCTAGCCAGACGAAACTATCTGTATTCCAAAAATTTCGTTTCTTTCTTCAGAAATTCTCAGCATAACTCTTTGATTTGAGCTGTATCGCCTCCAATGAAACACACTTTATTTCTATGAACGTCGCTGTTTCAATCATGACTGACTAAAGACATCAGTGCAAATTATAAAAAAATAAATGATTACATGAAAACTTTAAAGACGCTTTTCACGCACTCGTGTAAAGCTGCAAACTTTATATATTTTAGTTTGAAACCACAGTAGTGTTTCGAAAACGCTTTGAGAAAGTTCCAATATAACAGGTGATCATTTACAAAAATCATTATCTAAGATAAATCGTGGTATGCATACAGGAAATATTTTTTAATTAAATGAAATTCTCATAATTAGGAAATATTTGTGTGTGGTTGATGAATGTTTTATTTTATATGAAAATAAAAAGCTTCGATTAGAGGCAGAGAGAGCCAACTTTGGCAACACGTATAATACTTATATGTATTTAATAAATACGCATAATTACGATTGTATTTTAAAAATTAGTATTCTGAGTGCATATAAAATATTTGTACTGCGATGGTTGAGGTAGAATATCGAAGCGTAATATGTCTTAGATGCCTATATGCTCAATTTCAGAACCGTAGCTGCTATATTAACATGTTTGGGGAGCAAGGGATGAAGAAAGACCTAGTTTTAAAGGATTTTTAAAGGGAGCGGGGTGAAGGGGAAAGGTTTATTTGGAATTTATTGGGCTCTATTTGTGATTGGTAGATGAGATGTGGCTACATGAATATGATCTCGATTCCAAACGACAGCAGCCATGTCTCATACACTGTCACAAATCGACCCCATAAGCTCCAAACCAGCCTTTTACCCCTCCCCTTTACACCTTCCTCCAAAAAATTTTTGATATAGTAGCTGCGGTTCTGAAATTGAGCATATAGGCATCTAAGACCGTAGACTTCGATATTCCACATGAACTATCACAGTACAAATATTTTATACACACTACGGACATTTAGTATCAAACCGTCCTTGTAATTAATGTTATTTTTATTTATGTATGTATTAATTACTACTAATTTTTTGAACAATTTCGTTTTCGGATTACCGAAAGGAAGATCACCAAAATTCTGTTTCAGTTTCGTTCTTAAAAACCTGCTTTGGTCGACCGAATATCTCATCAATAACATTTAGTGATTAAAAAAAATAAACTAAATAAAATTAAATCTATTGTAATTTTATATGATAATTTATTTAAAAAAAACTTTAAAATCTGAAAGGTCATTTTATTTCTTAAAACTTATGATGCATGAGATAAGTCAAATTAAATATCGCTTAATTAAAATACCTGAGAGACACTGATCAAAGTTTTGGAATTGATTACGAAATTGTGCCATAACGAATATTAAAAATTGCATCGCCAAGTAGGGATTATAAAATTTGACATTATTCTCAAAATTTAGGAAACTAAAGAGAGATAAAACTTATTTCAATTTGATTGACAATTTAAGGGAGAAAAAATTAAATCTCAAAAACGCATGAATTAAAAGATAGAGACAATAAATCTAGCGGAAGCCAAAATCGATTCGAGGCTCTACAACAGAACATCTGAACAACGAAAGGCCATTGTAGAATATCGATTTAAACTTAAAACGTTTGTATTTCAGTAGGAAGGTACGAAAGGGTGGGAACAATGTCTCTAAATCTGTGACAACAGGTGGAGAAGATCTCAAACAAGGATTAGCCGTGAGCCCTTCTGAAGAACACAGTTTTTTTTCTTCCCTTTTTAAAGAAAACAATACTTTATAGAGAATGCTTCAAATGAAAGGTAGACATATTAGGAAGCTTAGTAACATATTGGAAATGAAGCTTCTTGTTTTTAATTCAGATTATGTGGTTTAGAAATAAAATACATTGGCATTTAGAAAGAAGGAAATTATCTGCTATTTTTAGTTTAAAAAATTATATTCTATAAATTTAGAAGCACGTTTCAAAAATGTAATTTTAGCAAACAAATTATGAATAAAAATTTCTGATTTTATAATTCAAGAATAAAAGTCACTAATACTTAATATTCCATTTTTCCAAAAAATTACAAAAGACAAGTTTTGTTTCAGTAAAATAAAAAATAGAAATCGGGGGCTGATGAAGTCCTATATGAGTTTCTTTTTGAAGAAGAAGGGATCACATTTATGCATCAGAATTTTTAATTTCTTAAATTTGACCACAACACTTGGCTCTTTTACAATGCATTAACGATTTTATTCCAATTCGTAAATGCATAAATGTTGCGGGTATATTCGTAAATGTATAAAAGTTGCAAGTTTTATTCATAGATATGAATACATTAAACAATGTTTCTCACATTCTTATCACAATTTTTCATAAATTGCAGTCCAACTTGACATTAAAAACTGATTTTAGGTACTCGATAGAGACGAAAAAAATGATCACTTTCGAGTAATTAATTATAACTCATGATTATAATCACATATATAGAAACAATGAAAAATTTTATACAGTTTTTGACGCATAAGGAGACTCAATACCCTTTATTCGGCAAAAAATGACAAAAATGACGATTTTCTATTTTTTTTTCTTTGGGGGGGGGGGGCTTAAATTATACTTTATTATCTATTTCATTCTGATGAAGTTTCGTAAAGATCCACGATTATAAATACAGTTTAAAACGATTTTATTACATCAGTGTTCCTTGAAGGGCCACTATCCACTTCACTTAAAAGTGATTTTTCTCAATTTGTTTTTTCGCCGAATTAGCATGCTCAAAGTGATAAAATCTTTATATAAATTTTTCAAATGACTTGTTATTTATTTTTTGTTGTTGTTGTTGTTGTTTGTTTGTTTTTTATAGCCTATTTGATCGAACTAAGCATTAAATGCACAATAAAGTTAAAAGTTCCTTTTATACATAAAAATGCAGAATAAAGTCAGGTTTTACTGTAATTTTACACGTATTTGCACATTATATTTTTTTCTCCTAAACAAATTAACTTGTGATAAATCCGATACTTAAAATTATACAGAAAACTTGATTGAATAATTTAAGAAACAAATTAGCTCAAAATGTTCAAAATTGTACGAGAATGTACATTTTAAAATTTACTAATTTTTTTTCTAATTTTGCCAGGGAGTTAGAAATTTCCTTCATAGAATCATTTTCCTTTATTGAGGCCTTTATTATTGTTTCAAAAATGCACCCTAAAATGCTTAAATAAAAAAAATGTTCAAATTATACCAAGTCCTCTTAAAGATGCAAATTTTACGCATTTCCAGTTTTAAATGACAGTGTTTGTCGAAAGTAATTTCATTATTGAGCGAAAACATTTTTTTCGCTCAATATCCTAACATATCCTAAATATATATTTACATTAAAAAAAAAAAAAAAAAGAATGTTCTGTTGTACAGAATTTTTTTTTCATTCACAGTTAGGAGGGAGAAGGGGTGAGGGGTATGACAATAATGTAGACGTAAAAAAAATAAAAATAAAATAAAATAAAATAAAATCAAAAAATCAAATGCTATACAGCGTATAACCCTCTATTATCCCTTGGCCATGACAGCCTTGACTTCCAACTTAGTTTGACCCTAGATTGAAATTGTGAATGTTTATGATTAAAAATTGTTTTTTATTTATTATTATTATTTTTTAATATATAAATTGCTTTTTTGAAGTCTTGACCTCAACTTTTATCTTCCGAAAACCAATGCTGATTGTTTTACTATATCGAGAAAAATTTCTCACAAATACCTAATTTATAAATAGACCAGAGAAACATTTTCCCATGATAATTATTATTATTTTGAAAAACAGACTTCACAACAATCTTCACGGTAAGTTTATAAGCAGATTTCATGTTTAAGTACAGATCCACCAGAAATTCAATTTCGCTTAAAATCGACGTTTTGGCATCTACAAAGTATATACTAAAATATGCATTCTGTATAATCATTGGTGCAAAGAATGTTTTTTTATTAATTTATAGGGCCACACAAAAATATTCCATTTCATAATGGCGTAGGGGAAAACATCGTTTTGGGCGCATTTTAATTACATTAAACTATTTCATATTTTATGAAATTGATATACGTTGCTGAGGTTTACTATAAGTTAATTCCTGTACAATAGAAAGCAAATAGTATTTACAGGGACACACAAAAGATTTCGGCTGCTATACTGTATCTGAAAAACTAGATACTAATTACACCAAGAATAGAATATTTCTTAAACTTCGTTATAGTACGAACGTATCTCATTTGCTACGTTTGACGTGCAATTTCCTACTAGTTATTTTGAAAAATTCAGTTCCATTCTTCCTTACACACTACAAGCAAAATAGCCTAGTTTTTTTCCCCTTCCATTTTTCGCATACATTAGAGAAATTATTCCTTAAATACGGATAATCACGACAAATTTGATATACACTAATTCAAAATAATGAATAAAAAAAATTGAAATACAGTATACTCCCTCAAATCCGCACTCCTTGCGACCACAATAGTGAGGATTTTAGAATTTTGCAGATTTCTGGTCATTACTTTGTTTACATTATTTAAATAGCAATTTGAATGTAATTAATAATAATTTAATTGAAACTATAATGAATGCTTACAGTATAAAACAAGTAAGAAAAATCATGCGTTAAGCATAGATTATGAAGCACTTTTTAACACTTCATGACATCTTTAACAAAATTTCTTTATTTGGGGAAATAAAGGTTTACAGTCAAATGTATTTAAATATGTATTCCATTACTTTTGAATAGCCCTATATTTGATCTGTCAGTTGATATACATACTATATAATGGAAATATAATTAGTTTAGCAAGAAAAAAGCTTAATTTTTTTTCAGCAATTTATACTAATAGATGGAAACATACTTGAAAACTTTTGTTCAGCCCTGTAGTTCACCTTATACCTTTATTATAAGTCAGTAAGAAGCTAAAATTTATTTTTAACTAAAACAATCGTAAAGTAACTGAAATCACATTGTTATAAATTATCATTCATAGTGTCCATGTACCCAATTCTTTACATGGCCCTGTATATCATTTTATCTATATTCTGCAAACATTTCTTTGTAAATTGAATGCAATTCAGCGTAAAAATTCATACTTTATTTAAGAACCACTTTTAAGTAATTTACGCTCATACTCAGTAACGTTGTCGAGCTCTTTTGGGTAGCCCTGTATATTAACTATAGCATTTATACACACTATACAATGTACAAAGATTTATTGAAACCTGAACGCGCATATCATAATTAAAATGCATTACATCCATTCATCAGCCATCATCGGAAACAAACAGTACGTCAGAAAGAATATATTATTTGAAATCGTGTGTGTCCCTGGAAATGCAATGATCTTCATATTATGCAAGACAGTATCGTATAATTTATATTAAGCCTCAGTGACATACATCAATTTTATTATACATGAAACAGTTTAATATATTTAAATTATGTCGCACACAATTCCCGCCTTTACCATTATCCAATAGAATTCTTTTGTGTGGCCCTGTAAATGAATAATAGCTATATTTTCCCCACATATTTTATAGAATGCATATTTTAGTGCACCTCGTAAACGCATGTAAGTTTTAATATGTTTGAGAGGGTGTAACACCTTTAAAATACCTTTGAAACGATTTTTCCCCATAGGCCGTAATGTAATGGAAAACTTTTGACTCGCCCTGTAAATAAACTATTCATAGTAGAAACTTCATTTTCAATAGGGTTCGTGCTAGAGTAAATGTCAATAACGTAAACTTTCAGGGCAATCCGAATATATTTACAGGAGTTAGAGCGCGGACAGACAAGCCGAATGCATAAACACTTTTCAACTTTGTTGGAAAGTGCTAAAAATAAGTAATAAACTAAAATAATAAAAATTTAGATAATGTTCAAAATGATTAAAATATTAAAAGAAAAGGTCAAGTTAAAAATCAATAATGTATATGTCTAATTAAATATTCATTATAAAGAATAAATATATTTTTCCTAAATTATTCAATGAAACCTGACTCATAGAGGTACATTACTAATTCAAGTCAAAATCATTAAAAAAAGGTTTTATTTTCGGTTTAACCAGAGTGACCAAAAAGCTTGATTAATACATACAACTATATTTGGTAAAAAGATTCATTACCAGTGATATCAGCAATATCGTGATTTTTTTTTTTTTTTCAGATATAAATTTATTCTTTCTTCATGAAAAAACATGAATTCAGTAATATTAATAAAAATCACAAATTAAAATATACATGGAATTGATGTAAACTAAGAAAGTGTAATTTTGTTCCCTACATCTGAACTGAATGTTTCATTGTTTACATCCGTAAATTGTGTGCGGATTTTTGAGAGTTGCGGATTTTAGGCTTGTGGATTTGAGGGAGTCTACTGTAGAAAGAAAAAAAAGGAATACGCAATGATATAGATCCAAAAACAAGAAAACAAGGGATGCAAAATAATGGTCCCAAAATTAGAGACAAATATTTAAATTTCTCAAAAACTTTTCTTTATTTTTAATGCCGATCATCACTCAAAATAGCTTATCATATAAATATGCGTTAAACTTACGTTAAAATTCCAATGAAAAACTGAGATCTAAATATGAAGAATGTAGACAAAAAACAGTTAAAAAGAACACAGTTAGCATTTACAAATATAATTCATACATTAAAGTAATTTAATGATAACTTCTTTCCGGAAACATCGTTCAATTTCATACAAAAATAACAACATAAATGACTGCTTTGATATAAAAGAAAGAGACATTGTAAGCCTCTATCTAAAATCCGTGACCGGTCGCGTGACGTAACGGAACTGTTCGTTGAAGCATAATTGTCTAAAATTTGCATAACTTATTCGTATTCTAAAGGTTAAGCAACTAACTCAAAATAAATGACAAGAGTGACAGTTTTATCTTAATCCGAAAACTGAATGCAGTTTTATTTGTCAGAGACGTCAGTGAAATACGCATAAAATATACTTACAGTACAATATGCTTGTAATAAAGGTTTAATACGCGCATTACCTCTTTAAACTCCTGATAGAAGCATACTTAAAAAAAGTATACGAATCATGTATAGCTTTCACATATGGCATTTGTTTTACAAGGTGCATATATTGCATTATATAAATACTTACATATAAATATGTGCATGCATATTATATTACATTTCTTATTCTAATATGTACTGTACAATAAATATTAAAATACTAAAATTGTTCTTTTACACAACTTCCTTTTATATATATATATATATTTTTTAAAAATTGTTTTGCGTCTAAGAAGGACATTACAAACGGTCTCATTCTTTTACAACCAAAACTTACCGAATTGCGATAATTATTAATTTTATGAATTATTGGTATTTTTAGGCATTAAAAACCAGAAAGAATAGCTTTGAATAATGTTTTCTGAGTTTTTCTTGTGAAAACATCAATGTTTAGTTCATTTTCACTTTAAAAGTGCTTCTTTTACTTCTCACTTTAAAATTTCTAGGTTCGAGTCCAGCCCGCTCAAATTCAATTTCTAGAAAAAATTCCGATTTTTTAACATACAAATGAATATTTTTAAAAAGAATATTGCATCCATTTATGAAAAATTTATGGATTTGGCTTACTTTAGATTGTTATATATTGTTGTTATATGATATTGTTGTTATATGTTCGCAAACGAATACAGAATCGCAACATCAACGATTTCTTAGATTCTTATTCAAATAAAGACTCATTAAAATAATTAATGTAGTTTAGAATAAAGAAAAATAGATGGCAAAAAATATTATAAATTTTGAAGCTGCATAATAAAAAATAGGAATTCTGAAAATACTTCTCTGTAATTTATTGAAGTATATTTCCAAAAACTCCTTTACCGCTATTATTAATTTTACCAAAGAAATTGCTTGCCTCACACTCCTGGGGACAACCCGTCTAATAGCGACCTTGCTCGAGTATACAGAATAGAATGTAAATCTGATCTTGTCGTCGACTGATTCTTATGAAAAACAGGTCCAAGTTCAGATACGATGTAATTGTCAGATGGCGAGTTCTACGCTGCACACATTTATTTTATTTCTCTACTGACATTGTCGAGCTAGCATTAACTTATAGCATATGTATGCATATTCAATATTTCCTAGGTGTTCATAGTAATGCCCAGTAATGCGCATTGAAAATTGTTCGTATTTTATCGGCCAACAGGCCTGATTAATTGTTCTATCGGACTGACCTAGCCGTGCCTATTCTTTCTCCCTCCCCCCATTATAAAATTTTGCGTTAATTTTCTCGGCTGGGCCGAATACGGGCCTCATGCAGAAAAAGTGTTTTTTGAATATGGATAAAAACGACAAACTTGTCTTAAAAGAGATGAAATTGCCCTTACCTACATAAATTTCACTGTGCATAAATCCTGTCATACAAACAAAAGATTAAATAACTTATTTAAATAAACTTAAATGAACTAGAGTCCAACTATTAACTAAAAAAAAATCAAACGTAATACCAGCTATACCAAGTGACATTAACGTTTAAATGATTGATGCAAAAAGGCTATTAACACAATAAGGGAAATATGGTATTCCTCAAGAGCAAAAAAGCTTAGAAAATTGTGCTTTAGCAGGAGATATTTAGCAGGAGTTATAAGCAATTTTATAGCCATTAATTATAAACTAATTCATTCATTATATATTAATTTCTATTAGTATACAGAAGTTCCAAGTGATAAACGTGCGTTTCAGTAGCGCAAATCTGCTCCATTATTAATCACACGAAAGATAAACTCGCAGAAGACTATCGAAATTCGAAACCTAAACCAATATTACCTAGTCTTCTGCACGTACCCGATTCCATTAAAATTTCAGAGGTATATTAAAAATTTAGAACTAGATTCTCCTGCACGGCGTGTTAGACACTCACCAATTCAATACTTTTCTTTCCCGACATTCCAAATAATTGATTGCGCCCAGAAGAAATCAGTGAGCGGAGGAGGATTCGAGGTGATGAGTAGAGCCGAGCGGGGCGTTATAATAAGATATTCAACCAGGATTACAAGAACACCCCTCTGAAACTGGAGAAGCAGAACATATGAATAGGCAGGCATTCGGACAACGTGGGTTGGAAAAGGATGAAAATAGGGCGATTTAACATAGAAAGGTAATATAACAGCAGAGGTATGCGTCATATTGAGATGCAAATAAACTTATATTAAATTTATAGCTTGCAAATATTTTACTTACGAAGAATTTTCTTACGGGAGGTTTATATAGAAATAGAAACAGTAAAATTGTTAAGAAAGAGAAAAATATATGGAAGTAGGGGAAAGGGGGCACATGCGAACAGTACACAATTTACTCGGTTAATCTGAAGTTAAAAATAAATACAAATAGATGTCAGTAGTGGAGCAATCTTTTGGATGAATTTTCAGATCAATCAGCCATTTTTATTTCTGGTTTTGTATTGGTTTGTTTTAGAAGGTGTTAAATAAAAAATCTTCTAAAGTTAGTGAAGTAAAAATTCATTCAATATATTTTTCAAAGTAGAATATCAACATCACATTCTATAATGGCATTAATTTGGTAAGTCTATGAAAAAGTCTGTTTCCATATTTCAATTAAAAATACCTCTTATTTTTAATAAATTGGCCTTAAGTTGGTAAATGGGGCACTTGTGAACAGAATGTATGGGAGCAGAAATGAACAAACAGTTCACAAGTGCATTTTTTAAGTCTGCGAATACACTTTTCTTCTTTTATTTTTAAGTTTAAAATTTAATTATCCTTGTCAAACAATGAGCTATAAATTCAACGTATTTAGAGTTTCTTCAAAGATTTAATTTACTGGAAGGTAGGTAACAATTGAAAGTGATGGCTTTCTGTAAAAACCAATATGTTTATTTGTTATTCTTTAATGTTTTCCAGTTTTAAATGAATTTATTGTTTCGTAGCCCATGAAGTATTTGTAAGATATTTTATATTATGAAAGTAAAATTTAGTTAGCCAAAAATGTGATTTTTACTATGATAATCACCAATCATCAATTTTACCAAGTGAGGTTAACGCATTTTTTATAATTCATTATATTTTTATTTTGAAAGGACATTGTCAAATAAATCAAATATTTATCAATACTTGAATAAATCATTAGGGATAAATTCGAAAAATCACCAAACATTAAAGTTCAACGAAATAATTCTGTCTACCTAGATTGTCAAATCAACCCATTGGGCGTCCAAAGCACGTATGATATCCTGTTAAATCTATATCAGCAAGATATTTTAGAAAAAATATTACGATAACAACAAAAAATTACAAAAACTTTTAAAATATACTTAATATTACAAATTACGCATGATTAATTACATATGAATTCTGTAATTATATTAGTCGTTCTATTAGCTACTATATTTGCATCGATTATATTTACATATCTACCAACTAGTTCTATTATATTTTAATAGCTACTGTATTTATCTACCTATTATATTTATGTAACCCCCCCCCCCCCCTACTAGTTAGATTATATTTTGAACACTTTTATTGAAAGAGTTTTATGCGCGCGCGTAGTTAAAGACAATGTTAAGAAATAATATGAACATACACGTAAATAATTCGCACGTAATTAATGATTATAAAACGAATCGAACTGCAGAGTTTGTGAATTCTCATTTTCAAGATTCACTAGCAAATTTAAAGAAAAGGAGAAAAACTCTCTTGCTTTCATACTCAAAAACAAATGTAATCTGATATGGCGGTCAGAAATAGCTTAATTTACAAACAGACTCGAGAAACTTTCTTTTGTTTGTGGATGAAAGTGAATATATTTTTGGATGTGATGAAAAATGATTTGGTTGAAATCCAATATAGAACATAAGCTGAAAAAAAATTACTTTTTCTTTGAAAAAGAATATATATATGAAACCATCTCGCTCCTTTTAAGGAAACTGACTTATTACTTAAAGGAAGATATCAGCAATTCTCAAGGATTTTAATTAAATCAACTTTGTTTAGTGAAATTTTTTTCATGGATTTCTTATTACTAATATATTTTTAAGAAACCCATTATTTTACAAAAAAAAAAAAAAAAAAAAAAAAAAAAAAAAAAAAAAGGATGCCTCATACAGACTTAAAATATCTAAAAAAAATATTCTCTCTCTAAATTTCAAGTATATTTCAAAATGAAACATCCCTTTCCGGCACCGGGCACTTTCATTGTAAAAATGCTGAAATGACTGAATGAAAAAACTATTTTTTTCACACATTATAAACGGAAAATATATGTATGAAAATTCTGGTATCCTTGAAAATTCTGGTATCCCATCTTGATTCCATTTTGGAATCAAGTTGGGTGCTCCAGGTAATCGAACGCGAAAACACAAAGGATTAAACCAAAGTTTATCGTTAAGATAACTAGATAGGTATGAAATGAAGAAAAACGATTTCTTTTTATTGTTATTTTTGTAATGCTTGAAACTTTAAGCAAACTTAACAACTGAACTAAAAATATGTATTTATTCAATATTGTACATTTTTAAAAATAAGTGCTTTGAACGTAGATAGTTTAAAACAGATACATTTTAAGAGAGCAATTTTTGAAAGTGCAGTACTTCAGTATCACACACTTATTTTTTGATAGTGAAAACTGAATTTTGGAAAAAAAGTATTAGATAATAAGTAATGTTGAAATGAAAATTTTCAATAGACAAGCAATATCAATCTATGAGAAGTGCTGACGCGTCTCCTTTATGCAGTAGATATTTGCTTATAAAGGAGTGAAGGATGATTATAAGGAGAAAAAATAATACAAAAACATTTCTCGACATGAAAAAAAGTTTATAAAAATTTACTGTTTAACCTTGTAACATCCAAAATTTTGGAAACATTTCCACTATCTTCAGAAATATTTATAAGAACCAATTACAAACATCAGAAACCGATGGGTTTTTGAGATTAATAAACCTCTTTTCTTAAGATTTACGGGCAACAGAAGAGATTATTTTAAAAACGGTTTCGTAAACAAAGGGCGAATTTAGGGAAATCGATATTCTTTTCGCTGTGTTTTGTACACATTTTTCATTCAATATCTGCACCAGTGCCCAATTCAGGAAAACTACGTATTTTCATTAACTATTATCCCTTAGTAAAATGGTTTTCAACCCATGTGTCATAGTGAAATAGTGTGTAGTGGGAGGATATGGGTTGTGGCGTAAAAATTTTAAGTATCAATGTTTTAAGAAATATCGATATTCCAATATACAAGCTTTCAATAAATCTACACGATTATTGGAAATTTTTCCAACCATTTTTTCATTAGTTTCGTGTTTGAAGCAGAGCTGGTGGTTCAAGAAAAAATATTTCATCTTGTGCTGCGATTGCAGCCTTACCAACCTATGTAATGAGAAGTGCCCGGCGGGGTATCGTTCCAAGTGGTTTAGTTGGTAGAACGTCGGTGCCCTATACCAATGGTTTGGGTTCGAGTCCCGGTTTGAACACTTTTTCACTCTACTGGCTAAACGCCTTTCAAGCATTAAAATATGGAAGAATATTGAATGCAAGGCGTGAGGAATTTTCAAAAAATCACGTAGATTTATTAAATTTCATCGACGCTGGATTTTCATTATTTTTGTGTTTGCCCTAGAGCTGGTAGCTTACAGAAAAATATTCCATCTTGTGCTGCGGTAGTAGCCTTGCCAACATATGTAGCGAGAAGTACTATGCTGCGTATCATTCGAAGTGGTTTAGTTGGTAGACCGTCGGTGCACTATACCGATGGCCTGGGTTCGAGTCCCGAATTGGACAGTTTTTAACTCTTTTGGCTATACTTTTGGCCTTTTAACCAATTAAAAATTGAAAAAATAATCTTTTATACTAGGCTATTTATTCAAAAGGATATTTACTGTCAGAAAGTTACAAAATTTATTTTTCTGTTTGTATAATCTCTAAGAATATGAAAGGAAATCACCAAAATTGTCTCACATCAGATAAATTTAATTCTTTCTAAGAAAATTATCGCTGTGTAAGTTTCACTATGGGTGTGCCATAAGGTAAATTAGGTTGAGAGATACTGCTTTAGAATATAACTGAAGCGTATGACGAAAAGGAAGAATCGCTCTAAAAAAACCAATTTTGAGAGGGAGTGGCAAGCATTTCATTCATAAAGTATGATGCACATCATTAAAAGTGTCGTCTCAACCTCATTTACTTCCAAACGCTATTTTTGAAGTATCTCCCCACTTCTTTGAGTGACACCCTTCATCCCAAACTTGAGATAGATATTTTTGAGGGGATCTCCACAGTATATAAAAAGCAGTTACACTAAGAAAAGAGGAAAATACATCATACTGTGAGTTAAAGGAAAATCTGGACCAATTATTCGCGAAAACCATAAAATATGTATAGTCAGCCCGCCGTAAGTTGGCCGATGAGTAAACGTAAATTTTGTGAATTTACTCGATAATTAAGGTGGCTGTCACGAGTAGCAACTGCCAGAATCCAATTTTTCATTGAATAATGAAGTTATTTGTACGATTTATGCCTGTTCCTACTTTCTTTCGTTTGACCATCATTAAAAGTCATCACATAAACTGTCGTAGCCGGAGTATAATAATTATTAATGATATGAATTATAATTTACAGATTACAATGCACAAATTACATCTAACTAAATACGGCTGTTTCAAGACAACCCTGATCGCCTTCATTAGTGTGAACATAAGAGAGAAAAAAAAAATAAAAAAGCAAAAAATTAAAACTGGTTCAAAAACCTCCCTCGGCTACAGCCCCTAGTACCGGCTAATGAACTCTAACTTCGGAGTTTGGATCTTTTAACGCATCTTTCCACACGAAATAAATAAAATAATTTTTGTGTGTCTTTTTTTATGGATAATTAAACTAAATACAGGGCGATCATGAAATCATAGCAAAATATTAACCCTTTTAGTGCCAAGGAGCGCCGTCGCGCTGCTCTCGCTAGTTGTGAAAAATGCCAGCGTCGCGATAGCACTCATTTTGACAGTTCATTTTTGGTGCACGCAGTGTTTGATAAAGTGCTATTTAAATTCGTCCGTGTTACCGTGTTCGTATTTTTATTCATTATATTGCATTCTAACTATCTTCGATCGCATATTTTTTATATAAACATCGTGATTATTATTTTTTAATATTTCTAATTTTGATTTCAAAATGTCGGACAGAAGTGAATTTTCAGATACAGCACGACGACAGAGCAGCGCAACGGCGCTCCTTGGCACTTTTCAGAACAGCACGACGGCACTCCTTGGCACTAAAAGGGTTAAGGAAAATTAAAACACACTTAGATAAGTTCAAAACATCATCCAGTATGTGTTCCTAACTCAAGAAGTGTTTTTCTGTTTATGGGAAGAACCAACGTTCATTTACATAATTTTGCTCTTCTAGAGCATTCCGATAAACGAAATATGTGTATGGGGGTACATATATTCCCATAATGAGCATCACCATATATGAAATGCATGTCCGCTTTTTCCTGATTAGTAAAATCAGCTACCTCTTTTGCAATTAATAGTAGAAATGACGGTGCGTGTGAAAAACAAGCGATTTATGTATTTAATCACAGCGTTATTCAACGGTTCACTGCTTGCGATAAGCATATCAACAGTATAAAGTTTTTATTTAGATGTGTTCTATTAGTAGAAAGTTTTGCAAATGATTCATCTTCAATTAGTGAGGGCGATAACGAGATGTTTTTATCGATTTTCTCGCTTGTATGCACATCTCGATAACTTTCGATTCTGTAAAATGTTTTTCGATGACTCCAGTTTGCAATTGCTTTTATACCATACCTGATTCGATTTTTATCAAAAATCGTCTGCGGGTGAACTGGAATGAGTCGGCGTTAATAAAGACTAAACGGATTCGCTAGCCAGTCGACCAGCCCTTTGATTGAGGTCTGAATTTATGTGCAATTTTCAATATGAAGTCTCGAACTGGGTCCCCGCTGGATACGGCATTGTATAGCAAACACGGTGTGCACGCACTCAAAATCTTGAAAACAAAAAAGGAAAAAAATCTCGAAATGAGCGGACCTCTGACTGGATCTTTGAGGGGGCAGTAAAAGTGGGGGAGGGGCATAAGAGCTGCATAATATTAATAAGTGGGAACAAGGCTTTCGAACGATATATCACAAGAGGGTATTGGCAAAATTTAGAAAAGTGTAAATGAAGGGATGAAATTTTTTTTGATCGTAGATATATCGGTATCCGTTACAAAGCTTAATTAATCATATTGTCCGAACTTCACCGGTAATTATTAGTAATAACCGATAAATTAGATTAATATGCAACATTTATTAAACTTACCAAAACACTTTGTTATTATTAATAATAACCGGTTATTATTAATAATTACCGAATTAATCAAATTAACCGTAACATATATATACACACTAAAAGACAAAAAAGAATAGTCACAAAAAAAAGTATGGCTTATACTTGATGACATTCGAAATCTACTCAAGAATGAAATTTTAGTGTCAGTAATTTTCGCTATTGTCACTCTTTCGCTTAGTTAGAGCATATAAAACAGCTTTCCTTTTGTTATTTGTAAACAGCACTTTTCTTCTTTCTTCTCCATAAGATCCATTTAGAATACATATTGATTCTTTTCTACTGTATCTTCAATCATTTGAAGGTCGAGGCATAAAAAACACCACCAATTCGTATGTTTGAGCCTCCCCTCGTTCATTATTTCTAAAAGAGACTATTTCCGTGAAGAATAACGTAATATTGAACGTAAAGAAAACTAATTTATTCAGTTTCTTTTACACCCCCAATAAGAGTTAAAAAAAAAAAAAAAAAATCCTGATGCTCATTTTCGATTATTTCCTTAAAACCGACAATAAATATCCCCTCCCTTCAGAAAATAAGAGCATCATGTATTACAATACATTACGTATTTATCTAGCTAAATTAATCTATGCATTTCAAATTAAATTCCGTATTTGTCTAGAAAAGTGAGGAAATATTCTCGTTACTTTAAACTTAACTCATTAGGCAATATCAGTAAATCATTTAGAAAGATACTTTTTTTTTTCATTTGTATGTCTGATAGCTGTCAACTTTCTGCCCCCCCCCCCCCCCCACAAGTCCAATTAAAATATTTTAAACCAGGAATTTCAGATAATCCTTTTGAGAGGCGGAATAATTCTGTTGCTAAAATGTTGAAATGGCTGAAATGCTACCGTAACAATTTTCTTTGAAAATAAATTAAAGAATTTCTTCACGTGCATTATAAAAGCAAAAATGTATTTAAAAAATATTGATTAGAGCTTGATAACTTGGGATTAAAATTAAATGGTACAATTTATATATTGCTGCCTTAAAAAGCTTAATAAATATAATCAAATAAGTGTCATACAAAAACAAGACACTTTTTAAAAATTAATTTTCTGGTTCAAAATATGTTTATTTGACTTTGGAAAGAAACTGAAAGATTGGAAGCTAAATGTTAATTGTATATAGGAGACTGGTACACAGTGGTTCACTTTTGCAGTTTACATCCCCCCCCTCCCCCTCTTTAATGGAAAATCCAATCTGCCTGAAAATATTCTTGAATATTTCTTAAGCATTTTTACATGCTTCAGAATTTTTTCAAAACATTGCTTCAAATACTTTTTTTTTAATTACTGAACGGGTTTCGTTACTGCACGGGTTTTGTTACCCGACGCGAAACCGAAATTTGTACTTAAAGGCAAATCAAACATTGGAAACGAAATTTTGTAAATTGGAAACGAATCCGGAGTAAAATAAAACGAATTCATATTCTAATACATTTACTGTAAAAAAGTCAACATTTAAATCCTTGATATCAATTTTATCTTTTTTGTATAAAAATGAATACATATACATTTACAATACTAAATAAAATATTCAAATATAGGGGGGAGTGGAAGTACAGCTAAGTACACATGTGGACCACCATGTGTACTTAGCTGTACCATGTCTTTTGCTTATTTTTAAAGGTTTTCTTTTAGACTAATTCATTACTTATAGCCTTCAAAACACATCGTTAGCTCAGAATGACTAATTTTATCCGCACTGTTTGTTTTGAGATTCTAAAAGTAAAATTTTTCACCATCATACTTTTCTTTATTAATAATTAAAAGTTATAGATAAATAAGAAAAAATTGTTTTTTTTTTTTTTTTTTTTTTTTGGAAAGGTCAGATACTTGTTTTATTTAATATTAAAGTTAATATGCTTAAAAGCAAGCTTTAAATAAATATTTTATGATAATGCCTACATGGGACACATGAACATCTACATGGGGCATATTGGACCATCCACTGCTGGGGCACAGTGGTCCACAATCCATTCTATTACTGTATTGCAGAATTTTAAAAATATTAATAATTGCTTATTCTCTACGAAGAAATACTGTTTAACAGTAATTATTTAATTGTAAAATATAGTAAACAAAGAAAAGTGTCAATTTATTTTGCATAAGAAATATTTTGGTTTGTAATTTTTGCTTTTGAAAACAATATAAATATTGCATGTTATTACTAAAACAAATTTGGAATCAAAACTTTATGGGATTAATCTGTTGTTTATATTGATTTTATCGTAAAATATCACCCTCGAATCTAAAAAAAATTCAGAAAAATTTCAGACTCATAAGTATTTTGGAGTTTCTTTTCCAAATTTTCATGACTATGTATTTATTTTATTTAATAACTTCACTTTATTTACAATTGTTCCTGTATCTTAATCTGTTGTTAAAAATAATATATATAAATATTATTTATTTATTGATATTTTTTCTGTTTAATTTAGTGTATGTTAGAGGTCTGCACGGGCCCGGGCTTGGCCCGTGGCCCGTACCCGGCCCGGCGGAATCGTTTCAAATTTTCTAACGGGCCGGGCCGGGCCGGCAAAAAAATTGAGCGGGCCAGACGGGCCGGGCCGATAAAAAAAATTTTCGGGCCTGTCGGCCCGTTCTGAAGATTTATGCAGAAACGATAAAATATGAGCTATTTTCAACGAAAATGGTTTTAACGAGAATAAGTATAAATGTGGCCACACCAGTTTGACAGCATCAATATAAAAATGCGCAGTGTATCGGCATCGGAGATTTACATTATGTGTAACCCGTTTTAATATATTTTTAGCTGACTCATGCCGGTCCGAGATCACGCTTGCATTATTTTTATACATATAGACTGGCCGGACCGGTACTAGACTTAATTATTGACAGAAAACGTGATTTGTAAAATTATTAACAGCGATAAAGAACTTATGTTAGCTTAGTCTTCGGATATATACTTCTTGATGATTTTTAAATAAATTAATTTCTCAATAATGCGAAAGTTTGACACATTTTCTGATTAATTTTAAATTGTAAAAGTATAAAAGTGAAAAGCCTGACTATTGAAGGGATTTTAATCGAATAGCGTTTTTCATTTTTGGTAAATAAAATACTTGTATAACCTTGTTGAGATATAATAGTTTCTCAAATGATTGCAGGTTTTTCTCCCTTCCCTTGCTATTGCTTCTGGAAATTCTATTCAAAACGCTAATTATGACAGTATTTTATTTGTTTGCAGTATTCTTAAATTGCTTGTATCAAAAAATGGATAACGCCATTCGATTCTGAATAAAGATATCTGCTAATCTTATGCGTTTCTGAGGGAAAAAAAAAAAAAAAAATGAATTTAGAAATGTATCAGAAAGGAGCTTCTTTGAATTTAAAATGAATTTGGATTTGAAATCTATAATAAAATGATATAGAAATATATTTATAAATCTTCTTTTATTAAACAGCTTCAAAATTAACGATGTTTTTAGCTTTCTTTTTTTTTTCTTTTATTCTAAGCCATATTAATTTTTTAATGAATCTTTATTCGAATGTTGAAAGCTTAAAAATCTAAGTAATCATTAATGATGTTAATGTGTATTTGCTGTAAAATATACTGTAAAACCATTCCATAGATATGTATGCAGTATTCTTTAAAGGAATCTTAGTTATATGATAAAAATCTGAATTTTTTAGAAATCGTAGAAATTGTAACGGGCCAAAACGGGCCGGGCCGGGCCTGTTTTCGCTGATTTTTGTACGGGCCGGGCCTAAAATATAAAAATTTAAACGGGCCGGGCCGGGCCCGGGCAGAACTTTTGAGTTTTACAACGGGCCGGGCCGGGCCTGGAAATTCCGGCCAGTGCAGACCTCTAGTGTATGTTTTGTTCGAAAATGCTTCTCACAAATTTGCATTATTATTTCATTTTGGAGGTAAAGGGGAAATAAAAAGAATTTAAATCAATAAAAAAAATTATTTTATTCTATTTTGAATAATAATTAATAGTGGACCACTGTGCCCCGCTTATACGACATACTGGTCCATTTTATGAATGTATACACATATATATATATATGTGTAATTTAATGTATTTGAAGCAATGTTCTTGAAAAATTCTGAAGCATGTAAAAATGCTTTAGAATGTTCATGAATTTTATCAGGCAGATTGTATTTTCCATTAAACAGAAAAAAAAATGTTTACAGCAAAAGTGGACCACTGTCTACCCGTCTCACTTGTGGGTTTTTTTCGCATTGAAAATTATTTACGAATTTCTTTTAAAAAATCGGGTCAACTTGACTGAAAAGACTCAAAGCCTAACCCGAAATACTTAAGTCAACACGACTCGCAAAAAAAATTAAGTTTAAACCAGGTAAAATCGAGTCACTGGATTCGATGCAAGATTCTAGTATAATATAAGATAATAAAAACTAAATTCTAGCAGCATTGATGGATTACCCGAAGATATTAAAAAGAAAATGTTATGGGTGTATGAAAATATATTTGAAGATAAAGATTAAGATCCACTAGAACTAAAATCCTAAACGCGCTTTAAACAATAATTTAATTTCAAGACACGCATGGAATATTTCAGCTATGCATTAAGTAAATTTCAACTAGCCGTGATTTTATGGGCCACATGAATCTTTCAGACCACCGCATAGACAGTAAAATACGCCATAATATTTCGCATAAAATTTTGCAGTGGCTTCAACATAAAATTACCCCCAGTAAATGAAGAAAAATGCCGAGAGAGCTGCAATGTAATCTCTTCAATATCACCACGTGTATCATTGAATGCAATGAAAAAATAAACAGATTTTCCCTAAAAAAAAAAATGGATTTTTTTTTTTTTTTTTTTTTTTTTAATACATACAAAAAAGTAGTTTTATGTTTCAACATGCATATAACTGCACTAATAAAAATATTAAGAAGTGCATTTCTGCAGATGAATATGATTTAAAATACTTTGGCCGTGTGCACAATATATATTTAAAAATCTCAGGCATTTTTCGCTGTTATTTAGGAGAATTTTAATAATGGCAAATACACTAAAAATAGAAAAGAAAGATGAATTTAAGCCAAAAAAAAATACTATTTTATTGAGTTACTCTCATTTTATAAACATTTTTTATAAGAACCAAATGGCAAATAGTTATCTACACTCTCAAAAAAACTTCCGTCTTTTCACAGAAAATGCACTGGCAGCACTGCTGCCAGAAATTGTCTGTATATTGACGATTTTCTGTTTATTTTTTTCTCTGTCAAAAGAGGAAAAATATCCGTCACTTGAAAAAAGTTTGGAAAAAATCAATGCGGAAGAGGCGGGGATCGAACCAAGGATCCCAGGATTACCAGACCAACGCTAATCCACGGCGCTACGGCTGCTCATGATGATTGTGCGTTAAAATAGAACCCTTCATTTCATATGGTGTGGGTTGGTGTATTTCGTTAAAAAGCTTTTAATTATGCAGTTAATCTCGGAAAGATTTCATCTTTAATGAAACTGTGGCTGTGTTTTTTTTACGTTTAGTATTAATATAGTATAAAAATGTGAATTTTAAATATATTACGTAGAATGTTAGAGAAAAAACATGGATGTTCTATTTGTGAGAATTTTTGAACGAATAAAGAAAGTAATTGTTATTTATTTTTAAATTCGAAAACATTTTTGTCTTTTAAAACTAAATTAGACATTTTAATCAATAGAATATTTTTGTTTTTCATTTTAAAAATAAATTCGAACTTATTACTAACAGACCCAATGCGCATGCGTGCTGGATATAAACGGAAACTTTTCCTCATTTTTCGACGCTCGGAATGAACTCACAGAACAAATACGTTTTCTGGGAGAACAGAAATTATTTGTGAAAAAATAACGATAACTTAGTGTATATTGACGAATTTTTCTGACAGTGTATATAAACTTGATTTTTCATTGATTGACACAAAAACCTGCATTAGTATTGCTTAAAAAGCAGAAAATCAAAAATATACCCAAACACAGAAAATGCCAGTTCCTGTTTGATTTTTTTTCTTTTCTTTTATAAAGATGTGTGCTTAAGGAAGAAACGCATCACTTTAATCATACAAAAGTTTTCGAATGTATAGAAATCATCTTTTCTTTTTCTGAAATTTTAGCCTACCTATTAATTACATAACTAGTAAAAAATACCATTAGAAATCCAATATAACATGGTTAGCAGTGTACTGTTGATTGAAATATAACGTGACAATAATGCTGTAACACGAAAGAATAGGATATTATTCGCAGTTGTAATATTCAAAATGTATTTGCTTTCCCGAAAATTAAGAATTGTTTTCGGAAGAGCAAAATAATGCAATCATACCACGTAGTTTTAAATGTATGAAAAGTTTTGAATAAGATGAAGGCAATTAGTTCAAGGTTAGATCAGAATAGAAAAACACTTTTAATACTCATGAGTGACGTCGTCTGGTGCAATTTACAGATATCATCCAAGAAACTATATAAAAATTATTTCATCGAATGTAAATGAAAACATAATGTTTTAGCCATTCGATGAACTGTTGGCAGAATTTGATGAGATGCGGGTTATTTTAAGTGAATTCCCAAAAATGTACCAAACAGTAAAAATTGTTTAGATATCATTAAATTTAATATTTTAAGAGCCCACCAGTTAGGACACCCACTTTCGAAACCGATTCCGAAATTGAAAGTTTGCTCAAAATAAATAAATTGGTTGCAGCTAAAATTATATATATATAAAAAAACAAAACAAATGAACATAATAGATTAGACATCGACTAAGATATTCTATGCGAAAGGAACAAGTTTGAAATTGCACGTCAAACGTAGCAAATGAGGTGCGTTCGTACTGTAACAATGTTTTAAAAATATTCAGATCTTGGTGTAATAATATACAGTACATCGGATACAGTTTAATGGCCGAAATCTTTTGTGTGTCCCTGTAAATACTATCTGCTCCCTATTATACAGGATGTAACTTGTAGTAAACCTCAACAACATATATCAATTTCATAAAATTTGAAATAGTTTAATAGTATTAAAACGTGCTTCAAATAGCGTTTCCCCTAAACCATTGTGTAATAGAATACTTTTGTGTGGCCTGTAAATTAGAAACAATTATTCTTTGCACCACAGATTGTGCAGAATGTATTTTTTAGTATATACTTCATAGGAGCATATCAATTCTATTATGTTCAAAAGAGTACAACATCATTAAAATTCACTTGAAACTATTTTTCACCATTGATCGTAATGTAACGGAATGCTTTTGATTGTCCCTGTAATTAAACTATACAACCGATTTTCAAAAAATTTGAAAAGATCCGACAAAATTATGCAACAATTCTATATTTTAAATTCCGGCTTGGTAATTTTTGGTTTGTTATATGCGAACAGACGGACGGACTGAACGATGACTATGAGTTCTATGTATTAATATAATTACGAACGCACCTAAAAATTCATTTAAAAATATTAAAATGCAAACAAGAATTTTGAAAAGACCATTGTCTCTGATGTAACATTAGCTTCAGAGTGTCTTCAAACACAGTCTTTTGGCAAAGGCTCTTAATGGCCCAGGCTTCAGTCATACTACAAATTAGCAATTTATGAGCAAAATAAAATCTCTCTAAAGAGCAGTGTAAAACGGAAGGATTTATGGGACAGTTATGTACCATGACTCTTTGAAGTCTTTTTAAGAAAATTATAGATGAAAATTATACGAGAATTTCCCGAAACTGTGACATTATCAAAGTTAATTTATACACATATATTAATGTATTCTATATTTTTGACTTATTTGTAGGATATATCGTAAAAAAAAGTTTAAAATTGGAAAACCATTAATAAATAAACTAACTTTACTTTTAAATTGCAAGAAACTCTCCAAATATTTTCTTTAAATCTGAAAAATGTCAGATTTTCATAATTGGGCGTCAAATTTAGAAAATTACCAAAAATTTCAATTTTAAAAGCGACAAATTGATTTTAATTTTATTTTATTTTTTACGTAAAATAAATTTCGGAAAATTTTTATTGAAATAAAGAAATAACTTTGGACAAAATTTACTTAAAATTATAAATAAAAATAATAGATTAATTTAAAGTCGGTTCTAATTTCCCAATGGGAAAAAATATTCCAGATCAATCAGAGCGCTCCAAAATTCTATGGCAAAGAAAGATTCAGTCAGATAAGTAAATAAACAAATAAATAAAATAATGTCACAATGAAGAAAATTATCAGCCCTTGCTTTGATTTAACTAAAGGCTTCTCATTAGATAAAGCAAATATTTTTTACTAATTCATGAGAGGCAACACAAGTATCAATAAATACTTCGTATTAAGACATTCTGTTAAAACAGTTTTCAGAAACCTACAAATCTTACATAACAGGGATAAATTCTGGTAGAATCTTTAGAAATCAGCAGTTGTGAACTATAAAAATATAATTATAGCAGAAATTTAATGAAACATAAACTGAAACTTGGAAAATGCTGACGCGATTTTTTTTTTCTTAATCAGGAAAATTAATTGGAAATCATACCTCAGTGATTTTTGTTGGAGATTCATTATTTTTTAACTTAATAGGCTGACGCATCAACATAATTATTATGGAAATATATAAATTAGTTTGAACACAGAGTGTTTCTTGTATTCAATATATTAACCAACAAAAATGGTGAGCAGTAATTATACTCGTGCTCTTTTAGATTAATTACACATTATGCATCATTTGCAGTAAAAAGGAACAAATAAAAAAATATCCACCATTAATTTAAAGAATATTATCAAAAGCATTATTATCCGCGTGTATAAGCTTTCTTAAGTTTTCAGTATACTCTTCTAATATTAAGAACAATGCAATCTATTAATTATCTTTCTTCGAAATTTAACAAACTTTCCATTTCTTTAATTAATCTCCGCATCTATCAAGTTTCAAGCAATTCGACTATTTATTTGCTTTTGTGGAGGATAAATTAATGAATATTACCATTTTTAGCCAAAGTTTTCATTTCATTTTTTTTTTCCTTTTTAAAAGCGCACTGATTATGATGAAACTAACTAATGCATTCTTGTTGTTATCTTTGATGTCATAAACAGTTTATCATTAAATTTTCTCAAAATAAATCAAGTAAATTACGCCAGGCTTACATTACGTAATTTGTCCTTTGAAACGATTAAATAGTTATCGCGAGTTGTATTGTCCATCGCTGTCAAATAATTAAAATTTGCCAAAAAAATACTTTAGCTAAAATTTGCTGCAATTTTGAATTCTTCGTTGTTTTCGTGATTTCAGAAAATCTCGATTGATTTCTATGTAGAAAGAAAAGGAATTTACGGCTTTCAGTTTACATGTCATCAATGAATGCATTTTTATTTTTAGTCACAAAAATTGAAGAGCTTAATGAAAGAACATGTTATGAAATTTCTCAAAAATTGTTTTATTTGATAGACGAAAATGTTATGAGGTATTATTACATCACAACGATGAAACTAAAATACTAAAATTCTACTTAGTATTAAAGACATGAGACAGTATCGTTAAATAGTAAATATTTTTATATTCAATAATTTAAATGTTGAAAATTATTTCTAATATTTAATGGTTAAATATTAATATTCTTTTCTAGAAGAATTTAGTATCATCTATTAAGATTCAGACACATGGTACTAAGGAGGAATTAAATAAAGAACTAAATTACATTAAAAAAAACTTTCATTTCAATTTTCTCAAATTCTAATCATTGCTATACTCCTGGGACCCCGGGACCCAGGACTTCTAAAATTCCGTGTCCTTTTTCTACAAAAGCGGGTCCCGACTAATAAATAATATTTTTCGACGCAAAAATTGAACTTGCTCATTTGCACAAGAAAAATAAAATGCAATAATTGCTTTAATAATAATAAATAATTAAAACGAATATTAATTTAAGAGAAATTTTCTGTACTTTTTAAAGAATAAATGTGCAAGATACAAATCTAATTATAAAATAATGCTTATTTAAGTGTAGAAGATAACAAGTATCACTATTGTTTGCATTTCTTTTAAAATGGGGCAAGACAAAAACTATTGAAAAAAAACATTTTTGCTGAAAAAAGGAATATTTTTGTTGAGTAAATGGATACTTTGCTTAATGAAATGGTGTTTTCAGAAGTCACATTCATTCAGAAAGATTTGGAGCAATAAAAAACTGATTGGGAAGCATGAAAATCAGTTTTTGGAGCAGCAACAACAATTTTCAAGCAGGAAAATTAGTTTTTAAAACAGAAAAATTCTCTCCCGGCATTCACTTATTTATTTATTTTTTTTTTTTCCGTGCTTTTTTGACGAAATTTCCGTTTTTTCGTGCTTTTTTGTCGAAATTTCCGTTTTTTCGTGCTTTTTTGTCGAAATTTCCGTTTTTTCGCGTTATTTTGACGAACTCTTTTGTTTTTTTCGGGATTTATTGTTGAAATATAGCGTTTTTCGCGATATTTTTTGACAAAATTTGCCGTTTTATCGCGATTTTTGGACGAAATTTGCCGTTTTTTCGCGATCTTTTGAAGAAATCTGCCATTTTTGGGGTTTTAGGATGAAATTAGCCATTTTTTCGCGAATTTTGTTATGATATTTGCTGGAAATTAGTCGTTATTTAGCGATTTTTTAACAAAATTTGTAGTTTTTCACGAATTATATGACAAATTTTGCCGTTTCATCGCTATTTTCGGACAAAATTTGTCGTTTTTTTGCGATTTTTTGAAGAAATCTGCTTTTTTTGCAATTTATTGAAGAAATTTGCCTTTTTTTCGCAATTTATTGAAGAAATTTGCCTTTTTTCGCAATTTATTGAAGAAATCTGCTATTTTTCCGCAATTTTTTTAAAAAAAATCTGCCGTTTTTCGCGATTTTTTTTTGACAAAATTTGCCGTTTTATCGCTATTTTGGGCAAACTTTGCCTTTTTTCGCGATCTTTTGAAGAAATCTGCCTTTTTTTCGGGTTTTGGAATGAAATTAGCCATTTTTTCGAGAATTGTTCGACAAAATTTGCCAGAAATTAGTCGTTATTTCGCGATTTTTTAACGAAATTAGCCATTTTTCGCGACCTTTTAACGTCCCACGGGACGCGTAAGAGCTATTCTTTTGCGCCCCATCGCCGATTTTCTGCGTAATTTACGCGCTATAGCGCGTCCGCGGCATCGCTGATAATAATAAAAAAAAATCTTATGTGCGATCGTTTGCGGTTTTCTCAGGGCCTGAAAATAGGCACTGGTCCTGCGGACCACTAAATTTTTCAAATTAGTGGTCCGATTGAATTATCAGTGGTCTCGGACCAGCGGACCACCAAGGATTTCGAACGCTGAAAATAAGTATTATTCTTTTTTGGACTGTTCTTGAACAATTCCAGCAATCATGTTAGCCAAATGCATGGGACATAATGAGTATTATAGTGTTTTTAGATAAGTGTCAGATGTGGCACGCCGTGCATTGAAGGGTTAACTGCGTATGCTTCTAAAAAAAATATTAACTGTTAAGGCTGTTTGACACAAATTAACTTTTAAAAGAAATATACAAAATTGGAAGGCTTGATTATGGAAACGGTTTGCAGCTGACCTGTGTTTTCCCATTTTTCGATAAATAAATTATCTATTAAGTTATAAATGAATTTGATCACGTGAAAAAGACGTTTTTCATCCTTCCTTGAGTAATTATTGTTTCGCATGGAAATTCAGTTCAAAACGTCCACTTTGAAAATGTTTTCTGATAAAACAGAAAAAATAAACAGTTCGATTAGATAGTTTCTGAACAAGCACCTGCTAGGTTTATGCATTTCCATACTAGAATGTATTAAAATTTATGTCACAAAATTACATTTTCGGAATGTAGAACAAGCTTAAAAACGATTTTAAAAATGTAAGAGAAAAAATTAAACTAAATCATAAACTTAGCAAAAATTGAGATTTTTCATTTTTACTTTTCTTTTGTCTATGGAAACTTATGAACGCACGCGAACGTGTACATATGAATTGCACTTGCACCTATCACGACGGTGAAACAGTGCTCCATTATTTCCGTTTTCTCTCTGGACTAAAATAATTTTATTGATTGACTGTAAGTAAGCTTATTTTAGTCACAAGGCAATAAGTGATCGCTGAAAAATAAGCCTCAAAATGAGACGAAAGTTAATGTTATATTGTACTATACTATATATTAGCACATGTAATTAAAAGTATCATTTCATATTGGAAATCACAGATTTTTTAAAAATTAGATTAGCACCCATTCTTACAAAATGTCGACACGGAAATCACATTACGCGGCATATTTCTTAACCACTGTACATTCGAAGTGAATAATGTCATTAAGGAATTTCAAGTCAAATCCGCAGAAGATGTTTCATTAGAAATATTAAAATTAATAACTTGTTACTAGCATTACAATCAATGGAATCATAAATTATAAACAACTGATTTATTATTGCAATTGCTATTTTAAATTGGGTAAAGTTGTAAACTGAGATGCGAAAAATAAGGAGAAAAATTTACTAAATCTCAACTAATAAGAAATATGACCAGTTATACACTGATATAGAAAAAAATCATTTATTTATCATAAACTGGCTATCTTTATTACAGAAAACACTTACACTGTAATATTTACCTTTTGTCACCCAATAAAGGATCTATACAAATAAATAAACAGTTATATACTTTCAACCCCATCAACGACTTAAAAATGAAAAATACCATAGGATTGGATTTAGGAAATCTTATACGGGCTTAGTTGTACTCGATTTGAACGTTATATTTAAAGTCAACAACGAACACGACAAAACATTTTTCGTTGAACCGAAAGAACTTTTAAGATTTTTTTAAAGAAATATTGAATAAAAAAAACTCAATGTACTCGTATGTAATGTATAGTAGTTTCACCATGTACTTCAAAATCCTTTTAAAAGTCTAATATAAAATACTCTTAAATACTGTAAAAGATTTTTTTTTTTTTTAACAAAAGAGATAAATGAGGAAATACTAGTAGAATTGTTAAAGAAAGTTGTTTCTTTAAAGTCCCACTTGAAGAAACATAGACGAGAAAAGTGAAAAAGGGCTAAAGGGTTTTAAAGGCAAGAAAAGTCCCACTCAATATTTTTTGTAAAGTAGACAGCCTTGATTTCTTATCTTACGAAGACATTAGTATTTCTCTTGGTTATCTTAATTTTCTTTCTAAAGCAAGATATAAATATAATATAAGCTAGTGGTTCAATCTTATAAAAGTTTATCTTCAGAAGTAAGTGCTGTTACATCACACGATCGATGGTGTAATATAACCTTTTACATCAACTTTTTCGTAATCTTGGCTTTTCATATTAAAAGAAAAGCTTGGAAGGGATATATATATATATATATATATATATATATATATATATATGTATATATATATATGGACTCCTTCCACTCACTCAGACAACTTTTATATAGCTTAAAAGTAGATATTAAAATAAAATCAGTATCCCACACTGAAAATGCGTGAAACACATTTGAAGCACTAGCTGAATATAAAAACCAATGCTTCTAACTGAAATCGTTTTAGATTGTATTGAACGAAATAAAAAGATTGTGCAAAAAGTGCTGTTAAAAATTACTAGAAGAGAAAATATGTTTTCAAAACATATATCAAAACATTTATTTTTAAAATTGTGTAATTTTAAAAGCACCACGTAGAAAATATTTTAGAAAGGTTTTACATGTTTAGTTTTACAGTTTTCTAAATTGTGTGGTGTTTAAAATGTGTTTTAATTTGGGGACAAAATGTTGTGCAGCACACTATTTTAACTATTATTATAATTTCTATTATATGTATTAACTATTTTCATGAACACTATTAACAATTAACAACACTATTTTTTTAATACATTTTTAGATAGCAAAACTTTTGCAACTCATTAATAACATATATCTAAAGAGCAACATTTTTGCAATATATTAAGAACACAATCACAACACCAAAATCGTTTCACAACACATTAATGAGTGTTGAATTTGGGGACAAAAAGTATTCCGATATGTATTCATTTTTGCGTTTGAGAATTTCAAGTGCACATATGCTGTTGATTAATATAATATGAAATCCCATTCCATCAATATGAAATCGTATCTTATAGACAAAGGGAAAAACATGCACCAAAATATGGTATTTTGAATCATACAGAAGAAACTACAAGATTACATAGGTTAAATTCTTCTGTAATCCTTCTGTCATAGTGACAAGGTCTAATATACTAATACGAGTATATAATAACTATAATGCATGCTCAATAATAATGTATAATTACTCCATATTTAAGCTATTTCACAGGAGAAAATCTGTATTCAGAAGATTAAATATAATCTTTAAGCGTTTTTAAACGATAAAGCAAACACAGCTGATAAACAGCTAAAGAACTTGTCAGGGTCGGTTAAGCAGCCATGCGAAACAACATCAAATATATAATAAATACTAATGATAATAAATGGAAGCTGGTTAAAATTATCAAAAGTTTGTAGCATTTGACAAAATTTTAAAATGATACAAAATTAAGTAAGGTCAGGTGGGGTAATTATGACCACCTCAATATTGGAGAAAACTGTGCACGGTAAAATTTTGTTATACGCTTAGATATTGGCCTCATAATGTATTTTCCATTTTAGATATTCTTTATCACTAGTCAAAGCATTTTTGATATCCGAGTAGCAATTTTAAAAAGTTTACCAAAATTTTTCATACATGGATGGAGTTCTAATGGTCACAATTACCCCGAAACACTGAGTATGAGGAAGTATAAAGCGAAAATATAGTGGTCATAATTTCCCCACTTGTGGTCTTAATTACCCCAAACTTTTGTGATTGTAAGATTTTGATGAGGTAAGTATAACCACCCTTTTAACTTAAAAAAAGCAGCTATGAGAATTTAAACTTTAAAGAGGTGTTCCAGGGTCAAAGTTACTTCTTATGTACTAAAAATATCACTTTACTAAATAGAAAAAAGTAAAAAAAAAATAATAATAACGATGTTTAAAATGTACAAAGTAGTTATAGTAGTATAGTAGTAGTAGTACCCCTTCTGACCCTACTATATATGAGGAGCCCAGAAGCCAAGGGGGTACAAGTGACAAAATGTCGATTTGGAGTAAATTGAGTTTAAAGATAATTGATGTTAAATTGGAACATCAATAACAATTGACTAAATTGAAATAGGAAACATCTGCTTATTGCATTCTAATCTTTGAACTCTCATTTCAATAACTGTTAAAAAAATAGAGTACAATTTTGTTTAAATGTATAATTAATCAATATTGTTTGTTTTTCGAAAAAAGTGGTTTATCTCTATAACTCCCCAAATAATCAGAAAATGACCCATATTTCTTTACTTGAAATGAAAAAAGCATATTTCCAGATACCCTGTGCACTTAACTCAATTTTTTCAATTTTGTCACTTATACCCCTTGGCTTCTAGGGTCCTCATATATAATGTACCACTGCCCTTCAAGGAGTTAAAGATAATATTGCAGTCTTAACAATCATAAGATTTATCCTGTACAATTTTATGTTCTGAAAGTGTTCATATCTTCCCTTTGTAAAATGTGCATAGGTTTAAAAAAAAATATGACATAAGACTTTCCTTTATGCTTTGCTTTCTGTTATGCGCCGTTTCAAAAACATCTTTTCAATCGTGAAATCGTGATGAATCATTGCATTAAATTTAATAGAATCGTAATTGACAAATAAATATTTACTGGCATTGATAATGTAAAAATATATTTAAACATAGACAATATATTTTTTAATCTATATATATAAAATAAGAGACTTCGCAGCTGGATTTTTAAATTTCAATTTAGATTTTTTTTTTTTAATTAAAACTTACTGGGTAAGAGGATATTTTGCAGCTTTCCACAATCCATGGCAACGAAGTAGCCAGATTGGAGGTTACACAGTTAAAAATTTGAAACTTTTACTACACCATTACTGTACCGCTTTTATAAAATATTTCTATTTTGACCAACGGTAATGCTCCATAATACAATGAAGAAATCGTTATCCATAAAAGCGGTGTAGTGACAATGCAGCAAAAGATTCAAATTTTTAACAGTGTATTTGCAACTCGATACCAATCCACGGCAATGAAGCAGCCACCCAATGAGAGCAAGTGTTGAATATGGGATTTAACGACTGCATTTCACGACTGAATGCTAGCAACAAATTGCGCACGCATTTGTTATTTTTTTCTTTTTTTATGATTTTGTTTTTTCTGAATGATTTACAATCGATCTTCAAAATCTATCCATGGCACCATCTAAAAAAAAGTAGTAAATTAGGTATTAGTAGCAATTTACTCCTTTTATTTTTTCTTAGGGTTTTTTCAGATGCGCAGCGCACGTCGCGCGCGTGCTCAGAAGATTTTGCATGGAGTAGGTCTCATTGAAGAAAAGAATTTTAAAATAATCTAATTATTGCATTATTTTTGTGGTTCAAAACAGCTAAAATCAACTATTATATTTCTTATCCTTCCAAAACATGGTTTTCGTACAGAAATACACTCCTGTGTTCACTCAGATAAAATTTAAATATTCTAAAATTTAAAATATACTCCTGATAAAAATTATTTTTTTTTCTATTTTAGTATGAATGGGGATTTTAAATATTCGCAATTTATTTGAAAACATCTATGGTCCCGGGCAACGCCGGGCTTATCAGCTAGTTCTTAATGATCAAAAATAATTAAAAATTGAAAATGGATTTTAAACTTAAAGATCCCCCTCCCCATTTTGTATGCATTATTTTATCTTAAAGAATCAAATTTGAATACTTCTTTTTGCTAAAATTAACAGCCAAATATATTAATCATTTTGAAACTCATTGTGTAAACGTTTGTTATGAATAAAGGAATTTGACTTGAAAACGCTTAAAAATAAAGATTGAATAATATTTTACCTTTATTAAAAGCAAATACATACACATACATAAGCATAAACGTCCTTTTAGACAGGTATGTACGTTTATGAATAACTTATTAATAGTAATATCTATAATCACATATTATCAAAAACTGAAAACTTCATCTGAGAGAATTTCGTTTTTGGCAAAAACTCGAAATTATCGAAATTCGGTTTTGACTTGAAATACTTGTACAGCTCATATTCAAAATATTAGAATAATTGAGAAAAAGTAATAAGAAAAAATTATTTGTCATTTATTTATTTTTTATACTAAGTAAATGCAATTAAATTTCTTATAAATTAAATCTGGAATGTTTAGATAAGATTTTAACATTTATAAAATATAAAATACAGCACCATAAATTAGGTATACAGCTTCCTTAAACACACCAGAATATTGGAATAAAATTTAGATTGGTTCAAAATATTAGAATATTTTATTTTACGCAACAATATTACCTTATGAATATGAAGTAAATGGTAGTTAATATTTTGTAGCATCCCCTTTAGCTTTCATAACAGCGTACAATCGATCTTGCATATTATATACAAGGTGTTTACAAACATTTCTATCAATACTAGCCCAAATAGACTTCATACGTGCCACTAACTCAGTTTTACTTGAAGGAGGATTTTCTTGAAGTTTTTTCTTCATTATACACCATAAGTTTTCGATGGGATTAAGATCTGGTGAATTTGGTGGCCAAGGAAGTACCTTAATGTTGCGTTGGCGGAACCAATTCTTAGTTGACACCGAGGTATGCGGGGACGCTAAATCTTGTTGAAAGATGAAATCATCTTCAAATAAATCTTCTGATGATGGAATCATGTAATATTCTGAAATTTCTTGATATATCAGAGAGTTAACCTTTTCGTAGACGATGCATAACTTTCCAGGTCCTTCTGCACTCATACAACCCCAAACCATGACACTAGCAGCAAATTTTACGGAACGTTTAAGGCATTCTTTATCAAATGCTTCTTGCTTCATTCTCCAAACTCGAATACCTTGATTACCATATGAAACACAAAACATACTTTCATCACTAAATAATATATTTTTCCAATCTTCATTGCTCCATAAACGTCTTGATTTACACCAATTCAATCTTATACGCTTTTGTCTTGCAGTCATGAGAGGTTTTGTTTTCGGTACACGAGATTCAAATTTAAATTTATGGAGACGTCTTAATGTTGTCGATGTAGAAACTTCAACTCCTTCTTCTTTCCATTTTCGGTGCAAGAATCGCACACTTTTAAAACGGTTTTTCTTAACTATACGCTTCAGTTTCCTGTCATCTCTAGCAGATGTTTTTGGTTTTCGGCCACCATTTCGGCGATTATTTTGAAATTTTCCAATTTTTAGGTGCGTTCGTAATTATATAATACGTAGCACCTATAGTTGTCGTTCAGTCCGTCCGTCTGTCCGTCCGTCTGTCCGTCCGTCCGTCTGTCCGCATATAACAACGCAAAAACTACCCAACCGAATCGTTTGAAATTTAAAATACATAAATATTAGATATTTTTGTCGAGTCATTTCAAATTTTATGAGAATCGGATGGATAGATCAATTACAGGGACGATCAAAAGTATTCCATTACATTACGGTCAATGGGGAAAAAAGTTTCAAATGCATTTTAATCGTTTGAAATTTAAAATACGCAATTATTACATAATTCTGTCGTGTTATTTCAAATTTTTTGATAATCGTGTGCATAGATCAATTACAGGGGCAATCAAAAGTATTCAATTACATTATGGTCAATGGGGAAAAAGTTTCAAATATATTCTATACGTTTGAAATTTAAAATACATAATTATTACATAATTTTTTCGAGTTATTTCAAATTTTATGAAACTCGGACGAATAGATCAATTACAGGGACAATCAAAAGTATTCCATTACATTACAGTCAATGGGAAAAAATGTTTCAAATGCATTTTAATCGTTTGAAATTTAAAATACGCAATTATTACATAATTCTGTCGAGTTATTTCAAATTTTTTGATTATCGTGTGCATAGATCAATTACAGGGACAATCAAAAGTATTCAATTACATTATGGTCAATGGGGAAAAAGTTTCAAATATATTCTATACGTTTGAAATTTAAAATACATAATTATTGCATAATATTTTCGAGTTATTACAAATTTTATGAAAATCGGATGCATAGATCAATTACAGGGACAATCAAAAGTATTCCATTACATTACGGTCAATGGGGAAAAATGTTTCAAATGCATTTTAATCGTGTTACACTCATGCGAACTTAATAAAATTTATATGCAACTATAAAGTACATATTATAATATACATCTTACATAATTTGTGGTGCAAAGAACATTTGTTATTGATTTACAAGGCCACACAAAAGTATTCCATTACATAATGGTATAGGGAGAACATTGTTTGATGAGCGTTTTAATTGTAGTTCACTATTTACAATGTTATGAGATTGATATATGAACGTAATATTTTTAAAACTTCGTTATCGTTCGAACGCACCTAATTTGCTACGCTTCACGTGCAATTTCCAACTTGTTGAATATTGTGTTAGTATTTTACTAACGCTCGATTGCGAACAATGTAAATAATTCGCTATAAAACATTGATTTTTACCGTGCCGATACAAATCAACCATACGAAGTTTAGTAGATTCAGGAATATCACTCACACGGCCCATTTTAAGACGAAAAAGAAACAAACTGCAAAAAAGAATACTGATTTTAAATAAAATAGTCTGAATTTAATCAATGATGCCACCAGTTAAGAATTGGTAATAATTAAAGGAGAATTAATGTGAAATATTCTAATATTTTGAACCACTTGAATAAATATTCTAATATTTTGACTTTTCAAAATAATTTTTTTTGCAATTAATCTTTTCAAAAATTATATTAAATTTAAGATAACAAGTAAGTTTAATCAACAATAAGTTCTTAATAAAAATATCGTTTGCATATTTTCATTAAAAGACATTAAATTACCAAACGATATTTTCAATTTCTAAAAAAAAGGTAATTATTCTAATATTTTGAATATGAGCTGTATCTGTAAGTCACTATAGATAACGTTACCATCCAAGATAATTATTTTTCTGAACAAAGTATGAAAAGTCTAAGTTAGTTTTAGAAATCAATATTCGCTTAGTTAAGCAAATTCTGTTTCCTTCCAAAAAATCTAGGATCAACAAAGTTCTCTTTGCTTAACCGATAACTTGTTTTGACAAGGTGGGATTTCGCCATATTTACTTACAAATTAATTTTCCTAAATTAGACACCTCGACGAAGTCTATCTCGCAAGAGATCCTAAAATTATTCTTATTACAAATGACGAAATAGTAGTAGTTAAAGTATTAGGAAGTTGTTTGGAAAAGTTCGAAAATAATATTTGGTTATTGAAAGTAATTACAAGTTTATAAAATGATCATGATATTTGCGTGTTACGTTGTTATTATGTGGTTCTGAATTAATGGATGATGTTTCCGAAAAATGCGCACTTAATAAAAGTTAGAGTAATCGGTTGATAGATACATTATTTAAGCGTTACTTTAGAAGAACGGATTATGTATACGTAAGCCATGCTAAATATGAGAGCACCAATGAAGCGAAGGAAAATTAAAGAAATCAATTTCAAAAGTACATTCAACATTAATCACAATTTTACGTTGGGAAAGAAGGGGCTTGTTGGACCAAAAAATACAGCTCCTTAAGTATTAAAAAAAAAAAGTACAACAATATAGCACATGTGTTACCAGTTTGAAATGCGATTTCAACTCATTCTTTTCAGTTTACTGCTTCTGAGCAATGCAAGCTTGCTTAGGCTAAAAAAAGTATTTTTTACTCAATTTACAAAACGCTTCGATTTTAAACAGGGGGTAAAAAGGGTATTTTAGTTAGTTAAGTACCATTTATTGCCTTTGTTAAAGCTTATTATTGTACCCTAAATCATAGATTCATTTGTTTTTCAAAACTGGGATTAAGTATTTATTCGAAAAATAGCTACATTGGGAAAATATTAGGGGTGTTCAAATAAAAAGGTACGGAACATCATAAAAACGAAACCAGTTGAAATTTAAATATGCCACTTTGGGATTACGTAGTCACTCATCAAGAGATGCAATTGGAACATCCGGCATGGTTGTGTGCCCGCGTGGGCGCCCGCGCCTAAAAGAGCGGGAAAAACAGACAATTATGTGTTGCGCAAAATTGACACGGCCGTGTGTGTAGATCATAACGGCTTTCTCATTGCAAAATTAGACCTTTGAGGAGCAGCGAGGTGTTACCAGATTTCACGCTGCATCAGGCTTTAATGAGACACCTCGCTGTTCCTCAATCATCGAATTTTGCAATAGGAAAGCCATGATGTCCCTCACATGCACGGAAGCGTCAATTAGACAGAACACATAACTACTTGATCCTCCCCCTTCTTCATATGCGAGCACCCATTACATGACCACGACTACGCCGAGTATTCCAATCGCGTCCCTCAATGTCTGACTAAATCCCAAAGCGGCATATTTAAATTTCAACCGGTTTCGTTTTTACGGCATTTCGTACCTTTTCATTTGAACACCCCTAATAATATACCTTGCACATGGGGATAGTCATATTTTGCAGTGATTCTGCTCCGATGTTAGCATAATACATATTTTATGGCTGAATTTCAATAATGAATACTACTGAGAGACTTTTCTTTTATCTACCTATATTAATTTACTATTTAGTACTTGTTTTATTTCTACAATTATTTTGTAACCATGCATCGCTCGATTAATTTATGTCCCTATCATTTTTAGTTAATATATCTTGATTATCAGTAATTATCAATGAAAAAAGTAGTTGTTTCAATATGCCTCCACAGTCAAATTGATGCTGTTCTAATGTGCGTCATGGATGAGCATACGGAGATGCTTTTGTTTCATTTGTAACGTTTTTATAACCATTCCATAATATTGGGCTTACGACGTATTCAAAAGATGTTAAATTTCATTCGATTTTAAATAAATACACTTTAAATAATAAAGACAATTTAAATTAAAATGAGGTGCAGTTTTGTAAATTGTACATTCTCTATATTCCTATGTAAGATCTTCGTAGGGAATCGCTACTGCGTATCATTTCTTGGAACTTGTCGATATTTCATGTTTTCCAGGTTGTTGTTTAATGTATAAATTGAAAAGTTGCAATTTGGTCAGTTTTAAATGTAGAATAATATTTTAATATGCACAACAAGTAACAATCTGGAAAACACGGAATTCTACAAGTTCCAAAAAATGTAAAAATATGCAGCAACGATTCCTATGATGACCAAAGTGGTCCAAGCCAAATTAGTCTAATAAGCTGCTCATGTTATCTACCAGAAGTATCATAACGCTATTCTTTTAACAACAGAAAATGGTTTTAGTTATGACGAAAAACGGACTTGTTACAATGGAGAAATAAAGTCTACAGTAGATGTATCGGATACAGAAAAAAGTATATAGGAATAATGAAGAAATGAATTTCAATAATCTAAAATCTCTAAAATATGAATACAATTTCACATACTGGAATCAATGATGATATTACCGGAAAATGAGCAAGATTTAAAGGAAATTATATTCAAATAGAACTGATGAAAATTTTATCTATCACAGCTAGAGAGCTAGGTTCATATTTCTAAAAGAAACAGAGGAAAAGGGATAAAAATGATATAAGGAGAAAAAAGGATAAAATTGATATTAAACATATAATTTTAGACTTTTTTTTTTCAAAATTATATCATGTTTTCATAATTATATTGAAATAGGGTTTAATTTTCTGTCATTTCAATTCCGTGTTGGGTTTGGATTGAAGAGTATTGGGTTTGGTCCGTGTTAACGAAATGTTTTTGTAGGATTTGGGTTCACTTTAAGCATGAATTTTTTTTATATAATCAACTGCAAAACATAACGATTACGAAACGTGCAATTGGGATAATGGGGTCTGTTGCAGTAATCAATCCATAACATTCGAAAATTCATGAAATGTGGATAATTCTTGTTAAGGGGAATTGGTACCCTTTGAACTATTTTTTTTTAAATTTATTTGAATCTTTTATAATACTTTATTGGAATTTTATTAAATGGTTCTATGAAGGAAAATGATTTAAAGAGGGAAAAAAATGCAGCTGTTGCGGTAAAATTTGAAAATAGAAAATAAATAGTGGGAAAACACCCTAAACACTGGCGATAATTAATAAATAAAGTAAAACACTTTGTAAAATCATCATGAAATGATAAATAAAGTAGGACGCGTTTCGAGCTACAACAGTGACAGCTCGTCATCAGCTAAAACAACATGTGTCCGTAAGGGCACAGAGTCGAGAGCAGAGTCGGAACATCTCGACTCTGTGCCCTTACGGACACGTGTTGGTTTAACTGAGGACGAGCAGTTATTGTTGTAGCTCGAAACGCGTCCTACTTTATTTTTCATTTTATAGTGATTTTACAAAGGGTTTTAGTTTATTTAGAAAATAAATAAATTTTAAAATCGTTCTTCTAGAATTTTTAGTTTTATTAAGACGAGTGGCATGGCATGTGTAAAAAATACAGTAAAAATGATATTTTACTTAACATTTTAGTTTTAAAGAATAATCTATATTAATGAAAGTCAGATTCCTAATTTTATGAAATGCACCTTAAATATTCTTCAAAACATAGCTGGTGAATTGGAAAGTATGTGTCGAAGTTTTAGCCTTTTGATCATACTGATATATTGAACAAACACAACAGACACAACAAACTGATAAAAACAAATTTAATAATTGCAACTCTGAATCAATTAAGAGAAATGAATGCAGTAAAAAGTCTTTTTCGCATAATTATCGGATTTATTCTGCTTTAATTTTAAGCAAAAAAATGGAAATTTAATACTATCGGGCTTTTCTTTCACCAAATGAAGGGTAACAAGTCCTCTTAGTAAGGATTACGCGAAGGCATCCAAATGGATAAATAAATAAATAAATAAATAAATATGAATGAAATGAAAAAAGACAAGTTATCGGATCTTCAACAATTACTTAAAAAGTAAAGTTGTAAAGCTGGTAGTTTAAATAAAATTAAAATGGAAAAAATTACATGCTTCCTAAAAACATTATAAAAATAATCACTGCCTAGAATATCCATATAAAAGTTTCTTTAAAAGCATATCAATTTTTAAAAAATGCCCTGTATTTCCAAGCAAATAAAAGAGCACAAGATTAACATAATTAACAAAAAAGAAAAAAGAAAAGATCGGAAAAAAAGAAAAACTAAATGAATGAAACTAGTTCATCCTGAAAATCAACACACCATAATATACTCCCTGTTTAAAAATATTAAGATTCCACAGAAAAAAAAAGAAAAAATGCAGAAAAATATGAAAGCTATTGAGGAAGAAAAACCTCTTATCCTGCACAAGCAAAGAAATTTGTTTGAATACGCAGAGAGTCAACTTCTAAAAACGTTTTCGGGTAAAAATGCCCATTTCCGATTAATGGTTACGGGCAAAATGAGAAAGATCTGCCCCTAATCAAAATGGGTGCAGAGAGAGATGCCGTCGCCTAGGTTACGGCAAGTGGAAGACAGCTTCAAAACTGCTGCCGTCAGAAGCAGATAAACGCCAGAAGAAGAAGCCTCCGAGGGGCTCTCACTACGATCTTAGGAACAGACGAAGGATTTTAAAAGGTCTTATCGTTAAAACCCTTTGCGAAATGGGGAAGAAAAATTAAGAATAGTCGTCGAAAGATACCTATATCCTTGCCCGAGCATCAAAAGTTTAAATACAGTTCGTTGGGCGAAGGAAATCACGAGTGGAACACAATGTCAATAGAAATTTCAACGTGCATCCCCCCCCCTTCTTTTTAGATATTAAAGAAAAAGAAAATAAAGAGATCATTTTTAAAAAGTAAAATTTTGGGTTTAACAACATATTAAGTTAATAAGAATTGACTTTTTCTTGAATAGCATAAAAACGAAAAAAAAGTAAGAGGCAAATTAAATTCAAAGTTCAGAAACACATAAAGTCATGCAATAATAGAACAACATGATTTTAAAATAAAGATTTAATACCATACAGAAATAGAAGAATTACTTAATGCCGAATATTAAAAAAGTGAAAGAGACAATTGAAATGCAAAATTATTAAATGTACAAGGTCATATAACAAAGTAAACAATGACAAAATTTTATTAAGAATGGTAAAGAATGAATTATGAAATCACTGGTAAGCTGAATTACAACGCGAATCTAGTGATTATTCGGGTAAATATTGCAGATATGGTAGACAAAGAACAGAACTCGGACCACAGAGAGCAAGCTTTTAATAGTTGCTGCTAGAAAGTAAGCTTGAAGTGCGAAAGAATTCAGTAGTTTATTAAAAAAAGAAAAAGCCCACCTTCTTTTTTGCATGTAGCGCAAAGGCTTTTAAAAGTAAATAAGAAAATAACAATGTTTCACAGCAAAATTCGTTTGACGTAACATCGCGGTGCCTAAGAGTACCAACACACTATATCTCCAATGAAATTGAAAGGAAACGTAAAGGTAAATTTCGAAACAAACCATGGTCTAAAAGGTATAATATTGGCAACTCTGGTAGAGCCCTGAAGGCAATTCCGGAGTCGGAAGCACGAGATTAAATGTAATAAATATCAAGAAGACTTGATAATGTTTTGCAAACGAGGGCTAAACAGACCGTAAAACAGACTACTATACTTATCCATTACTGATTGGGATTCGAAAGAGCACCTCTTGTCCGGCAGTCAGCGCCCTAACCACTAGAGCAGCAAGTGGGCGAAGACAATTTGAAAATTTTCCATTACTGTAACTGAAAATTTCTTACTGCATTCTTAATTTAAAAAGTAAATAGATCTTAAAATAGGTAGGTAATATATAATTAGTATCACATTATATATAAAGAAATTTTTAAATATTTGAATAAAAAAAAATCCAATCCAGAATACAATTTTCCCCACATTCATTTATAAGTTCAGAAATACCAAATATTCGTTTCAAGACCTTTTTATTAAACTATTATTCTTTACATTTATTATGACAATTTTTTTTAACTTAAAAAGGAACAAGATTTGTTTAATACTGAACAGATATATGTTAGTTAGTTAATGATTTTCCTTCGTGCTCGAATCCACGCAAAGCAAATACAGTAAACAGTGGTCTAGGTTCAGACACCACCTGACAGAACCTTAACTCGGGATACATGAAAAGTGTCCAAAGAATCATACTTCTAAAACGCATAGTTTTCTAGAAAAATGCAAAAAGAAAAAGAATTGCGTCACATGCGCAGCACCAAAAATAAGTTTTACTAAAACTCATGCAAACCGTATCAGAGATAGGATTTTAAAAATATTAAACAGTTTGAAACTTAAAAATTGTACTCCATAATCTTTCATCTCCATAAAAATTCAACAATTAAAAAATAATTTGGAGTGACTCCACTAGACTTTCGGAATACTGATGAACTTGTGAACGATGAAGATAAAGTGATAAACAACGAAAAAATTATTAAAGAAATTTTGAAAAAAATCCCTGACACAAAGAAAATTGACTGGATTTTAACATATCTCCTTTTGGAAATGGAGGCTTTACCTCTTGACTTTAAACCTTTATTATGCTGTCGAAATTTTAGTCATTTATACATTGCCATATTCTTTGGCAATTTTCAAATAGAATAGTTCTCAAAGTTGTTTGCAAATGGTTAAAGTGTTAATTAAATGCCTAATCCGTCTGCCGATTTTTGCGAATATAGAGTTCTCGCGACAGTAAGCTATAACATATTCGCCCAATGGAGGCTCTGTCGGAATTACCATTTGTGTATCGTATTCTAACGCAGCAGTTTGAAACTATCGTCATTCTTATAATGATAATGTAATTCCGTTCGTGAGTACTGGGATAGATATTTTATACTTTCGGCTAGTGCAACGCATTATAAACTGTTAAGGAATGTGCGACGTTATATATTTTTAGCTCGAAAATTATGCTTTATCGATATATACTTCTTTAGATAATATCCTATAATTGACAGCGAGAATTCTCGTTTTGCGCAGTTCGTGCGTTAATATCTTAAAGATCCACTGAACCGAAAGTGGATGGCGAGCAACTCGATCAAAGCAAAATGTACACGAACAGAGAAAGTGAAATAATCTGCAGGTAAATTATGTCCCACGAATGAAATGAAGAATTTCCGTCATTTCTTTTATTTGAACACAAAGATTTCTTTAAAATAATAAGGCTATTAAACACTTATAATTTGATGGGAATTTTGAATGGAAATTTTCAAATTAAAAGACTGGAATACTGGATTTAAATAGGGAAATAAACAAATCGTTCTCTCTCATATAGAACACGAACACACATTTCAAAATTTTTTAACAAACATAAGAAATTACATTTTAATGCATTTCGATTTGTCGTATTCAAAATAGCTTGATTACTGTTATTATGAATTTTTTCATAAATATTTTCATTCTTAACCTCCTCAGTCCAGAGACAAATTTTACGCGGCACTACAAAAACTAGTTTAAAATTATCATAAAACATCTCCAAAGATGCATTAATCTATATATCGATACGACTAATATGCACACATTTATTAAAAAAGTTAAGATGTAAATTTAACAATTCCAGAAACATTTAAATGAATTTAAAGGGTATTTTTTAGCGTCGCCCCCAGGCGACATCAGGACTGAGGTCCTTAAAATTAACTCAAAAAGCCCATGAATGGTAAATTAAAGATAGATTAGAAATGTGTTAGATACACCTAAGTTTACCATAATCGAGAAAAAAAACCCATACCTTTATGTCTAATGTTTCTTTAACATAATTGACATTCAGCAATAAATGGCCACTGAAGTTTTTCATAGACCACCTTCGAAAGTGGTCGTAAGTTAATGATAATATTTACAAGACACTGCACTATTACAAAAAAAAAAAAAAAAAAAAAAAAAAAAAAAAGAAAGAAAAAAAAACGAAATTAATACACCCATGATGAAATTATGCAAAATTATGGATAAAAACATGCATGTCAAATTAAAAAGTATTAACTATCTTATAGTTTCTTAGGAAACACACAAATAAACTAACAAATTTCCACTTCAAAAATTCCAACCTTTTTGCAGTTACTGACTTTTTTAAACTGATTTTTTATTCACAATTTCTTAAAATAAACTTCATTTTCATGTACAATAATAAGATATTATTCTTGCACATAGTTCCGTGCAATGAAGAACGAATAAAATTTAAGAACTTCAAAGGCCTTATTAAAAAGGACTCTTTCCGCATTAATATAAGCATTAAAATGTCTTAAATAAGTATAATGCATGAGGAAAAGAATCACAATACTGTTTGTCTACTTAAAAGTATTTTTACCAGATCTTTAAAAAAAAAAGTTATAATAGGTATTTTCAAGACAACATATTTGACTTTCTGATGAATATTTTAACTTAACAATATAACATGAAAAGAAAATTCATTCATCATGAAAAATTACGAAAATATAACTTAATCGTTTTTCTTTAAAAGTTAATATATATATGCATTATCACTACAATAACAGAGATAATGTCTCAAATAAAATTCTTTATATGCATTTCTTTTACCCGTATTTAAAGATTTTCTTGCAAAAACATTGCTTTAAAATTAACTGCAAGCTAAAGAGTAATCTAAAAGGGAGCTTATCCTCATTAAACATTACTGTTATTTACAATTTATCACAATACATTTTGTGCCTATAAGCATTAAGATAATACTAAAAAAAAAATGAAAACCTAATAATTCCCTTCAACCCTTTTTTCCTTACTAAGTAGTAAAAAATATCGAATACGCTATCAAATGGAATTTGATGGCTGAATTTCATTTAATAGTTCAAGAAATATTACATTTTTCAACTTTCAAAGACATTCAAACATTTGAAACTGAAATTGTTTTTTCGAAGTACTTATATATATTCCCCCCCCCCCCCCAAAAAAAAAAAAAAAAAAAAAACGTACGAACTATATAACAGCGAAAATCATTTTGTGATAATAAAGTACAAATAAGAATTCCTAAATTATTGTTTTATTTCAAAATTTTGTGTATACCATATTACTAACGCGTACTCCATTTTTCGAAGAATAAAATCACTATTTATTATGCCATAGAGAACTGAATTCTATACCCAAATAACTAACCACCCACCATAGATCGATCGAAGAATCATTAGACCAGAAACATCCCTATATGTAAACTGTCCTAACAACCTTATGGTAACATCTCCTAGCAAATTCTTTTCACATAAAGAACAGGATGATTACCAACTAGAGGCATTAACTTTTCATTACGAAAAGATCATCCAGCCGAAAGGAATAATTTCGCATTCATTAACAGAGATTTACGAATCGATTACCTTGATCATCAAAAAGCCAACTTTCTAAGTGGGTAAGACAACTTAATGATTATGGCTACAAAATAGGAAAATAAGGCGCAATAAAATATCTTAGAGAACGCAAATTATGAATATATATGAATAAATACATATTATACATTTTATTGTAAAGAAAAATCTAGATACTCATGAAAAAGGAATACTTTCATTCAATAAATAAACTGAACACAACAAACTATGGAAGTTGCAAAAGTACGTAAAATAATATTAGAAATGCATCCAAATCTAAAGTATAAACATCATATAACTTTCTTGAGATTGAATAACAAAAAAGTTTACATTTTATAGAATAATTAACTAATAGCTATCAGAAGCATTAGAAATGCGCATATGAAGGTAGAAGGAATAAAGGGTAACGGTTTAGCAAAGCAAAGGTATACGGTTTTCCCTTTGTAAGAAGAACAGCATTAAAATCACAAGCACAGTTCCTGTATTAGCCTTTCTCCTATTTTTATATTTAAAAACAGTTTAAGAAACTCAATTGTCTTGATAACTAATTTGATTTTACTAACCAAAAAAGTCCAAAAAACTACTCGCTGAACTAGTGAAAGTTAAACTTTTAATTTTTTTATTTTAAAAAATGTAATGTAAGGCTTAAATTTAAAACATAATAGCTGTCATTTTTTTTTTTTTTTTTTCGTTTTCATGTAAAATTTTTTAGCTGCTTTCTGTCAACCTTTTAAAAATACAAATTTTATGTTTTACTCAATATATGCTATAATAGTCAAAGATAAATTTTATATATAAATTTTAATAATGAAGACTCTATGCACACAAGTCCAACACTGTAAAACATTTGTGTAACATTACTCCATACACCTGGTGGCAGCCTTGCTGCCTCCAATTTGGTGGAGTATTTTAACCGATATAATCGGTGTAACATTGCAATGTTACACCAGTAATGCATGTTTTTATTACACCATTATGTAAGTGAAAAATTACTCAATGAAGAGTAAATCGTAGCTGCCACCAATTTTATGGAGTAACGTTACCACAAATATTTTTCAATGAATAAAAAAAAAAAAAAAAAAAAAAAAAAAAAAAAAAAAAAAAATCAAACAAATATTCTTACACGTAAGTTAACTACACATAAATTAACAAATCGGTTGTTTTAGAAGAAACAAGCGCAGTAACTTAACTTGGTTTTGTACATAATTATTTTTTGAAACCCGAATATTGAATATCTAGAAACTTTTTTGTTGCTGTTAGTTACATTGTTTTATATACCCGAGCCCTTCAAACATTATTAATTTGTTCCATTAAGTGATTTTGAAAAAGGAAATACACTGAGGTTTGCAAAATATTATGTACATATACTATGAAAGAACATAAGTATACATCCAATAAAAATACTTTCACTTATACTTACAGTATAAAAATTACAACCCATGTCAAAATAACGCATCCTAGTATAGCCAAAAGTGTAGATTGCAACTTACCTAAAAAAGGAAATTTTAATTAGTGATATCAAAATACAGATTATAATAATCTGACAGAAATTAAAGACACAATAAAGTACAAAAAGACACACATACACTGGTAAAAATATATAAAGAAAGCATCCAAGGAAAGAATCTTTTCTTTCTACACGGACAATCGCTACGAGAGTACTATTCATGCTTTTAACAACGGAGATAAAAACATTTTAGCTCAATTGTTATGTTACAAATAAAGCCGTTATTTACCGTAATTTCGGGTGTATAAGCCGCAGATCAAACAATTCTTTTTCGACCCAGATTTTTTAAAGAAACAAATATAACTACTTAGATCGCCGTAAATATTTGTCTTCAATCACTAAATAAGATTTCTGGGTCCAAAAAGAATTGTTTGATCCGCGGCTTATACACCCGAAATTACGGTATGTTAATACAGGGTGATTCCAAATTTTCTTTACAATAAAAGAGGGCTGATAGTACACATTAAGACAAACAATATTAAATAGGAGACCAAGGGTCCAAAACGTTTTCCTAAGAAGATAGCCGCCATTAAAGTTTGGGGACCAAAATTTCAAATAAACATAAAAAACGGAAAAATCGGTCGATTGATTTGCGGTTTTCACTAAAATTATTCTTTATGTCGGCATTTTCTTGAAATTAAATTACAAAGATAAATTTAAAAAAAACGCCGATAGAGGGCGCTTTAGACTTTGGAGTAACGAACAACTATTTTTTGCCGGTATTTTTTGCATCTCATTAAATGTTTTCGTAAGCTTACACTCAAACTTAAATTTTGAGCTCAAAATCTGTAGTTGGGAGTGGTTAAGTAACACAAACTGAGCTGTGTTCAGACGGTTTAATTTCAAATGATTATAAAAAACGGAAAAATTGGTCGATCGATTTGCGGTTTTCATTAAAACTATTCTTTATTTAGGTATTTTCGTGAAAATAAATTATAAAGATAAATTTCAAAACATGCCGAGAGAGGGCGCTTTAGACTTTGGAGTAACGAACAACTATTTTTTGCCGTTAATGTTTGCATCTCTTAAATGATTTAGGAAGCTTAAACTTAAACTTAAATTTTGAGCTCAAAATCTGAATAGTAGGGACTGGTTAAGTAGCACAAACTGAACTGTGTTCAAGGGGGAGGGGGAGGTTCAAATTTAAAGTAATTATAGAAAATGGAAAAATTGATCGATTCGTTTGCGGTTTAAAATAAAACTATTCTTTAAATCAGTATCTTCTTGAAAATAATTTTTAAAGATAAAACTCAAAAAATTCCGTCAGAGGGCGCCTTAAACTTCAGAGTAGCCAACAATTCATTTTAACCATTATTTTTTGGCTCTAATTAAATGCTTGCAAAAGCATTTTAAATGTTCTCGGAAGCTTAGATTTAAACATAAATTTTGAGCTCAAATCCTGAATCGTTATGAGGAGTTAAGAAGCGCAAACTAAAGTGTGTTCAGGAGTTGAAATTTAACCCTCTTTCCTCCGCCAGCACAATTCAATTTTTCGCTACTTAAACACTCCCAACGATTCAGAATTTCAGCACAAAATTTAAGTCTATGCATTTGAAAGCATTTAATGAGATTAAAAAAATAAACAGTTAAAAATAGTTATTCCAAAGTCTAAGGCGCCTTCTATCGGCATTTTGTGAAATTTATCTTAAAAAAATATTTTCAAGAAAACACTGATTGATCAAGAAAACTGCTGATTTAAAAATTAGTTTTAGCAAAAACCGCAAACGAATCGACCAATTTTTCCGTTTTTTACAATTATTTGAAATTTGAACCCTCTGAACACAGCTAAGTTTGTCTACTTAACCACTCCCAGCTATTCAGATTTTGATCTCAAAATTTAAGTTCAAGTCTAAGCTTACGAAAGCATTTAATAAGATGCAAAAAATAACGCCAAAAAAGAGTATTTCGTTACTCCAAAGTCTAAAGCGCCCTCTATCGGCATTTTTTGAAATTTATCTTTATAATTTATTTTCACGAAAATACCTAAATAAAGAATAGTTTTAGTGAAAACCACAAATCATTCGACCAATTTTTCCGTTTTTTATAATCATTTGAAATTTGACCCCTCTGAACACAGCTGAGTTTGTGTTACTTAACCACTCCCAACTACAGATTTTGAGCTCAAAATTTAAGTTTGAGTGTAAGCTTACGAAAACATTTAATGAGATGCAAAAAATACCGGCAAAAAATAGTTGTTCGTTACACCAAAGTCTAAAGCGCCCTCTATCGGCATTTTTTGAAATTTATCTTTGTAATTTAATTTCAAGAAAATGCCGACATAAAGAATAATTTTACTGAAAACCGCATATCAATCGACAGATTTTTCCGTTTTTTATGTTTATTTGAAATTTTGGTCCCCAAACTTTAATGGCGGCTATCTCCTTAGGAAAACGTTTTGGACCCTTGGTCTCCTATTTAATATTGTTTGTCTTGATGTGTACTATCACCCCTCTTTTATTGTAAAGAAAATTTGGAATCACCCTGTATATAAAATTAGAGGGCCTGTCTATGATGAAAGAAAAAAAAACCCAGTTATTTCTAAATTCATTTGACTATTTAGACAGCGTACAGTCAAAAACAAGATTATTATTATTATTATATTTTTTATTATGTCGGTCTTTTAGTAATGCGCAGAAAGAGTTGCATAACAAATACACTAATTTTATATAAGGGTATAAATTTTTATAGGCGCATATAATGTTTCTAGATACAATATGTGAAACTTTTGCATTTCAATATCTAAAATAGATTTATAGATAACTGAGAAAAACCGGGAGAATTAATCAATCAACCAATCTTTCACTATCAAAAACTCGGGAGCTAATTGATGAATTTTAAAGAATCCCATGGCGATCGAAAGGTCTAAATAAGATTTATAACAAATATTTTTGACTACAACCTGTAGTTAGTAGCATTTCGAATTCTCAAACAGTTTTTGGGAAAACAGGGAGAATCCAAGCGAATCAATCCATTAACCAGTCTTTCAATACTGAAAAACTCGGGAACCAACTGTACAAATTAAAAAAAAAACTTTAAAAAGGTCAAATTAAGATGTATAAATGATAATAATTATGCATTTAGCTCATGTCTTATAAATTTTAATTTAAAATGGATAAGTATGCATTTTGCCCCAAAACACTCGAAAATAATCTAATACAAGTAAAACACAACGCAGCTAATTTAAGGGGGGGGGGGGGAATGATAAACAACACATTATTACGAAAATGCTCGTAAAATTGGAGAAGAAAACTTCTTAGCGCAATTGTTAAACATAAAGCTATTCGAAATAAATTCGATAAGCAGAACATTATATAAAAATGCCAAATAAAGGTATGTATTCTTCGACAAGAAATAATAACTCCGTAAAATATATAACTATTGTCACATATTTCTAACTGGTAAAATGATAAATATCAGAACTTTACTGGAGAGCCGTCTAAAATGTCTCCATTCCATTGGCTGCAGGGTGAATAAAAAAACGTCAAAAAATAAGGAGAGATAGTGTGCGGCATATTATACAAAATATGGAATTCTCTAACGGCAATTTTTGATGCTTGCATTGCATTCAAATGCATTTTTAAAGCTTCTCTGCATCTTTTTAATGGAATTTAGGTCTGTTATTGTGACAGTCATTTTAAAAGTTAAAATTTTTCAGCGTGGAAAATTTTGAGGAAGATTTGTATGCGTGTCTTTGAGCTGTTTTCCAGTTGAAACGCTTTTCCTTAAAATTGAACATAACAGAAAATGGCTTTTGATATAAATTTGGACATAAAATTACTTCCAAAACAACAAATACGTACAAGATAATCGAGTTTCCAACGAAGAGAAAACACACGAGCGTTAACACCATAAAAATATTATGTTTTATAAATTGTGAATAGATGTGCAATTTTTGGTACATTCAGAAACTTTCAAAATAAACTCAAATCTTTCCACAATACATTTTGCAAATAATTCTTTTTTATATTTAGAAAATCGAAATAAATTTTCTTTAAACAAATATATCTATTTCAAAACGCGAAATTACAAAATCAAAATACCGCACATTATTAAGTTTGCTTTAAAGTCAAACAACTGAAGAACAAATGAAAAATTTCTTAGAGGATTAAAAAAAAATCATGTAAAAGAATATGAAATAAAAATTAATTATTATCCTGTAACTTCCCACCCACAAACCCCAAAAATGTTTCAAAATCGAGATTTTGTGCAATATAAAAATTTAAAAAATCTCGATAGTTTTGAGGCAAGTAAAATCACCAACAAACAGTCAAATCAGTTAACCACTATGACTTTTTTAATTTCTGTGATTTAAAAATGTCCTATTAAATCGGTTCGATTTGGATCCAGTAGTCTCAACCCTTAATTATGGATAATCATCTGCCTAAACGTACTTTTTAACATGGTAGTACAAGCAACATATAATGATAAAAATAATAATGAAAAGAGCAAAATGAAAAGAAAAACGATTCACGTTATAAGAAATTCGACTAACAAAATACAATTAAAAGCAATTTCTCACACAGTAAATATAAAACAACTTTGAAAATTCTAAAATGGAGTTCGACTTGCAGAACTATAATAATAAATTCATAAATGCCGTGTAAAAGCGAAATTCTGTCACATGAAATCTATTTACTAGTTATATTTATTTCTTGCAAAATTCTTTTACAGCTATGCGTCAAATGCCTAACAGTACAATATCAAAATACATTACATATGCTGTCGCATATAATCTCTCAGACTATTATTATTCACCAAAGTTTCGCTTCCAACATTAATAAAACAAGAAGCGCATATCTACTCACAAAAAGAAATTATACCTCCCTTATACAAAAATATAACACTTTTTTTCTTCTAACACAAATTTTCTTATCAAATAAGTCCCCTAAGATCAAAGTGGTCAAGAAGGCCAAACACCTCTTGCCCTATTCTTTCTAGTTTTTTCTTTTTATCCACTGAACCGAGAACTAGAACATAACAATAACAAATGACAAGTATAGCCCAGCACGAAGCTTGTGTTTCTAAGCAATTCTCAGATGGATGACAACGACAACCCGATGCTTTTCCTGATGGCTGACAAATCATGGGCTCCAATATTTTGCGTGCAGTGTTCTTCACGGGAAATAATGGGTTATAAATGAAAACTGTCAACGTGTCTTGCACACAGCACATAAAATAGTTATTTCTTTTTTCTCTACATTTATATAAAAAAGATATTATAAGATACGTTGAGCGCTTCGATGATTTGATTTGCAGAACATTTTTAAATTTCATTGCCTGATTTTTTACTGTTTTCAATAGACTTAAGGTATTTTTTTTAACTATTGCAATTTTATTGGATCGGACAGCCTGAAAGAAATAAATGTATCTGGAATTTGATTTATTCACACTTACAATGATTCACGTTATACACTTGTCATTTCATTTTTCATCTAGATTAAAATATTATAATTTTGAATTATGTAATTTTTCAATAATTACATTTTCAAAAAATGTTATTTGAAAATGGCGTTACTCAATCGCCGATTTGAGTGAGCGAAGTGTTTAATGCGTCTACTCCAATGTTATCTTTGTGACACAAATTCCCCTAATCTGTTTGGCCGATTATCATTAAATTCACCTCAATAACAGCTAGCATGTCCGACATGGTTTTCGCAAAAAGATCAGGCACAAATCCTAACTTTGAGGAATAATTATAGACCACAAACACCACAGATTTAATGTTACCGTAATTGATTAAAGCTTTTTTTTTCACCTAGTAACAGGAATCAAAGAATTTTTAGCTAAGTAGATAGAAAAAAAAAGTGATGGCCATAAAAGGTTTTGAAGCCAAGAACTTTACCAGAGCTATCGCAGACATGTTGATCCCGTCAATACGCTGAACAAAAATTGATTGGTGTTGACTTTAACTCTGCAATCCTATAGGAGTTGAACTTTTGATAACTTCACCGTTATCTCTAAAAGAGCTTTATGCTAAGATTATTTCAGACGCATTGTAGAATGCGACGAAACTGAAAATTAGTTGTACCAATGGCAACATCTTCTATCGCACAGTAGACCAATTTTGAAATATAGATAGAAAAACAATTTAAGGCATAAACTAAAGCATAACGTTTAAAACGCGTCAAACTCTTATGACAAACCATGCAAGTATGAAAATTGGAGTTTTAGAAATGCTCGAAGACAAATTTTTTTCGACAACTAAAGTAATCTTAACACGTTGGCTGCCACAGATTGTGACGAAGTCAGCAGACACTTACAAATCTGTTTTCAGTGTTTATCGATTCTGTTCCCAATTCTCAACCGCTACAATGTTAATTAATTTTATGCATTTTTTAAATTTAAAAATATTAAATTATTATTATTTTTTAATCTGTTAAAAGTTAAACTGAAATCAACTTACATGTTTGGAGGATATCTTAATACTTAGTAATAAAATATGAATAATTCCGTTTCATAGTAATAAAATGTTTTCAGTGAAAATAGTGAAGGCACACGTATTCATGTGGTATGCTACTCTTTGAACTATTTCTTGTCATATATTCATGGCAAACATATTTGTGTGCCATGGCACTCAATTTGTTAATGTGCATTTCAAAATTAGAATAACCAATGTCTCCTTAAAAACATCAAATGTATGTTTGAAAATTAATTCGCTCAGCTAAATCTTGTGCACACTCCGCATGCAGTTCCCAGTTCTTTTTTATTAGTTGTAGACTAATCATTGGCAAAAACGTCAACGGTATCTATCGCTGGACCGATGCATCGGTGATGACAACGTATTTGCATGTTAATTGCTTATCTGGCTGAACAAATCAGGGAAAATGAATGGGAAAAAAAAATAATTTTGCTCATACATACAGCGGAGAAACGAAATGGACAGTTAGGTTTATTGACCAATAAGATTGCAGCAGGAAATTTAAAAAGAAAGCCGCAAATATTCTATTTTGGCTGTTCTTTCTAATTTCCTGGAATCCTATCGGCCAATAAACCTCTCTCTACTGTTCTTTTCTCCATTATATATACATATATATACAGGGTGTCCCTAAACAAATGGTATATACGTTAGGGGGTGATAGAACACATCAAGACGAGTAATAGTAAATAGGAAACCAAGGGTCCCAAACGTTTTCCAAAGGAGATAGCCGCCATTAAAGTTTGGGGTCCAAAATTTCAAATACACATAAAAAACGGAAAAATTGGTCGATTGATTTGCGGTTTTCACTAAAAATATTCTTTTTCTTGGTATTTTCTTGAAAATAAATTATAAAGATAAATTTCGAAAAATGCCGCTAGAGGGCGATTTAGACTTTGAAGTAATGTAAAACTACTTTTTTGCCGTGATTTTTTGCATCTTATTAAATGGTTTCGTAAGCTTAGACTTAAACTTAAATTTTGAGCTCAAAATCTGAATAGTTGAACGCGGTTAAGTAGCATAAACTTAACTGTGTTCAGAGGGTTTAAATTTCAAATGATTATAAAAGACGGAAAAATTGGTCGATTGATTTCCGGTTTTCACTAAAACTATTCTTTATGTCGGTATTTTATTAAAAATGAATTATAAAGATAAATTTCAAAAAATGCCGATAGAGGGCGCTTTAGACTTTGGATTAACGAAATAATCCATCCTAATACTATTTTTTGCCGTTATTTTTTGCATCTCATTAAATGGTTTCGTAGGCTTAGATTTAAACTTAAATTTTGAGCTCAAAATCTGAATAGTTGGACGCGGTTAAGTAGCACAAACATAACTGTGTTCAGAGGGTTTAAATTTCAAATGATTATAAAAAACGGAAAAATTGGTCGATTGATTTCCGGTTTTCACTAAAACTATTCTTTATGTCGGTATTTTATTGAAAATGAATTATAAAGATAAATTTCAAAACATGCCGATAGAGGGCGCTTTAGACTTTGGATTAACGAAATAATCCATCCTAATACTATTTTTTTTGCCGTTATTTTTTGCATCGCATTAAATGGTTTCGTAGGCTTAGATTTAAACTTAATTTTTGAGCTCAAAATCTGAATAGTTGGGAGTGGTTAAGTAGCACAAACTGAACTGTGTTCAGAGGGTTTAAATTTCAAACGAAACGGAAAAGTATAAAAAAAAACGGAAAAATTAGTCAATTCGTTTGCGGTTTTTGCTAAAACTACTCTTTAAATCAGTGTTTTCTTGAAAATAAATTTTAAAGATAAATTTCACAAAATGCCGATAGAGGGCGCCTTAGACATCGGAGTAGCGTACAACTGTTTTTAACCGTTATTTTTTTAAATCTCATGAAATGCTTTCAAATGGTTAGATTTAAATTTTGAGATCAAATTCTGAGTCGTTGCGAGTGTTTAAGTAGCGCAAAAGTGAACTGTGTTCGAGGGGGGGGGGGGGGTTAAATTTCAACTCCTGAACACACTTCAGTTTGCGCTTCTTAACCCCTCCCAACGATGCAGAATTTGAGTTCATAATTTAAGTTTAAATCTAAGACTTCGAAAACATTTAACAAGTTTTGGAAAGCATTTAATTAGATACAAAAAATAACGGTTAGAATTTGTTGTTGGTTACTCTGAAGTTTAAGGCGCCCTCTATCGGCATTTTTTGAAATTTATCTTTATAATTCATTTTTAATAAAATACCGACATAAAGAATAGTTTTAGTGAAAACCGCATATCAATCGACCAATTTTTCCGTTTTTTATAATCATTTGAAATTTAAACCCTCTGAACACAGTTAAGTTTGTGCTACTTAACCGCGTCCAACTATTCAGATTTTGAGCTCAAAATTTAAGTTTAAGTCTAAGCTTACGAAACCATTTAATGAGATGCAAAAAATCTCGGCAAAAAATAGTTTTTCATTACTTCAAAGTCTAAAGCGCCCTCTATCGGCATTTTTCGAAATTTATCTTTATAATTTATTTTAAAGAAAATACCAACGAAAAGAATATTTTTAGTGAAAACCGCAAATCAATCGACCAATTTTTCCGTTTTTTTATGTGTATTTGAAATTTGGACCCCAAACTTTAATGGCGGCTATCTCCTTTGGAAAACGTTTGGGACCCTTGGTTTCCTATTTACTATTACTCGTCTTGATGTCTTCTATCACCCCCTAGCGTATATACCATTTGTTTAGGGACACCCTGTATATATATGAGCAAAATTTTTTAATTTTTTTGCACTGACGACGGTATGCTGAATGCAGAGAAAATCGGTTTACAATATTTGGTTAATATTTTGGTGCTCAGAAAGTTGTTTTAATTACTTACACAGATGGATGTTGGTTACAATGAGATTCGAGTGTATTAAATCCTTTTTTATACATATCTTCGAAAAAATTGCCGAAATATCGGATGCAATATTTTCATTTTTTCAGTTAGTACTTCTTAACCCTTTCCGGCACAGTACTCCCACACCGGGCACAACTAATTTTAATTCCATACTTGCAAATGGTACCAATAATATTTTAATAAAATTTTGCTTTTACAAAGAATGCTTAAATTAAGGAGTTCTTAATTTCTAAAACAGTCGTGTGTAAATTCCTGTCGCAGTCAATAATTTCTCATTTTACGAACAGAAATGGCCTGTGCCGGAAAGGGTTAAACATGACACTTCTTAAATGTGAAGTCTTACTGAAAACTTTTACACTATTTTGGAAAACTATAAAAAATAATTTTCTATTTTGAACAGCTTTTGCAATCTCTCCACTTTCATTGGCGTCTTTAAATACAATAAATATTAAATCAGTAATTAAAAATATGCGCAGAAATAAACAACTTTATCACATGTATCATGGTTGAAATATGTAATCATACCATGATTAAAATCCATAGGTCGCAGAAAAAGAAATCTTTTAGCTAAAAAAAGAAACAACCCTTACTTCATCATGATTTCGCTTTATAAAAAACTGCTGAAAAATGACAAAGATAAAACTAGTTATACATTGCCATATTTATTTAACTGACTTAAAAAAGGCAAAAAAGAAAGAACCTAAAATGCATTAAAATACAAAAAAAGATGATCTATTAAATGCATAAAAAGACAGAAATTTACGTTCATAATATATAATACTATACCAAAATTAGTTAAACTGAATATATATATCTTAGTTCAAAATATGATGCGACAGAACAAATAAGATGGCGAACTTTAAAATAATGAAATTGATAGGAACTGTTGACTAAATTAGAAGAATACATCAGCCAGGTTCAATTTACGCATCCGAAGAAGTTGCCGGAAGGTTATTCCATTATCGAACCGTTTCTACTCCTCTCAAGTATTTTCCATGGAGAGAAAATTATTTCTTTGACATGCAGATTTGCAAGAATACCAAATACAAAAGGGAAACGGGTTAATTGAGCTGAATAAATTTCTCAAACACAACTAAATCAAGTGAGCCTATTTAAATTGGAGAATTAATCTCAACAACAAAAAATAAGATATGTGGTTTATTTTTTAGTTTTCTATATTTTCTATCAAAAGAATAAAGTTATGTAAATCGATTTTTTTTTTTTTTCTTTGTGAATAAAATTTTAGACAACTTTTTTTGAAAAGAAGTAAGCTTGAAATGAGAAAAAAATGTTTAAGCTAAATGAAATAATAAAATAAATCGATCTAAAGTTTGCAGCAATAAAGATGTAAAAGTAAAAGCTTGATGATTTGAATTAGTTAATTATAAATGGTAAAGAAAAAAAATACTTTTTCAATTTTTAATACAAATTTGAAAACTCTTACATATAAATTTGCTAACGCCCAAATTTTAACTCTCAAGTTTCGTGCGATTTTTCCATTTTAGTATCATTTTCTACGTTTAAATAAGGAAAAAAATATTCATTAGAAATGGTACTAAAATGTGAGAAGCCTGCCCGCGTAGAGCATGATTCCCATCCCTGACTTGTCGTGTCTCAAAGGGCATTATTCAAATTTAATGGTTTAACCTGTTAGCTATTGAGTATGAATGTGATATTATTAATTATTACTGAATTATTTCATCAATCGTTTACTTCAGAGCAAGGTTTTTATTTTATTTGCATCGGCTCGATTCTTAGACTTTGAAACATATCAATCTGATTTCAAAATTTTAATTCTGTTTCGAGTAACATTAATAAAATTTGTCGAAACGGAGGTCTCCATATAGGGACACAGATGCCGAAGAATTTAATGTAACGATTAAAGTTCATCTCCTTCTAATTTCATGATCTTGATTAACTTTGTAATAACGTCGGTTAAAATATTTGCTGATCATCAAATTTACCGGAAAACGACCAGAATGAAATCGGCTAATAGCCGATTTTGAATGATTTGAATGTATAAATGTATAAATAGAATGTATATGAAGTAGTTCAAATCAGCATTTTACGACGTCATGTAATGGTAACTGAATATAAACGTGATAAAACGTTTATGAAATTATGTAAAGTTTTAGAAACCTTTCTAAAAATTCGAACTTGTTTGTTTCCAGAATTTGATACTCATTATCTTAGTTTATTAGCCTTTATAAAAATTCAAGCTTTTCCTTATCAATTTTTTAGGATCACCATCCTGACTAGTGGTTACAATATTGGTCGATTAGTGCCGTATCCGAATCGTATTTCATGCTATATTACTTTTGATGTTCGCAGTGGTCCGGAATCCATTTTAAGTTGGCGATCCCAATTTATTTACTGTGTATGTATAAAAAAAATTATCTTAGCAACACAAAATCATTTAACCTCAATTTAGACAGAAGAAAACACATATATGGTAAATACGCACAGAAATAAGATTTTAAAAATATATTTGAGAAAATTTTAAAGATAAGGGAAAGCTAAAAGAGATAAAGCAAAATCTATTTTCTTGTATTTACATTAGATCACTAAATTAAAGCATAAAAATATTATTATTACAAATCAAAATCATTACACGAGGAGTTTTAAATTGTGTGATATTAATACTTTTTCCCAATAACCCAAAATATTCTGGGATAAAAATTTCATTTCTTGATTATTACGCATACATTTCCTTTCTGGAGCTATTTTTATCTCTTCAAATCTGCAACTTAATAGTCACTTCTGAGTCTATCACAATCATTTTCATATTAAATTAAAATGATGCCTTTGGAATGAAATATGACACAAAAGCCTTGATTTTGAAGAGGACGTGAGTGGTGAAATCCAATCACCATATTTAACAGAGCATATTCTCGATAATAATCTTCAACTGAATCAGGTTAAATTATCGATAAAGAGTTTCATTGCGACGGTTTAAACGAATTATCCTGATGCTCATTACTTCAATTAAAAACTTATTTTCATAAAGCGATTCAAGGCGATAAATCATTTTTCCGTTGCACATAATCATTTCAGCGAGAATTAAATTCTTGCTTTTAAAAATCTGATTGTTGATGAAATTAAGACTTCAATTTTTGGATTTTACAAAAATAAATTTGGTACAATATTGGAGTGGAGACATAATCATGGAAAGAGAAATATTTTAAAACTTTGCAGAAATATATCTGATCTATTAAATTTATTTAATGATTTATGGATAACTTTTTTTTAGTACTTAGAAGACTGTTAGGTCGATAACTCATGTAATGCAACTCTCTTCGCGAAAAGAATTTGCAATAAGGGCGGAGAAGATGAAGAATCAGTAAAAGAAAGTCAGATAAAGTTAAGATGTCCCGTGCAATTGAATTTTTGATTTTTATTTTTATTTTATTCTAATTTAGATTTCTTTTTCAGAACTTTATCTTTAGTCAGAAAAATAACGAAAGATGTGACCATGAGCTCTACTTGAAAGCCTATAAAAATTTGATTAAATTCTCACTATCCATAAGTTGACAGGTGATACTAACGTACGTATGACCTAATTTTTAAATGTATACATGTGAGGACAAGAGAAGTACATCACCCGTTTTAGCATACCTTGATGATGTTTCACTGGAGAATGTAAATGTACTTCTCAGGCATACTATCGTTCTAAATTTGTCAGTCTACCATTTATAACTATTTACTTTATTATCTAACAGCTTGCTACTATTATTTGGTTCCTATACTTTAGGTTTAATTAAACGTTTGTGGAAATTCAAGCATTTAGTGGGAAGTTATTCTAGTTACTTACAGTAATACAATATATATTTTAAAGATAAGTTTTGTTACGCTGCTGTTGAAGTTTCAGAATTTACTAGCTATTCAAAAATATTCGAATTTAAATTAACATTGAAGGTTATTTTTACATGAAACACAGTTTCAAAGAAAATAATCCCTACATTTTTCAAAATCTGTCAATTCTTATTTTATTAATTTAAAACCAAATATTCAAGATTTTTTTTAAATTAATGACTCAAATGACTCACTTCAAATTAATGACTCTTTTTAAATTAATAAAACTTTATTGATATTACAGATGTATAATTTTTTCTTTCATAGCATGTCTTTAATTAACCAACAAATACATGCCAGTATACTATAATCTAGATTTTAAAAAAGCATAGGCGCATGTAAAGTCAAGATATGCGAATTTACTTTAGATGGAAAACATTTAGAATATGGCTGTTTCTTATTCCAAACTATCAATCACCGAAAGTAATAATCAATTACGAAATTGTTCCTAGATGCAATGAGCAATGAAAGATTTTCAAAACAATAGAAGTATCATGTTTTGTAATGTCTTTTTTCCAGAAGTCCTTGTGCCAATAAAAATAAGGAATAATGAACTGAAAATTTCTCAGAATTCCATTTAATAGACAAGCGTTATTAACCTAGAGTACCATTATGCATTCAATACGAAAGAAGTTGACAGTGAAAGACAGCTCAGGAAATCAATAAGCTTTTAAAGGAAAAACTATTCATTCAGATTGCACCAAATCTTCTCTAAGAATATCAATTACACAGAAATAAAAATCAAAACAGAAGTAAAATATAAATATTCATATATATTTTTTATCGCTTTACAAAAGAAAAAATATACCTTTTTAGCCCACTCGCTAAGTTTAGTTTGGCAGGCGGAGGAAAAAAAAACAATTACCGGATAGCAAAATTACGGAAATAAAAGATTTCACGAATCAGTAAATTCGCTCTTTTTCCTTAACACGATGATTAAGTAGAATGGAACTTTTCAATTTAATAAAAGTCTTTAAAAAGTACATCAATTAAACAATAATGAAACATTTCCATTCTGATTGTTATAACAATTAAATTCCAAATATTAAATGAAAAACTAAAGAATATATGAAACAATATTTGTAATTAGTATTTATTTATTTATTTTAAAAGGAATACGCTAGCTATTCAAAATAACATATGCAATAGAATGTCTGTGTAAGAAAACTTTAAAATAGAACCCCTGTATCGAATTAGGAAAATATGGCGATACCTGTAACCCTCGTCCTTTTTAGAATCTGTAAAGAACGAGCAAGCACATGCGTTAATTTCACACGATTTGGCACATTAATACAATTTTTAATAAAGTACGTCATGTTAAATTACCAAGTAAATCACATACAATGAGTGAAAAGCAAGAGAAACAAAGCAAAATAGAGGACGTGTTTTAATGGTACGTGAATAAAACATAGTTTTACATAGAAATTTTACATAAAATCAAAAAAATTCAAGAGTAAGTGCAATGGTACATCTGTTTGGTTTGGTACATCTATGCAAATCGTGATTGGTACCAAATACCGGCAAGAACTGTATTTATAAAAATAAAATTTCATCTAAATTAAAAAGAAAAAGAAGAATTGTACAGCGCAATAAAGACTCCTTCTATTACAATGTTTTTAAGCATAAATGACATAATTCTAGAGTCAAACTATACTCTACAAATTCTTAGCCGACGGCTTTTTGACAAGTCTGATTTTATCAGCCGATGAACCCACAAATTTGTAATTAGAAATTCATCCATATGAGGAATACGTGTGAATGAAAGAAAAACTGGCGAAATGTACTGAAATATTCAATGTCAAAATTTAGAGAAATTATAGTTGCAAAACTGTATAAGACTTGCATGTAAATGACTTGACGAATGACAAAAGTCGTCATCTAAATACTAATTGATAAAAAATTTAATTACTGGAAAATTATTTGAATGTAGTCAGGTACAGTTTGCAGCAACGGAAAAACGCGTCCTCACGAAAATCTTTGACACCACAGACAAAACTGGTACAAAACAATTTAAAAATTAAAAACTTCTGAACTGCATGATATAAAAAATGCGTTCAAATAAATTCAATACGTTTCAAAGAAATAAATTCAAAATATGAACGTAATTCCTTTTTTTATAGGCTAAAGCTTGTACAATATACATCATATTGGCTAAAGCTTGTACAATACAGACAAGGAAGTTCTAGTCGTAACTATATTATTCTAGTCGTAAAAAACACTGCCTAATGCGACAATGAACATACAAAATGAAAATTGGGTAGATGAGTAACTGGTCCGCCGACATCAAATTAATAAACAAAACGAGTTTACTGAAGAAGTTCGTTTGGGGTCAGTACTTTAGTAAATCTAGGAAAAAAATAAATATGAAGAATTATTTAATTTTCTAAAGCCTAAATTAGCAAATATAGTACTAAATATTCAGATTTTATTTCTTTTTTCCCCCTCTCTAATTGGAGTTATATTTTCATGCAACGTGATTAATAGAACCTTCCGTTTTTTTCTACAATTTTTAAAAGTTTTCATCACAATATCACTTTTTTTATTATTTATTTATTTATTTAAAAAGCTCTGAAAATTTATGAACATATGAAAAATATATGAAAACCTAGAAACAAGAAAAATTTATTTTATTCTACATAGAATAGGATAAATAATACAAGATTACAAACATCGGATATTTTCTAGTGTTAAAAATATTCCATTTTGTATTAACATTTACTGAATAACTTCAATAAAAACAAAGACCACATAAAGCATAAATTTTTATTGACAAAATAAAGAAAGATAATTTATGATAGACATGTAATTTAAGATGTCATATCTAGATAAAGAAAAGGACGACTGAAGAAATACTTACACGACACAATGAATTCATAGTTCATATTTAACAACGACATATAGCAATTCCGCAGCTTATTAAATGAGAAGAATTTTGAATGGCACAAAGATTACAGACTTTTGCAAATCCCCTATGCGACCAAAAGTGCTTATTTCGATGTTTGGACTACGTGTTTGAATTCCTAAGAATTAAATTTAATTAAACGCGATAAGAGAATAACACAAAAATCGATATTTCAAATTTCTTCAGCTAGATTACGAAAAACTTTAGTTTGTTAATTATTTTCAAATCTAATTTCAAGCCACACCAGCAAAAATTAAGGTTTTATATTTTATTTCAATGTTTATTTATTTCTTATTTTTCATAATGTAGTTATCAATTTGAAAAACACTTGATTAATGGTATAGTTTTCAGTTTAGGTAAAAGCAACAAAAATTAACGCAACAAAACTAACTGTTTTTCATTGCAAACACACATATTTGTGTTGTCCTTTTACACGAAAACCATAACATACATAAATAAATATTGTCGGTATTATCTTTCGATTAGAAACATATAACTTTAGTTTTGTTTTTATAACAAAAATAGCATACTACATAAATAAATATTGCAGATCCTGCCTTTGTTCTGTCAAAGGGACTGAATACTAAAAAATATATTCACTAAATAACAGCTGTATTAAAGTTTTTGGCTCATGTACTAATAAAGCAAGATCATTACACATAATAAAAAATCTTACATTGTTAATAAATTTATAATTAAAAATTGATTTTTCTACATTTAACAATTTTTAAAAAAATCTTTTTTATTTTGGTATTTTAAAATACATTTTTTTAAAACTTATACTCGAGGTACTTTCTTCTACATAAGTATTGGATTTTTGATACAAAGATTACATCAGAATAAATATTAATAATAATAATATATGTATATGGAATAAACTAATTGAAGTTTATTATTATTAGACTATCATTTTTTTTTCAAGTTTATATTAAAAAAAAAAACATTTTTAAAAGATATAAATAAATCAATACTTAAATTTTTCTCACACAGTATCTAAAGATACATTAAAATTACTTACTAATACTAAAATACTTAAAATACCAAAATTTCTCTCAAAATACCTAAAGATACATATTTTTTTTCAGATGATTTTCTAAGTTGCTGTGGAAGCCTTGGGATTTTTACTGTGACTAATAGTGTATATGAGAAAATATGAACTGATAAAAATTAATTTAAACATTTTACTTACTGAAAAAAATATTAGATATACTTAAAATTAATCCTATCTTTTTCTCTATTTATCAGTTCGTTACGAAATTTAGGCAGAACATTTTAGAGATTCTAAGGTTCATTTTAGGATAAAAATCCGAAATTCGACATTTTGGTCATTTTTTATCGTTTAAATAACAGCAATAAAAACATTAATAAAAACACTAGAAAACGATGCAAATTGTAATGTCAGAAAAATACTTAGTTTTTCTTTAATTTAAATTTTTAATAAAAATAATAAACTAATAAAAATTATCTGTTTTTCTGTAGAAAACATATACATGCGCAACTTTGTTTATGAAAACGATGTATAAAAACTGTCATTGTCAATTTAATTGCTCGGTTAGAAACACATACTTTATAATTTTACATATATTTAATTGAGGAAAAAAAGTTAAGTGCACAGTCTATATGAAAATAACGCGATTTTTTGGAAGGAAAGAAATATAAGTGATTGTCTAATTATGTGTTGCGTTCTAGAGGTCAACTACTTAAGGTCTCAACTCTTTAATCACTACTTAAATTATAATAAAAAAATTATACTCTATTTTTCTTTAACAGTTATCGAAGTAAGAATTGAAAGAAAAATAAGCAACAGTTTCATATTTTAACTCAATCAATTACTATTGATATTTCAACTTCGAACTCAATTTACCCCAAATCTAAATTCTATCACTTGTATCCTTTCGCTTCTAGGCTCCTCAATTATTCATTTTTTGTTATGAAAATAATTATCTGAATTTTCATATGTTTGTGAGCACCTGAAGACGAATAAACATAATTTTAGCGCTTTCACTCTATATGCAATTGTTTTTTAGAAAATAGTTGTGCTATTGTGAGGCAACAAGAATATGGAGATACGATTAAAGTTATATTACATGTTCATTTAATATTTAATTTAATTTTTTCTTTTTTTGAGGAAGGGAAGTAGAGATTTAATAAGAAAATCAAAATAATCAATTTAAAATATTATATTTTACTATCCAACATATGGGTCATTCCACGGTAACTTACTTTACATTTAGAACAATTTACTGCAGTAATTTTAGTAATATAACACAAAAAAATATTAAAATGTAAAATTAACGTGATTTGTCAATTAAGTCTATCTAAGGATCAATTTGGATGAAAATTACCTAAAAAATTATAATGAAAATTACACTTTATATGATTCTTGACCTTATATGATGAACTTACATTCATTTTTCAGTAATGGCGGTTACCATAGTAAATATAACTACCAAAATTTAAGAAATAACATTTAAATTAGGTAATTTTCATTTAAATTGGGCTTTGAATAAGTTTAATTAGCACACCACGTCAAATTTACATTTTCAATATTTTTTTGTGTCTGTTGTGCTATTAAAATTTCTGAAAATAGTTCTAAATGTTACGTAAGTTATCATGGAATGACCCGTATATTAACGCACATATTCGAAACAAAAACGGGGTAACTTTATTTGTATTACTTGTAAAATGCATTCTTCACAGATAAAAGTTCAACAATCAAAATAAATAAGGTGAATATCCTGAAAGTTTTTAAAAAATCTAATAAACAATGAATCATGTTGCATTTTCAAGATGAGTCATATGAGACCATAGTAAAATGTTCAACTTCTTTTAACTTACCGAAAATATTTAATTGTATCTGCACTAAATGTAGCTGGAAATAATTACAGTCAGAGTGTACTGACCCGCTACATTTTTTTCAACTTAAACGGCCCCGACAAAAATATTTAAGCAATTCCTACATTTCTTAACGTAAAGTATTTATTTCAAAACCAACCCATTTTTAATTAAAAATGGTTTTATTTAAAAATATATAGTGTTTTTTTAGAGTAGGGACGAAAACAATGAGTCATTGAACTGATAATAATGGAGGTCAATAATCCTGTATTTCGTTGAAGCCAAAAATAAATTTATGGTTATCAAAAATAAAGTTTTCTATGCGTGTATTACTTTTTTGGAGAGCATTTCCTTTTTAGATTTAGCAGTTATGGACCAATTTTGATAAATTTATCTCCTTTATTTTCTTTGAATTAATACAATGTAAAGATAATATAGGGATTTAAAAATTTCGCGAGAATGTGATACCTTGATTTTTTTTTTTCTGTGTGTGTTCACCAGGTTTCTAAGGCCTGGAATTTAAAAAAGTGATTAAAAAAAAAAAAAAAAAAAAAAAAAAAAAAGGAATTCTTTGAGCGATTTTAATTTGTGTTTAGGTGAAAAGCAGCATGTTTCCGTTTAAAAATGGTCACTATGAACTACTTAAAATTCTACTGTAGTACAGAAGAAAGAAACTAGGGAAAAGAAGAGAGTTCTTTTTTTTTTTTTCTGTTCACATTCAATGTTAAAACTAAACTGTAAACACAGTAAGTTTTAAGCAGATTGTTTAAATTTACTATTCATTAAAGACATGCAACTATACTTATGTGTTAAAGAAAAGCCAAAACCATTTTGGTTGGCACTTTGAAATCGCAGAGTCCGGAAATAGTACGTTAAAAATGGCAAATGAGGTGCGTTTGTACTATAACTAGCTTTATAAATATTCCCATCTGATGGGCGCAATAGCTATTGCATCTGCAACAATTATATATAATTAAATTTCAAATCATTCTGTTGGGTGGTTTTAGCGCTGTAACGGGCGAACCAGATGACAACTGTAGATGCTACGAATATATAACGCAAAAATAAAGAAAAGAAAAAAAATCGACGTCTTTTAAAGCTACCAAAGTGTCCCTTCCTGCCTCTAAGATTTCAAATTTTCTTCTTTCTAGGGTCTTTGTTGGTAAAATATGTTTCTCAATTATAATAATGTTATTCGTAGAACAAGGAAATTCTTACCTTTGAAAAAAGGGAAATAAATATTTTTGTAAGTATACTTAAGGATCTACACGGGCCCTACCCGAGGATCATACACGGCCCGTGCGCGTATGCATTAGTTATTGTTTTTATCCTAACTTTTTGTTTGTTCTTAGAAATTTAATTTCAGTTTTTTTTAATTCATTAAACAATTTTTTATGCTATTTCAACAAATAAATCAATTACTACACATTCATGTGTAGAAACAAAACATTGAAGAGATATTTAAGAAAAGTTTGTTTAGTGCAATATCTATACAAAAATTATGAAATGCATTAGAAGTGATTTTATTTTAATTTTAATCGTGTTCCTAATTTAAATTGCTTTTTTGAGTATCAGAGTATAAATGTAATAATCCAAGAAAATAGAACTTCTAAATTTCAAATCCAAGACAAAAATTTAATGTTAAAAATAAATGTTTACGTATTTTCTGAATGTCTGGAATGATAAATGATTTAACAGCTATTAGTTTCAAAGAAACATTTTTTCTTAGTAAAATTTGAGAAAATGACCATTGTGCGTCGTAGTCGAAACTTATGCAACAGTGTTCGCTGAGTTTTTATGTTTTAATACTAGTATTTTCGTGTGCTAATTTTTGCTCTATTTAATGGCAGAATTTCTGAAAATAATTTAAATATTACTGTATAAAACAAAGGCGCTAAATAAACACGCAAAATTTGCGTAGTTTCAGCCACATATGCAGAGTAACGGGTCCGCAGTCAAAGGAACTGATTATCGAAATTGAAAGACATTTGATGTGAATAAAGCATCGATTATTAATGACTTAACCAATTGGGCGGTTCACCATTAAAAAAAAGACTTCCCTTTTTTAGTTTCTGATCACTGGTGCACGTGTCCTAATAATTTTAAAACAAAAAGAGGATTTCTTACAAATTTCTGGCACAATGATGAAATGGATTGTATTCGAACGTTGGGCATTTCGCTTTGAAACAGGGGACGTTACCTCTGCACAACTAACGCTTGATTACATTGTTGCATTATTTATCATGTACCTTGGCGATTTTCCCGATAGAATCGGTTGTCAAATGGTTTAAAAACTGATTAAGTTTCTAATGCATTTTAAGAATTCCTTTTTTAATCATTTACACATTTTTTTTTTCCTTTTTTAGTCTCTTTACTCATCTAAAAAAAATCTAGATAGTTCTTGCGATAATATTCTATGGCGTAGTAGATAAATAACTGATCAGTCGCAAGTACCGTTATCTTGTTCACACCCACACATTTGCATCATGATTACAATAATTTTCTTAGACTAATGTATCATGATTGTAACACATTCTCCTTAGATTATGTGTTAGGAAAGTAAAACACAGTTTATCTGAAGCAATATGTATATCTAGTAGCATGTAACCCAGATACTTATTTGGATTTTTCTATGGAAAATTCGACCCAATTTCTATTTTTCTTTTCAATTTCCCATCGGAAGAAGAAAAATGAAACGAAAAGATGAAGTGAGAAATCAAATGCTTAGATGCATCTGTTTCCTGTTTTAAGAACAAAAATCGGGAAAAAGGGAGAGATTTTGAACATTACTAAAGAGATCTTGTTTGGAAGGGGGTAACCCATGGCAACATTTCAAGCACTCGCAATACAAAAGATGACAGTTTAGGGTCAAACCTGTCACTCGATATACGAAAAGACTCGAAAAAAGAATTTTTTACAGAAAACTGAAAAAGGAGAGAGTATTAAATACAGTTTATAGACTGAACAAGTTTAAATAGGCACTTAATGTCAAGAAAATTTTTAGCTAACGTACTTGCCTTCAGTTAGGATATATTTTAGCCACTGAAGGGCTAGAAGATACATTTAACATTTTTGGGTGAATTATGAAATTCGATAAGGAATAGGGAAAAAATAATGGTTAAAATATCACTTTAAATAAAATAGTTATACAATAAATTTATTACAAGACATGACAAGTAAGAACAATTATGTATATTATTTCTGATGTCAAATCCCTGTTTCAATTCAGGTGTAAAACACACAGCGATGAATGAAATATCATAAAAAAAGTTTTCAACAGGCTTTGGACAGTACCATACTAATATTTCGTTAAAACACGTTGTTTGATTAAACATCGCATTTAATTAAAAATTAATAAAATAAAACGTAGCAACAAAAAAAATCTTAGATTGCAACCTCAGTCGTGTCCACTGATACTTAATTAATCTTGTACAATAACCGTAAAAAAATAAATTTTTTAAAAATCCGAACTCTAATTCTAAAAGATTCATTCAATTAAAATTTATGTCTATTTATGTTTTTTAAAACAATAGAACGTCTTCGTAAAGAAATTGTATTAAAGTTTGAAATTTTCAATACGAACACCCAACTTTGACAGCATATTTAGATTTTTTGGTAAATTTTACATTTGGATGCCAAATTCGGATTCTTTCGGTTCATTAGTTTAAGAATTATGGAGTTTTAAAATTGCGAGCTTCAAATCTAAATTCACTCTTAGTTGTTGCAAAACAGTTTTCAATCGAAAGCATATTTTCGTTTTCTCTGCCACTTCGAGAATTGGAGTAATGACCATTGTTCGGATTTATTTATTTATTTACTTTTTATTTTATTTTATTAAAATTATTATTATTTTATTTTATATTTACTTTATTATATATTTTATTATTATTATTATTTATTTTATTAAATACAGTAATACGTGCAATATTGTGTAGACACTAATCAATGGAATATAGATACAGCAACTCATCTTTTTGTTTCATTTTGGGAATAACGGATTTTGATCTTATTCTTTCGACAATATAATTTTCAGAATTTTCAAGCTATGATTTTGAAACTTTAACAAAAGCTGCTCTATACATGTAGCTAACACTATATGCAAATGAAAATTTTATAGAGTTGAAGCATGCACAGTGAAAATTTATTTAATAAACCTGTCCATTTTTCATACAATTATTAATATTTTTTAATTTTGATTAAAGGGTGTCGGGTACAATGTTGTTTCTCATATTTTCCGAAAAGAACAAAGAACTCTGCAAATTATAAGCAAAAAACTTGGCAAAATTTGGGACCGTTTTTATAAAAACCTTAATTTTTCTACGAGTATACATGCTATCCGCATAAAAATGAACACAGTTTATGACCATACGCCATTTAATCATAATCTCCAGTTTGAACGCTTTTGCTACATTAGTTTTGACAGGGTTATTCAAAAGATATTCGTTCTTTTTCAATTTGTTGACGGTTCCCTATTGGATATTGGGGGAAACTCTTCACGAAAATATATGACCGGTACTATTTTATTTATGCATCTGGAGTTTCTGAGTCATTCCGCATCTATATTTCTAGATATTTAACAAAACGTCTGAAATCGCAAGTGTCAAGATTTTTTTTGCTGAGACTGTATATCAATCAGTGCCGGCGTTATGTCGCGCGAGGCCCTGGCAAAGCTGCTAGTGAGGCCAACATATAGTTGGGCCTCATAAATAAAATTGATAAATATTCATAAATAAAATTTATTTTTAAATTGTACATATCGTAGAATAATATATAATATCGGTAATAAAATGTACGAAAATGACCACTTTTCACATTTAATGTCCCAGAATTTCCTGTCATTTACAATATTTTAAATATGTATTTTTTACGTTCACAGTTGCTTTCAAGAACGTCAAATCGATACGTTCCCGGACAATTACATCAACACTGTCTGTAAGAAAAACTTAATACTCACTTTTCTATCACGAAGAAACATTCAAAAAGAAATATGCGACAAAAATATTATTTTATACAGATAAAATAATATTTTGAATTAAATGGAAAGGCTCAGGACCCCTAATAAGGAACCAATTGGCGTGGGGCCCTGGACTGTGGGGCCCCGTTTGCGCCTGTCCATACCATAGTAAAAAATGAAATTGTATTCCGACACGATTAGCAACCAGTGCTCAAACACTACAGCGCAAACTGATATATCTATCGAGAAAATAACCTTTCAAACGAACTATGTGCAAAAAAAAAAAAAAAAAAAAAAAAAAAAAAATTCTGTCAAAAAACTGACTACAGGAAAAAAGTCCGTCTTTTTATCCAATATATCAGTATCGGAGCAACTGAATGTCACATTTATCACACAGAAAATCCAATTTGTAAAGATTTTTGTCTTTGTGACATCTGTAGATGCGAGACAGTAAGAATTACTTTCCCGAATGTAACATTGGACTGCATTTAGATTCTTTTATCCAATCTATTATAAAAACCTTATTTCACAGCAAGAAGTTTCTATATTATCATTATTTCTTCAAGACTTGCTAATGGTTATTTTTGTATGTTTTCTATTTTTTATTTTAATTTTCAAACACTATAAATATATTACAAGACTCGATTGATACAAATTTCTCTCTCTTAATCTTCAGACATCTTAGAATGCGCATGTTCGCTAAAATGAGATCATGTGAAAATAATCCTTTACTAACCAAGGGTTTGTCCAGACTTTTCACACGGGATCCTGGTTTTGTAAAATTGTGAACAAATTTTTTATATTTGTGAAAAATCCCCTCAAAATTCTGTGAATTTGAAATAATCGTTATATTCAGATTCTTGTTTATATATTGTTAAGAAGATATATGCATTTAAAATACATATACAGTGAAACCTCCAAATAAGGGACATCTATGGGACCGCAACTTTGTCCCTTAAATAGAGATGTCCCTTAATCGGAGTGTCCCTTATTTGGAGGTTTCATTGTATTTTCTATATGTATGTAAAAGTGACAGGTCAGATTTTATTTCTAAAGGATTAAATTTGTAAAAAGTTCAATTTGGAAATGTAAAAGTTTTGTCAAAGGTCTATTTTTCAAGACGAAGAATTTTGTGAAGGGACCTGTTTCAAGGCACAAAAAATGTGAAGGGTGTTCTGAGATGAAAAATTTTGTGAAGGATTTATTAAAAGACCCAGTTTTTTTATTTATTTATTTTTTTTTATTTTTTATTCGCAGATCCCTGCTAACGAAACTATTTTCCACAACTTGAAACTTCAATATTATTTTAAATCAATCTAATTTTTGATACATTTCAACAGCACTTACGATTATTTTTTTTATAAATTAAAAATAAATTCTTATTCAAAAGATAATATTTGAATCAACAAAACCATTACGAAAAATGTTAATTAAATTGAAACACCTTAAGTGGTAATAGCACTTTGACCGATTCAAAATTTAGAATTTTATTTTAAAGCAGGACTATGGAGTCGGATTCTCAATCGTAGAGTGAAGTGGAAGTCTGAGTCAGATCCATTTTTGAGCAAAAGTGGCCGAGTCGGGAAGGAAAAAAAAAAAAAAAAAAAAAAAAAAAAACAAGTGGATTACAAATCCGGATTATATTTTTAGGCATTTTAAAGTGAAATTAAGCTAATTATATGTAATTTTAAATCTATAAAATGAAATATTATTGTTATTTATGGGTTATACTATTTAAGTTAAAGATGGCCTATTTACTGCTCTGTACAAAATAGATACAGAGGTAGGTACAGAATACTACACGAGTACAGAGCAAACAAAAACTGCTTTAATTCATAGCGGCAGTAAATATTTTATATTTAGTATATAAGTACTTACACTCACGGATAGAACCCAAGATATAAAATTCTACAAGGACCCGATATCCGAAAAATGAAGATATTTTTTTAAACCGACTGCATAAGTAGAATTAAGACAATTTATATTAATGGGTCGGATCAGACTGATTAAAAGAAAAAAAATGGAGCAGATTGACAAGCCTAATGACAAATTTGCAAGAATTATATTACGCACTAAAATAGTAACAATTTAAAATGGGATTAATTGGGATTAAAATATATGAATAGGAATGGTCGAACTTTTTAAGTCGGCGGTCCTTAAAATTTCAGCGCATGCAAATCTCTTACCGGAGGTGTTGTGAAAATTATAAATTTTTACTATTTTTGGAAGCAGAAGAACTACGAATCCCGTACAGCATTGCAATAAAAATCCTTTCTCCTTTTTCTCCTCAAATTTTCCTGGTTTGTTTGGAAAAAAGTCTAAATTCTAAAATAGCTATATTTTTTATGTGCATGAAAGTCAAAATAAGATGAAATTGTAATTATTTTTTTCGGAATCGGCAGAATCCAAAATAACGATAAAATAGAGAAATTTCATTATCTTTCACCTTTTTTTCAGGTCTGCAGAACCCGAAATAAATCCAAAATTGTAAAATTAATTCACAAATATGCAATTTTTCTAATTTTTTCATTAGAATGCACAGAACTCGAATTATTTTCAAAATAAGGAATTCAAAATAGTTTTTTTTACAAAGTTTTATTATTTTAACTGTCACAATTATTTATCCTTGAAAAGATTAAAGAGGGCTGTCTATATTTCATTAGTTAACGATTATATATATTCCAGAAAAATTTTAAATACGATACAATTATTTTTTACAAAAGTAACTTTTGATTTTACAAGAACTAAAAACTATATTTAAATGATGTTTCATAAGTATATAATAATACATAGGATAAAAATTCAAATAACAATGCGAAAAAGTTAAAAAATATCCATACAACAGTTTTCTGAAAAACTATAATATTCTTAATTTATAGAGCGATTGATTGTGTTTCCTGCAGTCGAGCCCCAAAATGTATTTTCTAATGTTTATCCTCATATATCCGTCCTAGGAAAAGAAGTGGAAATGACCATCAGAGTGCTTTTACTTGTTTCATTCTGATACGCAGTCCCAGAGAAGGACACTATAGTGAAAAACGGCATGATAGCCTTGCGATTAATGTGTCGCCAATATTATGACCAGCACTAGGACAGGAGTATCACGAATCTTTAGCTCTTTAACTTTTTGTTGAATTCAAAATCGCGAGGGATACATAAGACAAGGAGGGAAGAAAATGAAATCCTCATGAGAAGAAATGATTATCACGAAAAAACAAATGTTACGATTTTATTAATGAATTTATATAAAAATCATGATATCAGCAACATTTTTTATAAAACTGAAATTTAGAATGTAATTGGTTTTGCGATTGCTTTTCTAACATTATAGGCGCAATCAACCGAGGAATTTGACAAACTGCATAAAAACAAAAGACAACAAATAAAAAATGTGTAATTCGAAAAAGTCATTATAATTAAATTTCCAAACTTCTCATGCATTCATGTAAGTAGTATAACTATGTTGAGCAAGCAAAAGTCACATGGCAAATTAATAATGTATTGCATTATAAAAAAAAAAATATTTTACAACGAATCAATCATTCAACCAATTCCCCCCTCTCCACCCCCCACACACAAAATAAATAAATAAAAAATCAATGAAGCTAAAAAAGTGTTTAGAATTAAAAATAATAATAAATAGAAACAGGGGTATTACAGATGTAGAATATTTTTCGATAAAAAAAGAAAAAACACTGAAGCTGCAGAAGTGTTTTTAATAAAAAGATAAAAGCTAATGCTTTTCACAAGAAAATCAAATTTTACTGTCCCCAAAAGATAATTACTTATCTGTAACCAAAATTCACAATTGTTTCAAGTATCAGAAATTATTCTTTCTTCCAAAAATGTCCATTTATGTACACTAATAAAAATGCAAATTCTTCAAACAAAAGGTTTTTAACAAATACTTATTACATACCGACTAAAACTAACACGTTTCAAGTATTACTTTTAAATTAAAAGAAGAAATACATATAATTTAAAATAAGTGAAAAAAGCAAAATACACATTCTTTAGTTTTTAACCTCATGAAACCACCAAGAGACCTCTCACGACATTTTTAAACGGTACAAAAATGTCGGAGAATAATTTTAACAATAGTTGGCTTGCTTTATTTAAAATAAATAAATAAATAAAAAAGATAGTTTAAGAGACGCGAGTGAAACCAAACCTCAAATAGAAGCGGTCACAGAAAAAACTTAAAATTACATTTCTCAATAAGATTTCAAATGTTTATCTTCAGAATTTTTTAGTAGCACATGCGTTAATTATATTCTTCCGGATTGATTTTTAAGTAATCAAAAAATAAAACATAATAAATTTTACCTTTTAGAAAAATCTAAGAGCCAGAGAGACCAATTAATAATAATAACTATGTATATATGAGAGAGAAACAACAAGTATTTACCATGAATTATGGCTATGAAGATCTCGAACCTCAACATACCTGCATTTAAATCAACATCTTGCTCTCTTGAACAGTATGTGGTTATAGGGACTCCTATATCGGTAATATTTTTTCATGACCACTCATTGTGTAAAGAAAAACAAAGCGGTGTAAAATTAAGAGCCTACACTAGTCACTGAAAAAGACCTGGAATATAACGTTAAGTTTTATGCGGGGAGTTATTTTCAAATACCTCGCTCAAATTTTAATATTTTATTTATTTTTTTTTTTCATAGTAGAGATGATCTACAACCAGATTAGTTTGACTTTTTTATTTTGGTTATGTTTTGTTTATATTAGGATAGTTTCAGTTTCAAAACCGGTTCCGAAAGTTATTTATTTATTTACTTATTTTTAAATCTGAAACCAAACTCGAAAAAGTAAAAACTAGCCCTTTTATAGATCGCCCTCAACTATCCCACATCAAAAAAGTCATGTCAAAATATTAAAATTTTAGCAAGATATTTGAAAATAACACCCCATAGACTTAATATCATCATCCGGGTCTTTTTGAGTGCCTAGTGTAGACTCTTAAAAAGTTAAATCAGTGAGGTCGGATCAGGAAAATACTTCCATGAAAAGCAACTAGCGAGCTTTACTTCTTTCAGCTAATGCTTCCATACAAACATACATATGATTATGGCCCGTTCGATAATTCCGAAGATTAAAAGATTTCATTTTTAAACAGAATATTTGAAACGCGGCCAAATTTAATTATGGATAAATCTTTTAATTTTTGGAGCGTTCTCGAAATCGGAAGAATGAAAACTATAAAAAGTTAAATACCGACCTAATCAATATAAATGACATTTTATGAAATCTAGGGATTTGGAAAGCCCAAAGCAAAGTTAATTGTAAGTTCTTTTTCTTTTTAACCCATATTTAAAATACTTTATCCAACACGCAAACTGGTTTTTGAAGAGAAAATAAGGAACTCCTTCTACCTTTTAATCAATTAAAAGCACGGAAAGATTTCACACTTCTCTAAAATAAATATTGGGGAAGAGAAATATTATTTATCAAATCTTACGATTAATTGAATTAACCCAGAATTGTATTTTTTAAACGAATCTATTCCATATTTCCGCAAAACTTAAGTTAAATTGAATGTCAAAATTAATTGCGTCATTTATGTAAAATTATGAATTATAATTAAAAAAAAATCATTTTAAGCATATCTGCTTACAACAATCATTTTCAGATATTTTTTCGCTAGAAAAGTAATTTAGTTGGAAATAAAGAGAAATCATAAGTTAGAAGTGGATAATTACCACAATTTCTCAGTTACATGCAAGTGAAAATGAAAGTTTAATCATTCATTTTAATGAGCGATTTAAACATATGCAACAAATAGAGAAAAAACAATCTAATATAGAATTTATTTTCATTTTAAATATGCTTGACCTTCAAAAATAGTACATAAAAATAATTTCAAATTTAACTGTCAACTACCAAAAACAAATTAAAATTTCATATCAAAAGGCACCTCAAGGTGATGATTATATTTTACTGAAAATATAACACGGCTTCCAAAATTTGAAAATATCTCCTACAGCTCAAAAACTATCTGCAGTATTCTTAATTAAATATAATGGATTAACTAAAATAACATACACCCACGGTTTTTTTTTTGGGGGGGGGGGGAGGGCTTGGAAACACACATTTCAAAGTCCTATGCTCAGGAATAAGCATGTATTTCGGTATGAGCATATTATCGGTGTCCGAATATTAGATGTCGGTGTCATCCATTTATTTATGTTAAAAAAAAAAAAAAAAAAAAAAAAAAAAAAAAAAAGTTTTTTTTTAACTTTTTGCACTCCGTTCTTTTCTTGTAAAATTTCTTTTGACACTAGTAATAAAGATAAATAAAATATGCCCTATTTAATCAGAGCATTTTTGAAATTTTGTAGGGTCAGGAACGGTAATTACGACCAGTTAAATCAATATTGGTCATCAAAATTATTTTCAATATTGTTATTTTTTTTCTATTTGGAAAAGTGGTGTTTTTAGTTCATAGGAAGTAGCTTAAACCCTTTAAGAACACCTCTTAAAAGTTTTAATTCTCATAGCCTTCCTTTTTATAAAGTTAAAAAAATGGTTGTAATTATGCCATCAAAAATTCACAATCAGAAAAATTTGGGGGTAATTAAGACCACTAGGTGAGAAATTATGACCCCTATATTTCGTCTATATACTTGCCTATACACATTTGTTTGGGGTAATTAAGTGCTTTAGAACACCAAACTGAAAAATCCGTTCATCAAAACTTTTAGTAGACTTCGTTCAAACTGCAATTTGGATCTCAAAAAAAACTCCAGACAAGTGATAAAGAATATCTAAAATGAAAAATACATTAATATCTATGCGTGAAACAAAATTTCATCATACACAATTTTCTTCGTTATGGCGGCGGTCACAATTATCCCCTTGGTCATAATTATCTCACTTGATTCTGCTCGAAGGAAACGTCTTTTAAAAAAAATAGTATCAACCGAGTAAAATTCGAAAAAAAATTGTTGCTGGTAGCCCACAGTCAAAATGACGTGGAGTAAGGTTAAAAAATAATAGTATAGAACTAAAAAATAACAAACAATTTATGAATAATAAAAATAAGCTTTGTTACAGGAATAAAAACTGGAAACAAATATCTTACATATGGTTAAAGAAAAATACAATAAAAAATCCGATTCAACAGAGTACTGTCACTTAAAAACCAGAAATAGAAAGCTGAAAATCAAGTAAACCCTACATGAAAAGATGAAAGTTAAAAAAGTGAGGTTCATTTATTTCTACAAGTAAGCGAGGAAGATTTATAGTTTTCGAATTACGAAAACAGATAAATTCTCAACATGTGTAATAACCGTCATTCATAGCGGTAAAACGACCTAACAAACAGTTTTACAGATCGGGGTTTTGTCACAATGCCACAAATCTTCATATAGATAACGTAATAAATGAAAAAGTGTGTAAACGAGAAACAGTGTTATTTGTATCGAATTCACAGCGGTTTTCAACAACAAAAAAAGAAGAGAAAGAGACAGTACAACATCTTTCTTTTATACGCCATTATCGGATGCAAGTCGATCTTTCCTGATCTTCCTAAACATACTTATACATAACAATTTCTTTATAAAGTCGGATTTGTAACTGTATTTCTTTTAAACGTTGCTGTAAAAATTCTTGCCGTATCCCCATCCAGCCAAAGTTATAACTTGTATCATTTTCTTCTTCTTTTTCTTCTTATTATTAATGAAAAACACTGAGGCAGTTAAAGCGTAAAAATTATTTTAGCATACATTGAATACAACTTCCGCTGCATGGTTCAGAAAAAGTAAAAGGAGCGATATGGAGATCGACCTCGACTATCCAATACAAAAATTATTTTAAAAAGGCGAAATACAAATGGGATATTAGAAAATAACCTCCTCATAGGATTAGCATTAGTTGGCGATTATCTTCGCTTGTAGGGACACGTACCTTAAAATCAACGAGCTGAATTTTAATTTACGTGTCCGGAAAAACTTTCTGATCGAAAATCGTTATTTTCAATGAGATACATATTGAATAAACCCAAATATAATATAATCAGTTTAACGAAAAACTTACTTTTAATAATGAAAATTAATAATTTCATATTAAAATACTACCTCTGACAATAAAGTTCGGTGAATGAATTCAGAACAACCGATCTGGCAACACTGGGGAAACAAAACGCTGCACCTGCATAGAGGCAAGCGTAGACCATCTTCCCCCACCGTTGTTCAGTTGAGCGTCGTTTATGTTCTGTGTAAGACGTGCTTTACTAAGTGCTTGTTTAGTGCAGGGGTGCAAAATTCTAGGCGCCAGAGGGTAGTCTCTCACTAGTCACCACTAAAATTTTAAAAAAATTTTCGCTCAAAATTTAATAGCATTCTAGCAGAAATTTTACACGAAATATTAGAAGAAGAAAAACGAAATAAATTTTGTGGTGAGAAACTGCCTGCTGGCGCCTAGATTTTTGCATCCCTGGTTTAGTGTGTTAGTTCTTAACTAAGAACAAGAAAATGAACGAATAAAAGATCAGTTTAAAGTTTGGTTTTAAGCTTTGCAAGAAACCGAAAGAAATTCATGAGGGATGGTGCAATATGAACACCTACCATACTCGCCAGATCTCAATCCTCCAGACTTCTTCCTATTTTCACGACTCAAACTCTCTTTGAAAGAGATTTGACCATATTGTTGACATCCAACGAAACGTGACGAAGCTTTTGAACTTCATCCCAAAAAAAGACTTCTTGCGAATTTCCCAGGACATGTATAGCAGATCTCAGCGGTGCATAGTTATAGGAAATGACTATTTTGAATGATGGTATGGTAACTTTCGTTAATATTTCATCTACATTAATGCTACAGGACTATTCACCGAACTTTATTGTCAGAGGTAGTATATGAATTATGGCACCACCAATTTCTACATAAACAGAATGAGCATAGTCAAAAACGTGGATGTGTAAGTTTACAGTTCATAATAATCATTTTTCGAGATGTTGTATTTTTGAAATATCTAAAGGGACAGTATAGGAAAATCGAAATCAGCCACCAGCCAATCTATACGAATTTTTAATAAAACTTGAAAGATGGCAGTTCTGTTTAGTTTATTTTATAGTTAGATTATCTCTGCGTTTTTTCTGGGTCTGATTATGCAAATTCTGGGAAAACTTAATTTTTCTAAATTTATCAGCAACCCCCCCACCTCACATATTTTTTTTTTACATGAGGATTTAATAAAAAAAATATATAATATATGCCTTTTTCACGATTACATTGATCCAAGGAGTTTCAATATGACATCGGAAGTGGATATCGTAATTAAAAAAAGAAGTTGGTGCAAATTTATTATACTTGCATTTTAAAAATTGCTTTCATATTCTCAAAGAAGACTTTCTGCATACAAAATGACATGTTTTATTACATCATAAATAATCTGTGATTAAATTCAAGTGCTTTTTTTAAAGCCAGTTGTACATGAATACGCACATCGCAAAACAAATGACTAACCTACAAGTATACATACTCACCAGAATGTAAATACGTGTAAGGAGAACACCAACTATGTGTATTTTTATGGTAATCGCAATACATATTAAAAAGAGATAAAAGGTAGCAAGTGAAAATTACATAAAATTTTAAATAAAAACGAAAAATCCTCATTACTAAGATGCAAGTATAATATGACAACTAAGCATGAGAAAGGACGATTTTAAAAGTAAATTCCTTTAAAAGTTTACATAGCCGTGGGAACTTCAATGTGGAGATAAATATTAACATTTGAATTTCATTTACATTTGAGTAGCAAATTTTAAAGTGCTCTTATGTTTTTCTCGGGAACTTAAAGAGTCTTACTGTAAACTATTTTTACAAAAATAGGAGAATGTAATGAACAAAGTCTAATAATGCCCAACGGCGGAGTCGTACACGTAACATCTTTTTTAGAACGAAGAGAAGGGAATTAGTTTCAAAGCTTTATTAAAATATAAAGCAATACATCATAAAGTATTAAAGTATTGAACATATTAGAAGAACTTTTCCCCCCAAAACATAGCATAAGCATTAGAATATATATTTTTTTAATTTCGTCAGACATTAATAGAGGATAACATAATACTAAAAATACATAATTATAATTTTTTAATCATATTAAATATAGAACATTGAACTAATTCTCAAAGAAAAAGAGAGGTTATACAGAGATCTCACTGATCCCTTTTTTTCATTCCAGGATTTCTGAAGAGAAATTTCCGTAGCTTTAAGGTATATCAAACAAAAATATGTTTCTGGGAAAATGGCAAGGGAAATCTGTAAAGATTATTATTATTTCTAAAGTGGTTTTTAAAAAATAAACAAGTGGGTGGCCTGGCTATATCAAAAATATCTCACTTACACTTATAAAAATTACTCACAGCGATGCACTAAATATTCACTTTTCAGTTAGGCCGAATATCAAATTATTTAAACTGCTGAATCTTTCGTTAGGCCGAAAATGAAACTTTTCGGACTATCGAATATTCTTTTAGGCTGAATATCGAACTATTCTATCTGCCGAATATTTTGACATCATATTTTTGATACCTAATACATGAAATACCTTTTAGAAATATTTTTTAAAACCTTACATAATTTATATTTTTTACTTGTTAATAAATAAAGATGTTCAGAATAATTAAATTTAGAATCATATATATTTAAATAAAAGATATTGCTTTTATGTTATTTAGTTGCCGTTTGAAAAATGACACTTAAGAGAATTAATTACTAATCATGTCATTCATATAAATAAACGATACTTAAAAGCACAGTTCTAAATATTGTCTGATAATCTGTTTTTGATTTTTTTTTTCTACAAATACGTTGGTCTAAACAAATTGGACCAAATTTTCAGGGATAATAATAGGTATCAAAACAAGAGTTTTTGTATGTCAAAAGAAGGGTTGTAAACCTACTTATTCGGTCAAAAATACAGTGTATCTCACTTAAATATAAAAACTAAATGCAGTTTTTTGAGTATATAGTTTACATGTGGAAAATGTCTTGTCCATCAAAATCATTTGAAATAACTGTGGTTCAAAACAGTTTTAAAATTTAACCTTTTCGGGTCCCCCCCCCCCCCCCAATTTTGAGGGGGGAAATATTTTTACGTTAATAATGTTAACAGTAGTTCTCCAAACAGATTTACTGAAGTGCAACGAATATGTTAAAATCGAAAATCTAACGAATGTAGTTATTTTGCTTGCCATTCAATTCATACTCATAGGCTAAAGAATAATGATTGGGGACGCTTGTAAAATATCGTATTGTAACAAGATTTAAACGATATTACAATCTTCTAATAAGTTTTGTGTTTTATTATATACATTGTTTGTTCAAAAAAAAAAAAAAAAAAAAAAGATTTTTTTACCTTTTAGAAAAACAAGAGCACAGCAAACCTTTTCTATTATCGAATTTTCGAAAAGTATGTGTTTTACCGAAGAACCCCAGCTATAAAATTAAAGTGGATAACATTTTTTGAAAAATGCGTAAACTAACGTCAATTAGTTTTAAGCCTTCTCTCCATAAGAGAAAAAAGGCACCTATCATATTTCACCAATGAGACTAAAATCTAAAATATACTTTTTTTTTAATCTTGGGGGGGAAAAAAGTGTTTTATTCTGATTCCCACCTATACCTCGCATTTACAAACGACTCCTAAAGAAACTTTAATTATTATTATTTGGGGAAGTTCGTGAAAATATTTAAGCCCTTCCGAAAATTCTCTTTCGTTGTGCCGTTTTAAGAGCCCACAATAGTTACAGAAAAAGTACACAAAAAGACCCGGATGATCATGTAAAGTCTATGGGAGCGTTCTTTTCTAATATCTCGCTCCAATTTTAATATTTTTGCATGATTTTTTTGCACAAGATAGCTGAGGGCAATCCATAACCGGGCTAGTTTTTACTTTTTCAATTTTTGTTTCAGATTTTCTTTAAAAAATTACTTTAACTTTCGAAACCGGTTTAAACCGGTTCTGAAACTGAAACTATCGTAATATAAAAAATATATAACCAAAATCGAAAAAGTAAAAACTAGCCCGGTTGTGGATTGCCCTCAGCTATCTTGTGCAAAAAAATCATGCAAAAATATTAAAATTGGAGCGAGATATTAGAAAAGAACGCTCCCATAGACTTTACATGATCATCCGGGTCTTTTTGTGTACTTTTTCTGTAACTATTGTGGGCTCTTAAGAAAGATTGACTCTGAATGGAATCGAGTAGATAGTAATTATATGTTTATATGGAAATTAAGAATTTTTCATAAGAAAATTTTCTGACTGCTCTATGTTGAAATATCAGGTAGTGGGTTTAGAACATTTCTCAAAGAAAGAAAAAAGATATATATTCCTCTTACATGCTTAAAACTTTCCAAAACATTCACAGAGTGATCTTTATCTGTGAAAGTATGGAATATGCAGCCAAGACTATTGAAGTAATTCGAAATAGAAAACGTTTTTCTTTTTTCGATAAATGTATCCCATTTTGAGTTGCAGGCGACTATTGTTTCATAAATTGTAGATAATTTTATGCTCTACAGCCTTTTTAATAGTGTCAGAATACAAAGATCATTCGAAACATAGGAAAAATCTTGAACTGGTGTTTCTATCATATTGGACAGTGGGTCAATAACTTGCCCCTTTTCAGCGCTCTCTATCCGCTTGAACCTTTCGTCAGGAAAATAAAGTTATTGTAGTTTCATTTAGAAAATAAAATCCATTTTAATTTTGTAACTGGGGTTCTTCGATACAACACATACTTCTGGAAAAAATAGAGGATAGATATGAGCTTTTCAGTCATTTTGCCAGATAGGTTAAAAGAAAATAGTTTTTTTTTTTTTTCTTCTTTTTGCTTAGCTGCCTAAATTTTTATCAGAAAACTAAAGTTATTTTGTGAATTTTTTAGTTAATAGTGAGCTTGAATTTTGTAACTGAACACCCCCCCCCCCCTCGTGTTTTTGTAAGAATGTCAAAAAGTTTTATTCAGTGCGCTAGCGCCGAAACTCTTTGTCAAAAAATGTTAATGTATGTATTTTATAGGAAATTTCATCTTTTTTAATTTTGTAACTGGGTTTTTTCTTTCTTCAATAAAATGAACAGTTTTCGAGATATAAGCTAGAAACTAATTTTCGTAACCTTTGACCTTTAATATCTGGCGACGTGGCCGCGAGATTTTGTGAGATTTTTCTGCTGACTTTCAAAATGTCAAAACAAAACTTTTTCCAAATTACTAGCTTGTTGTCTTTCATTCTGAAGTTTGCGCTTTTTAAAAAATCTTATTTGACAGGACTGTCTTAGGTACTCCAAGAAGTGTCTCGAGAGACGCCAAATGCCCCAATTTTTCATGATTCATAAATTCTTTCAAGATTCTTTTAGTATCATGCTATTCATTAGTTTGTATCAAGAGGAATTTTACGCAATAAAACCTGTCGAAACAGAACATTTTTATAATTTCGCTGAAAGGTTATCGTACAATCCACCTGCTAAGATGGAATATTTTACCGTTTCCTAACTGTTTTGTTTTAACAAGTTTTACTGCACTTTGTTTAGATAAACTTGTGAAAACAGTACCTGTTTATAACGCTATCTTGTATCAATCTTAATCTCTACGAAAGCAATACCATACAATTACAACTGTTAAACAGAAAACCTCCGAAAACGTAATTTTGTTTCACTCCCTTTTAAATTCCGTTTTCATAGGTTAGATTTTACTGCATAAGATTATTGTGCATAATATCTCTTCCATGAGGATCATGAATATTTTCCATTTAGGACAAGATTGCGTAATAGACAGGTACCTTTTTATAGGATTTACCATATTTTTTGAGTCCCGATTTAGAAGCCACTTTCCCGCTATTTGTGACAGTGTATCAGTCAACATTAGTTCTGCATTTTTTTTAAATTTTATTTCCTATATAACTTGCACAGCTTATCTGTACGCACAGATACATATGCATTTAGTGCTTTCTTCTCAATTAAGATTTTACTCACGCTTCAAGTGAAAAGTCTTTATCTTGAACCGTTTCGCAAACAATACAAGTGAAATGTATTTTATGTGTCAAGATTTTTTTTCTTTAGGAAAAAAACTCAAACTAACTTTTTTTTATACATTTCTTTTACAGATGAGAATTGAGAGAGATTCTTTTCCAAAAACTTTTACACAAAATTCTAGATCTACCTAAGGAAATTTGCTTAAGAACGTTTGATGTCAAGCAACCCCCGATTATCCTGCACACATTTAAGTTTCGTATGTCAACTCTAGGAAACGGGAAAAAGAATTATTCAGTAAGCGTAAATAACAGAATAAAGTACAACAAAGAAAAAAAAAAATACTTTTCCCCCCCTCTTTGGAATTGAAAAAAATAAAGGTTGATGGAATTTGCATAGACAGGGGAAAGATTGAAGTTGCTTTTCGTTGAAGATTAGAAGGGAATACGATTCGGAAGATCAGACACGGAAAGAATCCTTTCACCCGAAAATGGAAGACATGAAAAAGGAGAAGTGTAAAGAAAAAAAAATATATATATAAAAAACCCAGGAGCAAAAAAACTAGGTCTTTTACTGAAATGCGTTGTTTCAGCAGAGAAAAGGGCAGAGTCAGGTATTTGTTATTCGGAGAGGTAATTACTCTATAACCAAGAAAATGGGGGTACACATTTGGAATTCACTTCCTAAAAGCTAGATTGAAAACTCAAAATCTTCCAGGGCAAAGGAAGATTTACGAAAGCATTTTTTATTGGTAAAATTTGCTATTTTAATGCTATCGTCAAGGGTAAGTTTTCTTTTTTTTTTTTTTTTGGGGGGGGGGGGGAAGGTGGGTGATTTGAGTCTTCAAATTCGAAATACGAGTGGTATGAAAGATATAAATGGTAACTTAAATATCTTTACGTATATATTATATATATGAAAGAAGTAAAAAAACATAAATATATTAATATATACACAACAAGCATGTTGTTTAAATCCACTACACAACCTTCAATTATATAAATCAAATTTTCTGCAATCGAAATTAAATAGTCTATTTGTTCTTGCGATATAGCTTACTCAAAAATCGTGAAAAAAAAGAGCATAGCAGTGACACCTATTGAGCGGTATACTACCAAACTTAACACATATTTATTTACGTAATAGAACACGTAAACATGAAGTTTAATAAAATTCCGTGCGATAGTGCTTAAGGTATAGCTAAGGAGAAAGTGTAGAAAAACACAACTATGGTCAAATTTCACAGAAATGTAACAATAAAAAATTATTTTAATATAAATATTTGAGAGGAAAAAAATGGAAATCATTACTATAAATTCAAAATTTATTTCAGTATTCGAAAATTGTCCAAAAATTCCGCTTTTTTAAGAGGAGTGTAGTCTGCGACTGTGTGTTAGAGAAGGACTGGTGTCCATTTCCACTTTGCTTGGTATGTCCCATTTTTTGTTCCCAGCCACATACATTCTCGTAACAATATTTGCGCTTTTATTAGGGTAAAATCTATATAATGCAGTTTTAAAAACCTTGATAAATACTCATAAAAGGTCATCTTGACAAAAAAATCGGTTAAAAAATATTTTCTTGTAAAAGAAAATAATAACGAGATAAAACATTACAGCCTAAAATAATAAAATATTTAAACACAACCAACTTCTCTATGGTCGCATATGTTAAAGTTCAATCTGAACAAACAAAAATAAAAATAACAATAAGATAAATTTATCAAAAGGATGCATAAATGATAGATAATAAAAATACGTCTCATCTCTAGAGTAGGGGGGGGGGGGGGTACGAAAGAAAACAATGAAATTATATCAACAAACATGCATTTTAATTAAAACAAATTAATTAAACGTTCAATAAATTTAAAAGAAAGGCTAATATGCATAGGAAATACCTGCAATGAAAAAAAAAATTCGATAACAAATAAACTAAAATTAGTTAATGTTCTTCAACAGGGAAACTATAATTTCAAAGGAAAACATGCTTATTAAAGTTAAATGACAATAAACAACGTAATTATTTTTTGAAAAAGGAAATTAATAAAATATATGAATCTGAAGAACTACCACGCAAAATAATATACAAAAAATAGGTCATATTTGGTCTTATAAATGAAAAGAAAATGAAAATACAGTCGAGTCTCTCTATAACGAAACTACATACATCGAATTTTTCTATATAACGAATTTTTTGTAGGAACGGTATCCTTTTCGCATGATTACATTAAAAACAGTCTCTATATAGCGAAATATCTATCTCCATATAACGAATTTTTCATAAATTGGTCTTAATTTATTCAATTTTAAAAAAGCTTCGAAATCATATGGAATCAATTTTATATCACTTATTTTTGATTTATCGTTCAGTGCTGTTTTTTTTTTTTTTTTTTTTTTTAATTACTCCTCTTTTTGCTCTTTAAATCCAACGAATTCATCCCACCTCCCATACACCTTTCAACATCCTTCTCAAAGCAGAGTCAATTAAATTGTTACACATATAAGAGAGGAATCAATGAGAGGCACATAAGAGAGGCCTTCAAATGGAGGAACATGTTAACTACAATTTTTCATTCCTTGTTAAAATTTGAGCTTTTTTTTTTGAGAGCGTAACAATTTTAAAATCGAAACAACAAAAAATTACAGATTTCTTCGTCTGAAATCAATGCAAGTCTTCCTTATTTGATTTTCATTAGGCTTTCAAATAAATGTCTGTTCTTTTTTTTTTTTTTTTTTTTTTTTTTTTTTTTTTTTTTTTTGAAATTGTTTAAATAATTAAGAAATAAAATGTTAGGTAAATATTTACTTGTAAACATTTCAAATTCTTAACTAAAAATATCAAAAATAATATGTGTTCAAACTTTACACATTAAATAAGATTTTTAACATCATTTTCTATACATCGAATTTCTTTATATAACGAATTTTTTACTAGAACGATGGAATTCGTTATATAGAGACTCGACTGTAGTTTGAGTAACTGAAATTATAAAGATTTTAATAAGTCGCGGAACATCCTGTTTATAGAAAATATATTAAAATCAGAACAAATAATCAACAATCTGTATAGGTCAGATACAATGGGCTTTTATAACAATATTTGCACGAATTAAACATTGTTTCCTCATGCCAATAATAATGTTTAGGAACTGAACTAAAATATTGATGCACACATATTGCTATATAGTTTTATTCAAAATGACAATTTTTAAGAATTCTGAACTAATTTTCAACATAGAACACATCTCAAATCTAAGTGTCAAATATTTTTAAATGTGAAAAAACTATATAATTTAACATTAACAAACACATCTATATGTTTGTGTATGTTTATTTTTCAATATAAAAGGAAAATAGGTCTAACCGAAGATTACTTTTCCTTAATAGCATTAAAAATTGATTACTTTTCTTCCAAATAGGGTTATGCTCTGGGCTGACGATTTTTTTTTTTTTGCTCCGGTAAATCTCTCACCCATATATAAAACTATAGCACGAACTACATTTTTTTTAATCTACGTATTTACATCATATTTACAAATATATTCTTTAAACACGTAAGAAATTCTTTTCAGGAAATAACACAAAATAAACAGAAAAAAGCAGTAAACATTTTTTCAGAGCATTCTCAGCTCCAAAATCGTGCCTAAGCTCTATATTCGGAGTAGAAATGAAAAACGATAGCATCTCCACTCTTTCAGCACAAAAGAGTAAATTTCAAAACCTTGTTCTCGTTTCAAACTGTCAGTTCTAATACCTGTCTTTCAAGACATATTGGCTTCTACTTTTAAGTTTATCAAAAAACATCGACAACTTTGACGGAGTGAGTTTGTTCACAGCTTTATCCAGTCACGGTGAATCACAGCCAGGCTTCAAAAACCAACACAATATTATTTACTGTAACTGTTGACAATTTTAGTTTGGGACATCTTTCTTCTAAAAGCGCTTCTAAATATATACCGTATGTTTAATTTTCAGTAGAATAATAAATATAAGAAAGGTCAACTAATAATTTTTCTTCCGTCAGACAATAAAAGAAAAGTTTGCTAGACATGCTAAAAGATTTCAAACTATTTCATCGTTTTTGTGAGAGAATATTGGAAAAAGATTAAGAAATATAAAAACAATGTCAATAATACAACGCAAGTATTAGATAAATTCGAAAGAAAAATATAGTTTTTTTTTTTTTTTTTTTTTTTTTCAAATAAACTGATTAAAGATTCGACATGACATTTATGGAATGTTTAGATTGCATGTTACTCTACGTAATTTTTTTAAGGGGAGATTTGACCTTTTCAACAACCTTTTTTTAAATATAATTCAAATAATTAACTCACTACATTTCAATATTAAAAAAACAATGAATTTTGAAGAAAAACTGCATATTTAATTAAAATATTTAAAACGTTTAAAAAAAACTGCATTTTAAAAAATCTTCAGAACTTTTTGTAAATATTGATATTTTTCTCTTTTTTTTTTTTTTTTTTTTTTTTAGATTCTGAAATGCGTTTTACACAAGGCTGCGTATGGATTTATAGATACATCTAATATTGCATTTATTATAATTTTTTATGATATGTATAGTAAAAAACAATGAAATCTAACACTTATACTTTTATTTATTATAATTTTTTAAACAGAGAAAATCCTGAAAGCTAATTGCATACTTACATTTATCGCATATATGATAAAGAATATACCAAAATAAATAAATAAATAAATAAATAAAAAATAAATCTCAAATATAAAAAAGAAAGAAAGAAAAGTCTTGGCATTTTTAAAGGAGGAAAGTGACGAAAATATGAACATGGAGAAAAAGTCATTTGAAGTTTAAGCTGTATGGGAAATTGCGCTGGATATATTAACAAAATTTACAATATCTCGCGATATAATTGCTGTATGGGTGAAAAAGAAATGCCAAAATACCCACAATTAAATAAGCTGTCGTTTGATATTAAAAAAAAAAAAAAAAAAAAAAAAAAAAAAGAAAAAAAAATCGAAATTTGGATCAATTTTGTAGCAAACTGTCCGTTTAACCCTTTTGCTGCAGAGTATCAATGCAATATTATTAATTACTAGATGGAACCCGTCAAAACTTGACGGCACCACAGAAATAAAAGGTATTTTCCAGCTATTAAAGGATTTTTTAATGACTAATCTTCAGCAAAAATTTCAATAAATAAAAGAAAAACCTGCATTTTACATCTAGGCAAATGGCCCGCAATTGGCAGAGTTACATTCAAACATGCTGCTATAGAATTAGAATCTCTCTCATTTGATAATTTTCCATTTACAAATACAACACCAATAAATTGTACATGACATGAATAAATCATAAATTACCGTCACTTCTCATTTCATACAAAATATACATACTTCACTTACTTCGCAGCAAAATAAGACTGAATTTATAGTTTGCCATTTAGCAACAACTGTAACAATGATCCTCTCAGTGGTTAATTTGTTTTTACATGACCCACCCCATTCAACAAATAAACATTTGCATTTTGAACTAACTTTTCTATTACATTTTCATAAATCAAAAATACATGTCGATTTCACATATTAAAAAAATTAATGATATTTATTCTGGCTAGGTGAAACCCGTCAAAACTTGACGGCAACAATATGAAAGAACCAAAGAAAGAAAAGTATTTTGCTGCTATAAAAAAATTAATATTTCTTAAAAATTTCAATATGCTTTTCCATTTACCAACGTAACACCAACATGACATGATCCCGGGCGCAGAATCGGTGCAACGCTGCGACACACATCACAAACTCTTGAAAATGTTAGAAGATTATTTTTCTACTGTTAAAGTTTCTTTTAAAAAATGCTAGAAATCATTTACTATGTACAAAAAATTGTCTAGGTACCATAAAAAATGCAAAATTTGGCAAATAATCACAAAAAATATTTATTTTCGTCAAAATACCCCCCCCCCCCCAAAAAAAAAAAAAAGCATCACCCGGAAATTTTGTAAATGGATGTGAAAAAAAAACAGCAAATTTCGTCAACAGATTGCAAAAAACAACAAATTTTATGAAAAGATCTCTAAAAAATTTGTCAAAAAAATGCAAAAAAAAAAAAAAAATTGTCTAGGTATCCCAAATAAAACAAACTTCGTGAAAGTATTGCAAAAAATCAAAATTTTGCCAAAACGTCTAAAAAAATTGGCAATTTTCAAGAAAAAATTTCGAAAAATAAAACCAAATTCCACAAAAAAAATCCCTAAAAAATGGCAAATTTGTAAACATATTGTGAAAATAAAATTCAAAATATTGTAAGAAAACAAAAAATTTTGACAAATCATTGTGAGTAAACAACAAATTTCGTCAAATTAAAAAAAAAAAAAAAAAAAAAAAAAAAAAAGCAAATTTCATTAAATAATCACAAAAAAAAGTAAATTTCGCATAAAAAACCCAAAAAATTTTGCAAAAAGATCTTCAATAAAACGGCAAATTACATCGAAAGATCGTGACAAAACGACAATTTCATCGAAAGAACTCGAGAAAAACGATAAACTTCTCCGAAACTGTCCAGGCATCATAAAAGACACGAATTTCGTCCAAAGATCTCAAAAGCACAAATTTTGTCTAGGTAATCGCAAAGAAAAGGTAAATCTCGCAAAAAATAGCCAAAAAAAAAAAAAAAAAAAAAAAAAAATTTCTCAAAAAGATAACAAAAAACGACAATTTCTCAAAAAAATCATGAAAAAAGGATAAATTCGATAAAACGGCAAATTACATCAAAAGATTGTGAGAAAAAAACAACAAATTTCAAAAAACAACTTTCATTAATTGCAGGGGGAAAAGATGCAACATTTCTTTGTTCATCAGAAAAAAAAAAAAAAAAAAAATCACAAAATTTCTCGATCCATCACATGAAAAAAAAAAAATTGTCAATCAGTTGAAGAAAAAATACAAAAATCGACAGTTGGTCATGTGGGGTAAAAATTATAAAATTCATTAATGAATCATGGATAAAAAGTCATTTAGTATGTAAAAAAGCCCACAAAAATCTTGTGATTGATCGAGACATTTTAGAATGTTTTTTCTGGGTGTCTTACGATGGGAATACTGCAGTTCAGTGTACCATTGAACTGTGTGCTGAGTGACATATGTTTATTCCCTCATTCTATAGGCAATTAAATATATGTATGGAATTTTTTATCGCAACGTAATAAGTATATTTTTAACATAGGATCAGAGTAAATTAGTCTTTTCAACAAATAACCTGGTAAGTGAGAACTAACTTTTTTATTGATAGGCAATGTAACATCGGGTCGATCGAGTTTATTTTGATTTTGCCCGTGTTTTTGAAGGACATAATTTAACCGTTTTTTCTATTGCATAACACTTCTTATTTTGTTTTCAATCTTTTTTTTTTTAGTAATTTCTTATTGTGATCCTCATTTCTGTCATATGAAAAATTCATTTCTATTTTGCCTATAGCATTTACATAATGTTAACAAATTTCTGAAAAAAAAAAAAAAAAAAAAAAAACGAAAAAAAAAACAAATTTCCAAAAAAAAAAAAAGGATAAATTCGATAAAACGGCAAATTACATCAAAAGATGGCAAGAAAATACGACAAATTTCACTGAAAATCCCTGAGAAAACAAATAATTATTTCCTGGTATCATAAAAAACGTGAATTTCGTCAAAAGATCGTGAAAATACTTTAAATTTGTCTAGGTACTTCAAAAAAGGCAAATATTGGTAAACAGATTGTGAGAAAACAACATATTTTGTCAAAAGATGAAAAAAAGAGGCACATTTCATCAAAAGATCACAAAAAAAGTAAATTTTGCAAAAAAAGACAAATTTCTGAAAATAACAAAAAAAAAAAAAAAAAAAAAAAAAAAAAAAAAAAAAAAATTTCACAAAAAAAATCACGAAAAAAGGAATAATTTGATAAAACGGCAAATTACATTGAAAGATGGCAAGAAAAAATGACAAATTTCACCGAAAATCCCTGAGAAAACAAATAATTATTTCCTGGTATAATAAAAGGCGTGAATTTCGTCAAAAGATCGTAAAAATACTTTAAATTTGTCTAGGTACTTCAAAAAATGCAAATATTGGTAAACAGATTGTGAGAAAACAACACATTTTGTCAAAAGATGAAAAAAAGAGGTACATTTCATTAAAAGATCACAAAAAGGTAAATTTTGCAAAAAAAGGTGAAAAAAAAAGACAAATTTCTGAAAATAACAAAAAAATGAAAATTTTCACAATAAAAAAAGATAATTTCTATAAAACAGCAAATTACATCGAAAGATCGTGAGAAAATGACAAATTTCACCGAAATCCCTAAAAAACAAATAATTTTATCCAAGTATGAAAAAAAAAACATGAATTTTGGCAAATAATCACAAAAAGTAACAAATTTCGTCAAAATACCCCCCCCCCCCCAAAAAAAAAGAACACCTGGAAATTTTGTAAATAGATGTGAAAAAAAACAGCAAATTTCGTCAACAGATTGCAAAAAACAACAAATTTCTTCAAAAAATCTAAAAAATTTGTCAAAAAACTGCAGAAAAAAAATTGTCCAGGTATCTCAAATAAAACAAATTTCGTAAAAATATTGCAAAAAATCAAAATTTTGCCAAAACGTTTAAAAAAATTTCGAAAAAAAGCAAATTTTGACAAAAAAAAATCTCTAAAAAATGGCAAATTAAACATATTGTGAAAAAAAAATTCAAAATATTGTGAGAAAACAACAAATTTTGACAAATGATTGGGAATAAACAGCAAATTTCATCAAAGGATTGAAAAAAAAAAGCAAATTTCATCAAATAATCACAAAAAGGTAATTTCGCAGAAAAAAATAACAAATTTTGCAAAAAGATCTTCAATAAAACGGGAAATTACATCGAAAGATCATGACAAAACGACAATTTCATCGAAAGAACTCGAGAAAAACGATAAACTTCTTCAAAACTGTCCAGGTATCATAAAAGACACAAATTTCGTCCAAAGATCTCAAAAGCACAGAAATTTTGTCTAGGTAATCGCAAAAAAATGTAAATTTTGCAAAAAATAGCAAAAAAAAGACAAATTTCTCAAAAAGATAACAAAAAAGGACATTTTCTCAAAAAAAAAAAAAAAAAAAAAAAAAATCACGAAAGAAGGATAAATTTAATAAAACGGCAAATTACATCAAAAGATTGCAAGCAAAAAACAACTTCCATTAATTGCAGGGAGAAAAGATGCAACATTTCTTTGTTCATCAGAAAAAAAAAAAAAATCACAAAATTTCTCGATCCATCACATGAAAAATAGAAAATTTATCAATCAGTTCGACAGTTGGTCATGTGGGGTAAAAATTATAAAATTCATTAATCAAGCATGGAAAAAAAGTCATTCAGTTATGTAAAAACCCCACAAAAATTATCATTCAGTAGAAGTCCCCACAAAAATCTTGTGATTGATTGAGACATTTCAGAATGTTTTTTGCATGTCCAAATTAAAAATATATTTATATATATTTTGTAGCTGCAGATTTAAAAAAGTAAGTTATTTATAAGGCATCTATTTTGACCTCTTATTATTTTGTTTATTTTTTGCAAGACCTATGTTTATTTAGTTGAGTAATACGAATTTAGAATTTGCAATGTTTTGTCTTTTGTTATTTTTTATCAATTTTTAAAATGATAATGCAACAAATGTAAATGCTATAGGCAAAATAGAAATGAAATTTTCATATGACAGAAATGAAGATCACAATAAGGAATTACTTTAAAAAAAAGAAAAAGATTGAAAACAAGATAAGAAGTGTTACGCAATAGAAAAAACGGTTAAATTATGTCCTTCAATAAAAACGGGCAAAATCAAAATAAATAATATTATGAAATATAAAATTATAATATTATGAAATATAAAATTAAGCATCGATCGAAAAAATACTATCCGAGAAAAGTTTTCGCGAACATCGTAAGGGGGATATTTTACTTCAGTGTACCCATGGCAGAATAGAAATGTATTTTCCATATGACAGAAATGAAGATCACAATAAGGAATTACTTAAAAAAAAAAGATTGAAAACAAAATAAGAAGTGTTATGCAATAGAAAAAACGGTTAAATTATGTCCTTCAATAAAAACGGGCAAAATCAAAATAAATAAACTCGATCGACCCGATGTTACATTGCATTCAAAAAAAAGTTCTCACTTACCAGGTTATATTGTTGAAAAGACTAATTTAAGCTGTAATAGATTACTCTGATCCTATGTTAAAAATATACTAATTACGTTGCGATAAAAAAAATCCATACATATATTTAATTGCACATTTTAAACATATGTCACTCAGCAAACAGTAGATCCATTGGCTCTGCTACGAACGAACGCGGGCATACCACGCTAACATTTAGAGACGGTAACTATCTCTTCTCTCATTGGTTCTGTTGTCGGATCTGCGCAAGCACGAATGCGCAGAGAGCACTTTGAGTGTGCTGAATAAATAAGGCTTTCGTTTTAATATATAGATTACTGAATTATTTCTTCTACCATTTGACTTCAGAGGAAGGTTTTTATTTCATTTGCATTAGCTTGAATCTTAGAATTTGAAACATATCATTCTGATATTGAAATTGTAATTATATCCGAGTGTCATTATAAAATGGGACAAAACAGAGGCCCCCAAATGGGGATCTATGGAATGAAGAGTTTAATACACTTCTAAAGGGAAAATGCATTAATAACTATTCATTTTTTTTACGCAATAAAATGACTAAGAGGCCAAAACATACCCTTTTTACTTTTCTAATTTTATAACAGCTTTATTTTTTTCAGTACTACACCCCAATATTAAACTTTAACATTTGAGTCCTTAGGAATATGCCCTTATGTTTTGAAATTTAATGCACGAAGAATAAAAATGCGTACATAAATATTACTTCAGAAGTTCATCAAAGAGCTAATACCACCTATTGGCAAAGTTTTAAAGCATTTATACAACATAGTTAGCAAGCAGCAAGTGACACAACAATTCACAAAATTACAGATTGTTCCAAAACTTAAATAAATAAATAAATAAATAAATAAATAAATAAATAATAACTCCCGATGCAACAGAAAAACATACGAGTGAAAAGATTGAATTTTCTTTATTTTTCTGGATAATTTAAAATGTAAATCTATTTTATTTAAAAATAAAATTTGAGCAATTTAAGCTAAGCCTTTACCAAGTGCATAACGATTTATAATAAAATTATTCTCGTATATTATTATATAAATAATCAGAGGTTGACGGGAAAATACGGAATACTAATTAAGGCTGCGGAGTCGGTGGGGGAAAATAACCGACTATAAGGATTCCAACTCCGAACTGCCTAATGTACTTACAAGGAAGGTCTCCATTGGGGGCATACTCAGAATTTTTTGAAAAAAATACGAATTAAACTACTCATGTAAATAATAAAGGATCAGTGAAAATTAGCGGCGGAATTACATTATTAGATATGTAAAAAAATAAAAAAGTTTGGAATAATTGGCGCGAAAAGCTGAAAGCGACGTGGGATTTGGCGAGCAGTGCATTTCCTCGCCAAAAGCAGACGATTTTAACGAATCTGAAAATTGCTTTTAATTGACTTCACTGTTAAAAATCTGCAGCATTTACTGCAACGTCACTCCACTACTTTTATAGAATATCTCTCTTCTGACCAATGAGAATGCTCCATAGCACGGTGAATTGACTGTGTCATACACTATTAAAAATCTGCTGCATTTTGTTGCAATGCACTCCACCGCTTGTATATAATATCTCTATTCCAACCAATGAGAAAGCTCCATTTCGCGGCCTAGTAACCGTTTTCTATACAAGCAAGGGAGTGCGTTGCAACAAAATGCAGCAGATTTTTAACAGTGTATTTTTCAATTTGGAAAAATTTTAATCAATTTAAATTGTGTTTTAAATGATAAATTATATTAATTTTATTTTGTTATAAGTACATATAAACGTATATAAAAAAATTACACTTAAAATAAAGTAAAAATGCAAAACTAAAATTACTTAAACTAAACTTATTTAAATAAATTGAAAATAGAAAGTTTTTTCTTTAAAAAGTATTCGAAGCGTAAAAGCATATTTTTCAAAATTTCTTTTTTTTTTGCCAACCGGAGATAAATCGCTAAATAAACGAAATTTTTATTATTTTTTTACGGACGTTATAAGGAGGTTCCGCCGAAATTTTTTTTATAATCATATATAATTATATGAGAAGAACATTCTGTAATTTTTTCAGATTTTTCTGAGTATGCCCGTATGGAGACCTTCCTTGTTAGTGTTGCCTGTTGGTCAAAATAGATGGAATATAAGAAAAACAAAACTAATATCTCACTATTTCGGCATTGATTCTCTTTTTAGGGCTCCAAAAACTACATATCTTTATTATCCGCTTTATTAATTTTAGAATTTTGCGCCCACAAGCCCGAAAAATCTATTTATTGAACGCAAAATGGAAATCTTACTATTTTGGATCTGCAGACTAAGAAGAAAAAGGACACTGTTACAATTTAGTTTTTTTTTTTTTTTCTTTTTTTTTTAATAGAAAGAACATTTCTATAGAAAGGAAGAAAAATAAAGATGATTTTGCATAGATGATTAAGAGAAGAGTTAAGTTGATTAAAATAGATTGCTTCCATTTTCTGGGTTTTGGGTCCTTGCAGACCTTGTATCTCGAGTTCTATCCCCAATCTCCAAAAATACGAGGGGAAGTACTTTTACACTAAATATAAAATCTGCTCTACAGTTGTGAATTAAAACAGTTTTCATCTACTCTGTACACGAGTGGCACCCTGTTCTTACTCTGTATCTACTTTGCACACTCAGTAAATCGGTCAATCTTTAACTTGAATAGCCAGATATAATCCCTAAATAGCAATAATAATTCATTTTATAGATTTTAAATCACATATAACTAGCTTAACTTCACTTTAAAATGCCTATCAGAAAAAAAAAATCTGGAGTTGGCTTGTTTTTTAGCGACTCCGACTTTTTTTGCTCAAAAATCAGTCTAAATCCAACTCCGCAACTCTGATACTAATATATCTTCTCTTTTTAGTTTCCTTAAAGTTTGCTTAGAAATACTAAATGCAAATGACTGTGCTGTTTATGTGTCACAAAACAGACTATTTTAATTTTAAAATATGGGGTGAACATATTATTTTAATTAACCATTTTAAACTCAACGCGTCGACTTAGTTGACAGAATTTATCTGAAAGCATCATTGTCTCACAATTATGCTTCAAGCTTCCTAATTATTACTACCTGAATCTGCGCTCATTAAAACTCATTAGAACACCAACGTACTTTACAATTAGTTATAATCTCTAAAATATATTAGATTTATTACTATACAACGGTATGTTTTGTACACTAATGAATGCAGAAATTTCAATAGGTTTGTTATAACCGAGACACACTTTAGGCAATTTTATTAGGCATTACTTTCTATAGCATTTAATTAGGAATTAATCTTGATTACCAATTATTTTTAAGTGACTACAAGTCTGTCTCGCATTGCTTTTAAAAAGATTCTTCTGAAACTTTTTAAAAGATAAATTTGTGAGATAAAAAAAATATGGCAAATTCAAAGCAAAAATTTAACTCGTGGCTGGCAGTCTGGTAGAAGACGTCCATTACGTATTATCTCGTTTTTATAAAACAACTTTTCGGTGATCATCAGCAGTTAAAATGTCGCAAATGACAGCTATAATGTAAGTACCGATATACAGAATTTCATCAAACTACATGCAGACCTGAACACAAATACATGCTGATCACATGTTCGTAAAACCTTTTTCTTTTGTCAAAATAACCATATTTGGAAATCAAATTGAAAATAAGTACTACGTAAATAAAAATAAATTTTTAAAAATAAATTTTGTGGTTCGCAAAGAGTTTATTCGATAAAAAAAAAGAACTTAAGCAAGGTCTTTCATAAAACTTCATCATATTCAATTAGTATAAATTGCATTTTGGTGTATATCATCCTACATATACATATATATATTTAGGATTTTTGAGATTTTTATATCTCTGCACCTATTGAACAGAATTGCATCAAAAATTTTATGCTTTTTTCTGAAAATCAATAATGTCTCATTTTTGGATTCGAACACTCAATAGTGAGCGGCGTTAATCCTATGCCTCCTAGAAAAGATTTCTTATTTATCAATTGATGCAGTTATTCCTAGTGAATAACTACCTTTAAAGGATAGTTTATTCATTATTAGTTATTCTTGTTACTTTCATACTTTTAGACACCTTTTTTGCTGCAATCTTTCAGTTATTGTTATTATTATTTTTCCAATAATTTTTAATTAATATTGCTTCTTTATTTGGAAATTTATAATTTCCGAAAAATAAAAAATATATGATTAAAATAAAAATTCAAATTTTAAAACGAAAATTTAATTAGTTTTGAAAACCAGCTTTGAAATTAAGTAGTGCGATTTAATAGATATTTTTTTTTTCAAAAATATTTTAATAAATAATACATGTATTTTGAATTTTTGAAATTTGGAAAGTATTTTGTATTTTAAGTTGTAAAATACAAAAAATTGTATTTTACAACTGTATACGAAAGCAATGCATTCTGTACCAAAATGGTTTTTCGATGTATTTTGCCCAACTCAGTTTTTATTGTTAAATTGAATAAATAAATCTAAGAAAACATGCAAACAAAAATTGTGTTCAGCACAAACGGGTTAAACACTATCTCAGATTCAGATTCAGCCAGGTGGGGAGGCCTAGTAATTGGTTTGAGCTCAACAAGCCCCACCCAGCAATGTTTATTAAAAAAAGAAAAAAATACAGAACAGCACAAAACTAATAGGAATTTTAATTTTTATATTTTTTCATTCATCTAGCATTCAAATTGCATTATTTATATTGAAAAAAATTTTGCTGGATATTTTTTAAATAAAAATTTACGATAAAATTTTTTAGGAAGTTTTAAAGCAAGTGAACAAACGCCTATTTTATTTATCATTCATTCATTCTTTAATCCAACATAAAAACTATCCTGTAATTTTTATGTTTATACGACCATTTTTTCAAAAAAGAAACTCATTTTTTTTCTAAAGCAGAATCTTTCATGCTCCTGAATTAAAAGAAAATATATAGATGAATTTATTTGCCCTTGTCTGACTTTAAGATCATACGCAAATCCTTTCCCTGTCGCATTGGGGTTAGGCTTAATAATGACAAACGAGACCAAAATATTCAAAATTCGGTAGTGTTATGTCATAAAATATAAAATATGTGGAGATTTTCACCAGAAACTTCTCTCAGACGATGATTCTTCCAAGGAATGTATTGTAATATATTTTTAGGAGTTTTAGCTTTTCGTATGCTTTTAGGAAGACTTTTATCTATTTTATCTGAATATTTGCATGAAATTTGAATACACTTGAACTGTTTCTTATTGTAGTTGCTAATTCAGCTAAGGATGTACTATTTTATTCTAACCATATATGTGTGTGCATGGTTGTTTTTAAAATTTTCATCTTTCAATTTGTTATTCTTTTTTTTTTAAATATTTGTTAACTTTTTCATGATTTTCTAGATTACAAAAAAGGCAGTAATAAAATGTTTAGTTTAATCTGAAATGACTGCCAGAATGCTAATATGTACATTAAAATTACATGCACTTCGTGAAAAATCAATGACATAAGTATAGTAGCATAGAAGATAAGTAGATAAGCAAAAGCTAGCTAGCCATGGTAGATAAATATAGCTTAGTATATAAACAAAACTGTATATCACAATTAAAAACTTTGATTTTATCAAAGCATGAAAGGACTAAAATAATTTTAAATACAAAAATTAAAAAAAAAAAAAATGTCAAAGTCAAACATTCCAATAAAGCAAAATTATCCTCTCCAAAATAGAGGTATAATTAGGCTTCGACAAAGCCCATGCGCCGTGTCGGATGGGCTATTAAAAGATTACTCTTGGCTATTAAAATATTACTCTTGGCGAATAACTTTTTTACTTACTTATTAATTATATGTATTTTTTCTTTAACCAAAAAATAATGAATTAGAAAATATTTATTTTTAATAGTGTGATTATTTGTAGTGGAAGAAAATACATTCTACCGGCGGCGCTTCAAATTAGCCCATGTTCTATTTTGCAGTGAATGTTTAATGCCAGAGAATTGATTCTGAAAGCTGGCTCCCAAGAATTTTTCCTGGGGCCTAAGAATTTCCAACTTTTGTCAGTCCCTGGATAAAACTGTCAATAACACTGAGTTTAAATGCTAGAGGGAGGTGCTAATTATAACACGGATTTCGACTCCATGCATGGGAGTCGAAGACTTCAAACACTTATTCGCGTCATCACTTGATAAAATGATTATTTTCTTAATTCACATTCTTATTAAAATAAATGCATAAAGTAATGGTGATGTTTGTAACCAATTCAGTAGTGTGCATAGTTCATGTTTGTAAAAAATATGAATTATGTGCATATTTTTTGCAAAATAAAATAACATGCGTAACATAAAAGTAACATCCATGAGCGAAGCAACAAACGTTTAAAAGACGTAATTCTACGTCATAGGTTGCGAAAAATGTAGGAAGTAATTTTATACAATACTCTATATAAAGTGTGTGAGGTAGTTAAGTTTCGAGTTATAATTTTATACAATACTCTATATAAAGTATATGAGATAGTTAAGTTTCGAATTATAATTTTATACAATATTCTATATAAAGTGTGTGAGATAGTTTCGGGTTAACATACGCCTCTATTTATCTGCTTCAGGAAAAGATAAAATTAAAAATATATCTTAAATTAAAATCCCTACGAACACATTTTCCAAGCTTTACAACGCAATCCGTTGCACGGTTTTTAGAAACATTAATAAATAAATAAATAAAGCTGTTTACTGTCCGTAAATTTCTGAAAAGTCGATTTTGTTAATTTTAGAAAACAGTATTAACTTCTGAGATTCCCGATTGATTTCTCTCGAAAACGTTAAATGACTATTAAAAAATATAAGAGAAAAATTTTCCGAAACGTGGGTAAATACCGTGAATTAACTGCTAGTATTTTTTATGTATATAATTACTTTCTTGGAATGAAATTATAGATTACAAGATTACAATAAATAATGTGAATGTAGCAATGACAGTAAAAGAAAATCTAATTTAGCAAGAATAAAAGTATTCTTAATAAGAATATTCTCAAGCACAGATAAACTAAACAATTTTTAATATGAAATTTTAAATTTTAAACGAATAGAATTGAAGAACGAACGTAGTAGAATTTTATTTAGTTTTTCTTCTATACCTGATCTATTAATAAAAGATTTTTGATATTGCATGATTAATACATAGAACAATGAAAAAACTGAGATGTTTTGAATTACAATGCCAAAAGGGAAATGAAATTTCGAAACTTTACAAAAGAAAAAAAAAATCAGATACGTGAGTCAGAAATATTTATTGAAAAAAGTATAGATATAACAAAAACTCAACTAAAACTTGGCAAGAGCCGCAGCTTTAAATAAGTAAAGAATATGTTCCAATTTTGGCTTCGCTGCCGTCAATTTTTATCACAATCGTCTATTACATAACAACTGGCATCGAAGGTATTACATAATACACATCCTCTGGCAGTGACTGTAAGTAATAGAGCCAAAACATTTCATATCGTTAACAAGATTTCATTAAGAATTTACAAATAAATTAGCAAATGGATATTAACCACTTAATTAATCAACAATTTTGAAAAAAAAAAAAAAACACTTTCAAATAATGTCTATTTTCACTTACTTCTATCTTCAATAGAAGAAAGTATTGTAATCGAAATTTTTCTTCGCCTTCCGGTTTTCGACGGATTTACACGTTTTAGGGGTCAGAGACTCGAAAAAAAAATATGATTTTTTGCAAAATGTTTGTCTGTCTATGTGTCTGTGTGTTTATGTGTCCGTGTGTCAATATGTCGTCATTCTACAATGAAAAAGTTTATGAAGATATACATAGAATTGAACCAAATTTTTTTTTAATGTTTTTGACTGTAGCAAGCAGGTCCTCCTTCAATTTTGAAATATTCCGCCGGAAGGGGGCACTGCAATCGCGATTTTTGTACCATTTTCAATATTGTAACGACCAAAAGTGCATGAAGTTATGCATCGAATTGAACCAAATTTTTTGTGTAAGTGTATGGCTATGGCTAGTTGGTCCTCCCTGAATTTGAAAAAAAATCCGCGGTATGGGACGCTGCAATAGCGATTTTTGTGTCATTTTCAATATTGCACCACATAAAAGTGTATGAAGTTATGTCTAGAACTGAACTAAAATTTTTATGTATGATTATTTTTTGGTATGGCAAGTAGGTCCTGCCTGAATTTGAAAAAATATCTGCCTATCATTCTATTGTCCATCGGCTCGTGCAGAGAACTCGTTTTTACTCAGATTAATTGATTGAAGCAGAAATTTAAGATGAAAATCAAAGTTGGTACAGTATTGAATTAAAATTATTATAACATTAACACGAGTAACTACTTTTTTTTTAATATTAAAATGTACGTATAAGACAGAAGAAAGTTTTGGGATCGGCACATCCAACTACTTTTTATATCTTTTACAGAAATTTAATCGTTCATCAAGAGTTTTTCAAAGCAGAAATTTTTGCCTAATTGAATGATAAAAATGCTCTGATTGAATAATGCAAAATTTACAATAAAATTTTACTGGTGAAAAAAATAAAATATGATTGAAGAATGGATGCCTGTGCGTGGTACGGGCAAATCATGATTGACAAATACACCTTGCCCGTATGACGTACGGGCAAAACGGGGAAGTGGTTAAAATAAGATTAAAGATATGAAAATTTTGAGTTTAACAGACTCAGTTGAAAGTATTTTGAAGATATTTTGTTCTTTCCAATTCAGTTAAAAATGTGAATGATTAGGCGAGTTTCTCAGCACAATATTCAAGGCAGAGCTATTGTAAATAAAATTATAAAATAATTGAGGCGATATTGTAATTTTTTCATCATGTGCCAAAAAAAAGCTCTTATATATAGTTAATTTATAAGAACAAATATTGCTTGTACTGGCTTAATCTTTGACAATATTGGGGTGTTTATATTTTACCAATATTGCACTAATATGCATCGGAAATATTTGCTGCAATTTATAGCAAATATTTCTAATGTAAATCCTTTATTTAGGCAACATTTTTATTTCATTGAGCAAAGATTATCGATAAATGTATTATTGGAGCAATACCGGACTTCTTTATAACAAATATTGGTTTACTTCAATGGATATCAACATCTCTTTAATATCTTGATTCAGAATGTCGGTCTATAATTTATCGTTTACACTATAAAAACATTGCAGAAAATTTTCCTGGTGTATCAAACATATTTATAAAAATTCAATATAACCTCGTAGTTATCCACGATTCAGAAAAACTCTTCTTTATCTCCAAAAACTATCTGAAGAAGGGCGATTTGGAAAAATCCCAAAAAGTTATAGGTTTCCAAAATGTATTATTAAGTTTCTGATATAAATGGACATCTTCACAACCCGTAAATTTCATCGAAAACTCATTAGTTTCGAACGAGTTCGTCTACAGGTTTCTGGAAATACGGGAAACATTGCTAGAATATTGACAAAAACTACAAAGTTAAGTTGGATTTTCGTAAACATTTTCTGATTTTTTTTTTTTTTTCAGCTTCTTAAAGGATGAAACAGGCTATTCTTGTTGCAATTGTGAAAAAACACTGAAAACACTGGCGATAATTAATGAATAAAACAATGCACTTTGTAAAAACACTATAAAATAAAAAACAAAGCATGACGCGATTCGAGATAAAACGATAATACCAGTTCATTTTTTATCGAGCCTGGAAATTTCAACACGTGCAGAGCTCTTAGGAAGAATGAAGTCCAGATCTTACTCGGCTCAAAAAAATGAAGTCTAGTCTGGCTCGGGTCTGTAGAAAAATGTAAATCCCGGGCTTTGCTCGGTCGCAAACTTCAAGTCCAGGTCAGGCCCTGTTAATTTCGTAAACAAAAAATGACCCGTGCAGACCTTTTACAAAGGCAATAATCTTTAAAACTTTTAAATAAACTTTTTCTGCTCTTATAATTCTGCCCTCAGGGAAAAATTACTTTTCTCCCCGGGAAAGAAGAAGAAAAAAAAAAAAAAAAAAAAAAAAACGGCGTAGGGGGAAAAAATGAGAGGTGATTTTTCAAGCATCCGACACAAAAGGCAATGTTGAAATACTATTAACAAGATTTTTAGAATTTTTAAATATGAGAAATGACTCTATGATAATCTAAGTGAGAAGGAGAGATGAGAAATGAAAGAATATCGAAAAATGTGAAAAAATAAGCTGTCTATTCTATACCATTTTAAAATTCTTGAATTTACGACTTCGATTTTAGTTTCGGTCATTTATCAGAGAGAGTACCTTAGAGTATTTCGAATGTTTCAAAAAAGAAGGGGGGGGGGGGGGGAGACAAGACAAGAGAAAAAAATATGATGCCTGTATTTGAATATTTTTTCTCGTTATTTATTTTTTACTTTCTTTTTGAAGATGTCGCATGATTTCTCAGAGTGGACTAAGAATATAGAGGAAATATTCCCACGCGAAATCAATCAGCTTATCAAAATTTTTTATTCTCAAAAATAATTCTTCTTAGATTTTTTTTTTCTTTTACGGAAGCTACTTAGGCAAGAAACCTTAAAAGGTCCTTCAATGAAGGTATTAACTCCGTGAGTGTAAGGCCCTTGAGTAATATTGTCGTTAATCCTTAATCTGCAGCCTAATAATATTTTAAAAAAAACAAAATCTGCACGTCATTTTTTAGCTATTTTACCATGCGATTTCTAAAAATTGCGCAAAATAATAAAAAACTATTCGTTGGAGGCCACCGTAATACTTACCCATCATAGATATCCGTAATATAAAACATGAAAATAAAACATATGTAAACTCTTTATAAAATGCATCGCAACTCCAAAATAAAATTTAAATGTATATTTAAATATTTTTAATACATAGTAATACTCTATTAATGAATTGATGTCGAACCAATTGCGACAAAATATATAAAACGCCAAACAACTCAAGTAATACCTAATTCCGTAAAAGAAACACCCTTATATCTCCAAAAATAATTATTATATTAGCTAACAGTTTACTGCGTCGAATTAAGGTCTTATATTGAATTAAAATATATCTTTGATTTGAAATTTGAATGAAATACATGGTGATGAAAAGAGTGTGGAAAATAGGATTACAAATTTTTCAACGACTAATTATCCGATTGATTTCATTTTTATGCAAAATTTGTGTTATTTTACTGGCTTTTACACCCACTTCTTAAAATAAAAAAATTCGAAAATTTTTGTATATACCTTTCGTGAGAACGAATATTTCGAGAGTCCGAAATAAATAGTTCCGGATAATCGAGGCTACTGATATTCAATAGGCTTCTTCCCATTATTACATACTAAGTACACATCAAATTTCAAGTCTCTATCTCTGTTTGTTCGAAAGATAGAGCGTTTACAGATACACACACAGACAGGCGGACAGCAAAAAAAATTTTTTTTTTCGTAAAAATATGTTTTTTGAAATCTCCAGTGTCGGAAACATGTAAATCCGTCAAAACTTTTTTTTTTCGATTTTCAATATGATACCCTATATTACGTATGATGGTTAAGTAATACTAATAAAAACAAATCCGGTAATTCAAAGGATATTTAAATTGTACAATACCCCTCGCCTAAACAAAAAAGAAAAAGAAAAGAAATAAAAAGAAAGAATTCTGGAATAACCTTTTGACTAAACTTATGGCTTTTTTCAATTTATGTAAGAATTAAATAAGTTTCAGAGACGTTTTCACAATGAAATTCTACCAAACACTGAAATTTCCTATACGAATGCCAAAAGGTATAAAGTTTGGAAACTCCTAATGTTAAGTTCATTTGTAATCTTTGGAAAATATATAGCAATGCGGCTAGTTTTTTAGGCTTAGCTGATGAATTATTAAGCGGAATTATCTGTAATTTTGCATTTGCACATATGAAGATTCAAAAAATTGCTTTCTAATTAAAAAATATGAAAAAAATACGAAATGTAACATATGAATTTTTTAACAGAAAACGATTTCTATAGAAGCTTCATTCAATAATACAAATCGAAAATTACAGCTCATTCTACAAAGTAGTTCTTGAATTTTGACTTAAAAACTACCATATGTCGTTCAACGTTTACAAATTATAGTTCATTCATTTGCTACGCACCAAAACTTACTACAATTTAAATTTTAATTATTTTGTAGTTTACTAGTTACTTATTAATTATGCAATAACTAATAACTTATGAATAATTATTTGTTTTTTCTAATATATTTTTTAAATTTACTAGTGATAAAAGTATCTTATATTAAATTATTCAATTTTATATAAATAACACTTGTAAATGATATAAAAAGATGTAATTTCATAAAAAATATCTTTAAAAAATTGACGTTTTTTACAACATTAACTATTAAAATTATATAAAAAATATTTACATTTATTTCAGAAGTTCCACAATTATGCGCAAGCTTTTACTCATCGGGCATTCAGAACATCCCACGTTCCCACGCGAGTTATGGGGGATAATCAAATGAAGCTGTATCACTAATTTAGAAAAAAATTGAAAAACACTGGTTTCGAAAATTTTCTTTACTCTTCTAGAAAAGCTCTTTATATTAAAAGAAGAGAATGAAATGAAGAGAATGTTTTAAAGGCATTAAATAATAATAATAATAATAATAATAATAATAATAATAATAATAATAATAATAATAATAATAATAATAAAGCATTTTTCAATTAAAAAAATGATCAGACTATCAATAAAAGCTTCCATTCATCTCGTGGGAGAAGGCAGCAAAAATATTAGATGTTAAAGTGAGCAGGGCTAAATTAATGCTCAATAATTACAATACCAAAAGGAGCAAATGTACTTCTCATTTTTAAGTACCACTATTTACAAAAATAAATATTTACTCTATTTAATGACTTTTAGGTATAACATTAGATATGAGTATTATTAAAACCCTCTAAGTGTTTGAAACGTAATATTCCGTTCACCAAGCTCCACGTTTTACTGCAATATAAGCAATATTTAAGATATATAATTCTATAGATTTAATGAATTTTCAATATATTTTAGAATGATTAATACTCTCAAGGATTACATTCATATTTGTAATTAAGTTTTTTTTTTTAATAATGTTGAAAAAACCATATTTTCTGAGCATTTAAAACTAAATTAAAAGAAAACAACATTACAATTTTACCCATTTGCAAGACGCTCAGAGGGTTAAGAAACAGTGGTAATCAAAAATCGGATGGCTTGGCAAGTATGATATAGGGATCCATTTTCCTAAAAAGTTTTCAATCAACGGTATTTTAATATTACACTTAATCGGATTATGCAAAATAGTACGATTTTCAGACAGAAATAGAGGTAATTTTGTAAGAATGTAATTCTTCGTTTTCTATTGAAAGTTTTTTCGAAATTTTTCCGATTTTTGTCTATTTTAAAAGAAAAGACTAGAGCAAAATAATTAAAAAAATAAAAAAAATCTTCTGTGTCACCTCGTTTTCTAACATGTGAGCTTAACGCTCTTAAGCTTAGCTGAGCCGGCGTAATTGTTCCATTACTAGGTATCATCCCACGTTTCGCACATAAAGAACACTCGTGACTGACGAAACTGTATTTCTGTTTGAAAAGCTATTATCTTATTTTGTAGCAGGATTTATATTTATTGAATACAAATACGCACAATCGAACTTGAAAAACTATAGAAGTAGTACAGTTAACCATTAAGTGATGTTGTGGTACCATTTACTTCACACGTATTTTCTACGTGTGTCTTTTTTTTATATATCAATCAATAACATTCAGATAAAAATAATAAAGCATATAAGCGATATACTTATTGATGATATCAAGTGGCAAATATTGAATATAGCCATATAAAAACACATTTTTATTTTTCTTTAATTAAATATACACATATCTTCGGAAAATCGTTTGCAGAAACTGCAAAAAATTAGAAAGAATCAATTGGGACATCCAATGATTATGCGAAGAAAGAAGAAATTGTGAAGAGAAGATTGATCTTGAAGGAGGACATTTATTTATACACTATATGGTCAATGATGACCGGTCATTTGCGAATTTTGAATCTTTACTTAATAGAAAAATGCATGAAGAATTATCCTGAAATTTCAAGTGTGTAAACAGCAAAGTAGAGGTCATATATTTCCGCGAAGATTTTTTTCCCCCGAAATCCATAGGGGATCGTAAAGAAATGGAAGAAAAACGATTGTTTTTTTTTTGGATTAAACTGTAGAACCTAATACAGTAAAAGATTTGAAACAGCAGCCATTGATTAGGGAGTTTATGTAATAAATGTTCTCGTATGAGAATGCCATATATACTCGTGGAGAAAGTTTTATAAAAACAATCCCAAATTTCACCAAGTGTTTTACTTATAATTTGCAAAATTCTTAATATAAAAGAATTTCTTTTCTTTTTTTTAGGAATAAAAAAAAAAAAAAAAAAAAAAAAAAAAAAAAAATAGAATTAAATATGAGCAGGTCCACTAAATAATGTTTTACTGTGCATACGTGAATGAAACCAATATATACTGTGCATAATACATTGGCTAAATGTAAAAGCTATTTTCTAAAAGTCTCAAAAATATAGTTTGAAAATTCTGAAAGTGATTGTCAAAAGATTAAACTCGAAATCTGTTATTCCTAAAAGGAAGCAAAGAGATGAGAGGCTAAATCCAAATATAATGTATGTTACACACTATAGCACGTACTACTATATTTGGATACAGTAGGTATATGGCTGTGTCAGATGGATAGACAGATACAGGAATTATCTGACAGATACAGGAAATTAAGAAACTCACTCCTACACCAGAGCCAGAATGTAAGAATGTGGTCATTCAGCTCTTTTTTTTTTTCGGGATACTTGAGCAATTCGGAATTAATAGTATGGTACTATGTACTTTGGTCAACTTGGAGAAGGAAAATGAAACGAAAGGATTATTTGTTTGAATACATATGGTTTGATAGAACCAAGCATAAAAAGGCACATACAGATGGAAATGTTGAGAACACCTCTTAGGGGTTGCAATAGAAGATATTTGGGATATGTTTGAAATAGCGTTATACACCAGTAAAATACATTGCTATAATAGAAGCACGTATTAACAATCTATATAAACTTTTGAGCACCCCCCATTGATTTTTCATTGACAATTGGATTCCGATTTCCGTTAAGCTTTGACCATTTTGAAAAATATTGCTATAGGAAAAATGCCTACAAGGAAAACTTTTGTGGGAGGAAAATTGACCCAAATTATCATTCTCAGGAAAGGAAAGACCTGCTTTGCGCAGGCATTCCGCCCAGACCGCACTGTTATCAAACCTTTAAATATGGGCCTGAACTCCGTATTTTCTGATTCATAGCATTTAAAATTAGAAAGCATTTTTACAATTTTTTCAACTACTGATACTCACGACAATAATTAAAATTATAAATAAAAAGAATATTGCCCAGTTAAACTGATGGCATTGAGCTAACAGGCTACGCATACTAATTGTACATTACAGCCTTATATTTTCAAGGGTTAATTCCGTTCGAAAAAAAATATTAAGGAGGGGGGATCAGCTCCCTCCTTTCCCCTTTTTATACTTAATCATTGAACCCTCTAAACTGATCAGGGACATGCTTTATCATATAAAAAATCCATATCCAAAAATAAGAACAAATCGGAAAATTCTTAATAAAAACCCATTTATATAATTTAAGAAGGGTTATCCTTCTCTTTTATATACTTAACCATTAAACTTCCAAAACTATTCAGAGATTTGAACGAAATCTGACAATTCTGCGTGAAAAACCCATTTATATAAATAAAGGGGAGGGGCATTAGAACCCCCATTTCCCCTGTTTATATTTATCCAATGAACACCTAATACCAATCACGGAAGCGCTTCATCAGAATGATCCTACGTGTAAATTTTGAACAAAAACTAATATTTTTGCATGAAAAACCCATTCATATCAATTAAGGGGAGGGGCATGAGCCCCCCGTTCCCCCTCTTATACATATCGAATGAACGCCAAAAACTAATCAGGGAAGCACCTTATCAGGATATACCTATATACAAAATTTCAAGTGGATGGGATATTTTTATCATGAGTTATCGCATTACATACGTATGAACGTATGCACATACATACAGAACGGGCGGGCACATAAGCTCTCAGGCTATGATAGCCTGTGAGCTAATAATAAAAAGAATATTGCCCATTTAAACTGATGGCATTGAGCTCACAGGCTACGCATACTAATTGTACATTACAGCCTTATATTTTCAAGGGTTAATTCCGTTCGGGAAAAAAATGAAGAAAGAGAAACAGCTCTCCCCTTTCCCCTTTTTTATACTTAATCATTGAACCTCCTAAACTATCAAGAACATGCTTTATCATATAAAAAATCTATATCCAAAATTCAGAGCAAATCGGATAATTCTTAATAAAAACCCATTTAACATTTATATAATTTAAGAGGAGCTATCCCCCTCTTTTATACTTAACCATTAAACTTCCAAAACTATTCAGAGATTTGAACGAAATCTGTCAATTCTGCTTGAAAAACCCCTTTACATCAATTAAGGGGAGGGGCATTAGAACCCCCGTTCCCCCTGTTTATATGTATTCAATGAACACCTAATAACAGTCACGAAATTGCCTCATCAAAATGATCCTATATCTAAATTTTGAACGAAAACTGTTAATTCTGCATGAAAAACCCATTAAATAAATCAAGGGGAGGGGCATGAGTCCCCCGTTCCCCCTCTTATACATATCGAATGAACGCCAAAAACTAATCAGGGAAGCGCCTTATCAGGATATACCTATATACAAAATTTCAAATGGATCCGATATTTTTATCATGAGTTATCAAGTTACGCACGTACGAACGTACATACAGAACGGGCGGGCACATAAGCTCTCAGGCTATGATAGCCTGTGAGCTATAAAGGAAAACATACTAGTAATTCTAATTAAATGTGTCATATATTTAGAAAAATATTTTGCCTATTAACCGATATATAATGATCAGGTCCGGGCTCGCGACAAAAGAATCAATAAGATCCGGCCCATACGTCGAGGTAAAGTTACCTAACTTGATGCAAGTCCTTTCGAACGATCTATTTTAATTAAATGCCTTACATTTAAGCTAAATAAATCTTAGTTATACTCGAAATGTTTAAGCTATTCCTAAAATTTAAGAAAACCCTCCCCACTATAAATGTATAAATTCCATATATTCAATTTTTTATTTTCAGAGAAGTAAATATATTGATTTACTACAAACTTATGTAGAACAGTAAATTACATTTTTAGTGGGGAGGGAACTGAAGCGTCATAGGGCATCTGATGACGATGTACTGCGTACTTGAGTATTTTTTTTTTTTTCCGATACTGATTGAAGTTTATCTTCTGAGAACACTTTTACTTCCAAAACATGTTTTGAAACAAAACGTCTTAAAAAAAAAAAAAAAAAAAAAAAAAAACTGTTGCCAAATTTTAAAAAGTACATAAGTCTCCTGTTAGACACCGACCTCAAATGGCCTCCCATATAAGAAAAAAAAAATAAAATTCAAACGAGAAATTTAAAAAAGAGCGCTGAGAACTGCGGTTCATTAACTTGAGACAACGTTTGCGTTACTAGTGTAGGATAATCTATCTTTCGGTTATAACTGCTTCCCCCCCCCCCCCAAGTCAATATGAATGAAATTTGATTTTTTAATAATTTTTTTAGTTCAAAGTTCAACATCGATTTATAAAAGGTAAAAAATATTTAAAAATTAATTAACTAGTAAGGAAATGAGATTTATCACTGGAAATAGTTTTATATAACAATTTTGCGCCTTCCAAGAAAATATAACCGCAGAATTTCGAAATTCTCATAAGTCAGACATTGCGATTGATTTTTGATCGAGCAAATCCCAGGAATGAAAAAAAAAAAATCAGAGGCGTTCCTGGATTATCAAATTTTTCAGAAAGTTTTCTGGAGAATAGGAGGCATCTATAAATCCCGGAGTTCTTAGTATCAAAAATCGATATTTTCCGAAAAGTATGATCACTTAGAAGTAAATTTTCTTTGGTTTATTTAGTTCTCTGTTTAAATAGAAACGTTGCGAAATATTAATTAGGGAATGAATTAGTGGAATGACAAGAATCATCTATGTTATTTCTGTTGTCAGCAACCATTTTTATGCATTTACAAAACGCAGAGCAACGAATCTTTCACCGACTTCTGATGTAGAATTATTAACATGTAGATTGCAATTAATTTAAAATTAAATCAGCATTGTTTTCATAGATGAAATGAAAAGTTTTTCCCCGATCAATGTTGTCATAAAAATAAAGTACCGGATTATATCATGCTCAGCAATGATTATAATAAAAAAGAATATTGCCCAGTTAAACTGATGGCATTGAGCTCACAGGCTACACATTCTAATTGTACATTACAGCCTTATATTTTCAAGAATTAATTCTGTTCGAAAAAAATTAAGGAGGGGAAACAGCTCCCTCCTTTCCCCTTTTTTATACTTTATAATTAAACCCCCTAAACTAATCAGGGACATGCTTTATCATATAAAAAAATCTATATCCAAAATTCAGAGCAAATCGGAAAATTCTTAATAAAAATCCATTTATATAATTTAAGCGGAGTTACCCCGTCTTTTATACTTAATCATTAAACTTCCAAAACTATTCAGAAATTTGAACGAAATCTGATAATTCTGCATGAAAAACCCATTTATATAAATTAAGGGGAGGGTCATTAGAACCCCCGTTCCCCCTGTTTATACTTATCCAAAGAACACCTAATACCAATCATGGAAGCGCCTTATCAGAATGATCCTATTTCTAAATTTTGAACGAAAAGAAATAATTTTGCATGAAAAACCCATTCATATCAATTAAGGGGAGGGGCATGAGCCCCCGTTCCCCCTCTTATACATATCGAGTGAACTCCAAAAACTAATCAGGGAAGCGCCTTATCAGGATATACCTATATACAAAATTTCAAGTGGATCGGATATTTTTAACATGAGTTATCGCGTTACGCACGTACATACATACAGAACGGACGGGCACATAAGCTCTCAGGCTATGATAGCCTGTGAGCTAAAACACGTACACCCTCCCATCCACAAAAAATAATAAATAAATAAAATAAATAATAATAAATAATAATCTGTGATGTCTCCGCAGGGGCTTATTTTATACTTCTGATATTGACATGAAAATGCTTAGCAGGAACAGATACCATCGATCGACTGAATAAAAAGAGTATTGCCCAGCTAAACTGATGGCATTGAGCTCACAGGCTACACATACTAATTGAACATACAGCCTTATATTTTCAAGGGTTAATTCCGTTCAAAAAGCAAATTAAGGAGGGGAAACAGCTTCCTTCATTTCTCCGTTTTATACTTAATCATTTAATTCTTTAAACTAAACAAGGATATGCTTTAGCATATAAAAAAACTGATAAATTTGCATGAAAAACCCATCTATATCAATTAAGGGGAGGGGCATTAGCCCCCGTTCCCTCTCTTATACATATCGAATGAAATTCAAAAACTAATCAGGGAAGCGCCTTATCAGAATATACATATAGCCAAAATTTCAAGTGAATCGGATATTTTTTATCATAAGTTATCGCGTTACGCACATACAGAACGGACGGGCACATAGCTCCCAGGCTTGGATAGCCTGTGAACTAAAAAGTGGTACATCGATTGTAAGTTAAAATCTAAGCATTTTCATATTGCTTTAAATTGTATTTTATATGTATCTAATTCATTTGCTTATTATTATTATTACTATTTTGTTCTACGTTTTCCTGAAACGATAACAGCCTTTAATGCAGTTAAAATATGATTGTTAACTTTTCTCGAGCGTGCTTTTTATCTATCTTTGATCATTCATTACTGTATCTTTGATGCGATAAATAAGATGCTCTTCTGATTTGGCTAATGTTTTCGAATAGGTCTACATTTAATTTTCCTTTAAAAGTTTAAACCTGCATCAAACAAATATAAGACACTGCAACAAAATATTAGACATGAAGTGCGAAGCTTTGGCACGGGTCCATTGATACATACACGTATTTTGTTTCCGAGGTCAACTTCCATATTTTTATGCGCATACAAAATCGCACATCGATGAATTTGGTATGATACAGTAGGTTTTTGAACAGGTTTTTGATAGTACACTCAAATTTAATTAAAATACGTTACTTTTAAAAATAAATAAATAAAAAGCCGTTTATTCACAATTAAGAAAAAAGTGTCAGCAATTTTCAAAAATTGCTCTGCGAAAGACTCGTACGGGTACACTGGCATTTCACTAATCAGTAATAACAGTAATTAATATGAAATCGCATCTTATCAGCCTTTAATAAGATTGACAAGACTTTTATAAAATTCACATAATATACTTTTGGAACTTTTTCTTTACGGTATTAAAACAGAAAAAAAAAGAAAAGAAAAAAAGAAATCCAAACACAAGTGAAAACTTTCGTTCTAGAAGATAAATCCGTTTACACCAACCTTTTTTGTTCATGATTTTCAATACTCAGTGATGTGAATGATATAATAGCAAGATAATATAAACATTTTAACCAAAAAGAAAGAACGACTTCAAAACGTTAATTACTTGACTTTATATTAAATGTATAAAAAAGACCGAGATTTCGTGGTTCGGTTGAACATTGGCTGCTTGTGTGGCGACTGGCACTTTGCATCTAGCCAATCCAGCGATTCAAAAGCAGCTAACATGTGACAAAATGAGGAAAACTATTGATTTTATTGTTTTTGTTCAATTTTTAAAAAAGTTCTAAAAGAATTTGATAAAATTTAAATGGGACCAATTCGAATGTCAAATCCCCTTTTAAATTAAAAACCACGATTCGGTCACGTAGTAATCGGTGAATATACATTGAAAAAAAAAAAAATCTTCGTCGAACTGATAAGCTTTTTTCTTTATTTGAAACCAGTTTAAAGAAAAAAAGAGAGAGAGAGAGAAAATAATCCATTATGCGACAGATAAAAACTTGCCATAAATTTTGACAAAATTTAAAGCGCGAGTTGTGTAAGTTATTTTAAATATAAAATATATTAACAAATTTGCTACGTAATAATTCTGGAATATTCATTCATACTCTGATGAACAGTAGCATAAAAAATAATTTTAGAATTTTTGTAGAAATTAAATAAAATGTAAATTTCCATTCACACAGTATATTATTTTTTTATTATTATTATTCTCTCGTTCTGGTGAGTCACAGAACAATTTTCAGACAAAGAATAAACATTCTACTGTCACTTAACTTATCTTTAAGAAAAACATTTGCACTTGCGAAGACATCCAACTGATAGATTGCTGTCTACTCTATTATATCTGTTGTCGCCAAGACAACACGCATTTCGGTTTCTTTTTTTATTATTATTAATCCCTTCATTAAATGTTAAGAATATTTATTACAAGACAATTTTAATTTATGAGAGTGTATTTCTCGCAATGTTCTTTCCAGTCTTTTCTCAAATTTAAACGGGCGACTTCCGAACCTATTTCTGAAATAATGTTTGTTCACAGACGCATGAAATGAGCAAGTGCTCTTATTCATGCAACTGAACAATTGTTTTGTTTTTCAACTCGTTCCAACAAAATTGAAAAGGGTTTATGAATTCGATTGGTCTGTTTATCCGCATTCTAACTCTCGTAAATATATTCGGATTGCCCTGAAATTTTTGGAAATTATTGACGTTTACCCTAGCACGAACCTTACTTCCAAGGAAGTTTCTAGCATGTTTAGTTTATTTACAGGGACAGTCAAAAGTATTCTGTTATATTACGACCACTAGGAAAAAATCGTTTAAATGAGTTTTAAAGTTGTTACACTCCTCCAAATATAATAAAATTGATATGCATTTACGAAGTTCAATGAAATATGCAGTGCAAAGAAAAGTTAACATTCATTTACAGGGCCACACAAAATAATTCCATTACATTTACGGGGGGGGGGGTTGTTTGCGGCGTACTTTAATTATGTTAAACTATTTCATGTATAAAGAAATTGATATACATCGCTGAGGCTTACTATAAGTTATTTTATGTACAATACGAAGTATATTAGCATTTACAGGGACGCACAAAAGATTTCATATAATATATTCTATCCGAAGTTCTGTATATTAGCGATGACGGCAAGAAATGCTTTTTGAATTATGATATGCGGGTTCACGCCATTGTACGGGAAAATTCAGTTTCATAAAGAGAGTTGACTCCCGAACGAGACCTTTTCCGTTAAAAGATTGTTTTACTTCAAATGCTTGGCAGGTGCACAAAATAACTTAAAATGACCGTTCAATTCCAAGGATGATAATAACGTTCTTCTTATTTATTTATTTATTTATTTAAATCTTCGAGTAGATAAATCTATATATTTTTAGTTGGTTTTGCTGGTCTAATTTAACAGCAATAAATTGTAAAAAGTTTCATGGATTGAAACGATTTTTTAAAGCCAATGGTTTGCACACGACAAAAAACATGCAGGAAAGAACTTCCTAAGGAGGTGTCCGCTCTAAAAAAGTACAGTATCGTAGCTTGAGAAAGGTGCTCACTAAATAGAGAAGAGTCTACTATTCGGAATTGTCCGTTATGGAAGTTTTATGGTATTTTTTGAGAAATATGTTTTTAAAATGAATTTTCGAGAAATTTGTGGACTTTTTAAACAAAAATGATCCCTCAAAGTTTCAAATATACAAATCCAAAATTACAAAACACTCCGCCAAGTAGTTTTTGAATTATGCCTAAAAGTAATTTAAATATAGATTTATTCATTTAAAAATACAAAAAACTATCCATATTCCGAATTGTTTTGCATAGATTAAAAAAAATAATTCCGTAACATGAAATTATAGCTCTTAGCACTATGTAACTGTAAAAACATGCATAAAAGCAAATAATCCTTTAGAATGGAGAATTAGATGAGACTTGGAGAACCGAGTAATTTTACCTCCCACACAATTCGCTTCCTTTCTGTGATCCCGAAGGGACATACAACATAATAAATCAATTTTCCGGATTTGTAACTTACATTGTTAAAAAAAGCTCAAAATGACAGAAAAAACTGTCAATTCTGCCACCTGTGGAAAAACGCTTAATTTAGGGAAAATATCTATAATTTTTCATTAAAACAGTCTTTTGCTGTAAAAATAGATTTTGTTTATATGTTTTCCTTTAATCCTTTGCGTTTCAACACCGAACTTGATTCCAAAATGCCAGAAGAATTCTGATATAATTATTTTTTGTCTATTATGTATCAGAAAAGTAGTTTATTTATTTATTTTTTCAAATAGATTTGTAAGTAAATTCCACTGTTATTCAACCTCTTCAACAATTTCGCAATGGAAGTGCTCTGCGCCTTAAAGAGTTAAAACAGTTTTTTCCTGTAAAAATTACTTTTTTTTTTTTTTTTTTTTTTTTACAGCATATGAAACATTTACTGTAGCAAAACTTATCTATGACCCACCCTTATTAGTGTAATAAAACGCAGAAAGAATTTTTGCGAAGTTTTATTTATTTTTTTATTCCTTTTGGGGGAGAGCAATATATTAACCCTTTGAGCACTGGTGGTAGAATTCTCTACCACTTAATTTTAATTCCGAAATGTCACTCTGCCACCGGAATATTCGACCAAATTTATTTGAAAAAGATTTAATGTATCTTTTCGCGTATACCGTGAACCGAATTTTTTCTCTGCAAAGTACCAATGGGACATTTGGAATTTTGGAGAAATTTACCCACCAAAGCTCAAAGGGTTAATAGACAGTAATTTTAATGCCATAAAACGGGAGTGGGAGCAATTTCGAGTGCAAGTACGCAAAAAAGAATTATTTGTGCAAAACAAATTGTAAGTTACAGCATTCGGGAAGTAAATCTTATAAAAACAAAACATGTCTTTTCGCATCTTGAAGAACTTATCTTATATCTATGGCTTCAGTTTTTGTTCAAAGTGTTTTTCCACCCTTTAAGTTAATCTTCACTTAAAAAACCTCTTTTCCGAGAGAAAAATCTTCAATTTTAGTACAGATTAGTCATGGTGTATTGCGGTTACATTATTTTTTATTGAAAAACAAATACCAGCAATTTGCTCCGCAATACAGGGGAAAAAATCCATATTAAATCTCAAATTCTTTGAAATATTAACTATGTTAAATTTTCTGTAAGAAATCAAAGATAAATCTCCTAAATATTTAATATAATTTATCAAAGTTCATTTGTCCTTGATCCCAGAATTCAGAGAAAAAGTAGCCTGTCCCAGAGAAAATGTAACTGACTTTATGATTCATTTATTTATTTATTTTGGGCAAGTTAGATGTTCATAAAAATCCCTTTGACATTTCACAAACGGATCTTAAACAAAAGTTACAAATATAGTACATAAACTTTAAAATCTGAGATTTGAGAACGGCAGTATGTCAAACGAATGTCCCAGTTTAAGATGGTTTAAATACATATATGTAGGAGAAGATGGGGATACTTGAGCCACTTTTTAAATTTTAATTTTTTATAATTTCTTAGAACAAAATAAAATATTGGAAATGAAACTTTGATATTTTTTCATCAACTGAAAACCACTTTCAATTAATTTTGAACTATTTTTTTATGTCTAATAAATTTTTACTTTTTGTTGTACATCGTGGCTCAAGTATCCTCATGAGGGGGATACTTGAGCCATGGTGAAGGGATACTTGAGCCAGTACGGAACCTACAAAAGTAATTTTTTTTCGCTTTATTTTTGCACAAATATTTTACAGAATGATAAATTATGATACATAAAGTCCTTCAAAACTAATTAAGAATACAAAGCTAGTAAGTAATACCACCATTTTTTTGTCGTTATAACTGGTGGTCGAAGGATCACTTCAACTTGACTTATATTGATGGTAACAACATCCTCAGTTGGGGGCCATTTAAATTTGGAATCTGCAATTCTTCGAGCAAATTTAATTTTCAATTCATCTTCTGAAATTTTAAGCACTTGTCCAACAAATCTTTTTACAGTTTTCATTCCGGCATATTTTACTAGCAACCAATCATTAATAGAAATTTTTCTGTTCATATCATCACCATCATTGACAGAATTTTCGTCTAATGATATTGTCGAACTCATGCTTTTAATTGAGTAGCTGTCCGAATCTGAGCCAGATGTATCATTCTACTCTTTCAAACACTTTTTTGATTTCACAGGAAAAGATTTTGTCCTCACCTTTGGCTCCACGCAGGGAAGTTTGAACCTTTTTTTTTTTTTTTTTTTTTTTACCAATTCTTTTTCAATTTTCCTTTAAAAAAGTAGAGTAACAGAGGTTACAATTTCAATATAGAATATCAATCTTAATATATTATATAAAAAAATAAATATTTTAATATATTAGACCTAACTAATTAAAGTATTATAGATTATAACCTGTAAAACAGTTTAAAAAAGTTATTTTAATGTAATAAAAGTTAAATTGTAAACTATGTTTACATTTATCTAGACAGGCTATTTTGTTAGTCAAAATGAAAAATAAAATGGATATTTTCATTAAAAAAAAAAAAAAAAAAACATTTTTAATCATTTTTTTTCTAACTAGGGAACTGCAAGAAGTGTAAGTCACCGATTTCGACAAAAGTAGTATCGTTGGAAAGATCTCATCAAGAGCAGTAAAAAACTCAATGGAACTACCCGTCGCAAATTAGCCGCTTTCGAGATTTCCGACAATTTATGTCACGTAATTAGTGCATACTTAATGGGGAACCGCAAAAAATTTTAGTCTCGATTCTAACAAAAGTGGTATTGTTAAAAAGATATCACCATGAGAGAGAAAAACTTAATAGAACTACCCGTCGGAAACTAGCCGTTTTCAAGATATCCGATAATTTATGTCACGTAGCTAGTGCATACTGTTCTACTGCACACTTATTGGGGGACCGCAAAAAAATGTTTCCTCGATTTTGGTGAAAATGGTGTAGTTACAAAGATATCATTGTGAGAAGTAAAAAACTCAATGGAACTACTCATCTGAAATGAGCCGTTTTCGAGATATCTGACAATTTATGTCACTTAATGCAGTTTCCCAGCAGTGTGCATTAGCAATGTGACACAAATTATCGGATATCTCGAAAACGTCTCATTTCCGACGGGTGATTCCATTGAGTTTTTTATCCTCACGATGATATATTTTCAACGATACCCCTTTCGATAAAATCGAGACTAAAATTTTTTGCGGTCCCCCATTAAGCGTGCACTAGCTACGCGACATAAATTGTCGGATATCTGGAAAACGGCTGATTTGCGACGGATAGTTCCATTGAGTTTTTTACTGCTCACGATGAGATCTTTCCAACGATATCACTTTCGTCAAAATCGGTGACTTACACTTCTTGCAGTTCCCTAGTAAGTCATTATTTTATTAAGAAAAAAAAAATAAAATAAAAAATTATTCTCCCGTTTATCCAGAAAATAATTTATCAGTGAATATAAGGACGTAATTTTATTTTTGCTTCACCCATGTCTAATTTCCTAGTGGGGATGGTAGAGCCATGGCTCAAGTATCCTCACTTTCACTGGCTCCAGTATCCCCATTACCTCTATTTTTGTTTATCAGAGTTTTACTTAAGTAAAGCATGCAGCTATTTAAACTATTTTAGATTCAAAATACAATTCAAATTATACTTATTAAATTTACCTATATTGTTGCAACTTCAAACAAAACTTTGATTACAAAAAAATTTTAAAATCATGCACCTAAATATTTACTTCCGATGGGGAAAAAATAACTTTTAATCACCATACTTTCAAAATGGTACCAGGGTATGTGTTTTATTTTTTACATGTTCAGAACTATAAATATGTTACCATATTGCCAGTTTTAGAAAGAAAAATTAACCAACTGTAGAGTTAATAAGGGTGGCTCAAGTATCCCCACTCTCCTCTATATATTTTTCAAATTCAACAACGCGAAACTTTGACTCATTTTTAAACACAAAAGCGTGCTACTTTCAGATATGATTAGTGAAATAGTTTTTAATCGAACAGTTTTTCTTCTCTTACTTCCTCTTTTTCTGATAAATGAATTACATCTTGAGTTATGAGTGACTGTCTCAGGAAGACAGTTTTCCCTTTTCTGCGCTGTCGCGTCTGAAAATGCGGTTCAAATTGCCTACTTTGGCAGTATTTAGTTTTCTTATCGTAAAACGGAGAAAATACTTTGATTATAGTGTTTCTTAATATGATTACTTCATAAGAGTAATGTTGGTTAATTTGATATGCTTAAAGACAAAACTTTATTAAAAAAAATGTCAGAAATCAGCCAGTTTGGATTTGAAACAGCCATAAATAAATAAGGAAAATAGTCAAGTTTAAAAGAAAGTGCTCATATCGCCCTTTCTTAAAGAATGCTATGTCAATAAACTAAAATCTAGTAAAATAATAATGTAATTTTATTTTAAAGTATTCTTATATTTTTTAATAGAAAGTTCAAAGACGGGAAAGATAAATCATGTTTAAAAACAAAAATAAATAAATAAATAAAATAACAAATAATTACAGAAAAAATCAGCCATCAAAATTCCCCTTTCCACGATATACTCCTTCGAGAGGAAAAATCAAGAACCTTATCTAAACTTTAATGAGTTCTCAAATCCAAACTGTTTGCTTTCTGACACAATATTTTAATCATTTTTACCAGCAAACGCATCAAACTGGCAGGTAATCTTATTAAAAACTATGCAAACGAACTGTTTTTCCATGTTTCGGTAAAAACAGATTTAAGAAAATGCTGTCAGAGTTACCGTTTCGAAAAAAATTTCCGGAAGTGATAGCATTGCGAAGGAAAAAAAAAAAAACTCATCCTGAGTAAACAATCGCGTATAATTCAAAATTTAACTTATTTCTCGGTGAAAGAAAAAAAAAATCTGTTCAACTGCAAATTACTTCAGTGATCAGGCCTACAAGTGTCATGCTTTCATCTTAAAAATAAAATGAAAAAAAGAAAAGAAAAAAGTGAAATATTTGATCATTTCTTTCTTATTGACTCCTGGCATGCAGCTAATGTGGAAAAAAAAAACCCTTTTTAAATAAGTCTCAAAATTTCATTTGAATATACAGGGTGTTTATAAAGTCCCGGACACATTTTGATGTTTAATAACTTCTAAAATAATAAAGATAGATTAAAATTAATAACATAAATGGTTAGATAGACTCAAAAAATTTCATGACCCTTATCAATGAACTTCCACGTGTACCCCCTTCGTCGCACGGAGAATATCAAGTCGATAGTCAATTTCACGCCAAGTAGTGGCAAGCATTCCTTAACTAAGCAATTTGAACTTTGTATGCATGCAGTCATAATTTTTTCTTAATAAAAAAAGTTCTTAATAATAAAGTTCGAAAAAATATGAGTTATTCCATCAATAAATGCCATAAGTTTGTTTATATCTTAATTATTTTATGAATTATTAAACATCAAAATTGGTCCGGGACTTTATAAACACCCTGTATAATCGATATTTTTCGATTATATGTACATACTTTTTGATATTATTTTTGATCAATCTAAAAACAATTTATTAAATAAAAAAAAAGTTGGAACATTTCAGTAAAAAATATTTTACTTATGTTTGTGTTACACGGGTTGGATACTCTTCTAATTATAAATATGTAAAGAGAATGTCTAGATAGTCAACTGAGGGAGAAAAATTCAATTTCGCAAAAGTGTACTTAATGCAAACATAATCCATTATAGCTAAAGTGGGGCAAATCTGTACTTTAGTAATGAATTAATAGAGTCCACGCCCTAAGCCGTGTTTACTGATTGTTTGATTTTTAAATAGCATTAGTTAGAATTCCACAGCATATATGACCCACTTAAGTCTTGTCTAAAGAAAAATATACAATAGAATAATGAATAAATGCATGTTGGTAAAATAAATGAATGGATGAAAATATAAGAGATTGTCGTAGTAACCAAAATCTGTTAATATGAAAAAGACCAATTAAAAAACGTATTTGATATATTAACTATTTAACAGGAAAAAGAATAAAGAAAAAAGTTATTTAATAAAACTATTTATAAAATTAAAGCATAATTATTTACATAAATTCTAAGGTGTTAAAAAGAAAAATCTTATTATTTTTTTTAATCAGATATATATTTTTTTAAATTAAGTTTAATTAAGCACAAAACGTTTTGACACATTTACAAATTCATTTTTAAACGAAAATATATAAAATTGGAAGGCCTGTCTACGGATAGGATTTGGAAACGAACTCTATTTTCTATTTTTTGATAAATAAATTACCTATTGAGTTATTTTGATCACGTGACAAAGACGTTTTTACCCTTTCTCGGGTGCTTATTCTTCTTTCGCGCGAAAATTCGGTTCAAAAGACTAACTTTGACATACATTTTGAAAGATCTCTTTCGCCCCCCCCCCCCCCCCCACACACACACACAAATGAAATATAAAAACGGGAAAAATTGTTCGATTACCTAATTTCTAAACAACACCTGCTAGTTTCATTCATTTCTGAACAAAAATAAATTAAATCTTGCCCTTTTGGATTTGAGAACAGATTAAGACTGTTAGTCAGTCAATTTTTCAATTCTCTTTATAATGTTAAACATAGAAGCGTAAAATGCACTCGTATATTTAAAATATCACCTTAGGAAATTTTTCTGTATATTCTTTTTAAAGGATGTCTCATTTCTTTCTTAACATTATTTCTTAACATTCTTTCATAACAAAATATTTCTTAGCATTTCAAAATATTTTGTATATATCATTCTGATCACCCTTAATTTAATACTTCGCGCGTTATATGATGATGTTGAATAAGTCTTAACTTACTTTTGATGTAGAGAACAATGATGAAATCCAACATTAATACATTTTAAAAGTCCAACAAATCTTCAAAAACTCACCTATAAGCAAAAGAAAAAAATATTAACATTAGAAATTGTTGTAAGGAAATACAAGTAAAAAATCATATATACATAATTTTAGAAAAATAAAAAAACAGCAGAATTATTAGCAAAACAAAAAACAAATAACATTAATTTACTGTATTAATTTCTTTTGTCTTTATGTTTTTCGTTACAAGGATTATCCACTTCATAAATTTTTAAGATATAAGGATAGAAAATTACAGCAATCTACCCGCCAGTGGCGAGTCGAGTGGATTTTTTGACAAGCAAAGTAATTTTTAAGCTATCTGAAAAACTGCAGGCTACAGAAAAAATACAAAAAAAGTTTATAAACTTCTATTAACCGGCTACATGTCCACAGTTTTTCCCAATTCCAGAATGAAAATCAAGTTTTATTCTACATTAAACTTTAATTTTCTGCACATCATTCTGAAACTTGCACAAAAACTGAATAAATTAACTGAAGTAATCAATAATTTTTGCCGTCGCGTAAGTTTTGTCATAATATGTTCAACTGCATGTTGTAATCTTGTTGGCTGGTTAATGAAAAAATATATATATATCTTGTCTGGTAAGATTTTCTGAAAATCCGCTACCTGCAAATAAATTTTGCAACTTAAAAAAAATAAAGTGCTATTATTTAAAAAAATGACAGTAGGCCTGTGTTAAAAAAAAAAGGATTAGTTTTCATGTTTCGAAATTGCAAAAATCAATTAGGATAACGCATAACACAGCCCAAAACAAATGCCAAGTGATAAAAGCGGGGCCCCTGAATTTGTACATTCAGGGATTTATTTTCATGTAGGCCTTTTGCAGCCATATAGGAAAGAACTAAAAACGCAATTCCCTCCATTTACTACAATCGATATTCATTTACTTTTTCTGGTTTTTCTTTGCTCGCTCCAGGTCATCGCCTAATCCTGTATAAATAATAAAAGTTTTCATATATGTAAAAAATAAGCTAAACGAAATTTTCACGCAATTCGGTGGTAGAAAATCAAAATAGCATATGACACATACGCAATTAACAATTATAGTAGATTTCTGCACGGGCCGAAATTTCTAAGCCCGAGCCCGGCCCAATTCATAGAAAAAAAATCGGTACGGCGCGACCTGGCCCGTCATTAAAATTAAAATTTCGGCGCCGGTCTGGCCCGTAGAGAGAATTTAGCGGCCCGACCCGGTCCGATATAATAGCTAAAGACAAGGCCCAAACTCGGACCGGCCGGAAAAAAGTTAAAATTTCAGCCCGAACCCGGCCCGGCCCGAGTGAATTTCTACAGAATATTCATATTTACTACTCTTACGGAAAAGTTCTGACCAAAAAGAAGCTTAAGTCTTTTTCATGTTTATAGTCTCTAGTGCCGTAGGCTGCGATATTTATGTTTTTTGTGAAACTTTGTTTGTTGCATGTAAATGTTTCAGTTATCATTAGTATTATTATTAATCCATATTGCATATAATAAAGACATAAAAATGTAAAAAAAAGGTATGTGGTAAAAGGAAAATCTTCTAAGACGGAATCGCATGGGAAAGTAAGAAATACGTTCAATTTTTAGCAGGTGTAAATATTTAATATATTTTTATCTCGCGTATTACTGTATTCATTTTGCATAGATGAACAGTTTATAAGAAATTTCCAGTTTTCAGTCTATAAGAAAATTCCGTCATAAACAGTTTTTTTCATATGTTTAACTCTATTTAAATAAGCCTAGAAATCTACGATTCTACAAAAAGAATAAATTCTAATGTTCGATTGATAGAATAATGACGACTTAAAAGTATATGCCTTTTTAGCAAACATTTTTGGACCAAGCCAAATTTTACTGATTTTTGAAAAGACTTGGCCATGACGAGAAAAAGATTTTCACACGGTATGATTCAACCGGAACTCATTATTTTAGTCCGCGAAGACTAGGAAGAATGACATCAGTCCCGGATTCCTACGGACTAAATAAATTAGGCCTGGCCCGATACTCCAGAAAGGTAAGGCCCGAGCCCGGTCCGAAAAGATTAGTAACTTGGCCAAGCCCAGCCCGAATGCCGTTAATGGAAATCGGCCCGAACCCGACCCGTGGGCCCGGCCCGTGCAGGGGTTATATTACTTTATATTACCAAAGAGTGCCATTGCACTCTTATCAAGCATCGAGAAATATATTCGACTCAAAAACGGGTAAATTCAACTGAACCGCTCGGAATTGGACAGCGAATAAAACTTACCGATTTCGTTAGAGATTTTCAAAACTTTAAAATTTTCAAAACTACATAATTAGTAACATCTAACATAATTACTAATTTATAGAACTAAATAGTATAATGACAATAACTTAACCAAAAACCTTTAAAACATGCATAATTTTTTGTGAAACAGTTTTATATTTATTTCTGAAAATTTTTAAGTATATGACATATGATGTAATTTTTGAAATTATCCAGTTAGAACATTCTTAAACACTGAAGAAAATGTAATGCACAAACACCTACTGCAAACTATGATTTAATTTAATGAAAAGTAAAATTTACTTTTCTATCCAAGTTTTTCGATCGAAAATTATTTTGCTTTTTTAATTTCCTCATAAAAAATTCCGTTCTTTCTTTTTACCGTTATGGTTTTTCCAACGCTGGAAATCGACTTTTGGATAATCTCCAGCAGTGCTAGTAAGTTCCTCTTTTATAAGCGTCTTTATATTTTCCATTTTAAAAAGGTAGAAATTACTTTCATAATGTCTCTAAACATAATCCATTTTATCTCCTCTGAAATGAAGCAGGATTACTTTTGCAACACACACATGATGTAGAACGCATAATGGAGTAATTTTGTAGCTTTATATTAAAATGAACAATGTCATTAGTAGTTAATTCGTGAAAAGCGCGAATTTAATATACTTTTGTACCAAAATTTTACGGGGAAAAAATAAAAGAGGGGAAGAGATAAATCTTGAAGTATGCTCGGGATGCGTAGAGCATTAGCACTTTTTCGAATTGAATCTCCTTATTTAATTGCAGAAAAATATTAAAAATTCTTCGATTAGTTGAGGAATATTAGGCAAAGATTTTTGATTTGAAATAATAGTTGCATACCTGTTGGAAATTATATTGAGTGTACAATCCTTGACTATGCTTTAAGAAACCAACTTTATGTGACATAAATGTATTTTAGCTCAAATCCGTTATTCCCAAACTAAAGCAAAAAAGATGAGAGGCTGTATCCATTTATCCATTGATTAGTGTCAATATAGAATGCACAATATGGCGCGTACTACTATATTTGAATACAACCCCTCATTTGCCGAAGATTTTTTTTTTTTTTTTTCGTAGCAGTTACCTTTCTCTGTAATACCGCCCGGTTTCGGTTTGATCAAATATGATGATATCCATCATATATAATACTATATAGTTTGACACTAACTATCACCATCTCCAGTTTATGTCAAACAAACTACACTAATAAGGATATTATTTTTTTTCTTCTCTTGAACTGAGAGAGGCATTATATAGCACATCAAAATGTATATACATAGAATTTCTTTCGATAAAAGTTTCTTTTAAGGAAACTTGAGACCTTTAATTCAAAATTTCAATAAACCTGTATAACTATAACATGTATAATATGTCTAACTTGTAATAATGGATAGCATGTAACTTGTATAATTATCTGCATAAATTGTAATATAAGTATATTTTGAAATACATTATTATTTTCAGAAAGAAAATGAAGCACGTATCCTATAACATTACAGGCATATTTAACACGGTTTATGTTACATATTAAAGACATGTTTAGGACACAGTAAAAAATTGCCAAATCATTCCTTAATAGTCAAATGATTTACGAAAATCCATGTAACCTTATAGTTTTTTCGCAAAATTCTCTTTTCAAGAAACATGAGAAATAGTTTTTAATTAAAATTTCAGGATACGTGTAATTTAATAAATATCTTTTGAAACGCATAAATAATCTGGGGGGGGGGGGAGGGAATGAAATTTTACCTTTTGATGATGCCGACACGTTTAGTATTATTACAGGCTCACGATTCCTGAACTTTCCAATATCATCAAGAACCATTTCAAAAAGTACGAATGAAAAGCCTCCTAAAACTATACATTTCTTATATTTACCATTTTGCGTAAATTGAAAAAAAGAAAAAAAAATCTAATTTGGGAAGACTGTTGGCGTTTGGGATTTTTGATTTGTCCTCCTCTTAAAAAGGTTTTTGGAGATAAGTATTTCGAGAATCAAGGATAGATACGAAATTACACGACATTTCTGTAGCTTCTTCAATACCAGGAAGTACTCCTGAAATATTTTTACACAGTAATACAGACTGTTAGAAATTACTGGTATTATTAAATTGATTGTTGAATAACTGGCACTGGAGTACTTATATTCTTGGAGAAAGTTTGCATAAAAAAAGCTGGTGTGATTCCACTCTACTTTTCGAACACTTGGGTGTATGTGTTCAGAAAAAAACGGGAGTGGGAGTACATAATTATCGATATCGGATATAAGGTATCAACCAAGAATGTTTTCAAATTTTAAATATGAACGCCTTCGTTTGGATCGAGATAATCTGAATTTGCATTTTTTTATGTGCGCACATGAAAAACTGAATGATGGCGCTTTAGTTCAACGCACCTTAGACCGTGCAACTTTAAATATAATTTTAAATTTGCTTCGTAAATGAATCTGTGATGAGTTGAAACCTGTCAACATTATAAAACTATTTTTCTGTTTTTAAAGTCTTCATTACACCTTTTAAGCGATTAGAAATAATGCATTTTCGTTAAGCTAAGTGTTCTGAAAATGAAAAAAAGATTTTAGGTCGCTGAACACAAAATCTCGTTTACAATTTAAACGTATTTTAGTGCATATTACTATTTTTCTCCATCATAGAAATATTTTCCGATCATTTAAAATATACAAAAATCTTACTTTACATTATTTTAAAATCCGTTCAATATATGCAAAAGTGTTACTGAAAATAAGAAAATTAAAAATGTGTATACATAATTCTTATTTTTAATTTAAATCTTTCAATTAGGGCTCTCAATAAAGAAACTCCATGTAATCTAAATTTTCCTTTATGTTACTTATAACAAAAAAAAAAAAAAAAAAAAAAAAAAAAAAAGGAAGAAAATAAATAAAGGAATAATAAATAAAATAATTTCTTTGAACGTTTAAACTTACGCTATGCAAGAAATATTAAGATGACAAAAGATTTTTGCGTGGGACGTGAAATTCAATGCGAAAAACGCACGAGGATTCAAAAATGAAAAATTGAAGTACACAAAAATACTTTTCTTAAAGAAGTAAACAAAGCATATTTATGATTCACGTGCGACAGAGGGACGTCCATTTTCTTAATATTTCAGGCTTTATTTATAGATTTCTGTCGAAAGTTTGAACGTATTTCCTCGACAAAAGTGAATAAGAAAAGATAAATAAAAGACATAAAAAAGATGTAGGTGCGTAACAATAGTTTCGGAGCCAAAAAATTTAGAGTAACATTCCGCACCACGTTCTTGATTTCTTTTTCTGTTTTCTAATCAATTTATAATACAAAGTTAGGATATCATTCAGAATTATAAGTTGACATGGAATAGACAATTTATCAAAATACTTTCCAAGATATTTTACTAATAATGACAAATAAGATGATGTTTGACTCACTATACAATGTAAAATAGATAAACGTTTTTAGCATCAGAACTTTTTATCCCTTTCGGGTCTTGCGTACTATTAATAGTACATGTCTTTTAATTGAGTATTATTTTGTTTTATCAAATACTTTTATTACTGTTTACATATAGTAATGTTAGTATGTGTCTTTCTTTTACTATATAAATTCATCAAAGTTTAGGCATTTAATAATAATAATAATAATAAATATATGCTTAATTCTTTTTGTCCCGTGTGCAATTAAAATGTGCTATTTTAGGAGGACTAAAAGGAAAATCTAAGCCTAACTTAATATCCATGATAAGACTTATATAAATGTTATTTTTTTAAATATTTGTCTGGTTGAGAAAAACTTTAATTAAGACGTCGTATTTTACACTGAGCTAGGGATATCCAAAAAACTGCCAAATCTTTAGTATGATGGTTTTAGGAACCTCGCTTGATTACATTCAGTCGCTCTGTGTAGAAGGCGGTAACTATTGTCATGTGTTTTAGATTATTTTTCTATTATACAGCTACATCTTATACAAAGGTTTTAAGTTTTCTTTTGTTTTACAATTTTTGCTTTCCTAACACATAGCGTATAGGAAAAGTCTTAAAATTCTTTTGTATATTTATTACTTTCCGAACACACAGTTTAAGGGAAGTATTGTAATCATGATTTGTTTATACGTAAGTGAACATGATATATCCGAACTGTACTTCCAAGAGAACTTGCTTTTATGAATATGTTAGACTATCGTCGCAAAAATCTGTGTAGATATCTGTACGAACTGGTATTTCATTGTGCCAACAAATTAGAAATCCCCCGCACCTTATTTTGAACTTTCTGAATAAGTACATAAGTGTCAGGAAAGCCCAGGGGAATGTCTCTAGATTTTCAAAAATCATGTGATTATTTACAGAAATCCTGCTAAAATAATTACACAAAAATGATTCTACAAACCACTCCAAAAAAGTATTTCAAGGTACAGCTTTCTGTTTCTACTAGAGGTTTTTTCTCGCCACTTTCTGGATGCATTTTATTTTCTTAACAGGTAATTAATAATCCACTTGAAGCAAACAAAATACGAAAACAAAAACGATGACGTCAATTGTTTTAACTCTTTCGGGTCCGATTTTGTTTTTCATTTTGAGAACAAAATTAGATTTTTTAAAAAATAACGTTAATCGTAGCTATCCCAATAGAATTAGTGAAGTTTAAAGATTATCTCATTGTCAAAAATCTCACGAATGTACTTATTTTGAGTGCTATTTAATTCAGATTTATATGGTAATAGGCTAAGGAAGAATTTTTGAAGGCGTTTGGAAAAATGAAGTATTACAGCAGGATTTTATAGGGTATTGCACCTTTTTTTTATATTTTTTGCGTTTTTTCACACTTGATTGGTTCAGAAAAGTAACTTATATTTTAAATAAAAAAAGAGCGAAATATATGTTGAATGAAATATATGTGCAAAGAGAATTTAAGTAAACGTTTATTATTATTATCAAGTGTCAAAATATAAACGAAGTCATAATAAGAAAGACATATTGAGGCATTCATTTCTATATGTCAAAACTAAGAAACTAATTATTAAGACAAAATAACATTCGATGAAAAAATGTACTATTAATAGTACACCACTTCCGAAAGAGTTAAGAAAGGGAATGAAAAGTTTCTATCAACAAAAGAGTAAAGGAAAAAATTTAAAAATATATTAAAACAAAATGAAAACGGATGATGGCATTGGGTTTGAAGGCATTGCTATATTTTTGTGTACCTAAATTAGCATTATATCCATGTGTGTGGCATAAGAATGAGAACATTTAACCCTTTTGGGTCCGATTTTTTTTCAATTTTTAGAAAAAATACTTTAACATTAATAACATTAATACTAGCTATCCAAATAGATTAATAAGTGTTAGACGAATATTTCATTGTCTGCAAGATAACTAATGTTGATGTTTTGCGTACTATTCAATTAATATTCATATGACAATAGGCTAAGGAAGAATTTTTGGATATGTTTAGAAAATATGGTATTACAATAAGGTTTAACTTATATTACAACTTTCTAATATTTTTTGCCCTCTATTACATGAGGTTTTTTTCAGGAAAGTAATTTTTATTTTAAATTTAAAGAGTGAAATATGTGTTTAACATAAAAGAATCGCAAACGGCGCATAGTGAATTAACCAAATAATAATAATAATTATTATTATTGCTAAATGTCTATACATAAATGAAGGCATATAGTGAATGCATAACATTATGCTAACATTATTACATGTAAATAACAGCAAAAGTATTTCTTAAAACAAAATAATACTCCATCAAAACACATGCACTATTAATAGCACACCAGACCAGGGCCGTAGCTAAGGGGGCGCTATGGGCGGCTCAGCCCCCCCCCCCCCCTAAAATATTTTGAGCCCCCCTGGAAAAGATTCCAAGGTCACTCAATGAATTTCTGTTCCGAAAATTCAAATGAAATTCTGTTCAAAAATCTAACTTAGTTTTGAGAATCTTTCACAATTTTGCAGGATTACTAAATTGTATCTAAAATAAGTGTTTCAACACTCCCTCATCTTCTTTATACATATGAAGCTAGCATGATGTTTAATTTTGATCAGCTATACACTCAAAATTTTCATCATCCTATAATTTTCTTAGTATAAAATGAAGTTATTAGAACACTTTTTAATAAGAAACATAGTACCTACAATATGAATATGCATTACTTTATCTTTATGTGGCAATCTGAGAGAAAAAAAAATTATGAGCTCCCCTTACATTCTCTTGAGCCCCCCCCCCCCCTATTGTTCACTTCTAGCTACGGCCCTGCACCAGACCCGAAAGGGCTAAATCGGATTTTTCTCTGCTATCTATATGCTATCTGTTCTTTGTACAAATCAAATAATAAAATTTTATACACAAACTTTAGATGGCTAATAATAACAGAATATAAATTTTATCGACTGTCATTCAGATCTTCAATAAAAAGGACGCCATATTTTATTAACTTTAAGCTTACTTCGCATTTCAATGGCACAACTTCAAACTGCCTGACATATAAATTAGACATTTGACTTTAATGAGAAATGAATAATAATTGATTTAAATAATTCCCGATGAGAATAAATATGATAAAATACCGATAATAAATACCTTCGAATGTAAAACTGATAAAAGATAAGCCAAATTTCCTTAGATATAAAAGCAGAGAGGAAGAAAAGTTTATCTAGTTTTCCAAAAAATGCATGCAATTGTGAAGTCAGAGTCTAGACAAGTTCGAGACGTTAATACGTTATTCAAAATAATAGCATCTAATATCTAATCATTTTCATATCAAAATGGTTAAAACAAATTAGTTTAATTGCATGAGAAAAGAAGAAAGTGCAAAACTTACATGAGTTTTAATTAGAATACATAATTATTACAAGCAATTTTTAACTATATAAATAAAACATAAATCAAAATCTTTTGAGAAATAAATGGGGAAATTTGCAATACACATATATTTAAAGTTTGAATAACATAAATTAAGACATTTTAAAAATAATAATTTTAAAAATAATTTTAATAAATAATTTTAAAAATAGTAATTTTAATAAATAATTTTAAAAATAATAATTTTAATAAATAATTTTAAATATAAATAAAATTTTAAAACTCTAAAAAAATATTTAAAAATACAAAAGTAAACGTTTCGTCAAGCTACACGCAAGACCTCTTCAGACAAATAATAATTCATTGCATAACAAACATTGGAACAAATCAAGACATGTCTGTCCGTCTGTCCGCGCTCTAACTCCCGTAAATATACTCGGATTGCTATGAAATTTTTGGAAGTTATTGACATTTATCATAGCACAAATCCTATTTCAAATGAAGTTTCTAGCACGATTAGTTTATTTGCAGGGACAATCAAAGATTTACTGTTACTATGGGGAAAAAAACCTTTAAAATGAATTTTAAAGATTTTACATCCTGTAAAACATATTAAAATTTGTATGCACTTACGAATTGCACTAAAATATGCCGTGAAAAAAGAGCTATTATTCATCTACAGGGCCAAAGAAAAGAGTTCCATTGCATAATAGTAAAGAGGGTAATTGTTTGCGACATATGTTAAATATATTAAACTGTTTTATGAATAATAAAATTGATATACGTTGCTGAGTCTTAATATTACTTATACGATATAGTCATGCAAAATACGAAGTGCATAGAATTTACAGGGACACACAAAATATTTTAAATAGTATATTCTTTCCGAAATACTGTATATGTATCCGATGATTGCTGATGGATGGATTAAATGCAATTTAATCATGATACGCGCATTTAAGTTTAACTAAATATATGCATATTATATGATGCGTATAAATGCTACATTTGATAAACAAGGCTACACAAAACAGATCTCAAACGTTACTGAATATGAGCGTTAATTACTTAAAGTTTTTTTTTTTTTTTTAATAAGTTATGCAGTTTCATACTAAACTGCATTCAGTTTACTGAGAAATGTTTGTAGAAGATAAATACAATGACATACAGGGCCACACAAAAAATTGGATACATGGAAGGCTATGAATGATAATTTCTGAGAATGTGATTTCAGTAGTTTTAAGGGTGTTTAGTTTAAAATAAATTTTAGTTAAATACTGGCGTGTAATAAAGGTACTTGGTAAGCTACAGGGCTGAACAAAAGTATTCAAGTATGTTTCTATCTATTAGTATAAATTGCTCAAAGAGAAATTTCAACCTGCTAAGCATTTTCTTGCTAAACTGAATTTCCCCATTATATAATGTATCAACAGATAGATCAAATACAGGGCTGTTCAAAAGTATTGGAATACATATCGGAATGCATTAAATTTACCCGAAAATCTCATCACCTGATCAAGGTTCAAACTACGAGATAAAACTCCAGTTGTCGCCCTAATAAGCGGCTGGTACGAGTTCTGCAGAAGAGTGAGCAATCCCCACCCCCCTCCTCCGTCTTTTTTTTTTTTTTTCATCCCTTCCATATTCAACAACGTACGAACAAATCCAAACAGCATAATAAAATCAAACTAGAACAGGCAAAGACAGAAACAAATATAAAAATGAATAGCGATATAGCCACAAAAGCCAAGGTACAAGCAGTTAGATGGATCTCCGCGTGAAGCGATCAAGCGGCTTCCGCCCCGCGCTAGGCATATTGCCTGGCAGGTAAAAGCCTGGTCTGCGGTACAGTAACAATCTATCTGAAGATACGAGTCCATTTAAATAATTTCTTCGAATACTTTTATACAAGCATAGAAAAAAACTTCCAAATAAAGCAAATGTATAACGCTAAATGCAATAAAAAAAAAAAAAAAAAAAAGGCTTAAGTTAATTTTTCGAATATTAAAGTATCGAAATTTCTCTTACAGCTTGCTACAGCTTTAATTAAAATATCTGCGGCACACCCGAAGTGCTTCGCTGCATTGCGGTACACCTGTTAGAAATCACTGTTAACATATAAAAATATAGTTACTTCCCCCTTATAAATTAATACCTCATTACTCTGCATCGAAGTTCGTTATTGCGATATATATAAGGGATTTACAAGTGTCTGGAACTATGTATTAAAAATTTATGGGAAATGGTTATTGAAAATTTCTAGAAAGTTTAAAACTTTTAAAGTAAGTATTCTTTTTACAACAAAGGAGATGCTCAAAGGAGTTTTTCTTCTCATTTTTTATACTCGAACTAAAAATAAAACAACTTTAAAAGCAAAATAATTAAAAGCTTGGTTAACGAACCGTTCCGTTTTCTCGTAAGTGTAATAGAAAGATTTCTGTGCGTGGGTGCGGAAAGCTACAATACCCCTCTAATCAAGAACTCCGTGTATAATTAAACTCTGATGGAGGAAAAAGTTACAATTTAGAAACTTTTTATGTAACACCATATGAAAAAAATTGTCAGAATACAAAGCAGTATATAAGGATTTTTTTTCATTAAAACATTAATTTTAACATGACTGAACAACTTTTAGAAAGGTAAACTTTGCATATTTATGAAAATAAGTGAACTATTTCTTTTTCACCTGTGAAATTTAATCAGAAAATACTCAGAGGAAACTTTGAAATTCATTTTAATAAGTCGCCCGTTTTTCCTAATCCAACTCTATCTATTATCAAAAGTTTATCAAGTATTAGCATAATACTGTTAATAAAATTCAATAAGTCTTCAGACATGAATTCTTTAGGTCTACATGTTAAATTTGGCATATCATTTTACTTTTGACTTTTACAAAAAGATTTCTTATATAAGTTTTCCAATAAAAGAATATCACACAAATACTTCTAAAAGGTGTGTGCGTAATGTATTAAATAAATCGTAAAATCGGAGTCCGGCGTTATAAATGCCGCGTTGTGTGCAATGCACTCGGACATCACTCTCATACAGCTTCTCAAAAAAACTTTGAAATATAACATAAGGACCCAAAATGTTTTATGCACCAATTTACAACTAGAAAAAAACTTATAGAGACCTTCAGGAAGAATAAAAGATATCATTTTAACTTTTGAAAGTAGTTTAAAGGCAAAGTAATTCTCTGGTTTAGGGTACCCAAAATGTTGTCGCATATAGGTCTCTTTAACGAAAACGATGGCTTCATACAAAAACATAAGAAAGAATTAACAGTCGGCATAATGAATGAAGTTACTGAAGATCTGGGATACTCATGAAAGTATATATGGAAAGCGATAGCTTTTCAATTCAACGACTTTCCCACAGAAACCACGATGAACTTTTGACTTTCAAAGATGCTTTTAAGTTACCGAATATTGTCTTTACGTAGAACAATGAGATCCCAAACATTAGCCTTTATAAATTAAAGTTAAAAGAAATTAAGTTCATTCGCCAAAAAGTCCTTTTATGCGAGAGTTAATGAAAGCTATTTAGTAATTCGCAATTCCGTTAGGAATGGATTTATTTTCTTTCACCTTTCTCTTTCCAAGAAGACATGATAAAAGTTACAAATCGTAAGACCATTTATTGTTTCACAGATAAGTGTTAACTCAACAGCACGAACTGTTCCTAGAAAGAAGTCGATTCCAAAGGTAGTTTCGGAGAATGTCATTAGCAGCGACCTAGACAGTCATAGGGGGATAATTAGTTGCGCCACAGATCACGTGAAATCTTTGCCAGCCAAATCATAGAAGAAATAACCAAATAGAAAATAAATCTTAAAAAATCTTTATAAGTCATAAAATATTTAGAAAACTAGCTGGCTCGCCCAGCATTGTCCGGGGCTCGTGATAATAACATTAAATAAAACTCAAATCTGCATGACTTTATACATTTAAAACGATTTTGTAAGAATTTATACTTTTAAACGGAAATCTCTTCAAACGAAATTGGTATTGGTGTCCCGACTTTTTAAAACCGACTGCATCGATTTAAAGTACAATGTACACTTTTTAAAATAAGTGTTATATATTTTTTTTTTTTTTTTTTTCAGTATTTGACAAAAAAAAAAAAAGAAAAAAAGAAAAAGAAAAAAAGAAAGAAAAGAAAATAAAATAAAACTAATTTAGAATTTTAAAGTGTGAGATTTAAAAAAAAAATGGCTATTTAATTAAAGAAAAGTTCTTATTATCCAAACAACTTGAAATTTTGGGTCAAAAATGTAGTGATTTCGAAACTTATAAAACACGTTGAAACTGTTAACAGCTATAAATAAATAGAGTTTTGTAGTCTGTTTGTAGTTACAAGAGTTTTGTGAAAAACTCGTGAAAACATGATATTTAGTTGTAAAAGAGCTACGTTGCTTTTCTCAGCAATCTACGTACTCACATTCTGAGCGAAACTTTTGCAGATTTCCATCCTTATAAAAATATCTCAAATTATCAGAATGTTTCCAGATTTTTATACCTGATGTAAATCAAGTCTACGAAAAACGTGTAAAAAAATTGTGATGACATACAAACATTTAGTTACCTTTGGTGTAGGAGAAATCTCCTGGAGGCGTGAGCGACAAGTAGTGAATTTTTTCGAAAGGGTTAATAATCATATTTTTGAAAACGAGTTCACCGTCTTATGGATCAAAGCATCCGGATTAAGTTATTTCTCGTTTTTCTTTATCTTTAAAATTAAAAGCGATACGAGCCTTGAAAAAAGAGGAGGGAGAGGGAATTAGCGAAATCGAACTTTTAAGTAAATTGAAAGAGCTAAATATCGTATTTTTATGCGGTTTGCAGCGTTTGGTGTATATAAAAAAAGAAAAGAAAAAAAACAAGATTTTAGACTATATATTTAGTTTTTCAGTATTTTGAACCGTTCGGCTAGTGTGCGTTTACAAAGACTGAGCGGACTTTTTTTCTTTTCTGCTAGGATAGTTTCAAAAGCGTCTTAGTGGCGCATGCGCAATCGCAATTGAAACGAATGCGTTTTTTAATAAATTTTCGTTGTGGCTTTTAACCCTTTCCGGCACACTGTGTCCGGTCTGGGATACCTAATTTTAATTCCAAACTTGCAAATGGCACCAGTAATATTTTACTAAAATTTTGCTTTTACAATAAAAGCTTAAATTAAGGATTACAAAGTATCTAAGAAATTTGTTTGTGAATTCCGGTGCCAGTCGATAATTTCTCATTTTATTACAGATTTTGCCCGTGCCGGAAAGGGTTAATTAATATCTTGGCTAAAATTCGTATTTTATTATGCAGCTTGCGACATTCGATGAAAAAGAATACGAAAATTAAGGGTACGTTTTCATTTTGTCCATATTTTGAACCGCACGCCCGCTACGCGTTTACAAAGACGGAAAGGGCGAAAAAAGGCACTAGGCCTGCTTTTTTCACTGCTGGGATATTTGCAGAAACCATCTTAATTGCGCAGTTACGCACGTAATGCAGAAGAAAGGTTCTTGGATAAATTTTCGCTTTGGCTTTTAATTAAAATATCATGACTAATTATCAAACAATGAAAACTTGACCCGTAGTGGTCAAGGCAGTATAAAACCTGCCTTGAGCTATCCTCTTCCGAGTTTTCACGCTTCTACGTGTGGTAGATTTCAGTAGCCGTGACACAATCGCACAAACTTTTATAAATGTAGATTACAATTCATAACACCTAAAAACGTGTTTTCAAAAAGTAGACCCTTAATCTGGAAAACATTAGAAAAAGTAGTGTGTGTACGTATGTATGCATCTATGTACGTGCATGCACACACACACACATATATATATTTTTGTTGACTATTGAAAGAAGCCATTTTCAGTCTTGTGAACTCTAGCGACTCTATAACATACGAGAAACATTAGATTGTACTACTAAAAGTCGTGCATACCCAATTCGACACTATTAACAGCAGTTTTGAGAAAACTTTGTACAATATTGTACTATATTTCCTTGTTACTTGCAGATTGTTTCAGGAACAGAAGATTTTAAACATTGAGAAAAAGTGTAGAAAATAGGGCAGCGACGAAGACATGACGCCTTTTCTCCATTTTCAAAACCCCACAAAGACAATTTTGCACCGAAAAAAAATTGTCTCAAACAAGCGAGCAGGGAAAAGGACAAAATTGTCCCATTTCCTGAAGTAGTTCTTTTTCTTTTTTCCCCCTGGAAAGCTATCTTGAAAGAGAAACAAAATTTTCTTTACTGTTGTTTCCTCCTGAATAACAAAGGTTAATGTCTTTCGATAGCTAGAGATGTTTTCTCTATTTTTCCGGAAATTTTTTTGTCTTAAAATAAGGTTCGAAATGCTTTCTTAATAATGCGAAATTCAAGAATGTCCCGAAAAATTAACTTTGATATCTAAGAAAAAAGAAAGAAGAAAATGTTTCGACTTGTTTCTAAAATCTTTAACAGGAATATTATTAAATGAGAAAAGTGAACAGAACAATGAATTAAATATATTTAATAAGCAATGATGGCTCAAGATCAATAGCACTGCACTAAAAAATGATACTGTTACAACAGTGTATTATCTAATTAGCATAACATGAACAGCATTACAGCAGATGACTTTGAAATGAAACGTATGAAGTAAACCAATGTATGTAATTTCCCAGTATTTGAGCTGGAGCACTGCAAAACATTTCAGTCGCCTCAATTGACTATGAAATTATATAACGAATTCCTCCATGTGACATATAACAAGTGGCCGGTATATAGATTCTATACGGAAACCAGATTCACTTCAGCACGAATCCGACCACAAATTAAAAAAAATTAACATTTAAGGCTATTCTCAAATCCAAAAGGGCAACTTTATGACGTAAGTTTTAGTTTATTTTTGTTCGGAAATGCATGAAACTAGCAGGTGTTGTTCAAAAACTATGTAATCGAACTATTTTTCCCTTTTATTTCATTTATTTATTTATTTTTATTTATTTTATTTATTTATTTTATTTTTTTTTTATTTATTTTTATTTATTTATTTTTTATTTATTTTTATTTTATTTTATTAATTTTTTTTTATTTTTTTTTTTGCAAACGCAAGAGATTTTTCAGAAAATAGTGTCAAAGTGGATGTTTTTAACCGAATTTCCGCGTGAAAGAAGAAAAACCACCCAAGGAAGGGTGAAAAACATCTTCGTCATGCCATCAAAACCCGTTATAACGCAATAGGCAATTTATTTATTAAAAAATGAAAAACACAGACGGACGGACTGAATGACGACTATAGATGCTACGTATTTACATAATTACGAACGCACCTAAAAAGGGAAGAAGCGGGCGCAAACCTGACCCGAGTGTTCGGAAAAATTAGGTAACAGGGTTGTTTTGGATTTCCAATCAAAAATGATGGTGCATGAAAATGATAAATATGGGTTTAGTTTTATTACACGAAGGCAAAATCGATGTATCTTTTATACGTGATTTTTATTTTTTGAAAATTCACAGACGAGAGAAAGAAAAAATCAAGATTACTGTACTCAACTTTGTGATCACTGAAAGAAAATTATAAAAAACGCGAAATTTTATTGAATCTGCTGAATTCGAACGCTGGTACTTCCATTTTGAGTCCGGAACGTTACCTCCTAGGTATTACTATTTGATTACATTGCCACAATATTTATCACTTCTATTCTGTCATATTTCTTTGTTTTTTTCCCTACCAAATTAGTCGCAAAATAGTTTGAAAGTGGATTAAATACCCGATTTCTTGATCGATTTGTACGAAATCTATCAGTTTCTTACGACAGGAGCATATAAAATATAAGGAGAGCTCCATTCGGATATATCATTTGGGAGTCATTGTGCTCTCCCTTACACACAATTCATGTTTACAGTACTTTCATTACTTTCAAATCCCTTAAAGTTTGTGAATATATTGAATTCTATGGTTTAACTAGTTATTTTAGAGAATAACAATTGCCAAGCCGTTTAAGTTTAAAATAAACATTTTTATATTAAAACAAATCCGTTATTTTACAAATTAAATGATGATAAATAGTTAAAATCACTCGAAAACAATATTTCGTATTATTAATAGATGAATTGATAAATAATATATAAAAACAGAATATATAATATAATATTATTTTTATATTAGTTAAACGGTAATACAACATAACATAACGTAATGAGGAAATAGTTATATTTAAATAACTTATAAATTCTTAATTATTAGGTATTAGGTATTTTGCCCTGTTGGCAAAAAAAAAAAAAAAAAAAAAAAAAAAAAAATACGTTTTTTAAAATACATTATAAAATTTTTATTAAGATTATAAAGATTTTATAGGTTCGGAAAATAAAAACACAAGTACTTCCTTCTTGCAACAAAGAAATTGTTTTCCAAAATATTTTCTTCAGCACATTTATTACTACCTAATGAAACTCTCGTAATTTCCTCTAAGGGATGAATATTTAAAAATGGGGAAAAAAAGAAAAAAAAAATCCTCTAAAAAGGAATGTAAGAATTTATTTTTTCCACCACAAGTTGCTTTCAAACAATGGACGGTTTATTTAATGAATTTCACTCCAAGATATACCCTTTACTAAAACAGTTTACGACAAACGAAGAGAGGGAAGTGGGGGATCCGAAATCGAGTTCTGGCGAAGAGAAAATTTTTGTACTGTTGAAAAATGTTAGTAACGATATTAAAAGGACGTCTTTAAGGAGAAAAAAATCAATAAATTAGAGTTTTGTTTTAAAGAGAATTGTTCCTTTTCTAGACAAATTTGAGACAAACAAAACTTTGCCAGCCAGCAGAAGTAATTATTATTTTTTTTTTTTCGAAACACCTGTTATAAAGAAATAAATTAAAGAACAAGAACAAAGTGCTTCGTTAATATAATTTATTAACTTGTTAAAAGAGAAAATTTTTAATACTTTAAATAGCTGAACAATATTATTTGCATTATTTAATTAATTCGAAAGTTTAAAAAAAATACTTTATACATTATTAAGTGTTTGTTGAGTTATTCGTTGTCAGTGCATAAGTGTGAGAGAAAAAGAGTGAATATAATATAAGATATAATATAAGTCAATATAATATAATATCTCTTTTGTCAATATAATATAAGAGCCGACAGTATAGACTATTTTTCCAATGAAATATATATCTATTCAAACAGAATATTTTATAGGCCCCTCACACTAGACTCGGGTATATTTCGAACAAATCGGACGAGAAATCGGGTATTTAATCAATTTTTGGGCCATTTTAAAACTATTTTGCCTATAAAATATTCACCAAAAGGGAGTTCCATCGGATATACCGTTTAAGAGTCACGGTACTCTCTCTCACACAAAAATTATGATTACAATACTTTCATTATTTTATATGTGTTCGAAAAATAAAAACACAAATTCGCTATTTTTAGTTCCTTCTTGCAACCAAGAAACTGTTTTCCAAAATATTTTCTTCAGCACATTTATTACTACCTACAATGAATACTATACCTATAATGAAATTCTCGTAATTTCCTCTAACGGATGAATATTTAAAAATGGGGAAAAGAAAAAAGAATCCCCTCTGAAAAGGAACGTAAGAAATTTCTTTTCTCCCCACAAGTTGCTTGCAAACAATGGACGGTTAAGGGTGCATTCGAAAAAACGCTTTTCCACCTTCAACAGCTCAAAATTTTACGATACAATTTCAGACACATTTTTAAAACTAGATTTTTGAAGAGACGTATAAGGTGCCGTGTGATGTCTTTTTACGCTCAATTCATTAAAATTTAATTTATGAACAATTATCTTCTCATTATGACCCTTTTTTTCGTTCTCAGATCTTCCGCTTCCGAAAAATCGATTCAAAATGCCGTTTTTGATTACCTTTTTTGCAATATTTTCTGCATTAATCAAAGAATCGACCATCACGGCACCTTGTGTACTTTTTAAATAAGAGATTTTGAAAGTTTGGTATATTTGGGAGCAAAAATGAATTAAAAAATAAATCGGAAAATAAGCAGTTTGAATCGAAATACACCTTTAATGAATTTCACTTCAAGACATACCTTTACTAACACAGTTTACGACAAATGAAGAGAGGGAAGTGGGGGATCCGAAATCGAGTTCAGGCGAAGAGAAAATTTTTGTACTGTTGACAAATGTTAGCAACGATATTAAGATGAGGTCTTTAAACGGAAAAAATCAATAAATTAGAGTTTTGTCTTGAAGAGAATTGCTCTTTTTCTAGACAAATTCGTGACAAGCAAAACTTTGCCAGCCAGCAGAAGTAATTTTTTTTTTTGAAACACCTGTTATAAAGAAATAAATTAAATAACAAGAACAAAGTGCTTAGTTAATAAAATTTAGTAACTTGTTAAAAGAGAAAATGTGTAATACTTCAAATAGCTAAACAATATTCTGGCATTATTTAATTAATTCGAAAAAAAAAACTTACTTTATACATTATTAAGTGTTTGTTGAGTTATTTGTTGTCAGTGCATTGTGAGAGAAGAAGAATCAATAAGATCTTTTATCAATATAATATAAGAGCAAACACTACAGAATATTTTCCCAATGAAATAGATATATAGATTCAAACAGAATATTTTATAGGACCCTGACGCAAGACACAGATAGCTTTCGAACAAATCGGGCGAGAAATCGGGTATTTGAACCAGCTATAAACTATTTTGCCTATAAAATATTCGCCAAGACTATGTTCCATCGGACATAGGGTAACATGCCCAGTAATTGGCACATTAAGAATTTATCTTTTAAGTTACCTCTATTTTCATTATCAAGAAATAAAATATTTGCTTGCAAATATTTTTAAATCAAAGAATGCATATCTGTGTATCTATCTTGCCCACTAAAAGCAGAATCATTTGAAAAAGTATTTTTATAAAAATATATTTATAAAAAGTTGCTGTAATCACCAGTAATTGGCACCTATAGCACCAATGTATGACACCTTGTGATCCAGTAATTGGCACATGTTTTTATAAGAAAAAAAATACGTGTGGCACTCGGGGACTGCCACGGTAAAGCTATTGCATAGCATTTTTTATCAACTTACAAAATCATCAATATCAAAAATACAGCGTCAATGTCTGCCGAAGTCTACCGAAGGATACCGTGCCGAAGTCTGCCGAACTGAAACGAGTGTTAGGATTTTTTCTCGTTACGGAATTTCTAGATTCGGTCGCCGCGCTCAAAGCCCGCGATAAAAGCTATGCAATAGCTTAATAAATTACCAAACAAAATTTGGTCGCGCTACGAAAATTAGATCGCGAGTTATAAGCATTTTAAATTTTTCGAACCGCACGGTATGGGGGTCTCCTGTCACCAAAAATTAACACTGTCTCAATAAATTACCAAACAAAATTTGGCCGCGCTACGAAAAGTAGATCGCGAGTTATAAGCATTTTAAATTTTTCTACCCTCACCGTGGGGGTCTCCTGTCACCAAAAATTAAAGCTGTCTCATAATAAATTAACAAACAAAATTTGGCGGCGCTACGAAAATTAGATCGCGAGTTGTAAGCATTTTAAATTTTTCGACCCTCACCGTGGGAGTCTCATGTCACCAAAAATTAACAATGTCTCATAATAAATTATCAAAAATTTGGCCGGGCTACGAAAATTAGATCGTAAGTTATAAGCATTTTTAATTTTTCTACCCTCACCGTGGGGGGGAGGGGCGCTCCCGTCACCAAAAAGTAACACTCCCTCATTATAAATTACCAAACAAAATTTGGCCGCGCTACGAAAATTAGATCGCGAGTTATAAGCATTTTAAATTTTTCGACCCTCATCGTGGGAGGTCTCCTGTCACCAAAAATTAACAGTCTCACAATAAATTACCAAACAAAATTTGGCCGCGCTACGAAAATTAGATCGAGAGTTATAAGCATTTTAAATTTTTCGGCCCTCACCGTGAGAGTCTCATGTCACCAAAAATCAACAATGTCTCATAATAAATTACGAAACAATATTTGGCCGCGCTACGAAATTTAGATCGCTAGTTATAAGCATTTTAAATTTTTCGACCCTCTCGGTGGGGGGGGGGGGTCTCCTGTCACCAAAAATTAACACTGTCTCATAATAAATTACCAAACAAAATTTGGCCGCGCTATGAAAAGTAGATCGCGAGTAATAAGCATTTTAAATTTTTCGACTCTCACCGTGAGGGTCTCATGTCACCAAAAATTAAAAATGTCTCATAATAAATTACCAAACAAAATTTGGCCGCGCTACGAAAAATAGATCGTGAGTTATAATCATTTTTAATTTTTCGACCCTCACCGTGTGGTTGGCTCCCGTCACCAAAAAGTAACGCTGCCTTATTATAAATTACCAAAAAACAATTGGCCGCGGTACGAAAATTAGATCGCGAGTTATAAGCATTTTAAATTTTTCGACCCTCACCGTGCGGGGGGGGGGGGTCTCCTGTCACCAAAAATTAACAGTATCATAATAAATTATCAAACACAATTTGGCCGCACTACGAAAATTAGATCGCGAGTTATAAGCATTTTAATTTTTTCGACCCTCACCATGGGGGTCTCCTGTCACCAAAAATTAACACTGTCGCATAATAAATTAACAAACAAAATTTGGCCGCGCTACGAAAATTAGATCGCGAGTTATAAGCATTTTAAATTTTTCGACCCTCACCGTGGAGGTCTCATGTCACCAAAAATTAACAATGTCTCATAATGAATTACCAAAAAAATTTGGCCGCGCAACGAAAATTATATCGCGAGTTATAAGCATTCTAGATATTTCGACCCTCACCGTGGGGGGTCTCTTGTCACCAAAAATTAACACTGCCTCATAATAAATTACCAAACAAAATTTGGCCGCGCTATGAAATTTAGATCCCGAGTTATAAGCATTTTAAATTTTTCAACCCTCACCGTGGGGGGGTCTCCTGTCACCAAAAATTAATACTGTCTCATAATAAATTACCAAACAAAATTTTGCCAAGCTACCTAAATTAGATCGCGAGTTATAAGCATTTTAAATTTTTCGACCCTCACTGTGGGGTGTCTCCTGTCACTAAAAATTAAAAATGTCTCATAATAAATTACCAAACAAAATTTGGCCGCGCTACTAAAATTAGATCGCCAGTTGTGAGCATTTTAAATTTTTCGATCCTCACCGTGGGGAGGGGGGGGGGTCTCCTGTCACCAAAAATTAACACTGTCTCATAATAAATTACCAAACAAAATTTGGCCGCGCTACGAAAATTAGATCGCGAGTTATAAGCATTTTAGAATTTTTGACCCTCACCGTGGGGGGTCTCTTGTCACCAAAAATTAACACTGCCTCATAATAAATTACCAAACAAAATTTGGCCGCGCTACGAAACTTAGATCGCGAGTTATAAGCATTTTAAATTTTTCGACCCTCACCGTGGGGGGGAGGTCTCCTGTCACCAAAAATTAACACTGCCTCATAATAAATTACCAAACAAAATTTGGCCGCGCTACGAAATCGCGATCGCGAGTTATAAGCATTTTTAAATTTTTCTACCCTCACCGTGGGGGGGGGGGTCTTTTGTCACCAGAAATTAACACTGTCTCATAACAAATTACCAAACAAAATTTGGCCGCGCTACGAAAATTAGATCGCGAGTTATAAGCATTTTAAATTTTTCGATCCTCACCGTGTGGGGTCTCCTGTCACCATAATTTAACACTGTCACATAATAAATTACCAAACAAAATTTGGCCGCGCTATGAAAATTAGATCATAAGAAACATAAGTATGAGACTTGATATCCTAATATCTGAAAAATACCGCGTCAATGTCTGCCGAAATCTACCGAAGGATACCGTGCCGAAGTTTGCCGAACTTAAACGTCGTTAGCCGAGTGTTAGGTTTTTTCGTTACGGATGTGTTAGGATTTTTCGCGTTACGGAATTTTTGGATTCGGTCGCCGCGCTCAAAGCCCGTGATAAAAGCTATGCAATAGCTTAAAAAAAACTTTATATTTTGCATCTTTAGGTAATATATAAGAAAAATTCTATGACTATGAGAGACATATAGAAAATAATAATTATAATATAATATAGGCAGAAATTTTTCGTTGTAAGATAATATAGATTGATAACATTAATTGTAAGAACTTTATTCTGAAAATATCAATCATCACATAAATTAATTAACACTAAAACACATGCTAATGTTGAAAATAAATGTTTTACACTTGTTTAAAACAGTTATAAAATAGTATTTCCAAATATAAAATAAAAACATAATTTGAAATGTTACATGGAAAAATAGTAATATAGAATTAAATGCTGTTTTATCTATCAGTATCCAATTTTTATTTTTCAAATAATGGATAACTCCAGAGAAAAAAATGCCTGATAATTCCAAGGGATCATACAAAATGAAATTATTGCTATAGCTGCTTTGATGGCCAAATACGCGTTTTCACTTTTTTCTCGTAATCATTTAACAATAGATTCTGCGCAATTTAAATAAATAAAATGATCTGTATAATACTGTTTATCATAAACTGCATAATAATGTTGTTTCAACAAATTTCCTTTTTGATTTCTTTATCATCATCTCTAAGACCCAAATTGATATTGTCACTATCTATTGAATCATCATATATTATTTCTCCATCAGTTTTGAATCTCCTAAATTATAGTTTCTAAATTTTCTAGATCTTCATATCCAAATCAGGGGCTGTAGAATATGTCCAATCCAGCGATCTAAGATCTGGAGGAATTATGCAGATAAATATAAGTTTGATTTCAATTTTAACAATAAATTACATAATTCTCTGAAATAGAAAAAAATTCGCTATAAATAGAAATATCCATCCAATGACCTTCACAAAATCGATCTTAGAATATTATATACCAGATATACTCACGTGTAAGTTGAAAACTTTTTTGTTGTTGTTGGGGGTGGAGGGGAATTTCTAATATTTACGGTAATACAGAATTTTGGTAAGCCTATAACATATCGCAAAAATTGGTGATATGGATTAAGAGAAATGTTAGGAGTAAAAACATTTTCTGCACTCCTGATCATTCATATTTTCAGTATGTGCAGCATGCATTGCATTCATCAGTGCTTCTTTAGAATACAAGAATTTGAGTTTAATCCCTTTAAATGAATTTACTGTAGATGAAGATGCCATATTTTAGGTTTTTGAGAGTAAGATATCAGCATATTACTCTGAAATGTGAACACTTTAAAACAATACAATATATTTATATTAATAGCAGGAACTGTCATGCTGTCCCCAGTAATTGTCATATAAAGCTTTAATGGGTTCCAATTACTGATAATATTTCATATTTTCAAATTAAAACAATTGCTAAACAAAATTAGTCTATAACTTTAAAATTACTGCCAAAATAATTGGTTTAATCTCAAATCTTGCGATTCCCTTGTAATTGGAATAGGTGCCAATTACTTGGAATAGCAAAACTGAAGCACCATTAATTGGCATCTATCATTAATTCAGAAATCTAAATATTTGTGTCAAAAATACTTTTACATAGTTAAAGTAACCCTTTTCAACTAACCAAAACTGTTGTCAATTAAAATTTAAAATATGTTATAAATCAGATAATAATGAATTAAAATGCGTGCCTTTCTTAAGTCAGAAAAGAAGCATTTGCAACAAAAATGGCTAATTTGATACAAACCATAATTGTTTCTCTTTCCTAGACACTATTGTCATCTAGTAGCATAAATCAAAGTTATAATCTTTAAAGTAAATGGGCATATAACTGGTATATGGTCTTCCATTTTTAAAAGACTGGATATAAATCTTATTTTAGGACATTTTTGTAGAATGTGTCAGTCACTGGTGCATACGAATTACTGGGGACGTTACCCTACCATTTGAGAGTCACTGTACTCTCTCTCTCACAAAAAGCATAATTACAATTCTTTCATTATTTTATGTGTGTTCGAAAAATAAAAACACAAGTCGCTATTTCTAGTTCCTTCTTGCAACTAAGAAATTGTTTTCCAAAATAATTTCTTCAGCACATTTATTACAACCTAATGAAATTCTCGTAATTTCCTCTAAGGGATGAATATTTAAAAATGGGGAAAAAAAGAAAAAAAATCCCCTCTTAAAAGGAACGTAAGAATTTCCTTTTCCCCACAAGTTGCTTTCAAACAATCGCCGGTTATTTAATGAATTTCACTCCAAGACATACCTTTACTAACTCAGTTTACGACAAACGAAGAGAGGGAAGTGTGTGTGTGTGTGTGGGGGGGGGGGGGTCAGAAACCGAGTTCAGGGGAAGACAAAATTTTTGTACTGTTGACAAATGTTAGTAACGATATTAAAAAAATGTCTTTAAAGGGGGAAAATCAATAAATTAGAGTTTTGTTTTGAAGAGAATTGCTCCTTTTCTAGACAAATTCGAGACAAACAAAACTTCGTCAGATCAGCACAAGTAATTAGTTATCTTTTTCCGAAACACCTGTTAAAAAGAAATAATTTAAATAACAAAAACAAAATGCTTAGGTAATATAATTTAGTAGTTTGTTAAAAAAGAAAACTTGTACTACTTCAAATAGTTAAACGATTATTCAATCAATTCGAAAATTAAAAAAAATATTCTATATATTATTTAAGTGTTTATTGGGTTATTCATTGTCAGTGCATATTGTGAGGAAAAAAACATATTCTTCTTCAACATCTTCTGTCAATATAATATAGGACTCAACAGTCCAAACTTTTTTCAAGCACGGCATTTTTGAAGAGATCCCTTGAATATAACAAATAAAAAGAGCATTGCCCAGTTAAACTGATGGCATTGAGCTCACAGGCTACGCACACTAATTTTATATTGCAGCCTTATACTTTCGAGGGTTAATTCCGTTCGAAAAACAAATTAAGGCGGGGAAAGAGCTCCCCCCATTTCATCTCTTTATACTTAATCATTGAAACCCCTAAACTAATCAAGGACATGCTTTATCATATAAAAAAATCTATATCCAAAATTCGGAGCAAATCGGAAAATTCTTAATAAAAACCCATTTGTATAATTTAAGAGGAGTTATCCCCCTGTTTTATACTTAACCATTAAACTTCCAAAACTATTCAGAGATTCGCCTTATCAGAAAGAACCTACATCCAAAATTAAACGGGCGGGCACATAAGCTCTCAGGCTTTGATAGCCTGTGAGCTAAAAAATGAAGATGCTACTCGATACTATAGTTACTAGTAAAAAACGTACCTACCAATTTCGCGCGTTTGGGGGAATTTTTGAATTAAAAATTAATGTCAAGAATTATTCACTTTGGATTTGAGAACAACGTTACAAAGAAAAGAAAACCGTGAATTATTTTATTACCGGGATTATTTTATTCCAGTAAACCAAAGTGGTGTAACTCCACTTTAAAAAAAAAATCAGTTAAGGCTAGTAAATTTTTCTCGAAGTTTCATGCGAAGGTAGATGCGGTTTATATATAAGATTTTCGCCTCTTTTACGGGGGGGAAAAAAAGATACAACATGTAATCTGTAGCCCCGCTTTTCTTTCTTTTTTGCACCCAGGAAGTCGCTCTTTCAAAAATCTTCCTTCAATGTCTTCGGCTCGACGTGACAGAATTCAGTAATTTCCTTGGGGGGAATGCGGTTTACAGGAGGCGCAGGTAACCGTCCTAAAATAACAGAGGATTTTCTTTCCACCGATACATTTCTTTTTTGTCCCGTAAAATGGATTTTTTTATTTAATGAATTTTCACTTTCCACGAGAAATAAAGAAGCTATCAAATTTTATGCTAAAGAAGTAAAAGTGATATGCTATTCATAGAACTTTACATTTAAAAAAAAAGTTAAAGCAAGTTTTTTAAAGTTGATAAAATAGTAATAAAAGGTGGATTATAAAAGGCTGATTTTTCTTTAGCCTGTTAATGTTAATCCAATCTGGATACTTTCCGATGCATTTTGTACTCAAACGCATGAAATGTCATGTTCTTTTCAAAAACTATATAATCGAACTGTATTTTCCATTTTTCTGTAAAGGCAGAAGATCTTTCAGAAAATGATATCTAAGTTGGCGTTTTTAGCCGAATTTCCGTACACGACAGTACGCTTAAAGGAGGGAAAGCAGCCGACATAAAAATACAATCGGTCATATAACACAAGATGTAATTTAAAAAATAATAATAATCAAAAAGAAAAAAATAATACTGGTCCTTGATAAATATCTTTAATAATCATGACTGAAAGTGTCGTGCTTTTATGTTTAAAATTGAGTCAGAAAGTTTAGCATTATTAAGCGGAGAAAAATATTTTTTTAAAGAGCCATAACACTCTAACGGCCGAGAATTATATTCAAAGCCACATTTAAAACACTTTAAACCAGATTTAATATTATTTAACGTATTTCTATATGGTATATGTTTCTCTTATTTTATATAAATTTTTTTGATTGGAACTGAAATATATTTATTTAGTCCCGGTCAAATTGACTGCTATGGCCATTCTGATATATCTGATTTTCCCAAAATTTATTGAAGAAATACTCGCATATAAATATTTTTAAACTGACGAAATACACATAAAAAAATTTTCATCTCAAGAAAAAGATGTCATTTTAAATATTAGTACAAATTTATATTACCATTTAAAAATGAAGAGGGAAAAATTCCGTTAAAATTAATTTGAATTACTGAATACATATATATTTTTTTCTTTTTCCTTTACGTTTCCAAATAAAAAAAAATTACGAAGAGAAATGAATTTCTAACAGCGACAATTTCTGGAAGCAAGCATTAAATTCTATATGCCAAGTTAAAATCTGGCACGGTGTCAAATAGCTTATTATGGCGATGTTAAGCTATTTTATGGAACAAATAAAATGCTTAAAATTTCAAGTAGCGCATAATTTCATTTCAGCTTTATAATTGTTGAGTAGCAACGCAGATTTTTTTTTTTTTTTTTCCAAGATTTATTCTAAAATTATCATTTTAATCTTGTACATTAATGAAAGTTTTGAGTCTCAAGCACTGTAAATTATATAGTTATACTTAAATACAGTTGTAATTAAAATTGCATCTGAAATGGGAAATACATATGCTTTTTTAAAGTTCCATACATAAAAAATAAAAACGGAACCATTATAATATCACTCATGTCTATCTGTCAAAGACATTTTACTTGTAAACAGTGGAATATGGGAAATTCAAATTGGCTGAAGTAATAACGGCTATTGTCCCACATATTTACAGATTATTAACCATTCTCAAATATATTAAGGAAAATGTAGAAGGGATAATCATATTACTTGAAAAAAAAAAAAAATTCTTTATGTATCGTATAGTGTATTATGAGAAAGCTTTCATTATTCCAAACTCAAAAATGCATTTCTTTTAATTTTAGGTCTTATATTTTCAGATATGTGGTTGAAAATGCTATGCAAAAAATGCCCTTCGTCCACCTATTTCCGAATCTACTGAAATTAAAACTATGAAAAAATTAGGAGTAATAGAAATTGCAGGAAAATTGTAGCGATTAACCCAATCAAGAGAAAATTGCATTTTACCGTTACACACAAATTTCGATTTTCGGGGATCATCAAAGACGTTGAGAAGTATTAGAGATACCTATCATCGCAGAAGTATAAAAGGATTCTTGATAATATTTTTCCAAAAAAGTTGTTGGTAATTAGCCGAGATATTAACCTTTAAGTACACGGACGGTTTAGACTCGTAAAGACACGGGCAGCGTACTCTATGCGTCATCGAATTTTAAACCCTAGATAACAACTTTTAATGATACATTTGTGTAATAAAATGCATAGTAGTAGTATAAAAGCAATGAACGGTAAACTATCAAATAAAAAAACAGATTAATTTAATTAGAATTAATCGCATACTTACTATTCATTTTTCTCGACTACTTTGCATTGAGTGGACCGTGTCTTTAAAAATTAGTTAAAAACATGTCTGGAATAGCGCCATACGAGCCAATATGGTGTTGCAAAATTTGCCACCTCTTTTTGAAGCGCGCTTAGCACAATGCCAATTTTAAACTTTGAACAAATTTTGATTTTGGTGCATTGTATAATGAAAAGATTATAACTACGCTGAATTTGGGTTTATGAAATGCCAAATGAAGTTTTGTATGTGCACTACTTTTATTGTCAGCACCTAATTTAGTTTATCATAAAGAGATTAGGATGAGATAAAAAAAAAAAGGGGGAGAGTAATACAGAATTACAATATTTGATACTATTTAGGCTTCATATCTTCGTCTAGATATAGCCAACTACGTTGTAGGTATTGAATTTATTTCATTTTTTAAAAATAAAGATTAAAACATTTTTTATACTAGGTTCAGAAACTTTCAACAGCATTAAGATCAAAGTACTACTTAATGATATGCGAATAAATTTCGTATTGTGTTATGAGACATAACCTCTATTAAATTTTAAATAACAGAGCTTAAGCTCAAGGCGGTTGATCAGTGAGATCACAAATTCTGGTGAACAATGTTAAAACTATAAGGCTTTCATGGATTCGTATTTGTAAAGTATTTTGTCCCTTGTTTATATTTTTAACTTCCATTGTTCTGTGTACTCTTTTTTTTCTATTTGTCAAAATATTTCTAAAATATATGATTAATTTTATTTGAAATGTTAAAATCTTACTCAGATTTTCTAACATTTTAATACAAAAATTTATAAATTAAGTACACATTTTAGGAATACTTCAAGGAAAAAAAAAAAAAAAACGAGAGAGAGAGAGACATTCTAAAAACATATCTAAGAAAAAAGTGAAAAGTAATAATTTCTTACGGAGGCATTTTAAAAACACGAATGCATCACGTTTTAGGTTTATCATTAGCGAGGCTAATTGGAGATCTCATTGGCCCTCAATACTCGGTCGGGAGATACTGCCACGGACATAGATATGCAAAACATGGATATGCACATTAAATCAATGATATCAAAACACCTGTCGCTAGGTGATTTTTCTCGTCAAAAAGAGGATACGGAAACAGAAGATTTCCCATTATTAAAATTCACATACAATTATATGTGTCGATCACATTAACAACATATAAATGATACTGATCCAATATTGTTTTAGAATTAGGACGTACTTTTAAGATTTTAAATTTGAGATTAAGGCATAGTTTAAGGCGTTTCGCTTGTTGCTTTCACATATTTTATTTTCAAGTGATCGAAAACTCGGTTTCAAATAACAAATAAATTTTAATTAGTAACTAGCGAGCTACGCCCGCTAGCTGGGCCACTTTTTCCAAACGAACCTCGGTATTAAGCAGTATATAATAAGCAAAAAAATTCATTAAATAAGCAAGTCTTGGTGTTCGAATCCTCAAGCACAAAAAAAAGTAAATTAAAGAGCCATGGTCCCGTTAAAAATATGTGATTTCGCACTGTGGGCCACGTGCACTTGAAAAAAAAAAAGATTGTGGATCGGAACTATGGTCGCTTCGCGCCCATAGTCCCGTTGAAAATATTTGGTTTTGCACGGTGGGCACTACGCGCCCTTAAGACATTTTTCCGTATTTTTTAGTTCATCAGAAGGAGATTTTTACGCAGATTCTGAATATATAATCAGTTTTTTTCTACTTTAAAAAACTGTCTGCATGATGGTTTAAGAAAAAACGCGCAAAAAAAAACACAATTAGCGCCGGTAGAAAAAGCGGTTTTCGGCTGTTTCTTCTTTTAGCCAAAGGGGAAAAGTTAGGTTCTTCACCGCAAGGTAGCGCAGAGATCTGCCTAGGAGCTCCGTTTGAGCGCAGTTTCGGATTTGAGACACTTTTCGTTCCGATTCCCAAGGGGTTTTTAATTCATAACTTTTTTAATTTTCGTCCCACGGTCTCGAAAATGCCCGAAATGACTTCCCCGGAATATTTCCAATCGAAAGACACCTCTCGCGACTTCCAACTCGCCCGCGTTGCGAAGTTTAATCGGCTTCAAGCAGACAGAGGAGCACGGATTTTATTAGTATAGACTAGCGAGCTACGCCCGCTAGCTGGGCCACTTTTTCCAAACAAACCTCGGTATTAAGAAGTATATAATAAGCAAAAAAATTCATTTAATAAGAAAGTCTTGGTGTTCGAATCCTCAAGCACAAAAAAAAGTAAATTAAAGAGCCATGGTCCCGTTAAAAATATGTGATTTCTCACTGTGGGCCACCCGTTAAAAATATTTGGTTTTGCACGGTGGGTACTAAGCGCCCATAAGACATTTTTTCGTATTTTTTAGTTCATCAGAAGCAGATTTTTACGCAGATTCTGAATATGTAATCAGTTTTTTTTTCTACTTTAAAAACTGTCTGCATGATGGTTTAAGAAAAAACGCGCAAAAAAGGGAGAAAAAGAGGTTTTCGACTGCTTCTTCTTTTAGCCAAAGGGGAAAAGTTCAGGTTCTTCACCGCAAGGTGGCGCAGTGTTCTGCCTCAGAGCTCCGTTTGAGCGCCGTTTGGGATTTGAGACATTTTTCGTTCCGATTCCCAAGGGGTTTTTAATTCATAACTTTTTTAATTTTGGTCCCACGGTCTCGAAAATGCCCGAAATGACTTCCCCGGAATTTTTCCAATCGAAAGACACCTATCGCGACTTCCAACTCGCCCGCGTTGCGAAGTTTAATCGGCTTCAAGCAGACAGAGGCGCACGGATATACAAAAGGGTAATTTATTTATTTCAATGAAAAAAATATAAAAAAATCAGGATTTTTTTGTTTGTTTGTTTGATTAAAAGATAAAAAGAATATTTTTGAATAATATGTTGCTTATATGAATCACTGGTTAAATGAATGAAGCTCTGTTGCAGTGAAAAATAGCCTTTCTGTCTTTTTTTGAGAACGTTTTAAAATACTGTAACAAAGAATTTGAATGCATGGTTGCAAGCCTAAAACTCATCTACTCTATGTCTATCCAATATCATCCAATTTTTAACATGAATATTTCAGAATGATTTTTTATATAAAGAAACTAAGTAGAATATTGCTTTCAAAAGATAATGTTATAACAATGGAGAAAAGAGGGGCTAGTACTCCGTAATTGGAAAAAATCTACAGGCAAATTATCATGTGTAAACATATTAATTAGAGAACTTTTTAAGGATTTTCCATATATATTAATTTTGAAAAGATAGAAATATTGATAAAGAATTAAAAAAAGAACAGAAAAACCATTGTTAATGGAACTAAGTTTTTACAATGAAACATGGTGTTCAGAAATTTTATATTACGCACAACAAAAGAAAAAATTATTCAATTTAGGCGCCAGAACGCCTTAGTATTGGAGACATGGCTGAAGAAAACCTACAAAAAAAAGTTGAAAACCAGTAAAACCAACACTAAAATGAAATTTTTTGCATTTTTAATTCTTTCACTTATTTTTTTTTTTTTCTAAAAAATCGCTCTTATCCATTTTTATTTCATTATAGTATATTAAGAAGTTTCATATCTTTTAAAATATCCGTCGACAGTGCAAAGTGATGCGATTTCGAATTTTTTTAAGTTCTTAAATACTTATTGAAATTACATAAATCTTATATATTTATTTAATATATTTAAAGCTTTGCAAAATATAAAATTAAACACTTATAATTGAATATAAAATGCAATTTACTTAATCTTGCAAAATATTTTTATATGGTAAGTCACAATCCGTACGATAGCTTTGAAAAAATGTATCAATATAAAACTTATGTTAAAATTAACTTTAAACTATACTTTATATAATACATTAATCACATATAAATGCTTTGAGAAAACTATTTTCAAAATTCAATTGAATTTGAAAAACAGGAAACGACGAAAAAAAGTTAATGATTAAAACATAAGGAAAACATTTACTTATAACAATAATATTAATTCATTCTATAAAATAGAGTTTTCAAAGCTCATTTTTAACAATTTCGCTAAAGCTCATGTTAACATATGTTTCATGCTGATATACCTGTTCTAGATTATCATGCGGATTATAATATACCATGCGAAAAATTTGTGCAATAATAACCGAACTGCATTTTTTATTACAGTATAAGTGATTGTTTTTACATTTTATACAATTTTAAATTTGGCTTAAATATATTACATAGACTTATGAAAAATCAAAATTAGAAAGTCACGAGAACTTGAAATCACACCACTTTTTCACTGACGACGGAAATTTTAAATGGTATAAGACCCCTTTAATCATTGTAACGAAAAATAATTGTGCGTTGCCTTTATTCATAATACAATAAATGGAATAGTGTACCAAAAATTAATTCGATAAGCAAGCTGATTTGAATATCTGGCAAAACTAACAATATGTTTTTCATTTTTTCCTCATCAAGAATATGATTCATAAAAGAGCTAGTTATTGTATTTGCGGGCGATAGGAATTGTTTTTGATTGCCATATTGGAGTATTTGCCCAGAAAGGAATTATCCCATGAACGCTTTAAGGAATAGTTCATTTTATAGAATTCATATACAATACTACAGCTCTACAACGACAGCTCTTATGAGGCTTCCATATTTGTGGTCACCAACTACATGCCATCACTATTTGGAATCGCTATTAGAAATGGTATGTGTTCTGTAACGGTACCCCTATTCCATAAAAGAATCACCTAGTGTGAGAACTCTTCATATCACAGATTTAAAGTGTATATCTCTGTCCTTGGTTTCAAAAGAGCCGAGTATCAAAGCGTTAAGCTCGGCCAACTATAATCAAATAACGATTTTGACTCATAACACAATATAGAATCTATTCGCATCTAATCAAGTAAAAATTTAATCTTAATGAAATGAAAAGTTTCTTAAGGTATACGAACACCTATAAAATGTAATTTTCGATAAAATATCGATTTTTCATTTTTGCAATCTTATATATTAAAGCAAAAGCCGTTTTTATTCAGCACACTCAAACTGCTCTCTGCGCATTCCTGCTTGCGCAGATCCGACAACAGAACCAATGAGAGAAGAGATAGTTACTGTCTCTAAATGTTAGCGTGGTATGCCCGCGTTCGTTGTTTGTTGTAGCAGAGCCAATGGATCTATTGTGTGCTTTTAAAATGTGCAATTAAATACACTGGCGGAAAAAAAAATCCCAACACCAAGAAAAACTTATTGTACAGTAATGAAATTTGGACAGTGCATTTGTCTAGTTAAAATGTTTAATTGATTAGATTTTCGAGATCATAGGTTAATTTAAGGTCAATAAAATGCATTTCAAATGTGAAATGCTGTTACATTAAAAGTCGCTCTAACCTCCAGAATTTTGAATGCAAGCCTGCATACGTGCATGCATTGTGTCATACAGGTGCCGAATGTCATTTTGTCGTATGGAGTTAAATGCTTTTTGAACTTGCTGTGTCAATACTGTGATTGTCAGTGCTGGCTGGGGATGACACCGGATTTCTCATCCAATGATAGCCCATACGTGCTCAATGGAAGACAGATCTGGTGATCTCGCTGGTCAAGGTAACAGATTGACACTCTTTAGAGCACGTTGCGTTACAGTAGCGGCATGAGGGCGCGCGTTATCCTGTTGAAAAACGCCCCTTGAATGCTTTTCTTGAATGGCAGCACTACAGGTTGAATTACCGGACAGACTTACACATTTGCAGTCAATGTGCTTGGTATAAGCCCGAGAGTGCTTCAGGTGTCACAGAAAATTGCTTCTTAGACCATGACTCCAGAGTGTAGATCCAGTGTTTTTAAGCCGAAGACAGTTTGATTGCAGGCGTTCCCCTGGCCTCCTACTGACCAGCACACGGCCATCACTGGCACGAAGGCAGAACATGCTTTCATCAGAAAACACAACAGATCTCCACTCCATCCTCCAGTGAGCTCTGGCTTGAAATCATTGGCGTCGCAAATGGCAATGGCTTAGAGTCAGTGGAATGCATGCCTTGCATCGAGCTGTCCTTGAAGTAACCGATTTTTAACAGTTCGTTGTGTCATTGTGGTACCAACTGCGGCTTAAATTTCTGTCGCAGGCACAATACGATGAGCCACAGGACTACGCCGAATACGACGGTCTTCCCTCTCAGTAGTGCCACGTGGTCATCCGGAACCTGGTCTTCTTGAGGCAATACCATCCCTTGACCATTGCTCCCTACAATCATGCACGGTGGATACATTCTGTCCAAGTCTTTCTGCAAAATCGCGGAAAGAAAATCCACTTTCTCGTAGCCCTAATTTACGACCTCTTTCCAATTCGGGGAGCTGATGATAATAGCTTCTTCGTCTTCTTAAAGGCATTCATGATCAACCTCAACTCAATTCGCCAAATTTTGAAGAGAAAAAATGCTCACGAACTTTACAGCACTCGTTTAAAGCAAACCTGACTTTAAAGTTGTGAGTGGCGCTACTAGCGCCACACTTATGCGCGAAGCTCGAAATTTGAATCAATGTCATCTTTCAGATGTATAAACACGCCTACAAAATTTCGTTTGTCTAACACAAGTCTTTCTTGGTGTTGGGATTTTTTTTTTTCCGTCAGTGTATATGTATGGATTTTTATATCGCAACGTAATTAGTATATTTTTAACATAGGATTTCAACAATATAACCTGGTAAGTGAGAACTTTTTTTTGAATGGCAATGTAATATTGGGTCGATCGAGTTTATTTATTTTGATTTTGCCCGTTTTTATTGAAGGACATAATTTAACCGTTTCTTCTATTGCATAACACTTCTTATTTTGTTTTCAATCTTTTTTTTTAAGTAATTCCTTATTGTGATCTTCATTTCTGTCATATCAAAAATACTTTTCTATTTTGCCATGGGTACACTGAAGTAAAATATCCCCCTTACGATGTTCGCGAAAACTTTTCTCGAATAAAATATTTTCGATCGATGTTTAATTTTATATTTCATAATATTATTTATTTTGATTTTGCCCGTTTTTATTGAAGGACATAATTTAACCGTTTTTCTATTGCGTAACACTTCTTATTTTGTTTTCAATTTTTTTCTTTTTTCTAAAGCAATTCCTTATTGTGATCTTCATTTCTGTCATGAAAATTTCATTTCTATTTTGCCTATAGCATTTACATTTGTTGCATTATCATTTTGAAAATTGATAAAAAATAACAAAAGACAAAACATTGCAAATTCTAAATTCGTATTACTCAACTAAATAAACGTAGGTCTTGCAAAAAATAAACAAAATAATAAGAGATCAAAATAGATGCCTTATAAATAACTTACTTTTTTAAATCTGCAGTTACAAAATATATACATATATATGTATTTTTTTTTTAATTTGGACATGCAAAAACAATCACAAGATTTTTGTGTGGGGACTTCTACTGATTGATAATTTTTGTGGGGGTTTTACATAACTGAATGACTTTTTTTAGAGATCTTTTGAAGAAATTTGTTGTTTTTTGCAATCTGTTGACGAAATTTGCTGGTTTTTTTTCCACATCTATTGACAAAATTTCCAGGTGTTCTTTTTTTTTTGGGGGGGGGGGTATTTTGACAAAATTTCTTATTTTTTGTGATTATTTGCCAAAATTCATGTTTTTTTTAATACTTGGATAAAATTATTTGTTTTCTCAGAGATTTTCGGTGAAATTTGTTATTTTCTCACGATCTTTCGATGTAATTTGCTGTTTTATCGAAATTATCTTTTTTTTGTGAAATTTTTCATTTTTTTGTTATTTTCAGAAATTTGTCTTTTTTTTCACCTTTTTTTTTTTTTTTTTTTTTTTTTTTTTTTTTTTTTACAAAATTTACCTTTTTTGTGATTTTTTAATGAAATGTACCTCTTTTTTTCATCTTTTGACAAAATGTGTTGTTTTATCACAATCTGTTTACCAATATTTGCATTTTTTGAAGTACCTAGACAAATTTAAAGTACTTTCACGATCTTTTGACGAAATTCACGTCTTTTATTATACCAGGAAATAATTATTTGTTTTCTCAGGGATTTTCGGTGAAATTTGTCGTTTTTTCTTGCCATCTTTCAATGTAATTTGCCGTTTTATCAAATTATTCCTTTTGTGATTTTTTTTGTGAAATTTGTTGGGTTTTTTTTATTATTTTCAGAAATTTGTCATTTTTTTCACTTTTTTGTGTGCAAAATTTACCCTTTTTGTGATCTTTTGATGAAATGTGCCTCTTTTTTTCATCTTTTGACAAATTATGTTGTTTTCATACAATCTGTTTACCAATATTTGCATTTTTGAAGTACCTAGACAAATTTAAAGTATTTTCACGATCTTTTGACGAAATTCATGTCTTTTATGATACCAGAAAATAATTATTTGTTTTCTCAGGGATTTTCGGTGAAATTTGTCGTATTTTCTTGCCATCTTTCGATGTAATTTGCCGTTTTATCGAATTTATCCTTTTTTTGGACATTTGTTGTTGTTTTTTCGTTTTTTTTTTTTTTTTTTTTTTTTCCAGAAATTTGTCAACATTATGCAAATGTTATAGGCAAAATAGAAATGAATTTTTCATATGACAGAAATGAAGATCACAATAAGAAATTACACAATAAGAAGTGTTATGCAATAGAAAAAACGGTTAAATTATGTCCTTCAAAAACAAGGGCAAAATCAAAATAAACTTGATCGACCCGATGTTACATTGCCTATCAATAAAAAAGTTAGTTCTCACTTACCAGGTTATTTGTTGAAAAGACTAATTTACTCTGATCCTATGTTAAAAATATACTTATTACGTTGCGATAAAAAATTCCATACATATATTTAATTGCCTACAGAATGTGGGAATAAACATATGTCACTCAGCACACAGTTCAATGGGTACACTGAACTGCAGTATTCCCATCGTAAGATTACCCAGAAAAAACATTCTGAAATGTCTCGATCAATCAAGATTTTTGTGAGCTTTTTTACATAACTAAATGACTTTTTATCCATGATTCATTAATGAATTTTATAATTTTTATCCCACATGACCAACCGTCGATTTTTGTATTTTTTCTTCAACTGATTGACAAATTTTCTATTTTTGATGTGATAGATCGAGAAATTGTGATTTTTTTTTTTTTTTTTTTTCTGATGAACAAAGAAATGTTGCATCTTTTCCCCCTGCAATTAATAAAAGTTGTTTTTTGAAATTTGTTGTTTTTTTTCTCACAATCTTTTGATGTAATTTGCCGTTTTATCGAATTTATCCTTTTTTCATGATATTTTTGAGAAATTGTAGTTTTTTGTTATCTTTTTGAGAAATTTATTGTATTTTTTTTGCGAAATTTACCTTTTTTTGCGATTACCTAGACAAAATTTATGTGCTTTTGAGATTTTTGGACGAAATTCGTGTCTTTTATGATACCTGGACAGTTTCGGAGAAGTTTATCGTTTTTTTCGAGTTCTTTCGATGAAATTGTCGTTTTGTCACGATCTTTCGATGTAATTTGCCGTTTTATTGAAGATCTTTTTGCAAAATTTTTTGGGTTTTTTTGCGAAATTTACTTTTTTGTGATTATTTGATGAAATTTGCTTTTTTTTAATCCTTTGACGAAATTTGTTGTTTACTCACAATCATTTGTCAAAACTTTTTGTTTTCTTACAATATTTTGAATTTTTTTTTCAGAATATGTTTACAAATTTGCCATTTTTTTAGGGATTTTTTTTGTCAAATTTGACCTTATTTTTCGAAATTTTTTCATGAAAATTGCCAATTCTTTTAGACGTTTTGGCAAAATTTTGGATTTTTTGCAATACTTTCACGAAATCTGTTTTATTTGGGATACCTAGACAAATTTTTTTTTTTTTTGCATTTTTTTTGACAAATTTTTTAGAGATCTTTTCATAAAATTTGTTGTTTTTTGCAATCTGTTGACGAAATTTGCTGTTTTTTCTTTCACATCTATTTACAAAATTTCCGGGTGATGTTTTTTTTTTTTTTTTTTTTTTTGGGGGGGGGGGGGGTATTTTGACGAAAATAGCTATTTTTGTGATTATTTGCCAAAATTTGCATTTTTTATGGTACCTAGACAAATTTTTGTACATAGTAAATGATTTCTAGCATTTTTTAAAAAAAAAAACTTTAACAGTAGAAAAATAATCTTCAAACATTTTCAAGAGTTTGTGACGTGTGTCGCAGCGTTGCACTGATTCTGCGCCTGGGATCATGTCATGTTGGTGTTACGTTGGTAAACGGAAAAGCATATTGAAATTTAAGAAATATTAATATTAATTTTTTTTTATAGTGGCAAAATACTTTTTTTTCTTTGGTTCTTTCATATTGTTGCCGTCAAGTTTTGACGGGTTTCACCTAGCCACAATAAATATCATTAATTTTTTTAATATGTGAAATAGACATGTATTTTTGATTTATGAAAATGTAATAGAAAAGTTATTTGAAAATGCAAATATTTATTTGTTGAATGGGGTGGGTAATGTAAAAACAAATTAACCACTGAGAGGATTATTGTTACAGTTGTTGCTAAATGGCAAACTATAAATTCAGTCTTATTTTGCTGCGAAGTAAGTGAAGTATGTATATTTTGTATGAAATGAGAAGTGACGGTAATTTATGATTTATTCATGTCATGTACAATTTATTGGTGTTGTATTTGTAAATGGAAAATTATCAAATGAGAGAGATTCTAATTCTATAGCAGCATGTTTGAATGTAACTCTGCCAATTGCGGGTCATTTGCCTGGATGTAAAATGCAGGTTTTTCTTTTATTTATTGAAATTTTTGCTGAAGATTAGTCGTTAAAAAATCCTTTGATAGCTGGAAAATACCTTTTATTTCTGTGGTGCCGTCAAGTTTTGACGGGTTCCATCTAGTAATATTAAAATTGAATTTTTGATCTATCGAAATCTGCTTAAATTTTGTGTATATTTAAAATAGAAGCCAAGTTACAGGAGTTTAAAATAACAATTATTACAGCTTTTGAATTGCGTTTTAAAGTTATTTTTAGCTTTTTCTCAAAATGAAGTTTTTCAGATGCTTACTATACGCTAAAAAACACCTTAAAACAAAATAAAATATGCATGAAATCCCACAAAATTTCCTGTACTTCTTTTACAAATATCTTTTGAGGTAATAGACTATATTTATGATAATATATTAAATAGTTTTATATTTACACTGGTATAAATGACAAACTTGAGAAAAATTTTGCGAATTTTTGATTACATTAGCACTTTAACTGCCATAGCATCTGAGATAGAGATCCGATTATAATGTGGGTAGTCTAAGTCCTAGAAAAAGTTATTCTGTTTATTATGCAATTTACAAAACACAAATACATTGCTTATTTTTTAGTTATCATGTTTTCTGAAAATATCCATTTTGACTATTTTTTTCTATTTATAAAAAATAGTTCTGGATAATTGCTAAAATTTTTATTTTTTTTTTCAAATTTTTAATGTAAATGTCATTAAAAAATGGATAACAAGAGAAAATTAAAAAAAAAAAATAAATCTTCAATTCTGAAGGTATGCGAATACTTTAACACGGGATTAAAAAAAGATATGTTTTTAATTTTTTTTTTTTTAAATCTTTATTTACATAAAGTAAAACAACTTTTAAACTTTTAGAAAATTTAAAAAGGTTGTTTAAAAGTATAAAGTAAAGAATAGAATGCATTACGAATAATAAAATATGCATACCGCTTTAGAATAATGTCTCGCAAGAAATTGATGACTAAGAATCCCCCACTTTAAACATCTATAGAAATTTAAGACTGTAAATGATTAAAATAAAGATTCCCCGATTACTTAATTGTTGACCTTCCATTTTTATTCAAATCAAGTAAATGTATTTTGGTTAAGAAATGTAACTTAATAAATAAAATGAAACCGATACGACACAGAAAAACGATATATTTTATTAAATAAATTCTCTGATAAGAAATATGATTTTTTGATTTGGGAAGAAAAAAATAAAATTCTCAGGACTTTGACAGATATGCAAATATAAAATTTCGTGAAAAATAGTGGTTGTTCACATCAAATTACTGCCCATGAACATTACTATGTATGAAATAATAAACGTTACTATGACTAAAAATCACCCACTTCAAACATCTGTAGTCATTTAAAACTGTAAATGATTAAACTAAAGATTTTGCCAATTACTTAACTGCTAATCTTTCATTTTTATTACAATCAAGTAAACGTATTTTGGACCAGAAATGTAACTTAAGTAAACTCTCTTATTAGAAATATAATTTTTTGATATGGTAAGAAAAGAATAAAACTCTCGGGAGTTTGACAGCTATGAAAATATAAAATTTGGTGAAAAATAGTTATTGTTCACATCAAAATACTATCCACGGACTATGTATGAAGTAATAAACGTTACTATACGTATGAAATAATAGCAAAACAACAAAAGATAAATGTAAGAAAAAAATAGAGACAAATAAAAGAAATCTTAATAAATAGATCAGAACAATGTTTTTAACTCGCGGATAAAAACAAAGCAAAAAATCTCTGTCGGCTGGGCCTATAGGCGGAGGTAGATTTCGAAGAGTGCTCATTTCAACAAAAAAATATATATATATGATTAGGGATAAACCCAGTTTAATAACTTCATTTGGCCGTTTATGAAAAATTTTTAATTTCATTTTTCTGCAAAAACTGGTTTTATCAGAATCATCTTAAGAAAAATTCAGCTCAAATGCCCATTTTGACAACATATTTTGAAATAAATTCTGAATTTATTAAAAAATCGACCAAAACAGCACATTATACAGTTCCTAAATAACAAAAAACTGTCAGTTGAATGCATCTGAGAAAAAAATGGAATTTAAAAATGAGTCATAAAATAACCGATTTGTTGTTTGAATACATCCTTAATTCTTTAATCATGATTGCTTCGGAAAATTTTGTGCGAAATACTCACTTTGACAGCATTTTTAAAAATATATTCTATCTTTATCAAAAAACTGGCCAGTGCGTCACAGTATATAGTTCCTAAATAAGAGGATCTCTAAATTGGATGCGTTTGAGAGCGAAAATGAATTTTAAAACGAGTCATAAAAAACGCAATTTGCTATGTGAAAACTTCCTTAAATTTTCAAATCTCGAAGACTTCGGGAAATTCTGTTCAAAATACCCTTTTTGGTAGCCTTTTTCGAAATATATTCTGTCTTTATCAAAAACCGATCAATGCATCACATTATATAGTTCCTAAATAAGAGGATCTGTAAATTGGATGCGTTTGAGAGCAAAAATGGATTTAAAAACGAGTCAGAAAAAAACGCAATTTCTTATTTGAACACTTCCTTAAATTTTCAGTCACGAGGATTTCTGAAAATTCTGTTCAAAATATCCTTTTTGGTAGCCTTTTTTGAAAAATATTCCGTCTTTATCAAAAAAACTGACCAATGCATCACATTATATAGTTCCTAAATAAGAGGATCTGTAAATTGGATGCGTTTGAGAACAAAAATGGATTTAAAAACGAGACAGAAAAAAACGCAATTTCTTATTTGAATACTTCCTTAAATTTTTAGTCCTGATGACTTTCGGAAATTCTGTTCAAAATACCCTTTTTGGTAGTCTTTTTAAAAATATATTATGTCTTTATCAGAAAATTGACCAATGCGTCACTTTATACAGTTTCTAAATAAGAGGATCTACCATTTGGATGCCTTTAAAATCAAAAGTGAATTTAAAAATTAGTCAGAATATAAGCAGTTTGGATTTGAGGTTTTTTTCTCCAACTACTATTTTTGTTTAATTTCTTTTTGCTATACGAATTGGTCCTATGAAAAACTTGTCAATATAAAAGTTGTAGATATTTTTGAGAAGATGTAAAATAAATTTAATCAGATTTGATATCTTAAAAATTGACGGAGTTATGGGTTTTTCTCTTTTTTCAGCGCCTTTTTTCTTTTCGTTTTAAATTTTTTTCATTGGTAAAAGTTGGTCCTATCAAAAACTTGTAAATACAAAAGTTTTAGATAATTTTAAGAACATTTACAAAAAATTTAGTTGGACTTGATATCTTGAAAACTGACGAAGTTATGAATTTTTTTCTATCAAAACCCCTGTTTTTTTCGCCCCTTGAGCCCACTTCTAAATTTATCAAACATGTGTGATGCATAAACTTTTGGCCCATTTTTAAGAAGTAATATAAACTTTAAACCGATTCGATATCTACTTTAATTAAGAAGGTATGGCGTTTTTTCGGTTTTCACAAAAACGCCCCCTATTCCGACCCCCTTGGTCCGATTTTGCTCATTAACGAACTTAGCCGAGATTTTATCCCCTTTGATTTTATGTACCAGTTTGGTGAACATTGGTGAAGAATTATAGAAGTTATCGTGTCCATAAAAAAGTGAGATATATATATAGATAGATAGATTAGATAGATAGATAGATATATATATAAACTGGTGCGATTGCAAAAGGTAGTATTTCATACGAAATCTACCTAAAATTGAATGAATGCCATTAAATATTCCAAGCTAAGCTCATCATCTTTGTATATTCATGCTTAATTCAGATTTAATAACCTTCCTGTTAATAAAAGTTATTTTATAAAGATATTAAGAAAGAGTGACTTAAGAAAGACTTTATAAGTAATTATTATTATTTTAAACTTAACAAATAATTCCTGAAATCGCAACGGATACGAAAGGTAAAAATAAAACGACGGGAATCTTAAATTTAAGTCCTAAAATATTCAACTTATTATCAAGAAACTTTGCGAAACATTAAGTTTTTCATATGAAAATAAATTTTCATCAAGAGTAAAAAACCACATTTTTTTTAGTTTTAAATATCAATTTATCTTAATACGCCGAAAGACATTTTGATCCCGTATGAGCTTTAAAAGTTCACAGAAAAAGATAAAAATTAAAAAAGAAGATAAGGATCTTATTATAATGAAAAGGAATTTTAGAGAAAACTTTTGACAGCTAATTTTATCTTCCAATCTTCAAAATCATTTTCCTTTAAAATACATTCAGAAAGTAATGTCAATCATCAAATAAATAAATAAATAAATAAATAAATAAATAAAATAAATTAATTAATAAATAAATAAATAAAATAAAATAAATAAGGGATTCAAACTAGAGTCTTGCACGGATCGGGTTATGACAGACTCGGATTCGAACCCAAAATTTTTGCTTGAAGTAAACCCAAATTCCAACCCGAATTCGGCAAAAACAAACATATCGTCAACCCGATCTGAACCCTACACATGTCGACCCGAATCAAAATGTTCAAACATTAACCCGACCTGAACGCGATGTGAAAGGAAATTAATCCATTTTTAATACAATTATGGTAAAGTAGCCGAAAATTATACCTCTAATTTAATACTATCCTTTTTGTATAAAATGAACAAATATACACTCATTATCAGATAAGTTTTAAAAAAAATGAAAGCTCGATTAATCTGATATTTTGATATAACCGAACTCAAATTATTCGAAATTTTACAGTGCTATCTACTTTTGCCTTTCAGAATTTTCATCTTAAAATCTCTTCTAAATTACTTTTGAGAAAATTGCATAGTCGAACGAAAGTGCATATTACAATAAAATCATGTGTTACAGCTTCGAGCATCGAGAGAAAACTGCAAATTTTACAGGACATTGAATTCAAACAAATATGAAGAATTGAACAGGGCATATCTCGCCAAAATAACACAATTGGCAACCCTAACTCAGACGTATAAATATTTTTATTCATACAAATAAATGGGGAAATATGCATAACTAAAATACACATGTCGAACGTACACGGTTAAATATTTTATATTTAAACTTTCCTAGCGTTTGAAACTCAAATTTCATCCAATTTTAGATGCAGAAAAAGGAAAATCTTTTGCAAACTTCCATCAGGCGTAATGCTTAAACTGATCTAATCGATAATAAAATGGGTTGGAGAAAGTAAATTCTCTAACCTGATTGCATTGCAGCGTACGCAAGGCTGGCGATTATCCAAAACCTAAGGGTCAGAAAGATATTAGTAAGTCGATGGGAAAATTGGGATATAAACCAGAATTGAAGAAGTTTCTGAAATAAAAAAGATATTCCTTATTTTTATTCTATATTAGTGAGCAAGAATGATAATTTGGCAAACATGAGTCAAACAATGATCTTTAAAAGATTGTACAAATCTCTAATATTAAGTTTGTTTTGAAATTCAAACTCATTAGAGACTTCTACACACGAGTTAGGACCTGAGCGAAATTCGATAAATTCATTTGAAGTCAACAAATCAAAACAATTTTTGTCAATTCATAAACAGACTCGAACAAAAAACTTGATTTATTGAAATGAAACTTTTTCCCCCCACGTCGAATATCAGTGTATATTGGAGAACTTTTTTAATACATTTTTAACAATTTTCTACGAATTTACTTTTTTCGTTTTATTCTTCCTAATTTACTAAACTGGGATTCGACGTGTTTCCAAAACTATCTTTTACTTTGCATTTTTATAATAAAAAATACATTAAATATGTATTCTTGCCGTACTTCCTTCTGAAGTATTTTTTATGCAGTATTGTTGGAACCTTTAAATTTTCGACATTCAGTAGATTTACTTTGGCATACTACAGTACCACAGAATCTTGACTCTTCATTTATTTTGGCTCGTCCCTTTCCTCTTTATACCATTCCATTGTTTTCAGTGACATTGTTTTTCATAATTCCGCGGTTAATGTTCAGATTTGCAATAAACATCTACCACGGCCGACTTCAGCACCGGCCGAGCAAACTCTTGCTTGTTTTTTTCTTACTAGGATGGTTTTTCGGCCTTTGGTTCAGCAAAGATCTCGTGATCGGATGCCAAACTCTGTCCTCTAACCTTTTTTCTAATAAACAAGAGCTACCTCGCTCATACATACATTCATCAGTCATGCGTATATTTATTGGTATACAGGAGCACCTCCAATGAGGCTACTTCAGTCAAACGAAAAGACCCATTTGCTAATGCTAATCCTACGGAAGAAATTTATAAAGATATCACGGTTGCATTTCAATATTTTTAAATGATTTTTTTTTTCATCAGTTAACTGAAATCGATCTGTATAAAAGCTGCTTTTTACTTTTTTTTTTTTTTTTTTTACAGATTTTATTTTTTATAGGTACTCTTTCATTTTCGGAAACAGTTTCGAAAGAGGAAAGATCCTCATAAAAAATCTGCAATGAAAATAATCGAAAAAGTAAAAAAACTTCGTTTTTAGAGATCGACCTTAGCTATCTCTTCCCTCGCTCCCCCCCCCCCCAAAAAAAAAAGCATTCAAAAGTATTGAAATGCAACCGAGATATCTTTGTAAGTTTCTTCCACAGGATTAGCATCAGCAGATGGGTCTTTTCGCCTGACTGAAGTAGCCTCTTAAATTATTCGGCCTCAAGGGGTCCGTAATGTGTCGTCAGGGATTATCCGAAATTCCTATGTTATGTGTAAAAATTTTCATTCATCTATATTCTGACAATAATCTTGCCAGTATATTTAAAGAAAAAATTAAGAATACTATTAAAATAACAATATAATTAGTTTATATATCTTTAATAATGTATATACATTTAATATGATATTCTAAAGTACATCAGTGATTTCAGTCTTACATTCTGCGTTTCAACGGAGACAGAAATTCGAAAAGGAGCTCTCTATAAGTAAATGATTAAAAACCGTTCGTCTAAAGTTAATTTTTTTTTTTTTTTTTTGTAAATAGATATCTTTACTTATATTTAATTATGAAAAAAAAATATTAAAACAATAACTAGTCAAATAATAAAATAACCAGTAAAATAAAATAAAAATCATTTCAGGCAATTTTTATTTTTAAGAGATTAAGTGAGAGAAATGTGGCAGAAATTTCAATGCAAAACTTTAACAGAAAAAAAAAAAAAAGAAAAAGAAAAAAAAAAGAAATTAAAAATCCCACAAAAATTACATCAGAAGTCGAACAATGGTGTAAACAAAGTATACTACTGTACACTGCATAAATACAAAGTAAATACAAAGAAATAGCTTACAAAGGGCGAAAGAAATATACCAAAGTATTAGGAGAACGAACTCTTTATAAGATAACAGAGATGATTGCTTAGCAAAAATTTTGCCGAAAGGCAGACTATAAAGAGTATGAATACTGCGGGCAGAAAAAAAGGGTAAAAAGGGAATATTATTTCAAGGGTACAAAAAGGGAACGACCACATAAATGGAGATCTTGTAAAGTACAAAAAACAGGGTACTAGTAATACTATTTCAAGGGTACAAAAGGGAAACAACCACACGAGAGGAAAATCTATAAAATAAAAAATAAATAAAAAAAAAATGATCGAAAAGTTCGGCAAATCTCCAACTCTTTTCGTACAACATCCGTGAAACAAAAAAATGAAGAATCGACATGTAACACGAAATCTGTCATAAAGCATATTTTTAACAAATCGAAACTGGTAAGTGATAATATAAATTCGAAATGCATAAGACCAGAAATCATTTTATTTCAGTTAAGTGATAGTGATACGCACTTTGTTCATGGATGAATTTACGTTATTTTTCGCTTTATTTTCTTTTTTCCCGAAAATAAAGGGATAGGGATGTTTTTTATCGAAAATTCTCTAATTTTTCATTACTGGAAGCTCATTTATATATATTTATACATAAATCCTTAAAGAAAGACAAACTTTTTTTTATCCAAATCCACGAAATCTAGAAATACAAAAAGGGAATAAGAACATTACAAAAGAACCAGAGCCGCTGTGATATAAATGAAAAATCCATACGATGATAAATCATTTTATTCGTGATTTATTTATTTTAAGCGTAATTCAAAGTTTATAGGAGCAAAAATAATGACAGAATGCTGTAATATTATAAGAAAAAAAAAAAAAAAAAAAAAAAAAAAAAAAAAAAAAAAGAAACAGTCTTAGAAGTTTTCTGTGCTTTATAGTAAAGAAACAAGAGGCTATGCGCTAGATATAAGCAGGATATACACTATATTGCCATTGATTATGGGACACTTGCGATTTTAGACATTTTACTAAATATCTAGAAAAATACATGAGGAATCATCTAGAAACTCTTAGTGTATAAATATAACAGTATACGTCATACATCTCCGTGAAGGTTTTTTACCGAAACTCCATAGGGGACCGTCAACAAATTAAAAAAGAATGAATATCTTTTGAATAACCCTGTCAAAACTAATGTAGCAAAAGCGCTCAAACTCTAGATTATGATTGAATGCCTTATTGTAATACACTGTGTTCATTTTTATGCAAATAGCATGCATACTCGCAGAGTAATTAAGGTTTTTATAAAAATGGTCCCAAATTTTTCCAAGTTTTTTCCTTATAATTTTCAGAGTTCTTAATATAAAATAATATTTTTTTCAGAAAATATGACAAACAACATTGCACATAGTACCCTATAATCAGAATTAAAAAATAATGAAAATTGTATACAAAATGAGTTGGTTTACTAAATAATTTTTTACTGCGCATGCGTCAACGATATCAAAATTTCATTTGCATATTATGTTAGCTAAATGTATAGAGCAAGTTTTGTGAAAGTCACAAAATCATAACTTGAAAATTCTGAAAATAATCGTCAATTGAATAAGTTGAAAATCCGTTATTCTCAAAATGAAGCAAAAACAAGAGGGGTTGTATCCATATATTCATTGATTAGTGTCAATATAGAATACACAATACGGGATGTTACGACTACTTTTGGATAAAATCCCTCATTTTTTTGCTTCATTTTGGAAACAACGGATTTTGTCCTTTTTCTATAGACGATTACTTTCAGAATTTTCAAGCTATAATTTTGAGACTTTAACAAAAGTTGCTCTATACATTTAGCTAACATAATATGCAAATGAAATTTTGATATCTTTGACGCATGCGCAGTAAAAAATTATTTAGTAAACCTACTCATTTTTCATACAATTTTTATTATTTTTTAATTCTGATTACAGGGTACTGTGTGCAATGTTGTTTGTCATATTTTCTGAAAAAAATATTATTTTATATTAAGAACTCTGAAAATTATAAGGGAAAAACTTAGAAAAATTTGGGGCCATTTTTATAAAAATTTTAATTACTCTGCGAGTATGCATGCTATTTGCATAAAAATGAACACAGTGTATAACAATAAGGCATTCAATCATAATCTAGAGTTTGAGCGCTTTTGCTACATTAGTTTTGACAGGGTTATTCAAAAGATATTCATTCTTTTTTAATTTGTTGACGGTCCCCTATGGCGTTTCGGTAAAAAATCTTCACGGAGATGTATGACGTATACTGTTATATTTATACACTAAGAGTTTCGAGATGATTCCTCATGTATTTTTCTAGATATTTAGTAAAATGTCTAAAATCGCAAGTGTCCCATAATCAATGGCAATATAGTGTATATGCTAGAATATATGCTTTAAGTTTACTTGAGAAATAGGATGCATACGATGTTTCTTAAAAAATACAGGGGTTTACGGCGTAAACCATGGTATACTTCCAACTACTGTCCTGCACAATTTCTTTTTAAATGAATTCACATGATTTTGCCTCTTGATTTTGAGAAATTCTTCATTACTATTTTCACAAAATAACGTTCGCTAAATAGGATTTCTCAAGATGTCACTTTTCGCCTTTTATCCGCAATGCTAAGAAAACAAGTTGCTTCATACTTACCTCTTGAAAGGGAAGAAAGCCATTCCCAAGTTCCCTGTCTTAATCAATCATAGTTTTTTCTCTTTTTTATAGCAACACCTCATAATTCGAACCAGATTTTTTAGAAGAAATAGAAAACGCTCCGTATAAAAATGCCTTTAACAATGAGCATGAAAATTCTAATGGCTTGAAATAAAGGTAAAAATGAGCAGGCGCCAGCCTTCACGTGATGAATAAATGTGAAAAAGTGGTCATTAAAATTTTTTATGTAGTTATCACTGCAAATTGAGAAAGCAATGCCAAGGAAATATACGGAAGCCTCCACCGTCAATAAGATGAATAATTTTTGTTTTCAAACTATATTTCAGAAGTTTCTTTTACAACTCATAAAAATACTGTTGATGATTTCGCTTTATATCTGCTATTATTAATTTTACACCCCTGAATAGCACTTCAGTGAGAGTTATAATAAAACCACTATTACAGCCCTAAAGTTCTTTGTCATCACATAGTGTCTATTTTACAATTTAGAAATATTTCTTAACACAATGGATTAAAACAAGAAAAGAAAATTGTTAGGAAAATAAAATATAATAAATTGTATGATACAGAACGGACGAATTTTCAAATTTTCGCTATGTTTTAAAATACACCAGAAGGAAAAACTATGAAAAATTACTTCATGTTAATTCATGATAGTGAAGTCCAATAATAAGTTGGTATCTCAAGAGGGCTGAATGGGCCGAAATTTCCAGGCCCGAGCCCAACCCGACCTATAGAAAAAAAAATCGGCCCGGCTCGAAAGAAAAAAAATATTAGCCCGGCCCGATATAATTGCTAAAAACAAGGCCTGAGTTCGGCCTGAGCCAAAAAAATAGTTAAAATTTCGGCCCGAACCAACACCGTCTCGAAGAGACGGTGTTAGTTTGGGTTGCTCTTAATAGTACTAAGGAAGTTTTTTATTCTGTGAAGTTTAAATTGCAGAATATGTTAAAATTAGAAGATTTTTTTTTTTCGAAAATTATTCTTATTTTAGATATAAAAAAGAAAATTTCGAATTGGGGATTCCCAGTAAAACGTTTACTAACGATTGAGTCTTAGCACTTCATTCCCGCCATGTTTAATGGGTGGATAGGCCTGTCTCTTCGAGATGGTGTTGGCCCGGCCCGGCCTGAATGTCATTAATGGAAATCGGCCGGTGCTGATCTCTAACTGAAAGTCAAAATTATCATGTGGTCCACCATATCTTCGCTACAAAGAAATATGCTAATTTGATAAAATGTCATGTGTTAGAAATTTCTTCAAAAAGGCGTATGATGTATTAGTAGAAATCGCGGCGTTTAATTGAGAGAGTATAAACAGGACAGTAAGCTTATGACGCTGTAAATTTTGCATTTCAGTTAGGAGTGAATACAGATCTAAAGAATATGCTCAGTGTATTTCTAAAAAGTTGTAAAACATTACAAACATTTCCTTACCCCACTTTATAACACATTTCCTATATGCTTAAATTCATTCATTTATCTTATTTATCTTATTTATTTATTTACTTTTTTTGTTGAAATAGAATATTCTACATTTTAAAGACTGAAGAAAGATCTTTTGAAATTTCCATGCCTTTCGCTACAAATTCATTAAATTTATATGGATTTTTATACCTGCTGATTTAATTTTCCCCACCAATGTACATTTATTTATGTAGTTCACAAAATACAAAAATAATTAACAACATAATAAGATAAATATAAGAAACAATCAGTAAATAATGGTTATAAAAAGGTTAATGTAAATATAAACCTTCGAGAGAAAAAGAAGTATTTCCCTTTAAAAAATAAGTTTTCCGACCAAAGCTTATTTACGACTGAAAAGAGTTCAATTTTGAGAGAGAATTTCATTTCCGTTGTCAAATCGTAAAGAAACCAAAATAAAGCTTCAAACATAAATGACTGCGTAGTTGAAAACCCTTAGTTTATAAAGAGTACAACAATTTTTTTCACAAAATAGAAAATGAAAGGTCGTTTCACAAACAAAGAAAGGCGATCTTGGAAAACAATAATTTTTAAATGAATGAAATTAAAGATACATTATAGCAGTAAAAATAATAAGAATCTCTTAAAGAACATATAATTAAATTTTCTATGGCTTCGGAAACAGGTAGTTAATCAGTTTTTCTGTATATTTAAATTAAGGAAATTAAAGATACATTATAGCAGTAAAAATAATGATAATCTCTTAAAGAACATATAATTAAAATTCGTATGTCTTTGGAAACAGATCAGTCTTTCGTATAGAAAACACGTAACTAACATTAATCATTTATTGATATTTGAGGACTGAATTGATTTTAAAAAGGTTTCTTCAAAATAATAACACAAAAAAGTCCTTCTGCCCACTGCCAGGAGGAAAAAGTAGCTTTCATACTACATGTCTTTTAGAATCCAGCTTATTTTACTTAAACGCACAAAGCTAAAATTAGTGGAACTGGATTATAGAATATTCAATACCAGTCTTTGGAAATAAAGATTATGAATGAGAATTTCGAATATAAATCAGATATATCAAAATTGACTTCATTTAGAGCAATTTAAGTTTGGCCACAAAATCCTTTGCAGTGCCCGCATTTTAAAACAACATGGTGAGTGTAGCTGATCAATCATTTAGGTCGAGACTTCAGTAAGTTTTGTACACAAGCTAATCACATAATATATACGAGAGCTACCGTAAAAAAGAAAAAAAAATCTGATTACTTTAAAATGACAGACAACCTAGAATCTCAAATTGCTATATCTCAGTTATTATTAAAGAGGGAAAAAAAAGCTCCGGTAACTTTGAATCAATATCAAACACTTAAATGATTTCTAAATTTCTAGTTTTTCTTTTAAATGGCCGTTATTTTGAAACATGATGGACGATGAAGCTGGCCAACGAACTCGGTCGAAACATTGGTATGTAACTATGCACACATTCAGTCATATAAAAAAGAACGCGGTCATTGGTTTAACGTTAGTTTTCATGTGTTTCTGCGCTATCAGCGTAGGCTGTAACATCTACAGAAAGAATTCCCGTGCCCCCCTCCCCTTTTTTTGTTTTTTTCAACTTTTCACTTTGTTTATTTTCTCTATGCTACATTAACTTCTTCATCCTTTCATTCACTTAAATTTTTACCGGTTCCTTACCACAACGAATAAAATTTTCATTTTAAGAAAATTAAAAAAAAATTTGATATCGAAGATAAATTACAAATAATCGTTAAAAAATAAATAAAATAATAAAAAACAAACTACATAGAGCTTTATTTCATACATAAACAATCCTTTAAAAGAACAAAAATATTTTATTTACCGCAATGAAAAGCCTAATTAATGTATAATGAATACACCTGTTCTACGTATATAATACGCTTTGTTGCGAACATTTGGAAACCTTTCTATAAACATTAAGAAATAATACAACTTAATCTTTAATGACAATAAAATAAAACAAACTTCCAACCAATTACAACAATTTAATATAATTTGAAAATATCATACAAACAGGTTTTCATTTAAAAAGGTACTTATTGATGTATTTATTCGCAACATGCTTCCACTTTCGCATCAAATTAACTTCGAAAGAATACGAAATATTGAAATTAAAATCTAAAGTAACGTAAGAGAATCATTTGAAAAGCCGAAATTAAAATAATTTCCCAATAAAACAAATTTCATTCAACAGCAATTTTAATTACAATTTGAAGAGTAACCATGTCAGTTGCGTTTATATTTAAAAGATTAATTTTATGCACAGCTGTCCAAAAATAATACAGTCTTTTAATAATGGGAGCAATAAAGACTCCAAACACAGTTTTCATTAAGAGATAGAATTACGTTCCCTTAAGTGCTTTAATCATTTTTTTTTTTTTTTTTTTTTTTTTTTTCCCCCAAATTGCTTTCATTCGTGCAAAGATTGGCATGAGACATGTTTGCTCTGCTACGAAAATTTAACAATTCCTTTTTAAGTAAAATTAAACACTTATTCAAATCTGTGCAATTTTAACTTCCATTTATATAGTTTACATAGGATTTACAAGGTGTTAAAAAAAGAAAAGAAAAAAGAAAGGAAAAAAGAAGAAAAAAGAAAAAAAAGAATGAAATGTGCATTAATGTTTTACTTGTTAGAGATACGCAGACAATAATATTTTTAAAATTATAAATTTTCGGAGCTTACGGTGTAAAATCTGTCTGTTTTCATTTCAGAAAGCTCAGAAATTTCATAAAATTTAACCCTTTAACGCACGAATTTTTCTATTTTTATGAAATTTTTTTTAAAGTCTATTTATCGGTCTAATAATGGGGAAAATAGTAAAAGATATATATTTCAAAATTTCAGCTAAAATTTGATATTTTATTGCGTGTACCATATGTACACATTATGAATTTTAAAATATTGTATTGCTATATTTTGCAACTAAATTAGCTTATTTTAAATAATTTCATCTACTTAATACTTAACAATTTTTATTATAAATATTTCGGTAAAAATAATGTAAGTAATGTAATGTAAGTAAATCTTACCTTAAAAGCTTGATCGATTTTTATTTATTTATTTATTTTAAGTTTCCGTAGAATAAATTAAATTTTTTTTTTTATCTAATGCAACCATCTGACATGGAGAAATCAAGTGTTTTCCCATTCCTTAGATTGTCCTTGATTAGAGTATCCACAACTTTTTTAGGTCCAGTTTCCCTATTCTGGATCAGTCACAGTGATTATATTATTCAAATTCGTGGCACATAAAGAAAATGATAATATTTTTAGGTATGTGTCAGATATGGCAAGTGGTGCAGTGAAGGTTTAAAATTTCGCCATTAGGTATGTTTTGGTTAAACAAAAAATGAATTTTTTACTATTTTACATGGCAGATCACGGACAAAAGTAGAACTTATTAGACTCAAGGGTACTATAAAAATTTACAAAGCGTAACTTTTGAGAATTAAAGACAGGATTGTATTTCATTGACATAATTTTAATTGTCCTTATTTTGAACATTTCCGGAAATTGCACTGCCTACGTATCACCAACAGGTAAAAGATTTGAGCGCGTTTCAACCTTTTTGGGACACACTGAATAGTGGTGGACAAATTAGGGAACATTTTTTCAGATTAAATTTAAAATAATATCTTTCCTATAAAGGTGGGCTGGAATAAAAAAAAAAATACTTTTTAATTTTGTTGAAAAAAATTTATACATATATTCCCTTTTAAATGACAATTCCTTAAATTAATAATAATAATAAAATAAAATAAAAATTATTATTAACTTTTGTCATAATATAAAAATTGATAGATTAATCTTCTGAAAGAAAAAAGCCCTTTGCATTTCTTGGCTCAGAAAAAAAATATATCAATTTATCATCCGAATTTACAAAAATATTTATTAAAAAAATTAAAAATTTTTAAAGAAATGAAGTCATTTTTAAGAATACGCTTCTACTACAAAAATCACGTTAAAAATTTTTAAAGAAAAAGTCTGAAGCCAGTTTAATAAATTATATAACTACAGATAATTATAAGAAGTCTCATAACATTATTTTTCCGAGAAATTTAGATATATCAATTTAAATATGACCAATTTTGGAAAAATATATTCTGAGAGGAATGGATTTAAAAAATTTAAGTACTTTATGTAACCACAGATAGCAAATTTAACCGATATGAAATACGACACAGATCTTTATACCAACTAGTTGTTTGTTAGTGTCAATCCCAAATCTTTCTTCTATCTTATACATTTTTATATTTCAAACAGTAGTTACAGTTATTAATACATCAATATTATTAGATCAATACTAAAACAACTTTGATTTTCATCTTAACTTTCTGTTTCAAACAATTAATCGGAATAAAAATGAGTTAATCTCAATCATGGCATTTATTAAACACAATAGTTTTCGGTTATTCTGGTGTACGTTATCTGTTTGCGAATAGCCGGCTTACTAGGATGCAAAGTTCCCATCACTGAACAATAGAACGACAAAAAATCGAAAAAATTATACCAAAACCGCTATTACAGTGCTTACCCTGCAGAATATTTCCAAATTCAAGGAGGACCTGTTTTCCTCAGCCAAAAAAGTACACAAAAAAATTAGTTCAATTCTATGAATAAATTGCTACATTTTTAGGTGATACAATAACAGAATTCAGCAGAAGATTTGACATTTTGTATTTTCAATGATAAAAAAAAAAATGCCCCCTTCCATCCCCAGCAGTCACAGAAATCTCTCCCGGAAAAAAAAATGTCAGGATTCAACACTCTACAATAATCAAAATTTCATAAAAATCGCTATAACAGTACCCCTTCCGGTGAAAAAGAGGAAAGTAAAAAAATTTACCATGCACTTTTTGCTTTAGTCATTCTAGTTAGATTTTATACGTGGCAAAGAACACTGTTTTCATCGAAAAACTGAACTTTGATTTTGGTTTTGTTTATGACGGACATTACATACACACATGGCCTGACTAAGGCAGGGGCATGAAGGGCAATTGCCCTGGGCCCCCGGCTTAAGCCCCCCCCCCCCCCCAAGGACAGATAAGTTTTTCGTTAAAAGAGTGTCAAATGTTAAAAAATGTCAAAAGTGACCAAAATTCTTTTCTTTTTCTTTTTTCTTTTTTCTTTTTTCTTTTCAAATTTTAAGGGTTTTTCTTCTGCTACCCCCGTTCTTTCCATTCCCAATACCTTCTTAAGGCCTCACATTTATCCTCATATTTCTGTAATCGAAAAAAAAAATTGTATTCTGTTATTATGTATATAGATTGATTAGTACTTGGTACGAAATTTATGTACACATACAATAGTTATGAATTACAGTTTTAATCACTTCAGTATAATTTACGAAAAATTTTAACATAGAAGGGGCCCCCCTATAATGTTTGCCCCAGGGCCCCCACTGTCTAAGTCGGGCCCTGCATACACAACATTATTACATACACAAGGGCTATAGGCTCAAGGTGCGTGTGTGTGGGGGGGGGGGGGGGGCGAGGGTTAGTCAATGGCTAAGAGATCCTAACTCGTATTTACATAAGATTCAAAGAAAACCACGGAAAGCTCTAATAATTGGGTCAACGTGCGCAATTAGGTACGAACCCAGTATCGCTCGTCCACCAGGCTCGGGAGCAGAAACTCTCAGCCTTTAGTGGGGCAAACCTTGGCTTTGAAATCACCGCCTTGATTTGAAAAATGAATAACTAGAAAATAATAAAATAACGAAAACTAGTTTTCTATTTTGCCTGCATAAACCGTTAAAATTTCTTTTCTACCACACACTTAAAAGACTTTTTATGTCTTCGAAGATAAACACGAAAATTTTAAGCGTACAACACTTTATTCAAATATTTAAAAGCCACTTGTAAAGAAAACTTAAAAAACAACTGCGAAAAACCGTATACAGGAATATAAAGAGTAAAGTAAGATTCTCAGAGTTCTAATCATATTCACCATCATTTCATTAAAAAATGCTATTCAGTTTTCGAAAATTTCGGAATAAAACGCAAGAGGAACGAAAAGGCATACTTCAAAAATTCAATTTCTTCCTCAACAGCTTCATCAGAATTTCTAATAAATTCAAACATTGTAGTGGCTCTATCTTTTTGAAACAGACTTGAATATTGTTTTTAAATCTGCATTTTCCTGAATCGAGATTGACGTAAAGAATAAATATTTGACACTTTTCATAATAAAAGAGTCAAAAGATATCTCCTCAACAGGGAAAGAAAAAAAAAAAAAGGGAGAAAAAGAAAAATCTTTTGTTGTTATACAGAAGCTTGTGCGGCAACAGTTAAAGCGGATGAGCTTAGATAAAAATGTGAACTAGATTAAAGACTAGATATTTAAAAGGATGCCTGGCGTTTGATTCAATTTTTTTAACGGTTATATTTATGCAAGATATATTTGTAACTGAATAACAGCATAAAATTATGAAAATAAATAAATTTTCACGCATATTAACATTTTAAAGGGTCGGAAATTTTTAAAGTAATATATTATGTTTATGCAAAACATTTTGTTTGCAATTCCACTTAACACAATTTAACTTTTTTTTAACATTCTAGTCTATTTTGAGATGTTTTTCAACGCAATGAATTTACAGCTAAACTGCATGCATGGAGAATTATAGAAATTAAACATTTTTAAATAAAGAGGGTGTAGAACAACGTTATTATAATAATCATTTTAAACCATGATCTGTCACTTATTTTTTAATTTTTTGTCCCAGTCTTTTGATAAAAGATCAAAATAACATTATCTGTTTTTAAAATAGTTTTTCTAACAAGCTTTATAATGTTTAATTTATTTGTTGATGTTCTTTATTAATAGTTTTCATTTCATTATTTAAAAAAAGAAATGCGAAACAACAATTTTATTACTTGTAGATTCTTGAAATTGTGATTTTAGGTACTTTTTTTTACAGGATTTACTTTAGTAAACAATTCTTTATCAATCGTAACGGATTAAATATACCTTTCATCTTTTGTGAAAACACCTTACGATTTTTCTTAACATAGGCTCTTCGCTACCTGGTTCCACATATGTATGCCTCTATTCTTTTCATAATAAAAAACTAAATTCTTTTTTTTTTGGGGGGGGGGGCGGGAGGGGGTTTATTTGACGAAACCTTATTCGTTTCTGTTTTTTGTCTTTCACTGAGCCCGTACACGAAAATTGTATAAATCACAGACTTCAAATTTTGTGTACTTGCAGTTGAATACTTCGTGTCACACGACAAATAATAAAATTGTGAAAAAGGCTATTATTTTAATAAAATTAATTTTTTCAATGTCATCCGTTCATTTTTGCGATTTAAATTTTAAAAGAGAACCTTAATTTTGCTGTTTTTCGTGTAGACTTCAAGGCTTGGAGTTAAAGTGTCTCGCTAGTAAACAGAAGGTACTTACAAGGAAAGTCTCCATACTGGGCATACACAGAATTTCATGAAAAAAATACTAATTAAAGTACTTATGTATGTAATAAAGGATCAGTCAAAATTATCTGCGGAATCACATTAGATATTGTGTAAAAAAATAAAAAATTTTCGAATATTTGGCGTGAAAAGACTAAAGAATCACTCGATTTGGCGAGCAGCCCTTTTCCTCGCCAAAAACAAACGATTTTAATGAAACTCAAAACTGGTTGATATTTAGTTTGCCTGTAAATGGTATTTAATGAATTTAAACATAAACAATGAGAGACTTTAATATATTATATACATCTATATATATATATATATTGTATTACATATACATATATTACTCGTTGAGGTAGTTATTTAATTAATCGCTGGAAAAAATGTTTCATAGCTAAAAAAAAAAAAAAAATCATATTGAGAAAAATTATCTTCATACATTTAAGCGAATTAAAAAAAAAACGTCTTATGTTTCCATGGCAACAAAATCTAATCGACAATTCTCAATTGGACTTTGAGCTTGAAACAAATTTAATTAAATTTAAATTATGAATTTCGTTTTAAATCTCAAATTTTGATGATTAAATTTGAATATAAATACACATAAATTTCGATTTAACAAAATTATACTTAAAACAAACTAAAACTTACAAAACTAAAGTTATTTAAATTAAACTTCTCAAAACAAGTTCAACATGAAACTTTTTTTTTTTTTTTGAAGTGTATTTGACATAAAGTTTTTTTTTTTTTTTTTTTTTTTTTTTTTTTTTTTTTTTTTTTTTTAAAATTACAGTCCATTGCCAACCGGCAATAAATCGCCAAATAACGAAATTTTCATAATTTTTTTTTTACGGTTACTGAATGGAGGTTCCGCCGAAATTTTTTTTATAAACGTATATATCCACACGAGAAGAACATTCTGTAATATTTTCAGATTTTTCGGGGTGTGCCCGTATGGAGACCTTCCTTGTTAGTTCGAATCCCGATGCTGGAACTTGAAATTTTCATTTTAAAATGGATTTAATAAGAAGAAATTTCGTATTTTTTGCCAATTTAAAGTTTTATATTATTAGAATTTCGTTCATCTGACATTCATAATATTTATCGCATTCAATTTTCTTTCTATTTTAAAAACTTTTGCAATTTTTTAATGATAGAGAATTTTAAATTTAATTTTAAACATTTTTTTTTCGCTTTAAGAAACTAAAAATTTTATTTATATCTCTTCTAATGTTTTTCTTTTTATTTCGGACTTTCAAAATTTTAGAACTTCGGATTTTATTTAAATAATTTGATTTGAACATTTTTGATTTGATTAAAATAAAATATTTCCTTTTATAATTATTTTTATATTAAATTTATTAGTGCTATAATCTATATCAGTATTTAATAATTTTAAATTAATAATTTGGATTTATTAATTAAAGGATAAGTTGTTTTGAAAAGGATTAAACGAAACCCTCTGCGTGATCTTCGATCACACTTACTCACTTTTTTACAATTTGACCACATTTCTTAATAGCTAAATGTTTTTTGCTTCAAAAGTAAACCAATAAATGGCATTCTCTAAATTGTGTGAATTGAGGTTAGTGATAAGTAAATTGCTATATTAAAAGGGTTTATTATTTTAGATCCATGTTTGTGAATCTAAATTACTAATCTCCTAAAGGATCAACTTCAGAAAAATTCTTGTTCTGTCATTTATGATGTCATTTTGCTTGGGAAAAATCAACGAATCGGTTTCTCCAGCACTACTTTAGCTTCTGGCCTAAAGGGGTTAAATGTTGTTGTTTTTATGACGGTCGATTACTTGCACGAGTCATATAGACTCGGGGGGGGGGGGGGGTTTACCCTCCGTGGAGGTCTTTCTGAGGATACCGAACCAATATTTAAAATAATGATATCCAAGCTTAGAAGAAAACCACGGAAAACTCAGAAGGATTAGGCCGACGGGTGCGATTGGGTTCGTACTCAATACCTCTCGCTTACCAGTTTCGAAAACAGAGCCTCTCGGCTACTGGTGGAGCAAAGAGGTTAAATGACAGAACACGATTTGGAGTATTACACTAAATGCCTTCCAATAAATACATTATCTGACTTAAACGTATATTAATCTTTTAGTTTCACATCTATTACTCATCTAGTTTTACACATATTGTTCTTTTATTTGCACACATGTTTCTCATCTAGTTTTACACATATATTATTCTTTTAGTTTTACACCATATATGTACTAATCTTCTAGTTATATATCAGCAACATTTAAGACTCTAATTACAGTGTAAGATTTTAAAAAGTGAAATGGTTGAGAGAAAGACATGTAAAATATGCATAAACTGCAACAAGACCAAACTTTACACACTTGAAAGATAAGCTTGCACTATAAACTTAGTCTAATTATGTAACAATAAAATAAAATTTGGAACTTTTAATAACAAGAAATGTTGTAAAAAAACTAAAAAATATGTAAAATTGACTACCATATATCAACCCTTATGGCAATAATGAGACTTTTTATTTAATTTTGCTTTATCAATTCCTTTCCTTGTTATGTGCTTGTAATAATCAAAGAAACGTGTCAATACATTTATTAATATTTTATTTATATTTCAGCATGTCGAAATAAAACAAAAATAAAGCGTTTGCATAAATCAATTTGTACTGTTAATGATTCTTTTATTTAAAACATATATATATATATTTTTCTTTAAATTTAAAATAGGCGCTACTTCCCCGAACCAATAAGTTGTGATAAAATATCAAAAACACTGAAAAGCTTTTAAATCTATTTAATTCTGCTGTAAAGTATGATTTTTCAAACGTCTTCAAAGTTTTTTCCTTAGCCTAATAGTCATATTAATAGAGTACTTAAAATAATAATGTTCATTAAATTTTAGTTAATCCCATTTTCTTTAAATTTTAGAAAACCTTAATACTTGTGATTTAGATATTTTTAACTTTTTAAAGATAAAAATATCCCCCTCTTTGGGATTTAAAAAAACTAGTTTTTTTTTACTGTTATTTGACATTCGCTACTGCTGGCGCAGTTCAGCAAAAACACTTCTGAGGAACAATAAACACTATCTACTACAAATATGAACATATTTTAACCCTTTATGTCACCACGTTGCATATCTACAGCATATCAAAGTCAATGTTACAATGTGCTTTAAAAGATGATTTCATTTATTGCTGCACTGTAAAAATTTCTCAAATTGACAGAAAAAAAAAAAACGTCAATTCTGACGCTTGTAAAAAACAGTCTGATTAACAGAAAATATCAGCAATTTTTTAACAGAAAAATTTTTCCTGTAAAAATTAAAAAATCCATATTTTTTAGAGAAAAACTTTGTTTAAAACAGTTTTTTTCTGAAAAAATTATAAGGATTTTACTTTTACAATGTGCCACCTTCCAACACAACAATTCTCATAAATTGTTCAGAGAATACTCAATACACAACCATGCGGTGTAAATATGTTTTATTTGTCATTTGAGCAGTTTCCCGTTGTTATTACTTACTTAAAAAACTTCGTAAATTTTTTGAAATTAAAGAAGCTGAAGACGCCCAAAATTAGATTTTTTACAAACGTAAGTTCGTGTACTTAAATGATACTATTAATTGATACTATTAAATGATACTATTATTAAGTTCGTATACTTACTGTAATTGAAAATCGACAATATTCATGAGAAATGTGTCATTTTCTGTTCGTTATGGAAAATTCAAGTTTTTGCCAATATTTTTATTGTCTATATATTAGAATTCTTTTTACAAGCTTAAAATGACGTTTTCTAACATGCATATACATAATTTTAAAAATCAGAGTTGTTGACCCACAAAGGTTTAATTTAAGTTATTATTTTTTAACCAGTCACTCTTTTTTAATTGAAACAAGAATAATTTTTAAAGTTCACTTTTAAAGAGCGATTACTTTCAAACTTGTTAAAGCACTATTTCATCTCGCGAAATTACCATTCAGAAAGTATATTGCCCCCTATTAAGTTAGACATTCACAAACTATGGTCAGCTGAATAGCCTACCTTAAAAGCAGAAGCCATAATCTAAGAGACAATTTTGTTAAAACACTTTGTGATTCACACTCACTCATTACCTTCTCGGATTCATTGGAGAAAAGCTATAAGGTGGTCGATGACACGATTCCAAGCAAGGTTGAATGCGTTTGCATCTGGAAATGACCTCATGAGTTTAGAAAATCGAAAGAAAATTTCTCAGGAGAAAAAGCGATAAATCCTGAAAATGTCCTCTATGTTAAATAATCGGCGCGGGTATCATTTATATTACCAAATTAGGTTTTTTATAGTTACCATTAACCATTAAATGTTAAGAATCTTCGAAGAATGAAATTAGAGGAATGAATTAATATTGGGCGTTCTACAGTCGGCAAAAAGAAATGTATTAAAAAAAACCCATATTAGCTCGGTCGCAAATTATCGTATAAAAATGCGGCTGGTACCAATCGATTAGTAAAAATGCATACTAATTAATGCAACTTAAACGCTACTTAAGGGGTCATATACGCATAGAAGTAATACCAAATTCAGAAATTCTCGATGCTGACATCTGATGTTGGCACAATATTGGCATTTACCAGTAAGGCTTGTTTTGTAGTTAAGACGCTGGCTACTATATAAGAGGTGTTGGGTTCGAATCTCAATACAGGCATAGATGTTTGTAGCGGGTGGGACTTCACTTTAAACACAGGTTCCGTGTCTATCCTCTTCGTTCCTTCTCTAGTCTGTCTTTACCTTACGATGCCACTTTCTCTAAACTTATATGACTCAATTTCTGGTAGAAGTAGTTATTTATAAAAGAAAACTATGAATGAACAACATTACTTTTTCAAATAGAGCTTAATATTAACTTTGCAAAGCACTAAATTAAAAATGACGAATGATGAAAAAATAAAAATTTAAATGAATTTTTCAGAACTAATAAGTGATACAAACTGTGGCTGGGACAGACTACGCATATGATGTCTTGCTCTACGTCTGCGAACACATTATTTATAGGATTTTTTTTAATTACTTAAGTATTTACAGATATTGGGAGGTTATACCACATCATATTTCCATTATAACATATTTTCAGTTAAATTAATATTTAATAAATAATTTGTGACATCATTTTGTATATATTTAGAAGAATGCTTCAGTTACTGAGGCGAAATTACCTGCTTCGACATTTTTCGTAAGAAAGTCTAAATCATATTTAACTGGTATTAGGAAAAAGTTACACGGAAATTCGAACGGATGAATGAGTTTGGTCCTTTACCTCCGGTTTACTCGTTTATAGTCAGTGACGAACTGCAACAATGCTGCATTTAACAATGGACCAACAATACGGCACTTGCACATTAGTGTGGAACTAAAAAACGAAGTTTAGAACTTCACATTCTAATCTTCTTTTAATTTTAAAATATTTTCCGGTTATTCAAAGCATGTGAATTTCTTTAAAAAAAAGAACAAAATTCAATAATTGTATTAAAAATAGTTAAAGCTTATTAATAAGTTTATATTTCGCAAAAATAAAATAATGAAGAGTTAATGTCATGTAATACAGAGAATAATATATACAGTTTGAATGTCATGGAAAAGAGGGCCTCACTTTATTTGACTTTGGTAGAAGCCAGAATAGTAGGCTTTGGATTTCATTTTCTCTGTTTTATTCGACTGCTAGTTATAAAAAAGTTAGACCAAGTTAGTGAGGAGTGGTGTTTCTGTGTTAGCAGTTTCGTCGATTATTTTTTAATTAAACGGTCACATTTTAGTATCAAATGTGAAAATGTCTGCTTACGTGCCTAAAACTAGAAATTTATTAAAGAATCTTGTGTTTCGAGAAGCAAAACAATTAACATTACATTGCCGTCTTCTGGCAACATATGAAGATGTTATGAAACGCTACTTATGGTTTCAATTTAACTTTAAACCTGGCAGTCGGAATCTAGAACACAGTGTTTCATTGGATAATCAGTTTCCATATTCTATAGAAGTGTTTTATAATACCTGCTTGTAATAAGAATGCGTAAGAATTCCAAGGCAATGCCCTTCCTTTATAAATAGAATATATAACTAAAGCTTCGTTAAAGGGTGAAATGCAAGACTGAAAGAGACAACACGCTCTCATAACATTTCGCTATAAATAGATGCAGTTAACTAATTTAATAAGATGATAGGGTTCAAATAAAACAAATAGTGAACCGTCAAAAATCTTAAATCTTTTCCTAGTGCATCGACTTTGCGGAGAAGATTAAGATTACTCTCATAAATTTGTAACAGCTGCGAAGAAAATCCGTTGCAGTAGTAGTGGCTGAACTTTCTACCTCTCTTTTGAGAAGGTGCCAGTTTCATTCACATGTTTTAGCTGTGTATCATTCGCGTTAAAAAGAAACAAAAAATCTGCAAAAGAAAAATTATTATTCTTTAATGGTAACGAAGGTTAAATTAGAAATGAAAGACATGCAAGGGGAGCGCAAAATCATTCAAATAACATAAATTCAGTAGAATCTCTGAAGGTAAAATTATGCTCTTGAGAGATGGACTCAATTTTGGTGCAATTCTAGAACAACTTCATTAAATCTGGGAAAATACAAAATCACCAATATTTGGAATGTAAATATGAAAACATAGATAAGTAAAAGCAACTGCAAACGAAATTTCTCGAAACTTCCAAAAATGCTTGAAAAAGAAACTTTTCAGAACACTTTACATGTAACTCTCTTTATTATCTACATAATACAAGTGATCTAAAGCTAAAAGAAGGAATGTATAAATGTTCTTTTATATTGAGTGAATTAAATACAAAATTAATTCCGTGAAAATTTACTAAAAGGTGTTTGAAATGCGATTGTTTACAGCTTATCGTGCACACTAATAACACTTTCATGCTTCATAAATGTCATTTAAAGAAGATCTTCAGCTGTTAAATTTAAAGAAATTAAATCCTATAACGTGGCCAAAATTCGTGGAATATTTTAGGTCACATTATTAGTTTATGAGTTAAAGTTGAGAGAAAAATTTATATTTAATTTACATTCTTAAAATTGAAGATATTGCTAAAAATCTTATGTTTTTACTCATTTTCATATAACTTTTAATATACTTTCTAGATAAACAATCTAAAACTAATAATCAATAGTGTTATCATACTATTCTATTTTAATAGAAATCATAGATGAAATTTATGTTAGGATTAAAGGATTTAGATACGTGAAAATCAGTGGAAATGCAAAGGATGAGGGTTCCTGGAATTAGTGCATTTATCACAAAATAAATATTGCAATGCTATTAATAAGAGTACGAATATTACCAAACCTGTTACATACAACAATAATTATGACAATAAAGTATACATATCTATAATTTAGAAGCAAGAATAAATATGTGATTTGTAATAGTACAGCAATATCTTGAATTTTGACACTTCAAAAGGAGCAAAAAAAAGTAATATAAACGTTGAAAGTAAAATAAAAACAAAAAAAAAATTCATTTTGCAACTTATATTTTTAACCAAAGGAACTTAAATACAAATAATAGAGGCGAAAAAAAAAAATAGCTAAAAACGCAATGAATTTTTTTTCTTCTTTAAAATGAAGGGTAATCCTTGTTTTTTTTAATACTAATTTTGGGAAAGGTACCCAGAATGTCTCATCACTTAGTTTCAAAACAAATCAAGAAATTCCATTTGTTTGACAATTAAATTTAACGACAATGACATCAAGTTTTACAATTGGTAAATTGGGAATTCAGTCATGAGGACAGATTTTGTTTGTTACTACATCGAAGCTAACACAAGCATGGCAGGAGACCAAAAGTTTCAAAATAATTAATCCTTCGGACTCCGGCGTCTTTTACAAAAATTCTATTCGGTCAGTACCACTTTTTTAAAAGAAGTTTCCTTCAACTACACATTTTCAAAAATACTCTGATTAAGTATGTAAATTTTATTTTTCTTTATTACTGGTGCCAAAAACAAATGTTGCAAGGATAGAGGATGTCGCTGCAGCGGCGATTACGGAATGCAAAGGGTTAAATAAATAAATAAATGTAAATCGAGAGTAACCCCATTTCATTTTTACGCCGGTATAAGTGTCAAAGAAAAAAAAAAGAGATATTTTTTATAAATTTCTGATATAGTGCAATCTGCTGGATTGAAATTGGAGAAGGTATTTCTTCGTCAAAAATGTTTGATGACATAGTCGATGCATTTATCACTGAAATTCTGTAATATTTCTTTGGCAAATTTTCCAATAGAATTGATCGCAGAATTGTTCGAAAATGGTTTAAACATCTAATCCGTCGGCCGATTTTTACGAAAATCTATACAGTTCTTGCGGCAGTAGACTATAACATATTCGCCCAATAGGAACTCAATCGTGTTCGTGCATATAAAAAAAATATGATTACAACATGTTTCTTACATCGTGTTTTTGGGAAGCAAATAAAGACTGGGAGGTGACTTTTTTCGTGGAAAAAAAAAAAAAAAGTCATTACAATGTTTCTAAACGTTGTAAGAGCTATAAAAAGATTTAAAAAATAATACAAATGCACTACGCAGCTTATTTTTAGGGTTTTTTGAATAAAATTTTTTTAACACTGCTAGATCTTCCAAATGATTTTCCAGTAGCTTCAGTTTGTGGGAAAACCTTACGCGATATAGGAAAACACGCCACATTTTTTCACTCAGCGTACCGCAAAACATCAGAACAGCTTATAAATAAAATTAAAACAAATTATTAAACATAACTATAAAATATTATTTAATAAATTATTAAACAGAAATATAAAATATTATTTAACAAATTATTGTACAGAAATATAAAATATTATTTAATAGACTTGTATAATTAACTTGTGCAATTCAAAAGAAAGTACAAGTTGCATAATTCATTATGAAACTTCCGTGGTTATAGATAAAAACATGAGATTATTAAAAGAAAAAAAAATTGAGCATACGTAATAAGAAAATGTATTGAATAACGAAGAACACTTCAATAGTGACGATAATTTGTGTGAAGCCTTTCATAATCAACGTTCATTATCAACGTACTCATTTTTGTAAGGCTTTAATCCAGAGTGTATTACATAAAATGCGAACCACGAAAGAGAATCCACAGGAAGTAGTGTAAACAAAAAACATTCAATAAGTTGTTGCTTAACTCATCTTAGGACTGACTAATGGATCGTATAAGTTACCAACACTGGGAAAACGCGCAATTTCATGCCTGTAATTTCGAAATCACATCTAAAAGAAGAATTTATCCAATAATAAAGATAGAATCCAAATGGCCAAAGTATAGGACGTGTAATTAATTAAGAAAAAATTAAATTTGGCTAATTTTTAGTGAGGTTTTCTTCAATGACATTTTTAAAAATAAGTTATAAATAAATAATTTTAGCAGGTTTGTGTAATTAATAGCAATTTCCCCATTTCGCACTGTTTATGCATATTGCATAGGGCTAATTCCATGCGAAAATGTTTGTCTGTTACACAGATGAAAATCGCTATGCTTGATGACCACCGTTATTTTCGAAAAGTTTGCTTCGCCTGATTCAATTCATGAGATCTTCAATAAAATATATATCTTCGATAAAATAAGTTTTTACTGGTGTTATACAGATAGCCAACAATTTTAGAGCGTAACAGACAAACAAATTCGCATGGAAATAGCCATAGGCGACAAAAATAATGGATTTTAATACCACAATTTAAAAATGTTCGTCGTCTTATTCAATCGTTGAAATCTGGGATTAAATCAGGTGAATTAATATTTTAAACAATAGCAGTATTCAAAACTTCTCAAAACAACTCTCCGCACCTATGTTTCTGGTAATGTGTGAATTACATATATGACACCCACAAATTACTGAAAGTGCCTTATATGAAAATACTACTTTACAGTAATCATTTTTGAAATGAAATATGCAACATATTTTAAACTCAGTGCCGACTTCAGCAATTTAAGGGGGCATGGAACCCTTAAACTTTCGAATAACTATTTTCGGGAACATGTACAAGAAAGACCAATATTTTCTGCCGATTTTAAAAACAAAAAAGCATAAAAGAAAATACAAGTACGCTGCTTTGCCTAAAAGTGTATGAGGTATTTTTCGTTAATCATCGTTAACAGGCCATTATCATATCAACTTAAATAGATTACAGAACGCTTAAGAACTGATTCAGAACCATATTGTTTAATTTCAGGAACGAAGTGATGTGATAGTTTCTAACATGTCTTTATATTTTTAAAAGTAAACACCATCGGCAAATGCATACTCTGAATCCTTAGTTCCACGTCGGTAATTTTCATTGAGTAAAACATTTGTGAGCTTTTGAAAGAAAATGTATGTATTTGTATTATATATTTTACCATCCTACTTTAATAAATTTCTAGCAAATTTCATATTAAATATGTGTAATGGGATATTTACATAAGCATGAACCCAGAAAACATATCTCATAAGGTTCAAATAAATGGGCGGATTTCTTATCGTTTTCATAGAAAATCACCAGTCAACGATAAATCATATATCTATGGAATATTTTAATACAATTTTATGGCTTTAGTAAACTCTTTCAGCAGGTCAAAGAAATTACAAGAGGGTCTCATATTCCTCGTAAAAACTACTAATCACACAAATGACTGATCGGTCATATTTGACATTTTAAAGCTAACATGAGATTTGCCAATAAATTCTATTTATTTTTTATTTTTATTCATTTATTTATTTATTTATTTATTTTATTTATTTATTTTTACATATTTATTTATTTTTCTAAATAAGAATATAATCATAAACGGAAACATACACATATATACATATATGACAGTTACAAAATTATAAATTATGCCGAAAATGGGCTATGTATGGAATGTACTACAGAACAGCTGCTATAACAAATTTTCTTACGAAAAATATCAATTAAAAATAACACCATCCATTAATGATTACGTAAATGCATCATTTAATTATGGAAGTTTATTATATAAAAACTTTCTATACATAAAACCATTGAAACACATGATATTTACCAAATAATATGAAATTTTTATAAACACAACAGAGGCAATACCAGATAAAAAGTGTAGTTCTTTTAATTGAATTGCCATAAAAGAAATTGAGGTACGGCAGTTCTCAAACAAATTGCGTTAATTTTTTTTATTATTATTATTCGTCTATCAAATTAAACTATGTGTTGCTGGATTTAATAAGCCAACATTCACCCCGGTTATAATTACCGTAAGGTAAATTTTCCGAAAAAGCTTTTATTTAAGAAGAAAATGAGAGTCACATACGAATTCTGAAGATACTTAAAGCTTAATATATGACTTCGGGCAGAAAAAATAGCGAAAGGCAACTGAACTATTTCAACGAGTGGCGTGCAAACAGCTAAAAGAAGATCGTATGACAAATATATCACACTACTGGGAGAGAAGCAAAAATAACACTCATTTTCCAGCCGAGAGGATCGGGGAAAAACATCTGATAAATGTGTAAACACTCAAGACCAACATTGGTTCATAGAAAACGACAGGAGAAGACGAGAAAATATAAATATACATTGTGATAATTCTAAAACAGCGTTTTTACCAAAAGATGTGCTCTGAATACTAACCCGTTCGTGTCTGGCGTCCTCAGAAGATTTCTTTTCTCATAGTTATTATTTTGTCTTAACACTAATTTTCGTCATTAAATGCATTTAGTATTGATAGTATCTATACACTGATTACATGACTTTATTTATGTTTCAGCATTTATAAATACAGTAGACACTTCCCTATCAGAGTACCTTATACCCGGAATGATAAAAATTCAAAATTTGTCATTGTGCACTTCTATTTTTTTTTTCCTAAAATTTCACCCTTTTTTATATAGTTACAAAAAATATTCAAACAATTCTTTTGCATCTGTGATGCCCTAGAATCCATATATTCAGCCTTAACATAATTTCTCCTCTCTTTCTTATGGAGCTGAGCAAATATAACGTTATCAACTTTTTGGTAATTTTGGACCCTCTTCCGTTAGCATGCGTTATCATCCCTCGAACGCCCCCTCCCCTCTTCCGTGAAGGATATCGTAATCAAAATGTATTTTATTATTATTATTATTATTATATATATATTTTTTTTTTGAGTTTATTTCTTTTATTTGGAGAGATATGTGATACAAAACTGCTTACATTTATTTTTCGCGTATTTTATTCATGCAATATAGGGAAGTCAATAAAATATCGCTTTATATCTAATGACACAAGAATTAGTTACTATTTAAATATATTTTGTTGTAGCTTTTTGTTACATAATGCATTCAACAGTTCAGCCTTGCTCCGAGTAGAGGAGTGTTGGGGCTAGATAGATATTGCTATCAACTAAGCAAAAGGCAGAAAGTCTTTCTCGGTTATTTATTAGTAAACGCAAGCCGCACTCGAAATATACTTCACTTATGATTTCTCGAGCCGTGACTATATTTGCATACATATTTGAAGAAGAATAGGAATGTCAAACGTTGGGATATTCCATATTTTACAATTAAATAATTTTATAATAATTTAATGATTTTAATAATAATATTGTAATTTCGTAGAAATAGAAAACTGATTAAAAAAAAAGATAACATGCTTTGAACCAAACACCATGTTACAAATAAAAAGAAAATAATTAATTGGATCAAAAATGATATATCGTAAGACACCCCCCCCCTTCGACATATACATTTCTTACGATGTGCCAGACACCTCCCAATAAAATTATAACGTTATATCTCCACAGCCCCTATATATTGTACGATTATTCATATTATCAAGCATTAGAAGTATGCTTTTTTCTTTTTCTTTCTTTTTTTCCTCCACAGTTTATAGTTGAAACTTAATTTAATGCATTTTTAAATCATTTTAAAAAACTGCCATGCGATTTAAGAGCAGCATAGCTAGTCGACATATCTTCTGACATAATTATAATTGGGCATTGACGTATGGTAGTTGCCAATCAGCAAATCAAGAGAAGGACAAAACAGACAAATTTAATGTAGTATTTTTTTTTTAAGTGTATTTCAAATTGTAAGTGCATAAACCATTTGAAAATATAATAGAAATGGAAAACAAGCATTTTTATATGTCGATTTGATACATTTAAGAAACATTTTCAATAAAAATATACCCCTCTGTCTTCCATTTTCCGCTTATACAGATTACTTCTGTCCACATTAGTCCAGATATGACAGTTTTTACTGTAATAATAACAAGTTGGAAAATGCACTACAAGTGCAGCAAATGAGGTGCGTTCATACTATAAGGAAGTTTTAAGAATATTCAGATCTCGGTATAATAGTGTACAGTACTTCGGATACAGTAAAGTATCCGAAATTTTTTGCGCATCCCTGTAAATACTTTATACTTTCTATTATACAGGAAGTAACTTGTAGCAAACCTTAGCAACGAATAGCAATTTCATAAAATGTGAAATAGTTTAATATTATTGAAAGGCGCCCCAAACAATATTTCCCACTATACCATTATGTAATGTAAAACTTTTGTTATCCCTCTAAATTAATAAAAAATATTCCTTGTGCCACAGATTGTACAGAATGTAATTTTACTACATACTTCATAGATGCATATCAATTTTATTATGTTCGAAAGAGCGTAACACCTTTAAAATGCACCTGAAACTATATTTTCCATTGACCGTAATGTAATGGAATACTTTTGATCATGCTTGTAGTTAAACTATCTATCCGATTTTCATAAAATTTAAAATGAATCCACATAATTAAACTATCTATCAAATTTTCATAAAAATTAAAATGACTCGACAAAATTATGCAACAATAATTTTCTAAAACATTTTTCGTGAATATTTGAAACTACATTAGAAGAATTACACATCATTTAAGAAATTGTAGTAGGATTTTCCAATTAAATTTAAATTTAAATTTGTAATTTTAAATTTGTAAATGCAATATGTATAGCTCATTCAAATCTTTTATTTAAAATATTTTTGGGGCATATTATAGAATTATAAAACGTACAAATATAATGCTCTTATAATAGAAATAAAGAAATATTTTCGAACTGACCCCCCCCCCCCATCCCTGAATTTTCCATCGCCAAGAAATCTAAAATAATGCAAAGGCAAAAAAATCACCCTTTTAAAAATGTTTTTACTTCGTGTAATAAATAATGCTTTTGGAACAAGATAAAGTATCTATAACTCATTCTAAACTGTATTACTACTAATCAATGCATTAAATGAATTTTATAACAAGTTATTTTAATGTACTTTAACCTTTTACAGGCCAAATTCAGATCCAGGCATATTTTAAATTACTTTTTTGTACATTATGCCTTCTAATGCTTTAGTTAAGAGATATTAGTGATTAATATGGTGGAATTTTTTTATATATATAATTTTCAGAATGTTCCCAATTGGGAACATTGGTCACTTCCGGCGGTCATTCTCTAGTGTCCATTGATAATTTTTATGATTTTCTGTAGATTTCCTCATAAATGATGGGAATGTAACTTATATTCCAAAAAATCAAGTTATTCTAATTCGAAAAATCTATTTCAAAAAATCATTTTTATGACTGATCATTTTCCAGTGGTCATTGGTCATTTTTATGATTTTCTGTACCTTGCCTCATTAATGATAGGAATAAAACTTCTATTTCAAAAAATAAAGTCATTCTTTTACTATTTCTGCTAATTTTTTTTGGTCGATTTTGATTAAATTAAATTTTTAATAAATGCTTAAACTTATGTTCCCAATTGGGAACATTGGCCTCTAAAAGGTTAAAGCGCCGTTGGGGCATATAGGATTAAGTGCATTGTCATTAACATTTTCTACAAATTGAATGACATAAAATTCATCGAATATTTATTTGTTAGAAATCTGACAGACATATTCTTAATAGGGGTGGGAGTAATTTAACGTAATGGAACACATAATAGTATTATTGCCTTCAAATCTATAACCACATTAAAACATTGCTATAAAATTCCTGTACCGTCGTAACTAGGGTCACCTTTCCTAATAGAATGCCGGAATGTGTCTTGGGAAGACTTCATTATGATTCGAATAGATATTTGTGCATTTTCCTAGACGAACTTATTGCAGTGAAATTTTAACAACGAATTCTTTAAAAACACTGATATAAAAAAACTATTACTGCCGCCAAAAAATATTCTGCTTTTAGAATGTTTTCTTTTTTTTTTTAAGTATTAAGCATATTTTATAAATAGTAAATCTAATAATAGTAAATTTCTAATAGAAATAGTAAAATATGCTTCAAATATTAAATTAAAAATCAAATTTTAAAAGTTAAAAAAAATGCACCGTTAACGAATATGATAAACAGCTGACCCACTATCTAACGAATAGTAATAAATGGTATTTTCTCTAGAAAATAAAAATTATCACATAGCAGCTCCAGAAACCTACATAGAACAGTAGTTAAAAAATTTCAATGATTTTTTTTCAGAAACAATGTACAACATAACATTCGGTGATTAATTAACATTTCCAAAAATGCATACATAAATTTTAAAAAAATTAAAAAGGCGAAGTATTTTGAAGATAATTTTATTATTGTTCAATTACATCCTCTTAAATCTGAGACGATATAATGCTATCAAATATGATTAAATTTATTAGTTTTTCTTAAATTGTGTAAAAATAAAGAAAAAGTATAGTAATAGTTTAGAAAGAATGCATTTTATGCAACGTGTCTAAGAAGATTCTATTAGTTATCTGAAAAGATACCGCCAAAAATTTTAAGTACGATCCTCATAGTTGATTGATTAATAGTAAACACATAGAAAGAAGTTTAGAGCACTTTATGATAAGAAATAAGCTAAAAATAATTTTATCTGATAGCATGAAATAGAAAACGTGCTCAAAGAGAAGAAGCAGTGATTAAAAATTACAGCAACTTACTAAAAAGCAATTCTTATAGACATTAAATATTTTGCAGACGTGGAAAGTTTTGGGATCTTGAAAAGATAATAAATCAAACGTCAGTAGGCGAAAAATGTTTTAAATAGAATTTTGATTTATTAAATTTGTTTTTCTTTAAGAAAAATAAAGTAGTTTGAGAATGAATGTACTACTTTAGTATACACATTAGTAAGTATGGGATATTATTTGAATCTTTTAACTTAAGGGCACAAAAAAACTTAATCGAATACAGCCAAAAAACAAATACAGTCATTATAACATGTTTTATATATACATAAAATACCATAATATAAATTTTGTGAAGCACAGTTATATATAGACCTCCATGAGTCAAATTCAACCCTAGCTTCATGAACAAAAATATTTCCTCAACCCAGAACCAACCCGAACCTGAAGCATTCAAACCCCGATTAAAATCGAACAGGAAGCGAAAAAAAAAAATTAATCCATATTTTTATACAATTATAGGAAAATTAAACTACAATTTTCTCTATTTTATATAAAATTGAACATATATGTGGTGATTGGTAATTAAGATTAAGCTCTTTACCGCAAAGCAGGAGCACTTTTAAGCAAGGCTCCTGAAATTAGGCTTAAACATCCAGAATATGCGGTGAAAATAATACGTATTATTCATTTACAACGTATTTGAAGCATAATGGTAAAGGGGGAAATCGTTTGGGACGTATTTTAATTATATTAAACTATTTCATGCATAATAAAATTAATGTACGTCGCTAAGGCTTAATATAAGTTATTTCACGCATAATACGAAGAGCATAGCATTTACAGGAACAAACAAAAGATTTCAAATAGTATATTGTATCGGAAGTACTGTACGTATATTATCGATGATGGGTGATGGATGGATGAAATGTATTTTTAATTATGATTTGCATTTTTAAGTTTCACAATATATACAGTGGCGGTCAATAGTTTCCGGCCATCAAAAATTTTTCAGTTAATTTGTAAGTATACCCATATGAAGAGGAATCTCAAAGTGATACTTATACATTTTATTGACATAATAGTTAGGAACTTATAGAATAACGTGTAAATATCAATAAATTTAATTGACAAAATTAAGTATAAAGGAAAACGCATGTTCTCAAAAGTTTCCGGCCACCTTCACAAGTTTGTAAAAAAGTGGTATTGTAATAGAAAATTACAGTGATCAACAACATTTACAATTAGTTTTTTTTTTTTTTTTTTTTTTTTTTTTTTTTTTTTTTTATCGAATTACTATTTTATTAGCTTTAGTGATAAGTACTGCGGCGCAGCAACGTGACATTCATACATCAACGGTTAAAGATCATCTATGGTACGTTTTTACCACATTTCTTGCAATTTTGGCGAAATTTTGGCTGAGTTGGAAAATATATAGTTCCGCAGACTTTTTCCAACTTCTTTCCAAAGATTTTCTATTGGATTCATGTTGGACGTTTCTGCTGACCATTTCAAAAACGAAATTTTTTGTGCGAAAACCATTACTTATCGAGGCTTGTATACATTATTCATGTCGTTATCATGTTAAGAAAAATAGTTGCGACCAAATTTTTTTTCTTTAATAAGGCAGAAAATGGTCTTGCAAGATATCCTTAAGGGTTGTATCATTTACTTGGCTGTGGATTCCAAATTTCGGACCGACACTTTTTGAAGAAAGTACTCCCCACGGCATAACGTGTCCTCCGCCATGCTTCATTGTAAGAATAACGAGGTCGAATCATATCTTTTGTTGTTAGGTCATCGGACGATGTATCTGCCATCACTTCCAAAACTGGTTTGAATTCGATTGATGAAAACATAACACTATTGTCCAATTTTCACTTGACCAGGCTTTGTGCTTTTTGGAAAACGCCAGTCGGGTAGGTTGATTTTTTTTCCTTTTTTACCTAGGGAAAAATTTTTGAACACCGATTCTTCCAAAAAGTTCCATATCACGTCAGCATCATGACACAGTAGACCAAATTATTTCAGCAATATTTGCATTCCGTAAATCGCACTATATTGCACCGGAATTTTCATGCGGATTATCAATTGTTTTTCTGATGATAATCCTGTCCACAGGAATAAGAATTTTCCAGGGTCTCCTGGACCTCTGAAAGTCCTGAAGGGCATGGCAATCTTTATATAATTTTAAAATATCGTTTACAGTCGATTTTATTAATCGATAACTTTGCCGCAATATCTCGAGAAGATTAGCCTTTTAGCGAAAAACTAATCACTCGTTTATGAACAATATTTGTTGAACTTTCCAATTTTGAATTCAAACTGTGCTACTCACATTGATTCATTCATAAACACAACCAAAAAACACTTTACCGATAGAAAAAAAAACTAAAGAATAATAAGTGGCCGGAAACTTTTGCATACGCGAACTTCGAATTCTATCCCTTTGCATGAAGCATCTTCAGTTTCCAATCAAAATGATCACGTGGTCAGAGGTCATTCACATATTCCTAATTTTTGAAGCAATTGTGCTTCTTCTTTGCTGAAACCTTTTGGTAAATAAATCGAAGAAACTAACTGGCCGGAAACTTTTGGCCGCCACTGTATATGCATATTATATGCTATAATTGATAGCATATTATCGATGATGGGTGATGGATGGATGAAATGCTTTTTTAATTATGATATGGATTCTTAAGTTTTACTATATGTATGCAAATTATATTCTATACTTATAAAATGCTATAGTTGATATACAGGGCTACACAAAACAGTTTGAAAAGGTTACTGAATATGGCGTAATTTACTTAAAGTAGGTTTTAAAATAGCTTATGTATTTTTACGCTGGACTGTATTCAGTTTACTATTAAATGTTTGTAGAACATAGATGAAATGATATTTAGAATCACGCAAAAAATTGGATACATGGTCGCCTATAGATGATAATTTCTGGAAATGTGACTTAAGTAGTTTTAAGAGTGTTTTAGTTTGAACTAAATTTTAGCTAAATACTGGAGTGTAGTTGTGGAGTGTACTGGAGTGAACAAGTTTGTAACATTAGTTTTGTCAGGGTTATCCAAAAGATATTCTTTTTTTTTCAATTTGTTGTCGGCCCCCTATAGGATTTCGGGAAAAAATCTTCATGGTAATATATGACGTATACTATTATGTTTACACACTGGAGTTCCGGAATAATTACTCATGTATTTTTCTAGATAAACAAAATGTCTAAAATCGCAAGTGGCCGGTCTTCTTTAGCCGTATAATGTACAAATAGAACCTACCTACGTAAAAAAGTAACTTTCTTTTAAAAAAAGTTTATTAGAACCTTATTATTCTATGGTGATAGTGTGTCTCCTGTGTTATCGAATTCCGAAAAATTTGTTTTGTCACCTGTGTAACCAAAAAAACCAAAAATTCCAAATTTTGCATTCATTAAAGGCTAGGTATTCTTCTAAATAAAAACTCCAATTACTTGATTTATAATAGTACAGATTTTTTCACGCGGGTCAGAAATAAGCGCCTAGCACACTTGATTGATCCATAAAAATTGTTCAATTATTTTGAATCTAAATTAGAACTTTTTTGAATAACTATTATGCGCTTGTTAAAAAGACATTTTTTTTTAAAGTACAGATTGGAGAAGAGGTTTAAATTTAAGAGAAAACAGTGAACGTCCAACGCGTAATAAGTTGCTGGCAAGCCAATTAAGTTCTCTCATTTTTAAGAAATTAGTGGCATGTTGCGAGACTGAACTTCAAATTATAGTCAAATTTTTAAGCATGTTGTACGTTAAAAAAAGGTCACAAAAAGCTACTGCTAATTACAAGGGTATTACTTTCTTTTAATTGCTCCTGTAAATAAAAGACAGTAACAAAGCTGGTTTAATAAACTGTAATAAACCAATTACTTACTTTTTAAGCATTTTTAAAGTACGCACCAAAGTAAAGAGAAGCATAAGCATCATAATTGTTCTGCTTGCTTTACTTTTTTGCTATACTTTGTTTAGTAAATAACATTTAAACAATTTTGATTCATTTAATAAGGCAATACCTTTTGTTGTAAAAATCTGTTTAATAATTTTGTAATTGTTATAATAGGATCGATCGCTTTCTTCCTAACGCTGCTTTATAAGTGGTAAACTTTATTGAAGAAATGAATTGATTCTATTTTTCTGAATCGCTAGTTTATTAAAATTAATTACTCATTTTAGACTTTTACACTGAATCTATACTCTGGATAAAAACATTACTGACATTATATATATGAAGCTATATTAATGAGTGCAAGTAATAATCGATTATCTGGTCGATTGGTTTAGAACAAGATGTGGATGACCTCCAGGGAGGGGGATTACCCACCCGGGGCACCCACCAAAATTTGGCATAGGTGTTTAATCCCCGGAGGAAATTCTCCACTACCAAATAGCCAAATCTCCTGGAGGGGGGGGGGGATCTTTCTAATGGAACTTAATGCGCATTTACATACTGTTCCCGCAGAATAAGCGAAAACCATGAAATACTCAGAAACATAACCAGAAACACCAACGAATGTGACATGATTTCGGATCCAGCACATCCTATCTAGCAGCTTTAAGAGTAGAATATGCAAGACGTTGGTTAACTTAATCAAATTAAATACAAAACAAGTCGCATGAACATCTATTTTTTTTTTAGTTGGTTTAGCGGTAAATTCAAAAAGTTATTAAATTCTGAAAAAATTATGAATTTATGTATAGTTAGAATTTTACAATTTTCAGTTTTATAAATATTTTTAAATATCAATTTCATTTTTTTTTTAAATCCCACTAAACAAGCTAAGGTGCCTATCATAACAGAAAAACGGTGATATATCACGTGACATATTTCTGATGACACCCACCGAAAACTATATTTTTTTTTCCACAATGTTCGACATCTTTTTAATTTTGGCAGAGAAAGAGCACACACAATGACAAAGTCTCGAACGTGAAGTTTCACTGAAAAATCCTTTGAAAATTTTAGGTAAGTATTAGAAATGAGTTTTTACTCTATTTGGAAATATTTTTTGGTCTCACAAAAAGTAGAGATATTTCATAGAAGACAGTTGCTCTATATTACAACTAAGATATCATAGATGAACAGGTTCAAGACTAATCCTTAATTGTTGTGAGAAAAATTGTCCATAACTACTGTGAGCAGTCTGTCAGACCGCTTAATCCAAAGATGAATAAAATGTTAAATTAATTCTCAGGTTACTATTTTTGTATTAAATTTTATATACAGGACTAATATAAATAAAATTCAGCTCTTCAAAAGTTTCCAGAGATAGTAATAGGTCTCCAAACGGAACAAAATTAGATCGGTATCTATAGTTAAACTAAAAATTGCGAGTTAAACTCCAAAACTTGAAAAACTCAGCGGTCTGTCAGACCGCTAACAGTAGTTAAGGGTTAAGGAAATTGGGAGAAGATGTGGTACAGTATAATGTTTCATATACTTCCACCAATCTCATATCAATATTGTCTAACACGAGGAGTGTAGTGCCTGATATACGCCGTATATCTTCTGAATTTTTAAAAGGAATGCAACATTTTATTTCTCAATTGTTCCGCATACGCTCGTTGTTTCTTAAATATAAATACCGGGTACACTCTCTCACATATATATTATCATCTACCTAAAGCGTATATTCCTGGTTTTCTTATGACTACAATACTGTCACACACACATTTCTATCACTGAATTATTAGCAGAAGTAAGACAGCTAAGTTAGTAACCAGGAATAAAGTTTCCTATAGTCTTTTCCCATACATGCATTCACTTTAAGAAGGGGAAATTAAAAATATATTGTAAATATTTATTAAATTCGATTTTTTTAAATATTTTTTTTAGTAATTTATAATAAATTAATCATTATTTATATTAAATAATTTCACGTAATTATGTTATATTTGTATTTTATAAGAAAAGCTTTATTTAGATAATAACGACGTGTAACTACGTGTTTGGTTTATGAGCTATTGAAATCAAACAGAATGTAATTTTGAACAGGAACTTGTAGTAATTACATATAGCACATTATTTTATTTTTATATGGGACGAGAGGCTTATATCAATCATAAATCTTGAAATAGAACGGTTTAAATAGGAACAAACCTAAATTTGTTGTTTTAAGCAGTGTAAATTTTTTTCATTCTTATTCTGTTCAAAAATAAATTTTAATTTTAAAAGTTAATTTTTAAAATTTAATTTTTATTAATAAAATGTAAGCATTAAATGTAAGTAATTGTTTTAAGCAGTATATATTTTTTCATTCTTATTCTGCTCAAAAATAAATTTTAATTTTAAAAGTTAATTTTAAAGTTCAATTTTTTACAATAAAGTGTACATTAGTGGTGGAGAGATCCCCACTTGTTCCTTCCTCTGTGCATTATTGATGGTTAACAATAAGACTTTTAATTACCAAGACCATTAATGTGATGCAATAAAAGCAAATAAATTAAAATAAGGAAAAGTAAAAGGGAAGTAATTTCAAAATAAGAAAAATAGTAGAATCCGTACATTGTGTTTTAAAACCTTATTATTTAAGAAAATTCGTGTTATTATTGTTATTATTATTTAAATTTATATTTTTCTTTTATACAGACATATGAAAGTATTCATTTTTATATAAAAATAATAATAATTATTTAAAATACATTATTTGATAAAATAATTCATAAATAATTAATAATTCTCTTAATTATACATTAAAATATATTATTTTGAAATATTCAAATTACTTTTTAATTATTTTATTGCTTTAGAAAATCACAAAATTCAATGAAACATGTTATTTTCTAATTTATTACACAGTGGACGCAGGCAAAAACTACTCAAATTTGATATGTTACACCCTCTGCACCGCAGTAGTTCTATGGCGATTGGTGCGAAAAAATTTCTTTAGTTTTTTACCGATTGCCAGTACATCTTTAGTGATAATTCACGGCACCAACCAAACACCTATCTGGCACATTAAAATTTCAACACAGATTTAAATTTAAAAAACTTAAAATGATAATGCCTCCCCGTTCTTCCTTAGATAACTGTATCCAGTAAATTACAAGCATAAAATATGATAATATTTATTGTACTACGTTAACTATATACAAAGATGAAAAAATATTTTTATTTTATTAGATATACCAAAGCTCGAAAAATAATAATTCTATTGTTTATCAGTGAATAACTGGCGATTCGAATAAAAACCATTTAGAAAAACATAATAAAATTTTAAAGAAATAATATTTATTATTGTTAGTTGAAAAATATTTATTTAAGGAATCATTAGACAGAGATGAGAAGTACCAAACAAACAAACAAAGAAAATAATAATAATAAATAATAAATAAAACCGTATAATAAAGTAAAGAATTTGGCTAAAGCAATTTGAAAGTTTACGTCGAAATTCCTAAAATGCTGAAAATTGTTACATTTCTCAAAATTCAGGATATTAATTTCAAAATTCAAAGGCCTTTCTAAAATTCTTTCTAAAATTTCCGGAGATAATGATGAGTCAGAAAAGCACCAAAGTAGAGCGAAATTCAATTTTCCTCTCATCAAAATCAATTTTCCATACGAGACATTAGTATGCACATCATGTGCAATGTCACCTACTTCATTTAGCCAGATCTGATATAATCTATACAACATTCCCCTCTCCCCATCTTCACTGCTACACGCACATACATCACTGTATGCAGAAAAATTACAGGAAATGAACCGAAAAAGAAATAGTTCTACGCCCAACGGATGTTCATTAAGCAAGCATTACAAAGCAATTATATAATCGGTGGATCAGTCTGTAACATTCATTTTCTAGATATGAGCAGAGAGCTTACTATACCTTCATAGAAATCGGCTTGAAATTGGAAAATCATGCGAGATTTTGTGTATTTCTCGTCTTGCAATCGATGATATATTTGCATCCAAAATTAGATCATATAATAATCAAGGAAATTAATACAGTAAATTCGCTATAAAGCGGACCCTGTGTAAGACGGAATTCATTTTTTTTTCTTCGGAAAGTTTTTGAAGTCTCTACGAATCCATACTCATACAGTAAAATTTGTCAAATGGGGAACGGAAAATGTTTTTGATTCCCCTTTAGACAAAGCTTACTGCAATTATGAAGCTGTATTTTTCTATTTGGTACTCTAGTATTTTTATGAAATAAATACATTTTATTTCGCCACAATGTTGGTGCAAAAATCATCAAAAGATTTCCTTATTTTCCGTTAATATAATTTGAAAGTGTGACGCCGAGAATATTTTGTTTTAAACGTAAGATAAATTTGATGTTGTAAATTGGGAATTTCTACTTTTGTTTGAGAAAAAGGGTGTTAAATGTGAATCTCATAGAGAAAATGCACGATGATTTTTATTACGTGTTTTATTTAAATTATGCTATCTGAGTATATATTTTTTTATACTTATTCGAATGCATTACAAATAAACGGATTCTCTTTATGCCTATTAAAATGCGCCTGAATTCGTTTATTTATTATTATTATTTTTTTTATATAAAAGTTAAGTTGGGGTTTCCTGTAAATGGTGTAATTTACATTAAATATGCAGCTACTTATCAGAATGAGAAGAAATTAATGCTTAATGTAAACAATAGGATTACATATGAACAAATTCCTAATTTCAGTTTATGAAGATTGCAGACAATATAATACATTTATATTTAAAAAATAAAGTACTAAAAAACAATCAAAAAGTACGTTACGGGTGCATCCAGAATCCTTCATCAGCTAAATAACGTAAAAGTCATTAAAACATTGTTACAATTCAGCAAAGGAAAATATTGCATCAGGCTATGAAAGTGGAAATTATAGGTAAACTGAATATTCCATTGGAAAATACAGTTAAGCATAAACAGTGAATATTCCAGAGTATTAAGGTGCATCGGTACCAATGGAATACTCAGTGTCAGTTTAACTGTTACTTTTACCTTAACAGCTTGATGTAAAATTTTCTTTTATTAAATTTTAACAACTTTTCAATGATTTTTACGTTAGGATTTAGCTGATGACTGATTTTGAATGAATCCGAAAAGTTCTTTTTAATTGTTTTTCAGTACTTTTATCTTTAACCCTTTATCTACCGACGGTACTAATAAGTACCATTAAAATTACTTATTAAAAAAATTTTTTAATACGTCGATTAGGTGTAATACTATTTAGAATGAGTTACAGATACATTACTTTTTTTTGTTCCAAAAGCATTATTGGTTACACAATACAAAAATATTTTTAAAAGGATGATTTCTTTTGCCTTTGTATCTTTTCAGCTTTCTTGCCGCTGAGGGAGGGGGATGGGGATTTTTCAATTCGGGAATATTTCTATATTTATAATGTAAGAACATCATATTTGTACATTTTATAATGCTACAAAATACTAAGAAAACAATTTAAAGTAAAAGATTTGAGTGGGGTTATAAATATTGCACAAAATCCCTGTAAATTAAAATTTAATTAATCCTTCTAAAATCTTTCAAAAATTAATTAAATGATTGTGTAAATCTTTTAATTTAGTTTAAACAATTTACGTAGAATGCTTTAGAATATAAAATTTTCATGAATTCATAATTCGGTAAAGGGTTAAATTGTAAATATAATGTATTGTCTATAATCTTGTCGATAATTTGTAATAATGAATCAAATGTATTTTATAAAAATTAGACAAATCTAATAAGACAAATACCGATCAATGAGCCTACAAGCGAGAGAGTAAAATGGAGTAGACCGTGATAAACTAAAGTCTAACAGTTAACTCCCATGCATTCTGCGGAAGAATAATGACAAATACCGCATTATAATACTTTTCTACAACATCCCAAAACACTTTGATGCATCTTGGGAAACCCGAATTCCTGTTATAAAAAATAGTAAAACGACGTAAAAATATTATCCAAATAGCTAAGAAAATGCGGATTCTTATCTGAAAAGAGAGATATTTGTTGTCGTAGCGTCATATTTCCGCTATAAGTAACACAGGTAATAAATAAATAAAAAATAATAAACGAATGCAATGGGCAAATGAAGGATTCTTATACATAGTGAGAAATAGATGAAGCTAAGAAGTTCGATAACTTATTCGGTGTGAAGACATCCGAGAATTTATTGAAGTTTCACTCAATTTAGTTCAGGCATCAGTGGCCATAAGTAATTTTTTAAGCTGTATTCTTTATACTAAAACCTATTTATATGGTGAGAATTTAAAAGTATAATTATATGCGATTGACAAAATATGAAAAACGAAATTCTTTCAGAAGAATTTATCAGTAATAAAAATACGGTAAATAACTCAATCACAATCTAAAAATTCATTAAAATGCATTTTGAACTGAGTTTTTCGTTCTTAATTTTTGGAACATGTTTAAGGGAGAGATGAGACTGGGTGCAATCCTATATCAAATATGCGAGCTTTAAGGGTGCTAGTCACTCAGCGGCCGAATTTCCCTGTGTAATGTTAAGTCTATGGGCGTCTGATACATTCAGAGATGAGACTGGGTGCAATCCTATGTCAAATATGCGAGCTTTAAGGGTGCTAGTCACTCAGCGGCCGAATTTCCCTGTGTAATGTTAAGTCTATGGGCGTCTGATACATTCTTATATCCCACCAAGGACCTCAAAGCTGGATATTTTGCTTGTATGTTCATTCATCCAGAAGCAAATTAAGGATTTCCTCTTAAAAAATTATTTATAGTAGCAAATGTTATATTTATTAAATAGATAAAATAAAACTTTTTTTTTTATGTGACAAACCTCGATTGTCCTACTACCCATAGGTTGGAAACTGTGTTTTGAAATAATATTTCTATGATTATAACTGATTATCGTGAATTGGAAATTTCGTTTTCCATAAGCATTTATTAGTTTAATATTAATTTAACATCCATTTTTTTTAACAGTTAAATAATAAATTTAAATAAATCATCAATAATATTCGCAAGAGTAATCGAAATTTGTACACATTTTTCAAAGAAAATTATTTACGATCAGAGTAACGATTTTTTGATTTAATAACAGCTTAGAGCAAAATAAATGATGGCTATAGATTAATAAACGAAAAATGCTACAGCATTATTAAAATAAACTGGAAAGAAGATATTAAAGGATTTTTTTTTTCTTTTTTGAAAAAATTATTTCGCATCGTCATTAACTCAAGATGTAGCATTCATTTACAAGGATATTAGCCACAAATAATGAAGCATATCATAAATATGTACTTTTTTAAGATGATACAATTCCATTACTATAGCCTAAAGCATCCATTACAACATCAATGCTTTCAGGAACGCATATGTTTTCAAAGTAGATGTTAAATGTTATATGTCATATTTAATATAAAGAACGATAAAGTTTTGAGGGTGGGCTAAAATCAACTTTACTTTTATTCATTTTCCTTTTAAAAGATAAAATGTTCATAAATGATACCGTTTGCTCGCCCCCCTCCCCCCTTTTTTTACTATATTGTTTGTTTGGTGATTAGCCAAATTGCCACTATCGATCAAAACACGGAAGAACTCTACATATGACGTTTGTTTAAGGAAAATATTTTCTTCCGTTAATCGGTAGCTAATGAAATGTAATTCATAAGTGATCTTTCAAATTAATAATTGAAAAAATGCTGCATTCAGTTATTTTGGTAACTAGAAAAAACTGCGACTGTTAAAAAAAAAAAAGACAGTACATTAATTTAAAATTGAAGTTTATTTTTTTGTAAATTATTCCCAACAAATTTATTAACCCTTTCGGGTCTGCTGTACTATTAATAGTACATGTCTTTTAATTGAGTATTATTTTGTTTTAAAAAATACTTTTGCCACTATTTACATGCAGTAATGTTAGTATATGTCTATGCATTTACTATATGACTTCATTTATGTTTAGGCATTTAGTAATAATAATAAATATTATTATTTGATTAATTCTCTTTGCGCCGTTTGCAATTCTTTTATTTTAAACATACATTTCGCACTTTAAATTTTAAATAAAAGTTACTTTTCTATGAAAGAATCAAATGTAATAAAGCGCAAAAAGTACTTGAAAGTGGTAATATAAATTAAATTTTATTGTAATAAAATATTTTCTAAATATTGGCTGAATCTTTATTTTAGTATATACTTCATAGATGCATGTGAATTGTATTATGTTCGAAAGAATGTAACATCATTAAAATGCCTTTGAAATTATTTTTCCCACTGACCGTAATGTAACGGAATATTATTGATTGTCCTTGTAAATGAACTAGACATCTGATTTTCATAAAATTTGAAATGACTCGACAAAATTATGTAATAATCGTATACTTTAAATTTCAAACGATTCGGTTAGGTAGTTTTTGCGTTGCTGTATGCAGACAGACGGACGAATTGGACGACAACTATAAGTGCTACATATTTACATAATTACAAACGAACAAAAAACATAATTTTCGTGGCACCAATCTCCCAATAAGAAAATACATCTAAATAGAATTTATTATTTTCAATTAATCAAATACGCATATATCATAATAAACACATTTATGGCACACAGTCAAAGATAAAAGCAGCAACACCAATCGATGCAGCCTAGATTTTTCATGAAGCCACCGAGTACAAAAAATAAAAAACTAAAAGCTTAGGCATGTTTACAAGCCCGGAAAACTCGGGACAATTATGTTTCCTCCCCAAGTCCCTGTTTGTTTTAAACAACACTTCGGAATAACATCTTTCAAAACAGCATGTCAACACACCCACGCACATCAAGCTAACTGAAGGGCAAAATATTTTTCAGGGTATAAACAGGTATGCCAAAACAGCAGTTTTATATCATGGTAGGGGGTGATAAGTACAAAATGAGGTTACTCATGATGTTAGCATTCAGCATCCCAGATATTAATGGGACATTTCTAGAAAACATATTGTTAGATTCTCCAGCTATTGCCAAACAATGAACTTTTTTCTAACAAACTTCTGGCATCGTTTCTCTTTTTATCTTAAACACGCGAAATGTTTCGTTTAATTAGCAGTAGTATTCATGTCCATATGAATATTTAACAATACTTAAGTAAAGCCTTGGGCGGATCGGGTGCAACCCGATCTAAACCTAAGAAAATTTTTTTTAGCTAACCTGTAATCTAACGTGAATTAATTAATCCATATGTTGAAACAATTATGAAAAAATTTGTTTACAATTACATCACAACCCAGTTTACGCATTCAATAAGACAGTTTATCTGAAAATTGATTATTTTTTTTAATTATTATTTTTATTATTATTATTATTAAATTTAGTCTGCTTAATGGTAAATATTTTGACGTCGCACTTTTATCTATACGGCAGTTATATCGCAAGATATTGTAAATTTTTTAATGCACCCAGCGCCATTACCGTCACAAATGAAAACTTTTAACGGCTTTTTCTCCGTTTTCATAATTTCTTCCCTTTCATGTTTTAAAAATGTTAAAGCTATTTTTGCATTTGAGATAGAGATTCAAAATAAACTTGTATGTATTTTTTTTTTATAATATACATGATAAATTTGCGCATGGAATTATCTTTCAGGTTTTTATTATTTTTTTAAATAGAAATATATGAAGATGTGTCATATTTCATCGTTTTACATTTACATGTATCCGTAAAAAAACTATATTAAATTTAATATTAGATGTATCTAAAAATCTATGCGCAGTCTTTTCTAACATACATTTGCAAATCTAAATAACAATAATAATAATAATAAAAATATCAATATTTAACAAAGTAGTAGGGATTTAAGAAAAAAATCAGATTTTATTAGACATTTTTAAAATTTTAAATTAAATATGCAGATTTTTTTTAAAAATCCAAATGTTAGTTATTACTTGAACATTGAATTGCAGTAAGTTCACCATTTAATCCATATATATTTTTTTAATAATAATAATTTAAAAAATGATGAAAACGTATAATGTCTCCATATTGCAACAATAAAACGCCTCTTTCCAATGAATGCATGCTTACTTTATACAGTTAATAACATTGAAGGAAAACTTTTTCCATTATAAGCTAAAACAAAAATTATTCACTCTAAAACTTTCAGAAGAAATGAACACATGAGAGCCTACTTTAGTGACGTGAAGAAACTCGCAAGTTAATGTTGAACCAATGGCAGCCTCCTTTTCAAATTCTTTTTACATTTCAATAATTAATTAATTTATTATTATTATTATTATTTGCATAATACATCTAAAGTCGATGTATGACATGGTATCTTCATATTTTTTGTGAAATGAATTCGCGCTAAATTAACTTCGAATTATTAATATTTAGTCGAATATCTACAACTTCGAATTATTAATATTTAGTCGAATATCTACAAGTTGAACATTTTCCATATGTTGAACAGATTTAGCATTACCGATGGTGGAAAAAAAGATGCTTTTTCTTACCTATAATTCGAAAATTTCCTTAAATCGAATGTTTTGATTTTATTATTATTTATTTTTTTATTTGCTTATTTATTTATTTATTTATTTATTTTAAAGTAGATTTACTTATCGAAGTCGACTGTTACATGAAAATTTTTAAAGAGCTACCTGAACACTGGTTTTTAAGAATTTATTGGATACCTAAAAACAAGGTAAAAAAATGACAATAGAAAAAATCCAAAAAGTAGAAAGGATATATCTACATTAGCAAATGTTTTCTTTAGATGGCCTATTTTGGTGTGGAAACAGATGAACAAGCGAAATTCTTCGATAACAATTTTTCCCGTTTCAAATATTTTTAACTGTTGCTAAATTTACCCTACGAATCAGAAACGTGATCAGGTGCAATCAGAGCTTTCAGTATTAAAAATGGAACTAAATTTTGAAAATCATTTCGAATTAGATTTAGGAACTTCTTTGCCAGTATCTACAAAATTTTTAAAAGAATGTATTATTTAGATTAGGCTCAAGAACGACTATAATAGCAATTTTAAAATAAAACTTAACTTTTTTTCTCTGCGAAATTTCATCCGAAATGAGAATATTTAAGAAACGGGTTTTGGTAAATTCTTAGGCTGGGAGTGTACAGTAAAGCATTCTTAGTTAGCATGCTTACCCAAACAATATCTGTACAGGGTGCCACAAAAAAGATTGAAATGTGAGAGATGGTTTGCCTGTTGGTAATAAATAGGCAATTGACAAATTATTCAAAATAAGGTGACGATTAGGATTATGTGGACAAAATAGTTTTATCATTATTATTTTTAAATCACACTTAAAAAAATTTATACGATGCCTAATTGCTGTTAGTTGTACTAAGAATTTTTTTTCTCCGTGCTTTGACTAGATAAAAATTTCCATTTATCTACGACCGCAATTCTCTGAGTTATAATACTTCGAATATTATGAAATTTCGGAACTTAGGGCACTAAAAAATCATTTGTATATTTTGAATGCCGGAAAGTTCGAAATTTGATAATCATTAAAGTGGCATAACTCGGTGAGTTTGTTTATAGAAATTTGTAATTTTTATTGTTGCGCATGTGAAAGAATGATAATTTTTATCTAAATATTTCCCAAGAAATTTAAAAAAGACCGCCTCCGCTTGAAAAGTGCAACTTTTTGAAAATCAGGACAATACTATTAGTAATGTTAATTTTTAGCTTATTTTGAACCGTTTTTCAATTTACATAGAATACATAACTCTATTCAACACGCTTAAAAAGGGAAAAAACGCAATTTAATCTTTTGAGACATCCTGAATAGCGCAATCAGTTGACTTTTTTTTTTTTTTTTTTTTTTTTTTTTTTTTTTTTTTTAACTTTTTGTAGAAGTTTTGAAAGAAAGCTGAAAATTATAAGTCCGAGTCTCCCAATGAATTCAACATAAATAAAGATTTTCTGTAGTAGTCTGACTACTTTGAGAGCCTTCCCAAGTATATGATATTCGTGTTGAAAATGTTAAAGCAATGAACGTGTCTTGTGCAAATTCTCGTTTGCATTTCAATATTTTCAAATAATTCTTTTTACACAGGATATCTTTGGTTGAAGCCTCTTCCGGTGGTTCATAAAAACAATTCCGAATTTTCATGGTATGATTTTTTTTTTCAAAGCTATAAAAGAAAACGATATGCCTCAATCTTCATTGGTTTTGGAATATTGAAAGTGTCCTCAGAATGAAATTGCAGCAGAAATGGGAAAAGAACAAAGCTCTCATGTTAGCCTTCAACCAAAGATATACCATGCAAAAGAAACAATTTAAAAATTTCGATATGCAAACGAGAATTTTGTAAAGAATACTTCAGTTGGTTTAACATTACCTTGCTAATGTCGTAAGTATAGAATGAAGGGAATCAGATGCTTACAAAAACTTAACCACATTAAACACAATTTTAAAGGCTCGGCATATATCACATTCTGCGGAGGCGGTCTTTTTTTCAGGGTCTATCATATAGAGACACTTTTGTCGCGCTGCAAGAGAGAAGATAAGAATCGTAATGAACGAGAGTCTCTGACATGTTTATCGCTTTGAGGGGGGTGGATTTTGTACACTTTGTTTTTTAAACCTTTGAAGATCAATAAAAAAGGTCACAGCTGACCGCTGAGACTTTAAAAAAAAAGCCCAGAGAAAAAAAAAAAATATGAATTTTCTCCACAGAATGCGCTTTGTATATCCATAAATAAATATATTGACATCAGAAATAATATACTTGATTAAAAGTAAATTACGAGTATTTATAATACACAACAGTTCAGTAATTCTGGATGTTTGGCATTTTAAAATATATTTATATATAAAAAGCATACCTTATATGTTGTTTTGAATCAAATTTTATATTTTCATAATTTTAAAACATTTAGAAGTTTTTAAAATAATAGATATATTATTTACTATTGTATTAAAATATTACGAGAGCTAGAGGGGCTGAGTCCACCTTGCCATTATTCTATTTGGTAATTGTATTGATTTAAGGGGGCTCAATTCTTGAATTAAGGAAATAGCTGCCACTCAAAGGAAACTTTGTTAAAAAATTTCTCAAATTTAACAAATTCTAAAAAATAAAATTGGTTTTTTCATTAAAAATATTAAACTATCTAAATAAAATTAATTCATCCCATAGATAATGATGTTATATTCCGAAAAACATATTTTTAGAAAAAAAAAAATTGCCTTCCGTCAGTCTGTTTATAAACGCTCCATCTCCCGAACAAATTGAGATAGAGACCTAAACTTTTGTGTGTACATAGCATGTAATAATGGAAAGAAGCCTATTTAATATCAGTAACCTCGATAATACGAAACATTTTTTTTCGGACTCTTGAAATATTCGTTCTGATGAAAGGTATATAATAATTTTCGAATTTTTTTTATTTTAAGGAGTGGTCGTAAAAGACAATATGAAAGAACAAATTTTGCAAAAAGGAACGAAATCAATCGGATTATTAGTTGCCGAGATATTTGTAATTCTATTTTCCACACTCTTCGTTTTTTCATGACCCTGAATCTCTTTCAAATTTCGATTCAAAGATATATTTTAATTGGATATGAAGCGCTTAATTCGACGCAGTAAATTGTTAGTAAATATGATTATTATTTTTGGAGTTATAAGGATGTTTCTTTTACACAATTCGGTTCTGCTGGAGTAGTTTGGCTTTTTATCAAATTTGTCGAAATTGGTTCATCAGTAATTCATTAATATAGCATTACTATGTGTTAAAAATATTGAAATATACGTTTACATTTTATTTTACTTTGGAATTGCGATGCACTTTATAAATAGCTTACAAGTGTTTTATTTTCATATTTTATGTTAGGCATATCCATGATGGGTAAGTATTACGGTGGCCCTCAAACAAATATTTTTTTTTTCCCTTATCTTACGGATAGTCGTCAAACATCAAGTTTTGAGAAAACGCGACATAAAGTTGAAATTATATGAATGCGACTTTGAAAGCGATTGTTATGTAAACGCTGATAATTCCGTTTAAAATGCAAATATTCTTATTTTTTTTTTGTGTGTGTGCGTGTGTGTGTGTGTTGAGAATTAATTGAATAATCAAAATAAATAAAACAAAATCGATTTTTTGAAACGTTTTGAAAACGCGTCTTAAAGTTGTAATTATATGGGTACGGCTTTGAAATAAATTGTTACATAAATACTTATAATTCAGTTTAAAATGCCAATATTTTTTTGCCGTTTTTTGCACTATGTTCAGAATAAAATGAATAATCGAAATAGCTCATTAAAAAATCGATTTTTTGAAAGGTTTTCAAACCTTGAGACCGTTTAACAGAATTTCGGCTGTAAAATTATATGCCTAACATTTATATTAAATGATATATCTGCGGATTAAATCCGCGCCAATGAAAATAAGTTTTTCAAGCGCTTTCAGCAATGCAACGAATGAAAGGACTAACGTCAAATCTACTAAGAGCTCGATTTTTCTAGGGAGTAAGAACGCATTTAGATTGCGTTCCAGGATGACATTTATGTGACATTTCATTCACAAGCTCCCCATTCACTTCTTTAGACGAAGGTGACTCGTTCCACTTGGTATTTCAGTCATATTAATCAGCATTTTAAATGAAAATAGAAAAGGGCAAAGCAACAAAGGGAACATAAGTTAGTTAAATATAAAAATTCACTTTTGAAAAACATATTTGATTTCAGTAGATGTCATAGGAAAGTAATCTTAATTATAATCCGTCGGTATTTTAATTAGAAGTGTGGTAACTTCGTAGTGCCCATGAAAGTGTCATAACATTTCAATGTTAAAATAAGAGAGGATTATTTTAAGTAATAAAGAAAAAATATATATAAGGATTCATATGTAAATAATCTCATATGATATATAAGCTCATCGGAGGAGACAAGAAAGACGAAGCCTTCTTTGTAAATTTACTTAAAATAAACAAAATATAATTAAATATATTTCCTTATAAATGAAATTTAAGATCACAGTTTCGAAGTGTTACATCGTATTAATACATTAAAAATCACATCATTTTCCTATAACGACTAACAGAATTATTCATTAATATTTTTCAGAGACTGAGGCTGGATGCATTCATAGCCATCTGAAAATTTCGATTACAAGTGAACAAATACGCCCAAAAACGTATTAGAAAAAGAGAAAATTTGCGCGCAGAGTTCAAGTTATTTAGTTTCACTGTACATAGAAATGGTAGTAAATATGCTACTTTTCAGCGACTACCAGTGATATATGGATAAAACAAATTCGTCAAAAAACCGAAAAGATATTGCCAGATATCCACATTACTTTCTATTCTGTTTTCATGGTGAAATCAGTTAATTGTGGGCCAACTGATTTGTGGTAGAAAATTTTTGCAAGCAGAAAGTTTTTTTTTTTTTTCTGCTGCTGTTGTTGTTTTTTAACCTGAATTTTGCGAAATTTTATCTTTTTATTTTTCAAAATTAGTATAAATGAATTATATTCGGAGATAACTTAAATCTAGATCGTAATTTATGAACATTCATCTAATACCCTTTTATATTCCCTAAAAGAAAATTTCGTTCTTATACGTACGAATCCCAAAATTTCTGCCAATCTACGTTTTAGACCAAGCCGTATCAATTTTATTAGCACAACTATAGCAAACAATCTGCGATGAGTCATAAGCTCTTATTCTAAAAATTTTAATGTATGTTATACCTATTAATTTTATAAATATACGCTAACATATTTCTATCTATGAAATTCTCTCTAAAAGAAATTTTAAACATTCTTAGAGCAGTTTTTTGCAATCGGATCTTGAGACAGCATTCCATTATAGGATTATTTTCTTTTTGCATTAAAAAAATCTGTTGCATTAAGAAAATGTTTCGATATAAAGCTCAAAATACTTTTCACTGTGGGGAAATTCTTAGGATCATAAAATTATAAGTATGTATACTCAACAGATTTTATTAACGGCCGCTTCTTTTCAAAATTTGATCTGTCGAGACGTATACTAGTTTTCATAAAAAGTAATAAACAATTTTACCTTACGGAGAAACACATCTTTGTATTAGTATATGAAACATAAAAGTAATGGGGCTTATTCTAGGAAATAAATTGAATTTCAATCCCACGCATTTAAATATTTGTCCTTTGATATCCAAGTAAGGAAGTATCTGAACCACTTGAAAGCGGCACACTCTCATTTCTTCATTCTTTTGTAACGAAAATTCAAGGAATTTTCACCGAAATCATTAATGAACCGTTCAGCTGAAGGAAAAATAAGAAGTTGTGGTGAAATATTCGCCGAAATCCTCAACTAAAGTATCAATTTTCACATTTAAAGCCGAGAATTTACTGAATCGAATAGGGAATTTTACATTAGGAAATAGAGGCTTACAAGTTAGGATAAGAGAAGCAATTTTAGTTTAATAAACAATTTTTACGAATGGCAGTGATACTTGCTATATGAACACGAATTCCTCATTTTCAGAATATTGAGTTATTCTATATTAAAACATATTTGCAATGAAACTCAAATATCCGAACTTCGTTGATTAAGAGAATAAAAGATCGTACATATGAAAAGATATAACTACGACGTGTAAAAATTTTAATGTTCCATAATTAGGTATTAAAAGAGTCTGGTGCAAGTTTTCTCTTTACTCATGTTTTTATTTTCACCCGATTTCTTGCAGAAAAAAAAATACAATATTGTTGACAGTAGTTAATGCAAGATTCTTTATTTCCTCATAAAATAGGAATGGGTGGGTTGATTTTATGAAAAGTATTTCCAAAATGTTAGTCATCACTCCCAGAGTATCATAAGCTGCGATTTTATAGCCGATGTTTCGTGGAATAACCCCTTATTTTTCAGCAAAAAACTCGTTAAATACAAAACAAAAAAATATGTAAAGGTTGTGCGCAGACCGAGGACAACGGGGTCAGAGTTCTTTGTTGAGGTAGGTGATACCCTCCACAGTCGCAACTGTCACGGAGGTGGGTTCTTGGAATTTTTGTAGTATCCACTCAAAAACATTTCTTTTACAAATCTGAAGGCTTAAAACCTTTTATGAATGAAATTAAAGGTTACAACTATCCACAAAGCGCTTAAGAAAGAAAAGCCCGAAAAAACATGATTTTGGTCGTGCAATTCTGTTTGCGCGAGGCTGCATATGGATTTTGAAAATATATAGAAAAATTACGCATATAAATAAAACAAAGAGTGGAACTGATTATTTTGCAGTGAATGGGGGAGATGTTCTGCGGTGCCGTGAAGAGGGGGTGTAGTGGAGGGGATACGATGATATACACTGTACACCTTTTGGATTTTTTAAAGGACTCCGTATACCTATAACCACAGTTTTTCTTAAAAAGCTATAGCGTATATCCTCTGATATATACCCTTTGCGCACAGTATATGAAGACATCAGAAGCCAAGGGGCATAAGTCACAAAACTGGAAAAAATTGAAGTAAGTACACGGACAATCTCGAAAAATGTTTTTTTTATTTCCAGGCAAAGAAATATAAGTGATTTTCTAATTATGTGCGTTCTAGAGATAAACTACTTTTGCCGAATAATAAACAATGTTGATTAATTAGAAATTTAAAGAAAATTATATTCTACTTTCTTTTACAGTTATTGAAATAAAAGTTAAAAGACCACAATGAAACACGCGGCAGTTTCCTATTTCAATTCAATCAATTATTATTGATGTTCAAATTTAACGTCAATTATCTTTAGAGTCAATTTATTCCTAATCGAATTTTTGTCACTTGTAGCTCTTGGCTTCTAAGGTCATCATATATCCTTGTTATTTTTTACATGCACTAGTCATGAGCACACTTAAGGGCTGGTGAGAGAATCAGATGAGGTTTGATAAAGAGAATGGATAAGGAATACGTATTTAAACCGAAAAAAAGCAAGAGTTAAAAGTCCCAATGTGGAATCCCGAGAGCCTTTTCTTTTCTCCCGCACTAACTTCATTATAAGAGGAAAATAATCAACCAACAACAAAAAACTGAGATAAAAAGTACAATGTAATCACTATTTTTGAAATTATTATATAATAATGTATCTTTGTTTCACAATGGAGTACAAATTCAGATATTTTTTAGATATTTTCCCAAAATTTTAGGATTTTTTTTAATTGTTTTTCACAAGAACTTTTTTAAAGTATTTTTTTAATACACAATATCTGAGACATTTGCAGAATTTTTTTGTCCCTGTGGCCTCTCTTACATTGGGCAGACGAAGCGTGTACTTTAGAATTAAACTTAAAGAACATCAGAATGACTTTTAAAACAGGATTGTGAGAAATCTACAATAGCTAAACATTGTTGAAATCTCAACCATGAATTTAATTATACAGAGGCTAAATTAATTCAAAAATAGAGTTCAAATTTGGATTTAAATTTTTACGAAGTCTACAATATTCATATATTTCTACTTTAGTCAATGGTATGTCCAGCACCCCTGTTCTTTGGCTACTGTGGAGAGAACCTGCGTAGTGGCTCTTTCTTTCCAACAAATATTTCTGGTCAATTATGTCATTTCTTTAATATATTTAAACTCTTTGCTTTCACATTTTCAATCATTCATTAGCCAGTACTCAGGACTATAGCCGAGGGGTTCTCTGAACCCATTTCACTTTTTTTTTTTTTTTTTTTTTCCACCACTGAAAAACGGGATTGGGGTATCCTTGAAACGGCGCCGGCGTATGTGTTTTTTTTTTTTTGGGGGGGGGGGGGCTTTGTTTTTTACGAGATTTGTAAGTTATAGCGTTGTTTATAGTTTTTAACTTATGTATTCAAATTCGCACAAAGTGTTTCATTTTTCCTTATATTTCTTTTATTTTTAAAAAAGTTTAATGATCAATGATCATATACGACATTACACTTACATTTCAAAAGGAAAATAATTATAAAATAATTAAATAAAATGTACTTTTAAATTTTAAAAAAGACTACAAAATAAATTAAAATATCCAGATAGAAAGTTTTCATTCAGCTGTTTATAAAATAAAGAAAATTTTCATTGAGTGGTTGAATTATACGAGAAAATGCCTTTCTTTTTGAATTAATAAATGTTAAAAATTGATTTAATTTCTTATAATACAAGAAAATGAAAAAAACCCTATAAAGTAATATCCAGGAAATATATGTTTGGTGGAATTTACCTTTCCTGACCAACAAAAAGGAAGAATTCCGAAATCATACTTTTAGTATTGTAGCACACCTAGTTGAAAAAGAGACTTTCCACCCACTGAATTCGTCAGTGGAAAATAACCATTAATAAGCAATAGCTAATGAAAATACAATTTCATATTAATGAACAAAATGAAAATATAGTTTGATATACAAAAGATGATACATGCTTTCAGAAAAAGAAAAAAAAAATACATAAAATTATACTATACCTATTTAGTGATTGAATTGTATACCTGAATGAATCCTTCAAACGCATATTTAGTACAAAAAATTAAAAAGAACTTACCTATTTTAGTTAGCAAATAGGCAATAAAAGATCGGAAAATATACTGTAGTATGAACTTACCTAAAAGAAAGTACAATAATAATTAAAAGGCACATAGTAGAACAAATACAATATTAAAAACATAGAAACATCATCAAGGAAAAATAAAGAAAAACACCCTTTTAAAAAATTTAGAAATTCCTTCGAAACCTTTTGTGTTTTCTTTATTTTTCCTATTTTTAAGAAATTTTTACGTTATAAAAATTATATCTATCATATGATAACCTATCATTGCTAATTTTTTTTCTGATGAAAATTTTTATAGAAAATAACACATTGTTTTAAGATGTATAATTTTGTACACTGTTTAAAAAGAAAATGTCGCTTGATCTGGCAAGTCGGTTTATAAAAGCACAGTATAACTGCTTAAAGTTAACCACGATCCCGAAAAGCATTTCTTTATCTTTAAAAACCTCGAAATCAATAAATCACGAAGAATTAAAGAGGCACCCTAAAACATAAATCTCTCTTTCTGCCTTCAATTTTCGGAAATGTGTCTAAATAACTTTTACTCTGTTTTAAATCAATTTTCGCAACTGGGTATAAATATAATCCCCCCCCCCCCAAATACTATCAATTCCCAAATAAATATTTTCAGAAATTTAAAAGGATTATACATGCAAAAGTAAAAAATAATGTTAATTTTACACAGGTTATTTAATATGTTTGTCTATTGAATAAGAAAATATTTATCTGAGAATCGATAGCATTCAAAAATCAATATTCCGTGTTCATATACCGCAATGAGAAAACCGATTAATGCACTGTAAAAGTTATTCAAAAAGTTACGAACAGGAAAATACTTATTTCAGAAATGCATCTTTAACATTTAGCACACTTAAAATCTCTGAAATATTTTCTTAGAATAAAAATTGGTTTTCGGAATCGTCAATATCTTGAAAAAGAGATCATTCATAAGATATTATTCCGTACTAAATTACTGCGGATTCGTGGAAAAAAAATGTAAACATACTCGACTAACTCTATAAGTAATTATAATACAATAAAGATACTGGTACCAAACAATTGCAAATAAAGTCTATTTTTAAATAATTTATATAGAATTTGCTGAGGGGCCATTTACAAATAAAAAACAGGCCAAACTGTTTTTTAATTGCAACAGCCAATTTTGCGAACTAATTTTAAGTATTCTTTTCAAACTATGCCTAGAAAACGAAATTTAAAATCATTTGGATGATAAGTTTTTGAATTATAAACATTCAAAATTTACAACTTCTAATGTTAAATCACATTTTCATGTTAATATTAATATCTCCTGAAATTATAATTCTAATATGATATTTTTTGGATGATTATAGTACTAAAAAACCCTAACATAAATACACTGAATTTGTAATTTTAAAGACTTTATAATATGAATAATGGAATTAATATTCGGAAAAAATATGAACAACAATCTACAATGTTTTTTATATAGATTTATATTTATTATGTCTTGCTTTATGTGAATTTTCAATTTCAAAATTTTCTTCCAAGTAGTTTTAGAATAATGTTTAAAGAATTTTTCAAAATGGTGGTTTAAGGGGCCGTCTATCACGTGCAGAAAAGCGTAATTTGAAATATATATATTGCCCATTTTATTGAAACATTTGGGTTGTCAATAGTCGAAACATAAAAGTGAGTGAAATGGTCAAATTGGCAAGAAGTAATATATTGATGGAAGAGACTTACTCATTCTGTAGCATTTCAACAATAGAGTACCGAACTTTATTTTCAATACAGTCCCTAAAATAGGTTAATTTAAAAATAATTTCTCTGAAATTAATCGTAGCGAATTTTATGAAAATTAGGCCGTTTCAAGTGTATAGGCCATTTAAAGTGTGTAGAATTTATTTATGCACTGTAAAATTAACCGTGATAAACCGTAAATGAACAACAATTTACCGTTTTATGAATAAAAACGCAGAAATATACCATACATTACAACTTAGCGGTATATTACTGTTTATTTTACGGTTTATTATTGTTATTTTATGATTTTACAGTAGCATATTGGCACCCCAACTGCCAATAGAACACTCTAAAATCAACAATTTCTTTTTTACAGTGTGATGTAACACTTACGTATTGCCAATGATAAACACAAAGTTTGGGTTCATTTTGTTATGTAGATAGCTCACCTAAGCCAATTTTTGCATAACATTCAAAAGTAGACATCATTTTCAGTCTTGCGGAAACAATAGCTTTCTTCAATAATTTATTGCAGAGTTAGTAGGGTGTTTTTTTTTTTTTTCCCACTACTGTACAGAAATATATATTATAATTTAAATTCACCTATTCAGAAGTCACTATTAGGACTCCAAAGGAAACAAAAATTCACCAGTATCTGCAGTTAAATTGAAAATTATGTGTTCAACTGTGAAAATTGAGAAAACCCGAAGTCTCTGAAACCGCTAACAGTCATTTGAGGGTTAAACAATTAAAAGATATTTAATAAAACAAAGAAACAGCAGTGCGCACCCTTTCACTACCCAATCGATGCACATAAAAGCCGACGACCGTTTCATTAAATCCGACACCATTATCTTCCTTTAACATACAAATAAAACAAAGAAATCAAATAAACCGTATAAACCAGTACGTCAAATTCGATGCGGCATTTGACTATTGAAGCCAATAATTGCTCAACTGAACGTAATTTATTTCAACAGAGTGGTATTACCATTTTCGAATTCAGCCTGAAATGGAATGTTATCTCCGTTCTTGTTATCGTCATTCCACTACATTCCCAGATCTTGTAGTTCAGTAGAATAATTTATGAATTCCTTTTAATTATCAAAAAGCATTAGACAATTAACTGAGGATTACATTCTCACCTATTATTCAGCAGAATTGAATAGAACTATTAATTAAAATAAACCAAAAATTCTATTCAGAACCATTTAATTAATTACCTCATCGGATTGGATTTTAATTTTAGTTTCCGCAAGTGTATATGCGGGATACAACAGTGGAGCAAACGTCTCGAATAGAGTATGTATTTTAAAAAACATTGGAAAAAGAAAAAAATCGGACGATTTTTCGGAAATTGTACCAGCCATCGGGACGCCATAGTATAATTTCCCCCAAAATTTCCGATTTTTTAAAAAAAGTTTTCTGGGATTTACGGGAATTTTTCAGTTAAATAATAGTGAATTTACGGGCGTCCCGATCGCCAGTACAATTTCCGTAAAATCGTCCGTGTTTTTTTTTTTTTTCTTTTTCAAGTGTATAGTTCATATATATTATTGTATTACGAAATTTGTCGTATGTCGAAATCATGAGTAAAAAGTTCATGTAAATGGACGATAACGTTCAACGTTTACAGAGTTCCTCTTGATAAAGACTGGCTTTTGAATTAGGGAATCGAACATATGGAATGACCACCCTATTCATCTAATCGAGTAAGGGTCTGCAACCGATCACCCATTTTTCGACCCACCCATAAGTAAATTGCATACACAAGAAATGCACACAGGCCGAGGTTATCAGCGCTAAGAAATCACAGAATTTTCACTTTCACCGTAATTTATAAAAAAAATTACCACTTTTCTATTTACATACAATAGTTATCGCTACAAATTCTGTGCAATTATTACCTTTAGTAACTAGTAAGTATTATGACAGAACACGTGAAATCGAAATATGCAAACAGTGAATGTGTTTTAAACTGAAGTATTTCATGGTCCTTGTGGAAAGAATATCACGAAATTATATATGTTAAAATGGAAACCTGTCTAAAACGAGCATTATTTTCGGCATCATGTGATTTCGTCTTAGAAGGTTTTTTGGCACTAATACACAACAATAATCCATAGATTAGCACTCAAGTGACGCCACCAATACTGTTTTTACTTATACAGTCACCCCCAAAAAAAATCTTGACATTTTCGATTTCAGATGTTTTGTTAAATATCTAGAAATATACATATGGAATGACTCTGAAACTCCAGATGTGTAAACAAAATAGTGCAGGGGATATATTTTCGAGAAGATTTTTTTCCAAAATCCAATAGGGGACCGTTAACAAATTGAAAAAGAACGAATATCTTTTGAATAACCCTGTCAAAACTAATGTTGTAAAAGCATTCAAACTGCAGATTATGATTAAGTGACTTATGGTAATAAACTGTGTTCATTTTTATGCTTATAGCATGTATACTCGTAGAGAAATTAAGGTTTTTATAAAAACGGTCCCAAATTTTGCTAAGTTTTTTGCTTATAATTTGCAGAGTTCTTAATAAAAAATAATGTTCTTTTCAGAAAATATGAGAAACAACATTGTACATAATATCATGTAATCAAAATTAAAAAATATTAATAATTGTATAAAAAATGAGCAGGTTTACTAAATAAATTTTCACTGCGCATGCGTCAACTTTACAAAAATTTTATTTGCATATTGTGTTAGCTAAATGTATAGAACAACTTTTGTTAAATTTTCAAAATCATAGATTGAAAATCCTGAAAATTATCGTCTATAAGAAATAAGATCAATATCCGATATTCTCAAAATGAAGCAAAAAGATGAGGAGCTGTATCCAAATATTAGTAGTAAGTGCAATACTCTGTAGACACTAATCAATGGAATATGGATACAGCCCCTCATTTTTTTTGTTTCATTTTGAGAATATCGGATTTTGATCTTTAACAAAAGTTGCTCAATTCAGACACAATTCTACATTCGGTGAATCGGAACACGTTTTCTCTCATGGTTTATTTTTCTATACAGTAATAGTTTATGTAATATATGAAAACATATGTATGAATATGTATTGTAACAATATTTTGTTTGTTCTAATTACTTGAAGAGTTTAAAGGTGCCAAGAAATTACTTGGTTAAACAAAAAAGTGAACGCCTAATCGAACAGACATAGAACACACAATAAAATAATTTAAAAATAGCAAATTAGTTAGAAAAACTGCACAGTTTTTCTCTGACATCCACGACATCACACAAATATCCAAAAATGAAAAACCAATTAAAAAAAGAGAGGGATGCAAACAGTACTAAGGGCTGGGGCTGAGGGCGCATTAGTAGATCGTTATTAATATATGCAGCGATCTGGGCTACTCAATAGATTCACTTACCCAATGACTAATAGTAAAGGATAACACAAAATAGGGCTAAAATTGTATTCAATTCTACTTCTGCAATTCGAATATAACTTCTTAAAATAAATTTTAATTTTTTTTTAATTTAAAAGTTGTTTTCTAATTTTTAAAAAGGCATATCTTTACTTCTATATAAAATAAAGGCTTGGTTTCACAGTAATTACGTGTTCCTATTCCTTCCTTATTATTATTACTTGTTTTTATGAACCCTATTAAAGTTTGAATCGGAATAAATAAAGAATATAGCATTTGTTCCGATTCACCCCTATCTGCGGGGTGAATCGGAACACCATTAAAAAAATAAATAATACATATATAAACAGTAAAAATTTTTCGTTTTTGCTTAAAAAGTAAAGAACAAAACAAGACCGAAGCTTCTAGTAGAAAAATAAAAAAATTAGAAATCAGTTGTTGCTTTTTTTTAACGTTAAAGTTGAAAACTTTAACGATTCACCCCATTTTACGGTAGTTTTTATTTCTCTTTCTTTCTTAGTTATTTTCTATGGAAAGTAAAGATTTGATCTAATCAATGTCGCCAGATGGGCTACTTTTTTTTAAATTCAGATTCTTGATTGGCACCACTTTTTTGCTGTTAAATTGCACTTCATTTAATGACATATTAATCAAGGCGAAAACATGGGGAATAATGTCGTTTCAAAAAAGTGGTACCAATCGAGAAATCTGAATTGAAAATAAGTAGCCCACTGGCAACACGGATCTAATAGGAGGCTTCGATAATAATCTTTTATGTAGAAGAAAATGTTTGTTAGTGATACAACGAGCAACTAAAATAAAAGGGTCGCGGGTTGAAAATCTCTCCAACAGAGCATAATGCATGGGACGCGCTAGGGAAGACAAACGTGTGGCTGTTCCCGCACTTCAAGAGCAAGGGCTAGTGTTGCCAAATGTTCGATGTAAATCGGGGCTCCAAATGCTTTGGACACCAGTCTTTTAAAGTAATTTTCTTCGTCGTATCTAATGGCAGAAATAATCTTCGATTAAAGTCAGAATCATCTGCGATATAAATTTCCTGTATAACACGAAACAAGGAAAAGATAAAACTACATAATCAAAATCAGCTATATAAATCCAAACTAGAGATGGACATTATTTAACTTATTAGGATAAATAACAGTGTTATTGCTCTATAGTTCATTATTTAATGACAGATTAACGGAAAGTCGATTTTGATCACGTCGTGACAAGTTTTTCTCTTTATCGGCGATGTCGTGTTCTGAAATGCGATTTAAAACGCACACTCAGACAGTATTTTCTGAAAGATCTAGTGCCTTTACTAAAAATGCTGAAAACATCATTCGATTACATAGTTTCTGAATAACAAACCCGTCAATTATACGTCTTTCCGGAAAAAAAAAAAGAAAAAGAAAAACGAATTCAAACATGTGTCAGAAATTTCCTTGTATTTGACAGCTCTCACCGATGAAGAAAAAATGCATATTCTTCACAGTAATCTTAGTTCAACAAAACAAACTTCAATCAAAAGTTTGTGAGGTTTTTTAAATCGTAAATTATTTTTAGAAGTCCCTATAAGCGTTTGAATCAACATCCGAGTACTTTGAGTCATTGCTATTAAGGAAAAAAAAAAAAAAAAAAAAAAAAAGAGGAATATTTTCTCTAGCTCCAGATGATTCATCTGTAGTTAGATCAAGAAAAGCGAAACAAAAATCTCTTAAGGTTTCATTTCGTGAGGAAGCCTCAAACGCACACTGAGAAGAAGGCCGTTAAGTTTCTCTAGATTAGTACTCATGCGGCCTTGAATTGGTTGAAAATTTTCAATGTTAATTTATTACACATCAAAGGCGATGTCCTTTCCAAAAACTTTTTTCGAAGACAAAGACATTTTAATACACTAGACACGGGTGAGTCACATGCAATATCTAAATCGATATTGAAATCAAATGATTATGAAATAATAGAGTTCTTCAAAGTGTTCACATGGATAATGCGAGTTAAAATAACAACGATATAAATTGTCTAAAACATACACACACACACACACACAAAAAAAAAAAAAAAAAAAAAAAAAAAAGAAAGAAAGAAAAAAGAAAAAAAAATCCCATATTTGCTAGTTCTGATTCAACTTTATAATAGAAATTGGATTCAAAGAAATTATTTCAAATGATTAGAAATTGGGTTCAAACCGTTTTTTGTTGTCAGAGGAAAATTTTTGACCATCGATTAACATCAAAGGTGGTTTGAAATTTCCTTTTTATTGACAGGTCCGTAAACTCTAACAAGGCAAAAGAAGAATAGAAAAAAGAAAAAAAAACAGTCGCGTATTATTATACAGCTTATTTTGAAGCAAGACAAAACTTTGTGAGTTAAAAAATCATTAAAAAAAACAATGCAGAACATCACACATTCTAAATCAATAAAAATCAATGATTATTTTAAAATAAGTTCTGTGGGTATACAGCTAGTCATGACTCAAAAGTTTTATATTTTTTCCTGCAAAGTGTTTGAAATGGTTTTCCATATTTATATAAAGATTATTATTATTATTTTATTTTATTTTGAAGGGGAGGGGGCATCATAGGCAGTAAAATAAACCAAATTTTTAAAGAAAAACATTAAGTGATAAATCACAGTTCATTCTCAATGTATGTTTTGTCAATAAATTCAAAAGTGAAAGTTTTTATATTCCACATAAATTGCCCAGTTTCTCTCATTATTTTCCGTAAAATACGGAAACTTTCAATACTTCTAAGCGTACCATTCACAGTAGGTAGTTTATAATTTTTTTAAAAAATTATTTCTGTTTTGTCTCCTTTTAATAAAACAAGTTCCTTTCACAAATAAAACAATTAAATTTCGGCAGATTTGTAAAAAAGAATTCAAGAATAATGATGCAAAATGAGTCTCTGGAATTATTCATTAAAATTGGGGAAAACTTCTTTTAAGTTCAATGTAGTTTTCAATTGGATTTCTTTTTAAAAGCACTTCCATATAATTCATCAAACGAAACATGCCATGTTTCAATACTGAGAGATCCCCACTAAAAGGTGAGTCATTTAGCGGGAGCCTAGATGCAATTGCCACCTCTGGGAATTTGATATATTAGAGTATCAGTTATCAAAAGTCCGGTTTATTTTTAAAAGTTCATTTTCAGGTTCATTTTTTTTCTCTTTTTTTTCTTTTTTTCTTTTTCTTTTTTTTTTTTTTTTTTTTTTTTTTTTTCAAATCTAAATAATTTATCACATTTGATTATAATAGAAACATTGGCATTAAGCATCTTAAGAATAAAAATTAATTATCATCAATAACATTTGATATTCTCAATGTAAGACATAATTATCTAGTATTACTAATAAAGTATTACTAGTAGTGTGGTTATTTTAAAAATACAATGTGAGAATAAAATTGCATCAATTGCTTCTCAGCACTGTACAACAAAATCAAAAGACATTTTTCATCCCCGAAAGAAAATTTTTACCCTTCCCCCCAAACCGCCACAAAGGAAGTTTTGAAACGGTGCATCAGCCCAACTCCTTCGCTAGAGCATACTTTTTTTTTTTTTTTTTTTTGCTCATTTTTAGTATAAACTCAGGTGAATTTTGCGATTTTTTTTCCAATTACAAAGAAGAGAGATTTTGCACAGAGACAGATATTTTTCATTAAATGATATCTCACGTACACCTTGTACTTTGTGAACTTAGCAATCGGCGCCCGTTTTTCTCCGGTACAGGGTATATAGGGCAGCAACATCAACTAAAATTTGACAGAGCATCGTAGCTAAAATATTTAAACTTTAAAAACCTTATCTCAGTTAACTTTAAATCCTTTAATCTCCCTCAAAACAGATGTTTCACTAAATTTGCATTACTTTCTTCAGTATACATAAGGGCTATGATCCATGAAAATTTAAAATCGATACTTTGTTTTCTTCCAGAATTTATAATGTTTCAAAAGATAACATAATAAAAATGTATAAACTTGTGCATTGATGGACAGATGTACGCATGTACGATTCACAAATTCCAAGCTGAAACATATCGAGGTTTTAATTCAATAATTTTAGCATATTAAAATAAAATTCGAGTTCCGAGCATTAATAAAAGTAATATTTGATACTAAGCATTCTTTATTATTCATTTGAAATTAGACATTTCCATGTTAACCTCTATTTTAGCTATTTCCATATATAGTTATATATGATGCATTGGCTACATATACGTATATAAATTTTGGAAATAGAAATATCTCTTTTTCTAGCACTCCATTTTTTTTCTGAAATATTGGGAAAATATGATCCCATTAATAGAGCATTGGGAAACATATATTTGTATTAGTAAGACCAAAGGGAGCCATATCCCATTTTTTTCGTACTTTAACACACGGTATTGCACGAATAAATTAATCAAAAAGATTTAAATGCGTATATAAGGAAACCATATTACGATAGGATTATATATGAAAGGAAAAAAGTAAAATAAGCTATTTGTGGTTATGGAAGGATAAATACAAAGCATATATTTTTTTAAATAAATAAAATAAAGACATTTAACTGTATTATTATTTTAGTTCTTTGGAAACACTTTATTAACATGTTGAATAATAAGCCTATTTTGAAGAAATTTCGGCCGGACGCATGTCAAGATGTTTTATTCAATTATTAATTTTATCTATAAATTTATACAATAGTAGTGTTCATTACAGATTACTTTTAAAGAGTTCAGCACTTTGCCTTTTTTTTTTTCTTTTTCAAATTTACAAAATGCACCTTGTCATTTTTAAAAGTAGTAACACTCACCACTAGTGTTAGGCAGAGATTTTTTAATAGCAATTTTCTCCATCCCATGAAAATTCCAAGGATTATTCTAAATCAGTGGGCCCAAGATAATGTAAAAAGGATGAAATTTTCTCGTTGTTGATTTGGAGAGGGTAAAAACAACAATATGTCATATTACCTATTTTAAACTTACCTTAACATTAACGTTAATCAGTATTTTAAGCCAACATGACAACAGTATTTTAGTATTGGAAATGCGTTCTTGACATAAATCATGCACTTTTTTCTGCTACTGTTGTTTTCTGCAAGAGACTAGAGTAGATTTTTTTTTCTTCTTTTTGGACAAATAAACTAAAAATAATCCGAAATTCGGAATCTTCGAGGTTCGGATGGTTCCGGATTTCGGATTTTGCATTATATAAATGGAATGGGATGTTGAAGCACCGATTCGCTAGCAAACCATTTTCTGATATTTTATCTATATATTATTTTTTTAGGTCTCGCGTATAAGTCGATCCCCCCACTTTAAAGTTCTCTTTTTGCCTAAAATTTCTCGACTTATACGCCAATATATACGGTAATTATTTTTACTTACAGAGGTTGAAAAAGAGTAAAAATTATGGTTATTTGGAAATATTTTTGTCTCCATTCAGAATTTTTGCGATGTCTATTTTCATGAATATTTTATTTCATTTTTTATGACTTATACTTTTGGACCTACGAGGTTTAAATTATTTTTATGAAACTTTAGCATAAAAAAAAGACAATTTAAAAAACTTCGCAATCTGTAACACAAAACAGAAATATTCATGCCAAAATTACTACTTCTGAAAATAAAATTAAACAATTTTGTTATTTAGTGTTTTGTAAATTTTCACACCGGTTCAGTTAAAGAGAGAGTCACGCCTCCCATTCCCTTTATTCGAAAAATCAATCATGTTATTCCACTAAGAGAAGAACTTCTTGGAATATAAACGGACGTAAGTTAGAGCGAATTGGCTAAAAAGCAGGGGATATCAAAGAGACGGTAATAACAGTTTAGAAATGGAACGAAAATTAATAATATAGCATTTGCAGAAATGCCACAACTAGATTCTGTATTTGATCTGCAATTAAATATAGATAGACAAGGGGAGAATAACTTGCTCTTTCTTCTTATTTTTCTTTATTTTTTATTTTAATGAGATGCTGTTGCATTATTCATATGGACTGTTAAGACGATTACAGGGTTCGTGAATTTATGTTAGAGGAAAATAAGGTAGGGTTTTCAAATCCGAACCAAGATTTTAAGTGGGATGTTCGAAAAAGAAAAGTTATTTAAAATGAGATTCTAAAAAATGTTCCGAAAATCGTGCAGTTTTGCACTCTCACACGAATAACGCTGATTACAGGTTTTTATACATATAAAAGACCAAGTCTTTCAACAATCATGGGAGTCAGTGATTGTTAATAAGGCCACCATGACGCACTTCTCAATCTCATATATTTAAATGCATGTGTGTTTTTGATCTTTTTTAAAAATATAAGCAATCCCATATATGCAGTGGTGGATAAATAAAAGGCGGCAGAGATGGCAAATGCCTCGAATCCTAATTTTCAAATGCCCCCCCTCTTCCCCCCCTTTTTTTAATGGGCAGTTCAAGAAAATATGAGGCGTTGAGAACCAGTGTAGAAACACTGTGATTTCAAGAAAAATGTTTTTCAAAATCTGTGCAAATTTGGTTCAAACTCTTTTAGGCCAGTTCTTCCAATACCAGAGTGAAATATATGCCTTAATTATTCATTTGGTTGAATTTTAATTTTGAAAAAATACATTCAAAACTACTAAAGTTTCATTAAAACAACACTGACCTTGACTCTTACACATTTTACAGAAGATTCGTGCCATTCTTATTGTTTTAATTTTAATTTTATTTCAATTATGATATCGCAGTCTTTAACCCGGGAGAACGCGCGCTTACCCAGAGTATGAATGTTTTTTACTTTGTCATCAATAAAAGCAAATTAAAATCGTTACTTTATTTAGACGGAGACAATTCTTATAAATTCTGCGATAAAATAAGTTAAAGATTACTTTAAAAAAATTAGTGGTTATAATTGTAAAAACCATACACACTCGGTGTCTTTTAGGCCCGGCGCGCGTCCTCTCGGTTTAAAAGCGATTATAAAATTTTCCTTTATTATATTATATATTTTTACATGAGCAAGTCAAATTAAGCTTATATTTGTAGTGTAATTCCTGATCAATGGTTAATAATGTAATTTTACAATTATTATACTTGGGGTTTTATCAATTATAACTGTGCACCCTAAAAATTATTGTCTTACAACATTTTATAAACATTTTCTACAAAAACATCATGTCTTACAACATTTCTTTTGCACATCAAATAAATTTGTATTTATATCCAAAGCAAAGTCTATATGCTTATTTCACAATTGTGAGATGAACAAAACTTTTACAAGACTAATTCTGCTTCTTTTAATTATCAATCTTAAAAAATTAACTTTACTATTTTATACGAATTGAATATTTTCAACTGAGCAAAAAATTACCCAGGCTGGGAATCACATCCAGATACTTTACCGCTTTACCGTTTAAGCTAACTGGGCGACAACCGGCGGGCATTTCCCTCTCAGATAACGGTTTATTCTGTCAGCTGTCTAAATGACAGACCAGGTGTTATGACCAATAAAGTTATCTGAGCGAAAAATGCCCGCCGGTTGTCGCCCAGTTAGCTTAAACAGTAAAGCATTGACCCTGTAAGCCAAGGATCTAGGTTCTATTCTTGGCCTGGGCAATTTTTCTCTCAGTTGGAAATATTCAATTCGTATGATAAATTTACCAACCAGTTTGATTGTGTCAAAAATATTTGTACATTTACTACTTTATTTGCATCAAAAAGGATTGCTAATCGATTACCCAGAAGTGATCAAGAATTTCCCCGTTTCCGGGGTAAGTCTTGGTCACTTAAAAACTATAATTATTTCAATGACAAGTATATATATATTTAAGTAAGCGTTTTATTATATAAGCCATCAAAGAGTGCTTATTTTACAAAAAAGGATACAGTAAAAAATACTTTTAATCGTTTCTATAATGATTAAATGTCGATTCTTGACCAGGAATCCTCTCGGGTGACCCTACTTAAAAATTAAATATTAATAAGTATTTCCGAGGGTATTTAGTATCACCTGCTAGCATTTTAAACCTTTGAAAGGCGGTAACACATTACTTATACCGCTCAGTTTTAAACCCATCTGTAGTAGAATTTTCGAATGAAATCTTGTTTTTCTAATGTACGAAAAGTAAGAATCTAATGTAAGAAAAAAACTTATTTTAAAATTATTTTTGTCAAAAATTCTGGGACATTTTACCTTTTAAAATTTTAGATGCAGAAAGGGTTAAAATATCCTACCAAGAAGAAAAGAAACCAATGAAAACGAAAAGCTTTCACTTCAATTTTCTTTAAATTTACGTTTTGTTATATAACATCTTTCATCCAGGTCTTCAATTGTCCACCGCCCTATTTCAATATTCTATTATATTATTCTCTTATGCTACGGGTCGCAAAATGTCCTATTATTTTGGATACTGAAAAATAAATTTTTATTACATCTTGAAAATCCTCTGCCTGTGCGTATACTTATAACATGCATCTTCTCAATTATTTATTAATATGGATCTCGTTGAATTACTGCAATTTCCCGAAGAAGATTTAGAAAAGAAAATATTTAAAAAGGTAATGTCTGAAAATAAGTAATCGATTTGCAGTACAGAAAAGAAATATTTAGTAGATTTTTTAACATTAAATATATTAGGGTTGTCGGACATCAGAAGAAAAAAAATACTTTCGAAAATCAGTTTGTAATTCTTTTTCGGGAGAAGTAGCTTTAACCCTTTCCGGCACGGGCAAAATCTGTACTAAAATGAGAAATTATCGACTGACACCGGAATTCACAAACGAATTTATTAAATATTTTGAATTCCTTAATTTAAGCTTTTAATGTAAAAGCAAAATTTTACTAAAATATTACTGGTGCCGTTTGCAAGTTTGGAATTAAAATTAGGTATCCCAGACCGGGCACAGTATGCCGGAATGGGTTAAATACATAATGGATACACATATTATCAGCAAGGATCGACCGAAACAGGTTTTTAAGGCCGAAACCGAATTTAGGGGATCTTCCTCTTTTCGGCAGAAAACAAAAATGAAAAAGACCTAAAAATTTTTTGATTTTTTCCCCTTTTTTACATAAGAGTACATAATTATTATTTATTAAGAATGCAGAATTATTGATTAATTACATGTATTTATTAAATATACACAATTATTAATTAATTATATGCATTTATTAAACATACATAATTATTAATTAACTAGAAGATGGCCATGTCAAAATGACATGTTTGCATTTTTAAAAGGATGATAAAAAATTACAACTGTGGTCAATCATAGTCACTTTAGGCTTAAACAATTTTGAAAAATGCAGCAATTAAACATGGGAGGGGGGGGGAAATCTAAAAAAAAAAATTTCAACAGAAATCTGCATTCAAAACTATAACAAAACTATTTGATAGATGGGGGAACAAATGGTAAATGCATAAATTTTAAAAGAATAAAGTAAAGCAAAAAATCAATTATAAAAGAATATATTATGGAACTTTAGCCAAAAAATGCATAAAAATACTGAGAGAAAAAAATAAAAATATCCAAAACCGCTCGTTATTCAATCGTCGTCATCTTGCAATGGGACTTTCGTCTTCGCTCATTGCATTAAAAAAAATTATAACAATGTAAAACTTGAGTTTTTTAGCTTATACTTATAAGAAAACTCTTTATAAGATCGAAAACAAATGTCAACAGTAAAGAGCAAACAATCACTCGTGAGTCGTGATGTAACAATGGAGTCATTCTCAAGAGTCATTAACAGCTGTAAAATAATAATAATAATAATAATAATAATAATAATAATAATAATAATAATAAAGCAACCAAACCTTAAAAATTCTAACAATATTGCATTTAAAACGCGCCTTCGCTTTCCTTAAATGTGACGTCATTTACAGCTCTCACTGTAAATCTGACAATGAGAACGTTCCATTACGACTATGGAACGTTTTCATTGGTAAAAGAATAGATAATCTTTAAAATCGGAGGTAACTTTTCACAATATTTTTTATAGATTTGGAATTTGTCATTATTGAATGGCAACAGCATTAGTTTGCTTACATCTTTTTTTTTTTCCAGTAATTTATCGTTTGTTTTTCTCGTAATTGCTGGTTGTTTTATTTAGAACTTAAACATTATAATTAGAGTTTTTGTAGGTTTTAAAGAAAATGAGTATTGAATAAATCTTTTACATGTATATTTCCATAAGTTGAACAATTAGAATATTTGTGAACGGCTCGGAATGCTTAAGCCTAACATGGTCGCAATAAGTTTTTTTTTTTCTTGTGGATGGGTTGACCCCGGAATTGTTATACACGGAGGGGTTTTATATATATAATTAAATGCATGTCCCAAATTGGCTGCCTGTTCTTTTGAGGAAAATTCTTTATTAATTCTTATCTATTCTTCTTATCTTATATAGTTTTATAAAATAAAACAATGAAACTAAAGAAATGATTGGTTTTAAAGACTTAAAAAAACAAGAAAGAATCTTTGGAAATACTTTTTTTTTAATTATATTAACATCAGAAATCAACAAATAAGGTCGTTTGCTTAAAGACTACAAATGCGAAAGTTACAGATAGGTGCCATATTTTGGATTGATTTTGATCAATGAGCTTGGTTCAAATCACGGTTTGGACAATTTTTCAGTGTGTTGTTTTTAAGCCACTTAATCAGGTTAAATTATAAAAAACTCGGCAGTTAAAATTCCAACATAACTGTTTTTTTTAAATGTCATTCTTACTTGCTAAATCATTCCATTTTTAACGCACTCGTGAAAAGCTTTTACAGCAGTTTGCCGGAAATAATTAGTTGAAAATCAAAGTTCTCTCTCTAAATGTTAATTTTGTGAATAGGTAGAAATAATTTTCCAATTGAATGCATGAAGTTTAAACTTATTTAACCTCTAGAGTTAAACATAAAACACAAAATAGTTACAAGGTAAAGATTTGCTGACAGACGGTCTTTCGTTGTCCGCTACAAATTGATTCATAAAGCTTCAATATATGTTTCTATTTTTGTAATTTTTTTTAATAAGTGACTTTTTCGTTCTCTATCTATTCAAAATGATTTTTTTTCAATTTTAATGAAAAAATGACGTCACTAACCCTTTCGCAATGAGAGCCCTGTGCCGAATTGTTAATCTTTCACCACCCATTTTTCAAAACAAAACATTTTCTGTAAATAAATCGCAAAAATGCTCTGATAACATAATGTAAACTTTACAATTAAAAATAACGGATGAGAATAACGACAGATTCTGAGCACCTTCAACTTAAAAAACACGGTAGCTCGTGTCCAAAGGTGTTAAAAATATGATAATTTCTATTACCTCTTCTTTTATCCAGGACAATAGAGTTGTTTCGGTGCCACCATCACAGAAAATTTATTTACAAAAAAAAAAAAAAAAAAAAAAAAAAAAAAAATTCTAATTTTATTTTTAAGAGTTCTGACATCATTAAATCCTTACGAATAATTGGTGTTCTTTTCAACTTACAATATAGGGGCCGTTCAAATATTACGTAAGCAGGGAGGTGGGCAGTGTTTGCTTATTTTTGCTGACAAGGGGAAAAGAGGGGGGGTCACGAGAATTCGTAGTAAACATTTGACAACGAAGCAATTATACTTTGACATCAAAGGGCAAAAGAACATGATTTGGATGAGTGTTCTGCGGATGTTGAACGACTTAAGATAGCAAACAAGGACTGGAAACCAGGAATATTCCAGCCCACAATTACATTGAAAACGTCATAATATATAATGTAGAAACATGGATTCAAAGGTCCTGGACACCAGACTTGAAATATAAACGCCAAACACATAGTATTCTTATGATTCTTGTGAAAACTTTTAGTTATGTGCCTAAATTTAGGCCTAAATTTTGCCTTTATTTAGGGCCTGTTGTATTTCTTTAATTATTATTTAGTGTGATAAATATTTTGTTACAATAATAACTATTATCCATTCTATGAATTGTTTAAAGCAATAATTATTAATACATTAAACCGATTTTGTTTTCCTTCGATACCACAACTCTTATATGTCTATTTATGTAAATTTGCTGGATTAATAATATAATATATCGCTAACTGTAATTTTTTATGGCAAACAGTGTCGATGATAAAATGTCATAAAATCATACGTAAGCAAAAGGGAGGGGGGGGGTCTAGCATTTGCTTATTTTTTCTTACAAGGTGAAAGGAGGGGTTAAAAATGACGAAAAATATGCTTAAGTTATATTTAAACCGTCCCATACCTCATTTTCGGAGGAGTAGTTGTGAAAATCAAACACGTAGTAAAAGCGTTTAGTATGATTATTAAACTGCATTTAATAATGCAATGTAATTTCATTATCGTATGATATTCAATTGTTACAGAAGATTAAGATAATTTTATTCAAAGTTACAACATAAATACATGCTCGTATGTATTGCATATTTGTAAAACTCATATGATAAAACCTTGAACAAACACGATGTCGAAATTACATTATTCTAATGATAAATTATGTTCAGAAAGATAAAGGAGTGTACAAAATGTTTTCCTTTCATGTAAGTTTGGTTATCAAAAATTTAATTAAGAGAACTTCACACAGACTCAAAGGAACATTATCATGCCATATTTATGCGAAACTAATTGATTTTGTAAGTAATAAGGCATTAAAAGAAAACTTAATCAAATTCTTCAACAAATACATATTAAGTACTATAAGTAAATATTGCGCAAATAAACATTAGTATATTTCTAAATACGAAGCCTAATTATATAATACGGCGAAATTTTTCATTTCACTTTATTTTATTAAATTAACTTAAGGTGAAAGTTCTTGTCAATATAAGGAATATATTACAAAGGCTACATTTCGTATAAAAGACATTTGCCCGAGGGTAACATGGAAACAAGACCTTCCGGCTCAATCAGAAAAATAGTTTTTTTTTTTTTTTTTTTCCTTAAATTGCACATAGCATTAAATTTAATGCAAACTAAACATATTAGTCTCACATCTTCACTATTTTAGTGAGAAAAGCAATTTGCATCGGAAATTTAAATTAAGCTTACCGAACGTGTAACGGGGTGGATGTGATGAAATTATATTAAAAATTTTAAAACAAATTTCAATCCATTAACACCTTTTTAAAATTTCAACTCTGGGCATGCAACAGCTTCTGCTGCTTCTTGTCGCAGGTACTTTTGTTGCACATTCATCCTCTCATTGTCGTGTAAGGGATCTGTTTTCCCAGTCGGAATGACTTATTTTGTTATTTTCTCCACCAATATTTTCTTACCCTAATAGCATGCATGGTCACAGTGACGTCACTGTGAGTCACTTTGGTCACATCACATCTGTGACCAAAATGCCACCACTCAGTGACGTTACATTGTGACTGAGATGTGACTTTCTTAAAAATCTTTAGAAATTTATAAATATCCTTCAAAACATGTTATTTACTTTAAAAAACATGTTTCCGGCAATTTAAATATCGTCGCTTTTGTCACAGTTTCGTCACAATGTTAATGTCAAATTAGTCACAAATGACACATTTTTCACAAATTTGTCACATTGTGGTGACCACTTTGTGAAACGTCACAAAAGAGTTCTAAAACGGCCATAACGACTTCACATTTTAGTCACTCTGACTTCACATCGACGTCGCGGGACGTCACATCGACAATCGATGGTCACAAAGCCACAATGTGACTTCACAACGACGTTGCAGTGACGTCACCATGCCTTACGGGTACCTGCCTGTAAGACATGGTGACGTCACTGCAACGTCGTTGTGAAGTCACATTGTGACTTTGTCACCATCGACTGTCGATGTGACGTCACGTGACGTCGATGTGAAGTCACAGTGACTAAAATGTGAAGTCGTTATGGCCGTTTTAGAGCTTTTTCGTGACGTCACAATGTGACCAATTTGTGAAAAGTGTGTCATTTGTGACTACTTGGACATTAACATTGTGACGATTTTCTAAAAAATTTTAAGAAAGTCACATCTCAGTCACAATGTGACGTCACTGAGTGATGGCATTTTAGTCAAAGATGTGATGTGACTAACGTGACTCACAGTGACGTCACTGTGACCATGCATGCTATGAGGGTGCCCTCTGTCGTGTTCGACTCTTTTGTACATGGCAAGTGCAGACCTGATACGTAATTTTATATATATACCGCCCACAGTCGCGATTCTGACAGCTTCAGCTGTAGCTGAATTCTGTTTTTTTTTTTACCTTAATAAAATCGACCAGGAGGGACATTGAGCTCTAAGGACTAGCCCTCCTTGTCTGAGTGGTTCCTCTTAGACAATGAAACATAATTTAAAGAATATTACTCTAATATCATTCAAACCATTCACTACAGAAAACATTAGTATGCCCGTGTAAATGAACTATAAGAGCAAAATACTTTATTAACATATTCATCTTACTTGCAAGATAAATACATAACATCAGATAAGCTTGAATTGGTTAAGTATTTCAGATGTTATCACGGTGACAAATTTTTAATGTTTTCCATTTGTGTACTCCTGTAAATAAACTATAAACGTTGCATGTCTAGTTAATGAACTCATTTAAAATACAAACAACAACAATACATTGTCCATCCCAATTAGGTTGAAATTGGTACAGCATTTACGATGTTATCATAATGAAAAGGTTTGAACTTTCTATCTTAAAAACGATTTTTACGAGTTTATATTTTTAACTTAAAAATTTGCGAAAAAATTTTGATATTTAATGGTAAAGTAATAGTAAGAAATCATTTCCTTATTTTTTCACGTAGAATCGTTTCACAGATAAAAATAATAGTTCTTGTTACCCAAATAACTCTTAGAAATTTCTGTCAGTTATAAATAAACGATTTTATAACAACCAATGTAAATATTCTTTGGAAAATATTGATATCTATCTTTTTCCTTTTGCTTCGGATTTTTTAATAAAACAAAAAAAAAAGTTTTGTCATCAATTTTTAAAAGGGAAAAAATTCGTATTTTTATGACCTATGAGTCATTTATTTAAACCTATGAGTCAACTGCTTAAATCGGGGTTTCATGTGTTTTCCACCAAGATATGACTTGGTAGAATGATTGCGTTTTAATATGCTAATCGAGATTTAACTCATTCTAGATTTTTATCCGTAACCTCGATTAGGTGATTGTCTGTGCTGCCGCCTCCCGGTTTACTACACTTATATTATATAGTGCCATTCTATCTGATTAAAAACGAAATTTTCATTCAACCATACAGTTTTTTCTTACACATATATGCAAGGTTTTCAAAGGCAGTTCACTGGCATATTTAAAAGATATTTGCTGATAGGATTTTAAAAGACGCATCTTGTAAGATTTTTAAAGTAGACGCAGAGTTTAGCTGAGCTGTTTTACAAAATTTTAACAAATCAAAAAGTTAAAAATGTTTCACCATATCAGATTAATAACAGGAAGATTCTTTTTAACATTTTCACAGATAAAATGTTATTAAATCCTCTCCTTTTTTTTTTCTTTTTTTCCCTTTTAAGGATTGAACCGTTAACGTACTCCTCTGAGTATAATATAACGCTAACAAATAGTATTAAAAACAAAGCCAGTCTAGAAAACAAATAAAGAACGAAAAAATTAAACAAACATAAAAATAATTCTTAAAGCAAGAACGAGAAAACGAAAAAAACTTTTTATTTAAACATTTCAGTCTGGGTTTTTCTCCTCCTTATTCCCACAACACTAATTAAAAATTGAAACAACGTAACATTCTTATCATTTTCTTGGAAAATATCGATGAAAGAGAAAATTTAAATAAACCTAAAGAATTGTTAGCTGATGTTGGAGGCGGCTTTACGCGATGCAAATACACCTTTCGGGCAGACGTGGGTGGCATCATGGAATATTAGGAGTCTACGTAGGCGGAAGATTAGATTTGAAATTAAAAGGGGGAAAAAAACCTTATTCGAATATTATTAAATATCAGTGTTTAAAACAATGGAAAATGAAAATAAGCTAACACTATGAAATTCATAAAATGAGAAAAATATGAAATTTATGAAAAATTATAATAAAACGCACGCGCTTCTCTTAATTACACCCTCACGAAAAAGGACTGCTATAGCAAGAATGGAAATGTTATATCATAGTGATTTATAAAAATACATTTCTCATCTATAATCACACTTTTAATTTATTGACATCAGAAATATTATTTAGCTTGGTAAAATAAATAAATCCTACTATTTACTGTTGTACAACACTCTAAAAAAAGAAAAATATTTCATAATCTAAAGGATGTTTTTAACAGATATATTAATTTTGAACGAAATAAAACACATAAAAAACGTTAGTGGCCATGAGATTGGTTTTATTAAATGGATAATTTTATGCCATTTGTGCACTAAAAATTATTTCGGGTATATGAGCACCGTAGCTGGCTCGAAAGAAGTGCAATCTGAAAGTCCTACTTTCGAGCAGTTGGAACCATATATCAGCAATAACTCGGCAAGTGCTAATTCCCAAGCGGTCTAACGTCCGTGTAGAGGTCTGCACGGGCCGGAATTTCCAGGCCCGGGCCCGGTCCGTTGTAAAACTCAAAAGTTCGGCCCGGCCCGTTAAAATTTTTATATTTTAGGCCCGGCCCGTACAAAAATCAGCGAAAACAGGCCCGGCCCGTTTTGGCCCGTTACAATTTCTACGATTTCTAAAAAAATCAGATTTTTATCATATAACTAAGATTTCTTTAAAGAACACTGCATACATATCTATGGAATGATTTTACAGTATATTTTACAGCAAATACACATTAACAACATTAATGATTACTTAGATTCTTAGGCTTTCAACATTCGAATAAAGATTCATTAAAAAATTAATATGGCTTAGAATAAAAGAAAAAAGAAAGAAAGCTAAAAACATGGTTAATTTTGAAGTTGTTTAATAAAAGAAGATTTATAAATATATTTCTATATCATTTTATTATAGATTTCAAATCCAAATTCATTCTTAAATTCAAAGAAGTTCCTTTCTGATACATTTCTAAATTCATTTTTTTTTTTCTCATAAACGCATAATATTAGCAGATATCTTTATTCAGAAGCTATATAATCGAATGGCGTTATAAATTTTTTGATACAAGCAATTTAAGAATATTGCAAACAAATAAAATACTGTCATAATTAGCGTTTTGAATAGAATTTCCGGAAGCAATAGCAAGGGAAGGGAGAAAAACCTGCAATCATTTGAGAAACTATTATATCTCAACAAGGTTATACAATTATTTTATTTACCAAAAATGAAAAACGCTATTCGATTCCAAATCCCTTCAATAGTTAGGCTTAGCACTTTTATACTTTTACAATTTAAAATTAATCAGAAAATGTGTCAAACTTTCGCATTATTGAATAATTAATTTAAAAATCCTCAAGAAGTATATATCCGAAGACTAAGCTAACATAAGTTCTTTATCGCTGTTAATAATTTTACAAATCATGTTTTCTGCCAATAATTAAGTCTAGTACCGGCCCGGCCAGTCTATATGTAGAAAAATAGTGCAAGCGTGATCTCGGACCGGCATGAGTCGGCTAAAAACATATTAAAACGGGTTACACATAATGTAATTCTCCGATGCCGATACACAGTGCATTTTTATATTGATGTTGTCAAACTAGTATGGCCACATTTATACTTATTCTCGTTAAAATCATTTTCGTTGAAAATAGTTCATATTTTATCGTTTCTGCTTAAATCTTCAGAACGGGCCGGCAGGCCCGAAATTTTTTTTATCGGCCCGTCCCGTCTGGCCCGTTCAATTTTTTGCCGTCCCGGCCCGTTTTTGTTGTTTGTCGGCCCGGCCCGGCCCGTTAGAAAATCCGGAACGATTCCGCCGGCCCAGCCGGGTACGGGCCACGGGCCAAGCCCGGGCCCGTGCACACCTCTACGTCGGTGGTTTATCAGCATAGACCAGCATTTCACGTACCCCTACAGAAAATAATGCATTGATGTGAGATCAAATGACTGCGGAAGCCAGCTCACAGGTCTGTAACAGAAAATTATGCACTCACCTAATACCTCCCGCAGTAACCTGGCGATATTTTGCACAACTTTCAGGTGTTGTTCTGGCATAATTCATCCATGGTGAAATGGCAAAATATACTAAGCACAAAATATCTATCATCTGGCAAATTGACTGTGTTGTCAATTTCAAAACCATACCTTAAAAAATGAAACCCTATACAAATATAACTATATATGAAAATATGCCTCCTTCGAGTCACCCGAAATTCTGAAATGCGCTTTTTATCTTTGGTATCCTAAGAAACCAATCTATTTTCGAGATTTAAAGAAGCAACTGTAAAAACAAACTTCCTTTTGGTGCCACTGATTTTCGAGAACGTTCGCGAGTAGATTTATTAAGGTATTAATTACTTTTCTCAAAACGATTTACAGTAGAGTGTCGATTAACGGGGAGGATTATCCGGGTTGAGGATTAACCGATACAGTAAAAATCTCAAAGGTTTGGATGCAATTTATTATATTAATGCTGCATAAAAATTAGTAAAAAAACACTAAGGTTAACAAATCATGCATGCAATATTTTCGGTTGAAGAAAATTAAATTCTTACAGAAGACGATGATAGTACTGATTTGCAGAGAAAAATCTTGCAAGATTTGAAAAGCCTAAACTGTTCTAGAAATATGGACAAAGAAGCAATGCAACAATGGATTAACTAAGATTCGAAATTAGAATGCTATGAAATTTTAAATAACGATGATATTGTATCGCGGGTCGCTTGTAGTTCAAAAAAAAAAAAAAAAAAAAAAAAAGAATTTCAAAAAATGTCTTGAAAATGATGAATAAAACGCATTAATACATATTGAGGAGTTTAATTACTTGGAGCAAGAAGATGAAAGCACACCTACTGCAAAAATTAGGTTGAAAAATTTTCGTAGCAAAATTTGTTGAAGGGTAAATGAGAAAATAAAGATTTCTATCATTTTATTCTTCAAAAGAGAGTGGTGCAAACTACATTTCTATTTTTTTAATTGTACTATTTGTAAATCTAAATAACATTAAATTGTATGTTCATTCTCTGTCTTTTGTAATAATTAAATTATTAATGTCCTATAGAATACTGTCCTTCAGTAGTATTTGACATTTTCTATCCCTTTTCCAAAACTTTTAATCAAAACTTGTATAAATTCGATTATCCGGGACAAGGCCCAACCATCTCAGTTAAACGAGAGTCAACTGTATTTGTTTTTATATGTTACAAATTCTCAATTAAACTTTTTCAGTTGCGTAATTGAATTTTATAGTTGCCAACCTTCTGGGGTTTTTTAATACCAGTAAATTATTACAAAAATGTTGGCTTTATTTAATTGCCCAAATCACGTCATTACATAAAACAAATATTTTTAAAAATCTTTAGGTCGAGAAATATGGAATTTATACATGCAAGACTAAGTAATAATTTGAAGAAAATTGACATGCAATGGAGAGAGCCGTATAAATCATAAGGTTATAGTAAAAAATTACTTTCAAAGTGTAGTTACAATAAAAAATAAATTTTTGTAAGAACCTGGAAAAAATCATGACAAATGCATCGAAATGAGAGATATATATCGAGAGCTACTGTATAAGAATTTTCTCTTGGTTCACGACGATTTTTCTAGTTCGAATTTTCAGAGATAAAAACAGCAAACTCGGAAAAATAAAAGAGAAAAATATTTCAAAGTAAATAAAAAAGTAAAAAAGTACAAACAAAAGGAAGAAATTAATCTACCTATTTTAGAAATTCCCCTTCACAAAAATTGTTGCATAAAATATCAACATAAAATCAGCTATTAATTGAGTTTAATATTATGACTGTTTTAAACACAACATACAAATTCCTGAAAAAGTTTAGAATGAAAGAGTTACGAGATATACGACAATTTTCAGCTGTGATTATATAATTTCTACGTACCATATAGCTAAAAACATTGACTTCAGGACGAATTTGCGGATCCTCATTGTGTCCAAAAACTTGAAAAGTTTGCATGACATTTCAAGACGCAATAGGAAATCAATTTAAACGTTAGAAAAAACCGTTCAAAAACAGTATCCGAAAAACGATAAAAATAGGACAAACATGGTCAATTAAAATTAAATGTTAAATAAATAAACTTTAAAATAATACGTGAAAATTGTGTCATACAAGTTTGGGAAATGACGACCGCGAAAAATATAATCTGAAATAAAACTACAAAAGACTAACAAAACAGACTATACGAGGAAATATTATTTTATTCGTCTTAGCCATTGTTCGAAGTCTTAAAAACATCTCAAATGTAACCTCAATATTTATACGAGGAGTAAAGTTCAATTAACACACGATTCAATAAAATGAAATGAAAAATAAAATTAGATGATATTTAGCTGCAAGTTTAACAGCAAGTTTTAGAAATAATATGAGTCATAGAAGGATAATATGCGGTTGGGCCATTTTCAAATATCGCTTATATGTGCTGTCCAAGAGTAAAAAGAAGAAAATTCAAACATAAATTACTATTTAAAGTTTGATTTCAGCTATGCATTAGCTAAAGAGGTTTATATTGAACATTTCTAACATGAAAAATTTTTAAAAATCAATAAAAATTTTAGAGATATAAATCTTTAAAATTGTGATTCTAAGCAAAAATGCCTGTCCCATTCCAAGTTTTATGTAATTAACTATTATTTTTTCAAACTTAATTTAACTTTTTTAAATAAAGAGATTTATTTATTTTAAATATGAACTGTTAGTGTTCAATGATAATGAAAAAAATTGTTTGCAATCTGATGATATCTTCTTTAAAAAAATCACAGAATTTTTTTGTCCCTCACTTTGCGTCAAGTCTGTTACCTTGTGGTTATTTTAGTCAAAATAGGTTTTTAATTCTACTTAAAGTTAGCAGAAATATTCGGCGACATAGTTAAACTATTCAAGCAACTACTACTTGCCATTTTTTACTCTTCAATAGGGAAGCAATGTAATAGTGGCAAAAATAAACTTTCATCAAAGTTTGTATTATTTTTTTTTTTTTTTTTCACTGTCAAGTCTGTTACCGTTAATTTTAATATTAAAATAATGATTTTTGAGATTTTGTAACTAAATATTGTTTACTAAATAGTTTCAGAAGGTATGCGTATTATTATCTAAGTTAGAAATGATACAAGCTAGTTCATTTCTAATAGTTTTTTTTGAAATGCCAAGTCCGTTACTTGTCAAGTCTGTTACCATATTTGTAAGCGATGAAATGTAAGCTTTTAAGTAAGTTTACTAAATAGTTTTAGAAGGTATGTATATTATTATCCAAGTTAGAAAATATACAAGCTAGTTCATTTTAATAGTTTTATTTGAAATGTCAAGTCCGTTACTTGTTAAGTCCATTACCATGAAATGTAAGCGAATGGTAAAAATGGCCCGGTTACTTTTTCTCAGATTAACTTAGGTGGAATTCATACATAAGTACATATTTTCCCTCATATTTTACATTTGAATCATTAAAATATGAGTTTATACATAATTTTCTCGATTTATTTTATTTATTCACTATATTATCATAAGTCACCAGGTCTTACACTTTTACACATTTTGTCGAATATCTAGAGAAATATTTGGCAAATTCTTCTGACACTTTAGAAATGTAAAGAACATGTTTAACCTTTATTTTTCAGCGAATGTCTAATCACGAGAGAAAATAGTAAAACAACAACAATTTGCATAAAAATAATAATATTTGCGGTAAAGCTCTAAAATAAAATTCTTGAAATGACCTGAAGCTGTTACAGATAACGATGTGGATTTTGTACAGCATTTGTGTTAGACTAAACCATATATTCATAGACATATAAATTTATCTTTAAAAAATTCAAGATATTATCTGCATATTTTTTGTGTATAGCATGCAAATTTTTCAACCAAACTTAACATCACTTTCAGGAAATTTTTCAAAAGACACAAAATACAGCAAATAATGAAGGAACAATATACAATAATCAGGCTATAAATAAATTAAATATTTTATGAAAAATCGGCATTTGTATGAAATATTTTTTGTAAACAGCAAATAAAATTGATTCTACATAATTTAGTAGCCAGCTATATAACGCAACTTGTGCAAAAAGGCTTGTCGAATATCATGAAATTCAGAAAGATACCGACCACAGTCAGTTGAATTTCAGTTATTTTATAAATATAACGAGTGAAAAGGAAATTTTCGCAAACTGTTATTTTTCATTATTTATTTTTATCGATGTTTTAGTTTTCATTCAAAGAAATATTAGAATAAATAAGAAGATATATTAGAATAAATAATTAGAATCTATCAAAATCGGGAAATACGCTAAATACTAACTCGTTTGGGGATGTCAAAATGAAAAAGACGATGTGATAAATCTCTTATCCAGCCAGTTTTGGAAATAAACAAATTCACATCCCTCTATTGTCAATATATTTCTGAAATTTCACGATATTCGATTGGCTTTTTTAAGAAAGATGCTTCATATAGTTGGCTGATAAATAATTCAAAAACACTTTTTTCACCATTCGCGTATGCTCAGTTAATTATTATTTCATACGAATGCTCAAGTTTTACCAAATATTTATACTATATTTTTGTTGTAATTATAGTGTGCTTCTGCTGTTATTTGTCATTTTCTGAAGGTGGCGTTAAATAAAGCTGAAAAGCTGAAAAATAAAAATAAATCCTCTTTTTAAAAATATTTATGTTCTGTAAACCAATAATGCTTTTAGAACAAGATAAAGTATCTATAACTCATTCTAAACTGTATGACTATTAAGTGATGTATTAAATAAATTTCATAACAAGTTATTTTAATGGTAATTAAAATTACCGTCGAAACATAAATGGTTAAAGGACAAAAAAAAAAAAAAATCATTATGATTTATTATTTTACATTCGAAGATTCCATTCATAAAAATGGCTGACTATAATAATCAATGATTAATATAAAGAAACTGATACAGCATTTTTTTTTTAAACATTAAATAAATAAAAGGAGTTTTGCAGAGATTTTATAAATCCGTTACAATCTTCTGCCGTAAAGAATATTATATTACCAAACTGTTTGATTAATCGTATATGGATTGTTCATAAATTATCTTCTAACTTACATTCCACATTTGAATTTAGTTTTCCTAGTTTTATTTGCTTCTTCCCAAGATAAAAGTTTTATTTTTAAAATATACTTTTACTCACTAAAGAAATTCCAGTTTACAGAAGGCTTATATTAAGAGCTAAATTCAATTATGAAGTCAACTTCGATGAGCTTTTCAACTATTTTTACTCACTACTTTAAGGAATTTTATTATAAGACCATTTTACAGCGAACAATTAATTCTAAAGCATTATAACTCACTATTAGAATCGAAGTCTTACAAGAGAATTCAATTACGATGCCAGCTGCGATAAACTTTAAAATCAATTTCAATCGTAACATCGCTAAGTGATATCGTCAAGATGAGTGCAAATAATTTTTTGGATTGTTTTATTTGCTGCATTATTACTATTATTATTTTTAATGGGCTGCATTTTTCTTCTCTATCATTATCACAAGTAGTTTATGGAAGATGCAAATGAAACGTTTAAAATTCAAAAATAATATAGCATACATAGTAGCTCATTAAATATATATAAATATTGAAAGTTAATTTTCAGAAAACTGCTAAAACATATGGAAAAAAAAAAAAAAAAAAAAAAAAAAAAAAAACAGGATGATCACAAAGTTTTAAGAGGTCAGCTACTTTTCAAATTGAAATACCATGTCGTAAATCAGGCACTGGGTGACATAATTATCATAACGTGAACGCTATATTATAGATTCAACGGATATAGACTTGAAATTCTGTCAAATCTGTGCATGCATAAAAATGAAAGAAGATACTTGCCTCTATCTGGTGCAACTTGTATTTTGATGCTCACAATTAAATGCAAGTAAATAAAAATAAAAAATCTTATTTATATCAAGAATGTTTGGTAATATTCAAATGAAAAAATGTGCTCGGCTGTTTTAAAAAAATATATAAAGAACTTTTATAAACGGCAGTGCCCGTAAGGCATGATGATGTCGATGTGAAGTCAGGGTGACTAAAATGTGAAGTCATTATGGCCGTTTTAGAGACAGCTTATGACGTTACATTTTGACCACTTTGTAAAGTCACGGAGGGACAAATTTGTGAAAAATGCGTCATTTGTGACTATTTCGGCATTAACTTTGTAATGAAACTGTTACCAAAATTAAACGCAACCTATTACAAAAAATCTGTAAAAGGCTTAAAGTGTAATCAACATCCAAGAACGAAAATAAAATTTAGAAATATAGATAATGCTTTTTGATACCATCTAATTAGAGCCTTAATTGCCTTGGAAAAGTACTACTTTTAATACCCATTCAAAAGTTTAAAACAGGAATAAAATAATTCAATTTAAACTTTTTAAAAAATCCTCATTTATTACATCCTGATTGCAAAAGACATTAGTAGAGGTGAGTGGCACAGGATTGGGAGGGAAGTGTCTATCGAACTTAAGTCAGATTTCCCGGGGCACAACTAAAGCACCCCGTAAAAAAAAGACAGCAACTATAAACTAATACAGTAAGTGTAAGAGCAGCTAATCTGTTCCCGATAAATCTTGCCATGAGATAAGGTCATCAAAGCATAAAATAATTACATGTTAGATATGAAATAAGAGGTGGTTTACCGGCGGAATTACTGATTTTTGTTAATTACCACATCTTACTGCAAGACCAAAATTATTTGATCACAAAGCAAAATTTTATTTTAGTATTTGCGTCAATAGCCTTAAAACTTAATATTAACATATTTGCTCGGAAATTTTAAGCGCTTGTTTTTTTATTACAAAAAAAAACTACAATGTGTAAACATTCGAAGCATTATTTTCCCCCTTTAAAAATATTAATTAATATTACGTTTTCGATTCGAGAATGAAAATGTGATGTAAGAAAGAAAAAAAAAACAACGTTCTAGGAAAAGACAGGAGGACGTTTTGAACTTTATTTATTATTATTATTATTATTATTATTTATTCAGAAGATAGTATAAAAGTAGTATAAAATAATAGAAAATAGTATATAAAATATTATAATAGTATATAAAGTAAAATATGAATAGTAAATAAAAAGTAGTATAGAAGTAGTATAAAATAATACGGCATATTAGTAGAATTAGAAAATAAAAATTTTATGTATCAAAGTCTTCCGGCAAAACAAACAATATTAACAATATTAAGAAATTAAAAATCATAATTTTTTAATGCCTTTTGAGTAAATACTATTTTTAGAACATACATATGTTTAATCAAATATTTTTCAACCTTCATCTCATAGCACACTTAACGTAGTACTCAATTCCATTCAATTTTTGCGGCACACTTCCATTATTGTGGAAGAACAAAAAACAATATGATTTAGTACTATATATTTTTTTAATTATTTTAATCAAAGTGCATATTGTAATCTTTCAAGAAAAGAATTAAAATAAGTAACAAAATACATTAAAATTGGAGCAAAAGTTCAAATCCAAAAATTCCCTTAAAACATTACAAATAGAAAACGACATCCATACGTAAAAAAATAAAATTATCAACGCAAGCAAGTATAGTAGAATCCAGTGCCAAGGGAAAACAGCAAAAAAGAGAAGAAATTTTATTCCTTGTTTGACTCGTGTGGTCACAGCTTGCACTGAGCCATGCTTAGAGAAAGTTTCACTGGTTTAAAATATTTACAATCTCTTCGCATTTACATTGCATTTGAAAAGTTATCTCATGTGTATTTTCTGGAAAATTTTAAAAAATGATATTAGAAATAAAGTTAGGATGTTCCCAGCTGTAATCTAAAATATCCGAACGACTTTTAGTTTATTCATAATCAGTATACACGATGTTCCAGTTTCTAAAAGATTGATCCGTCCAATATTTCGATATTATGATGAATAAATATTGTAACAATTAATAAATGTTCATGCTCCGAATTTGACTAACTGGATATTAATAAAATAATATATAAAAATAAATAAAAATAAGCTAATTCGTTAAACTGGACACTTCCGGTCTTTGTGCAGCAAAAAGTGGTGGCAAATTGATTTGTTGCATCTGGAGGGAAAAGCAAATTTGGACTTCAAAATCCTGAAAAAAATACTTTTGCCACATGAATTTTGTCATGCAACATTCAAACTTTTTTCCCATACAATTTATAAAATATTTAAAATTTCTAAACAACGTAAATTGTAAAAAAAAAAAAAAAAAAAAAAAAAAAAGTAACAGTCTAATTTAATTACAATATTCCTAATACACGACTAAACTTTAGTTCATTTTCATCACTTGAAATTTACTTTCCACTTTCTGTCACATTTCGCGCTTAGTATCGTTAAAATGAATTAGAATTTTTAAAGTATTTTTCGCCAATGGCATTACACACCTATATATTCCATAAATCCCTAGATAATAGATTATAATGTGGATCATCCTGAAGTAAATAAGATACTCTTAAATGTAGGTATAAAAAAGCATAAATTATTTCGGGATCCATTAAAAACTTAAAACACGCTTTAAAATTTTAAAGCTGTGTCACTTTGGAATATGAGTGCGATATACAGTAACTCCTCTTTATTTTAATCATTCAGATATAGGGTCATTCCATGGTGACCAACATAACATTTATAGTAAATTAAGGCAATTATTTTACAGATAATTACTTTAAACTTAAAGTTCTTTTCAGTATTATTATACTCCAATAAATCTTAAAAAATACCTTTAATATTAAAATTTTTATTAATTTCTAAATAGTTTATCAAAGTTAAGCTACGTCACCAATGTATTTTTTTTTTTTTTTTCAAACTCGTTTTACATAGACCACAAATATTAATTTTGATATTAAAAATATTTTTTTTATGATTTTAGAGCCGATTGCAATATTATAATAGTGTAAAGAATTTTAGTAAACAGTTTTTAAATTAAATATATGTAAAATAATTAACTCCTAATTTGCTGTAATTGTTAACGTTGGCCACCGTGTAATGACCCCATATAGCTTTCTTGCTGTATCTGTACGCATAGCCGAACTCTACCTTTTCTTGTCTCCCGGCTGGGCTACTGTAATATGACATGGAAAAAAATCGGTCGTTTTAAGTTTTGAAGATTTATTTCTTTGATTCCTAAGCGTAACACTGGAGATTCAGTATAAAGCAAACTGCATATGTCTTGATAAGAAGAGTAATAAGTTCTGACTAAACAGTTTTGCCAACTTAACCATACCCTTTGTTTTCTTCTCAAACTGTATTAGAATTTTTCAGTAGAATTTTTTTGTTTTGTTTCTTGACAGTTTGTTTCATGTTATATAAAGCAAATATTCCTACTTAAAAATTCTGGTAAATGTCCTGAATAAAGAAAAAGCGTTTTGCAATCACTTCGTTTATATCTCAGGATTTGTAACGTTTTCTGGAATTAAACATAAGACGAAAAATAATATTCAAAATTTGTGGTTAACATGTACGGAAACCGCGGTTAATCAAGTGTTAAGAACAACCTTACTTAAGGCGTCCAAACACATTCAGAGTTTTTTCTTTTTTATAAGACATAGTAAAGATGTATCGTACATTTTTGTTGTTTAATTTACGTAAATATTACTAGTGGACCTCGAATATTTTATATATATCTCTGTATTATATATCAGGGATGCCACTCAGAAAATAGCAAAAAAGAGGAAATTATGCGTAAAGTAAAATTTACGACGTTTTTCACAACTTTATGTGTGAATTTTGAAAATTATATTGTTTATAATAAACTAAATAAAAAATTATAGCTTTTCTTTTGTTGTAAACTTTTAATTTATAAGAGTAAGTTAAAATGATTTTTCTTTAGTTCACAGTATTTTACATCAATTAAGGTAACCCAGCAACAGGTTCAGTGAAGAATTTTATGTATCGCATCATTTTAAACCAATTCAAGTAACCCAGCAATAAATTCAATGATTATTCCGCGAGTGAATAGCAAAATTTTGCAGTTTTTTTTTTTTTTTTAAATTTGACGAAAATAACTGTTTTATTTCATGATCGTTTGGCAAAAATCGCAGTTTTATTTAGTGATCGTTTGACGAAAATCGCCGTTTCACATCATTATCGTTTGACAAAAATCGTCGTTTCAGAAAAATTACTGCTTCGTTTCGCAATCGTTTGACGAAAATTGCCGTTTAATATCGCGATCGTTTGACGAAAATCGTCGTTTTACATTGCGATTGATTGACGAAAATCGCCGTTTTACATTGCGATTGTTTGACGAAAATCGCCGTTTAATATCGCGATCGTTTGACGAAAATAGACGTTTCACATCATGATCGTTTGACAAAAATCATCGTTTCACATCGCGATCCTTTGACAAAAATCGCCGTTACACAAAAATCACTGTTTCGTTTCGCGATCGTTTGACGAAAATCGCCGTTTTATATCGTGATCGTTTGACGAAAATGGCCATTTTATTTAGCGATCGTTAGACAAAAATCGCCGTTTCACATTGCGATCGTTTCAAGAAAACCACCGTTACGTTTCGAGATCGTTTGATGAAAATTGCTGCTTTATATCGCGACCGTTTGATGAAAATTGCTGCTTTATATCGCGACTGTTTGATGAAAATAGCCGTTTTTTCGATCTTTTAACGAAAATCGATGTTATATTTCGTGATCACTTGACGAAAAAGGCTGTTTTATTTCGCGATCGTTCGACGAAAATCGTTATTTTATCTCGTGATCGCTTAACAAAAATCGCGAATTCTTAAAAATTAAAAAAAGCGGAAATCCGCCAAAAGGCGGAAAAGTGGCATCCCTGATATATGAATGTTTAAATATGCAAAGAAAGTTAGCCACAATTTTGAAAACGCCAGAAACTTACAGAAAACCATATTAACATTACATAATCTAAAATAATACTAACATGCTTTTATTTCGAAAATATATGCTTTTATGAAAATAGTAAAAGTTTAAGAACTACCTCAAATTTTTGGTAAATTTGCATTATTTCATCAATTTTGCAAATTTCGCGTTTGCTGAAGTAACATGCCATAATTTGGAAAATATTTGCATGGAAAAAAAATATTTTAGCATGCATCTACAAAAGATTATGCTAAAATAATTGGAGGCAATATATAGATTAAACCCACGAAAATTCAAAATTAATATGATAATACTTCAAGTTATTCTCTTTCAATGCAGATATATTACAATTAAACAGTTTGAGAAAACAGAGTCTAAATTTTCAAATAATGTATTTTTAGAACGAGATATTTCGAATTTATAACTCAATATATTTTGAATGTGTAAAACATTTATAATTTTGCGTAGCTCGATTTTTAGAAACGAAGTAATGACAAACTTATTTTATAACTATAATTGCTGGTGGTGTTGGTGTATTTTTGTCGGCCGATTATCTACACTAGGGATATAGGCCCAGGGGGGAGTGCCCTTCGTGGGGGTCTTTCTAAGGGAACCTAACCCGTATTTACGCAAGGTTCGAAGAAAACCACGAAAACTCCGAACGGTTAGGCCGACAGCCGCGATTGGGTTCGAACCCAGCACCTGCCGTCTACCAGTTGAGAGGAACTATAATTGCATTCTTAAATCCAAAATAACACTTTTGATATGTGGTGCAGTTTTTAAACCTTTCAGCACTTCAAACAAGAAAGAAAAATTATGCGTCAAGCATAGATTATGAAAATTTTCTAAAATATCCAATCCAGAATATTTTAACAAATTTTCATTGTTTAATCGCTAATAGGAAACTACTGTAACTAGTCTTTTGTATTATCCTTGTAAATGAACAATAAACCCAATGTATATCATATTCTACAGCAAGCATCTTGTAGCGCACCTCTGTAATGCATATCAATTTTATTATGTTTGAAATAGTGTAAAATCATTAAAATGAGCCGAAAATAGTTTTTCCTAATAGATCATAATGTAGTTGATTTCCTTTGAGTGATGGCGTAAATGAATGGTAAATGCTTTACACTCCATATTCTACAGAAAGTCTGTTTTCGTTCATCTAAGATTAAGTAACATCATTAAAATACACCTTAAATGATTTTTCACCATAGACCGTCGGAATTCTTTTGCGGGTTCCTGTAAACTAACTATAATTGCTATAAACTTCATTTTTAATAGCGAGCATTCCATTCAAACATCAAAGTAAATCCATCATATAGTATTCACCATTAACCTAATTGAAACTGATTGAGGCTGAAATACAAACAGGTTAATGTTGAATATCAATCGAGTGTCCGACTTAGTAGCTTCTCATGCTTAACTAACAGTTGAGGTAGATGTGAATACGAGTGTGCTCCCCTATTTCCATATTGTTTATTTAAGAAGAACGGTGAACTTTAAAAAAAGTAATAACAATGTGCAAGTTTGTTTTTGTGTTTATTAGCATATTTAAACAGTAACGTTTCTATATACTTGACACAGGGTTATTTTCATGCTTGTTAAAGGCACATAATGATAATATCACATCATAATGTATTTCAAATGCATTTTTACAAATAAAATTTTCGCATTCTATACTGTTGAAAATATGATGAAAAATAACATGCGTTGCTAAAGACTATCTATTTTCTGATCAATGAGAATACTCCATAAACGTTAATGAAAAGTTCCACCATTAGTTAAAAGACAATCTTAAAAAACCGTTAAATTTCGCGATATTTTTTAATAGTGTATAGATCTTTAAAATGCTCTGTAAGTTTTAATTTTTGTTCAAAATTCTTAATATTCTTAAGTGATAAATATAATACGTACCGCAACAAATCTATGCACCAGATACGGATTTTAGATTTATTAATGCATCTATATGCCCTTAAAATGTCAATTTCGATCAAATTTTCAATTCAAAAACTTACTGTTTCAGAAAAAAGGGAGATGCGGGAGTTAACTACATGATCCTGAACAATTATAAAAATTTATATTTCTTAGAAATTTTAAAAAAATAAATTGGAAGTTGTTTTTTCATTTTTCTCATAAGTGTATTCTTTTTTAACAAAATTGTGTCAAAAAAACTTTTATTACTCAATATTTCAATTATCACAAAACATATACATGACGTTTTAAATATGTATTCAAAGACACAGACAGTAAGACTATTCTTATGCTGATATATTGAAATGTATATGAATTACGTGGTTATAATTTAAGAATTAACGTTTTTCAGGAAATGTTAGCGTTGTTTATCCTTTTATACCTACAACTTTACAAATATTCATGTTAATGTCATAAATAAAGTCTAGTTCCTGTATATCATTATTATTATCATTGAATTCATAAAATGTATTTATGTTTAACAGTTTTAAGAAAGAAGAAAATTTTCGGTTAATTTTATGCTACTTTTTTAAGTAAAAATTAAAATATATATACACTATATTGCCATTGATTATGGGACACTTGCGATTTTAGACATTTTACTAAATATCTAGAAAAATACATGAGGAATCATCTCGAAACTCTTGGTGTATAAATATAATAGCATACATCATACATCTCCGTGAAGATTTTTTACCGAAACGCCATAGGGGACCGTCAACAAATTAAAAAAGAATGAATATCTTTTGAATAACCCTGTCAAAACTAATGTAGCAAAAGCGCTCAAATTCTAGATTATGATTGAATGCCTTATTGTAATACACTGTGTTCATTTTTATGCAAATAGCATGCACACTCGCAGAGTAATTAAGGTTTTTATAAAAATGGTCCCAAATTTTTCCAAGTTTTTCCATTATAATTTTCAGAGTTCTTAATATAAAATAATATTTTTTTCAGAAAATATGACAAACAACATTGCACACAGTACCCTGTAATCAGAATTAAAAAATAATATAAATTGTATGAAAAATGAGTAGGTTTACTATATAATTTTTTACTGCGCATGCGTCAAAGATATCAAAATTTCATTTGCATATTATGTTAGCTAAATGTATAGAGCAACTTTTGTAAAAGTCTCAAAATCATAGCTTGAAAATTCTGAAAGTAATCGTCTATAGAAAAAGGACAAAATCCGTTGTTTCCAAAATGAAGCAAAAAAATGAGGGATTTTATCCAAATGCAGTAGTACATCCCATATTGTGTATTCTATATTGACACTAATCAATGAATATATGGATACAACCCCTCTTGTTTTTGCTTCATTTTGAGAATAATGGATTTTCGACTTTTCAATTGACGATTATTGTCAGAATTTTCAAGTTATGATTTTGTGACTTTCACAAAAGTTGCTCTATACATTTAGCTAACATAATATGCAAATGAAATTTTGATATCGTTGACGCATGCGCAGTAAAAAATTATTTACTAAACCAACTCATTTTTTATACAATTTATATTATTTTTTAATTCTGATTACAGGGTACTGTGTGCAATGTTGTTTGTCATATTTTCTGAAAAAAATATTTTATATTAAGAACTCTGAAAATTATAAGGAAAAAACTTGGAAAAATTTGGGATCATTTTTATAAAAACCTTAATTACTCTGCGAGTATGCATGCTATTTGCATAAAAATGAACAAGGCTTATTACAATAAGGCATTCAATCACAATCTAGAGTTTGAGCGCTTTTGCTACATTAGTTTTGACAGGGTTATTCAAAAGATATTCATTCTTTTTTAATTTGTTGACGGTCCCCTTTGGAGTTTCGGGAAAAAATCTTCACGGAGATGTATGACTTATACTATTATATTTATGCACTAAGAGTTTCGAGATGATTCCTCATGTATTTTTCTAGATATTTAGTAAAATGTCTAAAATCGCAAGTGTCCCATAATCAATGGCAATATAGTGTATATGTATGTTTATGCCACATTTTTATTAACAATTATCATTTTTAAACTGAAAATTTTACAAAGATTCAAAATATATCGTAAAGGCTTCAAATGATTAATAAAGTATTTTAACATGAGAAATCTCAATAAAAATTATCCCCACCCTCCGAAAACAAATAAATAATTATTTGTTTCATTAAAAAATGAATGCAATTTTTTTTCAATAAACCCTTTAAATTAAAATATGAAAAAAAACTTTATTTTAGATATTGGAAAATATAGAGCATTTCAAATTAACGTATAACACCTAAAATAAACTTTTAAGGACTAGCCTTTTAAATATAGACGAGAAGTCAGTCAATTTTCCAATTACCCTCCATAATGTCAAGTCTGCATGGAATGCATTAGCACATTTAAAATATCTCTTCGAATAAATCGATATTTCTCACCCTTCAGACTTCTTTTCTTGAAAGACTTTTTTTTTTTTTTTTAGTTTCAAAATAATATTTTATGATAATATATTATTATAAATATTTTATGTGTGAAAAGCTAACAAACTGTACATTTTTAACATTTCATATAAAATTAAGTCTATATTTTAGAAATATTTGGATAACTATGAAAAAAGAGATGTGATTCTTTAAGAAAAGTATACAGAAAAAATAATATAGAAATACAGATTTCTTGAGGAGATAATTTAAGCATCACACGCCCATAGATTTAACATTCGAGAAGAAAAATCGGAAATTGACTAACTAGCAGCCTTAAAATATACTAACCTACCATGAAATAAAGAAAGATCTTTTTCTCCCCGAAAGTTTTGTTAAACATGCCAGTTACAATAACTTGTGGTGAATTGAAGCGCTTGTTTGATTTTAAGATCATTATTATATTTTATAACCTTAAGACCAATGTTTCAAATACCCCTACTAAAAAGATTAACAGCTTTTTTTTTTCATTAATTGATTGTTTTCTGTTCAAATACATATTGAATTATTGGAACAGAATACTTTTCCGGAGAATTCCTCGGTCAATAAATAAATAAATAAAAAATAATAATAATAATAATGATTTAAGTCTAGTGTCGCCTTAATTTGCTGCGAAACATTTTAGCTCTCTACCAACTAATAAGAAATTTTGGCATGAAAAACTAAAAATAGAAAGAGTACAACGGTTTAGTTATACGATTCGCGTGATCACATAAACTATTTCTAGTGACTTAAAAAGTTAAAGGCTATTTCAGGAAGATGATAGGGTAACTGCATGCATATATAAGTTGTTAGCTTTATTTTCTTTAAGCTAAATATAGACTATGCAGATAGATTGTGCTTCGATTTTTTTTTATATATAAGTAGGTTTCAAATAACTTAACTGATATTCCAATTGAATATGTGTATATCAGTTGCATAAAAATATATATAAAAACCATTAATAAAAATACAGGTTTCCCACTGCCAATATATGAGCTACTTACAATCACACTATGCAACGAATTTAAGATATAGATAGTTAAGCTTATGTGCTCGAGAATGGGATGAAGGAAAACAGTCGAGCTATCATAGATATAGTAACAGTGAACAATATGCAACAATGTAAAATAGCAACACCCATTTTTTTCATGCTGCAAAGTGAAAAAACATCAGTGTTGGAACGGTGCATTTTGATTTTCAAAGTATCACAAAAAAACAACCATTCGACTGTTCATTCGATATCATCTTTTTTAAAATTTATGTTTAAAAAATAACCATAAGTCGTCCCTTAAGTAATCTTAAACTTCATGCTGAAATTGTACCAAACTCTATAATTTTCAATACGAACATTCAATTTTAACATCAAGTTTAGCTTTTTTGGTAAATTTTACGGTAGAAGGCCAAATAGGAAGTTATTTGGTCAAGTAATTTAAAAATGATGAAGGTTTAATATTTGGAGCTCCTAATTTTAATTCATTTGTAAGCGTTGTAAAACAGATTGTATGCATATAGTTTTTTAAGCATAACTCAAAAGCTGCTAGCTCGGAAGGAGCTGTCATTTTGGATTCGCATATTTGAAGCTTCTAAGAATAAATTTCAGTTTAAGAATTCATAGACTGCAATTTTTTTCCCTGAAAATTAACATATATGTTAGAAAACATTATGAATTTTGTTAACAGAAATCGATTTCTTTGAAGATTCAAATAAGTTAATCCAAGAATACAGCTCATTCCGCCAAGCAGTTTTTGGGGTTATACTTAAAAAACTATTCACATACAATCTGTTTAGCAAAGATTGATTCCAAATGAGTCTAACATTAGGAGCACTGAACATTAACCTCTTCGCTACTCTGTATTAATGCAGTATTATTGATTATTACTGAATTATTTCTTCTCCCATTTGACTTCAGAGCAAGATTTTTATTTTATTTCGAATCTTAGACTTCAAAACATATAATTATGATATTGAAATTGTAACTATGTTCGAGTACGATTAATAAAATGGGACAAAACGAGGCCCCCATTCGGGGACTCAAGGACCGAAGGGGTTAAACCTTCATAATACCTAAACTACTGCAATGAATGACTTCCCGTTAGTCAACCTAAGGAAAAATTTACTCTAAAAGGTATATATATGATGTCAAAGCTGGATCTTCGTGCTGAATATTTCAGAATTTCGTACAATTTCAGTGGAGAAGACGATCTTCCAGCTTATCTTTATAACATGAATTAAAAAAAGAAACAATTTCTTGTAAAATAGATATTTCTGGCAAATTTTCTTCTTCTTTGCTTAGCACAGTTTGGTGATTATTATTAATTTTAATTATTAATTTAATTTTTAGGTGCATTTGTAATTATAAAAATGCGTAGCATCTATAACCGTCGTTGAGTCCGTACGACCGTCCGCATATAACAGCGCAAAAACTAACTATAGCCGAATCGTTTGAAATTTAAAATATATAATTGTTGCATAATTTTGTCGAGTCATTTCAATTTTTATGAAAATCGGATGCATAATTCAATTACAGGGACAGTCAAAAGCATTCCCTTTGCATTACAGCCAATGGGAAAAAATAGTTTCAAGTGCATTTTAATAATGAACAATGTACACATTTTCGAAAATAATAAAATTGGTATGCATCTATGAAATATATACTAAAATATACATTCTGTACAATCTGTGGTGCAAATAATATTTTTTTATTAATTTACAAGGCCACACAAATTGTTCCATTACATAATGGTATATAGGAGGAACATTTTTTGGGGCGTGTTTTAATTACAATAAACTATTTCACATTTTATGAAATTGATATACGTTGCTGAGGTTTACTAAATCTCACAAAAGTTTTTTGGATACTTATACAGTATCCAAAGTACTGTATACTATTACACCGAGATCTTAATATTTTTAAAACTTCATCATTGTACGAACGCAGCTAATTTGCTACATTTGACATGCAATTTCCGACTTTTTTTTTTTTTTTTTTTTTTTTTTTTTGGGGGGGGGGGTAGATTGTACTTAAAACCCTAAAAAGGGCGGCGTACAGCCTAGGCAAATTATTTAGTGCTCCTCAAATTATGGGACAGTGTTACTACAGGGTCCGTACGGGATCCTAGAATTTCCAGACTAAGAAATTCTTCGGTACCAACATTTTCTTACGGAAAATTTTTCATTTAATTAGGCGAAATTTAAAAGTTTGAACTAGATTCATTTTTCTAAAAAACTGATGTTTCACCTGGAAAATAACGGGGCTTGTAAAAACTCTATAATAAGAAATATTTTTCATGGTGAATTTATTCGAAATGATCTCGGTTTGTTTGGAAATATTCGCGAAATTTTTATTCTTATGAAAAAAAATATTACGGGAGCGAAAGTCATGCGAGTAAGTATGGTAGATTACGATTATTATCTCATTTTCTTTTACGTATAAAGGAATCGCTTCTATCTCTTCTTGGCTAAGTTCAAGCACGAAATACAACTTAAAGAAGTAATGCAGAGCGAATGAGATCATCAGTTATGAAACCATCTTTTAAAACGGGCCGGAATTAAATCAATTGCTCCGCAGGGAATCGTAGCCTAACGATTTATCTGACGCTTAAATACGCAAACTAAGAATTACCTTGAAACTCATTACCCGGGTGGATGTGCTTAATGAGCTCATTTAGTTAATAACAGTCACAGAAAGATGAACGGAGAACAGAACAGTCAGCTGGATGAAGCGGTAAAACTTCGATGCAGCTGCAATGTCATGCAAAATAAAAGATCATTGTCCCCGACAAGTAACATCAACGGTCTAATGCAGATGAGCTCATGTTAAACAGATTCAATGAAAAAAATTATATTTGAAAAATAAAATAAGTAAAAGACGCTTAAATTTTACGAAGATAACAATGTAGATAGTGGAGTAATGTAAAGTTGGTCGACGATCTTGAAAGATTTCGCAAGGCTGCCGGATAGGAAAACGCCGACAGACACAAGACAAGGATTGCCAAATTGTACATTTTCTTCCGTAATTTTTATGTTTTTGAGCCTTATTGTACGTTTTACGGTTTTTAAAATTTCCCGAACGCTAATTTCTTCATTTTCTTTTCTTTATTTCGTTTTTTCTTTTCTTTTCTTTTTTTCTTTCTTTTTTTTTTTTTTTTTTTTTTTTTTTTTTTAATAAACATATTATTTATTTAACCGTTTATACTTACGCTAAACACTTTAAAACCTTATACTGAAGGCATTTTCTCCAATTGTAAAATACTTATATTCAGATAATGAAATGAACTAATACTGACTTTAATTTTATTCCCTTATTGTTAACTAAACTTCATATTATTTTAAACTAAAATAATACAAGCTAAAATATTTTTAGTATATTTAAGTTTGATGTTTTATTTATTTATTAAAATACGACTTTTTTGCTTTTCAAGGCATTGTGTTGCTAAAATATTCATGACCAACTACGATTTTAAAGATAGTTTGATTTGTTTCTTATGCTACAATTAATTTTATTCATAATGAGGAATATGACTCCAAAATTAATTAAACCATGTTTATAAAATAATAGATAATACAAATATTGATGGAAAACAATAATTATAAATATTAATGAAGAACTGTTTTTAAGGAAAATTCCTTAACCTTTTCAAACCTGATGTATCCTATAGGATACACATCATTACAATTTTTTTTCTCGTATATAAATAATGTTAATAATAAAAAAAAAAAAAATGTGAAAGGAGCCTAACAGTTGCCAGAACTAAACAAAATAGCAATTTGATTCTTATAGCGCTTTTTTAGCGAGCTACATGTTATAAAGTAGCAGAAATGTGCAAAAACGAAAATGTAAATAATTTTACTGTGTATTAAGATACCATTTGTAGAGTCCATTCGTAATAAAAAAAAAACTACTAAATACATATTTATTTTATGTCTTGCAATGTTTTTGCAATTCAAAAAAATAAAACTTTAAAAAATCCTAAAAAATTGTCAAAAAATATACTATTCGAGTCCGCATGGAGCATCAAATTTAATGTACAAAAAATAAATTTTATTTTATTTTAAATCTGTTAAATCTTTCTTAGTTCTCAGTTTGAAATATAAATCCATAAGTGAATTTTAAAAAAGTACATAAATAAATCCCGGGGTCTGAAGAAGTTAAACAAAATATTAACTGGTATATTCAAGCCAAGTTTAGCGGGAAAAATAACGATAAAGAGCGATAAGAAAAATCCCTGTCGGCTTGGCCTATAGGCGGAGGTAGATTTCGAAGAGTTCTCATTTCAACAATAATAAAAAAATAATACCTGTGGCACTCGGGGACTGCCGCGGTAAAGCTATTGCATAGCATTTTTTATCAACTTATGCAATTATAATTATTTATTTATTTTTTATTTATGCAGTTTTTTTTGTCTTTGATATTAATTCAAGTTACAATTTTTGAGCGTGATGACCGATAACAATTTTTTTTCTTTTATTGAATAAATGAGAAGTTAATATCGTTTAAAATATTTTTATTATCTTACAAAACATGTAGGTTAATCAGGAATTTTTATCATTGAAACTATACGTTTATGGTAGCTCAAATAAAAAACATAAGTTTGAAACTTGATATTCTCAAAATATCTGAAAAATACCGCGTCAGTGTCTGCCGAAGTCTACCGAAGGACACCGTGCCGAAGTCTGCGAAACTGAAGCGAGGTTAGCCGGAGTGTTAGATTTTTTCTCGTTACGGAATTTCTAGATTCTTTCGCCGCGCTCAAAGTCCGCGATAAAAGCTATGCAATACCTTAATAAATTACCAAACAAAATTTGGGCGCGCTACGAAATTTAGATCGCGAGTTATAAGCATTTTACCCTTTTCGACCCTCACCGTGGAGGTCTCCTGTCACCAAAAATTAACACTGCCTCATAATAAATTACCAAACAAAATTTAACCGCGCTACGAAAATTAGATCGCGAGTTATAAGCATTTTAACTTTTTCGACCTTCATCGTGGGGAGGGGGGGTCTCCTGTCACCAAAAATTAACACTGTTTCATAATAAAACACCAAACAAAATTTGACCGCGCTACGAATTTTAGATCGCGAGTTATAAGCATTTTAAATTTTTCGACCCTCACCTGGGGCGGCGGGGTCTCCTGTCACCAAAAATTAACACTGTCTCATAATAAATCACCAAACAAAATTTGGCCGCGCTACGAAAATTAGATCGAGAGTTATAAGCATTTTAAACTTTTTCGACACTCACCGGGGGGGGGGGGGGCTTCTGTCACCAAAAATTAACACTGTCTCATAATAAATTACCAAACAAAATTTGGTCGCGCTACGAAAATTAGATCGCGAGTTATAAGCACATTAAATTTTTCGACCCTCACCATAAGGAATCTCCTGTCAAAAATCCAAAAATCAACACTGTCTCTAATAAATTACCAAACAAAATTTGACCACGCTACGAAAATTAGATCGCGTGTTACAAGCACTTTAAATTTTTTGACCCTCACCATGGGGGGGGGGGGTCTCCTGTCACCAAAAATTAACACTGTCTCATAATAAATTACCAAACAAAATTTGGCCGCGCTACGAAATTTAGATCGCGAGTTATAAGCATTTTAAATTTTTCAAACCTCACCGTGGGGGTTCTCCTATCACCAAAAATGAACACTGTCTCATAATAAATCACCAAACAAAATTTGACCGCGCTACGAAAATTAGATCGCGAGTTATAAGCATTTTAACTTTTTTCGACACTCACCGTGGGGGGGGGGGGGGGTCTCCTGTCACCAAAAATTAAAACTGTCTTATAATAAATTACCAAACAAAATATGGCCGCGCTACGAATTTTAGATCGCGAGTTATAAGCATTTTAAATTTTTCGACCCTCACCTGGGGGGCGGGGTCTCCTGTCACCAAAAATTAAACTGTCTCATAATAAATTACCAAACAAAATATGGCCGCGCTACGAAATTTAGATCGCGAGTTATAAGCATTTTAAATTTTTCGACCCTCACCGTGGGGGTCTCCTGTCACCAAAAATTAACACTGTCTCATAATAAATCACCAAACAAAATTTTGCCGCGCTACGAAAATTAGATCGCGAGTTATAAGCATTTTAACTTTTTCGACTATCACCGGGGGGGGGGGGGCTTCTGTCACCAAAAATTAACACTGTCTCATAATAAATTACCAAACAAAATTTGGTCGCGCTACGAAAATTAGATCGCGAGTTATAAGCACATTAAATTTTTCGACCCTCACCATGGGGAATCTCCTGTCACCAAAAATCAACACTGTCTCTAATAAATTACCAAACAAAATTTGACCACGCTACGAAAATTAGATCGCGTGTTACAAGCACTTTAAATTTTTTGACCCTCACCATGGGGGGGGGGGGTCTCCTGTCACCAAAAATTAACACTGTCTCATAATAAATTACCAAACAAAATTTGGCCGCGCTACGAAAATTAGATCGCGAGTTATAAGCATTTTAACTTTTTTCGACACTCACCGTTGGGGGGGGGGGGGGGGGCTCCTGTCACCAAAAATTAACACTGTTTCATAATAAATCACCAAACAAAATTTGGCCGCGCTACGAGAATTAGACCGCGAGTTATAAACATTTTAACTTTTTCGACCCTCAACGTGGGGGTCTCCTGTCACCAAAAATTAACACTGTCTTATAATAAATTACAAAACAAAATTTGGCCGCACTACGAAAATTAGATCGCGAGTTATCAGCATTTTAAATTTTTCAACTCTCACCGTGGGGGGGGGGGGGGGCTCCTGTCACCAAAAATTAACACTGTCTCACAATAAATTACCAAACAAAATTTGGCCGCGCTACGAAAATTAGACCACAAGTTATAAGCATTTTATCTTTTTCGACTCTCACCGTGGGGGGGGGGGGGGGGGATTCCTGTCACCAAAAATTAAAACTGTCTCTCAATAAATTACCAAAACAAAATTTGGCCGCGCTACAAAAATCAGACCGCGAGTTATAAGCATTTTAAATTTTTCGACCCTCACCGTGGGGGTATCCTGTCCCTAAAAATTAACACTGTCTCATAATAAATTACCAAACAAAATTTGGCCGCGCTACGAAAATTAGACCGCGAGTTATAAGCATTTTATCTTTTTCGACCCTCACCGTGGGGGGTCTCCTGTCACCAAAAATTAACACTGTCTCATAATAAATTACCAAACAAAATTTGGCCACGCTACGAAAATGAGATCTCGAGTTATAAGCATTTTAAATTTTTCGACCCTCACCATGGGGGGAGGGGTCTCCTGTCACCAAAAATTAACACTGTCTCATAATAAATTACCAAACAAAATTTGGCCGCGCTACGAAATTTAGATCGCGAGTTATAAGCATTTTAAATTTTTCGATCCTCACCATTGGGCGGATCTGCAATCACCAAAAGCTACATTATCCTACCTTGTTTTATCTTAAGACGATTCTTTTCTATACACATTCTATCAGGAATTTTTATTATTGAAACTATAGATTTATAGTAACTGAAATAAGAAATATAAGTTTGAGACTTGATATCGTCTAAATATCTGAAAAATACCGCGTCAATGTCTGCCGAAGTCTACCGAAGGATACCATGCCGAAGTCTGCCGAACTGAAACGATGGTTAGCCGAGTGTTAGGTTTTTTTTCGTTATGGAATTTCTAAATTTTTCTCGTTACGGAATTTCTACATTCGGTCGCCGCGCTCAAAGCCCGCGATAAAATCTATGCAATAGCTTAAAAAGAAATTGGATTATAGATGAACCCAGTTTATCAACTTTATTTGGATGCTTTGGACGCTTTTTTTTTAATTTCATTTTTCTGTAAGAAATGATTTTAACAGAATCAATCACCTTAAGCTAAATTAGGCTCAAATGTCCAGATTGACAACATATTTTGAAATATATTTTGACTTTATTAAAAAAATCGCCCAATACGGCACATTATATAATTCCTAAATAAAAACGACAACAACAAAAAAAAAAAAAAAAAAAAAAAAAAAAAAAAAAAAAAAAAAAAAAACCTGTCAACTGAATGCGTTTTAGAGCACAATTGAATTTTAATAACCAATTTGTTATTTGAATACATCTACAATTCTTTAGTCAAGATCGCTTTGGGAAATTTTGTGCGAAGTACCCACTTTGACGCTTTTTTTTAAATATGTATTTAGCCTTTATATAAAAAAATTTTACCAATACGGCTCAATACACAGTTCCTAAATAACAAATAATTGTCAATTGAATGCGTTTGAGAGAAAAATTGAATTTAAAAATGAGTCATAAAATAACCAATTTGTTATTTGAATACATCCTCAATTCTTTAAACATGATCGCGTTGGGAAATTTTTTTTGCGAAGTGCCCACTTTCACAGCTTTTTAAAAAATATATATTTAGCCTTTATCAAAAAATTGACGAATACGCACGTTATATAGTTTCTAAATAACAAAAAACTGTCAAATGAATGCGTTTGAGAGCAAAATTGGATTTAAAAATGAGACATGAAATAACCAATTTGTTACTTGAATACATCCTCAATTCTTTAATCATGAGCGGTTTGAGAAATTTTGTGCGAAGTGCCCATTTTGGCAGCCTTTTTAAAAATATATTCTGCCTTTATCAAAAAACTGGCCAATCCGTCCCACTATATAGTTCCTAAATAAGAGGACCTGAAAATTGGATGCGTTTGAGAACAAAAATGGATTTAAAAAATGATTCAGAAAGAACGCAATTTGTTATACTTCCTCAATTTTTCATTCACTATTACTTCGGGAAATTCTGTTCAAAATACCCTTTTTGGCAGCCTTTTTTGAAATATATTCTGCCTTTAGCAAAACACTGGCCAATACGTCACATTATATAGTTCCTAAATAAGAGAATCTGCCATTTGGATGCGTTTAAAATCAAAAATGAATTTGAAAATGAGTCAGAATATAAGCAGTTTGGATTTGAGGTTTTTTTCGTCCAACTCCTATTTTTGGTTAATTTATTTTTGCCATAAGAATTCGTCTTATGAAAAACTTGTTAATATAAAAGTTGTAGATATTATTGAGAAGATGTGAAATAACTTTAATTAGATTTAATTGCTTAAGAATTGAGTAAGTTATGGATTTTTTTCTTTTTCCTCCCCCCCCCCTTTTCTTTTCATTTTTAATTTTTTTCATCGGTAAAACTTGATCCTATCAAAAACTTGTAAATACAAAAGTTTTAGATAATGTTAGGGGCATTTATTAAAAATTTAGTTGGGTTTGATATCTTGAGAATTGATGAAGTTATGAATTTTTTTCTGCCAAAAACCCTGTTTTTTACTCCCCTTGAGCCCATTTTTTACTTTATCAAAAATCTTTCATGCCTAAACTTTTAGCCCATGTTTTAGAAGTAATATAAACTTTAAACTGATTCGATATCTATTTTAATTAAGAAGTTATCGCGTTTTTTCGGTTTTCACAAAAACCCTCCCTATTTCCACCCCCTTCGTCCGATTTTGCCCATTAACGAACTCGACCGATATTTTATGCCTCTTGATTTTATGTGAAAGTTTGAAGACGATCTGAGCATAATTATGGAAGTTATCGTGTCCAGAAGAAAGTGATATACACCGATAGATAGATAGATAGATATATAAACTTTTTTACTGATGGTAGTTTTAGAGCCCAGGAGTCATGATCGGTGTAGATCTGCAAAATTTTTTCAGAAATTCCAACATGGAAGAGAATGCAATAGGTAGTATTTCATACGAAATCTACCTAAAAAGAGGGGTGAACAATAAAATAAAAAAAAATCCCTTTCGGCATGGCCTATAGGCGGAGGTAGTTTCATTTAAAAAGTTTTCATTTAAAAAAAAAAAAAAAAAAGCCTATCTCTATTCAAATGCCCATTTTGGCAATATATTTTGAATTATATTCTTACTTTATTTAAAAAAATTACCAATATGCTCATTATATAGTTCCTAAATAACAAAAAATTTTTAATTAAATTCGTTTGACAGCAAAATTGAATTTAAAAATGAGTCATAAAATAACCAATTTATTATTTTAATACATCCACAATTCTTTAATCAAGATCGCTTTGAGAAATTTTGTGCGAAGCGCCCACTTTGACAGATTTTTTTAAATATGTATTTAGCCTTTATCAAAAATCTGACCGATACGGCACATTACACAGTTCCTAAATAACAAATAACTGTCAATTGAATGCGTTTGAGAGCAAAATTGAATTTAAAAATGAGTCATAAAATAAACAATTTGTTATTTGAATACAACCTCAATTATTTTATCATGATCGCTTTGGGAAATTTTTTTGCGAAGTGCTTACTTTGACAGCTTTTAAAATATATATATTTACCCTTTATCAAAAAATTGACGAATACGCACATTATATAGTTCCTAAGTAATAAAAAACTGTCAATTGAATGCGTGTCAGAGCAAAATTGGATTTAAAAATGAGTCATAAAATAACCAATTTGTTATTTGAATACCCACAGTTCATTAATCATCTCGCTTTGGGAAATTTTGTGCGAAGTGCCCATTTTGGCAGCCTTTTTTGAAATATATTCTGCCTTTATCAAAAACTGGCCACTCCGTCACATTATATAGTTCCTAAATAAGAGAACCTGTAAATTGGATGCGTTTGAGAACAAAAAAAGATTTAAAAATGACTCGGTAAAAACGCAATTTCTTAAATTTCCTCAAATTTTAATCACGATAACTTCGTGAAATTCTGTTCAAAATACCCTTTTTGGCAGCTTTTTAAAAAATATATTTTGCCTTTATCAAAAAACTGGCCAATACGTCAAGTTGTATAGTTTCTAAATAATAGGACCTGTAAATTGGATGGGTTTGAGAACAAAAATGAATTTTAAAATGACTCATAAAAAACGCAATTTGTTATACTTAATGAATTTTTTAATGATGAAAACTTCGGGAAATCTGTTCAAAATACCTTTTTTGGCAGCCTTTTTAAAAATATATTCTGCCTTTATCAAAAAATTGGCCAATACGTCGCATTATATAGTTGCTAAATAAGAGGATCTGTCATTTGGATGCGTTTAAAATCAAAAATGAATTTTAAAATGAGTCAGAATATAAGCAGTTTGGATTTGAGGTTTTTTCTCCAATTCCTATTTTTGTTTAATTTATTTTTGCTATAAGAATTGGTTCTATGAAAAACTTGTCAGTATAAAAGTTGTAGATATTATTGTGAAGATGTAAAATAAATTTAATTAGATTTAATTGCTTAAGAATAGAGTAAGTTATGGGTTTTTTTCTTTTTCCTCCCCCCTTTTTCTTTTCGTTTTTAATTTTTTTCATCGGTAAAAATTGGTCCTATCAAAAACCTGTAAATACAAAAGTTTTAGATAATATTGAGTACATTTATATAAAATTTAGTTGGATTTGATATCTTGAGAATTGACGAAATTATGAATTTTTTTCTCCCAAAAACCATGTTTTTTTCGCCCCTTGAGCCCATTTTTAACTTTATCAAAAATCTATCACGCATAAACTTTTTCCTCATTTTTTAGAAGTAATATAAACTTTAAACTGATTCGATATCTATTTTAATTAAAAAGTTATCGCGTTTTTTCTGTTTTCACAAAAACCCTCCTAACTTCCACCCCCTTGGTCCGATTTTGCCCATTAACGAACTTAACCGAGATTTTATGCCCCTTGATTTTATGTAAAAGTTTGATGAAGATCTGAGCATAATTGTGGAAGTTATCGTGTCTAGAAGAAAGTGATATACACCGATAGATAGATAGATAGATAGATAGATAGATAGATAGATAGATAGATAGATAGATAAACTTTTTTACTGATGGTAGTTTTGGGGTCTAGGAGTCATGATTCGTGTAGATCCGCAAAAATTTTTCAGAAATTCCAACATGGGAGACAATGCAATAGGTAGTATTTCATACGAAATCTACCTAAAATATTTCATACGAAATCTACCTAAAATAACGATAGTATGATAAAACAAAAGAAACCAGCGCCAATAGAAATCCCCAATTATATATATGAGGACCCCAGAAGCCAAGGGGTACAAGTGACAAAATTTCGATTTGGAATAAATTGAGTTTAAAGATAATTGATGTTAAATCGGAACATCAATAACAATTGAGTGGATTGAAATAGTAAATTTCTGCTTGTTGCATTCTGGTCTTTGAACTCTTATTTCAATAACTGTTAAAAAATAAAGTACAATTTTCTTTAAATGTATAATTAATCAATATTGTTTGTTTTTCGAAAAAAGTGGTTTGCCTCTATAACTCAGCAAATAATAAGAAAATCACTTATATTTCTTTACCTGAAATGAAAAAAGCATATTTTTAGGTCGTCTGTGTATTTAGTTTATTTTTTTCAATTTTGTCACTTATACCCCTTGGCTTCTGGGGTCCTCACATATATATGGTGCAAGAAAAATCCTTGACATATTTTTAAATTTAATTTAAAATCAAGTAATTACCATACAGGAGTGCAGTTTGGACTAAAATGCTTTTCACAATGAAAAGTTCGAGCAAATAAAAATTAGTTCCAAAGGTCGATCATAGATCACATCCGTAATTTAGTAAGTTTTTTTTTTTTTCTTTTAGATTAGTTTTAATTTGGTATTGAAGTACTAACCTATGCACTTAATGTTTTCGCTTAGAGTCGTCATTTCTGTGTCGCAGTATCAAAACTAATTTCAAAGTCAGAAAAAACACATGTTCGAAACCAAACATACAAACAAGTGGCGCCATCTATCATTGAAGTTTGGAACTGGTCATTTTCATTCGCTAAGAAAACTTTTCATCTTGAAAAGCATTTTACTCCAGACTGCACTTCCTGTGTGACAATTGCATTAATTTATATTGAATTTTAAAATGCGTTAGATACTTTTGAAACACCTTGTATAAAAATGGTAACTAACGTGCAAAAGACTAATGAAAAGAAATAGCATTTAATTAAAATATAGTTTGTTGTTACTAGTTATTTGAATAAATTCATCCCATCTAAATAGCCCTCAGAGAATAAATTCCTCTAAATTTGCTTTATTCATTAGCCAATTTAGGGTGTACTGACAATATTTAGATTGGTCAATTCAAAATGTGGCTATTACTATGCGACCTGGGACGCAATCATTTTTCTGCTTTTAAAATCTAGAGATAGAAGGAAATACCTGTAGTTATTCTATAAGCTACCACTTACCCCGGCCGTCTTATGTGATTCTCAAGAAAAAAAAATTGATGGTAATGTATAATATTGTCAAAAACACGAAATTCAGAAACATTTATGATCTCAATTTTAAACACAGGAAGGATAAAGAAGGATAGCTTTTTGCAGACATGATTACTGAAACTATTGAAGATGTTTGTAATCTAGAATTCCTCCTCATTCACTTGAAAAAGAAATTGGTCATGAATAATTAACGATTGTTGTCCCACGGGGAATTTTTCTCTTTAAACTTTCACCGGAAATTCAGTTCAAAGTAAGGCTGCACCGAGTGATTTTGGTCAAACACTGAATTTTTCGCACACAGGTTAACTGAATACTCCTAACTCCTATATTACAGAGTTTAAAGATACTAAAAAAAAAATCTAAATAATTTTGCATAATATGTGATACGAATGCTTCATTTTTAATGAACAAGACCTTTTCAAAAGTAAAGTAAGCTACTTATCTGCCTACGTATCTACGCACAAAAAGAGGAAGTGGGTGGGAAATAGAACAAAAATTTTACGTTTTGAGTTATTAATTAAGAAAAGGAGGATCCTAAAACTTTCTTTTTTTTTTTTTTTTTTTTTTTTTTTTTTTTGTTGTTGTTGTTGTTAAATTAATAAAACTTTAAAAGCCTCTTCTGTGATTTAAAATAAATGAATATTTTTTAATATATTAAAATATACTTTAGAATGAAAAAAATTGAAGGAAATAAGGAAAAGAATTTGAAGGAATAGATTTTTCACATTTAATACAATTCTGTAGATTTTTTTTTTTACTTATTTATTTATTTTTTCCAAATTAATTTTAAAATATATATTTTTTCGAAATTGATTTTCGAAAACAATTTGTAAATTTTGCAAAAGTAATCTTTACGCAAGATCCAAATATAAAGTAAAAATTAGGTATTACTATTGAAAAAGTTCACGTTTGGAATAATTTCCATATGTAGACGCTTCTCTAAGAAACATTCAGAGATAGCATTAATAAGGAGATCTATTAATAATCGATTGGCTCCAGTCAGTTTTTTTATACGAAGATTTGCGAGAAAGCTAGTAGAGGTAGGCGCGTTTTTTATTGTTATTATTATTTATTTTCTCTCTCAGAAATGTGCAATTGAGAATAAATTCTTCGGGGAGAGGGTAGAACTGAAACACCTTCATGTTTCTAAAATTTTAAATTATGTCATTTGTGAATAAAACACAATAAAACATGCTATTAAACATTGTAAAGTAATACGTTACAAAACGAAACATATTTTTTTTCAATATAAATTCGTACAATTTGTATAAAACGTGTATACAAGATGAAGAGAGATTAAACAAGTTGGAAATTGCACGTGAAGCGTAGCAAATGGGGTGCGTTCGTACGATAACGAAGTTTTAAAAATATCCCTCTCATATATCAATCTCATAAAATTGTAAATAATTAATTACAATTCAAATGTGCACTAAATGTGCACTCTCCCTATACCATTATGTAATGGAATACTTTTGTGTGGCCTTGTAAATCAATAACAAATATTCTTTGCACCACAGATTATGCAAAATATATGTTATCATATGTATTTTATAGATGCATATCAATTTTATTATGTTCGAATGAGTGTAACATCATTAAAATGCATTTGAAACATTTTCCCCATTGACCGTAATGTAACGGAATACTTTTGATTATCCCTGTAATTGATCTATGCCTCTGATTTTGATAAAATTTGAAATAACTCGACAAAATTATGTAATAATTATGTATTTTACATTTCAAACGATTAAAATGCCTTTAAAACTTTTTCCCCATTGACCGTAATGTAATGGAATACTTTTGATTGTCCCTGTATTTGATCTATGCATCCGATTTTCATAAAATTTGAAATGACTCGACAAAGTTATGTAATAATTGTATATTTCAAATTTCAAACGATTCGGTTGGGTAGTTTTTGCGCTGTTATATGCGGACGTACTGAACGACAACTATAGGTGCTACGTATTTACATAATTACAAACGCAGCTAAAAAGACAAGTAATCATAACACTCAAAATTTTTACATATCAGAGTTGAAAGTTTTCTTATTAACTCTGTAATACATCATTAAAATGCATACAATTTTTCTTACATTCCAACAGAAATTCTTTTTTTAAGGGTGTTCTTAACTGCTCCGCTCAACAAGAGAAAAACGTTTTGACACATTTACAAAGTCATTTTTTAACATAAATACGTAAAATTGGAATGTCTGACTATGGAAGCGATTTCGAATTGAACCTATTTTTCCATTTTATAATAGTTAAGTTACCTATCGAGTTATAAGCTACTTCGATATCTTGATCACCCGTTTTTACCCTGCTTTTCGACCGGTTTTTCTGCTTTCGTCGGGAAATGTGCTCAAAAGTGTCAACTTTGAAAGCTTGTTATAAAAAATCTATTGTGTTTAAAAAATAAAAAAATAAACAGAAAATTGAGTGCAATTAGACAGTTTCTGAATAATAACACCTGCTATTTTCATGCATTTCCGAACAAAAATAAATTAAAGCATGTGTCACAAAGTTGCCCTTTTTGATTTAAGAACAACACCCTTAACTGGCCGTTGCTAGGAAGCCTAAATTGCGAGAGCATCGACACCTCTACCGTTCGTACAAGATACCTCCTAAAGGGAGTTACATTCTGTAAGGGTTGAAATTTATTTTCTTCAGATGTGAACAGGGTTTTAGTAAAGTCATGTGCATTAGAGGGTTAAGAATGTTTAGGAGAATAATTGCACAGATCAGATCTGTAGCATTTTGAACAGAATATTTTAAATATGGCACAGTAAACAAACAAATCATAACTGGTATCCAAAAGTTAATTATTAAGAAAATCTTTACAAAATCACTCGCACGCCACTGTCAAACCTCATTGATTTATGACTCCTGAAGAGGATTTTTACAGGATAAACTGGAAAATAAACAAACTGCTTGAAAAGACCGGAGCTCTAATTGAATCTCCCGACTAATAATCAATATGCACAAAATATCTATAAATGGTTTACATTTTAACTAACGAATTTACGGAATTTTCAATTACTATACAATCAATTAATGGAAATGTGAGTATGGAAATACGTTTAAGAATTTTTTTTTTTATAGGAAGAGTATACTATGCTAAATTCAACAAGGATAGTAAAAATATTGTTGAAATAGTAACATTAATCATAATAGTTATCTAACTGATGAGACAAAAATTGTCACATAGGTACTGTCAAGCAATCTCTGAGACCGCTTAAATCGATCTTTAATAAAAGGCTCGATTAAATCATAGCTACAGTTTTTGTACATAACTTTACGTACAAATGTATTGTAATTAAAATTCAGCTATTCGGAAGTCTCCGGCGATAGTACTAGGGCTCACAATAAAAAATAATTTCTCTATAGTATCCACAATTAAAGTAAAAATTAAGAGTTAAACTGAAACAAATTAAACATGTGTGGGTAGGTGGGATCACAAATCGCACAGAGGTTTTCGTTTAACGTTTCTTTCAAAACAACATACACTTTAATTAATAAATCCAAATTGCTATTTTATAATTAATAAATTCTTAAATAGATGGCAGCACCAACAAATTTAATTATAAAAGAAAGATATTTATTTAATCAAATAAAAAATGTTCAAAAACAATTATTTAAATAAAATCTAAAATTCAAAATTTTTTGAAAATCCAAAATGAAAAAAAAAATTAGCGGAGATATGATTTAAACTTTAAATTTCGAAAAACGAAAAAATTGTTTAAACGAAATTTAAAATGCTGAAGCATTAGTAAATCACAATTTTAAAATAAAAAGAAAATTTAATTCCAAACAGTATTATAAATGTCAGATGAACAAAACCCTAATAATATAAACCTTTAAATTGGCAAAAAATGTGAAATAATTTCTTTTAATTAAATGCATCTTAATGTAAAAATTTCAACTTGCAGCACCGGTGATTGAATTAACAATCGCCTATTTACTAGAGAGACGCTTTACCTTTAAGCTATGATGTCTACACAAAAAGCGTTCAAATTAAGGTTTTCTTTTAAAATGTAAACCGCAAAAATGAATGGATGACATTGATAAAACTAATTTAATTATAATAGACTTTTTCTAAATTTTATGATTTGTCGAGTGACACGAGGTATTCATCTATAAGTACACAAAAAATTGAAGTTTTTAACTTATACAGGTTTTGTGCAAGGAATCTGTGACGGACGGACAGACAGAAACGAATCGGGTTTCGTCAGATGACAAAACCTTAAAAATTAGCTGTCTGTGAGACCGCCAAAAGCAATCAATGGTTAAAAATTTTAGAAACCTGACACCTGAAGGTAAAAAATAAATTATTGGTATTAAGATAACTAGATTACTCAACCTGGTCTTTTCGGGTTACAGAATATAGATGAAAAACTTTTTTTCTAATTGTAAATTCCAATGCATTTTTTATATTTAATAATATATATATTTTTTAAATTATCAACGAACAAGACCAAAAACACGTCTTTTTCTTAATGAAAAATGGCAATAATGTGTTTGGGGAGTTGTTAAATAAGTTTTTCGACATGGGTTGTAACGATTTAAAATATAGTGCGAAATTAATCAAATGATGAAATGAATCTATAATAACTAACAAAATCTTTATATACAAATTTACACTTACATCCAGTTGAAATCAGAAAGGCTGATACCAAAGTCAGTGGTCCACTTACTATGTAGCCGAATCAATTTGCGGACAATACCACTTACAGAAAAATAAATAACGACACTAATGCTTATCAATATCAAAATACCAATTACTATCACTAAATGTGAGTACTCCAGAGTCATACAAAATACCGAAATTGGTAAGTCGGATTATTGCATGAGAAATTCTATCTGCGATCACAACAACAAAAATAAACGATTACGGATTGTTGCCAAACAGCAAACCGAAATAATGCGAAAATGCGCCAAGAAGGCGAGCTTCAATCAAGACCATCGTTACAGTATTCAAGGGAAGTTTCGAAATTTATTTGAAGCTATACTTTGTATCAGCCACATCACTGAAAAAATGAAGTATATTCAAAAATAAGTAAATCAATATACTCATATCCCATTGAGGGGTGCGGTCGTTGCACTAACTGGGAGCCACAAAGTTGGCGCATGCTTATTTGAGCTCTGGTTTGTCGTCTGCTCGAAAATCGAGATCGAATGTAAACAGCGCTATAGTTTATAATCGGATAAATTTCCCTTTTTGGCAAGCTGCTCCGTACGTGGCCAGCAGATTTTTCCATGTGAGTTCGGATTCTACTCGCACTTATCTTTTGGAACGAAAATCTATTTCTCTGTTAAAAATAATAGAATATGCATTGAAATAATTATAAATAATCTTAAATAACAACAACAAAAAATCTGGTCTATAGACAAAAATATTTCTGTTTGTTTATTTTATGTATTTTTTACTTTCCATTACATATTTAAGCATGCAAAATTTCGTAGTTAAAAAAGCACTTGTGCACAAAATGTACGACAAAACGTACATTTAATTCATTGTTTTTGTAAATTTTAATAATTATACTTTTTTTTCAATTGCGGTTCGAAAATGATTGATGAAAATTTTCATTCCAAAACATAAGCTCGACTGACATTACACCAATCTTTTGCTCTATTTTGATTTTCATTCAGACGACAAACCAAAGTGCGCATGCGCCAACTTTGTAGCTACCAGTTGCTGCAACGACCGACTCCCATGTTTGAATTGAAAATGAACTTACTTTTTTTTCAATTTTGAAAAATCACATGTAATCAAACCCTAACAAAACCATAAATTTGTGCTACACGTACTGGTTTATTTCATTCATGGCGGCATAAAAGATGTTTATTAGTGTAAATATTACACTATGCACAGTATATTAAAATTTTTTTAACGTGCTTGCAAATAATGCTCGTCATAAAAATATTCGATTTGGGTATCATGATAATAATTTTGAGTGGAAAATAAATCTACGTACATTTTTACTTTAATTTGTAGGTTCAAAAGGCAGTACATAACGATTCATATTTGAACACAACTATGGAATTAAAAATGAGTACATGTGTTTTTCAATTTTTAGTATATTTGGATGGGAGCTAAATTTTGTATATTTAAAATGGACAAAAAAAGTATTTTACTTAGTTTTGAGAACCCATTATTTCAGTGTGCTCAGAGTTAATAGACAAAGAAATCGCCAAAGATTTGGCTACTTACAAGAAGCCCTTTTTTATCCTGATAATTTCAGTGTTTAAGCGCGTAGATAGATTACATGGTTTGTTAAATATATATTTTATTTATATTACTTTATTTACTGATAAACTTTTAATATCGTTATAGTATATTAGCCGGAAAGAAATGCTGAATTAGTTTTATCGTTTAAAGTACAAACATATAGATTTTTTTTAATCGGGCTGCACGAAAAGATTCTTTAAAATAATCATGCTTGAAAACTATTTTTTAAATCGTAAAAAAAAATCAGTAAATTCAGATAAAGTTTTCATTCAAATTGAATTTTAAAGGACAGTTTTGTTTCTATTCGACAATTTAAAAATTGAAATTGTGCGATATTTAGAAATAAAAAAGTTTGCAGTAAAAACGAAATTTATTGAACAGGTGTTGGATACAACGTATGATGTCAGTGTGTTTTACGGACATGCTTTTTTTATATAATATAGATATTACTATAATTTGATGATTGAATTTATGATTGAATTTATTACTATATTTTTGTATTGATTTGGACCTTCAATTTAAAATTGGTCTCAAGAAGGTCGGGGGCACAAAGTATCGAAAATCTTTTTACTTTAAAAAATACTCTTGACATTTTACATTAGTGATACAACAGTATGTAAATACAATAAATATATTGATTTCAAGATTATTGTTTCGAGAGAAATTTTTGAAAATTGTCGTTGCGAAAAGATTGTCTGAGACATATAACCATCTTAAAAAATACATTACTCTTAACAACTATTATGAACTAATTTTCATTCATAAACGCATTATATAAGTTCCAAAGATTTAAGCATTTCTGGGCCACTGTAATCAAAACACCACCAAGAGGCAATAATTAAAAATGTAACATATGAAAGTAATATAAAAAATATTAATTGAAATTCCAAATAACTGAAGTATCTGAAATTTCTAAGCACGAACAGATGGTAATTATCTCGTTATTTTGGCAACAAGTTTTACTCAAAGCATACATTTAAGGAAAGAAAGAGGGGGAAATGATAAGAACAGCTTTGAGAAGTTTCGGAGTTATTGAATTTCTAAGAGAGGATTTTTGAGTATGTGCACGTGGAAGTCCATTAGGGGCGTGAACAAGAAATCACGTAAGAAAGTAATGACGCATCGATCCATCAGAACAAGCCCTCAGACTAACGATTCGCAACAGAAATTTATGTTAATACCGGTTATTACCGCTTCATGAATTCCCAGTATACGAAAGATAACATAGAAATACCGAGATGGAGATGAAATTAAAACAGAGTTCCTTATTTTCTCTTTGGTTTCAAGGACCGTTTAACGTATAAAATTAGGAGAGGCACAATACTATTCCGTAGAACCAACTTTCATTTTGGAGAAGTATTCTGAAATATACAAACGTGGAAACTGAGGAATACAAACATATTTCTGTGAGTAACCTAGCAGAAGTCAGATTTCATTAAGTTTTTTTTTTTTTTTTTTTTTTAAATTGATGAATTAAAAAATTTTCTTTGTTATATTTATCACCACAGCATCTCCAGATATTGGTATCAGTTTATAGTTATCAGATTGTTGATTTGGAGTTATTTCAATATCTCAATGTATATTGGTACGGTATAGTTGAAATTAGCATATCGAATAATACTCTTTAGAGAGAGTTATAATAGTTTAAAACTTTTTATTTATTTCTTTTTTTAATGTCTTTTATTATTTTATCTATTATTTTGCTTTATCGTGTTAAATTTATATCCTACATATGTATGGCAGAATTGGTTTACAAAAATGTTATTAAGACAATGATATAAGTAGACATAAAGATAAGACTTAATGCCTTTATTCTTTGAAAAATATCTCAGTATAAAAATAAGAAAAATTCTAAATAAATAAACAATTTTTTTTTTTCAAGTTGAACTACGTGGGGAGGCCTACCATATTTCTTGAGCTCAACAAGCCCCACCTAAAAAATTTAGGGAAACAATATAGGGATACAATAAACAATATAGGAATAAAAAAAAAAAGTAAAAAAAATAGTTATGCTGTTAACAGTGCTGTGAAAATTAACAGCAAAAAATGCTGACAACACTACAAATTTATTTGTAAAATTAAAAACTACAGAAAATTAACTGAAAAAAGAACTGTAAAATTTACAAGATTGATATTTACTCTTGAAAATCAAAATTGCTGTAGATTTACAACATGATGTGCTGGCATTCATATTTCCGGTATTTTTTGCTATAAAGATACAGTTTTTATTTTTATTTATTTCTTTTTTTTAATAGTGAGGATGCTGCACGATTGAATTAAAAGAAATGCAGAATTTTTCTAAAGTAATTTGCAAATTTCTCTTATTTTAGGTAAAATTTCTAATAAATGGGAAATTGGAGGCAATAATTTACAGTTATTTCGGGCCCCTCTTAAATTTTGGAGGGAAAGCTAGTGCTTCTTGAGCATTTTTAGTAATCAGGCCCTATTCGTCATAAAAGGCTATCTCAAATATTAATCCTATGGGCTTGGAATGCATTCATATTTTTATAATGTCTTGTCAAAAAATTAAAATTTTGAACCTTTCTTTTCTGTATACTCTTCCTAATTCACAACCACTGCGTTTGCTATTTTAAGATCTTAAGCCAATGAAGTGGATTCATATATTAAGCATGCATTTACAAATCCAATCAAAATTGTAAAGGGAAAAATATTATTGGATTATTTTCACTTCAGTTTTGCGTCTCGCAACACATCTTACGAATTTTATTTATTGGTAACCGGTATATAAGTTATATTTAGAAAAAAAAAAATTCTCCGTATTCTAAGAAAACCGTAAAATTTATATTCTTATGCGATCAAAAATTACAACACTTTAAATTGTATTATTTTTCAGCGTCGCGTGGAACAAAAAACGAAAATGGTTGGTAGCAATAATTACATATTTTTTTAAACTGTTTTAACAATATTGTTGTCAATAAGAATTATTTAAATTAGAGATACTAAATTCTTTTTTATCATTTATTTATTTATTTTCATATTCCAGTATTTCGAATTGTATATGTATATGGGCAATTCAGAAATATTAAAATTACATTAAAAATATTGCGTCAGCACCAGCACATTTGCGCAAATATAATATCAAATGCCATTTTTTCAAATTCAGCGTATTGCATTGAATTATGATTAATAAAATACAGGCACAAAAAGGAATCAATGTTGGTCTCTACAGGAAGCTAACTTGATAATTAAAGTTTTCGTTTACAAATATTCTAGAAATTCAATAAATATTTGTCAATAAAATTTTAGCTTTAACAAGAAAGTCTAAACGTTATAAATCTAAATTTTCGGATTGCGTGCAGCATTAGAAATTAAGCAATTAAGAACTAAGGTAATGTTCCGAACATGTTAGCAACTCTTTTCAAACACCTGCATTGAAGCACCAGGAATAAATATAAATATTGATTGCTAAAGAATTCGGAAAATTTTTACATCGCTCTAGAATAAACGATCAATACGAATTTTCCCCGAAGGTAGGTTAGAAAGCAACATAGTTTTAAAGTGAACAAGAAATGCAAAGAAGACAGGGAAAAAATATATAAATAGTACGACAACGATTACTATGTATTAAGGTGAGATTTGGTGGTAAAGCCAAAAACTGAATATTTTTATTTCTTTGTTTTCTTTCAATGAAGGATTAATAAAATAAAACCGGACTTTTTCCCAATGAAAAACTATACCTTTTGTTTATTTTAACAATTGTCCGTACTTTAAAAGTATATAAAGGTGTAGTGATATTCCTATTTTAAAACGCATGTGCGCAGTGCGTATGATTTTACGCGGTGTTAGTTGTATTGCACCTCATCTAAAACACACAAAGTAAAAAAAAAAAAGAAAAAAAAGTCATGAAATACAATAAAATGTACGGGGTCAGGAACCTGTTGTCATTGCCATGTACGCTAATGATGCCTGGTGCGTTTAAAATCTATCGTGAGTGCAAAATTCTAGAAATCGATCGTAGAAATAATCCTATAAATCGTGTTCGTGTTCCTTCTGACACAAAAAAAAGTATACATTTTATTGCGTGTATTCCACATTAATAATTTAAAGTGTTCCCCTGTATAACGAACTTTGAAATTTTGATTATCTTCCTTAAATTTTTCGATATATTTGATATATAAGATATCTGTAGGAAACTGAGTAACAGAAAGTTTGTTTATACTAATCAATATGTTATAATGCAAGTTTGTAGTATCGGAGTTGGATTCGATTTTATTGGGTTGTCCAAAATGTTCCGAGCGTTTTTTTCCCCACATGCAACTGCGGATTGATATTTTTATCGTCTTAAATGTAATGTTTTAACACGTCTAATATACTCACCAGATTCCAACTAACTTCATTTGTTTCACTTTTTCAAAATATTTTAGAAATTGAAAATACGTTTAAAAATTACAGCTCAGTTCTGGCTAGAAAAATTTTAAATAACGGGAAATGTGGCTAAAAGTTAAGGAGGGGAATACAGACTATGCTTTGAAATATTAAGATAAAGCCTTTTCTGTTTTTATTTTGCACAAAATTTTCCGAAAAAATGCTGGGAATTTTCGGAAAAGCCAATAAATAATGCTCATTAAGTTAATACGATCAAAACTCCAATACTAAGAACTCAATCCACCTACGATGATTGCTTGTACAGAAGTTGAAGATGAATTCTTTTCAGAATTTAACCTAACACACACATAACAATAAAAATAACAGCATAAATTATAACCATCCAAGAAAAATACAGAACTGAAAGCTGAAATCAGCAAACCTTACATCTATATAAGAAGACTATAAACATAAATTTAAAATGAAAAAAATCATAAAATTATATATCCTATTTCTCCTTGCATATAAATATTACAATGTTGAAAACAATAGAGTCCCTAAAGTTAAAATATCCAGAAAACCAACGATAAATATAGCTAACACACATTACGATATGGAAACGTTCGCTCTAGATAAAGCATTACGCAAGTACATGCAATATTATCAAGAACTCTATCATGGGTCAGTGCATCTGAAAGGGAAATTTGTGAGGGGGGAGGGGTGATTACTAATCCAATGCATCATTACTCGAATGAGCTAGGGAAACTTCTTCACTCAAGTCGCTAAATATTACAATACAGATGAAAGGATAGTGTTTTGCTGGATTCCCTCCGGGATATTTGAGCGATTACATTAATGTCACGAACAATAAAAAAAAAAATGAGCATATTACAAGTACAGACGTCTGTATCTCGCATACTTTTTGCTGCAGAATAAGCAATAGACTGGAAAAACCCTGTAAAAAATCGGTTATGTCGGTAAAGATAAAGCATATACGTGAAAATTTCGTGTAAGGCACTCTGGTATGCAGCTGACATCTGGTTGAGTCTGTAGATTTCTTTGATTTGTTAAAAATCAACAATTTTGCTAGATTTTTTATTTTATTTTTAGTTATTTATTTTTCAAGATTCCAGTTCCATTTATTTGATCACAATATGCTTAAAATAAATGAAACTTCAATTTATACTTAAATTTATACGATTAATAATCAACAAGTAAGACCTTTTGTTGTAAATCAAAATACATATAAAATTGAATAATTTAACGATTGTAAAATTTAATACTAAACAAAATAGAGGTAGCTATCTAATGGATGCTTTATTCATAAATTTAAAAATGATGTAAAAATAAAAATACATGAATAAAATAAGACTCAACATCTCTATTTTTCTTTCGGTTTGAATTTAATTATTCACGATTTAGCATGAAGATTGTTTCCTGCCGATTTGTATTTTTCTAAAATTTTACTCCTGAAAATGGTTTAACAGATTAACCGAAACATTGGGTCTTATCTTATTCATGTGTTTTTATTTTTACATCATCCTTAAATTTATGAATAAAGTGTACGTTATATAGCAAAAAAAAAAAAAAAAATCAGTATTTGTACGATTAGTTTGGAAGTCTAAGAAGATATCAGAACTTTTATATGTTTGCTTTATTTAAGTGCTGAAAATAGAATAATCACATGCAAAGCCCCTAGCATTGAGATCAATGCTTTTTATAGCTGCATAGGAAAAAGTGAAAGAACCGGGAAATTTGTTTGGAAAAATTGTTATAATTTTTATAATCATTTAATTTTTATGTAATGAATTTTTAAGTGTTAATATCACCCAAAAAACGATATAAGGTGCCAAATATGTCACCAAACGTATCTAAACTAATACTCACACACAACAGACAATTATGAAATTCGGCCAGTTTTGCCAAGAAAAAATCTACGGTAAAGAATAAAGCAAATTTTGCGAAACAAAAACTCAATATCAGTAAAACCCCGCTAATTCGGACCCCGTTAATCCGGATCTCCGCATAATCCGGATCAGTTTGGTCTTTTTTTTTTTTTTTTTTTTTTGTCAAGTCTGAGAAGCGACTGGCTAATTTCCATAATATTAACTTATTTCATCGTCGTATTCTGAATTTAAAAAAACTTTTTCTGAAATCTTTTCGAAAGAATGAAACAAAGTAAACAGTTTTGCCATCTATAAATATTGAATAATTTTGACATAAAGATGATTTTCTGTAAGTATGTTTCATTTTATTTCATTTTTTTTTCTAATTCTCCGGATAATCCGGATTGGGTCTGGTCCCAATTAATCCGAATTATCGAGGTTTTACTGTATGTATATACATATATATGTGTGTGTGTGTGAGTTATTCCATATTTTGATGTTGAATTGTAGTATTGTCTAATGGTTCTATATATATATATTCAAAATGAAAATCTTGCGTTCTTGAAGGAATTTTTTAGCCTTTTTCAATATTTCATTTTTAATTAATTTGTAATACTATAAGGTGTCTCAAACATTACATTTTCCGAAAGTTATACCACTGTAAAATCAATAAGTATTTTTTTTTTTCAGCAAATTTTATGGATTTTCAAACTTTGGCCACTGGGAACCACCAAAATGCACCAAGTGTCAGTGCTACGTGCGAGTTTCTCCAAAAGTGATTCGCTTGTCAGGCAACTAACCAGGGGATTTAACAAGATCATGGACCCCTGAAAGGCTGACTAATAACAGTAAAATGAAAGAAAGAAAATAAAAGAGATTACACGAAAAACACAAAACAGAGAAGACTAAATGTAAAGATTGGACTTCTTTTATATATTAACGTTCCCCAAAAATAGCAAAATACCAGATCCGTTTTTGCTACACTTTTTTTTATTACCAGAAATTTTACCATTAATGCAGACCTTCTTTTTTTTTTTTTTCCTTGTGTTTTCAGCGCGTTCGTGATTAAAGCTATGGATTTCTGGCTTCGAAGCCTCAAAGTTTATGTAACTTATATCCTATTAATATAAAAAAAAATCTGGATAATTCAACCTGGCGGGCGCTTTGAATGGAACACTGAGAATCCAACCTAAAATGAGATGAGGTTCTTCATCTCTACTAGAAATCTGTACAGCAAGAAAAGGAAGAGCAGACCATGCACTTGACGCAGTAGGGCGTGAATTCCACCCTTTCGAAACCGGAGTTTCTTACCTATTTTTATTCGCTTGGCACCTTTTTTTTTTTTTTTTTTTTTTTTTTTTTAAGGTTACTTTCGATTGCATAATTTCAAAAATACTTTAATTATAACGGGCAAACATAACTTTTTTTTTTATTACTAGTACGAAAAATAAATTTTTCAAAGGTAGCTGATGTCGAATTGGACTCGACGTTAGATCGCAAAGAATTAACGTTTTTGGCTATAGGATTGCTATAAGAGAATGAAATTTTCATTTATTTTTACAATGTTCAAAGGATTACAAAATAACAAATAAAATAATTTTTAATATTAAGGCTAGAAAAATAATATTTTCTAACTCTTCGTGCGAAGCTGAGACCAAATTTTTGTCACAGACAGACAGACTCACAGTCAGACATTTTGTAAAAAACATATTTTTCGGATTATCTGTCCCCTAAAATGTGTAAATTCGTCGAAAACCGATTTCGGAAATTTTTAACAAATCCAATACTTTTTTCTTGTTAAGATAGAAGAAAAGAAAAATCCAACTACGACCAAAATTCACCGAATTACGGTACTACGAGTTTTATAAAATTTCGGAACTTTCAACTGCAACTGACCTTTCCCAAGCTTTCCATAGATCAAATTATTCACCAACAGCTCTTACTGCTTGAAATCTCGTAAAGAGTGGCGCCAACTTATATGAGCCCATGGTGCCCGAGCCCACCCAATATTTTTTAATCCTAGCATGACAAATTTTTACTGTTCTACTTAGTTATTTATTTCATAATATTTTTTTTCTCCCTAGAACAAAATTTATTTTGTCAATAACCATGTGTTTTAATTCTCCTACTAACTCCCATAAATCCCAAGTGACTAAAGTGTCCATATTTAACTTTTGTTATTTCAATTTGTAGTCATGTTCAAGACAGGATGATATTGCAATAAATATTAATGTCTTTATAAGAAAAAACGCATGAGAATATAATTTTAAAAAATTGCAACTTTTTTTAAAACATAATAGTTTAATTTAAAATTCTCATCTTTCACCATCTGCCCACCCTTCAAAGAAAAACAAACTGGTCATACCATTTTACCAAAATATTTTTGAGCCCACCCAATATTTTTGAGCAAACCCAATACTTTCCAAAAGTTGGCACCACTGCTCGTGAGTAATCTCAGCTGAGTATCCCATACTTTATTCCATTTTTACGCCATCTTTTTATTTATTACAATTAAGATACTGAAACGCATGTATAAAAGCATAGGAAATCTCCCTAAATGATTGTCACTCGTTTCGTGCTTTTTGAGTAGGCACATGCAAACGAGACATTTCCGCGATAATGTATCCATCAAATCAGAGTTAGCGAAATTTATTGGCTCTTAAGTCAGAGCATTTTAGAAAGAACGGATCCATGAACTTGCATCACTTAAGAATAAGATAATCTTGAGTGATGATGGCTATCTTGATAAGTAAGTGCTTTTTCGCCATATACTCACTATTCTTTCGATTTTTTTTTTTTTTTTTTTTTTTTTAACAGAAAAAACAGAGAAAAAAAAGCTTTGTTCCTAATGCGCATTAGAAAAAATATAAATCATTTAATAAAATATAAGGAATACGTATTAAGCATTTGATCATAAATATGGGTTTATTTATTTTATTTTTTTCAATATATTTGTTTCGATTTTTTTAACAGAAATAACAGAGAGAGAAAAAAAAGCTTTGTTTCTAATACGCATAAGAAAAAAAAAAAATAAACCATTCAATAAAATATAAGGAATACGTATTAAGAATTTGATCATAAATATGGGTTTAATAATCGATAAGAATTACACAAAATGTAAAAGGAAGTTCAAAATTTTGTTTCTACACTTTATAAATGTTCTATGTGACTCTCCTGGGTTTGTTCAAATATCAGATACCATCTGCATGCGTTGTTGGTATTTTGGAGTATTCTAGGTGTTACAATTTCAGAATTGTCATTTCTGTCATCAGTGTAGAGAAGATTCGTCAGCGGCACAATCAAGCACCTCCAAAACCTAATAACATACACATTTGATATCGGATGTTTGAACAAAATCGGTATTTCGATGTCGTCCATGTGACCAAGGGGAATCACATAGAATATCTATAAAATATGTAAACAAAATTTTGAACTTCTTTTTAAATTCTGCGTAATTCTTATCAATATATTCTTTTCGATTAAATAGTTATAGCCGTCTGTAATCGCTATATTCATCTTGAATTACCCTGTAGAAGTTATTGGCTCCCTGTAAAATGCATTTGTTCAGTTCTGAAAAGTTGCATTTTCAGTAATTCATTAAAAGATAAAATTAAAAAAGACAATATTCGCATTTGAGAATCTAAAGTAAGAATTATGTGCATAAAAAAGCAACTAAACAAGTTTTTTCTTTTTTAAATCCAAGTATTGGTATACATAAATTACGAACAGAAAAATATTTTTGTATTTAAATAAGTAAGTTTAAACGCTTTTTAATTTTAATATTTTCTTTAACGCGTTGTTTTAGAAAACATTCTTCGAGAAGTAAATGATAGCTTCAGATAATAAACAGATTCTGATAATAATAAAAAAAAAAAAAATTACATAAGTACAGTGGCACCAACTTGTATGGGCCGGGTTGGACCCCACCCAATAATTTTGAATCATAGCATACCCAATTTTCATTGTTCTAGTTATTTATTTCATTATTATTTTATTATTAATTTTTCTCCTTAAGATAAAATTTATTTTGCCATTTGCCAATGACCATGTCTTTTAATTCTCCGACTAAAACTCATAAGTCGCAAATGACAGAAATATTTTGCTTCCATGTTTGACTTTCTTCTAATTCAATTTGTAATCATATTCATGATATCATGACATTACAATAAATATGAGTGTCTTTATAAGGAAAACCGCATGAGAATATAATTTGATAAAATTGCTACTTTATTAAAACTTGCAGCTTGATTTAAAATTGTCATCTTTCACCATGCATCAAACTTTCAAAGAAAGACAAACTGGTCGCACCATTTTACAAAAATATTTTTGAGCCAAACCGATATTTTTCAAAAGTTGGCGCCACTGCATCAGGATCTCCATATTCCATCACCCCCCCCCCCCGCTCCCCTCCAGGCCCTTATTACCGCATGGGCAATTCGAGACTTTGCCCATGGGCCCCAGACCTTAAGGGGCCCCTAATACCATACATTAAATGATAAACCATTTACTTTCTTTTTCCAATTCCAGATCTTCCAATGTAAAAAAATGCTCAAGTTATATAAAAGAGTTTTGTTCTGTATTAAGGAAAAACGAGTGTACTTTTATTAATAAAGGTATTTAATTTAGAATTGATGGAGCTAAGCATTTTCTTCTATTTATATCCAAGGTGCGAAAATATGTCTATGTCTTACACATGCACATAAAAGTGACCATCAGTTCTGTTTAAATAACGTTGCAGTGATTCGAAAGGGGCCCCTTGATTTCTCTTTGCCCGGGGCCCCAATTAGTCATAATCGGGCCCTGCTCCCCTCCCCTCCTCAGGCACACATATACACACCCTCTTTTTTTCCCCTTTAATAATTCCTATCCTTTTTTTTTCTTCTCTCCATCGGAATTTAATTACGAGATGCAGTCACTTTCAAATGAATAATAATGATTACAAATCAGAAAGAAATTAAAGAGCGGTTTTTGAATTCTTAAATAAGCTTTCAGCATTGATGATGAATACCGGTTGTCGTAATAATAGTACTTTTCTCAATTGCCTTAATTTTCAAACTTAATTGCTATTAAAACGTGGCCATTTTTCGACATCGATCCAGTGTGCTAGCTAAACAATTTAGAGTCAAAATACACTAAGCATTTCAGGGTATCATACTCTTATTTATTTGAATGTCACTGTAATTATGAAATTAATTTTAAATTGAGTAATTTTTAAATAAAATCCAGTATATATATTTTTTTATATGAATAATTTTTTATCAGAAAAAATATTTTGCTCAATAAAGCTTACTAACGATTGTAATTTCTTTATTAGTATTTCATTTGAAAGATAGTAAGTACTATTAGTGTATGTACTACAGAGTTAAAATAAGTCGGAATTTGTACATCAGACATAGCAAGAAAGATGCGTTCGTACTATAACGAAGTTCTAAAAATATACAGTTCTTCGGATATAATATAGTTTCCGAAATCTTTTGTGTGTCCCTGTAAATATTAAATGTTTTCTGTTACACAGGAAGTAACTAGTAGTAAACCTCAGCAACGTATATCAATTTCATAAAATGTGAAATAGTTTAATATAATTTAAACGCACCCCAAATAATGTTTCCCTCTAAACCATTATGTAATAGAATACTTTTGTGTGGCCATGTATATAAATAAAAATATTCTTTGGATCCCAGATTGTACAGAATGTATATTTTAGTACATATTTCATAGATGCACATGAATTGTATTATGTTCGAAAGAGTGTAACATCATCAAAATACACTGGAAACTATTTTTTCACACTGACTGTAATGTAACGGAATACTTTTGATTGTGCCTGTAATTAAACTGTACATCCGATTTTCATAAAATTTGAAATGACTCGACAAAATTATGCTACAATTATATATTTTAAATTTCAAACGATTCGGTTGGGTAGTTTTTGTGTTGTTATATGCGGACATACGGGTTAAACAACGACTATAGGTGCTGCGTATTTACATAATTACGAAGGCACCTAAAACACACACATGGATTTTATTAAATCTACGATAGATTTCCTCCTCCTACTCTGGGATGCGCCAATGACTGTATGCATTCAAAGTAACCTATTCGTCACTAGCAAACTTTTGTACGTAGTTAAGATTTTTATTTAAGTACATAATTTTAATGTTTATTAAATCCATCCAGTATATAGAAAACAGAAAATATGTATCACAATCTTAGAAAGACATTATCTTGAGTGAGAGCTAAGTCGAGACCCCACAAAATTCCAGAACTGAAGTCCCTGACAAAAATCGATTGAGTATCGGTATGTTGATCATATTTTATAAGAGTGGAATGGCTGTGTATTTATTCTAACTATTTGTGCTTCACATTCCAATAATCTTTATATCACATATTCATTCTGATACAATTTTCATAATCCTAATAATCAAAATTTACTGCAATGCAGTTTTTCATATCTATCCAGTATGGTTGATATTGTATAACACAATGTATATACAAACCTGGGTTTCTCAATTGAGCTATAACATATAGTAGATCACGATATCAGCATGCATGATATTTGAGAGTATTATGTAAAGCAAACAATTTGCTACTAGAATGCTTATTAGAGCGGCAATTTATTTCTTCAACATAAGAAATACTTGTCCTAAGAACGTAAATTTATGATGAAACCAATGTTTTGTTCAGTTTCAGGAAATATTGAAATTATTATTATGACTAAGGAAGAAAAACAATCCGATATTTAAAATAAATTTTAAATCCATTTTTTGCTTGATTCTGTATAGTCATTTAATATAAAATAAATATATTAGACCTTTTACGCGTAAATCTGAAACTCTATAAAATGCATAAATACAGTTAAAAATAATACATATTGGATGAAATAACTAATTTTGTAATTGTTTTAATTTGCTTTTACAAGTAAGAATTTCACGAAATTATTATAAGATTTGACAAAAAATACGTGCAGGTATGTTTTTTATAATTTAACATACTTAATCTTTTAAAATATGTATACTAAACATGGGACATCTAAGACCACGGTAAATATGGGGGTCTAGGGACATACTTAATTTGGGGAACCCTCCCTAAATATGAGGTGGAATCTTTCTCGGAAAGAAAATTATTTTTATAAAATTCTAATACCACAGTTTTTTATCTTACGGTCAAGTTCAAAGCATTTTTACTCCATAATTAGGATGATAAAATCCAAATAATACCCCTACTTCATGACTAACACACGGCTAGTTTTGAGCATAGTAAAAAGATAACGAGGCAGAATTTTTATTTGCTTTTTTGCAAATTTCTTATGTAATTTGTCCGAGTTTGAATTTCAACAACGAGCCGTGATTTTCCGTGATAGCTTGAAAACGTGTAATTTATTAAATTATTACTGTTTATCCTGCTTATATACTTTCAAATGTGGTCTTATTGTAATCACATACGGTGGACTTTGAATAAGGTAGGACATTTTGAAATAAGGTAGAATAAAAATGCGGAACCCCTAACCTCTAATACATTAATGCAGAGCCCTTATTTAATCTACTCCACAAAAGAAGAGAAAAACATATTATTATTTATATTTATTTTTGAAAAAGAAGGGTATACTTGAGCCGAACACTGTCACTTAGCCACTAATGAGTTCTCTGAAGTAAAAAGTTTATACGCATATTTTCAGTGCCTTTGTTTGTTAAGGGCAGAAAAAAGTGAACCTTTTTATATCCGCGGTTTCAAAAACTTTTTTGTGTGTCCCATGACGTGTCGACAACCAAAAACCGTTAACACATCAAATAATAATGAATCAAAATTACTTGAATTTTTTATATAAGAAGTAAAAATATGCGAGTAACAGAAATGTTGATGCTATGTTTTTGAATGAATATAAAAATATTAGTTCGAGATTATTTTTTCCTACAGTTAGAATATTTTTTCCAGCATTGAAATATTCATTAAAAATAATAAATATAATAACAACAGTGATCTAACACTAATAAATAAACCCTTCAAGTTAAAAATTATCATTTGAACGCTGCATCAGTTGTCCGCTTCAATTCTTTCATGTTTTAAAAAGATTACTACTCTAACTTAATTGCAATTCTGATCCTCAGTTTCGTTGTCAAAGATTCGAAGTGGTGAAATTAAAATAAAACTCTTATTCTGCAGTCAAATTTGAGAAAAAATAATAATCCATTAATAAACAATAATAAATTAAAACTCAGTCAGAGGTTAAATAAACTAAAAAACTTTGTAAAATCACCATAAAATTATCTAAACCTGCTGTTTAGCTGATGACGAGCTGTTATTCTTTTAGCTCGAAACGTGTCCTGCTTAATTTTTAATTTTATGGTGATTTTACAACGTTTTTAGTTTATTTATTAATTCATCGCCAGTGATTACGTTGTTTTTTACTATCAGTCAAAGGTTAATTATACAATCATTGAAACTATGAATCGTGAAAGAGGATAGCAGTTTTGTTAAAATGTAATTGATTATCATAATGTAACATTAATTGTTGACACAACATTACAACATTAATTCTAATTCATAAAAATAGCCAATGAATTAAAATGCTACATATCTGTGTGATCAATCCTATCGCTCAGTTTTCGCTAAGAGTTCAATAACTTACTTAGTCCAGTTTAGTTCAGATTAACTCCAGAGAATATTCGATTGAAAATTCAAATGTTTGATTACATTTCCCACTCCTCGACTACGCTTATGTCTTCAAATACATCATTTCTAAGATAAACGAAGAGAAATTTGCTTTGCATTCAAGCTAAATGAATAACTCAGCTAAGCTGTACAAACATTGTTATGATGAATGCTCCAATTTAAAATTTTGTTCAGTTTCCTGGGGACAATAAAGGTTCATTAAATGTATGTACTGCATTGCTGAAAATGCGAGAAGATGGGTAAATATAATTCATTTTTGGTCTCCTGATATTGTAATTTTTCTTTTCTGTTTTTCTAAGATAGTTCGATTCTTTTAATATATTTTACGATCAATATTTATTCATTCTCCGATTAAATTTTGTTTGAAGATTCTTTAAATGTGTTACAGATTAAATGTATGTATTGCATTGGTAGCATGCGAAAAAGAGAAGAAGGGTAAATATGATTCATATTTAGTCCCCCGATATTGTGATTTTTTTTTTTTCTGTTTTCTAAGTTGTTTTGATTCTTTTAATACCCCTTACGATCTATATTTATTGATTCTCCGATTAAATTTTGTTTGGAGATTCTTTAAGCGTATTATAGATTAAATGTATGTATTGTATCGATAGCATGTGAGAAGGAGAAAGGTAAGAATGATTCATATTCGGACCCCCGATATTGTGATTTTTTTTCTGTTTTCTTAGGTTTTTTGATTCTTTTAATATCAATTACGATCTATATTTACTGATTATCCGATTAAATTTTGTTTGGAGATTCTTTAAACATATTATAGATTTAATGTATGTATTGCATTGGTCGGTAGCATGCGAGGAGGAGAAAGGTAAATATAATTCATATTCAGTCCCCAGATATTAGGATCTTTTTTTCTATTTTCTAGGGATTTTTTTTTTAATTCTTTTAATATCAGTTACGATCTATATTTACTGATTCTCCGATTAAATTTTGTTTGAAGATTCTTTAAACGCATGATAGATTAAATGTTTGTATTGCATCAGGATCATGCCAGAACGAAATAGGTATAGGTAAACATTCATATTTAGTCCCCGAATATTGCGATTTTTTTTTAAATTCTGTTTTCTAAGATGATTTAATTTTTTAATATAATTTATAACCTATATTTACTGATTCTCTGATAATAATTTGTTTGAAGATTCTTTATAATTATTACATATTAATAATAAGTATTGCATCTATAGGTAGCATGAGATATGCAAATTTTAATTATATCGACCTTTAATACCCTTTCTAACACAATTGAAAAGTGTATATAAATTTGGTTTGTCTCTCTGCCATCTAACCGTATTCGAACAAGCATACATACAGTCGGATTGCCATAGAATGGATATATGTAGCTGAGGTTTAGTAGGACATGTTCTGTATCGAAAATGAAGTGCGTAATATTCATCGTTTCTTTACATGGGCGCTCAAAAGAATTCCGTTCCATTACTATCTTATAGGGAATGTTTATGATGTATTTTTATGATTTTATACTACTTCAAACATATTGATATACATATATTATAATGATTTATACATCAATTTTAAAATGAATAAATTCCTTTATACCATAAAAACACTGCATAAGTTTGCGATAAGTAATAATCAGAATAATACACTTAGTAAAAACCACCATTAAAAAAAAAAAAAAAAGAAAGAAAGAAAATGCAGGACGTATTCCGAGCTAAAATAATAACAGCACATCATCAGCTGAAGCATATACGTGTCCGTAAGGGGGACTCATTGAATTGTTATTGTTTTAGCTCGAAACGCGTCCGGCATTGTTTTTATTTTATGATGATTTTTACAAAGTGCATTATTTAAATTCCTTTATAATTTATATATTAACATTTGTTCATGATATACTGCATAGGTTTAAAATGGTTATATATATATATCCATATATATATATATATATATATATATATATATATATATATATATACACACACACCATTACAAGATGCTTTCTACAGAATAAGGTGTGCGTAGCATTCATCATTCATTTACACGGCCACACAAAGGAATTCGATTACAATACTTTCTGAGACCAATACTTGCTGGAAACAGGTTTTCAACTGTGGTACGCGTTTTTAAATTTAACTTTATCCTCCCCCTTTTTTTTTCTTTTGTTTATCAGCATTATTTCTTCTTAATAATCAATTATTAGATTTAAATCTACTTTAAGTGCAAATTATAATAATTACTGCTGCACATTGCGCACTATTTCTACAAAACTTTGACCTAAAAAGAGCGTCTTATACATTAATATTTCCGACAGCAGTATAAAACCACACACATAGGTATTTTTTATAAAACTATATGTATATAAAGCTACTTATTAAATTAAATTAAATTAAATTAAATTAAATAACTTCACATTTGTATACTGTAGTTTCTGTATTATTAGTATATCTGTATTATTAGTATTCTGTATTATTGAGTTTGTGTATCAGTGTGTGATCAGTGTTGATGTCCTATATCGATGAATACATTAAAACACAGTATAAAAATGAGACAAAAATATACATTGAAAAAAAATTTCAAGTATCTTAAACAGAATGTAAAATACATGCCAAAGTACATAATAATTTATATTTAGCAAATAAATAAATAAATAAATAAATAAATAAATAAATAAAAATAAAATAATAATAATAATAATAATTAAATATAAAAAATATTGGGAATTAGGATTTTTAAAAATATTTGTTTTAAATTCCTAGATTTGTTGCCATAAAAAAGGCATGATGCGCATTATACATAGGATATAATTTTTTTTTTCTTTTTTCTTATCAAAACTAGTTGGATGTGGCAATCCCAAAAATTTCTCATACACGTTAATACTTCCAGAAAAATGAAACATAACAGTGTCACCAGTTAGGTAATTTTTACAAAAATCTAATCTGCAACAACTTATTTCAAATTCTAACTGAATCTGAAATTTCATGAAAATTCGTGTATTAGTTTCTGAGATAGAATCATCGCAGAAATCGTAAAACAAATGGATAAAAGCGCCACCTGTTGAGCGATTTACTCTAAAAACTAAATCATACTCATTTATATCAGAGACTAACTGAATTTGATGTTTTAACGAAAATTCGTGCATTAGTTCCTGAAATAAAGCCAGTGGCGCAGCCAGAATTCGGCTCTGGGGGGGATAGAGTTACTTCAGGGATGAGTCTGATAGAAATTATTTTTTCGGAAATTGGCGGGGGGGGGATTCCGCGAGTTACCCCCCCCCTTTAAGAGGGTTTATCCGCGATCTTCAGACAAAATGGGCGTTTTCCCGCGACCTTCAGACGAAATCAGCGATTTATTTGCGATATTTTAGCAAAATCGGCGATTTATTGCGATCTTTTGTCAAAGTCAGCGGTTTTCTGCGATTTTTTGACGAAATCGGCGTTTTTCCGCGACCTCTAGACGAAATCAGCGATTTATCTGCGATAATTTAGCAAAATTGGCGATTTATTGCAATCTTTTGTCGAAATCGGCGGTTTTTCCGCGATCTTTTGACGAAATCGGTGTTTTTCACTGTGTGTTTTTTTATGAAATCGGCGTTTTTTTTCGACGATCTTTAGACAAAATTTGTAATTTTACGCGATCTTTTCTTGAAAACGTCGTTTTATCGGTCGGATACCGCGGTCTTTCGACGAAATCGGCATTTTTCCTTGATCTTTTGATGAAAGCAGCCTTTTTTTTCAATGATCTTTTGACAAAATATTTTTAAGCAATCTTTTATCGAAAACGGCGTTTTTTCCCCCGATTTTTTAACGAAATCGTCATTAGACGAAATCGACGTTTTCCCCGCGGTCTTCAGACGAAATCAGCGTTTTATCTGCGATATTTGGTGAAATTGCCGTTTTCTCCGCGATCCGCACAGGATATTCGCGTTTTTCGGCGATCTTTTGACAAAGTACGTTGACAAAAACATTGACGAAATTGTCGTTTTTTCACGAAATATTAATGAAATGTGTGCTTTTTCGGCGATCCTTTCATGAAATTTGCATTTTTCCGCGATTGTTTTATCTGCGCGCAAAACCGTACAAGTTGGCAACTTTGAGAATCGTCTCCAGAAAGATCTTATCGAAGAATGAAGAACATTTCTCAGTTACATAGCTTCTTAATCATGATATCTACTTGCCTGAATCTAGGAAAAAGAGTTATCGGAAAAAAGTGACAAACTGGAAAAGTGGAAAAAAGATGACACGGAAAAAAGTTACCGGAAAAAAGGGACAAGATAAAAATGTTACCGGAAAAAAGTGACAAGGAATTGATTTTGGGGATTTATTTTTGATTTTGGGGATTTATTGCCCAAGTATAAAAGGGGGGGGGGGGAAGGTCGGGGGTCGGCTTTTAATTTAAGTGAATGTTTTTTTTCATGCTGAATTAACTGCTTTGATTCAATTTTTGGATATACGTTCATACTGAAAAGATGCTGGCCTGATTAGTTTTGGGAATGGAAGATTACCCCCTCCCCTCCGCCCTAAATAAGATAAATGGTTTTTAAGCAGAATTATCCAACGTGTTATTTCAAAAAAATTTGGATATAGGTTCTTTCTGACGAGGCTTATATATAGTATTGTGGTGTCGCGCCGTGAGTTTCTTTTTACTAAGTTGGTTTATTTGTTAAGTTCATCAATAACACATTTTTAATTCCTCAAGTTCTTTATTAGAACCACAGACCAATTATTAAAAAAATAAATAAAACGACATTACAACTACATAGGAGCCTCACTCCAATATTACATTTCGCTTAGCACATCTAAGCCATCTTACATCAATGTACTTTCTTGTACATTACCAGCACATGTCTCTCTTCCAACTACTTTCCTTCCCTCTCGATGCGCAATAATCCCAGTGTCCCCCTCAGCTCATAGCCGCTAGACCAGTGCAATTATTTTCTAGGCATATCCCCTGAGGTCAATTTCACCTGTTCTTAACAGCTTTTGAATGAAGATACTTTCAACTATGCATACCTTTTCAGAATAAGACTTCGCTACCTATCTTCTGCCACGATTAAAGTTGTCAGTACGTCGTCACAGTCTATAATGCCTGAAGAATTTTGGGAGTTTAATGGTTAAGTATAGAAGGTGCATGGGGGATAACCTCTCTTAAATTAAATAAATAGCTTTTTACGCAGACTTATCCGATTTGCTTCAAATTTTGAATGTTGGTTCATTAAGATAAAGGGTATCCCTGATTAGTTATGGGGTTTTTTTTGCTAATTAAAAAGGGGGGCCGCGATTATTCCCCCCCCCTTAAATTAGATAAATTATTTTTTATGCACAATTATCCGATGTATTTCAAATTTTGGCTATAGGTTCTTTCTCATAAAGTGAATCCCTGAACAGTTTTAAGTGTTTGTTTACATATCCTCAATAGCTGTTTGCATTTAAAATTGTGATTTATGTTGCTGCATAGCATTTTTCAGTATTCTATAAATACCGTAACAAAGAAAAAAATATCCTGTTTTTCTTAAAATCTTTTTTATTTTTTAAGCGTTCAAACCTGAAGACCATGACTATCAAGAACTACAGGTTTTCAAACAATTAACTTTCTAATTACTAACATAAGATAGTAATAAAAAAAACTATTTTTATTACTACAAATTAATGAATTCACTAGTTCATTCGTTCGTGACATAGAATATAGTTTGTACAAAAGTTTTCTACCATACATTTTTTTAATGTTTTATATTATATTTTGTGATGCGTAATATGGGACATTAATTAGTAAAAATCCAGTTTAAAATGATAAATATTTGGCGTAAATTAAAATAACAATTACAACAAATGATTTAGTATAGTACTTTTTTCACAAATAAAAAAAATAAATAAATAAACCAGTTTTAAATGCAAAACGAATGGAAATTAATCATTATAAGGAAAAAGGTAAAATGTGTTATAATGTTTTCTGACATAATAGTTGTCAATCATTAAATTAAAAAATAAAGAAAAATTGTTTTTATTTGTTATTTGCGTTCAATTGCATTCAACTCGCTTTTTTATGTTACTTGAATATTTTTGTGGCAAACCTTTACAGGGAAATCCCCTGATCGACAAATTTCCTAAGAGTCTAGCCGCCCGCGATATCTACCGGACATCCCCCTCCGTCGAATGGGGAAAGCAAACTTCTTTCCTCGAAAGAGTTTTCTGAAGGGACTGCTGCATCCCTCCCTATTTTAACTACATTCATTAGCTTATACGTCTTACCATAATGAAACTACATCCAAAATTTGAAGCAAATCGGATAATTCTGCGTAAAAAGCCATTTATGTAATTTAAGTGGGGTTATCCCCAGTTCCCCCTTCTATATTTAGCCATTAAGCCCTTAAAACTATTTAGGGATCCACTTTATGAGAAAAAACCTACATCAAAAATTTGAAATACATCGGATAATTATGCATAAAAAACAATTTATCTAATTTAAGGGGGGATAATCGTCCGTATCCCTATTTATAATCAGCAAAAGAACCTCATAACTAATCCGGAATACGCTTTATCATAAAGAAGCTACATCCAAAATTTGAAACAAATCGGATAATTCTGCATAAAAGCTATTTATTTAATTTAAGAGAAGTTATCCTCTGTTTTTGCCTTTATACTTAGCCATTAAACCCTTAAAACTATTCAGGGATTCACCTTATCAGAAAGAACCTATATTTAAAATTTGAAATGCATCGGATAAAATAACGATTTGCATAAAACCGATTTATCGAATTTGAGGGAGAAATAATTGCTTGCCCACCCCCTTTATAATAAGGAAAAGAACCCCGTAACTAATCAGAGATACGTTTTGTCATAATGAACCTATGTCCAAAATTCGAAGCAAATCGGATAATTCTGCGTGAAAAGCCATTTATTTAATTTAAGAGGGATTATCCCCCGTCCACTCTCCCCTTTATACTTACTCATTAAACTCTTAAAACTATTCAGGGATTCACCTTATCAGAAAGAATCTCTATCTAAAATTTGAAATACATCGGATAATTTTGCATAAAAACCGATCTATCTAATTTGTGGGGGGAGGGGGTTAATTGACCATCCTCCCTTTATAATAAGCAAAAGAACCCTATAACTAATCATAGATACGTCTTATCATAATGAACCTATGTCCGAAATTCCAAGCGAATCGGATAAATCTGCGTAAAAAACTATTGATTTAATTTGAGAGGTTACGGATGGGGGGGGGGGTATCATATGTCCAAAAACTGAACCAAAACAGTTAATTCAGCACGAAAAACCCATTTACCTAAATTAAGAGCCTCCCCCTAATCCCCCCCTCCCCTAAATACTTAACCTATGAATCCCCAAAATCAATAATGAAGTCCCAAAATCAATAATAATTTCCCAAAATCAATAATAATTTCCCAAAATCAATTCTATGTCCCTTTTTTTCCGGTAAATTTTTTCGCTTTTGTAGTCATGTCACTTTTTCCCGGTAACTGTTTTTCAGGTAACTTTTTTCCGTTTACCCACTTGCCTATTTCGGGCGTTTTTTAAATAAGAATAAATATTAATTTAAAAAATTGTCTGAAAGTAGTCCCTTTAAAGTAGTAGTAAGTAGAAAGTAGTTAGAAATTTGGCGCCCCCTAAATCTCTGCGCCCGGGGCGACCGCCCTCCCCTCCCCCTTTCGCACGGCGATGTTAATATCTTTCCAGAAACATAAATATAAACGAATTATATACTTTCCAAACATTCCTGGATTTCAAGAATGCTTGAAGGAATTCGAAATATTAAAAAAATGATCTCTTATATCCATCTTTTTCATAATTTTCTTCTCTGAAGAGGATTTAATATCCTCCATAGCGAAACGCACAACAAAGGAAACCTTAGCACTGCAGCAACTAACAACAGAATGTTTGTGGAATTAAGTCTATCCTTCAAAGCAGGCGAGCATGTGTTTTTGTGTTTTTCCTGGAATTCCAGAGTGCAGTCCCGTTTCCAAAAAAAGAGCAAGAAACAGATGCAACTAATTAAGACCCCCCCCCCCCCCAGTGGTGCAGTATCGAAAAACCCGAGACGGCATTGGCAGCGACAGGAAATGACCATTCCTTTTAGTCTTCGGCTGATTTCCAATAGTATAAATGAATGCAGGCCTTTTTCGAAATTTTAGAGCGACCAGTTTCCGATACTGATACTGTTACTATGTGCTTTCCTTATTTTTCAAAGAAAATGCATTACTGCCGCTTAAACGAGTCAAATTTTTAAATAAAATTTGATTCAATAAAGCGGCAGATTTCGAAAACAAAACAAATAAACTTCTAACTTTAGTTTTGTTTTTTATGATTCGGTTCATAAAAGTGGAAATTTTTGTATTTTTGTCATGGCTCTGGGGGGGGGGGGTTTAACCCCCAACCCCCCCCCTCGCTGCGCTACTGAATAGAGCTATTGCAATAATCATGAATACTGCCGCATTGCAGCACCTATTGAGCAAATTACTCCAAAAACTAAAGATTACTAATTTATATCAGGGACTAATGAAATCTGAAATTTGATGAAAATTCGTGCATTAATTCTTGAGATAGAGCTATTGCGTTAATCATGAATAATACCGCACAGTAGCGCCACCTGTTGGGCGATTTACACCAACACGTAATCAGAAAAATATTATACCAAGTACTAACGGAATCTGAAGTTTTATGAAAATCTGTCCATTAGTTCTTGAGATATAGCTATCGTAGAAATCCTAAAAAAGCAGTATAGCAGCGCCACCTTTTGGGCGATATGCACCAAAAACTAATCAGATCTACTTTATATGAAGATCTAACTTAATTTTAAGTTTTATCAAATTCCGTGCATTAGTTCTTGAGATAGAGCGCCCACAAAATTTTTGTCACACACAGACAGACAGACATTTTGTAAAAGCATGTTTTTCGTGATCTCTGCTCCCTAAAACGTGTAAATCCGTCGAAAACAGGTTTTCAAAAATTTTCACGAATCCAATATTTCTTTTCTTGTAAAGATAGAAGTAAAAAAGCCGCGCATTATACCCGAATGCGCATCATACAAGACCGTACTTTTCATCCATTTAAAAATAACTACGTATGAGAGAGTTAGAAATACAAAACATTTCAAAAATTTTCATCCATGCAGCAACAGGCTTTTTTAAGGTTTTGTTTAATGACTGACCAAGTGCTTCGTGAAGGGTTTCCAAAAATAAAAAAAGAAGTTTTCGATTTCCAATATTTCAACAGTACATCACCTGAAGCGCTAGGATACCAATACTTTTGTTAGCGGTTGATTAATGCTGACAAAACAAAACGAATGAGAACACACGGTTACTGTTCTTAGAATTGAAAAAATCTTAATTATTCGAGTCTTCAAAGAGAAATGACCCGAACAATGTAATTATTTCCTACCGGGGGGATAAAAAAGAACAAAATCGAATAAACCTGGCAGCCGTTCTTACGTTAAAATTTGTAAATTGCGCTTATTATATTTGTAAAAGTAAAATAAAAAATATAATTCGGATGTTTATTTTTTTTTAAATTCTCATTAAAATTTCCTTTATTAGATAATAGATTTATATACTTCTTCTGCATAAGTACTTAAGGTTACTGCTTAAACTAGGGATGAATTAAAAACTATTTTTAAATCTCGTGTGAATATTTCTAAAGTTGTAACTCGGGTATACTTCAGTATTTGGACTATTCCACTAGGGTCAGGGGGGATAATTATGACCACTTTTTATATTTTCAACATTGTTATTGCTTTTTACTTTTTTCTATTTGGAAAATTAACATTTTCAGTACATAGGAAGTAACTTTGACCCTTTAAGAACACCTCTTTAAAGTTCAAATTCTCATAGTTTTTCTAAATTAAAAGGCTGGTTATAATCACCCCATCAACATCTCACAATCACAATAGTTTGGGGTCATTAAGACCACTAGTGGAGAAATTATGACCACTATATTTTCTCTTTATATTTCCCTATACACATTTATTTGGGGTAATTGTGACCATTAGAACCATTAGAAAATGTCAAATCCATATATGAAAAATTGAGTAGACTTTGTTTCAAACTGCTATTCGGATATCAAAAATGCTTCAGATTACTGATAAAGCGTATCTAAAATGAAAAATACATTATGAGGTCAATATCTAAGCAAGAAATAAAATTTTACCTTATGCAGTTTTCTCCAATATGAAGGTGGCCATAATTACCCCCACCTGACCCTTACAACCTACAACAAGGAATTAAAAGACAACATACCTGAAGAACGAAAAGTTGTAAAAAAGAAACTTACCTAAAAGGAAAAAGAAAAGATCTTTTAATAAATTGAAAACACATAATCGTACAAAACAAACATGAATTATGATTAGTAAAACAAATCATTAATGCTGGTGAAACAAATACACTAAAGATTAAATATAATTAAAGATTACCGTAATTATCGAGAAATAATATTAGCAGAAAAATAACACCCGCCATCTTCAGTCGTTAGAGTGAAAACTTTTATAGCAAAAACTTGCGCCTGACACTTTTTAACGTATGCATGTAAACTTCATTTTTATTAAACAACGGGAAATTTTCTGACTCATTTTTAAACGTAAAGGCATAAAATTTACAGGGTCGACTATTGAATCGATTTAGAATTGAAAAAAAAATTTTTCTTTTTTAATAAATAAATTAATTATTGAGTTATAAGTGATTTCAGTCACGTGGCGATCGGATTTTCTCCGTTCTGTCGATACTACGTTCGGAAATTCGGTTCAAAACGTTAATTTTGGCAGTATTTATATAAAAATCGTTTGCGTTTATCGTATATAAGAAAAAACTAAAAAGAGTCTTTAATTTTGTTTTACATTTCAAATACGTGTGACTTCTCTTTGTTCGAGCTGTTTTAGCGAATGGAATTTCTAGTAAATATAATTGCTGTAAATATATCGCTGTATTCTTGAATGAAAGGTGATGATACATAAATTGTGTTAATCAGTATAAATTGTACTTAATATAGCTGGTAAAAGCTTGGAAAGAGGATCACTGTGGAATCTTTTTTCTTATTACTTATTCATCATACGTAACATGTGGTAAGTCTTGTAATCGTTTTGAAAATCCAAAAAGACGGATTTACACGTTTCAGACACTAGCGATTCCGAAAAACATATTTTTACAAGAAAAAAATAGCCGTCCGTCTGCCTGTGTGTCTGTAAACGCTCTATCTCTCGCACAAATTGAGATAGAGATTTGAAATTTGGTATGTATTTAGGATGTAAGAATGGGAAGAAGCCTATTTAATATCAGTAATTTTTTAATCCATAGATATATTTTAACTGGAAATGAGACGTTTAATCCAACGCAGTAAACTGTTAGTTAATATGATTATTATTTTTAGAATTATAAGGATGCTTCTTTTACGCAATTCGGTATTACTTGATTGTTCCGTCGATTAAAAAAAACTATCGCTAAACTGCGAGATTAAATGCCAATAATGGCTTGTTGTAAGTGTCATATTCATTTGATATTAAACACATTGCATGTATTTTTTACGTCCGCAAGTAATTTTTAATTTGACGTTTAATTTTTAGTTTTATCAATCCTTTACCAATTTATTTGTTATTTCGTTATTTAAAATAAAAATTATGCCAATTTGCATAATTTACGAATAGTTTGGCGATTTATATTATTTGTCGAAATTGGTTGACGGGATAATCAAGTAGTACCCGCAACTCCAAAATAGAGCGTTACTATGTACTAAAAATATTTAAATATACGTTTAAATTTTATTTTGGAATTGCGATGCATTTTATAAATAGTTTACGCAGTTTTATTTTCATATTCCATATTATGCATATCCATGATAGGTAAGTATTACAGAGGCCTACAACGACTAATTTATCATTCTTCTTCTTATTATTATTGCTTCTTTCCGTACTTTTCACTAATTTCTCTTAATTATTTATGCTTTTATTGCAATGTTTTTTAAATTATTATTTTTACAACTCAAATCCTGAAGTTTACGCTTAAAAACATACTTCTTTCAAAAAATTTCTTTTTATTATTTTCTGTTTTTAATACTTAATTTACTGACAGACACATAAAAAGTCATTAAAATTATGCAACAAACATAAAAATTCTCTCGCCGAATATACAGAAATCAAAATAGTAAATCACAAAGCTAAACTGACATTTAGAATGTACAAATGGAACAATTTTGAATTACAGTTTTGAATATTAACTATGAACATACATGAAAAATTAAATGTCTCTTTTTTATGGGAAAACCTATTAAAAGTAGCAAGGTGAAAGAAACGCGGCAATTGATGACAGCTATTAAAATACCACTATGCACAATCAGGTGCGTTTAACATCTACGTGCGTGTAGAATGTGCGTCCATTAAAATCTTCTGCGGCAATTAAGCGAAAATTACGTTCATTCATCTAATGGCATTTACGGTTAAATTATCAATAAAGATAGGCGAACAAGCAAAAAAGATACTTTTATTACATTCTCTGTTAATGAGATTGCCGCTACTGATATTTAATAAATATGCAAATCATAAAAATTGAACCTCATTTCAACCCTTAATTTCTCTTTTATCTATATCGCTAGAAAAAGGATATTTTATTCAGAAATACAATCCATAAAAGATTAATTCAAGCTACAAGAATAGCGTCATAAGATGTAGCAAAGATGATTGAATTCGGAGATTGCTATAAATGCCATTGTACTTCCCAAAATTAAATAATGCAATGATGCAAACAATAATCAAGTAGAAAACTAATATCGACCCAACATTGCCTTCTTTACAGAAAATTCCATGGAATATGAGTAGCAGAGTATACAGTAATAAATAACACAAAAAAATAACTGATTTCAGAAATTAGCTGTAATGCGTATACAGGATAATCTAAAATTTAATATATAATTTAAAAATTAATGTCTTTAGATTTTGATTTTTTTCCTTTTAAAATACAAGTATAAAGTTTTATTTCCAAAATGAATGGGCATAATTATTAAAATTTAACTTTCAGTGAGCATGCTTGCATAATTTTTAGGACAAAAATAATATTTCTTATACTATATACACAGAAAGGGGGGGGGGGTGTTCTTTGACGGGGGAAATCTTCATTTGATCTCAGAAACAACTGGATATAGTTTTATTCTCAGATACATGGTTTTAAATTAGTCAAATTATGCGCTAATGATAAATGTGCCTCACATTGAGGACGTTTCAGGCTTTAGCAAATGCCGTTGCTAATTAATAATTTCTGAGCTTAAATAATTTATTAAATACCCGCGTTTCTACATTAATGAAATCTGACAAGTTATTTCAACTTTTGTGTACTTTCTGATTTTTAAGAATTCTTATCTAATATTATTGTTGATACATTCTGAAATGCCAAATTTCTTGAAGGGAGCAATTGCACCTCTGCTCCCCCCCCCCCCCCAAATGGTGCAGAAATTAAGATTACAGTTTTACTGTTGTTATTTATAATTGCTTTTCTGAGATGTCTCTTAATATCATCATGGACTATCTTGCATTTTATTGTAGTTTTTAACTCTATCGCAGACGAAAAATCAATGAACTGAACAGAAAAGATTATGTTTATAAATTTATTCTAATGAGAATTTTGATTGCATGACGGTAATGTGCTAAAAATGATTCTCAGAAAATATCTTTAATATCTGTATGTGTCAAGCGTCCGCTTTATGTAAATTAAATGTTTCCTTTTAAATAATGCTTATCAACTACATCAGTCAATTTGAAGGCGTTTTCAAACTTATTAACGAGGTAAGAAAGTTTTATGCGATTGAGAAGAGATTATTCATATTATTTCTATATTTTTAATCATGTAACTACTATATCGTAAAATTCGCAGCACGCCCACGAAAAAGTTAACCTTCACTGCACGATTTTTTCTATTTTTATGAAAAAAAAATTATTTGAAATCTATATGTCGGTCTAATAATGGGGAAAATATTAATATATATATATATATATAAACTTTTCAGCTAAAATTTGTTATGGTGTTTATGGTGTGAACCCCATGTACACAGTTGGGGTTTTAAAATATTGTATTGCTAGATTTTGAAACTAAATAAGCTTAAATTAATAAATTTTACTTGCTTAACACTCTGCAACATTTTTTATATGAATATTTTTTAGTATTCACAAAAAATAATGAAAGTAAATTTTGCCATTTTAGCTTGATCGAATTTTTTGGTAGCGGTGTTTTTGCTTTTGTTTTCGTAGAACAAATTCTAATTTTTTGTCAATATACAGCCATGTGACAAATAAATAAATAAATAAATAAATAAGTGTTATTCCACTCTTTAGACTGTTCTTGATCACTTGCAGCGATCAAATTGGCCAAATACATGGCACAAAATGGTAATCATTATAGTGTTTTTAGTTACATGCCAGATGTGGCTCATGGTGCTGCAGTGAAGGGCTATAGAACATATTTCAGATATTTTAGCGTCATAATAATTTCCGTATGTGTTCAGTAAACTAATTAATTGCATATTATTGATAATATAGTTCTGTAGCAGATTCATTATCACGGATAAACCGCAGTTTGGCTTTAAATAACAAAGTATTGAGTATGCTATAATTTAGCGTTTGCTATCAAAATAAAGTTACATTATTATTATTTTTTGTTCAAATGTGCTAAAACCTAATTTCTAAATTATAATTTAAAAAAAAAAGAAAAAATAGTAAAAAATTATTAATTTTTCACATGACCGAGTAACGTTTGGGAAACTCCGCACAAAATTTAACTTTCTATGCTCTGTTTTCGAAGCATCAAATATTTATTTTATAAGAAGCATGTAAAGGGAAAATAATTTTGTAATTGTATAGAGAAAATTTTACGGAAAAATGTTTTGTCAAGTGATTAAACGAAAAGTTTGAGGATAGATTTAATCAATCCCCTATTGTGAAGCATTGACAATTATGATGCATCATCACCATCAATATATTTTTTGCTTCGTCAAGTTTTAAGGTAATGCATAAATTTCGCTACATTCAAAGCAATATTTAGTTAGTTTTTTTTGTTTATTTGTAGAAATTGTGAATGGGATCAGGTTAACCCAATCTTAGGAAATCAGAGAATAAATGAAAGTTTTCTATCATTTAATTATCACGTTTGAAAAGAAAAACAAAACTTTTCACATCCTTCGAAATGTTATTTGCTAGATGGCGCTGTTGGTACAGCGTTTTAGTACAAGCCATTGTAGACGCCTCCAGCATTTCGTCATTTCTTGTTCTTGTGTTCGGTTGTGTGTAAATTTCGTTATTCAACGAAATGAATCACCGCGGTTTGTCTATCGAGGAGGCACTATAGGTGCAGATTCACGTCTCCAGTCGCCACGTAGCGATTAAATTTTTTGATTTGGCGACTAATTTTCGGCGTCTAAGTCGTCATTCTTTGGCGAATTTTGCGTTTTTCTCAGGATTATTTTACGAGAATTGCGTTTTTCCGGAATCCTCTGACGAGTAGCTCACGTTTTTTCGCGATTTTCTAACGAAAATTGCATGTATTTTGGCGCTCTTCTAACCAAAATCGCGCCTTTTCTGCAATCATTCGACGAATATTGTATTTTTCTGCGATTCTTTGACGAAAGTCGTGGCGCTTTTCGCAATCTTTTGATAAAATTAGCTTTTCGTCTGCTATCTTTTAGCGGCTTTTGACGAAATTCGCATTGTTTCTACGTTATTTCTTAATTTTTCTTAGTAATTAAGCCCCGGAGGAGACTTTAATATTTGGGTTTAGGAGCCACTGGTCCTTAAAAATTTTGGGAATCTACACCTATAAGGATGCACATGTTTTGTTTTTTCGTGAAAATTTTAGCCAAAATACCTACAGCATTTATATAAAATCTTGATCTTAGTACTGCGAAGTTTAAAATAGCAGTCTTCAACTTGTGGGGTTATCAAAAGACAGAGCCTAATATATATTTCTAATAGCCACTAATTAAATCGGCAATTTACTAAATCGGAAGTCAATTACTTCATAGATTTTTATTTAAATTCATTTAATATTGATGTTATGAATATTTAAGGTTGTTCTCACGGATCCGGATTAAGCCAGTTTAAAATAATAATAATATTAATAATAATAATAATAATAATAACGGAGCGTGCATAGCATGCCAGTGTACGCAATCTAAAGCTGTTGGGGTCCCCAACTTTCGGTTTGCTTCTACAAATTACCGTAAAAAAAAAAGAGTCATACAAATTTGAATAGATACATTGCCAAAGGCAGTGAGATCTTCAACTTTGCGTTTGTTAGGAAAAGATTTTCACTTAAAAATATATCATGGAAACAGACCGGAGTGAGCTTAGTATTCTCAGTGTGCACGGGGTATCGCTAACAAAATGGAGTGTGGTGCGCAGTATTTGATTCATTTAGAAAGACTTTCGTTTAAAAAATAGACTGGAATAGAATCAAAGAAGACTAGATCATGCATTGTACGCATGTGCACACTGCTGAAGCTATTGGGATGACAATTCTTAATTTAAAAATATAAGATATCTAAATTCGGATGTATTCTACTTAATGCAGCGAGGTTCCCAACATTATGTTTTTATTTGGACAGATTTTCTTTTATAAATATAAAATCATTCAACACTGATTTTAGGTATGTTTAAAGTATTACCACGGACGCTGACAACGGCGGGCGGGTCAGCTATTGTCAAGAATAAGTAAATTTCGCAATGCTGAAAAACCTATATAGAACTTAAGCATGTTTTTGTAACATAAGTATGTATACATACATTTCCTGCGTAGAATATTTTATGGAGTTATGGGTGACCCACAAGGCTAAGAATTTATTGATGTTGCATTCAAGCAGGAAATGTTGAAGAACCCTATTTTAAACGTTACAAAAGAAAACAAAAACAAGCAAACAAGCAAGCAACTAAATAACCTATTGCAAGCACTTTTAAAATGTTTTAGAGATTTATCGAGAGAAAGAGAGAGTTCTATGTCAAGAAAATCTTTCAAAATTAGAAATACTTTCAATAGAAATAATAAATCGTCAAAGTTGAAAGTTTCGAAAGTTAATTTAACAAATACCGACTACGGCGAAATATTGACAACGCACTACAACTACAAGAACTGAGTGCTTTTACTGATAAGGGAAAGTGTCGAAGACAATTTATTTTAGTTAAATATGTATTTTGAGCTTTGTCCAAATATTATACTTTTTTTTTCTTTTTTGGCTTTTCCAATTTCTTCTCACCGAATGAACTATTTTATTGAAAACGAGGTATCAGATAATTTCTAGGAAATATTTCCTAGAGGGGAATATTCAGGGGATGAGTGGGAGGGGATTATTTAGTCATCCCCTTATAACGGTCTAACATATTTGTTAATTTGATATTTGAGGGAGGGATAAAGAAAAGAAAGAATATTCAACTAAAAGCAAACGTCAAATTAAATCAAAATTATTTATGATATAATAAGCAAATTTCTTTCATTTCACATATTTTTGATTGCATCATAAGAGCTTTTTTTTTATACTGGAATTAGATTAAAGTTACATAAATTTTGATATTGAAATTCCTAAATCTAGGAAGTAAAAAAAAAAAAAAAAAAAAAAAAAAAAGAAGAAGAAGAAGAAGAAAACTAGCATTGTCAGTGTTTCACCCGACACTTACCTGTTCTAATAGCTTGCAAGTCAGATATTGATCATGCAGCCACTTTAAAAATATTTTCTAGAAGAGAAGGTTTAGATAGAATTCAATTGAGTCAATTGAAAAATTGCTTGTGGGACGGGATAATGTTTTCATTACTTATCCAACATATAAAATATGGCTTTACTCCATCAATAACGGAGTGAGCTGACCTTTTGTCATTTTAACTAAAAAGGCTTTCGAAACACTCAACTCGAATGCATGGGGATGCAATTTTAAAAACAATCGTCATATTTTTCTCGGATATGTAAGACAAATTCATTAGAACATTTAGTTATTAAAAAAATGAATTAAGAATGTATAAGTAAATAGCTAGACTCTTATAAGTCAAAAAGAAAATACAGTAAAACGGAACAGGGTAGAAAATTTTTTTTGACCGATCTATAAATAAATAAATAAATAAAGGTAGTAAAATATAAAATACAACAAAAAAGAAAAATACTATGAAAGATGAAAAAAAAATGCAGTTAAATAAATAAATAAATACTGCTGCAATGGAATTATTGCAAGGGATTAGAGAAAAATGTGTTATATACAAGTGTCGGCTTTAGAAATATTCTTCTCTACGAAACAAGGAAATTTTCTGTTCGAGGCAGGATTTTGTTATAGACAGTTTCCATTTTCACAAGTTACACAAAACGCAGTATTCTAAACACAATTAACGTTCCTATGTTGATTTTTTTTTTTTCTCTCTCTCTTAATTATTTTTTTTTTCCCCGATAAAATTTTGGTCTCGGAAAAATTTTGTTCGGAAAAGCAAATTCGTCGAAAAAGGAGAGAAGTATATTCCGTTTTAATTTTAATTAATTAATTTTACTTTATTTTTGATACGCAGAAAACATGCCATGATTCAACCATGAGAGCTGATCATTTAGTAAGAGAATAATAACTCTAAAGATGAAATCACATGAAACAGAGGGACCTCAGCTATCCAATGCCCCCCCCCCCCCAAAAAAAAAAAAAAATGTCAAAATGCGAAAGAGTTATTAGGAAAATGCCTGACCATAGGAATAACATTAGCTCGTGAGTGTCTTCGCGGGCCTTAAGGTTTCTATCTTGGCTAATTACCGACGATTTTTTTCAAAAATCATTATCAACATTGTTTTTATATTTCTTCTACGATAAGGTACATCCACTGCTCTTTAACTCTTTTGCTGAATGCCCGTAAATCGAAATTCGTATGTAACGGAAAAATACGCTTTGCTCAAAAAATGCGTGATCTAGAGTAATCGCTATAGTTTTCCTGCAAAATTTAAATTTACGTCGACTACCTCTAATATTTTCATAATTTTAGTTCCAGTATATTCGGAAATAGATGGGAAAGAACATATTTCTTCACTACATTTTCGATATCTCTGAAAATATAACACTTAAAAGTAAAAGAAATGTATTTTTCATTCCAGCTTTACGGAAATTTTCACACGATACACAAAGAAAAGATTATTTTTTTCAAGTAACGTAAAAGCCCCTCTACATTTTTCCTAAATATATTTGTGAATGTTTATTAATTTGTAAATATGTGCATTACTTTCCCAATTTGAACTTTCCATGTTCCATACTTTGCGAGTAAAATGGCTGAGACTGACGGACAGACACAGGAGTGATCTTATATGTTTCCGTTTTCACTTTTTAAGTACGAAACTCTAAAAAATAATAAAATCTTGAAAATCTGTAAATCTTAAAAAGGATAATTTTACATCATTAACTGAAAGTGTTTAAAACACAGTCCAACTTTTTTAAACATTTAAAAGATAGATTGTTAAGATTAAGATTGTTTAAAAGATAGACCCTCTCAGAGTTGGTGAATGTGATCTCAAATTACCTTCTCTAATATTAAATCTATGGGTGTGGAATGCATTTTCTTATTTTTAAAATATCTTATCAGGAAATGATTATTTTTAATTCCTTTTTTCTGTTTAGGATGCCTCTTTCTTTTATAATTCACAAAATATTTCAATAATATATCAATTTTATTTGATATGTTAAAATCTTACTCAAACCGGGGCAGCTTCACTAATATTTTAACGTATAAAATATCAAATTAAGCATATATTTTAGAAATATTTTCACAATTAAAAAAAAATAGAGAGGCAGACCGTTTTTGAAAAGAGTACAAAAGAAAACTTTAAAATATTCATTTCTGAGGCGATATTTGAAAAATACGAATGCATACTATAACCATAGGTTAACATTGGACAAGAAATGAGACTATATGACTGACTTACAACCTAATCGTGGGTGAACGAAATATTTTTCCTCGTGTATAAAAGCGCAGAAAATGCTTATTTACTACTTAAATTTCAAGTGTTCCATTAAGTTCGAAAACCCTTCTAAACAAGCGGCAAATAAATAGATAACAAATAAATAAAAATGATAATAATATTAAATATATAAAATAAAATAAAAAAAATAGAATGAAGAAAAAAGTCCGATTTCGTAATATATTAATAACGATTTTCAGGACAGCCACGTTTAGAGGGTTATTAAGTTTCGCATTAGACATGAAACTCTACGTTGCACAAACTGCGCTGTAAATAAAATCAAACATCGCTTACTGATTAGTTATTTATTTATTAAAACATTTGAAGCTCGTACATGCTTAACATAACAAATTGGGGAAAAAAAAAAAAACCTTTGAAAGGCTTCTTAGTAACATTGAATACTTTGGCTATCAAAAGGTCATTGTCTGCGACGCAGTTATGATTTATTTTATTTTATTTTATTTTATTTTATATTATTTTTTTGGTCGTTGTTTGTTTCTTTAATTTGTTAGTAAATGTTTCATGAGCAACCCAAATCTTGTGTAATATTGTACTAATTTTGTACAGTTTTGGGCTATTTTTTATTATTTACATTTCTAAAAAATGCAATATATATTGCCCGCTATAATTTACCTAATTTTCGTGAAATAATAGAAAAACAATGGAAATACATTAAACTGCAATATTAGCAAAATATTTTATTTAAAATACATATTTCCTATGAAATATAAATGAATCCATTATTTTTGCATGACATTTCAAATATGTGAAGATAAAAGAAACATCATTTTATCCCAATATATAATTGTAACTGGGGCAATTATCTAAAGTAATTAACTACAGTAATTAATAAAGCAACAAGTAAAACGGCCAGCCTTTATGATATGTTCGTAGGTTAAATCAACAAGAATAAGACTTCAATTTAAATAAATAATAGTGTGATTTTGCCAATATTTTAAGGGAAAAAACCCACAAAAAACGCTTTCAGTTTTTCGAATTTTTTCACAATTCTGAAACAAACAAACCACATGGAAATATTCATTATATAGAGGAGACGGGCACAAAGGACAACTTTTGCAGTTTACATATTTTTTCTCTTTAATTTCATATTTCATATTTTTTTCCTCATATTTTGAAAAATCCAAACAGCCTGAAAATGTTCTTGGAAATTCCTTAAAATTTCTGCATGCCTCAGAATTTTTTTCAGAACATTAACGAAAAAATACATTAAAAATACATACACTATATTGCCATTGATTATGGGACACTTGCGATTTTAGACATTTTACTAAATATCTAGAAAAATACATGAGGAATCATCTCGAAACTCTTAGTGTATAAATATAATAGTATAAGTCATACATCTCCGTGAAAATTTTTTCCCGAAACTCCAAAGGGGACCGTCAACAAATTAAAAAAGAATGAATATCTTTTGAATAACCCTGTCAAAACTAATGTAGCAAAAGCGCTCAAACTCTAGATTGTGATTGAATGCCTTATTGTAATAAGCCTTGTTCATTTTTATGCAAATAGCATGCATACTCGCAGAGTAATTAAGGTTTTTATAAAAATGATCCCAAATTTTTCCAAGTTTTTTCCTTATAATTTTCAGAGTTCTTAATATAAAATATTATTTTTTTCAGAAAATATGACAAACAACATTGCCCACAGTGCCCTGTAATCAGAATTAAAAAATAATGAAAATTGTATAAAAAATGAGTTGGTTTACTAAATAATTTTTTACTGCGCATGCGTCAAAGATATCAAAATTTCATTTGCATATTATGTTAGCTAAATGTATAGAGCAACTTTTGTGAAAGTCACAAAATCATAACTTGAAAATTCTGACAATAATCGTCAATTGAATAAGTCGAAAATCCGTTATTCTCAAAATGAAGCAAAAACAAGAGGGGTTGTATCCATATATTCATTGATTAGTGTCAATATAGAATACACAATATGGTATGTACTACTGCATTTGGATAAAATCCCTCATTTTGTTGCTTCATTTTGGAAACAACGGATTTTGTCCTTTTTCTATAGACGATTACTTTCAGAATTTTCAAGCTATGATTTTGAGACTTTTACAAAAGTTGCTCTATATATTTAGCTAACATAATATGCAAATGAAATTTTGATATCTTTGACGCATGCGCAGTAAAAAATTATATAGTAAACCTACTCATTTTTCATACAATTTTTATTATTTTTTAATTCTGATTACAGAGTACTGTGTGCAATGTTGTTTGTCATATTTTCTGAAAAAAATATTATTTTATATTAAGAACTCTGAAAATTATAATGAAAAAACTTGGAAAAATTTGGGACCATTTTTATAAAAACCTTAATTACTCTGCGAGTGTGCATGCTATTTGCATAAAAATGAACACAGTGTATTACAATAAGGCATTCAATCATAATCTAGAGTTTGAGCGCTTTTGCTACATTAGTTTTGACAGGGTTATTCAAAAGATATTCATTCTTTTTTAATTTGTTGACGGTCCCCTATGGCGTTTCGGTAAAAAAATCTTCAAGGAGATGTATGACGTATACTATTATATTTACACACTAAGAGTTTCGAGATGATTCCTCATGTATTTTTCTAGATATTTAGTAAAATGTCTAAAATCGCAAGTGTCCCATAATCAATGGCAATATAGTGTATACGTTCATAAAGTGGACCAGTGTGCAACAGGTCCACCAACTGGGGCACAGTGGTCCACTATTAAGTATTAATTGAAATATAATATTAATTTATTTTTTATTAATTCAAATCCACTTTATTTTCACTTTACCTTCAAAATAGTTCAAACTTGAGTAACATTTTCAAAGAAAAGATATCCAAAATAAAACAGAAAAATTATCAAAAAGCTTATATTTTTTAAATAACAACATATTAAGATGTAGGAACAATTGCAAATAAGGCGAAGTTATGAAATAAAACAAAATCATCGTCATTAAAATTCGAAAATGAAACTTCAAGATACTTTATGAGCCTGAAATTTTCCTGAAATACTTTTGGATCTGAAAGTGATTTTACAATAACACTGTATAAACAGCAGATTCATAACCATAAAATTTTGATTCCAAATTTGTTTTATGTTACATTTAAAATGATTAATAAAATTTCCGAACCAGCCAGAAATTCTTTTAATAATAACAGGTTATTGTCAATAGGATGCTTGTACATATTTTAAAAGCAGTGAATTACAAATCAAAATATTTCTTACAGAGTTAAATAGACATTTTTCTTTCTTTACTTTATTTCACGGTTAAATAATTTCTAAAATGCCCTCATTAAATAAGGTAAATTTTATTTTCCTTTATTACAGGTGTCAAACCAAATTGCATAAGAAAAGATGCTGTTGAAGCAGCGGCGGCAACGGAATGCAAAGGGTTGATGTAATAAAGAATATATTTTGAACTGTTGGAATATCAATATGCTTCAGTAATGAAAAATTTGTAAATTGATCATTCTTCTAGCACAGCACTATTTTTGTACAATTGGAGATACACATAGTTAAATAAACCCCATCAACCTACATACTGAAAAAGAGGCCAAATAATAATCTTTCCATTCATTCTCTCATAGCCTTCCTCGTTCTGTAAATCCTAAAACATCCAAACATGCAAATACCTGTGTTAATTCTCGCAACAGAAATTATCGAGCATTTTAAAATATTTTAATTGATACCAAGAGAATTTTCTGAAATAAAGTAATATCAGACTTTTTTTCACCTCAAAAAATATCGATTTTTCAGATAGAAGTAGAATTTTCTTTTAAAATAAATATTTATTTTACTTGTTTATACATACGCTTTACTTTTAATGTGTTAACCTGATAATATTCAGCTGATCGACTGCAAAAGTGTACAGGAAGAATCTCCAGTTTCATTTCTGTGAATCATGAAACTTAAAAGATAAATACAGTAGAATATCCTTACAACGAATGGGCCAATTTAACGATTTTTTCAGTTTAATGAATATTATTTTGATTGTTAAAAAAATCATATAATTCAATTTCATTATAAAAATGTTCAGTATACAGAATTTAATTAATGCTCACTAGAGATTGGTTGTCACAAGATTTTACTGTAGATAAGGTACAATTTTGTCCTATGCCTGCTTCAAAAGGGTTAAAAAACTCTATTTTTCTAATATTCTTTTGTTGTTTTAATGGAATTTAAGATTCATATTTACTGCCTATGTTATCCAGTGTCCCAAAAAATCGGGGCAGTGAGACTAAAAATTGAAATTTTTTCCAAATTAAAATATAAAAATACAAGAGAATCTCTATCAAAAAACAACCTGTCTATAACAAAAAAGTGTCTTCAACGAAAAAAATGTCAAAGTCCATATGGTAAGAATAACATGCAATTATACCTGCTGAAATCTGTTTAAAACTGACTTTTTTGCGATGGCCTTGGGATTTCTTAAAGGCTTTATTATATTAAATACGTTTAATACTTTATGCTAAATTTTCTTTTAAAACAAAATTATATTACAAACGGTTACGTTTTCGCAAGGTTCATTGAGCACAGTACAGTAAAACGTGTAAAAACAAAATCGCTATGACCCACTAAAAATCCGTTATAGACAAGTTTTTGGTACATTTGTTAGGTATTTTTAACACGTTAAGTGCCACGTCAATCACTGGTGACTGACATTGAACTTTGCATTTAGGCAGTTTCAGTCACCGGTGACTGACAATCTCAATTAAGATATAAAACTAAAAAGAAAAAAAAAAAAAGAAAAAATACTGTTTTAAGTAATTATTGAAAATTTATTTAAAATTTACTTAACTTTTAATTATTACAGGATTATACTTTCAAAATAACTGCTTATTTTTTTTTTTTTTTAAGTTTTATATCATCTTTTGCACTGTCAGTCCAACGTGCTAAGAAACTATAAAAATATTCCTTATAGAGAAGTTATTTCTTCATTGGTTTAACTGTATTAAGTTCCATTGGATGTAGACTTAGAATAACATAATACGAAAAATCGGGACGTTTGGAGTCTGGCGGACTGGTAACGCAGCAGAAGTCTTTAACCCCCCCCCCCCCCGGAAAAAAAAAGTACCTGGGAACGATTAATTTTTGGTTGTAGACTATTTAAATGTGTTATACCAGATCAAAAACATAGGTATATCTGTCAAATTTTAATGTATTTCAATTATACCATTCAATTATACTTTTCGATATGAAGTGTTTATATTACGACAGCAGTTTTCCCATTTGTTTTGATTTTACACATATTTACATATGAAAAATCTATGATGGTATTATACGCACTTCATATCGAAAAAAATAACAAACTGATGTAATTGAAATGTATTAGAATTTGCTAAACAAACCTATGCTTGCATAAATATTTAAATGATCTTCAAATGAGAGAAAGATTTGTTATAAATCCATTATAAAGCAAAAACAAGTCCGTGAGTAACGCTGACGTTGTTTTAAAGGGGTTAATATCAATAAGCTTCGTTTTTACAGTAATTTAGAAAAAAAATGTTCTTTGAAATGCAATATTTTGATGCAATTTTTTAAAAATCTGATATTAGTGATTTTTTTTTTTTTTTTTTTTTTTTTTGTTTATTAAAATTATTTTCAAACATGACTATTTTTACTAATTTACTTGACGCATGCAGACCTATTACAAAAGTTTAACCCGTTTGCACTTAAAATGATATAAATAGTTCAACATTTATTTCCAACTAACAATGCATAATGAAATTTAAACTTTATCAATAAATAAATAAAATAATAATATAATTAAAACATAAATTTAACAAATATGTAATGGAACTACGAGCTTCAATACAGAAATAATCAGAATAAAAAATGTTTCTGTAAGTAGCAAAATATTTGGCGATTTCTTAGGCTATTAGCTTCTGGCACGTAGCTAATACAAACGTATCACTTTTAATAAATTTGAAATTTTTTTGAATACATAATTAATATTTTACGTATAAAAATGCTTTTTGTGTTGTTAATGGCCAACCTAAAGATATATATTTATTGTATAAATTCTATTCGTTGCCGAAAAATTTGTTCTCATCTATATTCTGTAAACCGAAAAACTAGGTTTGGACCACCTAGTTATATTAATCTTCAACTGATGTTACCAGTCTCACAGATCGCTGCTTTTTTCATTTTTTATAGTTTAACTTGAAATTTTCATTTTAACTACCAAACACTACCTAAATTTCGTTTTGTTTAGAACGTTAGTACCATCACCAAAGACCTTTGAGTAGGTGGATTTTAATTATAAAGTATAAAAATACCACACTATGAGCCATCGCGCCTTTTATTCATCTTTCGATAGAGCGGTCGTGCAGACTGTTTCACAGTACTTATGTGACAATTTGTATCACACCAGTTAAAGGTTAAAACAATCAAAATATTTTAGAAAAAAGAAAACATTTCGCCACTATCAAGTGCAAGGAAAGGCAGAGGGAGGTGGGGTAAAAATCAATCCCATTTCTTTTAACACAAGAAAATGCGACATGTATTTTAAAAGAATTTAATCTAGAAAGGGAATGATGGTTCCATATAACTGCTGTTTAAATATTTGCTATATATAAAAAAAAGAACTAATGCTCTTTATTTGGAATTGAATCACAATGACATGAATAAGTTTCGTAACTAACCCAGCTTCACCGCAAAAATTAAATTAAATTTGTTTTCCTCTACGCTTATTCCTTTGGGAATTTTAGAAAAGAAGAGTTGGATACACTTCTTTGTTGAAATACCCAGACATAACCAAAACAACATAAATACGCAATACTCAATAATAAATTCCAGACATAATCAAACGTTACGTGTTTAATACAGGAGCCAAGAATTTTCTAATCAGACAGTTTAACAGACTGCCTTCAAAATATCCTGTAATGGTAGTCTATTTCCAGTACGCGAACAGAGAGAAGAAAGTTCACAAGGCACACGTCAGTAGCTGTCTGCCAATAGCGTTGGAATAGAACCAATTTGGATAGTTCATTTTTTAAAGTAGTCAGTAGATTAAGCATGCATGATTCAAAGCGGTAGCTCAGACAATAACTTCTCCGATCACAGGAAATAATAAATAACCAATTTATAATATCACTCGCTAAAAATACCACCAAGCCACTAGCTATACTTATTTCTCGGGTATAAAATTAAACAGCTCACTGATCTAAGGGTCAGCAAAATTAGAGTATAACAATCACGTACTCAAATTTTGTTGGACATCTGCCACCTCTTGGGCTATATTTGCGAGAGAGGAGGTATTTCCCTCTGTGTGTTCTTCATCCTTGTCAAAGTACTAACTTATTTAATTCACTGTGAGATTGGGTCACTCCTCTGAAACGATGTCTCCCAAGCTTTTTGAATCACCGATTGAATGAGATTTCAGCGATAAACCATAGTTTTTAAAATTCAAGTTATAACAATTCCGATATCAGTTTGTATGTTACAAAAGAAATAATAATAAACTTATGTGAATGAATAATAATGTCATTACTTAGAAAAACAATATCGAAAAAGCATCTAATTTTAATATGGGTCTGTAGTTGCTCACATTCTTTATTCATTCAGCAGGTAATAGTGGGTAAAACATATTTCGAACTTTTTTTTTTTTTTTTTTTTTTTTTTTTTTTTTTCTAACCTCTTCAGTCCCTGAGCACCCAAATGGGTACATCAGTTTTGCCCCATTTTATTAATGATACTCAAATATAAATGGAATTTCGATATAAGAATAATATGTTTCGAATTCTAAGATTCGGCCTAATGAAAATAAAACAAAAATCTCGCTCAGAAGTCAAACGAGAGAAGAAGTAATTCAGTAATAATTAAAAATACTGTAATAATCGCCAGTAGCGAAGATGTTAAGGAAAAGAACTTTTTTCTATCCATTTTGCTCATTGATGAGTACATAATTCACATTTAACATTTACAAGAATTATTTGCATTAGTTAATAGTAAGTAACTTTATATGAAATCACAGTATTTTTAAAATATTCCAGATGACCCGGCTTACAGGCGGAGGTAGATTTCGAAGTTAAGTAACAATTTCATCAATAAAAATTAAAACAAGATTAAAGATAAACACTGTTTAACAATTTTATCTGACTGCTTTTGACGAGCTTTAATGTCATTTTTCTGTTGCCATGCTATGTCATTTTGCTGGTTTTATCAGAATCATGTTATAATACGATAATTTTTCTTCAACCCCCTATTTTTGTTTAATTTGTATTTGCTATAAGAGTTGGTCTTATCAAAAACTTGTCATTATAAAAGTTGTTGATAATATTAAAAAGATTTATAATAAATCAAAACGGGCTTCGTATTTTGTGAGTTGACGAAGTAAAGTTTTTTTTTTTTTCTTCTTCAACCACTCTTTTTTTTTTTCAATAAGAGTTGATCTTATCAAAATCTCATCAATATAAAAGCTGTAGATAGTATAAAGAAAATTTAAAGTAAGTTTAAGCGAATTTGATATCTTGAGAACTGACGAAGCTATGAATTTTCTTTTCCCTAAAACCTTATTTTTTTTCGTCCCATGAACCCTTTTTAATTTCATCAAAAATCTATGATACATAAATTTTTTGCTCTTCTCATAGAAGTAATAACACCTTTAAACTTATTTGATATGTATTTTAATTAAGAAGTTATGGGGTGTTGGTTTATAGATACCCCTCTCTATTCCCGTCTCCTTGGTCTGGTATGGCCCATTAACGAACTTAAATAAATTTTTGAACTGGAGATGGTTTTAGGTTCTAGGGGGCATAGATCTGTAAAAACTTTTAAGAAATTCCAACGTAGAGGAGAATGTAACAAGCATTATTTCTTACGAAAACTACATAAAAGAAAGAAGGTAATACATAACATTGACCGAAATGTTTGGCTTTACGTTGAGTGTGCAGGTACATTTTATGATAGTTTTCATGTCCTTTGACTTGAAACTGTCTCTAAATTTACCTACTTCTGTCTTCAGCTGATAAGCGAGAGAAAAAGAAAAGGGGGGGGAGGGGTAAGAAAAAATTAAGTTTTAGTTTAATCCCTGTCACTACTGGGATAAATCATTTCACTTGGCTGCAGTTTTCACTGCAATACTTGCATTATTTAAACTCATGTAATTTTTCTGTTTAAAAAAATTTTAAAACATTGAGTAATGGTTAATAATCTCGAAATTCTCGAAAGTTCATAATCATATATTTTATATGAAGTTGAAATAACCATCATTTTGTAGCCTCCCCCCCCCAAAAAAAAAAAAAAAAAAAATTACTGGGAAAATATTACAAATTTTGCTTTTTATGGGGCAGTCAGAGAATTTTAAATAGTCTACTACGCTAGTCACATGGCAAAACTAGCAAGCTAATGTTAATCGTATGGAGTTCTTCTAAAATTTTCCGTTTCCATTTTAATATTTTTAAACGCATTTTTCTTTGCAGGATATCTGATGTAAATCGCTGACCGGGCCTTTGATTACGTTTTTATTTATTTATTTATTTATTTATTTATTTATTTATTTAATAGAAACATTTTCAGTTTTGAAACCGGTTACGAAATAGTGACCTCATAAAATATCTGCCATCAAGGAAAAAAAAATCCATTTTAGCTGTTTTGGAAAAAAAAGTTTAAATATATTTAATTTAAATAATAATAATAAAAAAATCAGAAAAAACTTTCCCAGAATTAGCTTGCGAATGCCGTCGCGTGACTTCGCTAAATAGAGAGAAAAAACAATTTAATACTCTCGTGACATATTGTTATGTTTCTAATCAGGACACATGATTTGAATAAGAGTGCTCTAAAGATTTATTCTCTGAATGGAATATTAGTAATCTTTGGATTCTTCCAAATAATTTTTTCAACTGATTTTTTGAACAAGAATGTGAAAAAATTATATATCATAAACTGCGACATCTCAGTTATTTATAAGATCTCGAAACTCAAGATCTTTGAATTATCGAAACAAGTGCTCAAAAATTCAAATACATATATTTTTAAAAAGAACAGTAACTAAGTTTGAAATGACAAATATTTCTAATTGCCCCAATTTAAATTAACCCTTAACTGGTGTTGTCGGTCTCATAGACCGATGCTTTATTCAGTTTTCGTAGTTTAACTTGTAATTTCCAGTTTAACTCTAAGATACTAGTGAAATTTTGTTTCGTTTGGAGTTCTAATATAATGGCATTTAAATAAACGAATTTTATCATAATAAGCCTGCACATAAAGTTAAATACAGAAACAGTATCCTGTGAGGGTATCAACCTTCTATTCCCACTTCGATCAAGCGGTCTCAAAGACCGCTTATAGTAGTTATGCGACAATTTAGTCACACTAGTTAAGGATTAAGGGCACATGAAGCATAAGATGGTTAAAAATTTTGAGTTTTCAATTATCGGCTTAAAAAGTAGAACTAAAATATTATGGCGCTAAATGATTATGGCCCTAAAAGATTATGGCGCTAAATGATTATGGACCTAAACGATCATGGTGCTGGAAGGTTTTAAAATGTATATTTTTAAGCATAATCGGCATGTACTTATTTGTTGACTTTTTTAATGTATTTTTTTTTTTTTTTTAACAATTTGGTGCACATTTCTAAAATTCTATTTTAGGTAAACAGTTGAAACTTTCCAAAATTGTGTAACTAAATAGTTTCTTTAAAAATATATAACATATTAAAACAAAATATATAACATATCGTAGTGTTTTTTTTTTTTTTTTTTTTTTTTTGCAATAATGGAAAATATGTTTTTAAAACTTTTAGAGTTTTTTTTAATTTTTAGTTAAAATATTTTTAATTTCTTTCTTTTAAGCCAAAATGAAAATAGTTTCTTATTATTCTCAAGTAATATATTTTGTGACACTACAACAAATTTTAAGATGATATATATAACAGTATTTTTAGAAAAATGTATTTCACAGACATATTGCTCAAAAGATTTCATAGAAATGTGTAAAAAGTTAATTAGTTCTTGAAAACTAATTTATGCGTGAAATTAATTTCTTTTCATTTATGCATGAGCTATTGTATGTATAATTACAGAAATTTTTTCTTTCATTTCAAACTCTATTTTTAAGTAAAATACATTATGTTAACACCTTAACTGTCGACGAAATCGGATGAGATCTCCACAGTCTTATTTAATTATAATTCTAGAATTAAATAAGGCGGCTATTGATTTTCTGAAATAACAGTAAAAAAAACGCACATTTATATGTGTGCAAAACACGGTTCTGTTGGTGAAAATTGTCCCGCTGTAATAAAAATTCCCTATTTTTGTAATATGTGCAGGCATTCTCCGAAGACGTATATACACGTCCGGGGTTGTTAAGGGGTTAAATATTTCGCAAAAACTGCTTCATTTTATTTTTCGAGATATTCCATGTGTCCTAAGGAGAGTCCACTTTATTATTACGCTTTTATCATATCGTTATTAGATTGTTTTCAATTTATTTTTTCTTAGCAATAATATTTATTTTTAAAAAATATGATGAAGTATTTGATATTTTCTACAAAATCTTTATAAAGACGATTTTAAATTATTTAAAGAAACTTTTACTTCTTATTTAATAAAAAAATAATACATAGAGAAAAATAATAAACATAAGCATATGCAATACAATATGCTAGTAGAGACGAAATCAACATCACATTTTATTTAAGTTAAGGCAACTGAACGTAAACTTTTTCCAAACACAAACAGGATTACTTTCAAACAGCTATGTACATACAAAATAAAGTTAAATTGCAGAATTCAAAAACGAAGAACGAAAGAATCCACTTAAGATCACTAATTTTGAGCAGCAGAGAACATTTTACCTTTAAAATAGGGAACACACACTAAAGCCAGTGAACATAACAAGTGAAACATAACTCACGAAAATCATCAATACATAAATTTGCTTGGGTGAATTCATAAAATTCGAAAAACTTGTTTTTACTCTATAAAGTGTTTCAGCGAGAAAGAAATTATTTTATGATTAAATCACCATGACAAAGTTATGAGCAACATGCGAAATTTGCAATTTTTGTGGTACGAATAGCCAAGAGTTTTCTAATCCCTTTCGAAAATAGAAGCAGAAATAAATTTTCCATCCTAAAGCCTCAATATAATTTCTTCAATTTCTAAAATTTAGGGAATTAAAAAAAGAAAAGAAAAACGATAAAGTTATAATGCGGAAAGAAAACAAAAAGTATGTTTTATTCATGAGAAATAATCTACTTTTTGAAATAAGAAACGAAAGAAATTTATGATAAACATCGATTAAAAAAAGTGTACGGCAAGGAAAGCACGATAACTGTAAACCAGCGTTTCAATCGGTATATAGCGACACACTGGTGTGTCGTGATGGGACGTCAACTGTGCCGCGAAAATTCCAAGACAAGTTTTATCAAGATTTAACTAATTGGTAAAAATAACATTACTTTAAAATACAACATTCTATATAATATTGTTTACTTTCTAATAAAGATTAGTTTCATAAAATTGCTTTTCTAAGCTGTTTACAACTTTTAAAATATAGACGAACTTTAACAAAATAAACAAGATTGTAAGGAATTCAATGCAAATAGAAACAGTACTTTTTTATAACATTAATTAAAACTAAAATTATAGCTATCGTTTTATTTATTTATTTATCTATGTATTGGAAGAAGGAGGGTTGTTTGTTTGCATTACATATTGTACAACGTATCTTTACTTATAAATTTATAATGGTTAAGTGAATAATACCTTATTAAATATATTTAGGGGAGAGGGGGGGCACGTTTGTACTGGGGGGACCTTTGAACACTCTAAATATTTTCCCCCAAATAAATTATTTTTTTAAAATGTCAATGGCAATACAGTACTACTGCTTCAGTGCTATAAGTATACAAAGCTGCACAATTTTGTATGCACAATAAAAATTCCCTATTTCTGTAATATGTACAGGGATTCTGTGAAGACGTATATATACGTCCGGGGCAGTTAGGGGTTAAATATTTCGCAAAAACTACTTCATTTTATTTGTCGAGATGTTCCATGTGTTCTAAGGAAAGTCCACTTTGTTATTACACTTTTATCATATCGTTATTAGATTGTTTTCAATTAGATTGCTTTCTTAGCAATAACATTTATTTTTAAAAAATAAGATGAAGTATATGATATTTTCTACAAAACCTTAATAAAAACGATTTTAAATTATTTAAACAAACTTTTACTTCCTGTTAAAAAAATACATAGAGGAAAATAATAAACAAAAGCATCTGCAATACAATATCCTAGTAGAGACGAAATCAACAACCCATTTTATTTAAGATAACGCAATCGAACGTAAACTTTTCCCAAACAGGATTACTTTCAAACAGCTGTGTACATACAAAATGAAGTGAAATTGCAGGATGCAAAAACGAAGAAAGAGAAATCCACCAAAGATCACTAATTTTGAGCAGGCAGAGAACGTTTTACCTTTAAAATACGGAACACACACCAAAGCCAGTCAACACAACAAGTGAAACGTAACTCACGAAAATCATCAATACATAAATTTGCTTGGGTGAATTCATAAAATTCGAAAAACTCGTTTTTACTCTGTAAAGAGTTTCAGCGAGAAAGAAGTTATTTATGATTAAAGCACCATGACAAAGTAATGAGCAACATGCGAAACTTGCATTTTTGTGGCACGAATAGCCAAGCGTTTTCTAATCCCTTTCGAAAATAAAGGCAGAAATAAATTTTCCATCCTAAAGCATCAATATAGCTTCTTCAATTTCTAAAATTTAGGGAATTAAATGAAATATGTAATAGTAAATAAATAAATAAAAAATACGATAAAGTTATTATATGCGGAAAGAAAACAAAAATATGTTTTATTCATGAGAAATAATCTACTTTTTGAAATAAGAAACAAAAGAAAATTACGATAAACATCGATTAAAAAAAGTGTAAGGCAGGGAATGCACGATAACTGTAAACCAGTGATATCAATCGGTTTCAATCGGTATGTAGCGACACACTGGTGTGTCGTGATGGGACGTCAGTTCTGCCACGAAAAATCTCGATAAAACTTTTCTTGAAATTAACTAATTGGCAAAAATAATATTACTTTAAAATAGAACATTCTATATAATATTGTTTATTTTCTGATAAAGATTAGTTTCATAAAATTGCTTTTCTCAGCTGTTTACGACTTTTAAAATATAGACGATCTTTAACAAAGTAAACAAGATTGTAAAGAATATTCTGCAAATAGAAACAATACTTTTTTATTATAAAATTATAGCTACCGTTTTATTTCATTATTTATCTATTTACTGGAAGGAGGCGGGTTGTTTGTTTGTATTACATATTGTACAACGTATCTTTACTTATAAATTTATAAAGATTAAGTGAATAATACCTTAATAAATATATTTATATACAATAGAACAATTTAATTAAATCCTAGTATTCATGTGAAAACGACTACTGAAAAATATTTTTTTTTTAATCAATAAGCCTGCGCATACGCACTCTGTGGAACGAGCGATATACTTACTCCTGATTTCTTCATTGCTATGCCATGTTGATTTTTCACGCAAAGAGGTAAATCTTTCATCAAAAGTTACAACCAAATAATGTAATGCAAAGACTGGTTGTTCGATACTTTAATTCCAATTACCGAGGACTGTCAGCTTTGTAATAATAAGAGCGATAGCTACTGGACAAGAGGTTTAGAGACTGGATCTCAAATCAGGCCAGTGATTAACTGGCCAGCTTTTTTTTTTTTTTTTTTAAGGGTCTATGCAGGCCATATTTTCAAATTTTGTGATCAGAATTCTAGAATTATTTCACTGACCTCTCTTTTCCAAAAGTTTTGTGATCATCAATAAAAGAAATTATCCACGGGATAAGTGATAAACTTGTCAGGGGACTCTCCTATGTGGAATCGAGCTCTATTGCAGCTCGACAGAATATTCCCCACATCAAAGATGCCGACAAGCCGGATCTGAACTGAACCGACTTTAAGCTAAGGTCTTGGCCAGTTTAGCCCTCGTGTGCAAAAGATGGCCGTAGCGTACACCAGTCAAGCATTTTCCGAGTAAAGCAATCAAATTATTTTCCCTCTCCACCCCTTCCAATAAAAGAAAGTTTTCAATAATATTTATTATTATCTTCAGAGAATCGATTTTGCTTGCATATCCTAAGCATCGTGGACGAGAATGCTTTTATCAGGGATGAGATTGACAAAAAAGTAAAAAGCCTGAAAACTGTGCGAACGACATTTGAGCAATAATACTTATGAATTGAAGAGGAATAAATATTATAATTGCTATTAAAGTTTATATATTACATACAATTTAGCTTTAAGCAAATTAAAAAGAAACTGTTAGAAAGAATTAGGCAGAAATTATTTACTTACTGCAGTGAAAAATCTATTTTACCAAAATACAGAACATTAATAAAACCACTGACATGAATATTTTTAATTGTAATTTAAAAAATAGTAGGTACTTTTCTTGAAACAGTAAATCAAAATAATTGCAACCACATTAAGTATATGATAGAACAAACTTCCTACTCTTCTTATTTTTATTTAAAAAAAAAAAAAAAAAAAAATTTAAGGAATTAAATTGATCATAATTGATTGTTAAAAGTGCAGCAAGCCAACCACTAAGAATGAAGATTTAAGGAAAAATAATGAAAAATAAAAATTTTTAAAGTGTTATTTAAAAGACAAATTAATAATACTGTGGAAAACATGTTAAAAATTCGAAACATTAAAAGGAATTCAGAAAAAATGGACTATTATATCAAAGTACAAAAACAAAAGGAAAAAACTAAGGAAAAAATATAAAAATTTCCCAAAAATTTAATTGGTAAAATTTCTTTAAAAATTGAAGAAAAGTCTGAAATTTAGACTAAAGTTTGAAGAATCTCATCCCTGTTTTATAGTTTATTATTAGGGGGTTTTTTAAATAAGTAATTTCTTTATTTTTAAAATTATTTGAAAATCTCATATATAGTTCTGTTTTAAATTCGAATTCCTGTATAAAGATTGGGGAACGGCAAATATTATATATTCAATCAACAGATGTTTTTAGTAATAATGCTGTAAATTATTATATCCTTTATAGACCGGGAGGCGGCAGCACAAACAATCACCTAGCCGAGTTAGCGGCCGAAATTTCAGAATTAGTTAAACTTGATTCGTAGATTAAAATGCAATCGGTCTGCGTCTAAGTCATTACCTTGGCAGAAAACACCTGAAAACCCGATTTTAGCGGTTGACTCGTTGGTTTACAACTGCGTTTTCTTGCTCTCAGTCCTCCATGGTTTCATACATGGGGCTGCAGTAAAACACAATGGTAAACCTACGAGTCAACCACTAAAATTGTGTTTTCAACCGAGATATGACTTGCAGACCGAGTGCGTTTTAATAAGCGATTAGATTATTACCTGATTTTAGAAAGGCATCCGTGAACTCGATGAGGTGATTGTCTGTGCTGCAGCCTCCCCGTCTATTATGATGACTATTATATTCCCAATACTACTAGTTAAGAGATTGTGTTTTTATATTCTAAAGAAAAAACTGGATTATATAAAACGATCTTAATCAGATAAGTCCCTCTAATGATCATGGTAGCATACATGTTACCATCACTGTTTCCAATTTAGTGGATTTTTTAATTTAAATATTCCAAATTTATACCAGAAATTCAAAATAGCAATATTTGCTTTATTTAATAACAGACATTCCGCTGTTAAAAAAAAAAAAAAAAAAAAAGCAAAATTTACTACTGAAATTTTCTGGTATGAATTTAGTCTCCCTGAATTATGGAAATTCTAGAACATATTCTACCATGGAAATTTGAAGATTAACCAAAATAAATTACAAAATTTTCGAAAATTCACAAAAGTTAAATTAAAAAAAAGCATGAAACAAAACTGAAATATTAGCTAGAGTTTTATGCTGTGTTTTTTTCGGAAGGTTTAAAATCACAAATATGATTCATCATACTTCTTTTTATATTTTACGAAATAAAAATATTTTTCTAGAAGAAAATTTTAATGACCTCAAATAATCGTATTCCTTTTTTTTTTCTTACCCCCCCCCCCCCCCTGAACGATGAGAAAACAATGGAAAATTTGATCTAACAGGTTATTTTTACGGCACTACACTATTGATTATAAGCGCTCGCTGCTTTAAAGGCGAACGCAGAGGAGAGCAAAAGGGCCTAGAGAAACCCTCAGATATCTACTAAATTAGATTTACATATTTAAATAAATTAAGGGAAGGTTAGAAAATTTTCAGCAAAAGTCCTTAAGAGATCTAATTATGATAATGCACTCTATCTTTTAAAATGCTTTTCTGATACGACATACTAAATCTGTGGGTTTTTTTTTTTTTTTTTTTTTTTTTTTTGTGTGTGTGTGTGTGTGTGTGTGTGTGTGTGTGTGTGTGTGTGTGTGTGTGTGTGTGTGTGTGTGTGTAAGAAAAACGATCTTTTTTAGATGTTGACTCACGCTGAGTAGATCGCAAAAGTAAATTATAACGTTATTTTAATATTAAAAAAATATAAAGAATTTTAAAAAAAATCTAATTAAGTTTGTAGAAAAACTCAATTGAAAAACAATTTTTATCTGCTGCATTACAATTTCTCTGAAATAAATAAAAAAAGAAATAATGTTCATGCAAGCATTTTTATTCATATTTTTAACAAGCAGATCTTTGATTTTCATCATTTTATGCACTTAAAATTCAGAAAAGTTTTGCACATTTTCAATGTCCATTTATCTAACTGATTTATTTGATGTGTTATAATTACTTTCCTAACAAAAAGGCATTTTACATTGTTATTCCAAAAATGTTTGTTAAATTATTTAAATTATTAAAAAGAAAAAAACCATTTCCGAAGTTACACAACCCCTAACGAAATATTTAAATAATCTTAACACCGATGAAACGTTTTTCCACGAGCTACAAGAAAAAGATGATATATCATTTCATCAAGAATAAATTAAGTTTTAAGCGTTCTGAATAAAACAAAGAAAATTTGATTCACAATTCTCATGACTCATGCAGAGTAGTTATTTTAAATAAAAGATTCTTCTTTTGCTGAAAATATATCATGAATAGCGAAGGCACTTCGAAAGACAGAAGAGAAAAGGGGCTTTCGAAAAAAAATCTATAAAATGATGACGGAAAGATTTTTTTAGCAGCTTTTAACATAGTAATATAAAGTTAAAAAAAATAATCGATCGAATCAGCATCCTAACCTTTAAAAAGTCTCGAAACTTTCAAGCAGAACAGCAGTTAATACAAACCAATTATTTTTCGAGCTGCAAATTTTTAAAAGTTGTATTCCGATAAATCCAGATAAACATTACGCTAAAGAAGCTCATAAATTTTAAGGGCACATGGAACATAAAATGGTTCAATTTTTTTTTTTTTTTTTTAATTATCGGCCTAGAAAATAGAGCTAAAAGATTATGGTGTTAAATAATTATGGACCTAAAATATTGTGATGTTGAAAGGTTTTAAAACAATGCATTTTAAGCACTGCGGGCGTGTAAAATATCAGATAATACTGAAAATAACTGAGTTGCATATAGTTTCATGACATATAAACCCAGACACAGCTTATATTAAATTTCACAAACAAACAATATCATGTATTGACTGGATATATCCTCACCCTTTTTCATCAGTTAGATATTTAAGAATCTAAGTATGCAATTTTATAAAATCCCTTCTAGCTACACAGTTGACATTTTTTATGCTTTTATATCTAATTTGCTTCATTAAAATTATCTCGAAAATTATGAACATAACTATACTATCTCTGGATGTATGAGGAATGTATGAAATATTCTTCAACGATATTTATTTTCTGAATGTTTCAAAAATAATTTTTCAAGTAACTTCTTTATGAGAAAAAATGCTTTTATTATTATTAAATTGTGGGTTTTTAACCTGCATATAATAATCAGAGATTATTTGCAATATTTCTTTTTTAGAAAAGTGCACCGAATTGACTAACCCATAGTCATAAATAGTTAAGTAAAAATTAATCGTTCACACTAAAAAGAAATACGCATGTAGCAAGTATTTTTTTTATTCCAAATTACCAACAAATTTTGTGAAAGTATACATACAAGCTATATCAGTTTTAATAATATAATCAATCATCGGGAATACGATGACTATCATATTCCAGATACTGCTAGATAAAAGACTGTGTTTTTACATTCTACAGGAGAAACTGGATTACCTAACTTAATCAGATAAATCCCTTTAATGCTCATGGTAGCATATATATTACCACCAATGTTTCCAATTTAGTGGGTTTTTTAATTTAGATATTCAAAATTTATACCAGAAATTAAAAATATCAATATTTGCTTTATTTAATACCAGACATTCCGCCGTTAAAAAGGCAAAATTTACTACTGAAAATTTCTGGTTTGAAATCTGATTCTGTGAATTACCGAATTTCTAGAATATATTCTACCATGGGAAATAGAAGATTAACCAAAATCAATTACAAAATTTTCAAAAACTTCACAAAAGTTAAATTAGAAAAGTGCATGAAACAAAACTGAATTATTAGCTAGAGTTTTATGCTCTGCTTTTTTCGGAAGGTTTAAAATCTCAAATATGATTCATCAACCTTTTTTTGTATTTTACGAAATAAAAATATTTTTATAGAAGAAATTTTTAATGACCTCGAAGAATCGTATTCCTTTTTTTTAATACCCCCCCCCCTCCCCCAACCGATGAGAAAACAATGGAAAATTTGATCAAACAGGTTATTTTTACGACACTACACTACTGATTATAAGCGCTCGCTGCTTTAAAGACGAACGCAGAGGAGAGCAAAAGGGCCTAGAGAAACCCTCAGATATCTACTAAATTAGATTTACATATTTAAATAAATTAAGGGAGGGTTAGAAAATTTTCAGCAAAAGTCCTTAAGAGATCTAATTATGATAATGCAATCTATCTTTCAAAATGCTTTTCTGATACGACATACTAAATTTGTGCTTTTTTTTTGTGAGAAAAACGATTTTTTTTAGATATTAACTCACGCTGATTGAATCGCAAAAGTAGATTATAACGTTATTTAAATATTAAAAAAATATATAGAATTTAAAAAAAAAATCTAATTAAGTTTGTAGAAAAACAATTTATCTGCTGCATTACAATTTCTCTAAAATAAATAAATAAATAATATTCAAGCAAGCACTTTTATTCATATTTCTAACAAGCACATGTTTAACTTTCATCATTTTATGCACTTAAAATGCAGAAAAGTTTTGTACATTTTCATTGTCCATTTATCTGACTGATTTATTTGATGCGTTACAATTACTTTCATAATAAAAAAGGTATTTTGCATTATTGTTTCAAAAATGTTTGCTAAATTATATATAAAAAAAAAGAGCTTATTTCCGAAGTTACACAGCCCCTAACAAAATATTTAAATAACCTTAACACCGATGAAACATTTTCCCACTAGCTACAAGAAAAAGATGATGTATAGTTTCATCAAGAATAAATTAAGTTTTAAGCGTTCTCAATAAAACTAAGAAAATTTGATTCACATTTCTCATGACTCATCCAGAGTAGTTATTTTAAATAAAAGATTCTTCTTTTGCTGAAAATATATCATGAATAGCGAAGGCACTTCGAAAAACAGAAGAGAAAAGGGGCTTTCGGAAAAAAAAAAATCTAAAAAATGATGACGGAAAGATTTTTTAGCAGCTTTTAACATAGTAATGTAAAGTTTAAAAAAAATCGATCGAATCAGCATCTTAACCTTTAAGAAGTCTCGGAACTTTCAAGCAGAACATCAGTTAATACAAACCCACTATTTTTCGAGCTGCACATTTTTAAAAGTTGTATTCAGATAAATCCAGATAAACATTACGCTAAATAAGCTCATAAATTTTAACGGCACATAGAACATAAAACGGTTCATTTTTTTTATTATTATTATTGGCCTAGAAAAATAGAGCTAAAAGATTATGGTGCTTAAATGATTATGGGCCTAAAATATTATAATGTTGAAAGGTTTTAAAACTACATTTTAAGCACTGCGGGCGTGTGAAATATCAGATAATACTGAAAATAATCGAATTACATATAGTTTCATGACATGTAAACCCAGACACAGCTTATGTTAAATTTCACAGACAAACAATATCATGTAATGCGTGGATATTTTCTCACCCTTTTTCATCTGTTAGATATTTAAGAATCTAAGTATACAAATTTATAAAATCCCTTCTAGCTAACACAGTTGACATTTTTTAGATTTTTATATCTAATTTGCTTCATTAAAATTATCTCTAAAATTATGAACGTAACTATACTATCTCTGGATATATGAGGAGTGTATGAAATATTTTTCAACGATTTTTTATTTTCTGAATGTTTCAAAAATATTTTTTCAAGTAACTTCTTCATGAGAAAAAATGCTTTTATTATTATCAAATTGTAGGTTTTTAACCTGCACATAATAATCAAAGAGATTATTTGCAATATTTTTTTAGAAAAGTGCACCGAATTGACTTACTCATAATCATAAACAGGTAAGTACAATTTAAATGTTCATACACACACACAAAAAAAAAAAAAAAAAAAAAAAAAAAAAAAAAAAGCATGTAGCAAGTATTTTTTTATTGCAAATTACTAACAAAATTTGTGAAAGTATATATGGGTCATTCCACAAAAATAGGGTAACTTCGTGAAATTGCAAAAAAATATATATGGGTCATTCCACATGAATTCAACCAATGGGTGTTGCATCATAGTCACAGATTTTTTTTTAAATTTTATCATAGATAGACATAGTAGTGAAACCCTCAAATCTGAAATTTAAAAGTAATTTTCACAATATTGGCCGAGATATGGCCATTTGAAAACTGGCCATTTTTACGAAATGGCGGCCATCTTGGAATTGTATCACTGTCTAAATATGGCCATAACTTGACAACTAATGGCTCAAATTTTATATATCTGGTACCAATTTGAAGCTATTTGTACAAAGAATGAATATTTCACATCAAAACAATAATAAATTTTCATTTTTTTACTTTTTATTATGTGCAAAGTGAAAATTTCACCGCAAAAAAGGGCAGATTGTAATGGCTCATAAAAAAAATGAATCATCATGAATTTTTCTGAAACTTGGTAAAAACGTTGCTCCATCTGTGTGCTTTAAATAAAAAAAAAATTGGAAAGGTAAAATTTGTTGTTTTAAAATAAATGGTTTTTTACACATAAGGTGTCATTAACCAAATAATGATATTTTTAGAATCTGTAAGCATTCCTGATTCAAAAAATAATGGTTAAAATAAAATTTTCTAACATCTAAATTAATGTAAAAGTATAATCAAAACCTCATTTGTACTAATTTTGTAGGAATCTGCCCCCCAGCCCCCCCCCCCAAAAAAAAAAAAAAAATTTAGACAATTGAAAAAATTTTACACTGAAAAAGATAAGAAAATAATTCAGGACTATAATGTATAGTTATAAAATAACTATAAATGCAATGCATATATATATGATAATTTACTTCACATATAAGGGCGAGTGAGGTGGAATGGGACAGTAGGTTTTTCTCTTTATGTATCATTTTAAATATTTCATCAATCACACATTAGGTGAAGTAATGGTACCCCAATTTTCAGTTTAAAAAAGTAACTGATTTACATAAGCTTGCAATTATATAAAGAAAAAGATTATTTCAAAAATCAAAAGTAAATTTAGTTCATATACTTTCTACGCTTTCTGTATAATGGTTTGATTATGCATAGATATAACAGTTTCTCTATATATGGAACATTATACTGTAAAATTAGAGAGGTAAAATTTGTTGTTTTAAAATAAATGGTTCTCTACACATAAGGTGTCATTGACCAAATAATGATTATTTTAAAATCTGTAAGTATTCTTAATTTAAGAAATATTGGTTAAAATGAAATTTTCTAGCATCTAATTAAAGTATTGTGTGTATATTATATAATTCAATAAAGAAATATCAATTTGCAGTTATTTACACTAAATATTCATTTTTACAGTACTTTTTATTTCATTTCATTCAAAATATGATAATATAATTCACAAAACATATTTACATAAATATTTTAAATACCTTACTATAGAATACATGAAAAAAAAAAGGCACATAATATTTTCTCCAGAAATGTTGAAGAAATACTAGCTGTAAATTACAGAGTTGAATTATTCAATTGTGTAATTTAAATAAAATAAATATATATAAATGAGTTAATTGAGTTGACATTTGTTATTTTTTGTTCACACTGAGTTAAAATTTATATGAACAAAAATCTAGATACGATGAGACAAAAAAAAAATAAATAAATAAATAAATAATAACAATAATATAATACAAATCCAGGGCAAAACATTGAATGTCATGAGAAATAAGCCAAAGTTTAAACGTACACATGGAACAAATCTAGACAAAATAAGAACAAAATATTTACTTACATGCATATAACTTTATAATATAATAGTTTTTTTCTTCAGATTTAAGCTAAAAAGGATTTAATCAGTTTTAAAGTTTAAAAATAATGCTTGAATTGTTCGAGTTTCCTCTGGTGCAACAGTATATGTTCTTCCTGTAGCAGTTACAGGAATAGACACTTCTTTTATTATTTGTTCTTACAGAATCAAACAAACATCTGAGGATTTTGGCCATGAATATGAAGAATTAGCGCCATGAGGATACATGAACATAATTTTATAGTCGGTAAGTTCTTCACAGTAATCTAAAATTTTCCCAATCCACCAATTTATCCCATATACACATGCAACATATTGTTCACTTTTAAATATCAATGGTCTGACAATTTCATTGATTCCCAAAGAAGCAATAAATTTTGTTGATGAAATGTCTGAAACCCTGGAAACCAGCATTTGGCAATCATTGATTGGTACAAAGCAGTGACTCAGTCTTGTTTCTATGATTGTATCTGCTTTTGCATACCTATCTGCTAATTGACTGTTTGCGGTTTCAATTTCAAATTTTGTTATAAAAAAATTTTCAATTCTTTTAACAGATTCTTTTGCAAAATTATAGAGATCAAATGCATTTAATACACCATCTTTACATGGACGCTGAAGACTTGAAATAATCTTTTTCTTCATATAATTGCAAGCTTATGTAAATTAGCTACTTTTTTCAACTGAAGATTGACTGAAGTACCATTACTTTATCTAATATGTGATTGATGAAATATTTAGAATGATACATAAAGAGAAAAACCTATTGTTCCATTCCACCCCACTCGCCCCTATATGTGAAGTAAATCACCATATGTATGCATTGCATTTATAGGTATTTTATAATTATACATTATATTCCTTAATTATTTTCTTATCTTTTTCAGTGTAAAATTTTTTCAATTGTCAATTTTTTTTTTTTTTTTGGGGGGGGGGGGCTGGGGGGCAGATTCCTACAAAATTAGTACAAATGAGGTTTTGAATATACTTTTACATTAATTTAGATGTTAGAAAATTTTATTTTAACCATTATTTTTTTAATCAGGAATGCTTACAGATTCTAAAATGATAATTATTTGGTTAATGACACCTTATGTGTAAAAAACCATTTATTTTAAAACAACAAATTTTACCTTTCCAATTTTTATTTTATTTAAAGCACACAGATGGAGCAATGTTTTTACCAAGTTTCAGAAAAATTCATGATGATTCATTTTTTTTATGAGCCATTACAATCTGCCCTTTTTTGGGGTAAAATTTTCACTTTGCACACAATAAAAAGTAAAGAAATAAAAATGTATTATTGTTTTGATGTGCAATATGCATTCTTTGTACAAATAGCTTCAAATTGGTACCAGATATATAAACTTTGAGCCATTAGTTGTCAAGTTATGGCTATATTTAGACAGTGATACAATTCCAAGATGGCCGCCATTTTGTAAAAATGGCCAGTTTTCAAATGGCCATATCTCGGCCAATATTGTGAAAATTACTTTTAAATTTCAGATTTGAGGGTTTCAGTACTATGTCTGTCTATGATAAAAATTAAAAAAAAATCTGTGACTATGATGCAACAAGTTTTCCTTAAATTGGTTGATTTCACGTGGAATGACCCATATATATATATATTTACCATTTAATGTATTCAAATTTTGAAATATGCCCATTTGTAGACAAAGTTGATTCTGTTTAGTAGCCTGTATAATGTTTTGAAAATTGAAAAATGTTTTTATTAAAATTTAGCTTTTTGACCCCAAAAAGTCAGTCCCCTGGCGTGTACCACTGGAAAAAGTGAAGACTTAAGCACTAATTATTTTTAAACTAATGGATTTATGCAGTAAAAATGAAGTTTGTTACATTCTGAGATAGTTAATTAATAACTATTTATGTATGTCATGTGATTTAAAAAAAAAATACTTTTTTTTTATTTCAAGTTGTGTACCCCTACTTTGCGCGTCAGTCCCCTGGCTCATGTTAAATTCCAAAAATTTCTAATTTTATCCATTGTTGATAACTTAATTGTCTTTTTCATATTTATTTATCATATAAAGATGGCGGTGAAGACTGATATTTATCCATCAGCCATTTTTATTCAATGTTTGTTGCCATTCTTGTGTCGACAAACAGATTGCTAACACTCAATTTATCAGTCCCCTGGTAAGTAATAATTTAATAATTTATAAATAATTATTATTGATGTGTGCTGATTTTAACGTCTTTTTATTGCTATATTTAATATTAAAATAGAATAATATGGTATTTGGTTCAACTAAGTAGATTTTTGTGTTTTATAGTGAAAACGTCAGTTCCTTGGCAGCTTTTCGGATAAAAAAACACCCAGGGGACTGACGTAAATGCAAAAGACAGTTAAACACATTAGTGAATGCTAGATCATTATAGAAATATAATAATTTTACTTTTTTTACAAATTTCTTTATCAATTAATAATAAGTTGCTGACCTATACTATTAAAATCTGTGCATGTAACTATGAAACCTCAAAAATTCGAAAACCACAGCGCGCAGGGCTACGAAATTTGGCACACGGGTTGCTGGTAGGGAGTCCATAAACGATTGGGGGTCAAAAATTCGAATATTTTAAATAGATTTTTAAAAATATTTTTAAACTAATTTCTGCCCTTTTCAATCATTTAGAAAACATCTGTAATTCTCGGACAAGAAAAGATATATTTGTTACTTATCTGACTTACTTTTGTTGCCACAATGACAAAAAAGTGTTAAAAACTACAAAAAAATTAATAACTAAAAAACAAATTGAGATACAGCTTTCAAACAAATTGGATTTAAAAGTAATTTTTTCCCATACGACTGTGTAAAATTTTAAAATGTGCGATGTTTAGAAGTTTAAAATTTTTAGTACCAAAATTGTAAAACTGAAATTTCATTTAAATTATGTTTATTCGTTGGTCCATGTACATCATCCTAACCGTCTTGTTATGAATTCGTTGAGTTGCTTCTGTGATCCTCTAACTTGTGAACATTTCAAATTGGGAACGATTAGATTTGAACAATATAAAAATCTTTCAGGGTGTCGTTCATCACACAGCTTCCGAAAAAAAAAATCACATGAAAAGCCTAGTAAAATATCTACAAGTGAGCAAGAGATCAAGTACAGTATTGGAGACTTTATCCTAGTGAATTTTTTTAATAAGAAATAAAGAATACCGGAGTGCCGCAATTCGTCCGCATGTTAAAGAAAGCGGAGAGAAGTTGGCTGTGACATTACTCAAAAAATGTAATGATAATAAAAAATTTGCTTCGATTAGAGGAAAATAATACAGCTAATATATCGTTTGAGCACATTGGAAAAATTACCTATACCAATTTCAAGCACTAAATGTAATAAACTCGCTTATACATTTAATAAAACTATTGATGCTTATAAAAAATAATTACTGTTACCGATTGCTTTGCTTTTAAAGTTAAGACTTGTTTAAAAAAGTTTTATTTAAAGCTTTAAAAAATAATTAGTGTTATTAAAGTAAGTAATATAACATGTATTAGTTTATGATTAATATAAAAATATGTATTGAGATATGTATTAAACATGTTTTTATAACTCTTTTGGATAATTATTAATAATTATTTTTAAAAAAAGTTTGAATTATTCATTAAAAAGTTCATTCTAGAATAAAATTATCGGCTTCTGACAGTCATCTAAAAGTCACGTCAGTCCCCTAGAACCTACTTTTTAAAAAAGCTCGATTTTTTTTTTTTTTCAAAAATATTTAGTTATTTGAGTGTTGCTGTACGAATATAATAAAATTAGCTTATTAATCATTGATACAGCAAAAAAATTTTGAAATCTGAGATAAAAATAGTACATTTCAAATTCACCTCAAAAGTTACCCGATTCTTGTGGAATGACCCATATACAAACTGTATCAGTTTTAATAATATAATCAATTAATATACAAAAACTATAATTGCATAAGATTTTAAATGAGAAAATAAATGTTAACTTGGATATACCTTAATAAAAAAACATATTATTTTAAACATCATGCTAAATCTACTTCTTTCACGGCGTCATAATGTCATTTGTGCCCTAAGCATTTTTTCCCTTTCAAAACAGGAAAAAAAAAAAAAAAAAAAAAAAAAAAAAAAAAAAAAAAGAATTCTTTCAGATCCACGAGTCATACACATGTTTTCTCACATAGAATCTGGTCAAGCGTGCAATACAAAATAATCTAAATAAATACACTTATAAAAAAAAAAAAAATACTTAATACTGAAGGCATTTTCTTTTATAATTTTTTCAGAAGAAACGTTATGTAAATGTCACCTGTCAATATCACCTGGGAAAAGAAAATCTTCACAGCAAACCGCCCGATCAAAATGAGAGAGATACGAATTTTTTTTTTTACATTCTTTTTATTCCTAATAAAACTCTGTAAATTCAGAATTTTTCAATAATGTTTCTCCCCCTGATTCTCTGTTGCGTGTTTATATACTGTAAATTTTAATTTGGTGATAGGTAAATAATAGTAATGCGATAGTTAGCTTTTTATAGTATTCTTAAATATTCTATAAAAACCAGTAAAAAGTAAACTCTTGCAGACGTAAAAGATGGTATTTTATAAACCAACTCAAACACACATTCAACAATTGTTTTTATAAAATACGGGCATTTTATAATGTTATTTCATGTCTAAAATATTGGTATTATTTTACAAGACCATGTTGCGTTAAAAATGATTAGTTTAAACAAAATAGCAATAAAAGCGTCAAGGCCAATATGCATGGCGTAAACCGATTAACACATTTAAGGGGTTACATAGCTTTAAAACTTTCTAAAGATTTCTTTTTCTTTCTTTTTTCTTGACTAGATAACTTGTAAAAACAAGAAAACATTAAAAAATGCTTCATCAGAACATTTCTAAATAAGTGTGATAAAATATATGCAAAATTAAAAGACACTAATGTATCAGTGAACACTGGTGCATCAGTGAACGTCGAATTTTTTTCTTCGTCAATTTTCTCCTTTACAAAGGTTTCAGAGTAGCCGAAAGCACTTGGAATAGCTTTTTATAATTTTAATATCTAGTGCTATCTTTTTTTTTTTTTTAATCATGCCTATTTAAAAATGTATTTTGATGAAGTATTTTTGAATGTTTTCGTGTTTTTATATTGTAAACAAAGATAAATCTTTCCAAAATGGACTGCTTATAAAGTATCCGACATGAACCAGCAAATTCCATTTTAAGTCAACCCGACCCAAACCCGACAAAAAAAAGTTCGTCGATCCAAACCTGACCGAACCCAAAAAAGTAATTTTCAGCAACCTGCAACCCGACCACAATCCGCAATAAAAGGAAAGCAAATCGTACTCTAATGACATTATGAAAAATAATCTGCAGTTTCATCTCTAATATAATTTTTATATTTTACATAGAAGAATGAACAAATCTATATTCTTTAATATTCAAATACAGGGTGTCCCAGAACTTCGTGTACAAACTTTGAGGAGTGGTAGAGAACATCGTTTGGAATCACAATTACATAGGAAAGCATGGGCGGAAACATCTTGTTAACCCTTTCACAAACAGTAGTTTGTCTATGAAACTACAAAATTTTTAATACAAAATGAACATTGACACCAGAATTTTAATATGATTTTTCCATTTATTATGTATGTGAAATGTCTGGCTTTTTTTCTTTGCAAATACATTTTTCCGCAATTTCTGATGTCATTCATATTTTTCCACATTTTAGCAATTTCTAATAGCTACTAAGATACTTGATTTTAAAGAAACATAATTTTAATTTAATTTAAAATTAAATCATTTCTTGTACTTTTTTACGTGTAATAAAGCGTTCTACACTGCTTTCCGCATTGTGTCATAACTGTGTCTTTGTGTTTCTTTGAGCTTTTCACGGACAAAGCACTTCCATTGCTAAAACGTGGAAAAATATGAATGACATCAGAAATTGCGGAAAAGTGTATTTACAAAGAAGAAAAGCCAAACATTTCACATACATAATAAATGGAAAATCATATTAAAATTTTGGTGTCAATGTTCATTTTGTATTAAAATTTTTGTCGTTTATATACAAACCACTGTCTGTGAAAGGGTTAACAAGAAGTTTCCATCCATGCTTTCCTATGTAATTGTGATTCCAAACGATGTTCTCTACCACCTCTCAAAGTTTGTACATGAAGTTCTGGGACACCCTGTATAGTAAAACCTCTGAATAGCGGACACCTCGAGATAAGTGAATATAGTTAAGCATTGGGTCGAGTTATTTCAATTTTTTTTCCCGACTCGGAATGAATTTAATTTAATTTATTTTTTTTTATTTTTTTTTATTTTTTTTTAGGTTGTGTTTATATTAGAATTCTTGCGGATCATACATAAGTTTTTCCCCACTCAAGTTGATGGGATTTTCACAAAGTCTGACAAAACTGTTTCAGATTACACACAAAAACACATGTATCGTATTTTTGATAGTTTATGTACACACACACGTTACGTGTGTGTAGACTAAGCGATGTCCAATATTCAGAGATTCAGTGTTCAAATATAAAAATTTTAGGAATTAAAAAAAAAATGTTAGTTAAATAGGGGTGTCGGTTTTTCAGGAAAAAAGTCATTATGGAGGTTTTATTGTATAGAGATTTTTTTTTAACTTGAAAAAATAACTTGGACATTTTTTAGAAATTCGGGTTAACCCGACCCCGACCCCTCTCAGCCACCTGATGAGGCATTTAACTTTAGAATGTGAAAATTTTGCATCTTTGTAATTCTAAATCTACGCGACTAAATGGCTTCGAATTCGATATAAAGTTAAAATTTACCTTGAAATCAAAATATGAAATTAAATTTGGATGCGTCTATGAAAAATTTTAAAGTTTGAAACTAACTGCGACTCCCTTAACCTTTTTTAAAAATGTATGTAATTTTAAAAAGGCGCAATTCCCAGTCGAATGACCTTCGTACTTTCGTTGGAAAAATTTGGCGCTTAAAATAATTTTCTTTCCATTTTACTGCTGACTAATTAGTAATTAAACGTTTACTATAGTTTCCGCTTACATGAATCATTGATAAATCTAATCAGCTACTTTTGAGAATCTAATTCTTGAAAACAAAGGAAAAATGAGCATTATTCTTGATATATGCCTTAATCAGCTGCTTTTTCAAAATCTAACTAACCTCATAACAACTCGATGAGTTGCATTTAAGTTACTTGAGATCATTCAATTTTTAAGGGGGGGGGGGGAGTGAGGAAGAAGAAATGAAATTTAACTTTATTGTAAAAGACAGTTATATAATCAATTTTATTAATACTGTCATTTATAAATCCTATTTGTACAGTTAGGGTTAAAAGATTTCATAATAAAAATGCACATGTTTAAAAACTTTGTTCTTCAAATAACATTAATTTGTTTGAATATAAAATACATATAAACTACAATGAAATAATTTATTTGAATCAATTTGTCAGTAGAGGACATTTTGATTTTTAACATAAACTGAATCTTGAAACTTAAAGATGAAAAGACTTTTGTATTTCTTCACATTATCTTGAAAACTCCAATTTAATCAGAATGTTGCTTTTATCATCTATTCAAATAAAAATGTTTATTCTTATCGATTTTAATGACAAAATGACATATAAAAAAAGTTAATTCCAATTAAATTCTTCATTCCCTCTTTTATCTACAACAGTGCACACAAAAATGACATCATTAGGACAAACTTATTCAAAACAAAAAACTATTTCAAATTTATGAATTAAAAAAAATGCTTTCAAAAATGTTTTTTTTTTTTTTTTTCCGTTAAACCATTTCGTTTTAAGCGTCTTTGAGAAACGTTTCAATCGCCATCTACAAGAAATAATTACTTGAAAAACTGTTTCATTTAATTCATTTCTTGAAAATAGGGGGCAATGATTCTCTACTTAAATAAAAGGAGCTCAAGTTTGTTTATGTTTAACTTCCTGGTTTGAGTGTAAAACAGAAGGAAAAAAAAGCTACGATGGAATGTTTTTTTATGTCAAGGGATTTTATGTCAACGCATCAGATACAGACGATTTTTTGCTTTCCAAAATAAACTCACTCCTGAAACCTAAAGGCGTGAAAATAAGTTTTTATTTCTTCATATTGCCTTGAAAGTATAATTTAATTGCGATATCGTTTTCACTATGTATACTAACTAGGGGGCTCTGCCCCCTGCGAGCTACGCCCGCCAATCTCCGTTCAGAGTTTTAAAACATGGTAATTAATCTTTTCTTTAAAAAAAAATACCAAATTACCGAAGATTGTCACGGACAAAGATAACTTTTTGTAGTCAGGTTATTATTCAGTCTTTGGAGCATTTCTCGGTTACTGTGGTTACATTCGCATACAACACAAACACGTGCTTTCGCAAAAAAGAAAGAAACTTTTAATAATACTTTTTTAAATTTTAATGCAATGAAATGCAACTTTAGTGAGGCTTAAATAATGCTTAAATATGAGGAGATCATTTTCTTTTACAGAAAAAATGCACGGATGATGTCAGAGAATTCAGTCTCTATTCCACGTCCCTGTTTCGTTTGGGCTAGGGCTACTAGATTTACGAGCTGAAGCATCCGCCATTGATATGCCTTTGGGTTTGCCATATGTACCCAGCGCCCATTCGCTTCTATGTAAACAGAGAGCAACGGTGCTGCATTTTGACAGTTATTTTTTATTAAATACACGTTATAATTAAATACGAAATTTATGGTAAGATGTTGCTCTGCTATGAATTGTTCAAACCATTTTAGAAAAGGACACAAGGCGTTCCAATTTCTGGAAGAAAACACAAAACAAACAAAGTAAATAACCAACTGTCGTCGAAATGATTGGCGCGGTTTTTGAAAGCGCCAAATTTAAAAGTCGGTCAAAACTTGTAAAAATAAATGATGATTAAGATTCTTTTAGATATAATTTTTTATATCTGTATTTATATAATTCTCGTATGATAGCGGTTCCCAATCAAGGGTATGCATGCTCGTAGGGATACGTTACGGGTTTTCTGAGGGCATGTCTTAAATAAGTAATGTTTTAAATCACAAAAATGTTAGAAATGATAATGTAATTTTTATCGATTTATTATATGATTGAGAAAAGATAATAACAAATAAGAAAAATTGCACAATTATTACTATTATTATTATTTATTTATTATTATTATATAGTATTAGATATTTTTATTAATTATTTTATTATATTAATGTATTATATTATATTATAATTATATAATTTTTTGTAGATATAAATATAATATATAAAGTAATAACATATTAATACATAACTTTATAATTAAAAAAATAATAATATATAAATTGTTATATATAATTAAAATTATAAATAATTTTAAAATATAAATATATAAATAATGTAAATATAATTATATTATATTATAAATATTATCCCAACATATATACATATTATGTTATTTTGTATAATTATATTGCATTATACAATATAATAAATAATAGATTATATATATATATATATATATATATATATATATATATATAATAAAATAATATAAAACTGTATAAATATAATAAATTATTAATATTTAATTTAATAATTGTAATTTAACAATAACAATAGTAATAATAATAGTTTAATAAATGACAAATTTATAATTTAAAAATTAATAATATATATATATATTAACTATAATTATAATAAATGCATTATGTAAACAATATATTTAAATAATATATAAAGTATTATGTATAATTATTATGCATTACATTAATGTATTAATTATTACATTATTTATTTATTTATTTATTTATTATTTATTATTTAATTATATATTTATCTTTTTGATTTACTATGAGTTGATAGAATATCATTTTTTAAATATATATTTGTTAATGAGTAGATTTTTTAGTATTTGATTTTAATTAGTTATACATTTAATTTTTTATTGATTTACTATGAGTTAATAAAATATTATCATTTTTTAAATTAATTCTTGCCAGTGAAATTAATTTTTTAATACGTAATTTTATTTATTTATACAATTATGTTTATTAATTTACTATCAATTATTACTATCAAATATAATTTTTTTTATGAATTCTTGTTAGTGAAACTAATTTTAATTTAAAATAATTTATTTATACAATTATTTTTATTAATTTGCTATTAGGTAATAAAATATTATCATTTTTAAAATCAATTCTTGTAATTGAAACTAATTTTTAATATTTAATTTTATTTATTTTTACAATTATTTTTATTAATTTACTATCAGTTAATAAAATATATAATATTTTTTTATTTTTTTAATAATTTATTAGAACAGAAAAAATACATTCTTCATTACTACTTCATTTTTAGCACATATTTATAAAATTTAATATCTATCAGTTCCTTGTCACTTTTTTGCTGCGTCACATTTTTTCAGCATTTGTTTTTTCTGTCACTTTCTTCCAGTCACTTTTTTTCCGTTTATCACATAGATGATGCATTACAAAATGATGCATTACTTGTAGTTCAAGTAATATATGATAAACAAATTTCTTGAGATCGCCAATAAGGCGCTAAAGTCGCCTCTGTGGTCGCCAAGAAGCAGGGATGTACCCACAGTGTACCTAAATATGGCGGTGATGCTCCGGCCCATAATTCCAGAGGCTCTAGTTTGGGCGAGTTGAGAGAATTCAAATTTGAGTGAAAAGGTATATCATATTGGAAACTACTTATACGGCATACTGCATCTCTATCTATCTCTTTCCTTCACAATTTTTAAGTCAATAGAATTTAGTTTAATGATTAAAATGACAGACGATTTTTCGTTTTCTGACGTAAATTGATACTTGCAGATCGAATAAATAAAAATAAAGTTTTGTTTTGTCAGATATTTTTTTAAAACATAATTTATTCATAATGTTCTCTTCACTATTTATTGAAATAAAAGTTATTTTTGGTTTCAATTTCAAAATAACAGAAGAAAAAGAAATCAAATAATCCCTAACGTTATCCATTTTTTGCTTTTTTTTTTTTTTTTTTTTTTGACAAAAATGGAATAATTTGGTTGCCATTATCAGAGAAACTTAATTGAAATTAGAAAAAAATTATCTTTAAAACTAATTCAAATTGTAAAATTCTAATTTTTTTTTTTTTTTTTTTTTTAATCTAATAATCCCTATCGTTATCCATTTTTTGCTTTTTTTGACAAAAATGGAATAATTTGGTTGCCATTACCAGAGAAACTTAATTGAAATTAGAAAAAAATTATCTTTAAAACTAATTCAAATTGTAAAATTCTATTTTTTTTTTTTTTTTTTTTTTTTTTTAAGATCTTCGGATCAATACGGATTTTTGGTGTTAATTTTACCGCATAATATTCAATATTTTTGGAGAAATCGCCATAAAACAAAATCAGTCGTTTCATAAAATCGTTCATAAGTACGTTTCATTATGATTTTATATATATATAAGGTGCATAAATTTTAATTCCACAATTCAATTTTAAGGAGAAAATGACGTAAAAAATTCTAACAACCATTAACGTTTTCCCCTTTATCCACAAAAAAGGATCAATTTATTTACCACCATCAGAGAAAAGTCATTAAAAATCACAAAAAATAAAAAATTTTAAAATATTATTTCGGAAACTAACTCAAATTTTAAAATTCTATGACCTTATTGACATTCTCGAATTCATGCAGATAACTGGAGTTAGTTTCATCACCCAATGTTTGATCTCAATAAGAGTAGTGGAGAAAATGAAACAGATAGGCAGATTTTAATATAATACTTTGTAATGCACAAACGCAATTTATTTAAATCGTATACATGCCAACCACACCAGAAAGTAACATATTGAGTATATTTCGAAAAAGTAATCAGTAGACTTCAGCAGGTTTCACTGATATCAAACAGTCTCGAGTCAAATGAATGCACTTTTCCACACTTTCACAAAGTCTAGAAAATGACATTAGCATAAAGAGTGAGAAAAAAAAAAAGGGTATTTTTTATCCTTAAACGTATAATTCTATTGAATGTTACTACAAAATAGAAGGGAGGGGACACTAAATTCAATAAGGAAATGACACAGATTTTTTAAACAAGAATTTTATATTTTAAAAACTTCAGTTTAACCAACTTGAAACAAATTTTTTTTTTTTTCGCAAAATCAGCAGTCATACAAGAAGTAACTTTCTCATTGAAACAAAAATCATTACTTCAAATATACATATATATATATATATATATTGAATAAATAAATAAATAAAATCGAATATTTTTATTTATTTATTTATTTAGATTTAAGAATTGCATTAGATTTGAGATGACCAGAGAGGTTTGAAATAACGAAAATTGATTGAAATTTGATCGCGGATTACGAAATCTGTAATTAAGACAATAGTTTATTTTTGAATTTATTTATTTATGTTTTAGAGAAAAAAATCCATTAAATTAATTGTATACAAAAAGTTTTATTAATGAAGAACAAAATCTCAAAGTTTTATCTCGATTTAAAAAACCCCAGATTGCATATCGTTTGAGTCATCATTCATTTCTTCTTTATAATGCTAGTTATGTTGTTTCTCGATTATAACACAAACAAAAGGAAAAATTTTAAAAATTGTATAAAATTTCAAATTTTATAAAAATAATATTTTTCTTACAACTTTGAAAAAACATTTGTTTTTCTAGGGCATAGTTTGTCGATAATTTCCTGTATTTAAGAAGGAAAAAAAAAAACACATGAATATGTTAACTTGATTAAAATAATAATAATAATAAGCCTGAGAAAATAATATTTTTAGATGATTCATTTTTTAAATTTATCTTCGCACATAATGTCAGTCTGCGCGGCTAAACGTTTACTGATTTTCTTAGGAATTTTTCCATCACATTAACTATACGTCGAGATTGTATTTAAACAGTATTTTTATCTTTTCCTTTCACATAATTTGCAAGACTGTTCTCAATTTCTAAATAGTAAATGCAAAATTTTGCAATGAACTCAATACCTTTAAAGACCCCCCCCCCTCCCCCACCTTTAAAACGTGCTGAGGTCAATGGGAAATAGTTTAAATTCGGCTGATCTATAAACCCACATTGATAGTTTCTATAGTCAGTATTTCCTCAGATTCTTTGACGAATACAAAATCATGTTATTTTAAAAATAAATACAGTATATATCGTCGATACCATGCCAAACTATCCAATATGAAAACACAGATACCTGTGGGCGTGGGCTACGTTTTTTTTATTTTATTTACTTTTATTTTTTTATTTACTTTTATTTAGATTTCTTGATTGGCACAACTTTTTGGAAATAGTAAAATTCCTCTTGTTTAACCATAATTAATGATATATTAATTAAGGCGAAAACAAGGGAAATTTTAACATTTCAGAAAAGTAGTTCAACCAAGAAACCGGAGTTTAAAAAAAGTAACCCACTGGCAATGCTATATTCATATTGGATGGTTTGACATGGTACCGACGGTATATCATCGAACACTGTCTTTAATACAAAATTAAATACAAAATTCTTATTTCAATTTTTAAAATTAATCGCATTACCTACAGCGTGTACAGACAGCAATTTTTCTAAAAAAAAAAAAAAAATCAGTTGGCTTTTTTTCTTCAAAAAATTAAATTATTAGACTGTTTCCTCGAATAATAAAGTATAAAGTAGCATATCATCACTTTAAGTCACGAATCACACAAGAATAAAATCACTACGTTGATTATTTCAAGTAATGCAAGATAGTAGAATCAACGTATTTTACAATAGATTTCATTCATAACAGAATCGATAATTGACTATACCCAACCCCAACACCACCTCTCGGAGTTATAATTTAAAACTTAACTGGTGTTGGCGGTCTCGCGAACCGTAGCTTTTTTTCAGTTTTCATAGTTTAACTTGCAATTTTCAGTTTAACACCAGTTAAATGCTATTTTTTTTTTCTTTGGAGTTCTAACATTATCGATGGGGACTTTTAACCCTTTCCGGCACACTGTGCCCGGTATGGGATACCTCGTTTCTCTCTCGTGCCCCACCAGTGGCCGAGAGGTTCGGACCTCTCAACTGGTAGACGGCAGGTGCTGGGTTCGAACCCAATCGCGGCTGTCGGCCTAACCGTTCGGAGTTTTCGTGGTTTTCTTCGAACCTTGCGTAAATACGGGTTAGGTTCCCTTAGAAAGACCCCCACAAAGGGCACTTCTCCCTGGTCCTATATCCCTAGCGCAGATAATCGGACGTCAAAAATCAATCAATTAATCAATCAATCAATCTCTCTCGTCGTTTCCAAACTTGCAAACGACACCAATAATATTTTAGTAAAATTTTGATTTGCAATAAAAGCTTAAATTAAGGATTTCAAAATATCTAAAAAATTCACTTGTGAATTCCGGTGTCAGTCGATAATTTCTCATTTTACTAACAGATTTTGCCCGTGCCGGAAAGGGCTAAGTGAGTGAATTTTTATAATAAGCCTGTACATAAAGTTTAATACAGAAATAGTATCCTGTGAGTGTATCGAATCTTCTATTCCTGCTTCAATCAAGCGGCCTCGGAGACCGCTGACAGTAGTTATGCGACAATTTTTGTCACACCAGTTAAGGGTTAAAATAAAAAGAATATTGCCCAGTTAAACTGATGGCATTGAGCTCCCAGGCTACGCATACTAATTGTACATTACAGCCTTGTATTTTCGTTAATTCCATTCGAAAAAAAAAATTAAGAAGGGGAAACAGCTCTCCCCTTTCTCCTTTTTTATACTTAATCATTGAACTTCCTAAACTATCAAGTACATGCTTTATCATATTAAAAAATCTATATCCAAAATTCAGAGCAAATCGGATAATTCTTAATAAAAACCCATTCAGCATTTATATAATTTAAGAGGAGTTATTCCCCTCTTTTATACTTAACCATTAAACTTCCAAAACTATTCAGAGATTTGAACGAAATCTGACAATTCTGATTGAAAAATCCATTTATGCAAGTTAAGGGGGGGGGGGCATTAGAACCCCCGTTCCCCCTGTTTATACTTATTCAATGAACACCTAATAACAGCCACGGACTCGCCTCATCAGAATGATCCTATATCTAAATTTTGAACGAAAACTGTTAATTCTGCATGAAAATCCCGTTTATATCAATTAAGGGGAGGGGCATGAGCCCCCCTTCCCCCCGTTTATACTTATTCAATGAACACCTAATAACAGCCACGGTATCGCCTCATCCGAATGATCCTATATCTAAATTTTGAACGAAAACTGTTAATTCTGCATGAAAATCCCGTTTATATCAATTAAGGGGGGGGGCATGAGTCCCCCGTTCCCCCTGTTTATACTTATTCAATGAACACATAATAACAGTCACGGAATCGCCTCATCAGAATGATCCTATATCTAAATTTGTGACAAAAACTGTTAATTCTGCATGAAAAACCCTTTTATATCAATTAAGGGGAGGGGCATGAGCCCCCCGTTCCCCCTGTTTATACATATTCAATGAACACCTAATAACAGCCACGGTATCGCCTCATCCGAATGATCCTATATCTAAATTTTGAACGAAAACTGTTAATTCTGCATGAAAATCCCGTTTATATCAATTAAGGGGGGGGGGGGCATGAGCCCCCCCGTTCCCCCTGTTTATACTTATTCAATGAACACATAATAACAGTCACGGAATCGCCTCATCAGAATGATCCTATATCTAAATTTTGGGCAAAAACTGTTAATTCTGCATGAAAAACCCATTTATATCCATTAAGGGGAGGGGCATGAGCCCCCCGTTCCCCCTCTTATACATATCGAATGAACTCGAAAAACTAATCAGGGAAGCGCCTTATCAGGATATACCTATATACAAAATTTCAAGTGGATCCGATATTTTTATCATGAGTTATCGCGTTACGCACGAACGCACATACATACAGAACGGACGGGCACATAAGCTCTCAGGCTATGATAGCCTGTGAGCTAAAAAATCCAAGATTACTGATTTAAAAAAACACTTTGGATGAAGATCACTACTAGCTCAGAGACTTGGTGCATTTTATATGTCAAAGTTAAATAACCGATGAAATTTGTTTGCAAAATTCGTACTATAGGTATTTTTGTATAGATGTAATTTAAATATATAAATTTTTAATGGTTAATTCCACGCTAAAAGCACGTTAAATAATCAAATGTGCGGCTTAAAATCTAAATTATCATACTACTCACATACAGCAACTGATGATATTCGACCATGGATGTCGGGAAAATTTTTACTATCATGAATAAAGCCAATTCCGCGCCGCCAAAAAATGTGATTATAATTTTCTATATTTCTTAACGAAATTCGTAGAGTCTTGAAAGAATTTTTTGTTTGTACTTTATTCCTTAATTAACTACCATTTTAAAGTACTTTTTGAAAAAGCATTACGTTACTCAACCGATAACTGGTTTTGGAAACTACATACTCAGGAAGTTACGCTGCTGTAATAAAAAGTTTGCAGAAAAATTATATCTGCTCTCTAATAAAGGCTTGTAAGACTTAAAAAAAAAAAAAAAAAAAGTTTCATCATGTTTTAATGTTGATGCAAAAATGGTTCCCCTGTGAGTTGTGAGGGTTAAATTCCATAACTAAATAAATTATCCTACATCAATACAATAAAGTCTGTCAAAAAGGAATCCTTGAGAGAGTGGGAGGGGTGTAGATCCGTTTTAGACAGGTTTACATCTTGTTTGTCATTCGAAACACATCCGTTTTCATAGGTTTTATTTTGGTAATCGATTACAGTGGCGTAACCATAGTGAGTGCCCAAATGCTGTGAATACCGGTAATTTTTTTAAGTTCTGTTCGCCTAATATAACCAGAAAATTTTCTGATATGGATCAAAAAGAAAACTTTACACTATTACTGGTTTTGGGCCCACCCTGGTTACGCCACGGGATTAGATATTTGCGACTGACATTATTGAACTATTTGCTTCAGCTTCCATAGTTTTAAGTAAAGTACTGAATAATTAAAGTTGGAATTTTTCCAAACTGGGTGAAAAAGTGTTCAGCCCAGGATTCGAACCATGGACCTTCGGCTGAAGCCGCCTATGCTCTACCAACTGAGCTATCCCGGACAGACACATAATTCACCCAGAAACCTGAGGACTACGGCATTTGGTCTGATATATGAATCAAAGGTACCGTAATATCGGGTGTATAAGCCGCGGATCAAACAATTCTTTTCCGACCCAGAATTTTTAAAGAAACAAATGTTACTACTTAGATCGACGTAAATATTTGTCTTCAATCACTAAATAAGATTTCTGGGTCCAAAAAGAATTGTTTGATCCGCGGCTTATAAACCCGAAATTACGGTAATAGAAACGCCAAGAAACGATGGTAGACACGTAATTATATACATAAAACGCAGGTAATATAACTCCAGAAAAACGCTGAATACATATTTCCAGCTTTGAGTCCTGGTCGGGGCACCTTTTCCTCCAGTTTGGAAAAATCATAAATTATCCATGTGTAAATACGTATCCAGCATTTCTTTTGAGTTATATTACCTGCGTTTGATGAAAGCACTGAATACTTGCATATGGAATAATTAAGTTATAACTTAACATAATATTATTAGAATAACTGACGACATTCAAACATGAAGGAATGCCTGTTTTAACCAGGCGTCATCATTAAATCAAATTTGCTGCCTAGAGATTGCTAAATTGAATTTACCACGAATGGCCAAGACTGTAAAGGATTCTAAAATCAAATGGAGAACAACAGCTGAGACAGAATGGCATGCAATGGTGAGTGATGTTTAGTTCCGTTTGAACTAAAATCAAGCGAAATACTCATTTAAAACCCCTTAAAGAGCGGTGGGATATTCCATCTCATTTAATTTTAATCAAGATTTATACCAGAATGTTTTCATAAAATTTTATTTTCACACCTTTAGTGAAAAAAATTTGTAAAATTACATTTCTTTATTTTCAAGGGGTTTTTAAAAAAATCTGGTGTGAATTCAACATTACAGAAACACAATTGCTTGCCCATAAAGGCATAATTTTAATAATTACAAACTCTTGTTAAACCGATGGCAGGGACCGTCTTAGGCTATCGGAGACACCGGGGCAACCATTATTCACATGGATGCTTGTTCACGCGTCTTTCTACTTATAAAAATTGATTGCGAATAATATGAAAATGGCTAGTACTAAACTTCATACATAATGTATGTATACACAAATTTCGCATCTGTATACAGGGTATCACAGAAAGATGGTCAAAACTTCAAGAAAAAATATTTAGGATAATCAGTAGAGAAAATGATAGAATAGTTCACACGATTATTTCTTTACAAGCTTTTATTTTTCTTATCTACAAATGTTATAAGTCTGAAAGAAAATGTTAGTCTAATTAAGACATTCTAATTAAGGATTTTCAAAAAGCTTATTTGACATACATGTGTTGCGTGCAGGATTATAAAAAAATACATTCGATATTAGCATATATATATATTCCTAAAATGTTGTACTTTAACTTCAACTTAAAATATTAATCAAATATTCCCGACGAAAATATTTTTCCAGACAAAATATAAAATTTCAATAAAAATTTAAAAAAATAAATTACAGAGCGTTATTTAAAAATAGGTAGAGGTTATAGAAATATATGAAATACAATATAATACAAAATATTAAGTTTCTATGTTACTTAGTTTTGGAAATATAATGTGAAAAATATCTGTTTAAAAAAAAGAAAAAAAAACTTTAAAGCTCAAATTTAGTTTGATTTTGATAGGTATCGCTCCACATATTTTATCATAAAACCATTTCTAATTTGAAATATGGTCATAATTTCTGTTAGTTTGGTAACATGTTATTATTTAATAATAAATGCAAAAAATGTTGACATGTTTAAAAGTTGTATAATTAGATTTCCCCCTTAAACGCGTAGTCAACATTGTCTTTTCAAATATTAAAGAAAAAGTCTGTACGGCGAAATTGAAAATGTAATTCGGAAAAGCAGATTGAGGCAAATTTGTAATTGCAATTATCTGCAATGTAATTACAATTTAATTGCAAGTAGTTAATTTTAGAAAACTATTCAGAGATTTGAACGAAATCTGACAATTCTGATTGAAAAATCCATTTATGCAAGTTAAGGGGGGGGGCATTAGAACCCCCGTTCCCCCTGTTTATACTTATTCAATGAACACCTAATAACAGCCACGGACTCGCCTCATCAGAATGATCCTATATCTAAATTTTGAACGAAAACTGTTAATTCTGCATGAAAATCCCGTTTATATCAATTAAGGGGAGGGGCATGAGCCCCCCTTCCCCCCGTTTATACTTATTCAATGAACACCTAATAACAGCCACGGTATCGCCTCATCCGAATGATCCTATATCTAAATTTTGAACGAAAACTGTTAATTCTGCATGAAAATCCCGTTTATATCAATTAAGGGGGGGGGCATGAGTCCCCCGTTCCCCCTGTTTATACTTATTCAATGAACACATAATAACAGTCACGGAATCGCCTCATCAGAATGATCCTATATCTAAATTTGTGACAAAAACTGTTAATTCTGCATGAAAAACCCTTTTATATCAATTAAGGGGAGGGGCATGAGCCCCCCGTTCCCCCTGTTTATACATATTCAATGAACACCTAATAACAGCCACGGTATCGCCTCATCCGAATGATCCTATATCTAAATTTTGAACGAAAACTGTTAATTCTGCATGAAAATCCCGTTTATATCAATTAAGGGGGGGGGCATGAGCCCCCCCGTTCCCCCTGTTTATACTTATTCAATGAACACATAATAACAGTCACGGAATCGCCTCATCAGAATGATCCTATATCTAAATTTTGGGCAAAAACTGTTAATTCTGCATGAAAAACCCATTTATATCCATTAAGGGGAGGGGCATGAGCCCTCCGTTCCCCCTCTTATACATATCGAATGAACTCGAAAAACTAATCAGGGAAGCGCCTTATCAGGATATACCTATATACAAAATTTCAAGTGGATCCGATATTTTTATCATGAGTTATCGCGTTACGCACGAACGCACATACATACAGAACGGACGGGCACATAAGCTCTCAGGCTATGATAGCCTGTGAGCTAAAAAATCCAAGATTACTGATTTAAAAAAACACTTTGGATGAAGATCACTACTAGCTCAGAGACTTGGTGCATTTTATATGTCAAAGTTAAATAACCGATGAAATTTGTTTGCAAAATTCGTACTATAGGTATTTTTGTATAGATGTAATTTAAATATATAAATTTTTAATGGTTAATTCCACGCTAAAAGCACGTTAAATAATCAAATGTGCGGCTTAAAATCTAAATTATCATACTACTCACATACAGCAACTGATGATATTCGACCATGGATGTCGGGAAAATTTTTACTATCATGAATAAAGCCAATTCCGCGCCGCCAAAAAATGTGATTATAATTTTCTATATTTCTTAACGAAATTCGTAGAGTCTTGAAAGAATTTTTTGTTTGTACTTTATTCCTTAATTAACTACCATTTTAAAGTACTTTTTGAAAAAGCATTACGTTACTCAACCGATAACTGGTTTTGGAAACTACATACTCAGGAAGTTACGCTGCTGTAATAAAAAGTTTGCAGAAAAATTATATCTGCTCTCTAATAAAGGCTTGTAAGACTTTAAAAAAAAAAAAAAAGTTTCATCATGTTTTAATGTTGATGCAAAAATGGTTCCCCTGTGAGTTGTGAGGGTTAAATTCCATAACTAAATAAATTATCCTACATCAATACAATAAAGTCTGTCAAAAAGGAATCCTTGAGAGAGGGGGAGGGGTGTAGATCCGTTTTAGACAGGTTTACATCTTGTTTGTCATTCGAAACACATCCGTTTTCATAGGTTTTATTTTGGTAATCGATTACAGTGGCGTAACCATAGTGAGTGCCCAAATGCTGTGAATACCGGTAATTTTTTTAAGTTCTGTTCGCCTAATATAACCAGAAAATTTTCTGATATGGATCAAAAAGAAAACTTTACACTATTACTGGTTTTGGGCCCACCCTGGTTACGCCACGGGATTAGATATTTGCGACTGACATTATTGAACTATTTGCTTCAGCTTCCATAGTTTTAAGTAAAGTACTGAATAATTAAAGTTGGAATTTTTCCAAACTGGGTGAAAAAGTGTTCAGCCCAGGATTCGAACCATGGACCTTCGGCTGAAGCCGCCTATGTTCTACCAACTGAGCTATCCCGGACAGACACATAATTCACCCAGAAACCTGAGGACTACGGCATTTGGTCTGATATATGAATCAAAGGTACCGTAATATCGGGTGTATAAGCCGCGGATCAAACAATTCTTTTCCGACCCAGAATTTTTAAAGAAACAAATGTTACTACTTAGATCGACGTAAATATTTGTCTTCAATCACTAAATAAGATTTCTGGGTCCAAAAAGAATTGTTTGATCCGCGGCTTATAAACCCGAAATTACGGTAATAGAAACGCCAAGAAACGATGGTAGACACGTAATTATATACATAAAACGCAGGTAATATAACTCCAGAAAAACGCTGAATACATATTTCCAGCTTTGAGTCCTGGTCGGGGCACCTTTTCCTCCAGTTTGGAAAAATCATAAATTATCCATGTGTAAATACGTATCCAGCATTTCTTTTGAGTTATATTACCTGCGTTTGATGAAAGCACTGAATACTTGCATATGGAATAATTAAGTTATAACTTAACATAATATTATTAGAATAACTGACGACATTCAAACATGAAGGAATGCCTGTTTTAACCAGGCGTCATCATTAAATCAAATTTGCTGCCTAGAGATTGCTAAATTGAATTTACCACGAATGGCCAAGACTGTAAAGGATTCTAAAATCAAATGGAGAACAACAGCTGAGACAGAATGGCATGCAATGGTGAGTGATGTTTAGTTCCGTTTGAACTAAAATCAAGCGAAATACTCATTTAAAACCCCTTAAAGAGCGGTGGGATATTCCATCTCATTTAATTTTAATCAAGATTTATACCAGAATGTTTTCATAAAATTTTATTTTCACACCTTTAGTGAAAAAAATTTGTAAAATTACATTTCTTTATTTTCAAGGGGTTTTTAAAAAAATCTGGTGTGAATTCAACATTACAGAAACACAATTGCTTGCCCATAAAGGCATAATTTTAATAATTACAAACTCTTGTTAAACCGATGGCAGGGACCGTCTTAGGCTATCGGAGACACCGGGGCAACCATTATTCACATGGATGCTTGTTCACGCGTCTTTCTACTTATAAAAATTGATTGCGAATAATATGAAAATGGCTAGTACTAAACTTCATACATAATGTATGTATACACAAATTTCGCATCTGTATACAGGGTATCACAGAAAGATGGTCAAAACTTCAAGAAAAAATACTTAGGATAATCAGTAGAGAAAATGATAGAATAGTTCACACGATTATTTCTTTACAAGCTTTTATTTTTCTTATCAACATATGTTATAAGTCTGAAAGAAAATGTTAGTCTAATTAAGACATTCTAATTAAGGATTTTCAAAAAGCTTATTTGACATACATGTGTTGCGTGCAGGATTATAAAAAAATACATTCGATATTAGCATATATATATATTCCTAAAATGTTGTACTTTAACTTCAACTTAAAATATTAATCAAATATTCCCGACGAAAATATTTTTCCAGACAAAATATAAAATTTCAATAAAAATTTAAAAAAATAAATTACAGAGCGTTATTTAAAAATAGGTAGAGGTTATAGAAATATATGAAATACAATATAATACAAAATATTAAGTTTCTATGTTACTTAGTTTTGGAAATATAATGTGAAAAATATCTGTTTAAAAAAAAGAAAAAAAAACTTTAAAGCTCAAATTTAGTTTGATTTTGATAGGTATCGCTCCACATATTTTATCATAAAACCATTTCTAATTTGAAATATGGTCATAATTTCTGTTAGTTTGGTAACATGTTATTATTTAATAATAAATGCAAAAAATGTTGACATGTTTAAAAGTTGTATAATTAGATTTCCCCCTTAAACGCGTAGTCAACATTGTCTTTTCAAATATTAAAGAAAAAGTCTGTACGGCGAAATTGAAAATGACATTCGGAAAAGCAGATTGAGGCAAATTTGTAATTGCAATTATCTGCAATGTAATTACAATTTAATTGCAAGTAGTTAATTTTAGTTGAAATTACATGTTGTAAAAAAGCTTGACCCCCTCCCCCGCTCATTACTTGGCGAAATTTCTGTGTTCGTATGTGTATGCAACTACAATTAATTACATACAAGTACTAACGCCAACTTTTTAAAAATATTGGGTGGGCTCAAAATTTTTGTTAGCAAAATAACATTTTTTTTTTTTCTTTTTAGTGTGTATGTGTGTTTAGAGAAAGAGGAGTGATGGATCGAATGACTAAAGATGATAATTCAAAATTAAATTATGTTCTTTTCTAAGTAATTTTTTTAATTATAATTTTATAAATAAGTTTATTAAATTATACAGTCACAAATTCTTTCTGATAAATACATTAATATTTATTATAAATATCATAAAAATTGCTAACTATTGAAAGTGCAAAAAACTAAATACAAAAAATATCCATTTAAGTGGAATAACTGGGTGGAATTAAGTGGAATAACTAAGTGGCTTTATCAATTCAAGAAATTAAAACAGACAGCAAAATATGCAAGAAATTTGTTTTCGTAAGGAATTTAATACTACTTCCGTTGAAAGGGTTTTCAGTGCTCCTGTAATTATAACTGATGTCCTTACTATTTTCCATTCAAGATTGCTTTTGAGAACATTAATGAAACCGAATTTCATTTCAGAGATCAAGAAAAAGGGAAAGAAATAGAAAAAAAAAATACCTATCAAACAAATTGAAACTGTGTAGGCATAAAGATCAAATTATTGGGTGGGCTCGTGCCCCATGGGCCCATATAACTTGGCGCCACTGCATACAAGTAATTTGTAATTTTCATAACAGATAATTACAATTACAAATTTGCGAAACTCTACGGAGAGCTTTTGTACTTTAAAATCATTCCTTAGGCAAAAAAGCAGAATGCACATACACTCAGAATACACATTTTTCTTTCGTATCCACATAAACGCCGGAGGTGTGAATTTGTTCCTCGCGTGCAGTAAAAGGTGGACATTTACAAGACAGATAGTGCCACTTTATGCTAATAGCTTCCAATAACATATGTATTATTTATCGTGTATCAATACGATAATGTAGCGCTTGATCCTAAAGTCTTTCACTGTCATGATGGATTAGTATTATTATTACCAGTACATCCTACTAAAGAAGGCATAAAATACAATAAATTTCTGAAAATAAAAATATTTCGTGTATTTTTTTATATAGATAATTTAAAAAAGGGGGAGAATTCTGCAATACCCATATTCTGTTTCCCCAAACTGAACAGTGGTTTTCTCCGAACCTTGGATTTATTTGCGTAATTACGGGTTAGGTTCGCCTAGAAAGACACCCACGGAGGGCACTCCCCTTAGAGCCCATATCCCTCGTGCAGATAATAGGTCGTCATAAACGCAACCAATCAATCTTTAAATCAGACACACAATAAAATAAGATTTTTTTTTCCCTTTATTACTGGTGCCAAAAACAATTTTTTCATAGAAAGATTATGTCCAGTCAGACTGAACATACGAGTGTAAAGGGTTAACAATGGACCTGAGGATGTTTCATGCATATTTGCTTGACTTTTGCGTAATTTTTTCCCTCTATTATTACAGGTATGAATGCTTTTCTAGGATAAGTATTTCTATGCAGGGGTGTAAAAATCTAGGAGCCAGCGGGTAGTCTCTCATCACTAAAATTTTTCAGTTTGCTTCACTTAAATTTTATTAGCATTCTTAAAAAAAAAAAAAAAAAAAAAAAAAAAAAAAAAATAGACGAAATATTAGACAGAAAATAACGAGTAATTTTAGTGGCGAGAGACTGCCCGCTGGCGCTTAGATTTTTGCACCCCTGTTTCTAAGAAAAATAATAACCTTATACTGTTGCAACTTTTCTATGGTATTACAGATTAATTGTTTTTAAAATAGAAAACAGAAAAAATTCCGAAATCTGTTGCAGAAATTCGACTATTTCAGAGATGAAAACATGATTCAGGCTTACTTTCAGTTACTTCAATACAATCTGGAGCCAAGTGTACCCCTCTGCGTCATTCTTAATATGAGAAAGGAAGTCAATTATTCCTGTTAGTTTATTACTCCAGAATAATATTAAAAAAACTGCAGAAAACATCAAACACGTTGTTGTAATTAGTGTGAATGTTTTAAGTAAAAAAGGGGGTAAAAATCATATATTATTTAAGTCATATCTTAAGTAACATTTTCTAATGAAAGAAACTCGGGATACAAGCTTTCATGCACAGATTCAAACAAATGCACCAAGTTTCAAAAGAACACCTGAAAATCTGCGCTTAGTCATTTTTAATAAGTTATTTTTCATGAGAGAAAACAAATGCAGTACGCTTTATGTAAGTTTTATACTTCTTTCTTTAAAACTGCATTAATAATTTGAAATTAAATGCAGCAAGAAATTTATAACTAGAGAAAACCTAAAATTTTACTGTTTAAGATTTTCAATTTTGTTTACATAAAACGCAGATTTTGCAGTGTGATATTACAAATATTGTAGCAATTAAAATATTGGGAAATTATGAAGTGAAAAGACTTCGGAAAAATCATTTCGCGCACTTTCTTCTTATATGATACATCTTTATATAAAGTCAATTCCATTAAAACTTGTCATGTCATCTGTCACACAGCTAAAAATCACTATGCTTGTTGGTCACCGTTATTTTCGAAAAGTTTGCTTCGCCCTATTCAACTGATGAGATATCTCCGATAAAATAAGTCTCATTTTTTCGTTCTAAAATACTGGTAGCCAAAAATCGTTGTATGTGACAGACGTGACATATTTTCATGGAATTAGCCATAAGTATACATAAAAAAATACCATAACAATCAATAAGTAAATATTCATTATTTGACCCCTTGCATCGCATTATGTGAGGGGTTCACATTCATAGTATACCAAGTCATTTTAAGAATATAGAATGAGATCATCTATTTGAAAGGTGTATAAAAACTTATATATTCCGACAGTAAACTGAGCCTGTTTTCACATACTTCCTCATATATGGCATCTGTTTACAGACATGTTTTTTGTGGAAGTGAATAAAATGCATTTTAAGCAACTTCTAAACGGACTACATATACATATATATATATTTAATGTATTTGATCTACTACGGTTAATGGCTGCGAGACCCTCACGTGTCACTTTCCATGTTACAAATTAAATCAGAATATGATCTGTAGAAGTTACAATCTCGGTTATAGGTTATAGTAGTACTATACAGTTTGTGCCTAAAATTATGTCGCTTTTATGCTTAAATTGTGAAACAACAACGAACATGTATTTCAAGTCAAGACAATTTTGTTATTTTTTAACTGATGTTGGCGGTCTCACAGACAGCAGCTTTATTCAGTTTTCGTAGTTAAACTAATTTTCAGTTTAACTCTAGATACCAGTGAAATTTTGTTTCGTTTGGAGTTCTAGTACTATCGATGGAGACTTCTAAATAAAGGAATTTGAATAGTAATAAACCTGTAGCTAGAGTTTAATATAGAAACAGAATCCTATGAGTGAATCTGACTTCTATTCCTGCGTCGATTAAGCGGTCTCAGAGACCGCTCACACTAGTTATGCGACAATTTTTGTCACATCAGCCAACACGTTGAATGTCACTGAACTTTCCGTTTAGCCCGTGACAGCCACCGGTGACTGACAGTATAAAATATTATATAAAACTTTAATCAATTTATTATTTTAAGTAATTGCTGAAAATTTATTTAAAATTTACTTAACACGTTCGCTGCCGCTTACGTGAAGATGTGATGATAGTTAATGCCGCGTTGTAGAAGTGGGTTTTTCCCAGAAGCCGATTTACTTTTTATAACAAAGAATCAGTGAAAGATTTTCCCGCGCCAGCGCGTGACTGGCTATTGGACATCACCCCACATCACGCCCTGGCGCATGAGTGGCCCCTTAACGTTGGCGCCATATCACGCGCCAACGTTGATGTGTTAACATGACAATGTGATGACAAGAGATGTGTTAACATCTCTTTATTACAGGATTATACTTTCTTAATAATTATTTAACAATGTACTTTTTCTTTTAGTTTTACATCATATTTCACACTGTCTTTTTTTTTTTTTTTTTTTTTTCATGTTTATAATCTATTTTTGAGGAAGTGCCGCAGGCTGCGATATTTATGTTTTTAATGAACCTCTGTTTGTTGCATGCAAATGTTTCACTTATCATTAATATTATTAATCCATATTCTATGTAATGGAGACATAAAAATCTAAAAAATGGTATATGGTAAAAGTAAAATCTTCTAAGACAGAATCGCATTGGGAAGAAAAAAAAAACGTTGACAAGTTCCCTTCTTTGCAGCTGTAAATGTATAATACATTTATTTTCCTCGCGTATTATTGTATTCATTTTGTATGGATGAACAGTTTAAAAGAAATTTCCAGTTTTCAGTTTAAAGGAAGATTCCATCATAGGCAGGTTCTTCTTTCATGCGTTTAATAAGCCTAGAAATGTACGACTCTTTAAAAAGAAAAAAATTTAATGTTTAATTTTAGAATAATGGCGATTTAAAAGTATATGCCTTTTCTGCAAAAAATTTGGACCAAGCCAAATTTTATTGATTTTTGAACAGACTTGGCCACATCGAGAAAATGATTTTCATAAGGAATGATTCAACCACGACTGAATATGTCGGTCCGTGAAGACTAGGAAGAATGAAATTCCCGGCATCGTACGGAAAAAGTAAGTTAGGCCCTGCCCTGCCTGATCATTCAGGGGAAAAGTAAAGCACGAGCCCGAAAAGAATAGTGACTAGGCCCGGACCGGAAGAAGCGAAACCCAGGAGTCTTTGGAAAAGAAGTCGCAAGGTTTACGTTACAGTTTATAATCCTATAAATTTCTTTTTTTGGCAAGCGGCTCAGTAGCACAGACGTCAGAATACCAGATTCGAGATTTGCGTCCCTTAGTTCGAATATCGCACGAACTCTTTTTTTTTTTCAAAAAGTGTTTGAAAAAATATGTATTATAATTGAAATTTATTAAAAATACAAATTAAATATGCAGTTTGAGAAGTAGACTGTTTTTAAACTATATATATATATATTCGAATTAGTGCATACAATAGCACCACAAATGTTAGGAGTTACCAATCCCTTTCAAACGTTCTAGAGTAACCATGTCCTGGTGATCATAGCACTATGTTTTAGATCGTTAACCCGCTGAAAGTGAAAAGTTTTTTCTAAGCCTAATTTCCTAACACTGCTTAACAAGTTATACCGCAACACATCAATGTATGTTAAAGCTGTCATTCTAGTGTCGATAAATTCCAAATTTCCTACTCTATTAAAACCCATACACCCCCAAACCATAACATTTCCCCCACCATACTTGATAGTTGGGAATATATGTTTTGAATCTGGAGCAGTTTTATTTTTTCGCCAAATTTTTCGAATGCTTGGTAGAGATAAAATTTCAAATTTACTCTCATCAGGAAAAAATACAGTTTTCCAAAAATCCATTGGTTTGCTTCTGTATGCTAAAGCAAATTCCAGACGTTTTCACCTATTTCTACACTGATTAAAAGCTTTTTCCTTGGGGTTCTTCCTTTTAAATCTTCATTGTGTAGAACATTTCTTATTGTTTGAGGTGCTACTCTGATGTTAGAAGATGTTGCAAGATTTTCAGAAAATTTTTGAGCTGAACCCGGATACTATTTTTTAAAGCTGTTTTAACAAAGTTTCTTTTTGCCCTCATCGTTAATTTGCTAGAGCGTCCTGGTCTTCGTTTATTTTCGATGCATACAATTTCTTCACGCTTTCTCAATATGTGTCCAACAGATGTAAATGGTAATTTAAGGGTTTTCTTAACTGATCCGCTCAACAAGCGAAAAACGTTTTGACACATTTACAAATTCATTTTTTAACAGAAAGTTATAAAATTTTAATGCCTGACTATGAAAGCGATTTCGAATTGAACTTATTTTTCCATTTTATGATCATTAAATTACTTATCGAGTTATAAGCTATTTCGATGACGCAATCACCCGTTTTTCTCCTCCTTTTCGATCGGTTTTTCTGCTTTCGTCGGGAAATAGGCTCAAAAGTGTCAACTTTGAAGGCTTGTTATGAAAAATCTATTGTATTTTTTAAAAAACAAAAGAATGAGTGCAATTAGACAGTTTCTGAATAACAACACCTGCTATTTTCATGCATTTCCGAACAAAAATAAATTAATGCATGTGTCATAAAGTTGCCCTTTTTGATTTAAGAACACCCTTAACAGCTTTTCAGATTTTTTGAAAAATCATAATTTTCCGAGTTAATTAAGTTTAATAATTTTCCATTTTTATGAAACTCAATAAGATTTCTTATGTACAGAGATCCTCTCTAGTTTTAGGTACCATTCTCAATTTATTCAAGAGCAAATTAGATTAAATGCCAAACAAACGTAACATGAAGTTAACAATTATTAACAACTACCAAACCATGAACACTGTAAACACAGTGCGAATCTTGCTGTGGAAATGTACAAATACTTTTTTTGAAAGAAACATTTAAACTTTTCCGGATATAAATTTTACATCTTTATTGAAATTTTCCGTTTATTTAATGTAAAACACGCAGTAAAAACACTGTATTAAAACTATTCTTGTTAAAATATCTGTTTTTAGTTAGTTAAAAATTAAATATATTAGAGTGTACAAATAATTATATCGCCAACTGTATGTCATGCACGGCACCCGAGAAGGTAAAAAAAAAATCTTCATAAACATGTTTATTTTTTTTAAAAATAAACTGTATAATTCAATTTAATCAAAAAGGTGTTTGAATTTGCAATTGCAAAAAGATCCAAGTAATTCTGTGTTAACCCTTAACTATTGTCACAAAAATTGTTGCATAGCTACTGTCTTTATTCACAAGAAGTTTATACTAACAAGGAAGGTCTCCATACAGGCATACTCAGAAAAATCTGAAAAAAATTACAGAATGTTCTTCTCATATAGTTATATATGTTTATAAAAAAATTTTCGGCGGAACCTCTTTATAACGTCCGTAAAAAAATAATAAAAATTTCGTTTATTTGGCGATTTATCTCCGGTTGGCGAAAAAACAAAAATTTGAAAAATACGCTTTTACGCTTCAAATACTTTTTAAAGAAAAAACTTTCTATGTTCAATTTATTTAAATAAGTTTAGTTTAAGTAATTTTAGTTTTGCATTTTTATTTTACTTTAAGTGTAATTTTGTCATATACGTTTATATGTACTTATAACAAAATTAAATTAATATATTTTATCATTTAAAACACAATTTAAATTGATTAAAATTGTTCCAAATTGAAAAATACACTGTTAAAAATCTGCTGCATTTTGTTGCAACGCACTCCCTTGCTTGTATAGAAAACGGTTACTTGGCCGTGAAATGAAGCTTTCTCATTAGTTGGAATAGAGATATTATATACAAGCGGTGGAGTGCGTTGCAGCAAAATGCGGCATATTTTTAACAGTGTATGACACGGTCAATTCACCGTGCTATGGAGCATTCTCATTGGTCAGAAGAGAGATATTCTATAAAAGTAGTGAAGTGACATTGCAGTAAATGCTGCAGATTTTTAACAGTGAAGTCAATTAAAATCAATTTTCAGATTCGTTAAAATCGTCTGCTTTTGGCGAGGAAATGCACAGCTCGCCAAATCCCGCGTCGCTTTCAGCTTTTCAGGCCAATTATTCCAAACTATTTTATTTTTTTACGTATCTAATAATGTAATTCCGCCGCTAATTTTCACTGATCCTTTATTACCTACATGAGTAGTTTAATTCGTATTTTTTTCAAAAAATTCTGAGTATGCCCCCAATTGAGACCTTCCTTGTAAGTGGACTCTAAGATCAAAGATTTTGATCGAAAGATAAAAGAGGCGAGGAACTCATAGGATACTGTTTCTGTACTGTTCCTGTACTTTATGTACAGGATTTTTATAATCAAAATTCCGCTATTAAATAGTCGCTCAGAGCTCCAAATGAAACAAAAAAATCACTGAACTCTGTAATTAAATTTAAGCCACAAGTCAAACTGAAAATTATAGGCAACGGTTTTCCAGACCGCTAGCAGCAAGTGAATGATTAAAATGGCAATAAAACATGAGTGTCTAATTGCAAAATCTACCGATTTATATGAACAACATTGTAGACTAGAAATATATGTATTTATTAGAAATTTCAATTAAATGATAAAAATAAAATTTTCCTTGGAAATGGTGGTACCAAAAAATTGGAAGTTCATCAGTCACCCCATATATAATATTTCTCAAGCAAGAAGGGGGAGCAATCTTAATATAGCTATTTTTCTTTAACAAAAAATAACTAAAAAATAATTACCTTTAAGTTTTGGGGGCAAGGAGAGAAGTAACAACTGTGCAGTCATGGTGTGAAGTCATAATATAGTCCTATAAAATGTCAATAGCAGGATTCCCAAATGGTCTGCTTTTTCAATACCAGTATTTTCTTTTGATTTCTTTAAAACATTTTTTTTTTTTTAATTTTGTGGAAACATACTCCGAAGGTTCATTCTAGCACAAATGTTGTAGAAACCAATAATGAAAATTTCTCCAAGAAAATACCGGTATTTTAAAAAGACTATTTGGGAGCCCTGCAATATTATTATCAACTTTCAAAAAGTAAAACTATAAGTTGATGCCACTTACAGCACGCTTAAATACACCATGAGTTTGGTGTAAAATTTGTTTTACATCCTTCAAAATAAAACGATTTTTGCTAAAGTCGTTTATTTTTATTACAAATGTTATAGTTCACTTAAGCACAAGCTCTGCTGGTTTGTTTGAGGAACAACGGTTGTCTTTTGTACACTAAGTAGACTGGAAATTCTATGCAATGTTAAATTCAGGTGTCAAAGCATTACGATTTATCCGTAATTATAACGGATACGCAACACAAATGTTACGACGTTACGGGCATCGCATAAAAATTACGTTAAAAATAAAATCGCGAATTTCGTCAAAGAGTCGCGAAAAATGCGCACATTTAGTCAAAGGATCACGGAAATTTTTTTCCGTGATCTTTATTGCTTACTATCTGTACGCGAAATTAGTTCAAAGGATCGCGTGAAAAACGCGAATTTCAAACAAGGTTTGCGTAAAAAATGCTAATTTCGACAAAGTTTTGCGCAAAAGCGAGAATTTTGTCAAAAAATTACGAAAAAAGCACACATTTAGTCGACAGATCGTATATAATACACCAATTTCGTCAAAAGATCGCAAAAACGTACAAATTTCGCCAAAAGATCCTGAAAAACGTGCAAATTTTGTCAAAAGATCGTGAAAAACGTGCAAATTTTACCAAAAGATAGCGAAAAACGCGCAAATTTCGTCAAAAGATCGAAGAATGCGTGAATGTCGTCAAAAGATTGCTAAAAAGCGTGAATTTCGACAAAACGTCGCGGAAAAAGCGAATGAACTAACTTTTGAAAATCTAGGTTTACACCGCTCCACCCTCTGGTTACCGGTAACTTTTATAAAAACATGGCATCTCTGAAAATTTAACACGCTATGAATTATCCGACTCTTAACCAATATTCGAGCTTGACAGCTCTGGACAAGATTCATCTCGAAGTTCTAATCCCTAGATAAACAGATGGATAATTTTAATGTTTAAACAAGAATTAGTTATTTGACATTGCACTCCTGTGAGCACTTTATTTGAAGAAAAATGTCTAGATATAGCCACTGTCACAAGAAAAAAATGAACATTGAATAACTTTGCTTACTACAGACATGAAGGTGGAAACTCATCAAAAACATCAAATTAGGCACACAACTGCAACGCTATTGAACATGCATAAATATTACAAAATTGCAAAAACATAACTGATTTCCGTATATAAATAAGCAATTTAAAAAGATATTAAACCCATGATTATTTTTATTCACAATTATTTCCCCTCATTTATACTATATTATGGGCTTAAACACGTCCTTATGTTAAAATTTCTGAACTATATAATCATAGCTACAAAAACAGTAGCAAACAATGATGCTGCTCAACAGAGTATAATGCAGGTAATGGAACTCCATTGATCGAAGGAGATGCTGATAATGTTATCTTAGTGAAATGTGTCTGTGATTGGGCAGCCAAAGCCCAGGGAGTTCAACAGATAAAGTACTGGCAATTTAACTCAAAGGTCTTGTTTCTGGTTCCCAGCCTGTGCATTTTTAAAAGTCGGTCGGAAAAATTTTGTTTATATGATACTTTTAGCAATCAGCATAACTGTGCTAATGTCTTTGAAATAATATCTGAAAGTTTGACACTGTTACTTCAATCTTAAATGTCTGCTACTGCAAATTCTTAAAATGCAATATTAAAAAAATCCCAATTCAACTAGATCGCTCAAGCTTGCAATCTGAAATCGAAAAACTAAAATCAAAAATAAGATGTCAATTTATGTATATGCTGTAATCGTTTAGTGTCGCATAATAGTTGTGATGAATAACCTGTAAATGCTTTGGCAACAACTACAATGTCATAATAATTACATTTTAAATGCAGATATCATCACAATGATGGTGTCACTGATTTTGAAGCTGTTACCAAAGCATTTCCAAACGGTTTAAGATAACAGGCTTCCTTGCCTTAACCCTTTAACAGACATAGCATTCTTATTGCTAAGATGTCGAAATAAATGAATGACACCGGTAATTGCAAACAAATATACTTGTAAATAAGAAAGTGATTTTTCACATACATAATAAAATGGATTTTTTAAAATTAAAATTTCGGTGTCGTTGTTGCATATCGGAATTAAAATTTTGTGGTTTCATAGACAAAACTTATGAATGTTAAAGGGTTAAGTCAGCAGAAGTGTTTCAAGTTTCTAAAGAAGTTACCAAAACCTCTAGTGTAATTTGCACTTATCAATAACAATTATAAAAGCAAAGAACATTTTCTGTCAAAGAGAAAAAAAAAGTGACAAAAAGTGATGACTGAATTACATACCTGAAACTGAGGTGAGATACAAGTCAGGAATTATTTATTTAAATGTAATTTTTGGATATTATGCATATGTGGAAAACACAAATGGGTGCTTAACCCAGGAGAACTTGCTACATGAGATTTTCTTTCTCCATCGTACCTTTTTTAAGACTCATTTAAAATATTTTTCATTTTAATAAAATTTCAAAATGTGATTTCGATTATTTTACCTCTTTAGTGAATAAAAGTACTAAGCCAAACAAAAAAGTTGATACTAAGTGAATGTAAAGTAAACGAAAAGGAATTGGGCACCATGAGAGAAATTCTCACTTGCGAGTCCTCCCAGGTTAAAGATGTTAAAACCTGGAATTTATCACACTGAAATTAAATCTCATGAATCTTGGTAATGTTATTCAGTTTGACTTATTTTTAAACAAAAGCATGTTACTTGTAAACATGCTTATTGAACTGATTTGTAATCAACACTTTTTTACATTTTCCGACAAATTAAGTAATTATAAGTTACAGAGTTTTCTTTTCATGCCTTGTTATTCTCTTCATTTTAATATTCTATAATGCATCTTTTTATGTTTTATCCACTTTTTATATTAGGTACTTCTGATACACTGCAGTTTTCGTATGCCTACGACAATTGTGTTATATCTATTGTAATTGACTGAAAAGGTTATAAAAAAAATCACTTTCCTTGATCAAATGCTTTTCTAAACACAAAGTACAAATATAAATTTTCTGACTTATTTTTAAACATAAAAGTGATACTAACAAAGACACTTATTGAACTGATTTGTAATCAACACTTTTTATTTTAAATTTTTTTCAAAAGCACAATTATTAATTTATGTACTTTAAAATTCTAAACTTGTAAAATTGAAAAAATTCCTTGTACTTTCTCTTAAAAATATTAAACAAATACAACAAGTGCAAATCTTTATCTGTTTGAATGATGAATGTGACAATTAAGGGGTTAAATATTAAGAGAAATATAATGAACTCAAGAAATAAATAACACAAAAAATATGGTAAATACAGTTTTTATTATTTAAATGCAACTATCAAAAAATTACATAGGATTTTACCAAATTAACAAATTCACCAAATTCAAGAAATTGTAATAAAATTTCATGTTACAAAAAAAGTAACACTCCTTAAAAGTGAATGGCTAAAAATGCTATATTGAAAAATTTATAATATTGGTTATTCTAATTATCAGTTGTGAACAATTGATTCTTAAAAATGAAACAAATTTACACTACACAATCTATTTGGACATTTGTAGTAGCTCATAATATCCCAAAAAGATACACAGAAATTCCATACATCCATAGAAGTGATACTGAAATCGCACAGATAATATTAAAAACACCTCAACATTACAATATTAGATTTTATAATATGTTTTAAAAAAATAGGAAGTCTCATATATTGTATCAGCAATATTAATGCAAATTAGTTAATACTTCATAAACATTTCATAAAAAAATTTAATGGGAGAGTAACAGCAAAAGCAGAACCTAGTGACCAATTCAGCAAACTTCCACCAGTAAATTTTAATAGAAATTTTTGTCTAATTTAAATGCCATAGTTAAGTAAAATTTACTGGTCTTGAATAAGGTAAAAATGTCTATACTTATACTGATAGAAGTCTGCCCAATCGATAATCAGGAATTGGGTAAGAACACAAAAATTTACTTTCATGAATAAATTTAGGAATTCTATATTTTGTTAAAAATGTTAAATAACATTTTACTTAATTGATAACACTGAACAATAACTACCATAAAAAAGGCTTTTTCAACAATATTTTGGTAGTAATTTAAAACAATAACACACAATATGAATAGCACCGGTTTATAAAATATGAAATATTAACATGCACATCAGGATTAATTAGATACATTTCTTAATGAAATACTCTGAATGTCTATCCCAATATTTTAAATCATTAACAATAAAATATTAGCTATATTGCTACAATACCATTAAAGTTAATGTAACTCTGTTTGAACATAAATTTTAATTATTAAATGAAAAATCTGAGTTAAATTTGTCAGAAAAAATATGCAAGTTAGAAGATGGAAAAGGGAGTGCAACCAACAATAAACTTATCTTTTGACACTGTTAGAATTTTGTACAGAAATAATTTACGATCATGAGCAGTTTCTATTAAATTTTACAGGTTATAAATACTGCTAAAAATCACGAACATCAACTATAAAAAAGAATTTTGATTTTTGTAGCAGTACTGAACTGAAAACGGTTTTATATTGTAAATTTTATTGTAAGAAGTTTAGCATTTTTTTTTTTCCTTTCATAATTCATCAAGTTTTTTCAGGTGTCTATAAATAGCCGTAACGTTACTAATTTTATTTAAAAAAAACTAACCATGAACAACTGTGATACAACTAATTAATAATTTTGAACCACTTAACATGCAAATTAAATTTCTTTAGGTTGGCTCATTTGAAAAAAGATTATTTTTAAAGATTATCAGTTTAATTAATCATAGAACAATAATAATTGAATATTATGAAGTACAATATTTTTTTTTCAATTGCATTTTAGTAACAAATTGAAATAACTCAATAACATCTTAAAAGTCCCCTTTTTACAAAAAAAAAATTGGAAAATGTTTATATCGAATATCTCACATAAAAAAATTCTATTTGAAATTGCTTTAAAACTTATCCAAAAAATTGAAATTAAACTGATTTTACTCATTTAAGTAATTGTAAAACAAAAATAAAACATATCACTGCCATTGCAGTAGAGGGCTAAACAAAAAAGAACACTATCAAAATTATTTCAAAAAATGCCATTAAAAGAAAGTATAAAAATAATCATGCATATATTACCAAAACAAAATGCTGTATAAATTGCTTTAAAACACAATTTAAAATTCTAAAATTATTTTTAAAATATTTAAAATTGTTCTTATTTCTATATAATGCTATTTCAAAATAACCATAGAATTCTTATTAAGTAAAATGCAATAGTTTTTCAGTTACATTTTTGGAGCAAACTAAAACAGCACAGTATAAAAAAAATATTCTAAAAGGCACCATTTTTTGACAAGTATAAAAAAAGGAATAATTTTCTTCAACAAATTTAAATGTACATATTTTTAAAAATCTATATCAAATGCTTTAAAAATAGTCAAAATGTTAATATTACTTTTCAAAACTTTAAAAATTCTTATTAATTCTCAATGCAATAAAAAGGTATTTTTATGTAAATAAGATTAGTAATTATTAGCTACAGTATTTGAACATCAACGTATACCATATGAAAATGACAACTTTAAATTAGCAAATAGTAGATGAATCTACAAAAAACTTAAATATAATAATTTAACTTAAACTCAAAAAGGGAAACAAAACATGCAACCAGAACTAATAATACTGAATACAAATAATGAACACAAAGAAGTATGGCAAAAATTGCCTCTCAAGAGAAAAATTTTTTTCTCTTAGTTGCAGAAATATCTGACACAGTCAGAAACTTACATAAGAATGTCTTACTACAAAATTTATGAACATGTAAAAATTGAGATTACAAAAACAGATCACAAATGTTTCTTAAAAACTGATAGATTATAAATGTCGTTCAAAAAAATATTTTAACAATCAATAACAACTGTAAAATTGTACTATAAATTTTATAAAAGTATTTTGAATGTAAATTATTTTTCCAAAAATTTAATCTATGTTCTGATAAATTACTTTGATAATTGAAAATGCTTGATGTTACTGATTCTTATACTGATTCAACAAATAACTTTTCAAGTGCTATTCATAGTCAATCCATCAATTTTTAAGAAACACTAAAAATGCACAATAATGATGCAGTAATATCATGCAATAGACTTGAAGTAACCATTTAAATGGCACAAAACCTATTGTTATTTTTTCCCCCATTTACAATACATTAAAAGCTTGAAAATACAAGCATGTAATAAACTTGAAAATTAGTGTTGACTCCAGACAACACTCGTCCAAGTTACTAAAGAATAAGGCACTTTTCCATAAAATTATATCAAGAAATATTACACAACTATAAGAGCAACTGTATGTATTTCCAAATTGCAACTAACTCAACAGCTTTAAAAAGAATGCTTAGTTCAAATTTTCTTGTCAATCTCAAAATTCTACGTTAATTTATGGGGAAATTTAATTAGGTGATTATTCATTGCCGAATATAAAAATATAAATAATGTTTTCACCTTCAGTAAGTAGACGTTTGTTACAACATAGTGTGTTACTATATATATATATTTTCTTGCCTTTTAAGTAATTTTAAAAAGATGATCATTTTTGAAAATCTACTCTATCTGCATCTAACATCTACTTTTTGATAATGAAAACCTTATTTTGATATTTATAGTAAATAATAAGCAATAGCCTAATTAAATGTCTCCATAGGCTAATGTGGGATTTTGCGATTCACACAGAAAATTGTATCAGTGAAGCAGCATCTTAGAAGAAACTTTTTTTTTAGTTCATAACACTACTTAATATAAAAATAAAAATAAACATGTGCTCAAAATTTGCATAACCAAAACCAACGATGGTCCCTCTAGACTTTTTAAGAACAAAATGACATCCAAGAGACATATTTGGGGAAATAAATCAAAGATTACAAATATTGAGCAAAATATTGCTGAAAAAATATAATAAATCAAGTAAAATATTTGTAAAAAATAACACAGTCAAATATTTCTCAAAAATATAACACAGTTCAGTAGAATAAATCATGATAAATTATGGAATGTATCAAAGTGACAAAAGTATATCTTAGAAAATAAAACCTTGTCTTTGGATTATAAGTGTTTTACATAAAAAGAAAAAAGTTCTTCCAAAATCAGTTGTTCAAAATATCACTGATGTGTCATATCAAGATGAAAGTTTATTTAGCACATTTCTGTAAACTTTTATGTATAAGATTAGTGAAAAAGAAGTGACAACTTAGTTTACTAGAACAGGTTCAGTAAATTTACTTATTTATACCGTACTAAAATAAGCAAATGCTATAATAAATGTATGTACTTTTATCACAGTAGAAAGTAGACAACTTCTTTAGATCTTTCAGGAAGATCAAGAACATATAGCTCAGGTAGAGGAGGCAGTTTAGGCATTTCTATGAATGCTTGACTAGTTTTTTTAGGTTGAGACATACATCACACATTGTTCGAAAATTAGTCTTTTTGTTTCCTCCTCTTTGAGTCCGGAAAATGTTTTAAAAAAATTAAGCGAAGCAATTTCCAAAAGTTATTTGTTCTTCATTTAAATTTAGCCTCTCTTTCGGTCAGTTAAGTCCAAAATTGGGATTAATTGTGGAAGAGGAAGAAGATCAGGAAGACGGAGAAGAGGTGGAAGTGGGAGGAGAGGTGGAAGTGGGAGGAGAGGTGGAAGTGGGAGGAGGGGTGGAAGGGGAGGAAGAGGTTGAACAGGGGGATGAGCTTGAAGAGGCACAGGTGCTGACCTTGGGCGAATGGGCTGATCAGGATGTAAATTATTGTGTAACATTGTTTTAGATTGCAATGGAAGACATAACAAGAAAGATGCACAGTTCAACTATTTACATCATCCTTGATCCTAAATGACAGTCAGCTAAATTTGGTTTCAATTAGTTTTGGGGTCCAGGTAGTGGTGGAAGAGGGAGAAAAGGTGGAAGAGGTGGGAGAGGTGGAGGTCCTGACATATTAACACTGATTTGAAAAGTGGCTATGATGCTTCAGCTGTTAAAGAAATATGTGCAGTACTATTTTTTCAATGAAAAATTTGAAGCTATGTCTTCTTACTTTAGCCCAGCTGGTGCTGGAGCCTGAGGATATGGACCAGGGCCAAAAACTGGAAATGGCTCAAAACGAACTGGACGTGCCATTGTTATCTGTATATCAATCTATTTTCGGTACTTTTTAAATTACAATGTTAATGACTTACACAAAGAACTTCTAGCACTTCTCTACACCTTTTAAAAAGTGTCTTCTGTTCCAAACAGTAGTCTTCTGACCGCTTACCATTCAACTTTAACAAATCAGAATCGGCACCTAAAATAAACAGTATAACTAAAAAGCAAGAAAAAACTAAAGGAAAAAAAGTAAAAATTAAAAGAATAATCTAATTTTTCCAAAAGCTTAAAAATTATACATAACGTATTTCAACGTTTAAGCATCAGAATCTTTTAAACAGTTAAATCTTAAATAAAACTGTTTTAATTTTATTCTTAATCCGATATAGTTTAAGGAAGATAATATTTAAAATAACAAAAGTAGCTTAAGTAGCTAATAGCAAAAAATAATCAAATGATTTTAAATTTATATATTTCACTTTCATAGAATCCCCCTCTTGCTGATTAATTCCAGTGCTAACAAAATTCATTCTCATCCAGAAATACACATGGGGATACCAAAGACTTGAACGAGTTTACAAAGAAACAATCAAAACATCTATACAATCTTTCAAGATAATGCTTATCTGTAAAAATTTTTTAATCTGTGACCAATTCTCAATCATGCAATTACATTAAATTTTAAAGTGCGCATGTACATCTCCTCTCATGTTATCTTAAAAATAGGTTCTTGAGCAAAATAAACCACAACTGCAAATAGAATGTAGAATAGGTTAGATCCAAAAATTGAAATGTGGATAATCGAATCAGTATTGGGTGCAAAAGTTGCATTTTACGTATACTACTTTGCATGTGCTTATTAAAATCAATTCATATTATTTTCTGGTGATCCAAGTGCCCCAAAATTAGATAAAAATTAATTTTTTATTTATTTATTTATTTTTTTATTGTGTTTGTTGAAGGGTTCGAAAATTGTTTTATATATGTTAGTTTTAAAAAAAAAAAAATTAAACTGAAATCCATTCATATTATCTTTCGATGCCCCAAGTGAAGTTCAAAATTGTGATTTTTATGAAATTTTGTATATATTTTTTTTTGTTTTCATAAACCTTTTTAATAAATTACTTCTTGCATAAGATGTGAAAATTGTCTCCTAAGCATACAAAAATTTTCAATTTCGATAATTTTTTTCTGGTGTCCCACGACACTTAAATATTTACCAAAAGTCTATTTTTATGCAAATTTTGTGTACTCTCCTATAAAAAATATAAAAATTAATTATTGTTTATTATTAAATGCATAAAATTATAATTTATACTACATAAAAAAAACAGCGAAGTGCAATTGATGAAAGGCACAAATTTCTACACAAAAACTACAAAAGAGGAAGATGATTTAGTGCTTTTATTTTTAAATTTGCACTATTATAAAATTATTATATTTAATTATTACAAAATCATTATTATTTATAAATTTAATCTTTATTAACTAACACTTTGACAAATTTTTAAACAATTTTCGCAAATTAAATATTTTTATACACTTTCTTAAAAATTTCAGTTTTTAAGTATACTTGGGGCACTGAAAGATAAAAATGGATTCTGATAAAAAATTATGTAATACAATTATGTAGTATACTCAATACACAACTTTCTCACCAGGCACTAAAAGAAATTTAAAATTAACAAATAAAAAAAAGAATTAAAAGACATTAAAACTTTTATAAAAATTTCCATTTTTAACCATTTTGGGGGTGCTTGGGGCTCTGAAAGATATGGTTTTTTTTTTTTTTTTTTTTTAATGTAAGCTAATACATAAAAGACAACTTTTGCACCACACACCAAAACTAATTTGAATAGAATAAGAAAACAAAAAAATATATATAATTTTTCATAAAATATTTAATTTTTAATTATTTTTGGGGCACTGGGGGCACCAGAAGATATTAATCGATTTCAATTAAAAAATAGATGTAAACTAATATACATAAAAGGCAACTTTTGCATTTCACGCCAAAAGTAGTTTCGGAAAAAAAAAAAAAAATTCTACACTTTACAATCCATTCTAATGTAGACTGCATCTCAAGCCAGCTCCATAGATTCCCTGTTGCCGAGTTCTGAATAGTTGTTTTTGGTTGCAATGCTCACCTTTGTATTATCTCATAGTCAGCACACAGATCACTTATGCATATTTAGAAGAGCATTCACCATTTACTGATTACAGGAATTGTGTTGGAAAGCCCACCTGAATTTATTTAATGTTGTAGAAGGTTCTAAAAGATGTTGTTAATAATTGTGACCTATCTTTTTATTTATTAATTTTCATGCATCAAAAATCTCATTTCAATTTATAACTTTATAGATATCAATTCCTAATTACAGTTGCATTTCCACAGTATTTCAAACATATTTTTAGGCCAATCCATTACTAAATAAAATTTAAAAAAAGCAGTGTTTCAAATGTACTAAAGTGTAGCTATATAAAAAAAAAAAAAAAAAGTAAACAGTGTGTGTACTTACCAGAATATGAAAGGCCCATGAAGAGCAGACTCCTGAAAGTGTGGAAAGTAGTTACAATCAGCAAGGTGAATATTTAAATGCTTTGAAGTCTATAAAAAGAGCGATAATGAATGAATGTTGCCAAGCAAGAAAAAGAAGTGCTAGTCTATGAGACAAATGTCTATTTATACTACTTGGGATTGGCCAATATGCTCACTCAGGACTCGGCAAAAAATGAATACATAGAGCCAGCTTCATGCAAGTTGTATCGTGAAAACTATATTTTGTTTGCAGATTTGTAATTACTTTTTGAACTAAATCTAGAATTTTTCATCCAAGCTCCCCTTCTTTCCCTTTCTATATATGAGCACATTAAGACCCCCCCCCCCCCCACCACACACACACACAACCAGTAATAAAAGCTATATTTTAGCACTGTAAAATTTTTGAAGCAAAAACCTTTAAAATGCACATTGAAAATGGTAATCATAAAAAGACAATATTGTAAAGAAAATTAATTCTTCTAATCACATAATCTCTAGTAGTACCAACAGTAGTAATAGCAACATTAATCTTGTTATGATGAATGTAAAAAAATAAAAATGAGTGGCAACTGGCAACACACTATAAAAAAAACAGAGTATTTTTTATCTACCTTCTTTTTTTTCCCCTCTCATTAAAATGGAGGTCTTCAAATATGTCAACCTTTGGTTTAGAATGGCTGATATCCATAAACACTGCATTTTTACCCATGTGACATCAGTAACCAGCAGGGATGTAATGGAAGGTACATGGCAGTATAAGTCACATACCATATGAAATTCTTATGAAAATTTTACATACCCTATGTTTCTTAAGTAAAGCTATACAGAAAAACTGTTATTCAAAAAGCAACTATTAAAAAAAAAATCTATAAATAAAAAAAATTTGCAAAAGCCCTTTAAGAAAATTAGAATTTTAATCACACACATTCATAACCTACATTTAATGAATGTAAGAATTTTTCTAAGATTTTCTAAGTATAGTAGTACCTTGACTTATGTCATCCTGTATTTACATTATATGGCCTGAAAATGAAATTATTAATTTAGACTAATTTGTACATTTTTGAAGATTTTTGGTTCTATGGAGGAAAATTTTCTCACAACAGTCATGTGATATTGACAAACAAATAAAGCAATTGGCAAACCTATAACGGTACTAGATATGTCTATGCACCTTTAAGACTAAATATTTTGAAAAAGTGAAATCTATTTTATTATGTTTGTTGCCAATTTCAATGTAACCCAATAGACAGATAGCAAAATGTTAAAATTAAATTATTTCATCCACAAAAGTATGGAAGAATTAATGAAGACAGACATGAGAGCAAAAGTTAAATTGCTTTTGTTATTCGATAAAAACCTTACAGATAGGATGAAAAAAAATCAAAAAAGCTTGAATTTTTGTATAAAAGGAAACTGATTATTGATCTTAAACATTCTTTAAAAAACAAAGAATATCAATTATGCAGTAGGGATGCACTGAATATTCGGTATCTATTCAGTATTCGGCCATGTTACCGAATATTCGGTTAGACCGAATATCAAACTATTCGGCTTGGCCGAATATGAAACTATTCGGCCTGCCGAATATCAAAGTATTCGGCCGAATCCAATACTTAATAAAACTTTTCGCAATTTCTACTTTTAACTGTCAATTTATGAATATATTTAAAATAATTAGAAAGAAAATCATATCTAAATAAAATAGTATGTTTTTACATTATTTATTTATTATTTGTAAAGTATAACTTAAGAAAATTAACCATGAGAAGGATTAAAATGGTAATTTATTAGGATTCTCCTTTGCTTTTCCTAAATAAAAGTCCTTAAACAAGAAAGAAAAACTTTTGAGAATAGTAATAGCTATCAAGGCAATTTTTGTTCATGAAACCGTAATTATAAGTAGCTCATTGAGTCATAAATACATTGTGTTTCATCTCACTCTACATCAAACTTGTATTTCATTTGTTACATTAACAGCAAATAAGATACCATAACTACATTTTCAACTCATGTGCTTTGATTTCTGTAAAATATGATTTGATGGGAAGGGTGGAAAATGCCATCATTCATGAGAAAAGAACTATGAGCTAGATATTCCTTTATTCAGAATTAAGTTGAAAGTTTTTGTACCTTATATTAAAAAAAATAAAAAATAAATAAAGGACAATTAAGAGACAATAAAGTTTTTCTTCAACTGTTTTTTCGTTATTTCTCTTTGATTTTAAAAAGTTTGTTTTAATTCGTTGAAGAAACCATGAAATTTAAAATTTTATTAATTAAAAAAAGTCTCATAATTGTGCTTCTTAAATAACCCAAGACAGATATTTTTCAATACTAAATGTTCTTATAAAAAACTCTTGTTTAACAAAATGTAGGTTTCTTTTATTAAATATTATGCAAAATTGTTTTAAAAAATAACATTTTAATACCTTTAAACTTTAAAATATAAAAAGTATTTGGAAAGCCGAATATTCGGCATTCGGCCCAACTATTACTATTCGGCTAGCCGAATATTCGGTATTCGGTTCACCTATTGGCCGAATATTCAGCATTCGGTATTCGGCCAAAATCACTATTCGGTGCATCCCTATTATGCAGCAATTAATTCTAAATACCTTGTATTAACAAACATATGCCCCTAAATACAATAGAATATGTTCATTAGGTTTTGGGGAATTTTTATTATTTACCCTTTTTTGCTTATCTAAATATACCATGACTTGAGTCATTTTCAGAGTACATTGTTTATCTTGGAGCTAATTTCTGACATAAGCTGAGGTATTCTGTAGCTTAATTTTTATATGGTATTGTTTTTATAGAAGCAAACAAGAGCAATCAAAACATGAATTTTGCACTCACAAAAGAATTAAATGTTTGGTGCTTATAATCTTACCCGTAGACATGATATCCGTGAAGAATAAACAAAAATAAATAAATAAAAACATTATGTTACAAATTTGATAGAAACAGAAAAAATAAGTAATATAATTTGTCTAGGGAAAAGTAAGGACTAATGGGATGCAGGGCTAACAAGAGAAATGAATTTTCTTTTACACTACAGATATTTTAGTAAAGATGTATACACCACTCAATGACAGCAGGTCTAGCACACATTTGCAGCATTAGAGGTTAGCCATGATAGTTGATTGCTGCTTAGAAAAAGCCAAGTTTATTTTTGAACAAGCCAAATTAGGTTTTAATTTTTGCAATTGGTTTTATTTTGGAAACAATCCAGATTACTTATATCCAGGGCTCGAAATGTACCGGAGCAAACCGGAACGATGTTCCGGTTCGTGAAATTATGAAAAATATCGTTCAGATTCGTGAAATTATGCTAAATATCGTTCCGGTTCGTGAAATTATTAAAATACACTGTTACAGTTCCCGAAAAACATTAATTACTTTCCATTTCAGCTTCATCCGAAAAAAAAGGATAGTTAAATCGTGCTGATGCACACTTAACAACCCTGTGGCAAGCCACATCCTACACCCCACTAAGCATGCGCAGTGCCAAGCCTGCAGCGGCAGTGGTGAAGCAACTGCGATATTTCCTACTGTAAATGAACGACTCATAAGGGAGGTATCTGAACTCTTCCGTCTCTGAAACTCTCCTCGCGAATGAAAAACGTGCGTTAGCGAGTTAGCCGTTGATTTGATTGTCGCGTAATGTTATTTTTCTTGTGGTCTGATATTCTTTTGATATTATTTTCGTGGTTAATAATTTTAAAAAAATCAGCGAAAAAAAATCGGTGTTTTTCGTCTTGCAAACATATTATTTTACATGTATATAGCTTATTCTGTTCTATGTAACTTTTAAAAATTGTTTTTGTCAAGTTAAAAATAAATTTAGCTATACGTTGAAAAAAAAAATAGTCAAAAATAGTTTTGAAAAATAGTGTTCCGGTTCGTGAAATTTTCCATTATAATTTTGAAATAGCGTTCCGGTTCGTGAAATTTTCCATTTCGAGCCCTGCTTATATCCTATTTAAATACAGTCTTAGATATTAGAAATATTAATAAATGAGAAAATATTACTGAAAAAATAATAAATTATACATGTAAATAACTATTTATCAAATTATAAATGTGCACAGTGTGGGGTCTAAGGGGACATTTCTTGTGACTAATGGGACAACTTCATGATAACCTGCATAACTAAATATTTCTTTAAAAGAATAATATAAAGGTTTGCTTGCCTTCACTTTGTGTACATTTAATTAGAGTCAATTAGTTTAAATGTAAACAGGGAGGTTAGAAACTATTTATTACAGTACATAAAAAGCTAAAACTATCTTATTTAAAGAATTGGCCAAAGATAAAATTTAATCAAGCAGTAAAGATGCAGAGCAGTTGCTTAGAAAATTAGAAAGCCTAATTCTAGAAGAAAAACAAAGTAAAGTGTTTTGTGTGATGACAGCTGTAGTAAAGCAAGTAATTTAGATTTACAACAAAACTGTATCTAGAATCCCAGAGTTCAAAGAAAAACTCATAGGAGATTATACTTTGGTGAAATTTAATGTAAATGAGAATGAGATGCCATTGCATTTGTGGTTCATGTTTTGATAATGGGTGCAGAAGCATTCTTGAGGAGACATGACAAACATGGGTGGCTATTTTTATTTTATCCAGAGAAAGAATACTGGTTTTTGTTATGGATAATGATATTCCAAAGGATTTGTAGAATTAAGATGTCATATGCTGAAATATGATGCAAAACAATTTTCACATGTGCAGTATTGTGTTTGTAGCTAAAAAATTACTATTCCAGTATAATTGGAAAAAAAATTGGCTCTTTTTTCCCCAATTATACTGCATGCCCCAATATCATTGTGCTGTGTCCCAATAGACCACAAGTATGGGGGGCAATGGTACAATTCTATTAAATTTTAAAAGTGGATATAACACTAAGATAACTGAAGTTTTTTACTTTCTTAGGATGTTTTTATTTACTTAACTATAAGAGAAATTGGAATTTAAAAAATATTTCAATTTCTATTTTTATACTAGCCTAAAAAGGAAAAAATGTTTCATCAGCCCCCAATTTCCCCAATATATTTTTAAAAATATACATTGTTCATTGAATTGTAAATTTTGATCTTTGAGTGATTGGAGACCTTTGACCTTGGAGATGAATGACCGATATACGTGCCACTTAAGGTGCTCAGAATCTTTCATTATTCTCACCAGTTATTTTCTATTGGAAAGTTTACCTTATTTAATACGAGTATTTTGCAACAAATGCACTTTGTGCAAAATAATTTTTTTTAATGGGCAAGATTGGAACAGAAAAACTATTAAACTGATTTACTTAAATTTTTTTTTAAACTAAAAATAATACAATTTATTGAAGCATAGACCACTTTTAGTCACTTATTAAAAGAAAAAAAAAAAAAGAAAAAAGAAAGAAAGAAAAGAATTCTTAGAAGCATGTCAAAGTGCAAAAAAGGAATCAGAAATACTTTTTTCCAAATGGTTGCAGTTCCAATTTGATGAATTTCCAGACAATATTATCTATTTTCAACATCCTTTATAAAAATTAATTGCAGATATCTGATGGAACTTGCAGCCGGCCATCTGGTCACAGTATGTTTTGATCCACCCTTTTATAATCATGGGTGCAAGTTTGAAATTTTGCCAGGACTGAAAATATTTTGAATCACTCCCCCCCCCCCCCCCCTCCTCACGTTTTTTTTTTTTTTTTTTTTTTTTTTTTCCCCCATCAACGTTTGACAAAATTTGCTTTTTCCCACAATCTTTTGACAGAAATCGGGTCTGTTTAGCGATTCTTTGACAAAAATCGCGTCTCTATCGCGATCCTATGACCAAAAATCGCATTTTTGCGATCCTTTGACGAAAATTCGCGACTTTCCACGATCCTTTGACAAAAATTCGGGACTTTCCGGGATCCTTTGACAAAAATTGGCGACTTTTTCGCGATCTTTTGACAAAAATTCGCAACTTTTCCGCGATCCTTAGACAAAAATTTGCGACTTTTTCGCGATCCTTTGACAAAATTCGCGTCTTTTCCATGATCTTTTGACAAAACTCGCGTCTTTTCTTTGCTCTTTTGACAAAAAAATCACGTTTTCTCCGCAATTCTGACAAAAATAACGTTTTTTCCGCAATCATTTCACTAAAATCGCGTATTTTTCGCGATTCTTTGAAAGAGACTGCGTCATTTTCGCGATCCTTCGACAGGAATCGCGTTTACTTTGCGTCTTTTTTGCAATCTTTTGACAGAAATAGTGCTTTTTTCTGCGATCTTTTGACAAAAATCCCGTACTATCAGCAATCTTTTGAAAAAAATCGTGTCTTTTTTTGCGATCTGTTGATGAAAAACGTCTTTTTCCTCGATCTCTTGACAAAAATCGCGTCTTTTCCGCGATTCCTCGACAGCGTCAACATCATTTTCGCGATTCTACGACGGAAATAACGTTTTTCTCGAGATACGCCGACAAGAATCACTTTTATTTCGCAATTTTTTTACGAAAAGCGCGTCGTTTTACGATCTTTTAAACGAAATAGCACTTTTTTCTGTGATTTTTTGACAGAAATAACGTTTTTTTTTTCGCGATCATTTGACAAAAATCACTTTTGTTCATAATCTTTTGACGAAAAATCGTGTCTTTTTCTGCGATCTTTTCGCGAAAAACGCGTCATTTTCGCAAGCATTTTTCGTCGTCGGAGATTTTTCCGTCCTGCTTCCGTCCTTGGGAATTTTTAAAAGACGGAATTCCGTCTGTGGACGGAAAACTTGCACCCATGTTTATAATTTTTATATACCTTTAAAGAAATTAAGTGTACGTTTACATACTATTAACATGTTATTTTCTTTACAATTTAGTCTTAATTTTCTATTAATTGCTTTTATAATTATTTAAATTTTAATGCCAATATTATAATTACATTAATTTTAAATCATTAATTATATTCAGCTAAATAGTTTAGAAATAATAAATATATTTAAGAGAGCAATAAACATACAGCTGATTACTTTAGAAAGAGTTTATCTTCTCCATTGTGCATGATAAAGGACAAACATATTTGCATGTAACACTGGCATATAGCATAGTGGCAACAGCAGGTGTTTAACTTTTACTGCAATTTCTTTTATTTCAAAATACAGTGCATTTTCAACTTTTACACCATTGAATTAAAGAAAAAATTGTTCTTTTTAGTGCAATTTGTTTAAAAACTGTTTCACAGTTTACTTTTTTTTTTTTTTTTTTTTTTAATTTTTAAACATGTTATTTTCAGACACACAATTACAAAAGATAAATCTGTGTGCACTTAATGCAAATAAAATAGCTCAGCATTTATTTCCAGCTATGTTCCATGATGAAATTAAAATTCAATCTAATAATAAAATATAAATTTAACAAATTTAATAAATTAATACATTGTATTTTGTGAAATGAAATTATAAACTTTGAACATTTGGAAATTTTAAACAAAGAATTACAAAAACGTATAATTTGGCCTTATAGTTTCGAGCCGGATGTACTGCCGGATAATCACAAGATCCGGCTACTGCCAAATATATGACATACCAGCCGGATAAGTCGGATGCAATATGTTTGCTGGATATCTGTTTTATACCTAAATTATACCTGATAAAGAACTAAAATACATGCCAGGAAAATGACACTCATTTTCAGTGACAATCGTATTTGAACTATGAAAAATTTATTTGTAAAATACAAAATTTGTTACCTTCCTCATATGTATGTTCAATAAAGTATAAGTATTAATAAGAAATTTAAAAAAATAGAAAAAGATACTTTTATGCTTAATAGCAGAAGGCCCTTACTTTGTACATATCACAGTGTGACATGCAAGGAAAAGGATAATCTGAAATTCTAAGTCTTTAATTGCTTTATTTGCACTATTAGAAATATAATGTCTCTTGAAAATACTTCTAAGGATACTTTTTACTAGAATGTAACAAAATTAATTGCATTATATAACAGTTAATAGGAATTTTACTGTGGTGACTGCAATTTCTGTATTTTGTAATATTCACCCATATATTACATTTGTGTACATTCATAAATAATGTCTAAAATAAATTTAATTATAATAATGTAAGAAATATCTTTTGTACATTTATAGCTTTATTAATAAAAAAAATCCATAAATTCTGTGAAATATCATTGATCAGGAATTGCTCCAGTGATTAAGAATTACCCTGGCAATCCAAGGTATTAAATAGATATTTGTATAACCAGTATAAAAATTATAGAAATACATTATTAATAAAAATTAACAAACAAACAAAAATACACATGTTGTACCACTAAGGATGTTAGCAAAATGTGCAATTTTCAGAAACAATCTTTTTTCAAGACACTTCCATAGCAGTTCATAATATATTTATTTATTGATAATTTCCAGCACAGATAAAGACTTCTCTTATTTTGTATATTAAACTACAATGCTCATGGATTGCTAACAATATTTTTTCATTTTTGTTTATGCATACTTTTAATATACCTGGAAGCTTAAAAATAAATCGCATTGACATCTGCCATTAATGAAAATTTATTTTTTTCCTGCAATAAAGGTGACAATGCATTAAAAAATAAAAAAATAATAAAATAAAAATCAATTTTATTGAGCATGCTGTAAAATGTTTCTGAAATATTATATTGCTGAGATAAACACTCTTTAAGAATTTATGTTTAACAGAGACACTTTTGACTGTTACAACATCAATCTTCAGTATTTTATGAACAATCAGCATCATTATCTTTACTTTCACTTCATTTGCTTCTCCTTGAGTTTATGGACAATCATCATCATGTTTACTTTCACTTCTTTTGCTGCTTTTTCTCTTTGAGTTTCTGACAATGTCATTTGCAGTTAGGTCAGAGCATGTGTGCGATAACTTCGTCACAATCACTATACTCATTAGCATATGATGCAAGTAGTAAGCAATCTGTAGCTGTCGATCCACACATCAGCAGGAATTTCATAGCATTAAGTAAGCTCCTTTGCAGTTTCTTATAGCTCATTTGTTATATGTACAAGGCCAGATTTTTTCCAACAATTTTTCATTGCAATAAAAGATGTATATTGCAAGGCAGCCCATATCATGTCAATTCTTTGTCTCATAATTAGCTTTACAGAACCAGAAATTTTATTTTGCAAGTCCGCACAGTGCCATATTTATGGCAGGGCATTCGGGGCACAGGCCCAGAGGCCCCAAAATGCTGCAGAAGGTTTCTCAATTATTGTTCAAAATCTGATGTAGTTTTACTATCTGGTGCCCAGCAGCAGAATTTTTTTCTGCAGTCTGCAACCCAAGTAAAAACTTAAAAAAGTCCTTCTGGCAGTACCGAGAGGAAGAGGTAGCTTTCATATACCTTATTTATTTATTTATTTATTTTAAATTAAGTTACATTATTCAAACATATGAAGCTCAAATTAGTGGAAACCAATTATATAAGATTGAATTCTAGTTTTTGTCAATACTGGATATTAATAGTAATTTTTAGAAATTAGTCATCTTTTATTGAAGCTGGTTTTAATTTAAGTGATTTATAGGGTCGCCAAATTCTACGATATCATGAAGTGTATGCCATTTTAAAACAACATAATAAATTAAAAAAAAAAAAAAAAAAAAAAAAACGAAAGAGCTCGGTTGAAATCTTAATTCATGTGCACATGCACACTCACATCGAAATCGATTAATATATACGAGTGCTGTCGCGAGCAAATTGTTTTTTTTTAAAAAATGTCACCTACATTAGAAATTAAAACTGCTATATCTCAGACGTTTTTTAAGGTAAAGACAAAGCAAAAAATACTCAGGAATTCATTATTAAGATCAAACACTTCAGAAAAAACCTTTTTTCAATTTCTAATTTTTTGTTTGTACATCATTATACATTTAAAAGATTTTAACAAACTTAAATGGCCGCCATTTTGAAATAAGATGGCAGATGAAGTTGGCCAGTGAACTCGGTCAAGACATTGGTATGTATTATGTACGCACAGAGTTATATCCAAATCAGTATGCGTATTATCGCGTGACAAATTTCAGACCGTTTCAAAACGTCAACAACACTAGATATTGAAAGTGCTGTAACACAGCCATTTTTCAAGATATAAATGAAACAAAAACTGCTCTGGAATCTTTGTATCAAGATCAAACACACAAAAGAAAAATCTTTTTCAGTTTCTTACTTTTTGTACCTAATTTTAAAATTTAAATTAAAAAAATTAATATTCTGTTATTTTGAAACAAGATGGCGGGTAGAACTGGCCAACGAACTCGGTCCAGACATCAATATGTACTATGTATGCACCAAGTTACATCCAAATCGGTTTAAAAATACGCGTTTTATCATATGACGAAAATCAGATCATTTCAAAATGTGAGCAAAACTAGAAATTAAAAGTGCTATAACTCAGCCATTTTTTAAGATGCAAACAAAACAAAAAATGCTCTGGAATCTTTGTATCAAGGTCAAATGCATAAAAGAAAAATCTTTTTCATTTTCTCATTTTTTGTACTTTATTTTAATTTTTTTTTTAAATTTAAATGGCTGCCATTTTGAAACAAGTTGGCGAATGGAACTGGCTAACGAACTCGGTCCAGACCTCATTATGCACTATGTACACACCAAGTTGAATCCAAATCGATTCATAAATACACATGTTATCACATGACAAAAGTCTGATCGTTTCAAAATGTAAGCTATATTAGAAATTCAAAGTCCTATAACTCAGTCACTTTTTAAGATATAGACGAAATAAAAAGTGTTCTGGAACTGTTGTTTTAAGCTCTAACACATAAATGAAAAATATTTTATCACTTTTAATTTTTTCAAATTTAATTTTAAATTTTAACTTTTTAAAAAAATTTGAAATGGCTGCTATTTTGAAACAAGATGGTGGATGATGCTGTCCAACGAACTCGGTCGAGACATTTGTATGTACTATATATCGGGTGTCCCAAAAATGACTGATGGATTTAAAAGTCAGTAACTTGCAAACGGTGACAGCTATTTAAAAAATTTTTGCAGAAAGGTTATGTATAATGTCAGGAGTTTTTTTACCGTAATTTTTTTATTTTAGTTCGAATTTCAAACAATAGGTGGCGCTGATGGCGATTGAAGGCCAGGTCGACGCCTCGCTCAGCACTGATCACCTGGCCTTCAATCGCCGTCAGCGCCACCTATTGTTTGAAATTCGAACTAAAATAAAAAAAAAAGCTCCTGACATTATACATAACCCTCCTGAATTTTTTTTTAAATAGTTGCCATCGTTTGCAAGTTATTGACTTTTAAAATCCATCAGTCATTTTTGGGTCACCTGGTACATACCAAGTTTCATTCAAATCGGTTCATAAATAAGGTAAAATGGGGTGAATAGGAACGAAACTTACCGGTCATACAAATAAATGCATTATAAATATATGTGATGATATTTTTAGCTGCCGATTTTTTTATAAGAAGGTAATAACATTAAGAGTTGGGAAATTCAGTTTTGACATTAATACTGGGATATATAAAAAAGCTTTATGAGGATCCTCAAAAACCTCATTTTTTCAACGTCTTCAAAACTTTGTATGTAACTACAGTATTTTTTGTTTTCTAAACCTAAGAGAGGTGATTTTTAATTAATGATAGACCTGTAAACAATATGCTACATTAAATTCTACTTATTTCTAAACGACATAATGAAAAAATGAAAAATGGCTTGTAACAACAGAGGTTTAAAATTTACGGGGTGAATCGGAACACGTTTTCTCTCATGGTTTTTTTTTCTATACAGTAATAGTTTCATGTAATATATTAAAACATATTCATGAATATGTATTGTAACAATATTTTGTTTGTTCTAATTACTTGAAGAGTTTAAAGGTGCCAAGAAATTACTTGGTTAAACAAATAAGTCAACGCCTAATCCAACAGACATGGAACACAAAATGAAAGAATTTAAAAACAGCAAATTAGTTAGAAAAACTGCACAAAATTATTCTCTGACATCCACAACATTACACAAACGTCTCAAAATGAAAAACAATTAAAAGAGAGAGGGATGCAAACAGTACTAAGGGCTGGGGATGAGGGCGTATTAGTAGATCGTATTAATACAAACAAGAGATTGGGGCTACTCAATAGATTCACTTACCCAATGACTACTAGTAAAGGATAACACAGAACAGAGCCGAATTTGTATTAAATTCTACTTCTGCAATTCGAATATAATTTCTCCCGATTTTTCTTGATTTCAAAGTTGTTTTCTAATTTTTAAGAAGGCATATCTTTACTTGCATATAAAATAAAGGCTTGGTTTCACAGTAACTACGTGTTCCCATTCCTCTCTTATCATTATTACCTATTTTTATTAACCCTATTAAAGTTTGAGTAAGAATAAATAAAGATTATAACATTTGTTCCAATTCACCCCTATCTGCGGGGTGAATCGGAACATCATTAAAAAAATAAATAATATATATATAAACAGTAAAAATGTTTCATTTTTGCTTAAAAAGTAAAGAACAAAACAAGACCGAAGTTTTTAGTAGAAAAATAAAAAAATCAGTTGTTGCTTTTTTTTTTTAACGTTAAAGTTGAAAAGTGTTCCGATTCACCCCATTTTACGGTACGATAGTTACAGCATGACAAAAATAAGATATATATATATATGGAACCATTAATACTATTACAATATATGAACCATTGAATTTAATAACACTATATATATATGTCAACATTTGAACCTAGGGTGGTTTTGGGGTCTGGGGGTCATGATCGGTGAAAATATACCAAAATTTTCTGGAAGTGCTTTCCTCCGGACAGCTGCAATAGGTAGTTTTTTACTTTTTGTAATGAAAGCTACCTAAAACATTCTGCAGACCAATCCCCTCGCCAGAGATGGGCAGTATCGAAAATACATGTATTTGAAATACATTTTCAAAATACTTTTGTATTTTGTATTTTAACCCTACTAAACGAAAGTATTTTGGTAATGTATTTTGAAATGATTTTCTCAAGTATTTTGTATTTTGAAAATACATTTCATACTCAAAATACATTTCTGTAGATTTCCAGCTGCTTCGTTAAAACTGCAGATGTGAGATTCACAAAAGCATAATACAAGTATGACTGTTTTGTTTTGACATATAGGGTTCGCTTGTGGAAGTTTATACATACTTTTCAACTTACTGGTACCATAAAGATTAGAATGAATGCTTCTGTTTTACTTAGGCATTGCAGCTGAATCATTACAGTTCTAAAGTTCTTGGTTTTATAAGTATAACGCTGCTATGAGAATGATAAAAACTACTGTGTTATAAACAGGAAGAATTATTTAGAGTTTTGCTGTGTATGGTGCTTTTTAAAGAATTACAGAAAGACTTGTAATGCAGTAGTAGAAAAAAATGTAATGCAATTAAGTCTCGTGAAAGAATAGCTAATATTTTTTCAGCCCCGGTTGATAATGTATGAAGTGAATTAATGAATTACTATAGTACACGTTCCACTAGCGCTGTACTAAATGGGATTTTTTTTTTCTGTTGATAATAACGAAAAAAATTAAGGCAGCATGCCATATGTTAAAAACAAGATCTACCGTTATAAGAGAAACATTTGAAGCATTTTTGATTATAGACTTGTCCTTACTGGAATAACACGTTTATCTAGCACGACTTCGTAATTATTATTATTAGTTTTTTTTTTTTTTTTTTTTTTACTCCTTTCATGTTTTATTTTGTACTGTTAAAAAAAAGTACCACAATGAAAGTATAAACTGGTAACTGACTAAAATGAAAGTTTTTGTAGAAAACGGAAGTTTTATTCTTTTTTGAGTTTAGATCGTAAACAAAAGGTTCACAGATGAAAATTTTAATATCAATTAGAATATAAATTTGGTTAATTACAAAAGCATACCCCTTTAGAAGAATATTTATGATTTTGAATATACGGACATGTGCATATATTTGTTTACAACAAAATTAAAGATAATAATAAAACATTATTTTGTAACAATTTATAACCATAAAATATTATTAATTCTGTAGTTATTTATGGATCTCGGAGTTTCCAAGATTATGTATCAACCTAGATCGATGTTCATTGTACAGAGATTTGCAAAATGCTTAACGTTTGGCTTACAAATTAATCATACACAAATATCAATAAATAGTTCTTTAAGAGAATAGTAGTGTATTCATACTTAGGGAAAATCAATAGCAATTATTAATGTGCAATCATTATAACAAATATAACATGCATATGTTTAAAACGAAAACATTTGTCCTGTTAATTTAATATATTTTTTTTTTAGCTCACAGGCTATCAAAACCTAAGAGCTTATGTGCCGCCCGTTCTGTATGTATGTATGTATGTGCATATATAACACGATAATTCATGACAAAATTATCCGATTTACTTGAAATTTTGGATATAGGTTTATTCTGATGAGGCGCTTCCCTGATTAGTTTTTGAAGTTTATTCGATAAGTACAAGGAAGGGGGGGAAAACGAGGAGCTAGTACCCCTCCCCGTAATTTAAATAAATAAGTTTCTCATGCAGAATTATCAGATTTCATTCAAATTTTAGATATAGGATCCTTCTAATGAGGGCACCTCCGTGATTAGTTTTGGGAGTTCAGTAGATAAGTATAAAAAGGGTGAATGGGGCCAATCCCTCCTCCCTTAATTTAGATAAATGGGATTTCATGCAGAATTATCAGATTTCATTAAAATTTTAGATATATTATATCATTCTTATGAGGATAGATATATTATATCTATCCTCATCAGATATATTTAGATATTTATATTATAGATTTTATATATTTAGGTTTAGATATATTATATCATTCTGTGCTTACAAGGAAGGTCTCCATTGGGGGCATACTCAGAATTTTTTGAAAAAAATACGAATTAAACTACTCATGTAGGTAATAAAGGATCAGTGAAAATTAGCGGCGGAATTACATTATTAGATATGTAAAAAAATAAAATAGTTTGGAATAATTGGCGTGAAAAGCTGAAAACGACTCGGGATTTGGCAAGCAATGCATTTCCTCGCCAAAAGCAGACGATTTTAACGAATCCGAAAATTAATTTTAATTGACTTCACTGCTAGAAATCTGCAGCATTTACTGCAACGTCACTCCACTACTTTTATAGAATATCTCTCTTCTGACCAATGAGAATGCTCCATAGCAGGGTGAATTGACCGTGTCATACACTGTTAAAAATCTGCTGCATTTTGTTGCAACGCACTCCACCGCTTGTATATAATATCTCTATTCCAACCAATGAGAAAGCTCCATTTCACGGCCAAGTAACCGTTTTCTATACAAGCAAGAGAGTGCGTTGCAACAAAATGCAGCAGATTTTTAACAGTGTATTTTTCAATTTGGAACAATTTTAATCAATTTAAATTGTGTTTTAAATGGTAACATATATTAATTTCATTTTGTTATAAGTACATATAAACGTATAAGACAAAATTACACTTAAAGTAAAGTAAAAATGCAAAACTAAACTTAAACTAAACTTATTTAAATAAATTGACCATAGAAAGTTTTTTCTTTAAAAAGTATTCGAAGCGTAAAAGCGTATTTTTCAAAATTTCGTTTTTTCGCCAACCGGAGATAAATCGCCAAATAAACGAAATTTTTATTATTTTTTTACGGACGTTATAAGGAGGTTCCGCCGAAATTTTTTTTATAAACATATATAACTATATGAGAAGAACATTCTGTAATTTTTTCAGATTTCTCTGAGTATGCCCGTATGGAGACCTTCCTTGTTAGTATTGGGTGTTCATTGTATAAATATAAAGGGGGAGGGGAATGGGGGTAACATTCTCCTTAATTTAGGTTAATGGGTTTTTCACTCAATTTGTTTCAAATTTTGGATATAAACTCATTCTGAGAAGGTGCTTCCCTCATTTGTTTGGGAATTCATTGTATAAGTATAAATTGGGAATCAGGGGGACTATCCCTCTTAATTTAGGAAAATGGTTTGTTATGCAGAATTAACCGATTCGCTTCAAATTTTAGGTACAGGTTCATAGTGATAAGACGTTTCCCTCATTAGTTGTGGGGTTCTTTTTTAAATATAAACAGGGGCACGAGCGATTACCCCCTTAAATTTGATAAATGGGTTTTTATGCAGAATTATCCAATTTGCTTTAAATTTTGGATGTAGGTTTTTTTCTAGTTAGATGAATCTCTGAATAGTTTTGGAGGTTTAATGTTTAAGTATGAAGGATGGAATGGGGAATACTCTTAAATTATATAAATGGATTTTTATCAAAATTATCCGATTTGCTTCGAATTTTGGATGTAGGTTTATTGTATAATAAGGCGTATCCTTGATTAGTTTTTGAGATTCAATGATGAAGTATAAAGAGTGGAAATGGAGGGGGACTATTTCTCCCCTTAATTTGTTCTTCGAAGGGCATTATACCATGACAATAGAAGGCTGTAATATACAATTAGTGTATATAGCCTGAGCTCAATGCTGTCAGTTTAACTGAGCAATATTCTTTTTGTTAAATTATTTCTCATTTAGTATTCATATAAAGCATTGTAGTGACTGAGACATTAACAATTTGTATTTTTATTATTTTTTTAACCAATTCCAACGAACGAGGTTATAAACTCTTTTTATATATAAGTTTTATATATACGTCCTAGAATATCTGCTGAACTGACGCTTCCATTTTTAATCTTTCATCTCTTTTTATAGTCTTCTGTGTTTGCCAGAAGAAAGCATTGGATTCGTGAAAACATTCGACCTCAGGGTTTTGATGGATGTATATTTTTCAAGCCCCTAAACACTGTTTAATTGCATTTAGGAAATGTCTGTTTGTGAGTTTGTTCGTGACAAAAAATTTGAGGTTCTTTGTTTCAAGAACTAATGCACTGAATTTAATAATACTTTAGATTCAGTTAGATGTGGACATAAGTTGTTGTAGATTAGTTATTGTTGTTGTGAATCTTCCAAGAGATGGCATTGCTAAGCTGTATTTGTCACGATTTCAAAATAAATAAATAAATAAATAAATAAATAAATAAAAATAAATAAATAAATAAACAATAAAATAATAAAAAAATTGTATTTTAAGAATTAATGTATGGATTTTCATCAAACTTTTAATTCAGTTACACGTTAACATAATTTGCTGCTGATTAACTTTTGGTGTAAATCGCGCCACAGGTGGGTGGCGCTGCTATGCTACATTTTTCGCGATTTCTGCTTTAGTTCTATCTCAAATACTAATGCTTGAATTTTCATCGAATTTCAGATTTAGACTGTCATATTAAGTTGTTAAGTGTTGGTGTAAATCGCTGAACATGAGCCGCTGCTATGCTGCATTTTTCAGGATTTTAGCAAAAATTAATGCACTGAATGTCATCAAACTTCATGTTTTGTTATTTATTACTGTTAATTGTTAGCGCTGATCACCGAAATTCGGAATAAAAAATCTGTTTCGATCGATTCTTAATTAAAATTTTTCCAAAAAGAAATTTATTGAGTGATTCCTAAATTAAGATTCCCCCCCCCCCTTGAAGGTCAATCGTAATTTCTAAACATAGATTTGAGTTGTGAATTATTTTGATAACACTTTACTTTTTGTGCAAAATGAAACTGAATTATATGCAAGAAAAATTTTTGTATTTTATATTCATTTGATTATTTTATCTGTAAGTATCCTTCGTTTATAAAGCATATTCTCCCATAGATTGATTTTTTTCCTTCATTTCTTTTTTCTTTTTTTGCTTTTTTATTTCGATAATTTATAATTTTAAAGAATTTAATCAGTGTAACACAAATGTCTTACAGTTGCAATAATAAGACTAATAAGAGGTTTATATGGACCGAAATTATAAATCCGCTCCAAGCCATAGAAAGATCTTTTAGCCGGCCTATAAAGTACCGAGCTAAAAAGCTATTATCCATTGCATTTTGCAAACACTAATAAGAGGGCCGAAATTGTTGGATCTGGTCTAACCCGTACAAAGATCTTTTTAGTCCGGCCCATTTCGATACAAAACAAACATTATTGGCCCGGCGAGGTGTAAAAGTTAAGCATCCAGCCCATAACACATACTGGTATAAAAGGAAAATCTCGTAATAAGCCCTGCTCGATTATAAAAGTTAAAAGTTGAGTCAAGCCCCACTCTTACAAACACTCAATTAGCCCGAGCCGACTAAATTTGTAGAAATTTTAAGAAAATATAAATTTTTGTGTCGATATAGTTAAAAATCATCTTATACGAGGAACTCTGACCAAAAATACTTATATCAGCTTTTTATCGTGCTTATAGACTTCTTTTTTAAAAAGCATTTTGGCCTGTGATATTTATTTCTTAAATTAATCTTTATTTTTATGTAAGTGTTTTAGTTATAAATAATATCGTTAATCTCTATTCCATGCCTTGAAAACTTAAAAATCTGGAAAATGCTATACAGTAAAATCTTCTAAGCCGGATTTGCTCACTAGAAGAAAAAAAAAGCCATTGTAGACAGGTTTTCTTCTTAGCAGATACATAGTTTGTTTTAAATGTATTCGTTTTCATTGTTATTAAATTTATTTTGCAATTTGCATGAATCAACACATTAGCCTTTTAAGAAAAGATTTATAGACAGATTCAGAGTTCATTTTACTGTGCTTTATTTTTATTACCCAGAAATATATTACTAATCTTTTAAATAATAAAATTAAATTTTTTAATTGTAAAATTGTAACAATTTAAAAATACATAAATATTTTGTAAAAAATTGTTGGATTGGGACAGATTTAAGCGGTTTTCGCATAGGCAACGCCAAGATAGATGAGCCAATGTGTTTTTATACTGGATGGTCAGGACCAATAATTAAATTTGAGGCTACTGCAGTCCTTTAGGAAGAATGAAATCCAGTCCTGATCCGGTCTGGAAGGAATAAGTCAGGTCCAGTTTGTCGTAAACAGTAAAGCCTGGGACCCGAAATAATGATGACGAGGTCCATTTGAGCTTACACTCCAGAAAGAAATAAACTCGATACTCGACCCGGAACGACTGAAGAACAGGTCCGGCCCGAGTGCTGTGGGTAAAAATTGGCCCGAAACCGGCCAGCTGACTGTGCCCGGCATGGCCCGTTACAAACCTCTAATCTTATACACAAACTTTTTAAATTTTTCAAATGTATTTTGTATTTTAAATGTATTTTGTATTTTGAATTTTCTTAATTTAAAAAGTATTTTGTATTTTAGCTTCTAAAACTAATGTATTTTGTATCGAAAATGATTTTTTGATGTATTTTGCCCAACTCTGCCCCTCGCATTACATTATATGCACTCAAACCTCCCAAGTATTTGTGATAGACATAAAAGAAAAACGTATTTTTAAAAAGAAATTGTCTTTGTTCTCGGAATTTTTTAACACCAAAAAATTGTCCAAAAGAGGGGAGGACTCCCATTTGCCAAAATTTGCATGTTTTTCACCATCTTTTGACGAAATTTGCTTTTTTGACAAGATGTGACGTTTTTTTCCGATCTTTTGATGAAAACCGCTTTTTTTTCGCGATCTTTTGAAGAAATTTGCCGATTTTTCACGGTCTTTTGACGAAAACTGCCGTTTTGTCGCGATCTCTTGAAGAAATTTGCCGGTTTTACATGATCTCTTGAAGAAATTTGCAGTTTTTCACGACCTTTTAAATAAATTTGCCGTTTTTTCGTGATTTTTTAAAGAAATTTGCGGTTTTTTCGTGATTTTTTAACGAAATCTGAGGGGTTTTTTCGCGATCTTTTGAAGAAATTTGTCGTTTTTTCGTAATCTTTTGAAGAAATTTGTCGTTTTTTCATGATTTTTTGATGAAATTTGCCGGTTTTTCGCGATTTTTCGAAGAAATCCGCTGTTGTTTTGTGATCTTTTTACGAAAACTGCCGTTTTTTCGCGATCTTTTGAAGAAATTTGCCGTTTTTTGAAAACACTTCAAGTTTTTCAAAACATCGCAAAAAAGCGGCATATTTCTCTAAAAGATCACGAAACAAAAGACAGTTTTCGTCAAAAAAAAAAAAAAAAAAAAAAAAAATCACGAAAAAACGAGTTTTTGTCAAAAAATCTCGAAAAAAACGGCAAATTTTCTCAACAAATTGCGAAAAAACGGCAAATTTCGTCAAAAATCACTAAAAAACGACAGCTTTCGTCAAAAAATCACGAAAGCGTTTTTTCGTGATTATTTGACGAAAACTGGCGTTAATTTGTGATATTTTGTAAAAATGTACCGTTTGTGATTTTTTTGACGAAATTTGCCGTTTTTCGCGATTTATTGGGAAAATTTGCCGTTTTATCGTGATCTTTTGAAGAAATTTGCCGCTTTATTGTGATGTTTTCAAGAAACTTGCCGTTTTTCGCGATCTTTTGGAGAAAATTGCCGCTTTCTTGCGATGTTTTGAAGAAACTTGCCGTTTTTTCAAAAAAACAGCAAATTTCTTCAAAAGATAGAGGAAAAAAAAAAGGCAGTTTTCGTAAAAAGATCACGAAAAAACGGCAAATCATGGAATGAACCATCTTCTGACTTAAACAGCATGGTGTATTGTAAGGACTTTGTATTTAAAGTCTGCAAATATTGACGGGAAGATTCTTCCTGATTGCGTGATAACTTTTTACCATATTTCAGATTCATCGGTATGCCAAAAAAATGGACAGAGGTCATAGTTTTATCAAAACTAGATTTCATTTTGCTGAGATGTTAATTGAGTTCTTTATTTTGAAGAAGGTTTAAATAAATTTTCAAAGCATCACCATTTATAAGCAAATCTTATGCTTTATGCAAGAATTCTTATTTATATTCCTTATTTATATATGGAATTTTTGTTAATTTTTGGAATATTTATATTGTGAAATATAAATAATTCTTATTTATACTCTCTTATTATATTCTAAATAATTCTTTATAACTCGCTTTATTCAAAATATAAAATATCGAGTTTTCTTTATCAATCTATTCTATTGACGAACCCGCATCGAAAAAAAAAATCTAATACTATTGTGTATTTTTGGCATAATCTTGGTTTACAATTATGTTCATTTCAAATTTTTATAAATATGGATTAATGATTGTTTTGGGCCGCAAGCTACTTTAAAAGGACGATACTATATATGTATTTCGATGAAAAAACTTTATTCTTACTTAAATACGCCTTAATGATTTTAATTACAACACTGTCTTATCTACAATCAACTACCGTAAAACTGATTCAAAATTTCTTGAAATTAAAGGCAAAGTGAAACAACTTTATTCAGAAGAAAATACACAAAAGAAATTGTTCTTTTTAAATCTCATTTACAATGAAGAAAATAAACGCTTTTCTCTAAGCTGAAAAAACTATTTTTAGCAGAGAAGAAATAATTTATTTATGCAAAATGCGGTTAATGCAATCAAAGCCTCCTTTGTTATTTGCAACTGTGTAATTAATATATATATATTTTTCTTTTTTCAGAACTTAGTACCCAAACTTAAGATGATTACATTATAGATTTCAATTCATTACTACGATTAACACATTAAGGCTCCGATGCATTAAAACTCCCCGATCGCGAAATCTCATGTTAGCCTATACAGAAACTGAAACGCGATGACTCATTACCTAATAAAATTATTAAAATATCGTTTTCACCACCAGAAAGTGGGCATCAGATGCCGATGATGTGCGTTTTTAAAAATTATATCCATAAATTTTAAATACATAAAAAAATCCCAAACTTTGAAATTTCCACTTGATTGAAATTTATCGTCTTAAAAATACTTGAAATTTAAGAAGACAATTTTTAAAAATGTACATCATCGACTATCCTTATTTTCATCAATCAATAAAGAAAAAAAAAATCGAAAATTAACGCATTCAAAATTTCACTGGCATAAATCAAACATATGTGGTCTTCGATGACAACCAAAGGTCAGAAAAGAGGAGTGAAAATAAAAATATAATGAACACCGATACCATTAAAGGAAAGAAACTTGGGTTAGAAATTCATACAGCCAGTGTTGAATTCAGACATTTTTCTACTGGAGGGACTTCAGTGGCTCCGGGGGAGGGGAGGCATTATAGAGTTCCAGGAGGAATTGTATTGGACCATTGAAAACGCGAAGTTTCAAATTTTCCGGGGGGACATTTCATTGCTCTGGGGGGAATGTCCCCCCTGAATTCAACACACATTCTGCATCATTTAAATTTCAACAATATGAAAAAAAAATTAAAAATATTTATTTCAACAAAATTTATGTATATTTATCAACAGAAGTGAATATATATATATGAGTGATTCTCAAAATAGGGGACAATTTATGTCATTCGGCATACAAAAAAAAATTGAGATGTTTTCTGTCATGTTTTTATATTTACATATGTTTGTCTTAATATCATTCATTATTTGCACTCAAGAATTACTCACTTTTTAGTTAAAAACACCTTAAAATAACAGAATAAATGTTCAAAATGTCATTAGCATGGATGTCCACAGCAGCTGTGCCTTGTATATACTAGCTTTTTCAAGAGTTAATATCATGTTTATAAAATAAAACAAATATTATCCTTTCTTTAAATTAATCAAGGAGAGGATTTATCCAATTAATTTATTTTTAAAAATAAAATTATAGTATATAAAAAAAGAATTAAAGTTTATCCTCCATATTCTATTTTCAAAACAAGGTCATACTATAACAGCTGGTTATTAATCAAAATTTCCTTTTCACATATGACAATAGTTTGAAAATATAAAGTTTATCCAGGGCAAAAAGTAGCCATTTTACCCCAGCCTGAAAATAGAAGCATGTATTGTATTTTAAGAATATAAGTTGAATATTAGGGGCGTACATCAATTGTATGTCATTAGAATGGATAATTTTCATGTTTATTTTATAATTAAAATTTTTATTTTACTTATTTGCATGGGATTTTTGTGTTTTAAAAAGCCCCAGAAAGGACTATTGCATTGTGATTATATTATGGCTCACAATCTTATTTAAATTAAAATTTGTCATTAGCATGGACAAATATCAGTGTCATTAGCATGGTTTTTCTGTCCATGCTAAAGACTCCTATGTGCATAAATGTAACCATTGCTTATATTGCATCTTTCATAAAGTTTAATTTTACATATAAATATAGGTATTACATTTATAATCCCTAAAATATGCATTAAATCTGTCAGAAAATCACTAAGACAGCTTCTTACATTGTTAGTGTCAGAATGTTGCTCATGTAAACAAAGTTTGCTCTTTGGTAGTGTTTTTATTCTCCTTATATGTATATATGTAAAAATGGAAACCATTTGCTGAAAAGGAAGGCTAATAAATATAGAAAAAAATATTTAAACAGGAAGAAAATAAAAATTTCTTAATATATTTATTCCATGCAATTTGTTTTGTCATTAGCATGGCTCAAAAAATACTAATTATTTTTTTTTAAGTTAAATTTTAAATATTTAGCTCTGCTGACTACATGTAAATTATACCTAATACTATATTAACAACAACTATTTTTTTCAGAAATTTTGCTAACAGTAATTTTTTTAAGATTTCACTTTTGAAATTGTCCCCTATTTTGAGAATCACCCATATATATATTAATTATTATATAATACTACAAATCAACATCTACAACAAATATAGAATAATCCAATGTAACAAACTCGACAAGACAATCAAAATACACGGGCCGAGGGGCCTTCAAAAGTTAGGTACAACCGGTTTTTTGCATCTAATTTGCAAATGAATGAATATAGAAACAACAAATTCGGAGGAAATGTGCGCTAAACTGTTATTTATTAAATGCGACATAGAAATTTACTTAAGTTAAACGTATAAATGAAGTTGCAACACAAAAGCACTAATGGTGGAAAATTCCATTCTTGGAGAAATCAATATATCGCAGTATTATGCAATAAAATGTAACAGAAACATTAAATAACTCGCTCTAATACGGAATATGTCCACTTCTGACATGAATGCATTGGCGGCATCGACTTCCCATGCTCTCAATTAAATTGTCGGACACCGAAATAGGTAGCGCTGACCAGACATGGAGTAAGCCTTGTTTCCAGCTCATTTAATGACCTTGGAAGACTTAATAATAAAGCCGCAACCTATCTGCTAAGATAGTCCCAAAGATGTTCTATCGGATTCAAGTCTGAAGAGCGAACTGGCCATTCCATTCTCTCCAAGCCGTGATCCTCAAGATAATTCTCAACAACCATAGCTCGGTGTGGTCTCACATTATCATCCATTAGAATTAAACCATTGCCAATAGCACCGGCATATGGGCACACATATGAATCAAGGATCTCATCCCGATATCTCGCACCAGTCAGAGTTCCTCCATGGAACACATGCAGGTCAGTGTGGCCTCCGAGTGAGATCTTAGTCCAAACCACGATTCCACTGTTTCTGTACCTGCGTGTTTTGACAGTGATTGATGATATCGAGTGCATTGTTCTCTCCAGATCAGAAGACTCTTGAATCGCTCTCCAGTGTAAATCTTGACTCGTCTGTGAAGAGTACAGAAGCCCACTCTTGTCTGGTCCAGGAAACATGTTCTCTTACCCAACATAAGCGGGCTCTTCTCTGTCGTCTGTTGAGGGGGACACACACAACTGATCGCCTTGCATAGAAACCTGCACTGTGAAAACGTCTTCGTACCGTAGTAGCAGAGAATCTTCTCCCTGGTGCTGCAAAGTGGTCTGCAATGAGTTGCGGCTCAGTAGTGCGTCTTCTCCTTCGGGCGGAAAGAGTTAGAAATCGGTCTTCTGCAGGTGTTGTAACACATGGGCGGCCTGGAACATGCCTTCTGGACACACAATCTTCGGATTCATACTCATCCCAGAGTCGTTGAACTACACTGCGAAATACATTGAGCTGTCTAGCAGTATCGGCATGTGACAACTCTATTTACATCCACCCTACAGCCCGCCACCTTAATGAATCGGGCAAACGACTTCTTCTAGACTCTACTGATTGTTGTATTTGAACTATTGTCAGTTTTGTTCACAACAAAACTTACACGCGAAATTACGAAATCTTCGTAATTGCATATTTTTCTCTCATTTATAAATACCTATTCTTTTCTATAAAAAAAAAAAAAAAAAAAAAAAAAAAAAAAAAAGTGGTGGCTGTAATTTTTGCGTTTTTTTTTTTTTTTTTTTTTTTTTTTTTTTTTTTTTTTTTTTTAAGCAGACTAACGAATAAGGAAAGGGCATGTTTACAAACAAACACTTCTGTCAACCAATCTACCGCTACATTTTTTGTCATAGCGATCATTGTAGGAATCATCTTGACGACGTAGCCCAATCATATCGTACTTACTCATGCAATGGCAAACTTAGACCAATCAAATTCCCGGAGTTCATCCGTACAGTGTCAGTTGCTGAAAAACAGACTGGTTTTTCTACCTTATCCACAGTAATTCGTCCACAGTGACGTCAGCTGCCCTTTCCTTATAACATGCTACTAAGAGAAAGTGAAAAAAATATGTGCATCAAGAAAAATCAGATCTTTTGGTAACGCATGACAGGTCTCTGAGCCCCTGAAAATTGGGACATCTGGCAATACTAAACTCAAATAACTGTATTCCAATAATGTTAAATTCATATAAAATTTTGCAAAAATTTTTATATAAAAATTAGGAAATGCAATTTTGCAATTTAACAAAGTTCAAAAAGTAATATTTTAAAAACTCTTCTACAAATCTTGTTTAAATGGTATAAGAAATATTTTACAGCCCATCATGGAGTTAAGTGGCACATCAATGATTCACACAGTGCAAAATAAAATATTATCTATGTAAGAAATGAAACAAAGCGGTATCGCAAGAAGTTTCTTTTCAAAATTAGAAAGACTAAGATAAAATTTTAAGAATTTTTTTTTTAATTGAAACTTGTATGGCGAAAAATGGTCCTTTTATATTATTTTACGGGTGATTTTGAGCTCTACGTACAGCTTCCATATAGTGAAGTAAATTGCATTAATTCTTTTTATCATTTTAACATCAACCTTAACATTTTTCGATATCAATGTCGAATGTAGCATTCAACATTACGCTCAGGTCGACTACGAAAGAAAAGCAGTCGTGTACATAAAACTTGATTTTTCTTTGTTCTCTATTTTTTTTTCCTTACTAACAAAAAATTTAATAAAACCACCGTTATTCGTACCACGGTTATTCGTACATAAAAATAAATGTAAAATGAAATAAAAAATAAATAATCTTAAAAATCAATTTAGCTACGCAATTTGGTGTTATTTGGATAGAGGAGACTGCTACTTGGATCTTTTGTTGTCATTGTTACTAGATCGCATTATTACATGACATGTGAAGCTAGATAATGTCAACATAGAAGATCTCGAACCAATTTAAAGCAATTTTTTATTGATTAAAGAAGGGGGAGGTATAAGAAGCACCCCAGTTCTTAGTAATCTCAATTTACGGTACATTCTTATTTTTTATTTTATTCATATGTTTATTTTATTTATTTATTTATTTATTATTATTTTTTTTATTATTATTATTATTATTATTTTTTTTTTTTTTTTTTTTTTTTTGCTTCTCAATAGAAAGTCAGTTTCTTTCACCCAAACCAATTTAATAGTATGATCATCAGCTTTGAAAAATGTATGGATGTGAAACAAAAGCAGGCAATTAAGAAAAAAATGGTGATGCCTTAAGCCAAAAAAGATTCATTTCAACCATTATTTATTTCTCAAAATTACAATAACTATAAGGAGTGAAGTAGCCAGCTTCCAAACCATATCCCATTTCAAAATTGTAAAAAAAAAAAAAAAAAAACACTTTCTATTTTATACAAAATAATAGGCTTATTACCAAAGTATCACTGTCATGAAAACCTGACTAATGAGGATAGAACAGATTTCTTACATGACTTGAAGTCAATAAAGAAGAAATATTTAGGAAAAAAAATTGTTTGAAACCACGCAGGATATTTTTGATCTAGGAGATTAATGACGTTATTTTAGATAATTTAATGATACGTGATGAGTTGAACTGGGAAAATTACAAACACGCCTCCATTTTTCGCAGAGGTCACTAAGATCCCACTTTAAAAATTCTTGAAAAGATGAACGAAAAATGGGTGGAAGTGGGATAAAGCTGCGATTAGTAAAACGATAAACTTTTATTACAAAATATACAAAAACATCTTGTAAATTTTAAAAACATTATAAAGTTATTAAAGATAGTTTCTAAATTCTCCTCACATAACACTTTTTCTTTAATCCTAGAAGACAAAACGGTCGATTACAACTGTTTGCTTATCGGGCAACTGCTGATTGACGAGTAGCAAGTTAATTTATAAGACTAATAAGGGAAGGTCCCGAGGTTGGGGGGGGGGGGGGGGGGGAGTCACCGAATGCTATTAGTATAACGACAAACTTTTATTTAATTATAAACTATACGAAAACATCTTGTAAGTTTTAAAGTGTATCGAAACAGTGTAGTTAGTACATAAATATATGACAGCCATAATGCGGAAGCGCCAGGGGGTCTTGAGAAAGTAAGTCGCAAAGTTTATGCTACAGTTTATTGATCGGATAAATTTCCTACGTTCGCAAGCGGCTCCGACGCATTTTGGCAGCATACAGGAACTAAAGATTTTTCTACGTGAGGCCGAATCCCGCTGGTGCTTATTTTTCGGAACGAAAATTTCCATCAATTGTTTTCGATCCGCGATTGAAAAAATATGTAAAATAATTTCAAGATCCCTTGGAGGTTGCGTTTTATGGCTGTCATATATTTATATATTTAAACTCATCGATAAACAAAACAAATGTCGCATTCGGTTGACCCCCAACCACGGGACCGTCCTTTATTTTCTAGGGGCAAATTGATAAAAGTTGATAAGTGCATTATAGCCATTTTTAACCTATTTTCCTACAAAAATACAAAGCTTGCAGAAATCAAAGTTTATGAGCATTCAATTCTTTTACATTATCCCGAGTACGTCTAATATCTAGGGTTAAAAACCAACCAGTGAAAACTAAATTCAAAGAATCCTTAAATTAATATAAATATTTGTGCAGAATCACGCTTGCATTTTCTGTGAAAGAAAAAGTAAAAACACATTTATACCTACGGCGGCGACAGAAAAATTAAACCTTCGACAGTCTTGGGATGAATATCTATAATAAAAAAAGGAGGACGGAAGTGGACATTTTTAGCAAACATACAACAATGTTTTGCAAAGCTACTAAATTGTGACTCTCATATTTAGCGCTTGATATGCTGATTTTGTAGAAATGACACTCTCATAGAGGGAAAAAGATAAATGAAACCCAAACAGCAAATTGGAGATCTTATATAATTACTCCTCCCACTCCCCAAAACAATGAACTGGGTTGTAAACGAAACATTCTCTAAAAACGGCATACAACAAACAGTGTCAAAGAATGTTTAAAAAGTAACATAACTAAAATGTTTTAAAATGGAAATATAGTGTGGTGCAACGGAGTTTCTGAAAAATATTAATTTGTCATATAAATAATGTGTTTATAGAGCCTGACAAACCATGGCTATGACCTTAATTTGTACTACTTACTGGGCCTGTAAAGTTGAACCAGTTTTTTTTTTTTTTTTTTTTTTTTTTTCATGATAATTATTTGTAATTTTATTTGGTGCTTTATAAAGTTATCCTCTGGTCCAAATCAAAGGATGAGTTTGTTCATTTATTTAAAAATAAATAAAAACTACAAATAACTAACGTCACAAAAAATTGAGTAATATCCGTGGACATATAACTTTAGCTTGAAAGAGAAACATGCTAGTCATTTTGAATGCAGAAATACATTGCAAGCGTTATTTATCCGTGCAAAATATCTATTTTTTAACTAAAAAGAAAAAACATGAATATGAAGATTACACCAGTTCCATGGATAAGATAAAAAGAGGTAAGAATTATAAATAAAATTAACAAAATTACACAAAAATAACATGTAACATTTAGTTACACAAAAATTAATTTAACAACATTCAATGCAGTTTAACATTTAATGTACAGGGTGGGGTGGCCATAATTAAACTGGCGGTACTCAGTGTTCTGTAGCGCGATCTTATCGCGAGAATGGCGCCAAATTTTGTAAGATGATTAAACATGACAGCGGACGAAGGATTCCGCGAAAAAAATTTAGTTCCAAAAGTTACCGCCAGGGGAATATAGGCTCTGTATATTCGATAAAGAGAGTTTAAAAAAAATCAATACTGAAATAAAATTACTGTTTATTTAGCACATCGATGTGGCCACCCTTTTTGTGGACCACATATTTCATTCTGTTACAGCATTTATAACAGAGAATAACATATCTGCAGGTATCTCCCGTACAGTTCGCGATATGTTATCCTTCAACGTAGCCAGGTCCTGGACACCTCAGTGATAGACCTTGGACTTTACGTAACCCCATAGCCAAAAGTTGCAGGGTGTAAGATCAGGGGACCGAGGTGGCCATGCAGTTGGAAAACAGCGGCTAATGACCCTTTCTGTTGTGAATCTCTGTTGTAGCAGCTGCTGTACCCGCAAAGCAATATGTGGAGAGGCTTTATCTTGCATGAAAATGATTTTCTCCAGGCACTGTCTTTGCTGAAGTGCCGAAATAACAAAGTTGTTTAGAATTTAATGATATTTATCTCCGGTAATAGAACAAGTTACAGATCCTGTCAGAGTTATGTTCTCATAGAAGAATGGACCTATTATCATAACTGCTGTGAAACCACACCAAACAGTTATCTTTGGTGAATAATGGACCTATTATCATATCTGCTGTGAAACCACACCAAACAGTTATTTTTGGTGAATGCAAAGGAATTTCCTTAAATGCTCTTGGTGACTTGTTATCCCAAATTCGGCAGTTCTGGGTTATTTACAGATCCATTCAAGTAAAAGAGGGCCTCGTCTCCCCATAAGATTTTCCACGGTCAAGCATCACTGAACTCCATTCTGGCAAGAAAAGTGAGAGCAAAAGTCAATTGTTTATCATGGTCGGTGTGACATAATTCTTGTACAGGGCTGATCTTGTACGGATAGAAGTGGATAATCTTTCGTAGGATTTTCCATACCGTACAAGAAGGCGTATGCAGATTCCAAACTATCCCACGAGCACTGGAAGTGGTAGCAGTATTGTCTGGTGCTCCGTTGGCAATTGCTGTTGCCACTTGTTCGACTGTATCCTGTGATACGAGTTTTCGCCCAATGCCTGACTGAACATTTAGTGAACCTGTTTTCTCAAATTTCTCAGCCATTGCTTTTAAACCATTAACTGACAAAAGGACCGTTACCTTTACGCTTTTTTTTTTTTTGCTGTTGTTTCTAAAAGCACGAAGAGCGGCTGGCGCATTGCACTGGTTGAGGTAAAAGAATTTGATTAGTAGAGCTTGCTTGACTAAAGAAGCAGACATTATGAAAGATAACTTTCAAAGAAATTGCTTCTAACAGTAGCACATTACCTTTTAAAGCTGAACAAGCTGGCACTGGGCCAAAAGATGCAATGAGAAATTTGAATAAAGAACTTTTTCTGCTGTTGCTTCCTTTGAGGCTCTAAGTGAAATTGCAGATAAAGAAACTTTAGCAGTGTTTATGTAAATTTTTAGCTTTTTATAAACTGTTACCATTTTTAGCTTAGATTAGATTGCTAAATTTGTTAAATAAATGGTAATTTTATTTCAGTATTGATTCTTCATTTTTTGAACCTCTCTTTTTTGAATACACAGCACCACACACTCCCCTTTCGGTGACTTTGGGAACTAAATTTTTTTCGCGGAATTCTTAGTCTTCCGTCTTTTTTAATCTTCCTACAAAATTTGGTGCTATTCTCGCAATTAGATCATGCTACAGAACACTCTGAGTACCATCAGTCTAATTATGGCCACCTTTTATTACAAATAATTTATGAAAACAAAAACGTAAAGTCTGTAGACATCATGATTGTGATCATTATAACCATTTATGTCATGTAAAATGCTACTTAATAAAATATTTCTCACGAAATGAGAAAATACTCGAATGATGTCAGATAAGTCAAAAAATAGAGGGGGGGGGGGATGTTATTGATAATTTCTAAATCTTGATCATTCCAAATCATTTTCATAAAATAAAGAAAGCATAATTTACAAGTCATTATCATGGAGTATGGATACAAATAAAAAATAAATGTGTTACACAGTATATTAAGTTTACGGGACAAAAAAATTAATCACTTTTGTATAGCACGATTCCGTTATACTGATACAAATGGCATTACAAGAGCCACATCGCAAGTATTCAATTGAACTTGGTACACTGGACTGCTGCTCTAAGATTACAGTGGTGAGCAGGACATGATTACCACAGCGGCAAATTTACAGTGTTTTAGTATTAATAACCTTATATTTATGCAAAATTTCTGCTTTAACCCTTTCAGGTCTGGTGTACTTTAAGAAATATTTTTGCTACTATTTACATGTAGTAATGTTAGTATATGTCTATGCATTTATTATATCACTTCATATATGTTTAAGCATTTAGTAATTTTAATAATTATTTAATTCTCTTTGCACCACTTGCTATTCTTTTAATTTTAAACATATATTTCACTCTTTAAATTTAAAATAAAAGTAACTTATGAAAGAATCATGTGTATAATAAGCACAAAAAGTATTAGAAAGTTGTGATATAAGTTAAATCTTATTGTAAAACAATATTTTCTAAACAGCTCCAAAATTCTTTTTTAACCTATTGTCATATGAAAATGAGTTGAATAGTACACAAAACAAAAAAATTTGTTATCTTTTGGACAAATATTCGTTAAACACTAATTACTCTATTTGGATAGCTAGTGTTAATGTTATTAGCATAAAAGTTTTTTTTTATTAAAAAAAAATTCAGATCCAAAAGGGTTAAATGAGGCCTTTATAAAATATTATTAGAAATTTGCCCTTGTGGTAAACAGGTTTTAACAGTAACATGAAGTGTGCACACATACAGAAATAGTGCAGTGTTAAGGTGGGCAAGTACAGAATGATCCAAATGAACATTGTAAAAATAACAGTATGCAATGAACATTTGGAGCTGTTATCTTGAAAATACATTGCTCCCAAAGGCATATAAAGTTGCATGTCTGTAATGGATCTGAAAAACACAGTACATGAACAGTAGCTGACAGAAGGCATTGCAGTGTGCTGTGTAGTCTGAAGAATCATAATTTTGACTTTTTCCTTTGAATGATGCATCAAGTGACAGTCAAATGAAGCATTTAAACCACAATATGTGGAGGATGCAGTTCAGGCTGAAGTTTCTTCTCTCTGGATTTGGGGATGTTTTGCATATTATGACTTGCTTGGGCATACAGACTTAGATGACATCGAATATAAAAACTAAATTGTTTATTTCAACATTGATTAGCGATCAGGTGGTAACCTTCATTTGACATTTCACGATGAATATGCTACGGGCATCACCATTTTCCAAATACATAGCCTTGTTGAGCTTGGATATACCACTGGTTGGATGAGCCCTGGGGCAACCCACTGCATCTCAAGTGAACCACCAAATTACCTGGCCTTAATCCATAGCAATTCTCTGGGACTATTTGGAAAAAGTAAAATGCTAAAACCTATTGTACATTTACAAACCTATTGTACTTAAATTTTTACAATACTCAGGAATTAAGCATAGAAACATTCATTTAAATCTTTTTTTGTGCATTCAGAAGTCACAATACCTGTAGAAACTTCCCAAATTATGTTTATGTTTCTTAGATTATTCAATACTTTTTACGTTATTTTAAATATTTAGAAAATTTATAATTTTAATCACTGATTTAAAAATATGATTAAAATCGTTGACAGCCTACTTACTGTAATAAACTGTGTTAATTTTTATGTGGATAGCATTGTATACTCGTAGAGAAATTAAGGTTTTTATAAAAAGTCCCAAATTCCACCAAGTTTTTTGCTCATAATTTGCAGAGTTCTTAATATGAAAAAATGTTCTTTTCAGAAAATTCGGCAAACAACATTGTACATAATACCCTGGAATTAGAATTAAAAAATAATAAAAATTGTATGAAAAAAAAGCAGGTTTACTAAATATAAATAATTTTTTTACTGTGCACGTGTGAATGCTATCAAAATCTTATTTGCATATTTGTCTTAGCTAAATGCATAGAGCAATTTTTGTGAAAGTCTCAAAAACATAGCTTGAAAATTTTGAAAATTGTCGATAGAATAAGCTCAAAATTCATTGATCCCAAAAGGACTCAAAAAATGAGGGGCTCTATCCATATATTAGTGACAATATATCATTCACTACTGTATTTGGATACAGCCCCCCATCTTTTTGCTGCCTACTGGGAACGGATTTTGAGCTTATTCTATCGACGATAATTTTCAGAATTTTCAAGATGTGTTTTTTGAGACTTTCACAAAAGTTGCTCTATACATTCAGCCAACACATTATGCAAATTACATTTTGATTGCGTTTGTGTGCATTCACAGTGAAACATTATTTAGTAATGCTGCTCATTTTTCATATAATTTTTATTTAATTCTGATTGATTGTATTATGTACAATGTGCTTTGTCATATTTTGTAAAAAGAAATTTTTTTAGTAAGATCTCTGCGAATATAAAAAAAAAAAATGTGGCAAAATCCGGGAATTAGTTTTTATAGAAAAAAACTTTTCTATGAGTATACATGCTATCCTCATAAAAATGAACACAGATTATTGTAATAAGCTACTTAATCCTATTTCAACAGTTTGAATGCTTTTGCTACATTAGTTTTGACAGGGTTATCAAAATGATATTCGTTCTGTTTAAATTTGTTGACAGTCCCCAATGGGGTTACAGGAAAAAAAAATAGCAGAAATATATGACCCATACTATTTTATTTATACACCTGGAGTTTCAGGATAATTCCTCAGAGCATTTTTCTAGATATTTAACCAAACATCTAAATCTAAGATCGTAAGTGACCAGTGATCATTGGCTATATATAGTGTACAAGGGGCTCACAATCATAACAGACCAAGTCCATTTAAGGAAGAAAAAAAAAAAAGTCCATTTAGAAGGTGCATAAAATCTGTTTTATTAACTTTCACAGTCTGTTTTATACACTCTGCAGTGACATGTGTAAACATATTCCAAATGTGAGAAAGTATGTTAAAAAAGGTTTGGTTTATTGTGGAAGTATCTAAAATAGATTTTATACACCTAATGGTTCTAAATGGACTATTCATTTATTTTCAAAAATAACTTCATCCACTATTATTGTGAGCCTCTCATATGTGGGGGTGGTGAAAAATTCCTGGATATCATCAAGGATAAACATTGAGGGAAGTTAACCAAAAAGATCTTTTTGTTGCATAACAATGTGCACCCCCACCCCCCCAAAACATGTCCAATTTTGTAACAGCCAAACTGAAGACCCTGTGATTCCTATTTCTGGTCCATCAACCTTCCACTTAACAGACCTAGCTCTCAAGGACCATTTTCTGTCTAAAAAACTTGAAGAAACACCTTAAAGGTCATCATTTTGAGGACAATGAAGATGTCACAGTGGTTGCTGAGAGCTGGTATCGGGGCCAATCAAAGAACTTTTATTTGGCAGGACTAGAAAACCTGCAACAATGATGTAGCAAGAGCATCAGTTTCATGGGATAATATATTGAAAAAATATTTAATTTTTTAACTCTAGCTATTTTCTTTCTAGTCTAAACCAGGAACTTTTCAGCACCCTCTTGTATGTATTATATGCATATATTGCTGCTCTTATTCAATAAAAGCACTCTGCTGACAAAAGTAAACTGAATGCACACAACAATACAGGTTAAAAAGGTAAATCATTCTTGTTAAAATAAATCAAATGGAACACATAAGTAAATAAAAAACCGTTAAGGCTATTCTCGAATCCAAACTGACAACTTTCTGACACTTTTTAATTATTTTAAACATACCAAGTTAACTGATGTTTTTAATTAAGAAACTATATAATCAAATTGTTTTTCTGTTATTTGGTAAAACTAAAAAAATCTTTAAAAAAAATGCAGTCAAAGTTGAATTTTCAGATGTGACATTGCAGGAAAGAAAAAAAAATGAGATTCTGAGAAAACAATTCTATAACTCAAGATATAATTCATTTATCAGAAAATTAAAAAAAAAATAAATACAATTCATTACAAATTACTGCAATAATTATCATGCTTTTATGTTTAAAAATGAGTCTAACTTACATGCTGGTTGAGAATTGAAAAAAATATTTGGGTACCATATGTAATAGCATACATATCTTTCTATAATTGCAAACATGTCGTGAATTACAAAACCATAAATTGTTTTGATTATTTTAGCTTCAAAATTACATTTTCTTTTATGAAAAATTTAGTCTGAATATGACAGAGAGAAATATATTTAGCTGTAACTCAGCAAGGCATTAGACGAGTTACAATGGCAGATGATGTAAATGTACTGCTAAATTTATTTAATATATAAGAATATCAATTTAAAAGAACATTAAATATGGTCTTTTCAAAATAATACTGAAAAAATTGTAAATATTTGTTTTTTATTTCTTCTGTATGTAATAATATACACCTTTCATACTACCACCCCTTGATTGAAGAGCACAAAAGCCATGGTCTAGATTGGCTATATACATAAAACATATCAAGATTACAGTTGAATACACGGTTTTTACAGTAATGAAAGTGAGAAATGGGAAAAAAGGAGGGAAAAAATGTCCATTTATACAATATGGCTAAACTCTTATAATTTTGGTACATTTTAACAGTTATTTGAACAATAAAAAAAATGTATAACTGTACATATGATTGTTATTTTCTATTCGTAACTTTGAAAGCATAAAAAAATATTAAACTAATAATAAATGAATAGATAATTTAAATTAAAAAAGAAAGTTGAAGACTGTTTACACTTTACAAGTTTGCTAAAAATATAAATCCAAATATACCTGATGAAGTTATATGAAGCACAGCAAATAGTATTCAAAATAAATAGTATTCTGACTGATTTGAAAGTTTCATCATCGAAATTATCTCAATGTATAACACACTGGGGATTTGTGGAATTAATAGAACAAGATATACTATTCCAAACAGAATTTTATGCAAACCTCCTTTCCCTTTTAAACACCTTTGAAAAAATTCATTTACATGACTTTCAGATGCATATTACAAAAGCTTGTCTTTGATTTGATGACTCTTCTGTACAGCAATTCAGAAACAAGTTCCAAAGATTTGAGCAAACAAAATGTCTGACTATTAAATTTTTAGACACCGCCCCCTCCCCTTCCATATGCTCCCAAAATTTTCTTTGCATTTCTGCATCAATCCAGAGAATGTCCAAAATTGTTTTTAAAAAGGTGGAATTCCTCCTTTAGAAGGAACTCTTTCTTGCCTGTTTTTATTAACACTAAATTTCAATAGAATATTAAATAATTTTAATCAATCATTTAGGTAGGTTGGTTGGTTGAATGGGGTTTAATAGCACAAAGTCCATCAATTATTTAGGAAAAGTCTCAGAAAGCAACCATTATTATAACGCACCCTTGCTACAAAAGGGACAACTCAAAAATTGGGTATTTTGAGATATAACTGCCATTCTATGCAATTTACACTTCACTACCAATTACTTAAAGTAGAAGATAGCGCAGTTAAAATCCAGCAACCAGGTAGCAGTTTTGTTTGAAAACTGGTCATTGAGGTTATCACAGCCTGGAACAGTTTTTCGAATTTCCTGAAAAATTTGAGTTATGACACTTTCGTAGCAAGGGCACGACAAATTGAGCATCCCTGCCAGAATTTTTCTGCAAACACACTTTCACAGTCCCAGTTAAAATTCTTAAATTTTATGTTACCACCATCATTCAATCTATTGCATAAAACAAATTTTCGACTTACACTGTCAATTAGTATATAAACAGAAAATGAAAAACAAATTGTTTTAAAAATATCGGCATCTATGTTTGTAGATAGATAAAGAAATACTCTCCACCCCCTCACCTCCTCAATTAAGAAAAACAGAATTCCACCAAAATGTAGATGAATCTTGCCAAGTAGAGCCTGCTTTAGAAAGGAGAAAAGTGGGGCAAATGACAGAGGCAGTAAATATGAAGAAACAGATAAGAAAAATTCCTTATTTAAAATTAATTTCTGTGGACATTAATACCCTTAGGGGTTCTAAAGAAATTGTCCAGGACACTGTTGTTATTAAAGCTAAAAAGACCTGCAAGAGGTCAAAACTGGACGACTGGAGTGGAAAAAAACTCCATTTTAAACGGACACAGTCTGTTATATCATTTTCACCAGGATCATGAAAGTCTAACCATTTAAAGTAAGATTCCACGATATACATATGTTCTACTATGTTTTGTAAACAAGTAAATAAGAGTGAAAACAAAACTGACAAAATAAACTGTCTGTAAACACAGAAGCATATACACAAGTATATATGGTAAACAAATATAAATCGTAAAATTTTCGACAAAAAAAAAAAAAAAAAAAAAAAAAAGAACTTTAAAGAGGGGTGACTGACTTATATATGAGAACTAAAAATAATAATAATAATATATAAATAAAATCTCAGACAATAGTTTTCTAGCAAATCGGCGTTATTGTGTTCGTACAGTACAAAATCCAGAAAACTCCAAACCTTAACAGTTCCGAATTTCAGATCATTTTTTAGTTTTATTTGTCAAAAAAATAATCTACTCTACCCCGTTGCAAGAAACAAAAAAAAAGTGTGTGATTTATGTGAAGATCACATTTCCAATACTAAAAAATTGTTATGTTGACTTAAAATACTGATTAAAGTTAACATTAAAGTAGAGATGTACAACCTGTGGCCCACGGGCCACAATGATGCTTACCACTATTTTTATGCAGAATAATTTTCCTTATAATAATAACAAATTTTGCTATTAAATAACACAAATGTAACTTTTCAAATATTCTGATGGCAAATAGTTTTCTGGTAAAAATGTTGTGCATCGCTATGTTAAAGTACGTTTAAAATAGGTAACAAGACACTGTTGTTTTCACATTCTCCTAATCAACAGCAAACTACATTGAAGCCAGTGTTCTCGCTGACATTTGACCAATGTTAGTAATTTTGCTAATTATAAATAAAAGATATTCGCCAAGTGAAAAAAGTATTAACAAAATAGTTTCAGCATGAAGTACAAAAAAATCTATCTTTAGTCCTTTAATGCAAACCCTTTTTTTCATTGTGTTCTAAAATAACCTAAGTTTTTATAACTGTGACAATGATTGTTATTAATCTGATTTCAACTATCCACTACAAATATTAAAAATATACATACATGCATGTATGAAAAACAAAAAAGAAAAAGCAAAAATTGAGCACCAGCAACTTGGCGAATCTAATCGCTTGTTTGCTCGCCAATTGAAGAATTTAGTTGCAATTTGGCATAATGGCAAGTGACAGCGAGAACCCTGATTGGAGCGTCATTACTTCTTACTGCTCGCATGCCGATATTTCAAAATATGTGACTACTTAGCATTCTTAAGCTCTCTGTGATCGTCAGATCACTGGTTATTTAGTCGAACGGAAGTTTGATATCATGGTGTTCAACATGCATTCAGTATTCTTCAACCAAAGGCATTTTACATAAACTTTTCTTTTTCAATGGCAGCACTTGTTATGCAGAAATTCTGTCTCTTGTTTGTATGTATAAATTATTTTTCTCGCACAAAAAAATGAGGAAAAAATACTTTTTTTTTGACGACATATGCGGTTTTTGGATTTTTCCATATTATTAACAAAATGAACACGTGTTGATTAAGAATGAAGTGAAAATTGCAATATTGCAGACACTATGACAATAGGGTTGCATGAACACCAGAAATGTAGGAAGTCTGTCAGGAGAAAAACATTGTTCAAGGAAAATCGCTAAAAAATTGTGTCTATCTCTGGGCAAATATTGCAAGGTAGCCCAAATTCAATATCAATAAACAATAGAAAAAAAGGGAATTATTTTATATGATTCTCTAAAAATTACCCCAAATTCTGAAAATGTTTATATTTTCTGACAAGTGAGGGAATGTTTTAAAATATTCAAAAAAATTTTTGAAACAAAAAAGTTGAAATAAAAAATATCTAAAACATTTGTCTAAATAAAAATATAAAAATCAAGAAAAAGAAAACATTCAATGGCAACTCGTCAGGTGAAGTGCTTCACCCACCAAATATTTTACTGAAAATAATTTTACATAAATATTCATATTTCCTCTTTTCCCTACACCTTAATTGTGTAGAAGTACAATCCATTTAATCTGAGAAAAAACTAAAATCTGACATTCGGGGACTCCATGACAATGTCTTTATCCACCAAGAACCAAATTCTCAGAAATTAACATGCGATGGATTTCCCTAGCGATAACCAACAAATAGGGCTGTATAATATCAGAAATTTATTATTGCATATGTATAAACAATTTAATATTGATGTTTGTAATACATTGAGATAACTAAGGATTGACTGAAAGAAGTTTTTAAGACCAAAAGCAAATTTCTGTGATTTTTCTTTTTTTGGCCAAAACGAAAATGCTCAAAGTTTTTAAATTAAATAATATACACATAAATAAACAAGTATTATTAAATTATATGTATGACCCAAGTTGGCTTTGTGCCTCAGACCCAAAACTTATTTTCTTTACAATAAAGGGTAATTAATTCAATGACACAAAGATATTCTAATAAAATGAATTTCATTTAAATAAACATTTTAGTTTTAGGAATACACACCTTGATGTATCTTTTATAATGATTTTTGTAAATGATCATTTATTATACAGTAGACTTCCTCAAATCCACAAACTTGGGACCAGAGGTTGTGCTGAGTTTTGATCATTGCTTTGTTTACATTTTTTAAACAGTAATTTGAATCTAATTAATAATGCAATCGAAACTATAATGAATGCTCACAACACGATAAAATACTAAAATAAGTAATAAAAGATTAGATAATTTTCAAAATGATTGAAATATTTAACGGAAAGGTCAAGTTAATAATCAATGTATGATTAAATATTCATTATAAGGATGAAATGTATTTTTCCTAAATTACTTGCCCCATGATGAATGATTTAGTTAGATGAAACTTGCTCCATAAAGGTACATTACTATTTGACAAGAAAATCATAAAATAAAGAAGTTTTATGTCAGGTTTAGCCAGACTTAATAACCAAAACAGCTTTATTAATACATAATAAATATTTGGTAAAAAGATTGTGATTACCAATGATATTAGCAATAACTTGAATTTTTTCAGAAATAAATTTATTCTACCTTCAAGAACAAACATAAATTCCGTAATATTAACAAAAATTACAAATTAAAATATATATGGAATTGATGTAAAACTAAACAAGTCAAATTTTGTTTCTATATTTAGACTGAATGTTTCAGGGATGCCGCGGACGCGCTATAGCGCGTAAAATACGCAAAAAATCGGCAACGGGACGCAAAAAATGGAGCTTACGCGTCCCGCGGGACGCGTAATTTTCGTCAAAAGTTCGCAAAAAAGGCAAATTTCGTTTAAAAAATCGCGAAAAAACGAATAACTTCCGGCAAATTTCGTCAAAAATTTTGCGTACAGCCTGATAAAGATTGGCATACGACAATTACTTATGTTGTAACTCAAAATCAGCAGTAAAAACACGTTATTTTTATAGTGAACTACAACTATATCAAAAATATGGCTAAGTATATCTACATGTTTTAAAAAGTAGAGACTACAAACTGCTTTAAAAATAATCGTTACTTTCAGATTTTGCAATGTATTAAATCTACTCTTGAAATGGAGGACACACTTTAAATACAATGCACTCATCATATTGCATAAGACAGAATGCAATAAAACAGAGGGTAATAACAAATTAAAAGATAATATAAAAGAAAATTTTTTCTATTATTCTCTAAAATGTTACTTTACACACCATGTTACTCATTATATGCTGACCAGAGCAATTGAATACAAGTTTTCTGCCAATGACAGAAAATAATAAATCTGTTATAAAAATTTTTTTTAAATGCAATTTAAAAAAGTTGAAATATGACATTAAAATATTAAGGACTAATAATGAATAAATAAGTAGACAACAAGTGTTTTCAGCAGCAAATCTTAGGTTCTTTGACTTAGATTTACCAGGTTATTTATTCCAATTCTCAATGGAAAAATAAAGGATTTGATGAATTGCTAAATGCAGCATACGAATTGATAATGTTTGCAATTTGAAGTGCAGAACACACATTGTGTTAAAGTAGCAAATTATTATCATTCAATTAGAAGAATGGCACCTATTTGTCGTGGTTGAAGTTAACATTAAAAGTAATATCAATGTTTGTTTTAAACTAGTAACTTTTTGTCATTCAATTAGAAGAATGGCACCTATTTGTCACAGTTGAAGTAATATTAAAAGTAATATCAATGTTCACTTTAAACTAGCAACTTTTTGTACCACTACAGGGCTTGAATTTCAGGGCAGGATGGCGGGATTCGCGGCCAAAATTATGAAATCCCGCCCAAAAGTATAATGCGGGTTGGAGATTCCCACCCAAAAACTTGCACCATTTTCCAAGAAATTTCACATTTTGAAACTACGATCAACTCCCACAACAATTTTGTCATATTTCCGTGCAACTAATTGGCGCATTTTGCAAGTTTTTTTTTTTTACCGTGAAAGATCGTTGGAATTCACGATTTTTTCCACGACCGATTGACAACTTTCCCAATTTTTTATCTGCAATCGATTGACAAGTTTCCTACTACTTTCCGCCGCGAAAAAGAAGTGATTCTGTTTCCAAATTTAAAAAATAAAAAATAAAACAGTTAACACACAGAATTCTAAAAAATATGAAAAATTAGTTATCAAGGTGGAAATTCAAACATACAGATTTCACGAATTTCGACAATTGGTTACCGAAATAATCAATTTCGTCAATTGTTCATAGAAAATGGCCAATTTTGTCAAATGATCACAAGAAAAATACCAAATTCGTAAAACAGTCGCTTCAGAGGTAATTCTGAGTGAAAAAAAAAAAAAAAAAAAAAAAAAAAAAAAAAAAAAAAATCTAAAAATCAAAGCAAATTTTCTAAAAAGTGCAGAGTGTGTGTGTGTGTGCGTATGGGGGGGGGGGGAGAATTCAGTTTAGACACTGTGTTTTTTCCACGACAATTTGCTAATTTTCCACGATTTTTCACAATTTTTTTAACGAAATATCTAAATTAGTATCGGTTTTTGACGAAATTTGCAGATTTTTTGCATTTTTCTGACTAAATTTATAATTTTTTAATGAAATTTGCAGTATTTTCACGATCTTTTGACGAAATAAGCTTTTATTTCAGGACTGTTGTTTCCTTGATTCTTTAAACATTTTTGTATTTTTTCCTGTATTCCCTGAACAAAATTCACGGTTTTTTTTCTTGACCCTTTGATAAAATTTGTGGTTTTCACTATTCTTTGACGAAATTAGTATTTTTTTTTTCCGGATCTTCTGACGAAATTTGTGTTTTATTCAGTCGTCTGACAAAGTTTGCGTTTTTTCAGCGCTCCTTTGATAAAAGGTGCATTTTTCCCGCGGGCTTTTGGCGAAATTCGCAATTTTTCTGCGAGTGATTTACAAAATTGATTTTTTTTGCCAACCATTTGTGGAAATTCGCATTTCTTTTATTTTTTTGTCTGAAGTTTTTGATTGATGACAATGACAGATTTTTCTAAAAAATGTGAATTTTGTCAAAGAATTGCGAAAAAACACATGAATTTCGTCTGAAGGTTGCAGAATAAATGCAAATTCAGTCAAAGGGTGGCTAAAAAAACGCAAATTTCATAAAAGAATTACAAAAAACTTGAATTTCTTTAGAAGGTCGAGGAAAATGCAGCCGTTTTCTTAGAAAACAGAACACACACAAACATATAGGTTTATTATTATATGTATAGTTTTTAATCGGAAATAATACTAAACTGACTTTTGTAAAATTGGGTTTGACCCAAACCCAACTTGCAGGAATCTACACTCAATCTAAAATCGAGCCGAACCATAAACAGAATTTACTTGATCTGTAACAAAAATAATTAGCACCAGCAAAAAAATTTAACTCTTTTTTTTTAACGCATTTTGCATAATTATTCTGAGTAGTTGATAAAAATTGCTTCAGAGATATTTTGTCATGGTTGTATTCTTGTAATTCTTTAAATAGCACATAAAATAATAGTGGGTTTTAAGGATTTTTTTTTTTTTTCCTTCCCAAAAAGCTAAACTCCCCTCCATTAATAAATGTTGGGAGGGAAACTCCCCTCCTCGGAAAAATTGAATTTCAAGCCCTGCACTACATTTTAAATGTTTCAAACTGTAGCACAGCACACTATACTAACTACTTGAAAATGTAAAAACTATTGTAGTTTTGTTACTTGTAGCATATTGCTTCAGGCCACTGCTCAAGATGTCAAGGTTCAATTATTTATCAAAAAATAAAAAAGAACCGATTCTAAATAACTTCAAAAGCCATGTCTGCAAGCATTATCTTTTTATGTAGAAAAAAGGGATTCCTAAATGTGTCAAAGTTTTACAGAGAAGCTTTTTCCCTTTAGAACTCCTTTAATATCAAAATCTATCTGGAACGGAATTTATTTCCAATCATTCTCCATTCTATCTTACCAGATTTTCTTATAAATAAAAATGTCAAATATTCTTAAGTAGAATATATTAACTCCAGGAGCTTAATTCTAAAACTTTTTGAATGCATACCATTATTGCATGGCTATATTAACATTTACTTTTTCGATTCTAAGTTGCAGTTATTAAATTCATTAAAGTAATATAACAAATTGTTAAGTTATATAAGGAAGTTTTGTTCTATATTAAGAAAAAAAAGTATCTTTATTAATCAACATACTTAATTTAGAATTGGCAGAGCTTTGAATTTTCTTCTATTTAAAATCCAAGGTGCGAAAATAATATTTATGTATTATACATACAGCGGATCAACAGTTCTATTGGAATAATGTTTAAACGATTCAAATGGGATTCGTTACTATTCCCCCTAATTTATGTTTGCCCAGGGCCCCAATCAAGATCAGGGCCTGTTTGAATGCAATTTATGCTATAAACAGGGCTTAATTTGTACCGGAGCTCAGCTGCGGTACTTCACTGTTTTTAGTAAATATTGGCCAAAATTCATCATCACCCTGGAGCTCAGTGTAATAACCACTGCAAAAAAAAAGGCCTAAATTACTCTTTTCTTTTACTTCCATCTCTAAATTTTCACTTTCTTTTTTATCAAAACACTTATATGTGACCAGGTATATGTCTAGGAAAATTTTAGGCCCTTTAAAGAGCCCTTCATAAAATAATTTATCTTAAAAACAGGACCCTTCACAAAATTCCTTATCCCCCAAACAAACCACCTTCACATAACATTTTATCCCAAAACAAGATTCTTCACAAAAAATATTTGTCTCTTAAACAGACCTTTCACACAATTTCTCTACTTTCAACGGGAACTTTTCACAAACTTAATCATTTAAAAATAAAATCTGGCCTAGAAATAAACAGTTGAACTCACCAAAGAACATATTACTTAGCTCTTTTATACATAAAAAATAGAACCTGAATACATTGGTAATTTAAAATTCACAAAATTATCACGAGAATTTTCAAATATAAAAAAAACTACACAAAAACAGGACCCAGTGAAAAAAGTCGGGTCAGATTCCTGGTGACATAATGTGTTGCATGCATAGATGGAGATGAAATGGGCTCAAAGGGAGAGAATGCTATGATTTTAGTACTGCAGAATATTACGGCTCCTTTTTTAAAATTATTATTATTAGAAATTAAGTAATGCCCATAAGTATGGAATTCCATTTAACGGTAAACTTTTAGCTGTGAAAAACAAATACAATAAAATATCTTTAAAGACAGACTTCACCAAAACCATCTTCAATTTAGTAATAACGTAACAACTAAAACAATTAAGAACATTGTTATTGAATACTCTATGAGTTTTGATTTGTTTTGGTAGCATTAAGCATCAACATTTCATAAGGAAACTTATTTCAAATAATCAGAGAAAAGATTTATGGGGTTTATTATTATTCTTTTCTAAGTAAGCATAAGAATTAGAAAGCAATTTATCACCAACATTTATATTTCATTCGAGACTACAGCTCCATTTACGATAATTTAAGGTATACCAACGAAAGAAAAATTTAAGCTTTGATAACTCACACTATTATTTTAAAAAATTAACAAACTGAGATTCGCTATATATATATCGCAAATTGCTATTTCATATACATTTTATTAGAGTTTCATATTTATTCTAAATATAAGCCATACGAAAGAACCATATCCGTAGAATGTAAACATTCAAAATACACCAACAATGAATGTTGAGCAACATAGGTTTTTAAAAAGCGATCATCTAAGTACAGCTCTAACACCTTAAGAATTATTTAAACAAAACAAATCATGTATTTCATAAACAAAATCAAGAGATACGCGAATCATTCTGATTTTACCTTAGCGTGATCATTTCACGTGTCCAGACAGGCAGAATAACAAATGAAAATAATGACAGCATACAAATGGAGGTTTATGAATAAAAATGTATTCCGACAGCTTTGCTATCATCTCCTTTCTCTATTTTTTATATGTATCAGCATCAAGTGCAAAAAATCCAGGCGATCCAGACTTCAAAACATTTATAAATAATTGCCCAAGAACAAAACCGAAAGTTGAATGAAATACGGAACCAGAAACAAGTTCAATTATACAACATACCTTTAATTAATTGTAGATTCGCTTGTTTTAACCGGCTTTAAGCTCTCAATTTTGATACCGATGTTCTAAACACTGATCCAGAAACGATTTTCAACATAATTAAGCCTAACGGAGAACAAAACAAAAGAACGAGTTTCCCGGCATATGATAAACAAAAAGTAGCATAGAGTGCGAAAAAAAATGTCAACAATAAGTGAAAAAGCACAGCATAAGACAGATAGATATGTATTTGAAGCATTTAATTAGTGATTTTTAAATTCTGTGCGCTTCTTTTATGCACTTTAAATTTACATTTCAAAATGCAGATTTATTTTACATTATAAAAATGAAACACTTACCCCATAAACCAATCGACGGTGTCCCGAAGATATTCCGGTAATCTATCCAGCTTGGATTTCGTTTGTATTCAATCACCTTGAAGGATTTTATATTCAAAGAACAACAAAACACTTTCTAACCAGCTGTTGGAGTAACTAACTTCACGATGTCAACAGAGCAGCTAACAAACCTCGACTCTCAACATGGCTGACACAATCATTCTGCGCAGCGCCACATTGCGTCAAGAGAGGGCGCTAAAATAGCACTTTTCACCATTCGTACTACAATTTTCCACTTGTTTATGCAGAGCAGATTTTTTCTCCATGAAATTAAACAAAAAGTTACGAAAAAATCAAAACACTGCAACTGTTATAGATATTTAAATAACGTGTAAATTTCGATAAAAGATTAATATCCCAAAGCATATTTTTTTTTCTTCAAACTATGGAAAATAATATTTAAAAGGGAAATAGTATATTAAATTTAGATATTCAGCATGTACAAAAGTAATTCTAAAATATTATTCATTCAAAATGTAGACAGATATAATCATCAGTGGTTTAGTCGTAAAAAAAACTCCAGAAAATATAGATTAAGGAATATATGCTGTAGCTTTATTTGAGATATAGAAGTATACGGAATTCTTTAAAAAAAATCGAAAGTACACAATGTATACTGTATACTCTCCACTACATCCCTGGGCTATCGTTAAATAACTGTGTGGATAAGGCATTTCTTAGTATAGTAACTTGTTAAAAATAGCAAAGCTGTCTTATGTATAGTGGCCAGTTCCATCTCAAAGCACTTCCGACCTCTAAGGCACCTGTAAAAAAAGAGAGAGAGAATGAAAACTGAGATAGATCGTCGAGCCTGTAAAATTATGAGTATTTCTAGAGGTCAGCACAGTTCGGAATTAATAGACCCGGCCAGCGTTGAACTCAGGGGGTAGCCCGGAAGGGACATTACCACGGAGCAATAAAATGTCCCCCCCCCGGAAAATTTTTAATTTTTCCATTTTCAATGGTCAAAAAGTAGAATCCCCCCGGAACTCTATAATGCCCCCCCCCAGAGCCACTGAAGTCCCTCCCGGAGAAAAGTGCCTAAATTCAACACTGGACCCGGTCCAGCCCATTTATATTTTCACAGTTCATATAACCCAGCTACCCAGCCCGTGCAAAAATCAGTGAAAACAGGTCCGGCCCGTTCTGTGGAAAAATCAATTAAATTAAGCCCGATCCGACCCGACTCAAATTCTTAAAAAAAAAAAAAAAAAAAAAAAAAAAAAATCAGATTTTTCTTAATATACAATTAAGATTCTTTTAAAGAATACTGCATATAGATACTTCTGGGATAACTTTCCAGTATATTTTAAAATTGCGATACGTTCGCAAAGATAGAAAGTACACAATAGCAACATTAATGATTTTTTAGATTTTTAAACGTTTCAATATTCAAATAAGCATTCATTAACCTCTTAACGATCACATTAAACTACGGTTTAAAAAATTGAGATTGCCACCACTTTTTTTTAAAGAAGTATTCAACTTATTTAATGACAAGTAAATTGATGTCAGGATAAAGATAATTACACTATTTTATAAAACTGGTGGGAACCAAGCAATCTGAATAAAAAACACAGCCCATGAATATCACGGGAGCGAGAATTAAGGGATTAAAAAAATTATGTAAGGTATCCTGGGGTAATAACGCCACGTTAAGGTTCTACCAATTTTCACGGCTCAGTTTTAGATTGTATTTTTCAAACAAATATATGATTTGATATAGCAACTCATTGACTATCTATATAAAAAAATAATTTAACAGATATGTATTCATAAAATGTAATGGCGTGATTTCTTGACCAATGCTATTTGGCGTTGTTACCCACCTATATGGGTAATAACGCCATGCAAACAAAACTATGAAATAAGATGAAATAATTGATAGTAGATTTCCCAATTCTAAACATACAAACTTACAAATTGACAAACTGCATTCTAAGCTATTGAAAATGTTCAATTTTTTGTGAAAGTGTATGAAAAATAAAGGTGTTGTGTGTGTGTGGAAGGGGGGGGGGGAGGATGAGGCAAAATAATATCAGACCGTGAGCTTCTTTTTGCTTAAAAAGGGCCGCTTAAATAGAATTATTAGAAACATTGCACAGTTTTAACTGTGTTTATTTGAATCAGTATTTAGGATGTAGCTCGGCCACTGCAGGGAATCAACCGGGGTATTAATGCCAAGGATTGGCGTTATTACCCCGTTATAGTTATTGCGCTGTACATTTTAAATTACAAATTATCTCGAGAAGATATCCAAAATCTTCAACAACATTTTGAAAGTCCATGAAATGTACTACAAATTTATGTAATTACAAAGTATTTCGGATATAAAAAATAGTCTTCACATCACAAAACGTATCACGCGAATTTTAGATCAAGCGTTAATTTTAGTTGCTTGTAAAAACAATAAGACCTAAAAATGAAACAAATTAACTTGAAGCTGTTTTTTGCGATTTATATGACTCAAAACCCTTCTGCGCAGAGCACATGGGTGTCATTTACCAGATTATTTCATAATTATGCATAATATTAGCACTTGGCGTTATTACCCCGCCTGGCGTTATTACCCCCCCTGGCGTTATTACACCAGACCACCTTAGCCCTTGGCACTCCTTTGTCTCCGCTGCGCAGACATAATCTTTCCTTCCCAAATTTGTTTTTGGCACCAGTAATAAAGGAAAATAAAATTTTCCTTATTTAATCAGAGAATTTTTGAAATTGTCTACTTCAAGGAAAATTCTTTTAAAAAAGTGGTGCTAATCGAATAAAATTTGTGTAAGAAGCACCGGAGTCCGAAGGGTTAAAATAGAAGGGGGGAAAAACAGGTTGAAAGTATGATAACTTTTGAAGCTGCATAATAAAAAATAGAATAGTAAAAATATTTCTCTGTCATTTATAAAGGTTTTTCTCAAATCCAAAGGAGCTACTTTATGGCACATTTCTGAATTTATTTAATTTCAGAAATGCATAAAATTGGCAGGTGTTCTTATTTAGAAACTATGTAATCAAATAGCGTTATTCATTTTATAAAGGCAATATACATATTTGAGAAAATACTGACAAAGTCAGCGTTTGAATCAAATTTTCAGAAGCGATAGCACGAGAAATGAGAAAAAATTGCTATCACGTGACAAGAATCTCTTATATCTCGATAAGTAATTTATTTATCAAAAACAGAAAACACTATTCGATTATAAATCCCTTCAATAGTCAGGCCTGTCAATTTTTATGCCTTTACAGTTAAAATTTATTCAGAAAATGTGTCAGAATGTTTCACATACACTCTAAAACTGGGAGGAGTGAAAAGCTCACTTTTTGTAGGAGTGATTTGCATTTTCACTCTTTTTAGAGTGAACTTTATACAAATACACTCTTTAAAGAGTGGAATTTCCGACTCCCTAAAAAAAAGTGAAATATCTCACTCCGTTCTCGAGAGAGAAATATCTCACTCCATGGTCGAGAGTGAAAAATCTCACTCCGTCAACGAGAGTGAAAGCCCGGCATTATACACTTGAAAAAAATCCCCGCTCAACTTTGAACCAATATATGGAGTAAAACAATGAAAAGTACCAAAATATGTCAATTCTTACTTTTCAAAAATTACATTTTATAATACAACCTATAAAATTACGCTTATTTGCCATTAAAACGCACTTGTCTTCAAAAATGAGTGTCACTCCTTCGATAGAGTCAACGGTCACTCTTAAAAAGTGACTTAGATATGTATTACGCATCAGCCAATCAGAAATCGTCTTCTCAGTTGTGATGATAAAAATGTTTCCGCCATTTTATCGTGTCCGTTATGTGTCTCACTTTCGTTTCCTCGGTCTACAAATGTGGATCTTTAATTTGTATTATTAATACTGAAAAGTAGTTTAAATTTCGATCTTTGAATGATATACTCCGATATCTTATGATTCAAAATAATCCACATAGATTAAGATTCTTGATCTGGAGTCAAAATAGAGAACAAATAATTCAGTAAAAAGCAATAATACTCCATTAATACTCAGTGACGAAGATGTTGCACTGCACATATCTTATTTATCAAACAAAGGATTATTATTCATCAAACAAGGGATGAAAAAAACGGTAAGTCAATTTTAATTTCAACTTTTTATTTTCCGAATGTAACTTCTAGAATGTTGAGTTAAAGTTTTATTTTAACAGGAAGCTGTCTGCTTCTGCTATCTTTATGTGCGTAGAGGGAAAAAAATCGCTGACGCAAAGATTTGTGTTTCATCCTTGATGTTTATAAATGAACGGCTATAGTAATTTTAAAAGTTTGCAGTATGACTTATATTAGATGAAATTTATTTATTAGAGATAAATAACTCATTAAAATTGTTTTTCCAATAGTAAGAATAATACATATGTAGTCATTTCTTGTATTTTATATTTTCTTTATTTTTCTTTTTCGTACATGAGTATACTTTTATAAAACTTTAACTCACATTTATAGAATACTATAGGGTAGATGTAACAGTAATGTACACACCTGAATGTTTTTGGTTTATAAAAAAAAAATAATAATAACTAATAAAAATTTAGCTTTTATTTTTTTTTTTCGTAACTCGCCCTTGCATATTTTATAATTTAGCACTTTTGTTGACACTCTTAATTAAACCAATCAGGAAGCACAAAATAATGTTTTTAAGTTTCACTGTTTTTCATTGAAAATCGTGTTTTCATTGAAAATCATACTAAGAGCTGGCTTCATTTAATAAATTTATGTATTCCTTATTTTATTGCAAAATTTCCAATTTTTTGTTTTTGTAGTTGAAGAAAGCTTTGAATTTTTTATGTATTTAATATCGTTTATAAAATTTCATTAATTTTTAAGGTTTTGAGAGGAGTGTCCATTACTGGAATACTTAAGTAGTGATTTTCCAGTAACGTACACCTCATATAGGCATTGTTAAAAAATCTATTACGGTAATGTTTATAGTGCATAAAATATTTTGATTTAATTAAAAACTTAAGTAATCAATTTTAATTTTTAAATTGCACTTACCAAAATGTAATGACACTAAATTTTTTATAAATAGTTGTTTTTAAGTTATATTAATGTGACTTATAAAATTTCAATATCTTCTTCATTTTATTATTATTTTTTAAAAATGAATCTAACGATGTTTTGCCTATTTTATAATCTGGCAATCAAACCGCTCATGAAGCCGAAAAAAATGTTTAAGAGCACAGTCAAAGAGGGGCTTATAGGGCTTAATCGTTCGCCATTTAAATAAAAACACTTAAGTTACAGAAGTCGTCAAAAACACATTTTCTCTTAAATATTTGTTTATTTTTACTTTTTCAATTTTGTCTGCAGATATTTTTTTAAATAACACTTTCATTTTTGGTACCGGTTTTGAAAGTAAAAGAAACTTTATAAAAATATCTGAGACCGAAATCGAAAAAGTAAAAAGATGCGATATAGAGACGAACCTCAGCTATTCAATGTAAAATAAATAAATAAAATGTCAAAACGCAAACGAGATATTAGAAAAATCTCTCCCCATAGGATTAGCATTAGCTCGTGAGTGTCTTCGCCGGCAGGTACTACATGCACATCTACTCTATACACGGAAATAAAAAATTGAAATTAAATATGACTTACCATGTCATTTTATAAATACGGCTTGTATTAATATATATTTTTCAGAAATAAGATTTTAATTATACATAAAAAAAAAAAATAGATAACGTGCATTATGGATTTATTATGTAAAACTTAATGGGTATATCTGAAAAAAAAATATATGTTTAATATTTTAAAACTGTTTAATAACTTGTGCTTATGGGCATTTTAAAACTATCATATATTTATGGGACTACCAATGAAAGCAAACACAAGGAGAAAGATTGGAATAAAATAGTTTATTTCTATCAATAATCTAATTCATGTGTAACTTTAATTACGTTTTCCCTTAAAAAGTTCAATTAATGTTACATACTTTGAATTAAATAAATATTGTCAATAAAGTATTTTATTCCAATCTTTACCATGTTTGTATTTATTTTCATTGTATGTTCTAAAAGACACGATTCTTTTAAAATGCCCATAATAGCAATAGAAAATGGAATTCATTGCAAAAAAAAAAAAAAAAAAAAAAAAAAAAAAAAAAGAGCATTCATTCCTATGAAAAAGTGACTACTCACACCTACTAGGAGTGAAAAAACGCACTCCTTTAGGAAAAGTGAATAGTCACTCCTCAGAAATAGTGATTATTGACCAATGTGTAGAGTGAATATTCACTTCCTAGGAGTGAGTATTCACTCTTTCAAAGAGTCAATGATTCCACTTTTGCCCAAAGTGAATAGTCACTCTAAAGAGGTTCGGCATATTTTGAGTCTGCGATAGAGTATTCACTATTCTGGAGTGACTATTCACTCCTTTTTATTTAGAGTGTAGTTGAGCAGTGAATTTGAGAATCACCTTAATAGTGTATTTGCAAATATTTGTTAACAGAAGCTCATTATAGTATTTTTTTAGCATACTGCCTTCCCCGCACATCCTGAGGACAATTGTGTCCAGTTCCGGCCAGGCTCAACTATGTAGGGAAAAAATGCAAGTCTGATCTCCATCCGGCACGAGTCTGCTGAAAAAATTAAGTAATAATTACCATTTAAATTACCATGTAATGTAACTTTCCGATGTCAAACTATACGCTGGGCATGTTACATGTCTGTATTGATGTTGTCAAACTACCATCGGCTCGTGACGCACTTTTTTACTTATAATCGCGAAAGGCATTTTCATTAAAAGTGGTTCATATTTTTTGATTGCCCGTTGAAAAAATTGTCCTAATTCCGCTGACCCAGCCAGTTTGAAAAATTTCCTTCATTTTACGGGTACGAGTCTCGATTCAGGCCCGGGTCCCTGCGACCTCTACATTCTGGCCACATTATTAGGTTAATAATAATAATAATAACAAGTTGAATGTAGATTCTGCCATTGCAGAATTCAGTTTCGCCTCCGATTAGAAAAAAAAATCGATAGAGGTCTTTTAGAAGGGCGACCCCGTTTAGAATGCAATGAACTAACTTCATTTTTCTTGTGTTTATCAATATAATAGCAAACAGAACGGCATGAAATACCCAATTGATTAGCAATTTCTCTCTGAGACATTGGAATTGCGGAAGAATAAAGAGATACAATTTGACGTGCTACTCCTTCATTGACTAGATTCATCAAAAAAGGATTTTTTCTTTAGTTTAAACGCTTTTTTATAGACTCTGAAAAAAAGGAAATGCATTTTAACAATAAAACGAGTGGAATCCCGTCGAATTCGACGAATGAAATGTTTAAAAGACCCGATCGATTTGGTTTAAAAAAAAAAGCAAAAGTAATTACATTATTGAATCAATATATAATAAATATTTTTCCAAACTTAATGTCAAGTTTGCCAGTTACAATTTTGCATGCAAATATTCGCACATCTTCAGTTAAAATTGTAATCTGAGTGCCGGCGAAATCCAGAAATTTTATTTTATATGCACTCACAGAAAAATAGTTTTATGAAAAAAGAAAACTAATTTCATTTTACTATGACATTATTTTCACTAACTGAAGTCATCTGAAAGTAAAATCTCAATCTCAGTGTCCATAATGAAAAGAAATATTGAAATGTAATATCGTTAATCGTTATGAGTAAAAATTCGATGTTTTAAATAGTGACGTCATTTTCTCTTCAAATGTTTTTTAAAAGTTACTGTTATTAGTAATATGAAAAAGGCATCCGTAATAATACTGTAATTCCCATTTATCTGGTTGCTGAATGACATCATTTTCCTCATTTGAAATTTTTCTTATTTTGCTTTAGACATTAATTTTTATCATAAATTATTTTCTGTTATTTTATTTACATTATTAATATTATTTATCAGTAAATCTATTTTTTTACCTCAATTAGTGCATAATTATACGCAATCATTTTATTGTGGTTAAATTTTACGAAAACAATTAACTTCTTTGAAATGCGAGGACATGTTCACTGATGAAATAAAGCTTCTGACTGGTGGAAAGTGAAAATGGAAAATAAATTTTTATTATCGAGAGAAAAGCTAAACTGAGTTGACACCATTTTGAAGAAATATCGTAAAAAGTATTTAAAATTAAAAATAAAATATAAAAATGGAAATAAATTAAAAAATAGCTAAAATGGGCACAACTACAAATAAATAGCTTTCATTAAAAAAAAAAACAATTATCAAAATCGGTTGAGTAGAAAATTTAGGGCAGATGACTAAAAAAAACAGCCAGGTCTTTTAAATATATAGATTGTATGAATGTCTCGTTTTAACGGCCAGATTATGAAAAAGTGGGCCACAATTTTTGACACGACACTTTTTAGCTTGTCTGAAAGAAATAGCATCGGAGGCTAATAATAGTAATAATAATAAGGATTGCATCTCGAACTGGTCTGATAGTATTGGTTTTATGGGCGTCCATAAGGATGGGGGTAGGCAGGACACTTCCCTTTCCCTGGGTTTTATTACTTAATTAACTATTTATTTATTTATTTGTTTATTTATTTATTTATTTGGCATGTTTTGAAAAAAAAAATACTTGAAATTTACTGTCTGAAGATATTAAAAATAATTGCACAATAAAATAAAAGATTTTTCGTTGGAGACAATTTTAATTACATTTTTAACACTTTCCAATACAGTTAACTCCTTGAGGGGCGGTGGTATATATTATATACCACCTACGATTGATGAAGATTTACACCAGAAAAATATTATTAAATTTCACTTTTCTAACTTTGGTGGAAAACAAGCGGAAAATTGCTTTTCCTCTTTTTGAGATAACTTTTTTACAAATTTCCGGTGGGAGTTCAGAATTACTCGAACGCAATTGCTTGCCCCTCAAAGGGTTAAAAAGTGTTTATATGCATTCGGTTTGTCGCTCCGTCCGTCCACGCTCTATCTCCCGTAAATATACTCGGATATTAATGCAAAAGGTAAACTTTATTTAGGATTCCCTACCTAGGCATGTTTGGCATTGTATATGAAGTATGTAGGATTAATGGGTCATTTACAGGGGCACCCAAAAGAATTCCATTACATTACGGTCTGTGGAGAAAATCGTTTGCAGAATTAATGACATTACGCTATTGCAAATGTATATTGAAACTGATATAAATCACTAAATTTCACTACAATTAGAACAATACATTCATAGCATTTTTAATTCATTTACAGGGACACACAAAAAAACCCGGTTACAATACTGTCTTTGAGTAATAATTGCTAGAAATGCGTTTTCAGTTTCGGCATGCGCTTTTACATTTAACTGTTTTTTAGGTGCGTTCGTAATTATATAAATACGTAGCACCTATAGTCGTTGTCTGCTCCGTCTGTCTATCTGTCTGTTTGTCTCTCCGTTTGTCGGCATGCATACAAACACAACCCAACTGAATCGTTTAAAATTTTAAATATATATATATATATATATATATATATGCTGACAAAAATTTGTTGAGTCGTTTCAAATTTTAGTGAAATCGGATGTATAGTTCAAATACAGTCATAGTCAAAAGTATTCCGTTACATTACGGTCGATGGGATAAAATAGTTTCAATTGCTTTTTAATGATGTTACAGCCGTCAAAACATATTGAAATTGATATGCATTTATGACGGGCACTACAATATACATTTTGTAAAGTAAGCCTTACAAAGAATATTTAGTATTCATTTACGGGGCCACACAAAAGAACTCCGATACATAACGGCACAGGGGGTGGGACATTATTTGCGGTACATTTTAATTATTAAACTATTTCATATGTAATAAAATTGGTATACGTTGCTTAGGTTTACTACAAGTTACTCCCTTTGTTGTAGAAAATGCGTTCCTATATTGTTGAATTAGATATAATATTTTATTTAACTTATTAAATGGTGCTGTTTTGTTACATTATTTTGAATGTGTTGGAAAATGTTCCATAATCTATGCTTGACACATAGTTTTTTCTTTTTTTTCCTTTTTACAGTCGTGTGTTAAAATAAAAATAAAAATAAAAATAAAAATAAAAAATCTTAAATGGGTAGCTTTGTGGTATTTTGTGAAAAAAAATAATAAACTTTTCCAATATTTATCTTAAAAAAATAAAAATAATAAAAAAAGCTGGTGAAAGCGCATTTCTGGCTATCCAAGCCGAAAGTAACTTGGATCCCGGGGATATAGTTAACTGGTTAATTCTTTTCCGTTCAATAAATTGAAAATAGCGGTTTCACACCACTATTATTTAAATAAAATATTCGTAAAATTTACTCTAAACATTTCCGCCTTTCAATAGTATGAAAATTTTCTTTAAAACAATAGTGGTTTCAAAAAGCTTTAAATGATGCAATAAGCAAATTCGTCTTGCCCGAACGGCATTCGGGCAAACCAGTTAAGGGGTTAAGAAACATCATAAGTTAATTCTCAAGAAAAAAAAAATAGGAGATTTAATAATGTTTATAAAATTTCGTTATTTTTAAACGAAATTAATTTTTAATTAATTTATGTTATACTTATTATTTTTTAATTTAATTTAATTTTTTTAATTTAATTTATGTTATACACAACTTAATTTTATATTCGTTTTTATTAATATTTTTTTACTATTTGCGATTTTCATGCAAAATATATCTTGATAACAACAAGCATGTAATATTTGTGGTACGAGCTATAGAAATAAAATAGTCGAGTATCGACAAATAACTGCCCAAGCTTCATATACACGATTCTATTTTAATATATGCTATTCTATTCTATTCGTACCACTTATTTAAAAAGTACAATTTTTACTAAATTTCCCTTGCACATGTTATCAAAGTGCAAGTAAAAATGTTTCTTTTAAAAATGTGGTGTCAACCGAATAAATTCGTGTTAGCAATGCAGGCAGAGCAATACACAGCCTTGATAGCGGGCAACGAGTACAACTATTTCAAAGTACTGGGAATTGTGCCTGGGAGGAGTACTTCGACTGCTAAGGATTAAAAGTTAATTAAAAAAAAATCTTTCCATGAAATTATATTAAATTTGTACAAAGTTCGTACGGATCAGAGAATTTTCCGGTAGTATTACCAGTATTTTTTCGTAGAAAAAGAAAATTAGGTTAAACGCACAAAATTTCGCCTGCTTTTAAATAGAGATATTCTATAAGAAAATACTGGTGTCAAAGTATTTCCTGGACGCAAAATTCTTGGAGCTGTACGAACCCTGCTTATAGTAGCAGGGGACGCTTTTATATGTAACCTCCTATAGGTTTCCCCTACCTTCTCCCCCCCTTTTTTTTCGTAACTTATTTACTACCCTTCAATATAGTTTTTTATGTTCATATGCTTTACGAGGGATCCCGCCAGAAAAATATATATATATATTGGTTTAAATGACTCCATGTTTATTTTCTTCATTAACCTTCCTACCCTGTTCAAATTTTACTTAATCTTGATTAAAAACATTTCACACCAGAATTGTTATTTTAAACATTTTAATATATTTAATTGACTTATTTCTCTGAATCTGTTATTTAACTTTCTTTATGAAAAAAGTTCTGTTTCGAATCGTAAGAAACGAATTATAGTTATGGGTCGATTAGTCCCATTCAGGGTAGAAAGGTTAAAATAAGCAAGGCCGTTACAGCGGGCAACGAGTACAACTATTTCAAAATTTGGCTCCCTAATGGTTTTTTTTCCTTTTTAAAATTTCGGAGATTTTATACTATTCTTTTTCTACCAGCGACGAATTTAGACATTTGTTCTCGGGAGGGATTTGTACAAACCCAAGGCTCTATTATGGAGTTTCGGGGAGAATTAATGAATAGAAAATCCAAAATTTCCCGGGAAGCATTTTGAGGCGTCGGAAAAAGTCTTTCTAGGGCGGCCGCCTCTTGCAACCCCCACCCCCCGTTGAACCCATTACCGTTTTCGACGCTCGACAGCAGCGCACTCAGGATTACGCTTTGGAAGGAGCTAGTATATTTTAGAAGTATATGCCAAACTCGGTCTTACTTTTTCAGGTTATAACTTACTTTTTTGTCTGATTATACCGTAACCAGCTTGAGAATTCTCCGAAAATTTCCTGTACTTGGATAGTTTTAAGCAGGGGTGGGGAAATACATCATTTTGCTCGCTAGTGGCGAGGTCAGGGACCTTCCTTATTTTTCAAGCCAATTAAACTTGTTTGAACCAGAAATTTCATTTAATAAATAACATAACATAAGAACCCTCTAGGAAAAAAAAGACACGCTTTATTCAGTGGCGCAGCCAGAATTCGGCTCTGGGGGGGGGGGATAGAGTTGCTTCAGGGGTAATTCTGGTAGAAATTTTTTTTCGGAAATTCACATTGCCTTTTCGGAAATCGGCGGGGGGGGGGGGATTCCTCGAGTTACCCCCCCGCATACGAGGAGGGTTTATCCGCGATCTTCAGACGAAATGGGCGTTTTTCCGCTACCTTCAGACGAAATCAGCGATTTATTTGCGATATTTTAGCAAAATCGGCGATTTATTGCGATCTTTCGTGAAAATCGGCGGTTTTCCGCGATTTTTTGACGAAATCGGCGTTTTTCCGCGACCTCTAGACGAAATCAATGATTTATCTGAGATATTTTAGCAAAATCGGAGATTTTTTGCGATCTTTTGTCGAAATCGGTGGTTTTTCCGCGATCTTTTGACGAAATCTGTGTTTGTCAGTTTTTTTTAATGAAATCCGCGTTTTTTTCGACGATCTTTACACAAAATTTGCAATTTTACGCGATCTTTTCTTGAAAATGGCGTTTTATTCCCGCGGTCTTAAGATGAAATTGGCGTTTTTCCGTGATCTTTTGATGAAAGCGGCCTCTTTTTTACAATGATCTTTTGACAAAATGCTTTTAAGCAGTCTTTTATCGAAAACGGCGTTTTCCCCCCGATTTTTTAACGAAATCGACATTATATCAGAAATCTTTAGACGAAATCGACGTTTTCCCCGCGGTCTTCAGACGAAATCAGCGTTTTATCTGCGATATTTGGTGAAATTGCCGTTTTTTCCGCGAAAAAAAGTTACCGGAAAAAAGGGACAAGATAAAAATGTTACAGGAAAAGAAAGTGACAAGGAATTTATTTTGGGGATTTATTGGCTAAGTATGATGGGTGGGGGGAGGTCGGGGGTTGGCTCTTAATTTAAGTGAATGGTTTTTTGATGCTGAATTAACTGCTTTGATTCAATTTTTGGATATACGTTCATACTGAAAAGATGCTTGCCTGATTAGTTTTGGGAACGGACGATTACCCCTCCCCCTCCGCCCTAAATAAGATAAATGGTTTTTAAGCAGAATTATCCAACGTGTGTCAAATTTTGGATATAGGTTGTTTCTGATAAGGCTTATATATAATATTGCGGTGTCGCGCCCTGAGTTTCTCTTTACTAAGTTGGTTTATTTGTTAAGTTCATCAATAACACATTTTTAATTCCCCAAGTTCTTTATTAGAACCATAGATCAATTATTAAAAAAATAGATAAAATGACATTACAACTACATAGGAGCCACACTATATATTACATTTCGCTTAGCACGTCTAAGCCATCTTACATCAATGTACTTTCTTGTACATTACCAGCACATGTCTCTCTTCCAACTACTTTCTTTCCCTCTCGATGCTCAATAATACCAGTGTCCCCCTCAGCTCATTGCCACTAGACCAGTGCAATTATTTTCTATTTTCTTCCTTGAGGTTCTTAACAGTTTTTGAATGAAGATACTTTCAACTCTGCATACCTTTTCACAATAAGACTTCGCTATCCATCTTCTGCCACCTACATCCAAAATTTGAGGCAAATCGGATAATTCTGCGTAAAAAGCCATTTATGTAATTTAAGTGGGGTTATCCCCAGTTCCCTCCTCTATACTTAGCCATTAAGCCCTTAAAACTATTTAGGGATCCACTTTATGAGAAAAAAACCTATATCAAAAATTTGAAATATATCGGATAATTATGTACAAAAAACAATTTATCTAATTTAAGGGGGGATAATCGTCCGTTTCCCTATTTATACTTAGCAAAAGAGCCTCATAGCTAATCCGGATACGCCTTATCATAAAGAACCTACATCCAAAATTTGAAGCAAATCGGATAATTCTTCGTAAAAGCTATTTATTTAATTTAAGGGGAGTTGTCCTCTGTTTTTGTCTTTATACTTAGCCATTAAAACCTTAAAACTATTCAAGGATTCACCTTATCAGAAAGAACCTATATTTAAAATTTGAAATACATCGGATAATTCTGCATAAAAACCATTTATCTAATTTGAGGGGGGAATAATTGCTTGCTTCCCTCCTTTATAATAAGGAAAAGAACCCCGTAACTAATCAGAGATACGTTTTATCATAATGAACCTATGCCCAAAATTCGAAGCAAATCGAATAAATCTGGGTGAAAAGCCATTTATTCAACTTAAGAGGGATTATCCCCCGTCCCACTCCCCTTTGTACTTAGTAATTAAACTCTTAAAACTATTCAGGGATTCACCTTATCAGAAAGAATCTATATCTTAAATTTGAACTACATCGGTTAATTTTGCATAAAAACCGATCTATCTAATTTGTGTGTGTGTGGGGGGGGGGGGGGAATTGACCATCCTCCCTTTATAATAAGCAAAAGAACCCTTTCCTTTAACTAATCAGAGATACATTTTATCATAATGAACCTATGTCCGAAATTCCAAGCGAATCAGATAAATCTGCGTAAAAAACTATTAATCTAATTTGAGAGGTTGCGGATTGGGGGGGGTGGGTTATCATATGTCCAAAAACTGAACCAAAACAGTTAATTCAGCACAAAAACCCATTTACCTAAATTAAGAGCCTCCCCCTGATCCCCCCTAAATACTTAACCAATGAATCCTCAAAATCAATAATGAATTCCCAAAATCAATAATAAATTCCCAAAATCAATTCTATGTCCCTTTCTTTCCGGTAACTTTTTTCCGCTTTTGTAGTTTATGTCACTTTTTTTCCGATAACTGTTTTTCCGGTAACTTTTTTTCCGTTTACGCACTTGCCTATTTCGGGCGTTTTTTAAATAAGAATTAATATTAATTTAAAAAATTGTCTGAAAGTAGTCCCTTTAAAATAGTAGTAAGTAGAAAGTAGTTGGAAATTTTTCTCCCCCTAAATTTCTGCGCCCGGGGCGACCGACCCCTCCCCCCCCCCCTTTCGCACGGCGCTGTTAATATCTTTCCAGAAACATAAATATAAACGAATTATATACTTTCCAAGCATACCTGGATTTCAAGAATGCTTGAAAGAACTCGAAAGATTAAAAAAAGGATCTCTTATATCCATCTTTTTCATAATTTTCTTCTCTGAAGAGGATTTAATATCCATAGCGAAACGCACAATAAAGGAAACCTTTGCACTACAGCAACTAACAACAGAATGTTTGTGGAATTAAGTCTATCCTTCAAAGCATGCGAGCTTGTGTTTTTGTGTTTTTCCTGGAATTCGAGAGTCCAGTCCCGTTTCCAAAAAAAAGAGCAAGAAACAGATGCAACTAATTAAGACCCCCCCCCCAATGGTGCAGTATTGAAAAACCCGAGAGGGCATTGGCAGCGACAGGAAATGACCATTCCTTTTAGCCTTCGGCTGATTTCCAATAGTATAAATGAATGCCGGCCTTTTCCGAAATGAGTGACCAGTTTTCGATACTGATATTGTTGCTATGTGCTTTCCCCATTTTTCAAAGAAAATACATTACTGCCGCTTAAACGGGTCAAATTTTTAAATAAAATTTTATTCAGTAAAGTGGCAGATTTCGAGAACAAAACAAATAAAATTCTAACTTTAGTTTTGTTTTTATGATTCGGTTCATAAAAATGGAAATTTTTGTATTTTTGTCATGGCTCTGGGGGGGGGGGGGTTAACCCCCAACCCCCCCCCCCTGGCTGCGCCACTGCTTTATTAAATAAATTTTCTAATAATAATAATAATAAAATTATTTAACTTTTGAAAATATCCTGGAAGAAAAAAAATTCTCTGATTTTAAAGGCTATTTTCTGACCAATGAGAACGCTCCATAGGCGTTTATGAAGCGTTCTCATTTGTCAGAAAATAGTCCTTAAAAACAGAGGTATTTTTTCCTGATATTTTTGAATGTTTAGGGCACCAGCTGAAGTTTTGCACACAGGCGGCAGATACTGCTGACGCACCCCTGCCCAGTCGTGTCTTCCCTTAATCTTTAAGACTACTGATTTCATTAGTTACAATCCTTTCTAATTTTGTCTACTATTTCTCTTTACCTACGGCACGTGTTATTTAAATGGTAATAAAAGTTCCTATCAAGATTCCCATTTATATTTCATTAATTTTTTTCTTGCAGTGGATATCACTGGGAAGGTGGGGCACGTTGCGACATGGCCCACCCAGGGACATCTCAATTTTCAGGCTTCGTTTTACAATTAAAAATTAGCGCACATAAGTATCAATATATGACATTAAAATCTTAAGGCTTAGAAGTTATTTTAGCTTTTGTGTGATTTCTGAAAATGTCTCTTTTTTTTTTATCTTACTTGTTATGCATTTTAAAATATAAAATTTCTTGAGAGAGTGAAAACCTCCTCCACCTATCATTGCCTTCCCTAAACCAAAGAAATAAGATTAATATACCGTTCAATATCTTTGACTAAACTTAAGACGGTGGACTTATGTTTCGGCTTGGAATTTATACTATGTCTTCACCTTTATCCGTTATTCGATGTGAAATGAGATCAGTCCCAGTTTTCTGAATACTCAATATTGATATTAGGAATAATTGATTTAAACTGCCATCTAGTGACTTAATGTGTCACATAAACGTTTATTACGACCAATGATAGAACACTTTGTCAAGCGGTTAAACATCATTCGATCTTAATTTCCCAACATTTAATGACTAGTATGTTAATTTTATGAACAAATGTATCTATGCTACATTTTGTAGTGTTAGTTCTATACTGTCGCCTTAGGTTAACTGAATGAATCAACCAAATATTGTTTAATATAGCTAGTAATCAGTCTGCTTGGCTCAAACTATGCAAGATGTAGATCAGAGGCGGAAAATGTTGTTTTTAACTTACAAAAGCCAACGCCGGCCACGCGGCGATACTTCTAAGGATAATGTTAAACTAAAGGCAGCGTCTATTATACATATTTCTCTTTTGCATTTCTATATCTTTAAATTGCTTTTTTTTTACTGAAGTTGATGTCTATCCAAGTATCTTTGGCCAGCGAGGAAAAAAAGTTGAGTATGACTGGAACATATTCGAAGAAATTATTTCATTTGCGCTTTGGAAAAAAAAAAAAAAATCGTACAAGTATTATCATTGAATTAAATTTTATTAAGTTTCAGATTGGCTAAAATAATTATTAGGTGTAGTAAGAAGTTTTACAGCGAATTTTGTCTGGCGTTTAACGCGAAATAACGCACCAATAGGAAGACCGCATTTGTGTCCTGTGATAAGAACTATATTTCAGCGTTTTCAAATCGACGCAAAAGCTGGGAGAAAAGTGAAAGTGTTGGATTTCTTGCACCATCTTTCTAAGAATAATTCTAGCAATTTATATTTTGTGCGAAATGTGCATGACTGCAAATCAGCTATATTATAATTCAAGTGGTGGGGTATGCAAAGTATTTTATTCTTTATCGTATTTTATTTTTTATATTTATATCTGTGTGTCTACGCGTATCAACATACTGTGAGAAAATTGCCATATAATGAAGATATTTGTACTGAATGTTACAGAATACTTCGAGAATGAAATTGAACATGTCGCCACCATACGGCGAATAACAGTTCCTTTATTCCGGACATTACGTTTACTCAAGAACAATACTTTATACGAACTCTGCAATTTCCCTTTGTAAAATTTGTTAAATCATCTGAATATTCTAGATTAACTTTCTTCGTTCCCATAAGTGGACGTATGGAGACCAAGCTTTTTGTTTCGGCGGGTCAAATAATAATAATCCTTTAAAAGGTGAAAGCCAATGCTTCACCGATACGATTATAATATTTTATTCTGATTTATTAATATTATATTTAATTTTTTTTCAGTAGTATAGATAAAATTAATCAAGAAGAAATAAGTGTTCGTCATTTTTCTATTGTGCTGTGTCTCTTCATAATCGCATTTCCAACCACCAACAAATTGGATTACCAGACGCAACTGTGGATTAAATCATAGTGATTCAGAAATTATTAAGAGGTAAGTTAAGTTCGTTATTTTACCTCTCAAATAAATAAGAAAATTGCTGCCAAGGGATACTGCTGGTATCAGAATAAAAATAACACTATATTTATTTATGATTTATATATATTGTCACCTGCACATAAATAATTACAGAAAGTAAAGTTGAAATTTTGAAGGTCAAAGATGTCACATGATAAGTCATTTATTCGTCACTGAATTCGTTATGAATTTCACCAAGGAAAAAGTGCTTCAAAAGCATATCAATTAATCTGTTCTGTTCTTGGAGAAAAAATCGTATCGAAAAGCACATGCGAATTTTGGTTTCGGCGTTTTTATTTTGATGTGCGAGAACGTAGCGGTGCTCCACTGAAGGCACCACTAGTCATGAGGCAATCTCTACTTGATGAAGACGCATCTCAGACGCAAAAAGAACTTTCCGAACAATTAGGGGTATCCCAAAAAACGATTTGTAATCGTTTGCAGGCAATGAGAAAGATTCAGAAGGCAGGAAGATGGGTGCCACATGCACTGAGCCAGAAAAACAAAAATGAGCGTGTCTTCAAGTGCATGAATTTGCTAAACAAGCAACAGAGAAAATCTTTCTTGTGGAAAATCGTGACGGGATATGAAAAATGGATATGTTATGACAATCCGAAACGCAAAAAATATTGATTGAATCCTAGCGAAACAGCAACATCAACGCCGAAATGATCCATTCGCTGCAAAAAAGTTCTCCTCTGCATCTGGTGGGATATGAAGGGTGTGCTTCATTACGAATTGTTTGAGCCTGGTATAAGTGTAACAGCTAAACGCTACAAGCAACAATTGCTTCAATTGAACCAGGAAATCGGTCAAAAACATCCATTTACTGGAAAAGGTTTGCGCCCCGTGAAATTGCTTCATGACAATGCCAGGCCTCATATTGCAAAACCAGTCAAGGACACGTTAGTAACTCTTGGCTGGGAAGTTTTGGAACACCCGGCGTATAGTCCCGACATAGCCCCTTCGGACTATCTTTTGTTTCGGTCGATGTAGAATGCCTTGTCTTCTGTACATTTCCGAACAGTGGACGAAGTGCGAAATTGGGTTGATGACTTCACGCGTCAAAAGATGAATTATTCTACACTGCTGGCATCCGTCAGCTGCCCGACCGATGGCAAAAGGTGTTGGATAATGATGGAGATTATTTTGATGAATAAAGATATTACTCTCAGCTCTTAATTGCATATTCATTTCTCTGAAAAACGCTTTAAAACTTCTTACTACACACTACACCTAATATATTTTAACATTTTTTTTTATTTTTATTTTGTAAGGATTCGAGATTGTTTCTTTTCATGATTTCTTTTAACAAAAATTATGTTATAAGTTTTTATTTAACTTCAACGATCGTATGTGTGTTTTCCAGTTCGAAATTTGTGCTCTATCTTTAACTCACTGCCAAATATCCGATCGAAATTAAATTTCACATACTGACGTAAATCCTATAACAATCTAATATTGTTGTGATTTCCAATGATTACCATTTAAATTTATTTTACCTGACATGCAACAGGTAAATAAAAACATAATTAATGTTAATATTAAGTTAAAAAAATACATTTGTAAGCAAACCATGGAGTAAGAATAAGTTGCTTGAAGTTTGCTTCTTTTTTCATTAAAAAAATACTTGTTGAGAAATACTTGCATGGAGAAATCATTGAAAAAATAACAATTTTACATAAAATAATAATTAGTTGTCACAAGATAGTAACAATAAAGGAAAATGATGCGTTAAGCATAGATTATGAAACACTTTCGAACACTTCCTGAAATCTTTAACAAAACTTTCTTATTCACACTGTTAAAAATTGAAACTTTTGTTGTATCGTCTCTCCACCGCTTTTATATAATCTCTCTATTTTAAACAATGGGAATGTTCCATAATACAGTGAAGTAATCGTTTTCTATAAAAGTGGTGGAGTGACGATGCAGCAAAAGTTTCAAATTTTCAACAGTGTAGGAAAATAAGGTGTTACATAGCCAAATATTGTTCTAATACTTTTCAACAGCCCTGTATTTGATCTGTCGATTGATATATATATATATATATATATATACTATATAATGGGAAAATTTAGCTGAGCAAGAAAACGACTAACTAGTTGAAATTTCTCTTTCGGCAATTTATTCTAATAGATGGAAACATACTTGAATACTTTTGTCTAACCCTACAGTTTACCTAGTACCTTTATTACACGCCAGTATTTTGCTAAAATTTAGTTCAAACAAAAACACTCTTAGAATTACTTAAATAACATTTCCAGAAATTGTCATACGTAGGTGACTATGTAGCAAATATTCTTTGCATGACCCTGTATATCATTTTATCTATATTCTACAACATTTCTGAGTAAACTGAAAGTAGTTCAACGTAAAAATGCATAACTTATTTAAAAACCACCTTTAAGTAAATTACGCTCATATTCAGTAACCTTGTATATCAACTATAGCATTTATACACACCATATAATATGCACACATTTAGTGGAACTGAAAAGCGCATATTATAATTAAAAAGGTATTTCATCCATCCATCAGCAATTATCGATAATATACAGTACTTCGGATAGAATATGCTATTTGAAATCTTTGGTGTGGCCCTGTAAATGCTATGCACTTCATGTTATGCGTGAAATATTATTTATCAGTGGTGTATATCAATTTTATTATGCATGAAATCGTTTAACGTAATTAAAATATGTCGCAAACAATTCCCCCCTTTATTATTGTGTAATGGAATTCTTTTGCGTGGTCCTGTAAATGAACAATAACTATTATTTTCACTGCATATTTTACAGAATGTATATTTTAGTGAATTTCGCAAATGCATATAAAACTGAATATGTTTGACAGGTGTAACACCTTTAAAACTCATTAGATTTTTTTTTTTTTTTTTTTTTTTTCATAGGCCGTAATGTAACAGAAAACTTTTTACTATCCCTGTAAATAAACTAATCGTTGTAGAAACTTCATTTTCAACAAGGTTTCGTGCTAGAGTAAACGTAAATAACATAAAAAAAAATCATGGAAATCCGATTATATTTACAATAGTTAGAGAGCAGGTAGACGCACAGACAAACCGAAAGCATAAACACTTTTCAACTTTTTTAGAAAGTGTTAGAAACATCGCCTTGAAACAAAATTTACACAAAAGGAAGGGGGGGGGTATGAGATAAAAGCTGATTTCATTTGCTTTTTATACTCTTAAATCGAAGTCACGTCTCCTACAACTTACAAGATAAACGTACGATGCGTTATTTAATTTCACAAAGAAGTCCTCATGAGAATACAAGATGCTTTGCAGCTTGAAAAAGGCCTAAATTTTATCAACGTGTTTTGGAGATAAAAATGCCTATATTCGGCATTTAATTTTTATAAGAACATGGTATTTTTTGAAAAATGCATCTATGTATTTGTGCATGAATTGTTAAATTAGTGTGTCGATTTCTCTCTTAATATTTGATAATCCATTAAACAGAAATCTCATAATTAAGTGCATTAAGTGAAATTTTAAAATGTAATTTTATAGAAAGAATAAATCTATTTTGGTCTCAAATTTTATGCAGAAATTTTTAAATAATCATTAACGCTATGATTTGGTTCAAACCAGAAATTTGATTATGAAATAAGTTTAAAAGACATGAAGAAGAAAAACGTTAAATGATAAAGTTAAACTATTTTAAATCAAAATTCTGGTGTGAAATATTTTTATAAAACTTAACTGAAATTTCTGGTATTTCTAGTGTTAAAGAGAATCGCTACTGTTTTGTTTTCTTTTCCGTCACATATTTTATATTTATCGAAATTTAAATCTATAAATATTTTTTCTTCGTGTTATTAGAATATTTATTTATTTATTTTTATTGATAGAAAGTAGTTTTTCTGATTATCCTCTGATATGCATAAAAACTTGCCCATATGGCAATATAATTTTTGTAATATAATTTTTAAATGATATGAATTTTCATTTCTTTTCCTGGGGAGAGGAAAGATTTTGTATACAATTTTCGTGAAACTGATATCTTAAATCTTTATCAACATTGCACTGATTATAATAAAATACAGTAGACTCCCTCAAATCCGCACAGCTTGGGACCAGAGGTTTTGCAGATTTTAGAATTTTGCGGATTTCTGGACATTGCTTTGTTTACATTTTTTAAAAAGTAATTCGAATGTAATTAATAATGAAATCAAAAGTATAATGAATGCTTACAATATGCTAACATATTATAGTAAGGAATAAACTAAAATAATAAAAATTTAGAAAGTTTTTAAAATGATAAAAATACTAAAAGCAAAGGTCAAATTAATAATCAATAATGTACAATTAAATATTCATTATAAATGTGTTTTTCCAAAATTATTCAATGAAACTTGCCTCATAAAGTTACATCATTAATTCACATTAAGATCATAAAATAAAGAAGCTTTATTTCAGGTTTAGCCAGACTTAATAACTAAAAAACTTGATTAATACATAAATATATTTGATAAGATTCTGATTACCAGTGATATCAGCAATATCTTGATTTTTTCAGAAATAAATTATTCTTTCTTCATGAAAAAACATGAATTCAATAACCTTAACAAAAATTACAAATTCAAAAAATATATGGAATTGATATAAAACTAAAAAGTCAAATTTTGCACCTACATCTGAACTGAATGTTTCATTGTTTACATTCGTAAAATATGTGCGGATTTTAGAGAGTTGCGGATTTTAGGAGTGCGGATTTGAGGAAGTCTACTGTATTTGAATAAGACAAGATTAAAAACATAAAATATACTCAACAAAATGCCGAAAAATCTTTCAATAGCGGACACTTCGGGATTGCGATATTTGTTCGATGATCGGAGGTATTTGCTTTTGTGAGGTAAAAATAAACAAATATATATGCTTTCAGATAAAAAAGGGTTTTTGCTAAATAAAGTTGTCCGGAATTAGGATAAGTCCATTAACCTCTATAGAGGACATTCTTGAATACCGGATACGTCTATTTAGCACATATATAAAGCAACCTAAAGGGTTGCAGAAAAGGGACTTGATTGAACATTGAAGCATGGACGAACTGGGCAGTATCCCCTTTCCCGCTGCTTATTATTTTAGAGACTTCAAATACTGTTCGAAGGTACGAATACTATTCAAAGGTGTCCGTTTTTCTGGGGTAAAAATACATGATTATCAGCGGTGTAGTCGTAAACAAAACAGAGTGTATACGCTCAAGGCAGAGAGTACACCCTACAGTGTATCTACTATAGCTTTTTTTCAGAAACAGGGGCTATACGGTGTTCCTTGAAAAAATCCAGAAGGTATACGGCGTATACCTGCGTGTACCCTCCACTACACCGCTGATGCTTATATTGAAAAAAGTCCTTCCGGCAATGCCGGGAGGAAGAGGTAGCTTTCATATACTTACATATTTATTTATTTATTTTAAGGTAAGTTACATTGTTCAAAAATACTAAGCTCAAATTAGTAGAAATAATCTTATAAAATTAGTGATTTTATAAGATTGAATACTAGTTTTTGTCAAGACTGAATATTAATAGGAATTTTTAGAAATTAGTCATCTTTTATTCAACCTGGTTTTATTTTAAGCGATTTAGAGAGTCACCAAATTCCACGATATCATAAAGTATATGCCATTTTAAAGCAACATTGTGGATCGTTCAGATCAGACCGTTTCAAAATGTCAGCCATAAGCAAAATTCAAAGTGCTATAACTCAATCATTTTGTAAGATATAGACAAAATAAAAAGTGTTCTGGAATCGTTGTTTTAAGTTCTAACACGTAAAAGAAAAATATTTTTTAAATTTTGATTTTTTTGCATTAAAGTTTAAATTTTAAAATTTTTTAAAAATTTAAAATGGCCACCATTTTGAAACAAAATGGCGGATGATGCTGGCCAACGAACTCGGTCGAGACATTTGTATGTACTATGTACATACCAAGTTTCATTGAAATCGGTTCATAAATACGTGTGTTATCACGTGACAAAAATTAGATCGTTTCAAAATGTCAGCCATAAGAAAAATTCAAAGTGCTATAACTCAATCATTTTTTAAGATATAGACAAAATAAAAAGTGTTCTGGAATCGTTGTTTTAAGTTCTAACACGTAAAAGAAAAATATTTTTCAACTTTTAATTTTTTCGCATTTAATTTTAAATTTTAAATTTTTAAAAAAATTTAAAATGGCCGCCATTTTGAAACAAAATGGCGGATGATGCTGACCAACGAACTCGGTCGAGACATTTGTATGTACTATGTACATACCAAGTTTCATTCAAATCGGTTTATAAATACGTTAGTTATCGCATGACAAAAATCAGATATATATATATATATATATATATATGGTTATATATATATATATATATATATATATGTCAACATTTGAACGGAGGGTGTTTTTGGGGTCTGGGGATCATGATCGGTGAAAATATACCAAAATTTTCCGGAAGTGCTTTCCTCCGGACGGCTGCAATAGGTAGCTTTTTACTTTTTGTAATGAAAGCTACCTAAAAGTGAATGTTCGCTAAATGAAGGTATTCAAATGAAGGTTTTGCAGTAAAACCTCCATTGGACACTTCTAGAGAATATCACTAATAAGAAATACATGTTTCATTCACAACATGTAATGTTTTATATGCGCTTATCTAAAAAGAGCAAAAACTTCCGATTTGAGGACAGATTCTCTAAATGTTCCCTACTGAGAGATTTTATTGTAATTAGATAAATATGTTTTTTCTTTTTAATCTTGTTTTACTCTACGAGTTTAAAATATTGATTATAATCAGTACGATATCGAAAAAAATAAATTACCAGGTTCACGAAAATTGCATAACAACTTTGAGAACCCCTAAAATGGAGGGTGTTGAGGAGAGCAGAAATATTTTTCCAGGATTCAACGTGGTCAAACAAGGCTACGTATAATGCTTACTAAAATGTGGCTGCGGTTTAGACGAATGAAGTGTCTGAAATTCAGACGCATAAAGTGTCTGAAAAAATTAAGACATTTTAAAACATCTGAAAACTGAACACTCTGTTTCAGACACTTAAATGACTGAATTTCGGACATTTCAATTTAGAGTGCTTGTTTTAAAACGTAACGACTACCGTAATTTCCTTCGTATAATCCGCGGATCAAACTATCATTTTTCGCAACTATTTAATTAATTGATTTTGCAAAATTCCCCAAGGAAAAAAAATCGCGGTTTTCACGAAAATTAAAAAAAAAAATACGTGATCGAATCACATACCTGTGCATAAAATAAATTTCGAAAATTCTATTAAAAAAGCTCTTTATGGGATTTTCCCCTTTTGTGTGGGATTCGCGATATCCCGCATACTGGACGCTGGAGTGATGCTGTTCCGAAATTTCTGAAAAATTGAGGCATTCGGTTTCGAAAATTTTAAAAAATAGGTCATTAGTCCGAAAATTCAGACTTTTTTCTAGACCTTTTTTCTTTCTTTTTTGTTTGGAATTTTTTCTAGAATTTCGACAAATGGTTGTCGATAAAACAATTTTATCAATTTGCAGATTATTATTCCCAGTTTTTTGAATGATCCGCAAAACAAACGCAAATTTCGTCAAAAGATCTCGAAAAAAAAACGCAAATTTTATCGATGTTTTGCGGAAAAACCCGCATCAAAAAAGCGCGAATTTCGCCAAAAGATCACGAAAAACGCAAATATTCTTCAATAGATCGTAGAAAAAAAACGCAAATTTTGTCAAAGAATTAAAAAAAATGCAAATTTCGCAAAATTCAAATGTACATTCGGATGTGACATTCGGAAATGAAGCAGATTTTGCGAAATATTTAACATCATGTATTTCACTTAAAAATAGAGATAGAAATGAAAAAAAAAATCATTATTTTAAAGAATTTTTTACTCAGACCTAAAATGTTAGATATTTTAAAAAAAACAACTTAATTACACAATTTTGAAAAGGTTCAACTGTTTACATAAAATAGAATTTTAGAAAAGTGCGCCAAGTGCTTAAAATAAATTATTCTAAAACTTTCCACCACCATAATCTTTTAGGTCCATAATCATTTAGCATCATAAACTTTTAGCTCTATTTTTTAAGTCAATAATTAAAAACTTACAATTTTGCATCATTTTATGTTCCATGTATCCTTAAGGGATATAAACCTAAATTCGAATGAATCAATATTTAAAATTATTTTCAACATTAAATTATAGAGTCGATTGTTCAGGCCATTTTTACAGCTTTATTATCACAGTTAAGGTTATTAATCGTTTCTTAAAATAAAAATCCATTTTTGGATGAACGTTTAAGTTGATACATGTTCGAGATATATGTCTGTTGACTGCAAGAGAATCTATATAAAAATTTCCTAATATAGCTACAATATTCGCTATCTTCCCATACACTATTTTTTGACATTTCTTCGAAGTTCATGTTTCTGTTGGTTTTATTTCTATCAAGAAAATAGATCGGTTATTTTTAATATTTTATTTTAATGCGTTTTGAAGAAAGCTGATCAATGGACGTCATTGTTTCAAAATAGATTCTTAGAGAGTATATGTGCTATACAACCGATCATATTTATGATGAATTACCGCCAACAACTGAGTGCCTTCGAAGGATTATTAATATTTACATAAAATTTCTAAGTTCATGTTTCTGTTCGCTTATTTTTACCAAGAAAATAGATCGGCCATTTTTAGTGCATGTAGGAGAATATTTGAAGCTGATCAATGGACATCATTGTTTCAAAATAGATTCCTGGGTAGTATAGACGAAACGTTAGGGTATTTCCATGAGCACTTGTCATGTAAGTCACATTTCTACTAACGGCTAAATTGTTGGCCACCTTTATTTTCGAAGGGTTTGCATGGCCTTTTTCAATTAATGAAATATCTCTGATAAAATAAGTCATATTTTTCCGTTTTAAAATACTGGTATCCAAGATCTCAGTATGTGACTTACACGACATGTGCTCATGGAATTACCCAGTAGTCAACAATTGCTAAGTTTCTTCGAATGGTTATTAACACATTCGCGACGGGACCCTTTTACGGATTTTTTAATGTTTTGCCACCGGATTTCAAAAATAGAAATTTGTGCCTTATTAAATCGAGAAAATGCTCCAATTTTTGTCATTCGGTAACAAAAACCCGCAAATATAAAATACTAGTCGTTAAAAAAAAAAATTGTCCATCGGTCACGAAAGAAACTTGTAAATATCGCTTAACGATTGCGTAAAGGAAATCGTAAATTTAGTTAAACGTTCGCGGACAAAGAAAAACAAGTTGGAAATTGCACGTGAAGCATAGCAAATGAGGTGCGTTCGTACGATAACGAAGTATTAAAAATAATCAGATCTTGTTGATATAGTAGAGCGTACTTCGGATAACAGTATAATGGTCGAAATCTTTGTTTTCCTGTAAGTATGCAGGAAGTAATTTTTATTACAACGTAAATCTTATTCATAAAATGTGAAGTAATTTAATATAATTAAAACACGCTCCAAACAATATTTCCCCGTATAGCATTATGTAGTGGAATACTTTTGTGTGGCCGTGTAATTTAATAATAACTATTCTTTGCATCACAAATTGTATATTTTAGTATATACTTCATAGATTCATGTCATTTCTATTATGTTCGACTGAGTGTAACACCATTAAAATGCATTTGTAATATTTTTTCCCATTGACCGTAATGTAACGGATTACTTTTGGTTGTCCCTGTAATTGATCTATGCATCCGATTTTCATAGCATTTGAAATGACTCGACAAAATTATGAAATAATTATATGTTTTAAATTTCAAACGATTAAAATGTATTTGAAACACTTTTCCCCATTGACCGTAATGTAACGGAATCCTTTTGATTGTCCCTGTAATTGATCTATTCATCCGATTTTCATAAAATTTGAAATGACTCGACAAAATTATGTAATAATTATGTATTTTAAATTTCAAACGATTCGGTTGGGTAGTTTTTGCGTTGTTATATGCGGACGGACAGACAGGCAGGCGGACGGACTGAGCGACAACTATAGGTGCTACGTATTTACATAATTACGAACGCACCTAAAAACGCGAATTTGGTAAAACAATCGAGCAAAAAATCGAGAATTTAATCAAAAGATCTCGCAAATAATCAAGAATTTCGTCAGTCCATCGTGAAAGAGAATCAAGAATATCTTGAAATGAAGTCTGAAACAAATACAAAATTTCATTAATCTGTTTCGGAAAAACACATCTTCCGAATTTCGATAAGTTGCCACGGAAAGAAAAATTATTTTTATCAATCGGTCGCAAAAATATCGCGAAATATGGCAAAAGATTGCGGATAGAAAATCGCGAATTTCGGCCATTCGTCGGGAAAAACCGCGAATCTCCTCAAAAGACCGTGGAAAAATATCTTGAATTTTATTAAAGATCGCAAAAACAGATGGCGATTGTCGTTATTCTGTTGCGGAAAAATCTTCGCAAATTTCGTATAAAGAAAGTGGGAAAAATTACTAATTTAGGCTAAAGATCAAGGCAAAAAATTGCAAATTTCGACAAATGGTAGCGTACAAAACGACGTTAATTTAATCAAATAATCGAGAATTTAAACAAATAATCGCGCAAACAATCAAGAATTTGGTTGTTGGTTTTGAAAGCAAGTTGTCGGAAGTATGTTTTGAAAAGAAAATCGCGATTTTCGTCAAATGATTGTGGAAAGGAATCGCGAATTCCGTCAAATGATATTTGAAATAAATGGCAAATACAATCAATCGTTGAAAAATATGTACCACGAGATCAATTCCTTCAATCTGTTGTGGAAAAATTTGCGAAATTTTGTAAAGGACGCCGCGAAAAAATTGAGTTGCGTGAAACGATTGGAACGGATCGCGGAAAAAATCGTGAATTTCATGAAACGATCGCCAGAAAAAATATTGCAAAATTTGCAGTGGGTCGTGGGAAACATGGCGAAATCTCTTTCAACGATCACAAAAATCTGCGAAAAAAATTGTTATATTCGTCAATCGACATGCAGGTGGGGAGGGGGAAATGCAAATTTTGTAATTCATCGCGAATCTCTTCAAACACTTATTAAAAATATCTTCTAATTTACCACAGGTCGCAGTAAAAAATGGGGATTTTCGTCTTCCGGTCGTGAAAAAATCAAATTAAGTAAAAAGAATGCACAAAAATGCTAATTTCATCTAACGATCATGAGAAAAAATCGCATGTTTTGTCAAATGGTCAAAAAAAAAAAAAAAAAAAAAAAAAAAAAAAAAAAAAAAAAAAAAAAACGTGAATTAGGTGAAAAGGTCAAGAGTTTAACCAAATGATCATGCAAAAAATGAAGAATTTCGTAAGTCGGTCGTGAAATGAAAATCCTGAACTTTGACAAATTGCGATTTGGATAAAAAAATCACAAATTTCATCAAAAGATCTCTGAAACAAATAGTGACTGCCATAAATCACGAAAAAATATATATCGCGCATTTTGACAAGTGGTGACGTCAAAGAAAAAAAATCGTCAATTTGTCGAAAAAAAAAAAAAAAACTTGCGAAGTTTTGCAAAGGATGGCGGAAAAAAATCGTGAATTTCATGAAACGATCGCGGAAAAAAAATCGCGAAATTAGCAATGAGTCATGGGAACATTTGCTAAATCTCCTTGGGCGATCGTAGAAAAAGATCGCGGAAAGATTTCGTCAATAGACTGGAGGAAAATATTACAAATGTTACAATTAGTACTGGAAAAAATCTCGAATCTTCTTAAACAACCGTGAAAAAATAACCTGATTTTTGTCAAATGTCGTTGAAAAAAAAGCCTATTTTTGTCATTCTATCATTATTTTGACAATTTCACTCAATAGCCTCCCCTAAACGACGCTCCTGTTCATTTCCATATGTAGGTGGGATGTTAAAGATATGCAATTATTTCAAATGAAAACAAATCATTTCGCTGTAATTCTGAAACGATCCGATATAGATACTTCTGGGATAACTTTCCAGTATATTTTAAAATTGCGATACGTTCGCAAAGATAGAAAGTACACAATAGCAACATTAATGATTTTTTAGATTTTTAAACGTTTCAATATTCAAATAAGCATTCATTAACCTCTTAACGATCACATTAAACTACGGTTTAAAAAATTGAGATTGCCACCACTTTTTTTAAAGAAGTATTCAACTTATTTAATGACAAGTAAATTGATGTCAGGATAAAGATAATTACACTATTTTATAAAACTGGTGGGAACCAAGCAATCTGAATAAAAAACACAGCCCATGAATATCACGGGAGCGAGAATTAAGGGATTAAAAAATTAATGTAAGGTATCCTGGGGTAATAACGCCACGTTAAGGTTCTACCAATTTTCACGGCTCAGTTTTAGATTGTATTTTTCAAACAAATATATGATTTGATATAGCAACTCATTGACTATCTACATAAAAAAATAATTTAACAGATATGTATTCATAAAATGTAATGGCGTGATTTCTTGACCAATGCTATTTGGCGTTGTTACCCACCTATATGGGTAATAACGCCATGCAAACAAAACTATGAAATAAGATGAAATAATTGATAGTAGATTTCCCAATTCTAAACATATAAACTCTACAAACTTACAAATTGACAAACTGCATTCTAAGCTATTGAAAATGTTCAATTTTTTGTGAAAGTGTATGAAAAATAAAGGTGTTGTGTGTGTGTGTGTGGGGGGGGGGGGGGGAGGATGAGGCAAAATAATATCAGACCGTGAGCTTCTTTTTGCTTAAAAAGGGCCGCTTAAATAGAATTATTAGAAACATTGCACAGTTTTAACTGTGTTTATTTGAATCAGTATTTAGGATGTAGCTCGGCCACTGCAGGGAATCAACCGGGGTATTAATGCCAAGGATTGGCGTTATTACCCCGTTATAGTTATTGCGCTGTACATTTTAAATTACAAATTATCTCGAGAAGATATCCAAAATCTTCAACAACATTTTGAAAGTCCATGAAATGTACTACAAATTTATGTAATTACAAAGTATTTCGGATATAAAAAATAGTCTTCACATCACAAAACGTATCTCGCGAATTTTAGATCAAGCGTTAATTTTAGTTGCTTGTAAAAACAATAAGACCTAAAAATGAAACAAATTAACTCGAAGCTGTTTTTTGCGATTTATATGACTCAAAACCCTTCTGCGCAGAGCACATGGGTGTCATTTACCAGATTATTTCATAATTATGCATAATATTAGCACTTGGCGTTATTACCCCGCCTGGCGTTATTACACCAGACCACCTTAGCCCTTGGCACTCCTTTGTCTCCGCTGCGCAGACATAATCTTTCCTTCCCAAATTTGTTTTTGGCACCAGTAATAAAGGAAAATAAAATTTTCCTTATTTAATCAGAGAATTTTTGAAATTGTCTACTTCAAGGAAAATTCTTTTAAAAAAGTGGTGCTAATCGAATAAAATTTGTGTAAGAAGCACCGGAGTCCGAAGGGTTAAAATAGAAGGGGGGGGGGGAAACAGGTTGAAAGTATGATAACTTTTGAAGCTGCATAATAAAAAATAGAATAGTAAAAATATTTCTCTGTCATTTATAAAGGTTTTTCTCAAATCCAAAGGAGCTACTTTATGGCACATTTCTGAATTTATTTAATTTCAGAAATGCATAAAATTGGCAGGTGTTCTTATTTAGAAACTATTTAATCAAATAACGTTATTCATTTTATAAAGGCAATATACATATTTGAGAAAATACTGACAAAGTCAGCGTTTGAATCAAATTTTCAGAAGCGATAGCACGAGAAATGAGAAAAAATTGCTATCACGTGACAAGAATCTCTTATATCTCGATAAGTAATTTATTTATCAAAAACAGAAAACACTATTCGATTATAAATCCCTTCAATAGTCAGGCCTGTCAATTTTTATGCCTTTACAGTTAAAATTTATTCAGAAAATGTGTCAGAATGTTTCACATAGTTGAGCAGTGAATTTGAGAATCACCTTAATAGTGTATTTGCAAATATTTGTTAACAGAAGCTCATTATAGTATTTTTTTAGCGCCTTCCCCGCACATCCTGAGGACAATTGTGTCCAGTTCCGGCCAGGCTCAACTATGTAGGGAAAAAATGCAAGTCTGATCTCCATCCGGCACGAGTCTGCTGAAAAAATTAAGTAATAATTACCATTTAAATTACCATGTAATGTAACTTTCCGATGTCAATCTATACGCTGGGCATGTTACATGTCTGTATTGATGTTGTCAAACTACCATCGGCTCGTGACGCACTTTTTTACTTATAATCGCGAAAGGCATATTTATTAAAAGTGGTTCATATTTTTTGATTGCCCGTTGAAAAAATTGTCCTAATTCCGCTGACCCAGCCAGTTTGAAAAATTTCCTTCATTTTACGGGTACGAGTCTCGATTCAGGCCCGGGTCCCTGCGACCTCTACATTCTGGCCACATTATTAGGTTAATAATAATAATAATAATAACAAGTTGAATGTAGATTCTGCCATTGCAGAAATCAGTTTCGCCTCCGATTAGAAAAAAAAATCGATAGAGGTCTTTTAGAAGGGCCACCCCGTTTAGAATGCAATGAACTAACTTAATTTTTCTTGTGTTTATAAATATAATAGCAAACAGAACGGCATGAAATACCCAATTGATTAGCAATTTCTCTCTGAGACATTGGAATTGCGGAAGAATAAAGAGATACAATTTGACGTGCTACTCCTTCATTGACTAGATTCATCAAAAAAGGATTTTTTCTTTAGTTTAAACGCTTTTTTATAGACTCTGAAAAAAAGGAAATGCATTTTAACAATAAAACGAGTGGAATCCCGTCGAATTCGACGAATGAAATGTTTAAAAGACCCGATCGATTTGGTTTTAAAAAAAAGCAAAAGTAATTACATTATTGAATCAATATATAATAAATATTTTTCCAAACTTAATGTCAAGTTTGCCAGTTACAATTTTGCATGCAAATATTCGCAGATCTTCAGTTAAAATTGTAATCTGAGTGCCGGCGGAATCCAGAAATTTTATTTTATATGCACTCACAGAAAAATAGTTTTATGAAAAAAGAAAACTAATTTCATTTTACTATGACATTATTTTCACTAACTGAAGTCATCTGAAAGTAAAATCTCAATCTCAGTGTCCATAATGAAAAGAAATATTGAAATGTAATATCGTTAATCGTTATGAGTAAAAATTCGATGTTTTAAATAGTGACGTCATTTTCTCTTCAAATGTTTTTTAAAAGTTACTGTTATTAGTAATATGAAAAAGGCATCCGTAATAATATTGTAATTCCCATTTATCTGGTTGCTGAATGACATCATTTTCCTCATTTGAAATTTTTCTTATTTTGCTTTAGACATTATTTTTTATCATAAATTATTTTTTGTTATTTTATTTACATTATTAATATTATTTATCAGTAAATCTATTTTTTTACCTCAATTAGTGCATAATTATACGCAATCATTTTATTGTGGTTAAATTTTACGAAAACAATTAACTTCTTTGAAATGCGAGGACATGTTCACTGATGAAATAAAGCTTCTGACTGGTGGAAAGTGAAAATGGAAAATAAATTTTTATTATCGAGAGAAAAGCTAAACTGAGTTGACACCATTTTGAAGAAATATCGTAAAAAGTATTTAAAATTAAAAATAAAATATAAAAAGGGAAATAAATTAAAAAATAGCTAAAATGGGCACAACTACAAATAAATAGCTTTCATAAAAAAAAAAACAATTATCAAAATCGGTTGAGTAGAAAATTTAGGGCAGATGACTAAAAAAAACAGCCAGGTCTTTTAAATATATAGATTGTATGAATGTCTCGTTTTAACGGCCAGATTATGAAAAAGTGGGCCACAATTTTTGACACGACACTTTTTAGCTTGTCTGAAAGAAATAGCATCGGAGGCTAATAATAGTAATAATAATAAGGATTGCATCTCGAACTGGTCTGATAGTATTGGTTTTATGGGCGTCCATAAGGATGGGGGTAGGCAGGACACTTCCCTTTCCCTGGGTTTTATTACTTAATTAACTATTTATTTATTTATTTGTTTATTTATTTATTTATTTGGCATGTTTTGAAAAAAAAAATACTTGAAATTTACTGTCTGAAGATATTAAAAATAATTGCACAATAAAATAAAAGATTTTTCGTTGGAGACAATTTTAATTACATTTTTAACACTTTCCAATACAGTTAACTCCTTGAGGGGCGGTGGTATATATTATATACCACCTACGATTGATGAAGATTTACACCAGAAAAATATTATTAAATTTCACTTTTCTAACTTTGGTGGAAAACAAGCGGAAAATTGCTTTTCCTCTTTTTGAGATAACTTTTTTACAAATTTCCGGTGGGAGTTCAGAATTACTCGAACGCAATTGCTTGCCCCTCAAAGGGTTAAAAAGTGTTTATATGCATTCGGTTTGTCGCTCCGTCCGTCCACGCTCTATCTCCCGTAAATATACTCGGATATTAATGCAAAAGGTAAACTTTATTTAGGATTCCCTACCTAGGCATGTTTGGCATTGTATATGAAGTATGTAGGATTAATGGGTCATTTACAGGGGCACCCAAAAGAATTCCATTACATTACGGTCTGTGGAGAAAATCGTTTGCAGAATTAATGACATTACGCTATTGCAAATGTATATTGAAACTGATATAAATCACTAAATTTCACTACAATTAGAACAATACATTCATAGCATTTTTAATTCATTTACAGGGACACACAAAAAAACCCGGTTACAATACTGTCTTTGAGTAATAATTGCTAGAAATGCGTTTTCAGTTTCGGCATGCGCTTTTACATTTAACTGTTTTTTAGGTGCGTTCGTAATTATATAAATACGTAGCACCTATAGTCGTTGTCTGCTCCGTCTGTCTATCTGTCTGTTTGTCTCTCCGTTTGTCGGCATGCATACAAACACAACCCAACTGAATCGTTTAAAATTTTAAATATATATATATATATATATATATGCTGACAAAAATTTGTTGAGTCGTTTCAAATTTTAGTGAAATCGGATGTATAGTTCAAATACAGTCATAGTCAAAAGTATTCCGTTACATTACGGTCGATGGGATAAAATAGTTTCAATTGCTTTTTAATGATGTTACAGCCGTCAAAACATATTGAAATTGATATGCATTTATGACGGGCACTACAATATACATTTTGTAAAGTAAGCCTTACAAAGAATATTTAGTATTCATTTACGGGGCCACACAAAAGAACTCCGATACATAACGGCACAGGGGGTGGGACATTATTTGCGGTACATTTTAATTATTAAACTATTTCATATGTAATAAAATTGGTATACGTTGCTTAGGTTTACTACAAGTTACTCCCTTTGTTGTAGAAAATGCGTTCCTATATTGTTGAATTAGATATAATATTTTATTTAACTTATTAAATGGTGCTGTTTTGTTACATTATTTTGAATGTGTTGGAAAATGTTCCATAATCTATGCTTGACACATAGTTTTTTCTTTTTTTTCCTTTTTACAGTCGTGTGTTAAAAAAAAATAAAAATAAAAATAAAAATAAAAATAAAAAATCTTAAATGGGTAGCTTTGTGGTATTTTGTGAAAAAAAATAATAAACTTTTCCAATATTTATCTTAAAAAAATAAAAATAATAAAAAAAGCTGGTGAAAGCGCATTTCTGGCTATCCAAGCCGAAAGTAACTTGGATCCCGGGGATATAGTTAACTGGTTAATTCTTTTCCGTTCAATAAATTGAAAATAGCGGTTTCACACCACTATTATTTAAATAAAATATTCGTAAAATTTACTCTAAACATTTCCGCCTTTCAATAGTATGAAAATTTTCTTTAAAATAATAGTGGTTTCAAAAAGCTTTAAATGATGCAATAAGCAAATTCGTCTTGCCCGAACGGCATTCGGGCAAACCAGTTAAGGGGTTAAGAAACATCATAAGTTAATTCTCAAGAAAAAAAAATAGGAGATTTAATAATGTTTATAAAATTTCGTTATTTTTAAACGAAATTAATTTATGTTATACTTATTATTTTTTAATTTAATTTAATTTTTTTAATTTAATTTATGTTATACACAACTTAATTTTATATTCGTTTTTATTAATATTTTTTTACTATTTGCGATTTTCATGCAAAATATATCTTGATAACAACAAGCATGTAATATTTGTGGTACGAGCTATAGAAATAAAATAGTCGAGTATCGACAAATAACTGCCCAAGCTTCATATACACGATTCTATTTTAATATATGCTATTCTATTCTATTCGTACCACTTATTTAAAAAGTACAATTTTTACTAAATTTCCCTTGCACATGTTATCAAAGTGCAAGTAAAAATGTTTCTTTTAAAAATGTGGTGTCAACCGAATAAATTCGTGTTAGCAATGCAGGCAGAGCAATACACAGCCTTGATAGCGGGCAACGAGTACAACTATTTCAAAGTACTGGGAATTGTGCCTGGGAGGAGTACTTCGACTGCTAAGGATTAAAAGTTAATTAAAAAAAAATCTTTCCATGAAATTATATTAAATTTGTACAAAGTTCGTACGGATCAGAGAATTTTCCGGTAGTATTTCCAGTATTTTTTCGTAGAAAAAGAAAATTAGGTTAAACGCACAAAATTTCGCCTGCTTTTAAATAGAGATATTCTATAAGAAAATACTGGTGTCAAAGTATTTCCTGGACGCAAAATTCTTGGAGCTGTACGAACCCTGCTTATAGTAGCAGGGGACGCTTTTATATGTAACCTCCTATAGGTTTCCCCTACCTTCTCCCCCCCTTTTTTTTCGTAACTTATTTACTACCCTTCAATATAGTTTTTTATGTTCATATGCTTTACGAGCGATCCCGCCAGAAAAATAAATATATATATTGGTTTAAATGACTCCATGTTTATTTTCTTCATTAACCTTCCTACCCTGTTCAAATTTTACTTAATCTTGATTAAAAACATTTCACACCAGAATTGTTATTTTAAACATTTTAATATATTTAATTGACTTATTTCTCTGAATCTGTTATTTAACTTTCTTTATGAAAAAAGTTCTGTTTCGAATCGTAAGAAACGAATTATAGTTATGGGTCGATTAGTCCCATTCAGGGTAGAAAGGTTAAAATAAACAAGGCCGTTACAGCGGGCAACGAGTACAACTATTTCAAAATTTGGCTCCCTAATGGTTTTTTTTCCTTTTTAAAATTTCGGAGATTTTATACTATTCTTTTTCTACCAGCGACGAATTTAGACATTTGTTCTCGGGAGGGATTTGTACAAACCCAAGGCTCTATTATGGAGTTTCGGGGAGAATTAATGAATAGAAAATCCAAAATTTCCCGGGAAGCATTTTGAGGCGTCGGAAAAAGTCTTTCTAAGGCGGCCGCCTCTTGCAACCCCCACCCCCCGTTGAACCCATTACCGTTTTCGACGCTCGACAGCAGCGCACTCAGGATTACGCTTTGGAAGGAGCTAGTATATTTTAGAAGTATATGCCAAACTCGGTCTTACTTTTTCAGGTTATAACTTACTTTTTTGTCTGATTATACCGTAACCAGCTTGAGAATTCTCCGAAAATTTCCTGTACTTGGATAGTTTTAAGCAGGGGTGGGGAAATACATCATTTTGCTCGCTAGTGGCGAGGTCAGGGACCTTCCTTATTTTTCAAGCCAATTAAACTTGTTTGAACCAGAAATTTCATTTAATAAATAACATAACATAAGAACCCTCTAGGGAAAAAAAGACACGCTTTATTCAGTGGCGCAGCCAGAATTCGGCTCTGGGGGGGGAGGGGGGATAGAGTTGCTTCAGGGGTAATTCTGGTAGAAATTTTTTTTCGGAAATTCACATTGCATTTTCGGAAATCGGCGGGGGGGGGGGGGGATTCCTCGAGTTACCCCCCCCCCGCAAACGAGGAGGGTTTATCCGCGATCTTCAGACGAAATGGGCGTTTTTCCGCTACCTTCAGACGAAATCAGCGATTTATTTGCGATATTTTAGCAAAATCGGCGATTTATTGCGATCTTTCGTGAAAATCGGCGGTTTTCCGCGATTTTTTGACGAAATCGGCGTTTTTCCGCGACCTCTAGACGAAATCAATGATTTATCTGAGATATTTTAGCAAAATCGGAGATTTTTTGCGATCTTTTGTCGAAATCGGTGGTTTTTCCGCGATCTTTTGACGAAATCTGTGTTTGTCAGTTTTTTTTAATGAAATCCGCGTTTTTTTCGACGATCTTTACACAAAATTTGCAATTTTACGCGATCTTTTCTTGAAAATGGCGTTTTATTCCCGCGGTCTTAAGATGAAATTGGCGTTTTTCCGTGATCTTTTGATGAAAGCGGCCTCTTTTTTACAATGATCTTTTGACAAAATGCTTTTAAGCAGTCTTTTATCGAAAACGGCGTTTCCCCCCCGATTTTTTAACGAAATCGACATTATATCAGAAATCTTTAGACGAAATCGACGTTTTCCCCGCGGTCTTCAGACGAAATCAGCGTTTTATCTGCGATATTTGGTGAAATTGCCGTTTTTTCCGCGAAAAAAAGTTACCGGAAAAAAGGGACAAGATAAAAATGTTACAGGAAAAGAAAGTGACAAGGAATTTATTTTGGGGATTTATTGGCTAAGTATGATGGGTGGGGGGAGGTCGGGGGTTGGCTCTTAATTTAAGTGAATGGTTTTTTGATGCTGAATTAACTGCTTTGATTCAATTTTTGGATATACGTTCATACTGAAAAGATGCTTGCCTGATTAGTTTTGGGAACGGACGATTACCCCTCCCCCTCCGCCCTAAATAAGATAAATGGTTTTTAAGCAGAATTATCCAACGTGTGTCAAATTTTGGATATAGGTTGTTTCTGATAAGGCTTATATATAATATTGCGGTGTCGCGCCCTGAGTTTCTCTTTACTAAGTTGGTTTATTTGTTAAGTTCATCAATAACACATTTTTAATTCCCCAAGTTCTTTATTAGAACCATAGATCAATTATTAAAAAAATAGATAAAATGACATTACAACTACATAGGAGCCACACTATATATTACATTTCGCTTAGCACGTCTAAGCCATCTTACATCAATGTACTTTCTTGTACATTACCAGCACATGTCTCTCTTCCAACTGCTTTCTTTCCCTCTCGATGCTCAATAATACCAGTGTCCCCCTCAGCTCATTGCCACTAGACCAGTGCAATTATTTTCTATTTTCTTCCTTGAGGTTCTTAACAGTTTTTGAATGAAGATACTTTCAACTCTGCATACCTTTTCACAATAAGACTTCGCTATCCATCTTCTGCCATCTACATCCAAAATTTGAGGCAAATCGGATAATTCTGCGTAAAAAGCCATTTATGTAATTTAAGTGGGGTTATCCCCAGTTCCCTCCTCTATACTTAGCCATTAAGCCCTTAAAACTATTTAGGGATCCACTTTATGAGAAAAAAACCTATATCAAAAATTTGAAATATATCGGATAATTATGTACAAAAAACAATTTATCTAATTTAAGGGGGGATAATCGTCCGTTTCCCTATTTATACTTAGCAAAAGAGCCTCATAGCTAATCCGGATACGCCTTATCATAAAGAACCTACATCCAAAATTTGAAGCAAATCGGATAATTCTTCGTAAAAGCTATTTATTTAATTTAAGGGGAGTTGTCCTCTGTTTTTGTCTTTATACTTAGCCATTAAAACCTTAAAACTATTCAAGGATTCACCTTATCAGAAAGAACCTATATTTAAAATTTGAAATACATCGGATAATTCTGCATAAAAACCATTTATCTAATTTGAGGGGGGAATAATTGCTTGCTTCCCTCCTTTATAATAAGGAAAAGAACCCCGTAACTAATCAGAGATACGTTTTATCATAATGAACCTATGCCCAAAACTCGAAGCAAATCGAATAAATCTGCGTGAAAAGCCATTTATTCAACTTAAGAGGGATTATCCCCCGTCCCACTCCCCTTTGTACTTAGTAATTAAACTCTTAAAACTATTCAGGGATTCACCTTATCAGAAAGAATCTATATCTTAAATTTGAACTACATCGGTTAATTTTGCATAAAAACCGATCTATCTAATTTGTGTGTGTGTGTGGGGGGGGGAATTGACCATCCTCCCTTTATAATAAGCAAAAGAACCCTTTCCTTTAACTAATCAGAGATACATTTTATCATAATGAACCTATGTCCGAAATTCCAAGCGAATCAGATAAATCTGCGTAAAAAACTATTAATCTAATTTGAGAGGTTGCGGATTGGGGGGGGGGGGGGGGGGTTATCATGTGTCCAAAAACTGAACCAAAACAGTTAATTCAGCACAAAAACCCATTTACCTAAATTAAGAGCCTCCCCCTGATCCCCCCTAAATACTTAACCAATGAATCCTCAAAATCAATAATGAATTCCCAAAATCAATAATAAATTCCCAAAATCAATTCTATGTCCCTTTCTTTCCGGTAACTTTTTTCCGCTTTTGTAGTTTATGTCACTTTTTTTCCGATAACTGTTTTTCCGGTAACTTTTTTTCCGTTTACGCACTTGCCTATTTCGGGCGTTTTTTAAATAAGAATTAATATTAATTAAAAAAATTGTCTGAAAGTAGTCCCTTTAAAATAGTAGTAAGTAGAAAGTAGTTGGAAATTTTTCTCCCCCTAAATTTCTGCGCCCGGGGCGACCGACCCCTCCCCCCCCCTTTCGCACGGCGCTGTTAATATCTTTCCAGAAACATAAATATAAACGAATTATATACTTTCCAAGCATACCTGGATTTCAAGAATGCTTGAAAGAATTTGAAAGATTAAAAAAAGGATCTCTTATATCCATCTTTTTCATAATTTTCTTCTCTGAAGAGGATTTAATATCCATAGCGAAACGCACAATAAAGGAAACCTTTGCACTACAGCAACTAACAACAGAATGTTTGTGGAATTAAGTCTATCCTTCAAAGCATGCGAGCTTGTGTTTTTGTGTTTTTCCTGGAATTCGAGAGTCCAGTCCCGTTTCCAAAAAAAAGAGCAAGAAACAGATGCAACTAATTAAGACCCCCCCCCCCAATGGTGCAGTATTGAAAAACCCGAGAGGGCATTGGCAGCGACAGGAAATGACCATTCCTTTTAGCCTTCGGCTGATTTCCAATAGTATAAATGAATGCCGGCCTTTTCCGAAATGAGTGACCAGTTTTCGATACTGATATTGTTGCTATGTGCTTTCCCCATTTTTCAAAGAAAATACATTACTGCCGCTTAAACGGGTCAAATTTTTAAATAAAATTTTATTCAGTAAAGTGGCAGATTTCGAGAACAAAACAAATAAAATTCTAACTTTAGTTTTGTTTTTATGATTCGGTTCATAAAAATGGAAATTTTTGTATTTTTGTCATGGCTCTGGGGGGGGGGGGGGGTTAACCCCCAACCCCCCCCCCCCCTGGCTGCGCCACTGCTTTATTAAATAAATTTTCTAATAATAATAATAATAAAATTATTTAACTTTTGAAAATATCCTGGAAGAAAAAAAATTCTCTGATTTTAAAGGCTATTTTCTGACCAATGAGAACGCTCCATAGGCGTTTATGAAGCGTTCTCATTTGTCAGAAAATAGTCCTTAAAAACAGAGGTATTTTTTCCTGATATTTTTGAATGTTTAGGGCACCAGCTGAAGTTTTGCACACAGGCGGCAGATACTGCTGACGCACCCCTGCCCAGTCGTGTCTTCCCTTAATCTTTAAGACTACTGATTTCATTAGTTACAATCCTTTCTAATTTTGTCTACTATTTCTCTTTACCTACGGCACGTGTTATTTAAATGGTAATAAAAGTTCCTATCAAGATTCCCATTTATATTTCATTAATTTTTTTCTTGCAGTGGATATCACTGGGAAGGTGGGGCACGTTGCGACATGGCCCACCCAGGGACATCTCAATTTTCAGGCTTCGTTTTACAATTAAAAATTAGCGCACATAAGTATCAATATATGACATTAAAATCTTAAGGCTTAGAAGTTATTTTAGCTTTTGTGTGATTTCTGAAAATGTCTCTTTTTTTTTTATCTTACTTGTTATGCATTTTAAAATATAAAATTTCTTGAGAGAGTGAAAACCTCCTCCACCTATCATTGCCTTCCCTAAACCAAAGAAATAAGATTAATATACCGTTCAATATCTTTGACTAAACTTAAGACGGTGGACTTATGTTTCGGCTTGGAATTTATACTATGTCTTCACCTTTATCCGTTATTCGATGTGAAATGAGATCAGTCCCAGTTTTCTGAATACTCAATATTGATATTAGGAATAATTGATTTAAACTGCCATCTAGTGACTTAATGTGTCACATAAACGTTTATTACGACCAATGATAGAACACTTTGTCAAGCGGTTAAACATCATTCGATCTTAATTTCCCAACATTTAATGACTAGTATGTTAATTTTATGAACAAATGTATCTATGCTACATTTTGTAGTGTTAGTTCTATACTGTCGCCTTAGGTTAACTGAATGAATCAACCAAATATTGTTTAATATAGCTAGTAATCAGTCTGCTTGGCTCAAACTATGCAAGATGTAGATCAGAGGCGGAAAATGTTGTTTTTAACTTACAAAAGCCAACGCCGGCCACGCGGCGATACTTCTAAGGATAATGTTAAACTAAAGGCAGCGTCTATTATACATATTTCTCTTTTGCATTTCTATATCTTTAAATTGCTTTTTTTTTACTGAAGTTGATGTCTATCCAAGTATCTTTGGCCAGCGAGGAAAAAAAGTTGAGTATGACTGGAACATATTCGAAGAAATTATTTCATTTGCGCTTTGGAAAAAAAAAAAAAAAAATCGTACAAGTATTATCATTGAATTAAATTTTATTAAGTTTCAGATTGGCTAAAATAATTATTAGGTGTAGTAAGAAGTTTTACAGCGAATTTTGTCTGGCGTTTAACGCGAAATAACGCACCAATAGGAAGACCGCATTTGTGTCATGTGATAAGAACTATATTTCAGCGTTTTCAAATCGACGCAAAAGCTGGGAGAAAAGTGAAAGTGTTGGATTTCTTGCACCATCTTTCTAAGAATAATTCTAGCAATTTATATTTTGTGCGAAATGTGCATGACTGCAAATCAGCTATATTATAATTCAAGTGGTGGGGTATGCAAAGTATTTTATTCTTTATCGTATTTTATTTTTTATATTTATATCTGTGTGTCTACGCGTATCAACATACTGTGAGAAAATTGCCATATAATGAAGATATTTGTACTGAATGTTACAGAATACTTCGAGAATGAAATTGAACATGTCGCCACCATACGGCGAATAACAGTTCCTTTATTCCGGACATTACGTTTACTCAAGAACAATACTTTATACGAACTCTGCAATTTCCCTTTGTAAAATTTGTTAAATCATCTGAATATTCTAGATTAACTTTCTTCGTTCCCATAAGTGGACGTATGGAGACCAAGCTTTTTGTTTCGGCGGGTCAAATAATAATAATCCTTTAAAAGGTGAAAGCCAATGCTTCACCGATACGATTATAATATTGTATTCTGATTTATTAATATTATATTTAATTTTTTTTCAGTAGTATAGATAAAATTAATCAAGAAGAAATAAGTGTTCGTCATTTTTCTATTGTGCTGTGTCTCTTCATAATCGCATTTCCAACCACCAACAAATTGGATTACCAGACGCAACTGTGGATTAAATCATAGTGATTCAGAAATTATTAAGAGGTAAGTTAAGTTCGTTATTTTACCTCTCAAATAAATAAGAAAATTGCTGCCAAGGGATACTGCTGGTATCAGAATAAAAATAACACTATATTTATTTATGATTTATATATATTGTCACCTGCACATAAATAATTACAGAAAGTAAAGTTGAAATTTTGAAGGTCAAAGATGTCACATGATAAGTCATTTATTCGTCACTGAATTCGTTATGAATTTCACCAAGGAAAAAGTGCTTCAAAAGCATATCAATTAATCTGTTCTGTTCTTGGAGAAAAAATCGTATCGAAAAGCACATGCGAATTTTGGTTTCGGCGTTTTTATTTTGATGTGCGAGAACGTAGCGGTGCTCCACTGAAGGCACCACTAGTCATGAGGCAATCTCTACTTGATGAAGACGCATCTCAGACGCAAAAAGAACTTTCCGAACAATTAGGGGTATCCCAAAAAACGATTTGTAATCGTTTGCAGGCAATGAGAAAGATTCAGAAGGCAGGAAGATGGGTGCCACATGCACTGAGCCAGAAAAACAAGGATGAGCGTGTCTTCAAGTGCATGAATTTGCTAAACAAGCGACAGAGAAAATCTTTCTTGTGGAAAATCGTGACGGGATATGAAAAATGGATATGTTATGACAATCCGAAACGCAAAAAATATTGATTGAATCCTAGCGAAACAGCAACATCAACGCCGAAATGATCCATTCACTGCAAAAAAGTTCTCCTCTGCATCTGGTGGGATATGAAGGGTGTGCTTCATTACGAATTGTTTGAGCCTGGTATAAGTGTAACAGCTAAACGCTACAAGCAACAATTGCTTCAATTGAACCAGGAAATCGGTCAAAAACATCCATTTACTGGAAAAGGTTTGCGCCCCGTGAAATTGCTTCATGACAATGCCATGCCTCATATTGCAAAACCAGTCAAGGACACGTTAGTAACTCTTGGCTGGGAAGTTTTGGAACACCCGGCGTATAGTCCCGACATAGCCCCTTCGGACTATCTTTTGTTTCGGTCGATGTAGAATGCCTTGTCTTCTGTACATTTCCGAACAGTGGACGAAGTGCGAAATTGGGTTGATGACTTCACGCGTCAAAAGATGAATTATTCTACACTGCTGGCATCCGTCAGCTGCCCGACCGATGGCAAAAGGTGTTGGATAATGATGGAGATTATTTTGATGAATAAAGATATTACTCTCAGCTCTTAATTGCATATTCATTTCTCTGAAAAACGCTTTAAAACTTCTTACTACACACTACACCTAATATATTTTAACATTTTTTTTTATTTTTATTTTGTAAGGATTCGAGATTGTTTCTTTTCATGATTTATTTTAACAAAAATTATGTTATAAGTTTTTATTTAACTTCAACGATCGTATGTGTGTTTTCCAGTTCGAAATTTGTGCTCTATCTTTAACTCACTGCCAAATATCCGATCGAAATTAAATTTCACATACTGACGTAAATCCTATAACAATCTAATATTGTTGTGATTTCCAATGATTACCATTTAAATTTATTTTACCTGACATGCAACAGGTAAATAAAAACATAATTAATGTTAATATTAAGTTAAAAAAATACATTTGTAAGCAAACCATGGAGTAAGAATAAGTTGCTTGAAGTTTGCTTCTTTTTTCATTAAAAAAATACTTGTTGAGAAATACTTGCATGGAGAAATCATTGAAAAAATAACAATTTTACATAAAATAATAATTAGTTGTCACAAGATAGTAACAATAAAGGAAAATGATGCGTTAAGCATAGATTATGAAACACTTTCGAACACTTCCTGAAATCTTTAACAAAACTTTCTTATTCACACTGTTAAAAATTGAAACTTTTGTTGTATCGTCTCTCCACCGCTTTTATATAATCTCTCTATTTTAAACAATGGGAATGTTCCATAATACAGTGAAGTAATCGTTTTCTATAAAAGTGGTGGAGTGACGATGCAGCAAAAGTTTCAAATTTTCAACAGTGTAGGAAAATAAGGTGTTACATAGCCAAATATTGTTCTAATACTTTTCAACAGCCCTGTATTTGATCTGTCGATTGATATATATATATATATATATATATACTATATAATGGGAAAATTTAGCTGAGCAAGAAAACGACTAACTAGTTGAAATTTCTCTTTCGGCAATTTATTCTAATAGATGGAAACATACTTGAATACTTTTGTCTAACCCTACAGTTTACCTAGTACCTTTATTACACGCCAGTATTTTGCTAAAATTTAGTTCAAACAAAAACACTCTTAGAATTACTTAAATAACATTTCCAGAAATTGTCATACGTAGGTGACTATGTAGCAAATATTCTTTGCATGACCCTGTATATCATTTTATCTATATTCTACAACATTTCTGAGTAAACTGAAAGTAGTTCAACGTAAAAATGCATAACTTATTTAAAAACCACCTTTAAGTAAATTACGCTCATATTCAGTAACCTTGTATATCAACTATAGCATTTATACACACCATATAATATGCACACATTTAGTGGAACTGAAAAGCGCATATTATAATTAAAAAGGTATTTCATCCATCCATCAGCAATTATCGATAATATACAGTACTTCGGATAGAATATGCTATTTGAAATCTTTGGTGTGGCCCTGTAAATGCTATGCACTTCATGTTATGCGTGAAATATTATTTATCAGTGGTGTATATCAATTTTATTATGCATGAAATCGTTTAACGTAATTAAAATATGTCGCAAACAATTCCCCCCTTTATTATTGTGTAATGGAATTCTTTTGCGTGGTCCTGTAAATGAACAATAACTATTATTTTCACTGCATATTTTACAGAATGTATATTTTAGTGAATTTCGCAAATGCATATAAAACTGAATATGTTTGACAGGTGTAACACCTTTAAAACTCATTAGATTTTTTTTTTTTTTTTCATAGGCCGTAATGTAACAGAAAACTTTTTACTATCCCTGTAAATAAACTAATCGTTGTAGAAACTTCATTTTCAACAAGGTTTCGTGCTAGAGTAAACGTAAATAACATAAAAAAAAATCATGGAAATCCGATTATATTTACAATAGTTAGAGCGCAGGTAGACGCACAGACAAACCGAAAGCATAAACACTTTTCAACTTTTTTAGAAAGTGTTAGAAACATCGCCTTGAAACAAAATTTACACAAAAGGAAGGGGGGGGGGGTATGAGATAAAAGCTGATTTCATTTGCTTTTTATACTCTTAAATCGAAGTCACGTCTCCTACAACTTACAAGATAAACGTACGATGCGTTATTTAATTTCACAAAGAAGTCCTCATGAGAATACAAGATGCTTTGCAGCTTGAAAAAGGCCTAAATTTTATCAACGTGTTTTGGAGATAAAAATGCCTATATTCGGCATTTAATTTTTATAAGAACATGGTATTTTTTGAAAAATGCATCTATGTATTTGTGCATGAATTGTTAAATTAGTGTGTCGATTTCTCTCTTAATATTTGATAATCCATTAAACAGAAATCTCATAATTAAGTGCATTAAGTGAAATTTTAAAATGTAATTTTATAGAAAGAATAAATCTATTTTGGTCTCAAATTTTATGCAGAAATTTTTAAATAATCATTAACGCTATGATTTGGTTCAAACCAGAAATTTGATTATGAAATAAGTTTAAAAGACATGAAGAAGAAAAACGTTAAATGATAAAGTTAAACTATTTTAAATCAAAATTCTGGTGTGAAATATTTTTATAAAACTTAACTGAAATTTCTGGTATTTCTAGTGTTAAAGAGAATCGCTACTGTTTTGTTTTCTTTTCCGTCACATATTTTATATTTATTGAAATTTAAATCTATAAATATTTTTTCTTCGTGTTATTAGAATATTTATTTATTTATTTTTATTGATAGAAAGTAGTTTTTCTGATTATCCTCTGATATGCATAAAAACTTGCCCATATGGCAATATAATTTTTGTAATATAATTTTTAAATGATATGAATTTTCATTTCTTTTCCTGGGGAGAGGAAAGATTTTGTATACAATTTTCGTGAAACTGATATCTTAAATCTTTATCAACATTGCACTGATTATAATAAAATACAGTAGACTCCCTCAAATCCGCACAGCTTGGGACCAGAGGTTTTGCAGATTTTAGAATTTTGCGGATTTCTGGACATTGCTTTGTTTACATTTTTTAAAAAGTAATTCGAATGTAATTAATAATGAAATCAAAAGTATAATGAATGCTTACAATATGCTAACATATTATAGTAAGGAATAAACTAAAATAATAAAAATTTAGAAAGTTTTTAAAATGATAAAAATACTAAAAGCAAAGGTCAAATTAATAATCAATAATGTACAATTAAATATTCATTATAAATGTGTTTTTCCAAAATTATTCAATGAAACTTGCCTCATAAAGTTACATCATTAATTCACATTAAGATCATAAAATAAAGAAGCTTTATTTCAGGTTTAGCCAGACTTAATAACTAAAAAACTTGATTAATACATAAATATATTTGATAAGATTCTGATTACCAGTGATATCAGCAATATCTTGATTTTTTCAGAAATAAATTATTCTTTCTTCATGAAAAAACATGAATTCAATAACCTTAACAAAAATTACAAATTCAAAAAATATATGGAATTGATATAAAACTAAAAAGTCAAATTTTGCACCTACATCTGAACTGAATGTTTCATTGTCTACATTCGTAAAATATGTGCGGATTTTAGAGAGTTGCGGATTTTAGGAGTGCGGATTTGAGGAAGTCTACTGTATTTGAATAAGACAAGATTAAAAACATAAAATATACTCAACAAAATGCCGAAAAATCTTTCAATAGCGGACACTTCGGGATTGCGATATTTGTTCGATGATCGGAGGTATTTGCTTTTGTGAGGTAAAAATAAACAAATATATATGCTTTCAGATAAAAAAGGGTTTTTGCTAAATAAAGTTGTCCGGAATTAGGATAAGTCCATTAACCTCTATAGAGGACATTCTTGAATACCGGATACGTCTATTTAGCACATATATAAAGCAACCTAAAGGGTTGCAGAAAAGGGACTTGATTGAACATTGAAGCATGGACGAACTGGGCAGTATCCCCTTTCCCGCAGCTTATTATTTTAGAGATTTCAAATACTGTTCGAAGGTACGAATACTATTCAAAGGTGTCCGTTTTTCTGGGGTAAAAATACATGATTATCAGCGGTGTAGTCGTAAACAAAACAGAGTGTATACGCTCAAGGCAGAGAGTACACCCTACAGTGTATCTACTATAGCTTTTTTTCAGAAACAGGGGCTATACGGTGTTCCTTGAAAAAATCCAGAAGGTATACGGCGTATACCTGCGTGTACCCTCCACTACACCGCTGATGCTTATATTGAAAAAAGTCCTTCCGGCAATGCCGGGAGGAAGAGGTAGCTTTCATATACTTACATATTTATTTATTTATTTTAAGGTAAGTTACATTGTTCAAAAATACTAAGCTCAAATTAGTAGAAATAATCTTATAAAATTAGTGATTTTATAAGATTGAATACTAGTTTTTGTCAAGACTGAATATTAATAGGAATTTTTAGAAATTAGTCATCTTTTATTCAACCTGGTTTTATTTTAAGCGATTTAGAGAGTCACCAAATTCCACGATATCATAAAGTATATGCCATTTTAAAGCAACATTGTGGATCGTTCAGATCAGACCGTTTCAAAATGTCAGCCATAAGCAAAATTCAAAGTGCTATAACTCAATCATTTTTTAAAATATAGACAAAATAAAAAGTGTTCCGGAATTGTTGTTTTAAGTTCTAACACGTAAAAGACAAATATTTTTCAATTTTTAATTTTTTCGCATTTAATTTTAAATTTTAAATTTTTTAAAAAATTTAAAATGGCCACCATTTTGAAACAAAATGGTGGATGATGCTGGCCAACGACCTCGGTCGAGACATTTGTATGTACTATGTACATACCAAGTTTCATTGAAATCGGTTCATAAATACGCGTGTTATCACGTGACAAAAATCAGATCGTTTCAAAATGTCAGACATAAGAAAAATTCAAAGTGCTATAACTCAATCATTTTGTAAGATATAGACAAAATAAAAAGTGTTCTGGAATCGTTGTTTTAAGTTCTAACACGTAAAAGAAAAATATTTTTTAAATTTTGATTTTTTTGCATTAAAGTTTAAATTTTAAAATTTTTTAAAAATTTAAAATGGCCACCATTTTGAAACAAAATGGCGGATGATGCTGGCCAACGAACTCGGTCGAGACATTTGTATGTACTATGTACATACCAAGTTTCATTGAAATCGGTTCATAAATACGTGTGTTATCACGTGACAAAAATTAGATCGTTTCAAAATGTCAGCCATAAGAAAAATTCAAAGTGCTATAACTCAATCATTTTTTAAGATATAGACAAAATAAAAAGTGTTCTGGAATCGTTGTTTTAAGTTCTAACACGTAAAAGAAAAATATTTTTCAACTTTTAATTTTTTCGCATTTAATTTTAAATTTTAAATTTTTAAAAAAATTTAAAATGGCCGCCTTTTTGAAACAAAATGGCGGATGATGCTGACCAACGAACTCGGTCGAGACATTTGTATGTACTATGTACATACCAAGTTTCATTCAAATCGGTTTATAAATACGTTAATTATCGCATGACAAAAATCAGATATATATATATATATATATATATATATATGGTTATATATATATATATATATATATATATATATATATATATATATATATATATATATATATATATGTCAACATTTGAACGGAGGGTGTTTTTGGGGTCTGGGGATCATGATCGGTGAAAATATACCAAAATTTTCTGGAAGTGCTTTCCTCCGGACGGCTGCAATAGGTAGCTTTTTACTTTTTGTAATGAAAGCTACCTAAAAGTGAATGTTCGCTAAATGAAGGTATTCAAATGAAGGTTTTGCAGTAAAACCTCCATTGGACACTTCTAGAGAATATCACTAATAAGAAATACATGTTTCATTCACAACATGTAATGTTTTATATGCGCTTATCTAAAAAGAGCAAAAACTTCCGATTTGAGGACAGATTCTCTAAATGTTCCCTACTGAGAGATTTTATTGTAATTAGATAAATATGTTTTTTCTTTTTAATCTTGTTTTACTCTACGAGTTTAAAATATTGATTATAATCAGTACGATATCGAAAAAAATAAATTACCAGGTTCACGAAAATTGCATAACAACTTTGAGAACCCCTAAAATGGAGGGTGTTGAGGAGAGCAGAAATATTTTTCCAGGATTCAACGTGGTCAAACAAGGCTACGTATAATGCTTACTAAAATGTGGCTGCGGTTTAGACGAATGAAGTGTCTGAAATTCAGACGCATAAAGTGTCTGAAAAAATTAAGACATTTTAAAACATCTGAAAACTGAACACTGTTTCAGACACTTAAATGACTGAATTTCGGACATTTCAATTTAGAGTGCTTGTTTTAAAACGTAACGACTACCGTAATTTCCTTCGTATAATCCGCGGATCAAACTATCATTTTTCGCAACTATTTAATTAATTGATTTTGCAAAATTCCCCAAGGAAAAAAAATCGCGGTTTTCACGAAAATTAAAAAAAAAAATACGTGATCGAATCACATACCTGTGCATAAAATAAATTTCGAAAATTCTATTAAAAAAGCTCTTTATGGGATTTTCCCCTTTTGTGTGGGATTCGCGATATCCCGCATACTGGACGCTGGAGTGATGCTGTTCCGAAATTTCTGAAAAATTGAGGCATTCGGTTTCGAAAATTTTAAAAAATAGGTCATTAGTCCGAAAATTCAGACTTTTTTCTAGACCTTTTTTCTTTCTTTTTTGTTTGGAATTTTTTCTAGAATTTCGACAAATGGTTGTCGATAAAACAATTTTATCAATTTGCAGATTATTATTCCCAGTTTTTTGAAAGATCGCAAAACAAACGCAAATTTCGTCAAAAGATCTCGAAAAAAAAACGCAAATTTTATCGATGTTTTGCGGAAAAACCCGCATCAAAAAAGCGCGAATTTCGCCAAAAGATCACGAAAAACGCAAATATTCTTCAATAGATCGTAGAAAAAAAACGCAAATTTTGTCAAAGAATTAAAAAAAATGCAAATTTCGCAAAATTCAAATGTACATTCGGAAATGAAGCAGATTTTGCGAAATATTTAACATCATGTATTTCACTTAAAAATAGAGATAGAAATGAAAAAAAAAATCATTATTTTAAAGAATTTTTTACTCAGACCTAAAATGTTAGATATTTTAAAAAAAACAACTTAATTACACAATTTTGAAAAGGTTCAACTGTTTACATAAAATAGAATTTTAGAAAAGTGCGCCAAGTGCTTAAAATAAATTATTCTAAAACTTTCCACCACCATAATCTTTTAGGTCCATAATCATTTAGCATCATAAACTTTTAGCTCTATTTTTTAAGTCAATAATTAAAAACTTACAATTTTGCATCATTTTATGTTCCATGTATCCTTAAGGGATATAAACCTAAATTCGAATGAATCAATATTTAAAATTATTTTCAACATTAAATTATAGAGTCGATTGTTCAGGCCATTTTTACAGCTTTATTATCACAGTTAAGGTAATTAATCGTTTCTTAAAATAAAAATCCATTTTTGGATGAACGTTTAAGTTGATACATGTTCGAGATATATGTCTGTTGACTGCAAGAGAATCTATATAAAAATTTCCTAATATAGCTACAATATTCGCTATCTTCCCATACACTATTTTTTGACATTTCTTCGAAGTTCATGTTTCTGTTGGTTTTATTTCTATCAAGAAAATAGATCGGTTATTTTTAATATTTTATTTTAATGCGTTTTGAAGAAAGCTGATCAATGGACGTCATTGTTTCAAAATAGATTCTTAGAGAGTATATGTGCTATACAACCGATCATATTTATGATGAATTACCGCCAACAACTGAGTGCCTTCGAAGGATTATTAATATTTACATAAAATTTCTAAGTTCATGTTTCTGTTCGCTTATTTTTACCAAGAAAATAGATCGGCCATTTTTAGTGCATGTAGGAGAATATTTGAAGCTGATCAATGGACATCATTGTTTCAAAATAGATTCCTGGGTAGTATAGACGAAACGTTAGGGTATTTCCATGAGCACTTGTCATGTAAGTCACATTTCTACTAACGGCTAAATTGTTGGCCACCTTTATTTTCGAAGGGTTTGCATGGCCTTTTTCAATTAATGAAATATCTCTGATAAAATAAGTCATATTTTTCCGTTTTAAAATACTGGTATCCAAGATCTCAGTATGTGACTTACACGACATGTGCTCATGGAATTACCCAGTAGTCAACAATTGCTAAGTTTCTTCGAATGGTTATTAACACATTCGCGACGGGACCCTTTTACGGATTTTTTAATGTTTTGCCACCGGATTTCAAAAATAGAAATTTGTGCCTTATTAAATCGAGAAAATGCTCCAATTTTTGTCATTCGGTAACAAAAACCCGCAAATATAAAATACTAGTCGTTAAAAAAAAAAATTGTCCATCGGTCACGAAAGAAACTTGTAAATATCGCTTAACGATTGCGTAAAGGAAATCGTAAATTTAGTTAAACGTTCGCGGACAAAGAAAAACAAGTTGGAAATTGCACGTGAAGCATAGCAAATGAGGTGCGTTCGTACGATAACGAAGTATTAAAAATAATCAGATCTTGTTGATATAGTAGAGCGTACTTCGGATAACAGTATAATGGTCGAAATCTTTGTTTTTTTGTAAGTATGCAGGAAGTAATTTTTATTACAACGTAAATCTTATTCATAAAATGTGAAGTAATTTAATATAATTAAAACACGCTCCAAACAATGTTTCCCCGTATAGCATTATGTAGTGGAATACTTTTGTGTGGCCGTGTAATTTAATAATAACTATTCTTTGCACCACAAATTGTATATTTTAGTATATACTTCATAGATTCATGTCATTTCTATTATGTTCGACTGAGTGTAACACCATTAAAATGCATTTGTAATATTTTTTCCCATTGACCGTAATGTAACGGATTACTTTTGGTTGTCCCTGTAATTGATCTATGCATCCGATTTTCATAGCATTTGAAATGACTCGACAAAATTATGAAATAATTATATGTTTTAAATTTCAAACGATTAAAATGTATTTGAAACACTTTTCCCCATTGACCGTAATGTAACGGAATCCTTTTGATTGTCCCTGTAATTGATCTATTCATCCGATTTTCATAAAATTTGAAATGACTCGACAAAATTATGTAATAATTATGTATTTTAAATTTCAAACGATTCGGTTGGGTAGTTTTTGCGTTGTTATATGCGGACGGACAGACAGGCAGGCGGACGGACTGAGCGACAACTATAGGTGCTACGTATTTACATAATTACGAACGCACCTAAAAACGCGAATTTGGTAAAACAATCGAGCAAAAAATCGAGAATTTAATCAAAAGATCTCGCAAATAATCAAGAATTTCGTCAGTCCATCGTGAAAGAGAATCAAGAATATCTTGAAATGAAGTCTGAAACAAATACAAAATTTCATTAATCTGTTTCGGAAAAACACATCTTCCGAATTTCGATAAGTTGCCACGGAAAGAAAAATTATTTTTATCAATCGGTCGCAAAAATATCGCGAAATATGGCAAAAGATTGCGGATAGAAAATCGCGAATTTCGGCCATTCGTCGGGAAAAACCGCGAATCTCCTCAAAAGACCGTGGAAAAATATCTTGAATTTTATTAAAGATCGCAAAAACAGATGGCGATTGTCGTTATTCTGTTGCGGAAAAATCTTCGCAAATTTCGTATAAAGAAAGTGGGAAAAATTACTAATTTAGGCTAAAGATCAAGGCAAAAAATTGCAAATTTCGACAAATGGTAGCGTACAAAACGACGTTAATTTAATCAAATAATCGAGAATTTAAACAAATAATCGCGCAAACAATCAAGAATTTGGTTGTTGGTTTTGAAAGCAAGTTGTCGGAAGTATGTTTTGAAAAGAAAATCGCGATTTTCGTCAAATGATTGTGGAAAGGAATCGCGAATTCCGTCAAATGATATTTGAAATAAATGGCAAATACAATCAATCGTTGAAAAATATGTACCACGAGATCAATTCCTTCAATCTGTTGTGGAAAAATTTGCGAAATTTTGTAAAGGACGCCGCGAAAAAATTGAGTTGCGTGAAACGATTGGAACGGATCGCGGAAAAAATCGTGAATTTCATGAAACGATCGCCAGAAAAAATGTTGCAAAATTTGCAGTGGGTCGTGGGAAACATGGCGAAACCTCTTTCAACGATCACAAAAATCTGCGAAAAAAATTGTTATATTCGTCAATCGACATGCAGGTGGGGAGGGGGAAATGCAAATTTTGTAATTCATCGCGAATCTCTTCAAACACTTATTAAAAATATCTTCTAATTTACCACAGGTCGCAGTAAAAAATGGGGATTTTCGTCTTCCGGTCGTGAAAAAATCAAATTAAGTAAAAAGAATGCACAAAAATGCTAATTTCATCTAACGATCATGAGAAAAAATCGCATGTTTTGTCAAATGGTCAAAAAAAAAAAAAAAAAAAAAAAAAAAAAAAAAAAAAACGTGAATTAGGTGAAAAGGTCAAGAGTTTAACCAAATGATCATGCAAAAAATGAAGAATTTCGTAAGTCGGTCGTGAAATGAAAATCCTGAACTTTGACAAATTGCGATTTGGATAAAAAAATCACAAATTTCATCAAAAGATCTCTGAAACAAATAGTGACTGCCATAAATCACGAAAAAATATATATCGCGCATTTTGACAAGTGGTGACGTCAAAGAAAAAAAATCGTCAATTTGTCGAAAAAAAAAAAAAAAAAACTTGCGAAGTTTTGCAAAGGATGGCGGAAAAAAATCGTGAATTTCATGAAACGATCGCGGAAAAAAAATCGCGAAATTAGCAATGAGTCATGGGAACATTTGCTAAATCTCCTTGGGCGATCGTAGAAAAAGATCGCGGAAAGATTTCGTCAATAGACTGGAGGAAAATATTACAAATGTTACAATTAGTACTGGAAAAAATCTCGAATCTTCTTAAACAACCGTGAAAAAATAACCTGATTTTTGTCAAATGTCGTTGAAAAAAAAGCCTATTTTTGTCATTCTATCATTATTTTGACAATTTCACTCAATAGCCTCCCCTAAACGACGCTCCTGTTCATTTCCATATGTAGGTGGGATGTTAAAGATATGCAATTATTTCAAATGAAAACAAATCATTTCGCTGTAATTCTGAAACGATCCCATCAGCACTGTAAAGTTGCCTACCCTATTTCACCATTAGAAACAATCACTTACTCTTGCGTACGGCAAAGAAAGTACAGTGTACTCAAATTCAGAGTCAAACTCGTTAAAAAACTCTTCGTTATATACAGTGGCGGTCAAAAGTTTCCGGCCAGTTAGTTTCTTTGATTTATTTACCAGAAGGTTTCAGCAAAGAAGAAGCACAATTGCTTCAAAAGTTAGGAATATGTGAATGACCTCTGATCACGTAATAATTTTGATTGGATACTGTGGACGCTTCATGCAAAGAGGTAGAATTCGAAGTTTACGTGTGCAAAAGTTTCCGGCCACTCATCATTCCTTAGTTTTTTTCTATAGGTAAAGTGTTTTTTGGTTGTGTTTGTGAATGAATCAACGTGAATAGCATAGTTTAAATTCAAAATTGAAAAGTTCAACAAATGTTGTCTGTAAATTAGTGATTAATTTGTCACTAAAGGGCTAATCTTCTCCAGGTATTGCGGTAAAGTTATCGATCGGTAAAATCGACTGTAAACGATATTTAAAACTTATATAAAAATGGCCGTGGCCTTCAGGAGTTTTTGAGGTCCGGAAGACTTCAAAAAATTACTATTCTCGTTGACAGAATTATCAGGAGAAAAACAATTAATGACCCGCATAAAAATTCCGTTGCAATATACGGCTATTTACAAAATGAAAATATTGTTGAAATAAGTCGGTCTACCGTGTCAAGATGCTGACGTGATATAGAACTTTATGGAAGTGTCGGTGTTCAAAAATATTTCGTAGGTAAAAAGATATAAACGTATCGAGCGGCGTTTTCCAAAAAACACAAAGTTCGGTATAGTGAAAATTGGACAAAAGTACTATTTTTCCATCAATAGAATTTGAAACTTTTTTGAGAGTGATGGCAGGCACTACGTCCGATGACCTAACAACAAAAAATATGATTCAACATATGTTATTTCTACAATGCAGCAGGGTGGAGGACACGATATAATGAGGGGAGTATTTTCTTAAAAAACTGTCGGTCCGTAATTTAAAATCCACGGCAAGATGAATGATGCAATGTATAAGGATATCTTACAAGATTATTTTCTGCCTTATTAGAGGAAAATTTTGGTCGCAACTATTTATTTTAACATGATAACGACATAATGAATGTATGCAAGCAATGGTTTTCGCGCAAAAAAATTTCGTTTTTGAAATGGCCAGCCCAAACGCCCAACATAAATCCAACAGAAAATCTTTGGAAAGAAGTTGGCAAACGTCTGCCAAACTATAAATATTCCAACTCAGCAGAAAATTCCAAAAAATTGCAAGACATGTGGAAGAAACGTAGCATAGACGATCTTTAACCGTTGATTGTATTAATGTCATGTTACTACGCCGTAGAACTTATTTCTAAAAATACTAATACTATAAAATACTAAATATAAATGTTGTTGATTGCTGTAGTTTTGTATTACAATACGTATTTTTAAAAACTTGCGAAGGTGGCCGGAAACTTTTGAGAACATTCGTTTTCCTTTGTACTTAATTTTGTCAATTAAATTTATTGATATTTACATGTTATTCCACAAGTAAGTTCCTAACTATTATGTCAATAAAATGTATAAGTATCACTTTGACATTCCTCTTCAAATGGGTATAGTTACAAATTAACTGAAAAATTTTTGGTGGCCGGAAACTTTTGACCGCCACTGTATATGAGGAGCCCAGAAGCCAAGGAGTATAAGTGACAAATTTGAAAAAAATGAGTTAAGTGCACAAGCTATTTGGAAATACGTCTATTTATTTGTAGGTTAAGAGTTATGAGTGATTTTTTTAAAATATGCATTGAGTTTTAGGGGTCAGTTACTTAACCTCTTTCCCGAAACCGTGAAACGCGTGGAGGCCAAGGGGTATAAGTGCAGGTGTATTCATTAACGTCTATATAGATGAAACCAACGATATGCAAAGCTAGTTCATGACTCTGAAAACGCCCCAGGAATTTGATAATTTTTAAGCGTTCATTGGTACAAAAACACGATCATATTGTACCAATCACAGTTTAAAATTATTTACACCGTGTGACGTTTTAAACCTTATGAACAGGAGTTGTGTGTCGTTTTTCAAACTGTTTTTCGCCAGTTATTTTTTTTCTGTTTAGAATTTGCTTTTTAATGCATTAAATATTACATTAAATAAATGCAAACTGTTAACAAGTAAGAAAAATGAAACATTAAACATAGATTCTGAAAAACTTTCCAAGATTTCCTGAAATCTTTAAAAAAAATTCGCAATTTAAGATAATAAAATGTCACTGTCAATGGAAAAATATATATATTAATACTTTTGAACAGCCCTGTGTTTGATCTGTCGGTTATATAGATACAGTATAATGGATAAAAACTAATTTAGGAAGAAAATGCGTAACAGTTTGAAAATTCTCTTTCAACATTTTGTACTAATAGATGGAAACATACTTGTATACTTTTGTTCATTCCTGGAGTTTACCTAGAACCTGTATTATAAGCCAGTATTTAGCTAAAATGTAGCTCCAAGTAAAACATTCTTAAGACTACTGAAATAATATTTCAAGACATTATCATCCATAAATGACCACGTATCCATTTCTGTGTGTTGCCCTGTATATCATTTTATCTGTATTCTACAAACATTTCTGAGTAAACTGAATGAAATTCATCATAAAAATACATAACTTATTTAAAAACAATCTTTAAGTAAATTATACTCATATTCAGTAAAATTTACCAGATCTTTTGTGTAGCCCAGTATATCAAATAAAGCATTTATACATACCATGTAGAGTGTATAAATATAGTGATAGTTAAAAGCGCATATCATAATTAAGAAGACATTTTATCCATCCATCAACCATATCGATAATGTACAGTTTTTTGGATAGAATATACTATTTCAAATCTTTTGTGTGTCCCTGTAAATGCTGTGAACTTCATGTTAGGCGCGATATAACTTATATTAAATCTCATGGACGTATATCAATTTTATTATGTGTGAAAAGTTTAATATAATTAAAATATGTAGCAAACAATTTCCACTTTCCCATTATGTAATTGAATTATTTTGTGCGGTCCTGTAAATAAATATTAGCATTTCTTTTCACCACACATTTTACAGGATGCATATTTTAACGAACTTCGTAGATGAATGTAAATCTTAATATATTTGACGGGGTGTAACACCTTTAAAATTCATCTGAAACAATTTTTTCCCCATAGTCCGTAATGAAACGAAAAACTTTTGAGTGTCCCTGTAAATAAATTAATGATGCTAGAAACTTTATTTGAAATAGGCTTCGTGCTAAGATAAGCGTAAATAATTTCCAAAAAATTCAGCGCAATTCTAGTATATTTACGAGAATTTAGAGCGCGGGCAGACGGCCGGATTGGCAGACAGATAGACAGACAAACTGAAAATATATTCACTTTCTACCTTTGTTAGACAATGTTAGAAAATTTCAATTTTTTCAAAACTTATAATAAGATTTTAAATCTTATGTTAGAATAAAAGTTTGTTGTTTCATTCATGTGTATCAACATTGATCTTAAATTTTTCGTATTTTCCTTTTTTTTATTTCATAATTTTTCCTTTTTAGAACTTTCATTAAAACGAAATTTTATCCATTCATTTATTTATATCAACATTGTTCTTCATTTTTTACAAATTTATCTTTTTATTTCATATATATATATATTTTTATTTCTTGTATTAATTTGGCACTTGTATCCTTTGGCTTCCAAGCAGTTTTCATTATGCTGCCAAAGGGTACAAGTGACGAATGCTGATAAATATTGCTTAGTTATACATTTAAAATAAAATTTAATCGGCCGTTTTTCTAAACAGCTATTGAAATAAGAGTTCAAAGAACATTAAGAAATAAGCAAAAGATTCCTATCTCAATTCATTCAATTACAATCGATGCTTAACTGTGAACTCAATTTACTCGAAATCTAAATTATGTCACTTGTACCCCTTGGCTTCTGAGGTCCTCATATACAATAAATATCGAACACACACACACATATATATATGTATGTGTGTGTGTGTATATATATATATATATATATATATATATATATATATATATATATATATATATATATATAAGCAAAAATCATTATTGAATGATTTTTTTACAAGTCTAAATAGAAAAGCAGCTGAAAACAAAAGCAGAAATTTCAAAATATAAAAGGGTCGAAAAGCGTGGACTTATTCCGTTTCGGAGCAAAATGAACGCGCACCTTGCTGAGCTTCATTCCTGTAAAGTTTGTTTTGACACACTACTCAAAGCACAGCCATAACGTGGTTCACAGTTTACATTGGACCTAAGACTCCTATAAAGAATCGGGGAAAGATTTTTCCCGCGCCAGCGCGTGACTGGCTATTGAACATCCCCCCACATCACGCGCTGGCGCGTGAGTGGCCCTTTAACGTTGCCGCCATATGACGCGCTTTCGCGTGAGCGGATGTGTTAAAAATACTTTAATGTATTAGTTCCATACTTTTAATTTTTTTAACTAATAGCTATTTGTAATTGATTTACACTCTAAAACTGGGAGGAGTGAAAAGCTCACTTTTTGTAGAAGTGATTTGCATTTTCACTCTTTTTAGAGTGAACTTTATACAAATACACTCTTTAAAGAGTGGAATTTCCGACTCCCTAAAAAGGAGTGAAATATCTCACTCCGTTGTCGAGAGTGAAATATCTCACTCCATGGTCGAGAGTGAAAAATCTCACTCCGTTAACGAGAGTGAAAGCCCGGCATTATACACTTGAAAAAATTCCCCGCTCAACTTTGAACCAATATATTGAGTAAAACAATGAAAAGTACCAAAATATGTCAATTCTTACTTTTCAAAAATTACATTTTATAATATAACCTATAAAATTACACTTATTTGCTATTAAAACGCACTTGTTTTCAAAAATGAGTGTCACTCCTTCGATAGAGTCAACGGTCACTCTTAAAAAGTGACTTAGATATGTATTACGCATCAGCCAATCAGAAATCGTCTTCTCAGTTGTGATGATAAAAATGTTTCCGCCATTTTATCGTGTCCGTTATGTGTCTCACTTTCGTTTCCTCGGTCTGCAAATGTGGATCTTTAATTTGTATTATTAATACTGAAAAGTTGTTTAAATTTCGATCTTGGATATACTCCGATATCTTATGATTCAAAATAATCCACATAGATTAAGTTTCTTGATCTGGAGTCAAAATGGAGAACAAATAATTCAGTAAAAAGCAATAATACTCCATTAATACTCAGTGACGAAGATGTTGCACTGCACATATCTTATTTATCAAACAAAGGATTATTATTCATCAAACAACGGATAATATTTAAAATAAAAAACTGGTAAGTCAATTTTAATTTCAACTTTTTATTTTCCGAATGTAACTTCTAGAATGTTGAGTTAAAGTTTTACTTTAACAGGAAGCTGTTTGCTTCTGCTATCTTTATGTGCGTGGAGGGGAAAAAAAATCGCTGACGCAAAGATTTGTGTTTTATCCTTGATGTTTATAAATGAATGGCTGTAGTAATTTTAAAAGTTTGCAGTATGACTTACATTAGATGAAATTTATTTATTAGAGATAAATAACTCATTAAAATTGTTTTTCCAATAGTAAGAATAATACATATGTAGTAATTTCTTGTATTTTATATTTTCTTTATTTTTCTTTTTCGTACATGAAAATACTTTTATAAAACTTTAACTCACATTTATAGAATACTATAGGGTAGATGTAACAGTAATGTACACACCTGAATGTTTTTGGTTTATAAAAATAAATAAATAAATAAATAAAAATAAAAAAAAATAACTAATAAAAATTTAGCTTTTATTATTTTTTTTTCGTAACTCGCCCTTGCATATTTTATAATTTAGCACTTTTGTTGACACTCTTAATTAAACCAATCAGGAAGCACAAAATAATGTTTTTAAGTTTCACTGTTTTTCATTAAAAATCGTGTTTTCATTGAAAATCATACTAAGAGCTGGCTTCATTTAATAAATTTATGTATTCCTTATTTTAATGCAAAATTTGCAATTTTTTGTTTTTGTAGTTGAAGAAAGCTTTGAATTTTATGTATTTAATGTCGTTTATAAAATTTCATTAATTTTTAAGGTTTTGAGAGGAGTGTCCATTACTGGAATACTTAAGTAGTGATTTTCCAGTAACGTACATCTCATATAGGTACTGTTAAAAAAGCAATTACGGTAATGTTTATAGTGCATAAAATATTTTGATTTAATTAAAAAATTAAGTAATCAATTTTAATTTTTAAATTGCACTTACCAAAATGTAATGACACCAAAATTTTTATAAATAGTTGTTTTTAAGTTATATTAATGTGATTTATAAAATTTCAATATCTTCTTCATTTTATTATTATTTTTTAAAAATGAATCTAACGATGTTTTGCCTATTTTATAATCTGGCAATCAAACCGCTCATGAAGCCGAAAAAAATGTTTAAGGGCACAGTCAAAGAAGGGCTTATAGGGCTTAAACGTTCACCATTTAAATAAAAACACTTAAGTTACAGAAGTCGTCAAAAACACATTTTCTCTTAAATATTTGTTTATTTTTACTTTTTCAATTTTGTCTGCAGATATTTTTTTAAATAACACTTTCATTTTTGGTACCGGTTTTTAAAGTAAAAGAAACTTTATAAAAATATCTGCGACCGAAATCGAGAAAGTAAAAAAAGATGCGATATAGAGACGAACTTCAGCTATTCAATGTAAAATAAATAAATAAATAAAATGTCAAAATGCAAACGAGATATTAGAAAAATCTCTCCCCATAGGATTAGCATTAGCTCGTGAGTGTCTTCGCCGGCAGGTACTACATGCACACCTACTCTATATACGGGAATAAAAAATTGAAATTAAATATGACTTACCATGTCATTTTATAAATACGACTAGTATTAATATATATTTTTCAGAAATAAGATTTTAATTACACATAAAAAAAAAAACATAGATAACGTGCATTATGGATTTATTTAAATAATATGTAAAACTTAATGGGTATATCTGAAAAAAATGTATGTTTAATATTTTAAAACTGTTTAATAACTTGTGCTTATGGGCATTTTAAAACTACCATATATTTATGGGACTACCAATGAAAGCAAACACAAGGAGAAAGATAGGAATAAAATAGTTTATTTCTGTCAATAATCTAATTCATGTGTAACTTTAATTACGTTTTCCCTTAAAAAGTTCAATTAATGTTACATACTTTGAATTAAATAAATATTGTCAATAAAGTATTTTATTCCAATCTTTACCACGTTTGTATTTATTTTCATTGTATGTTCTAAAAGACACGATTCTTTTAAAATGCCCATAATAGCAATAAACAAGTAAGAAAAATCATGCGTTAAGCATAGATTATGAAACACTTTCCAACACTTAATGAAATCTTTAACAAAACTTTGTTATTTAGGGAAATAATAGTGTATAGCCAAATATACCCAAATATGTATTCCAGTACATTAGAACAGCCCTGTATTTCATATGTCAGTTCATGTAATGGGAAAATTTAGCTTAGCAAGAAAATACCCAGTAGCTTGAAATTTCTTTTTCAGCAATTCATACTATTAGATGGAAACATACTTTGATACTTTTGTTCAGCCCTGTAGTTTACATTGTATCTTTATTACACGTCAGCATTAGGCTAAAATTTATTGTAAACTAAAACACTTTTAAAACAACTGAAATCACATTCTCATAAATCATCATTCATAGGCGTCCACGTACCGAATTCTTTGCGTGGACCTGTATATCCCTTTATCTATATTCTGCAAACATTTCTCAGTAAATTGAATGCAGCTCAGAGTAAAAATGCATAGCTTATTTAAGAACCACGTTTAAATAATTTACGCTCATATTCAGTAACGTTGGTGAGCTCTTTTGGGTAGCCCTGTATATCAATTATAACATTTATACACACCATATAATGTGCATATATTTAGCGAAATATAAACGCGAATATCATAATTAAAATGCATTTCATCCCTCCATCAGCCATCATCGGACACATATACGGTACTTCGGAAAGGATATACTATTTGAAATCTTTTGTGTGGCCCTGTAAATGCTATGTACTTCATATTATCCAAGACAGTAGCGTATAATTTATATTAAGCTTCAGTGACATATATCAATTTTATTATACATGAAAAAGCTTAATGTATTTAAAATATGTCACACACAATTCCTCCTTTTACCATTATCTAATGGAATTCTTTTGTGTGGCCCTGTAAATGAATAATAGCTACATTTTCACTTTATATTTTATAGAATGCATATTTTAATATGTTTGACAGGGTATAACATCTTTAAAATTCCTTTGAAACGATTTTTCCCCATAGGCCGTAATGTAATAGGAAACTTTTGATTCGCCCTGTAGATAAACTAATCATGGTAGAAACTTCATTTTCAGTAGGGTTCGTGCTAGGGTAAACGTCAATAACGTCTTAAAATTTCATGGCATCCGAGTATATTAACGATTTTTCCCCATAGGCCGTAATGGAATGGGAAACTTTTGATTCTCTGTGTAGATAAACTAATCATGGTAGATACTTCATTTTTAGTAGGGTTCGTGCTGGGGTAAACCTCAATAACGTCCTAAAATTCCATGGCAATCCGAGTACATTAACGATTTTTCCCCATAGGCCGTAATGTAATGGGAAACTTTTGATTCGCCCTTTAGATAAACTAATCTTGGTAGAACCTTCATTTTCAATAGGCCTTGTGCTTTGGTAAACGTCAATAACGTCCTAAAATTTCATGGCAATCCGAGTATATTAACGATTTTTCCCCATAGGCCGTAATGTAATGGGAAACTTTTGATTCGCCCTGTAGATAAACTAATCATGGTAGATACTTCATTTTCAATAGGGTTCGTGCTAGGGTAAACCTCAATAACGTATAAAAATTTCATAGCAATCCGAGTATATTTACGGGAGTTAGAGCGCGGACAGACGGCCATCCGGCCAGACGGACAGACAAACCGAATGCATAAGCACTTTTCAACTTTGTTGGAAAGTGCTAAAAAGGGAATTCATAGCAAAGAAAAAAAAAAAAGAGCATTCACTCCTATGAAAAAGTGACTACTCACTCCTACTAGGAGTGAAAAAACGCACTCCTTTAGCAAAAGTGAATAGTCACTCCTCAGAAATAGTGATTATTGACCCCTGTGTAGAGTGAATATTCACTTCCTAGGAGTGAGTATTCACTCTTTCAAAGAGTCAATGATTCCACTTTTGCCCAAAGTGAATAGTCACTCTAAAGAGGTTCGGCATATTTTGAGTCTGCGATAGAGTGAGTATTCACTATTCTGGAGTGACTATTCACTCCTTTTTATTTAGAGGGTAATTTTATTAATATTTTGTTTTCTGATGAAATACTAGATCATTTTAAAGTCACAGCTGTTTTAAATACGATTCAGTTTAGCAAGTTCATATTGTTTCTCTTTATTTCATTAGCAATAAGATATGTAAAATCAACCAATTAACAATTCGCAAAAATAATTAAATTTCAAATTCTACATATGATTGTACCATTTCAAATATGAATCATTTATTACAAATGCATATTAAATGCATATTTTTGAAACATATCTAACACTTAATGATTTTTTTTATTATAGTTAATATTATATTATTATTATATGAATTAATATTATATTTTTCAGAATTTTTTCCCCTTCAGATTTAATTCATTTTAACTCTTTCCGGCGTGGTGTCCCTAAAAAAGGACACCAAATTTTAATTTTACTGGCACCAAGAATATTTAAAATTTTCCTTTTCTAATATACCTGAAAATAAATAAGTTCGTATTTTTTAATAAATTCGCTTAATAATTCTGATGCAAGTTAATTATTTAAAACAGATTTTTTCCGGGCCAGAATGAATTAAAATCCTTTGACACTGATTTTTTTCGTATAAGTTTTTCCCTAAATTGGTCCAATGTGATTTTGAAATAATAATAATAAAGCACAAGAGCATTAACACCCATTTTCGAAATAAGTGAACAGATTTAATTAAATATAGGTGACTATTTACTATTGGGCGTTTCCTCTGTTTCTAAGGTGTTTTTCACTTAATCAGAGCCTGATTACTAACGGGGCACTCTCCCACCAGTAAAATTTTATGGAAAGTTTCAACTTGTTTAAACGCCTTTTTCATTCGAAATTACTGTCATAAATAAGGGAAAAAATTCTATTTCTTTTTACTGGTAGGAGAGTGCCCCGTTGATAATCAGGCCCTGCACTTAATAACGAGAATTTTCATGACGCATTCAAGAAGTTATATTCTTTGCATTTCCCTAAAATTTTCACCTTCTCATATTCATGCATTTATAATACTTGAACACCATTTCCCATTTTCTTATAAATGCCACACATCATGAATTATAGTCATTCGCTACTCGATGACTAGAATTTCGTCATTAAATGCCCTGAAAATAAGTCAACAGTGTAAATCACTTTTTGACCAGATTTTTTTTTTTCTGTTGTGAAAAAACGTAAACCGCTGTTCGATACCTTTTAGTCTAAATAACTGCAAATGTTTTTATAAATAAGAAAAAAAGCTCGAATATGTCAGAAATTAGCTGGTTTAGATTGAAAAACAGTCATAAAACATAAAATACAGTTAGGCAGTTTAATCCTGTGAGATAACCATATCTAAAAATTTAATGCCTTTAGTAATAAAAATCTTTTAGAAAATGGTGTCAGAAAGTATTGGATTTAAGCTTTAAAATGGATTTAAATGCAACATATTCACAAAATAATTGAAAATATTTTTGTCATAATCTAATAATAAACTTATTCCCAATCACGCTTTGCCACTTAATGTTTTTATTAGACAAATAGAAAAAATATATATATTTATATATATATTGCAAGTTCATAGAACACACACACAAAACTGCCTTCACCCATAGCTTAAAACAATTACTAGCTTTCAAACAATTATTTTTTCTTATTCAATTTGTATAAATTCTAAATTTACTTTTTTTTTTCTTTAAATCCCGTTCTAATTTTATTCAATAACCATTTTAGCATCTTCAAAAGAAATATTTATTCATTAACTAAATCTACTGTCAAATAATTTTTGCCAACAAGCAAATCATTAAAATTTAGAAACACGTGTTTTTAGTGACTACATTTTAGTGAAGACGTTTCCCCATTGCTTCACCAATTGCCGATCACCTGCACCAATGTCTTTTCCCATTCATCCTGAATAAAATCATCACTTTTAAAATGTTACGATGTACCAAATCATGTGGTGGTACATCGGCCCCGAGTTTAATGAAAGAAAATTTCACCGGGCTCATGTTTCTGAATAGGCCACGCTAGACGTCTGCAGGGGCTGGGGCATCTTTCACAACACTTAGGCTGGGCTGGACCAAGCCTTGACGTCAATTTTTTCATGCTGGGCTTAAGGTTGACACATTTCTCCGGGAAGGATTCATGTGGCTCCGGGGGCGGGGGACATTACAGAGTCGGGGAGAAATTGAACTTTTTTTGGGGGGGGGGATCTCATTGCACCGGGAGGAATGTCCCCCCCCCAAAAAACTATTCTTTCTAACCGCTGTCCAGACCCCTACCTATCGGACAATAAACCAGTCTTCCGGGTTTGAGTGTCTGGAAACGAAGCAAAATGCCTGACAGACGCGTAGCCGCGGTCTGAATGAGTGGTGTTTAAGCAAGGCCATCTTGACAATATCAAGGGTAATCTTGGTATATCAAGAAAGCTCTGGTTTAAGCCGTCTTAATGGAAGCTCTGTTTAACTTTGTTTTGTTGTAACCTTATATGTTGGCCGATTACTTAAAGTGGATGTACTTATTTAAATTCTCGCTGCATGCACACATCCTTACGCCAACTGGTCTCGTCATTTGGAGCTTTGATCAGGTTACGAGATCTTCATCGAAATATCATTCACAGGTAACTTTGCACCATGGAGCTAAGAAGGTATATGGAGGAGACGTATGTGACGTCACTTGAAGCTTTTCCTACCCCCCCCCCCCGTTACAACGCCGCGGCTGCCATATTTGACCTGGGTAAGCTGCCTTTTCCCGTCTGCTACCGATCGTCGTATTGAGGAAGCTCCTCGCGGCGCAAGCCAACTACGGTAAAAGTCAAACATGGCGGATATGAAAGAGGGGGAAAGAACTGGTTTTTCGGCGTCAGGTCTCACCATGATGCTAGATTGATATGTCTCCTCCATATACCTTCTTAGCTCCATGCTTTGCACCTACGACGGATTTTACATGCACCAGGTGCCATTAGCGTTCATGGCGGATTCTAGTTGCTGGCGAGGCACGAACCCACGACGCTTCGGCTACTCCTGTCATTGGATGTCGAACAGTGTTACATAACTCCCCCCCCCCCCAACCTTGCTGCACACTTTATTGTTAAGCGTCTGCGGCATACTTAGCTCATGATGTTTAAACACCCAGTGACGATTCCTTTGCATAGGTGTTGTCTTTGTGTTTTGTCTCTGTATATGTCATATTAGTTATGTAGAGTTTGCTGAGGGAGTTCTGGTTTTTCGATTAAAGAATCCTTAATTCTTTACTCGTTCGAGTTTTGCTATGATGCCGGACCGAAATTATTCGTTCCGACTCGTATGTAAGTAACTCTTCTGGTCCTCTTCCTAATCCTTGCAAAAATCAGTAAAATTTGACCCGGTTCATTTTTTTTTCAAAAAATACATATAGTATTTTTATATGTTTAAATCATCATTATTCTACAACTAAACTTTACAATTTATTATTTTTAAAGAATATTAGATTTCTAGGCAATAAGATTTAAATACAGTAAAACCTGTGAAAAAGAACCTGCCTATGACATAACACTGTCAAACGGAAAAATGTATTGATCCAAGCAAAATGAGTATAACAATGCAAGAAAATAACAACACATTAACACTTGGTAAAAGAACATGGCTATAACGAATTTTTTCTTTACTCCTGTTACTATGCAGCTTTTTTCTAATTCTTAAGTCTCCAGTATATGGAATAACAATATTAATGATTATTGAAATATTTACATGCAAATAAATATTCATTAAAAAATAAATATTGCAGTCTAGAGCACTTCTGTAGAAATTTTTGTAACCATACCGAAGTAAAAAATACCTGTCGGCTTAGCTTATAGGCGGAGGTAGATTTCGAAGTGGGCCCATTTCAATAACAAAATATAAAATTTGATTAGAGATAAACCCAGTTTAACAACTTTATTTGGCCGCTTTTGAAAAACTTTTAATTTCATTTTTCTGTAAGAACTGGTTTTATCAGAATCATCAAAAGTGAAATTCGGCTCAAATGCCCATTTTTACATATTTTAAATATATCCTGACTTTGTTAAAAAATCGACCAATGCGGCACATTATATAGTTCCTGAATAAGAAAAAAATGGCAATTGAAAGCGTATGAGAGCAATATTGATTTTAAAAATGAGTCTTAAAATAACCAATTTAAATATTTTCAATTCTTTAATTATGATCGCTTAAGGAAATTTTGTGTGAAGTGCCCAATTTGACAGCTTTTTTAAAAATATATATTCAGCATTTATCAAAAAACTGCCCAATTACGGCACATTATACATTTCCTAAACAAGAGGACCTGTAAATTGGATGCGTTTGAGAGCAAAAATAGATTTAAAAGTCTCAAAAAAAAAAAAAAAAAAAAAAAAAAAAAGAAAAGAAAAAACGCAGTTTTTTATTTGAATACCTTCTCAATTTTTCACTCGCGATCGCTTCAGGAAATTCTACTCAAAATGGTTATTTTCAAACCATTTTTTGAAATATATTCTATTTTCATAAAAAAAACTGGCTATTACGTCACATTATACAGTTCCAAAATAAGGGAACCTGTCAATTGTATCCGTTTGAGGGCAAAAATGGATTTAATTAAAAATGATTCAAAGTAAGCAGTATGTTGTTTGAATACTTCCTCAATTTTTTAATCATGATCGCTTCAGAAAATTCTGCTCAAAAAAAAAAATTATTTTCAAAGCAATTTTTGAAATATATTCTATCTTTACCTAAAAACTGGATAATGCGTCACATTATATAGTTCCCAAATAAGAGAACTTGTCATTTGGAAGCGTTTAAAATCAAAAATGAATTTAAAAATGAGTCGTTATATAAGCAATTTTGATTTGTTTTTTCTTGAACTCCTATTTTTGTTTAATTTACTTTAGCTATAAGGATTGGTCCAATAAAAAACTTCTCAAAGTAAAAGTTAAAGATACTATTATGATGATGTAAAATAAGTTTAATTGGATTTGATATCTTAAGAATTGACGAAGTTACGGAATATTTTCGTTTTTCACCCCTTTTAGTTTTCGTTAATATTTTTTTGCGGTAAGAATTGGTCCTATCAAAAACTTGTCAATGCAAAAGCTTTAGATAATATATAGAGCATTCATACAAAAATTATTTGGATTTGATAGATTAAAAATTGACAGTTATGAAATTTTTTCGCCCCTTGAGCCCATTTTAAATTTTATCAAATATCTATCATGCATACATTTTTTGCCCATTTCTTAGAAGTAATATAAAATTTAAACAGATTCAAAACCTATTTTCGTTAAGAAGTTACTTTTTTTTCTGTTTTCACAAAAAACCCTCCCTATATCCACCCCCTTGGTCCGATTTTGCCCATTAACGAACTTAGCCGGGATTTTATGCCCCTTGATTTTATGTGAAAGTTTGAAGGAGATCTGAACAGAATTATAGAAGCCATTGTGTCTAGAAGAAAGCGAGATATGTGCATGTGTGTGTGTATGTATATATATATATACAGGGTGTCCGAAAAGTCTGGAAACGGCCGAATAACTCGAAAAATACATATGAGATTGAAAAACGTAAATATACGTGTTAAATATTTTTAAATAAGCTACTCAGTGATACCAAATTTGACCTTCGCAACCGACCCCCTGGGGGTCAGAGGGGGTCCAACTTTGAAATCTTAAATTATAACCCCCATTTTTTATTGCAGATTCGGATTCTACGGACAAAAATACGTAACTTTTGTATTTGATGTTTATTTCAAATCCTCGTGTATCGAGCATATTAAATCGATACATATTTCGGCTTTTCCAACTCGATTTTCCCTAATCGAAACTGATTGGGCAGAATTTTTGACGTCAAATTCCCCGTCTTTTGCAGAAATAGCGTTTCCTGAAAACCAACCGTGGCGATTATTTCAATAGTGCTACACTGTTAAAAATTTGACCCATTTGCTGCAGCGTCACTCCACAGATGTTACAGAATATCTCTTTTGTGACCAATGAGAGAGCTCCATAACACAGTAAAGTAATCGTTTTCTATAAAAGTGGTGGAGTGACGATGCAGCAAAAGTGTCAATTTTTTACAGTGTACTTTACTGTGTTATGGAACATTCTCATTGGTCATGAAACAGATATTCTATAAAAGCTGTGGAGTGACGCTACAGCAAATAGGTCAAATTTTTAACTGTGTGCAGTACTATCGAAATAATCGGCATGGGTGATTTTCAGGAAACGCTATTCTTGCAAAAGACGAGGAATTTGATGTCATAAATTCTCCCCAATTAGTTTCGATTAGGGAAAATTTCGTTTGAAAAGCCGAAAAATGTATCGATTTAATATGCTCGAATACACCGTGATAAACGAGGATTCGAAATAAACATCAAATACAAAAGTTGCGTATTTTTGTCCGTAGAATCCGAATCTGCAATAAAAAATGGGCGTTATAATTTAAGATTTCAAAGTTGGACCCCCTCACACCCCCATGGGGTCGGTTACGAAGGTCAAATTTGGTATCACTGAGTAGTTTATTTAAAAATATTTAACACGTATATTTACGTTTTTCAATCTCATATGTATTTCTCGAGTTATTCGACCGTTTCCAGACTTTTCGGACACCCTGTATATATATATAGAGAGAGAGAGAGATTAACTTTTTTATTTATGGTAGTTTTGTGGTCTAGGGATCATGATTGGCGTAGATCTGCAAAAAAATTTCAGAAATTCCAATATTGGTGCAAGCGCAATAGGTAGTATTTCATACGAAAGTTTTGTAGAAATTTAGTTGGGCTCGGCCCGAGATTTGAACTCTTTTTCATGTCAGGCCGGACTAAAGTAGAATTTTTAACTTTTATGCTGGCTGGGCCTGAAATTGCAGTCTGTGCAAGCCAGCACGTAGAGACTTAATATATATTACGAATCCCCACCCCATGTCGGGGATGATGCATGTTTTAGATCTCTAAATGCCTTATTTTTAAAAATTTGATGCCGTCCAAATGAATGCTAGTCTAAAAATTACACGTTCTTTCTTATTTGGGCTCACGTGCTACAAAACACTTGTACTGTCTGAAATATCACAAAAATCTGCATTTCTTCAAAAAATAAAAGCAGTTTTTATAGATTAGATTTTTAATGGAGTTTTTGTCATAATACCAGAATAATCTTTAGAATTTCATAAAGGAGATACTTTTTTTGGGGAGGGGGGGGGGGGAGTGTTTGACTGTGCAATTTGAGTTTTTAGGTGTAATAGATATAAAAATACAACCCTCTTAAGGGTCATGTCCCTGCCCGCGAAGACACTCGCGAGTTAATGCTATTCCTATGGGGAAGGATTTTTCTAAGAACTCTTTCGTATTTTGACATCTTTAAACATTTTTTTCTCTTTTTGGCATTGGATAGCTGAAGTCCTTCTCAAGATCGCTCTTTGATTACTTTTTCGATTTCGGTCGATGGTATTTTCTATAAAGTTACTTTCACTTCTATAACTGGTTCAGAAAGTGAAAGTAACTTTATGGGAAAAAAAAAAGTCTGCGAGCAAAATTGAAAAAGTAATCAAGTAACGATCTTGAGAGGGACTTCAGCTATACAATGAAAAAAAAAATTTAAAATGTCAAAATGCCTCTCCCATAAGAATAGCATTAGCTCGTGAGTGTCTTTGCAGACAGGGACAGGACCCTTAAGGAAAGCCAAGTACATTTATCGCCTTTAGCAACTTTTCGTTCCAGAAAACCCTCAATCTCTCCTCCAATCATTCAAATTGTCTAATTTGATAATAAAAAGAATACTGCCCAGTTAAACTGATGGCATTGAGCTCACAGGCTACAAATACTAATTGCACATTAAAGCCTTATATTTTCAAGGGTTAATTCCGTTCGAAAAAAAAATTAAGAAGGGGAAACAGCTCTCCCCTTTCCTCTTTTTTTTATACTTAATCATTGAACCTCCTATACTATCAAAGACATGCTTTATCATATAAAAAATCTATATCCAAAATTCAGAGCAAATTAGATAATTCTTAATAAAAACCCATTTAGCATTTATATAATTTAAAAGGAGTTATCCCCCTCTTTTATACTTAACCATTAAACTTCCAAAACTATTCAGAGATTTGAACGAAATCTGACAATTCTGCTTGAAAAATCCATTTATATAAATTAAGGGGGGGGGCATTAGAACTCCTGTTCCCCTTATTTATACTTATTCAATGAACACCTAATAACAGTCACGGAATCGCCTCATCAGAATGATCCTAATCTAAATTTTGAACGAAAATTAATTCTGCATGAAAATCCCATTTATATCAACTAACGGGGGGGGGGGGGCATTAGAGCCCCTGTTCCCCCTATTTATACTTATTCAATGAACACCTAATAACAGTCACGGAATCGCCTCATCAGAATGATCCTAATCTAAATTTTGAACGAAAATTAATTCTGCATGAAAATCCCATTTATATCAACTAACGGGGGGGGGGCATTAGAGCCCCTGTTCCCCCTATTTATACTTATTCAATGAACACCTAATAACAGTCACGGAATCGCCTCATCAGAATGATCCTAATCTAAATTTTGAACGAAAACTTAATTCTGCATGAAAATCCCATTTATATCAACTAACGGGGGGGGGGGGCATTAGAACCCCTGTTCCCCCTATTTATACTTATTCAATGAACACCTAATAACAGTCACGGAATCGCCTCATCAGAATGATCCTAATCTAAATTTTGAACGAAAACTTAATTCTCAATTAAAATCCCATTTATATCAACTAACGGGGGGGGGGCATTAGAACCCCTGTTCCCCCTATTTATACTTATTCAATGAACAACTAATAACAGTCACTGAATCGCCTCATCAGAATGATCCTAATCTAAATTTTGAACGAAAACTTAATTCTGCATGAAAATCCCATTTATATCAACTAACGGGGGGGGGGGCATTAGAACCCCTGTTCCCCCTATTTATACTTATTCAATGAACACCTAATAACAGCCACGGAATCGCCTCATCAGAATGATCCTAATCTAAATTTTGAACGAAAACTTAATTCTGCATGAAAATCCCATTTATATCAACTAACGGGGGGGGGGGGGGATTAGAACCCCTGTTCCCCCTATTTATACTTATTCAATGAACACCTAATAACAGTCACGGAATCGCCTCATCAGAATGATCCTAATCTAAATTTTGAAAACTTAATTCTGCATGAAAATCCCATTTATATCAACTAACGGGGGGCATGAGCCCCCCGTTCCCCCTCTTATACATATCGAATGAACTCCAAAAACTAATCAGGGAAGCGCCTTATCAGGATATACCTATATACAAAATTTCAAGTGGATCCGATATTTTTATCATGAGTTATCGCGTTACGCACATACGCACATACATACAGAACGGACGGGCACATAAGCTCTCAGGCTATGATAGCCTGTGAGCTAAAAAATCTATGCTTTAGTTGAATTATGAACACTTTTTCCATTCTTTTAATTGGGAATTAATTTCTTTTAATATTAAATTTAAACAGACAGATTCATTCACTTTTTGTAGCATTTACGCAATTGCTTAGTGTCAGGGTTTGCTTTTTACCGGTAAAAATCTGAGAAAAAGTAAAAACATAAGGATGCAATAAACTTCTTCAAATTGAATTTGCAGATGCAGATTGTGTACTACTTACTACTCATTCAAAGGACACAGATTAGTAAATAGTAAGAGTTTGGTTTTAATTAAAGTGATTGAGGCATTTAAGAGTGATAAATGTGTGCTTACACATTTCCTTTTCTTTTAATTAAAAATTAGTGAACTAGACTATTAAGAGAAATGTAATAATATGCGAATTCTCATAATATTTATAGTAAGTTTAGATTTAACAATGATAAATGTACAGTAATAAATTTAAGATTTTAAATTCTTTCTTGGAAAACATGAAAGTTTCCAGGCCCTTTTATATAACTCGAAAACTTATTTGCATATAGCATTCTTTTACTTACCTAATCAGAAATTAAATTAGGTGAATATTTTTAAAGTGTTTATAAATATGCGGAAAACTTCTACACCGGGAAAAATAAAAAAAATTGGCAGATAAGTTTTCATAAAAGTGACAAAAACAGTCTAATAAGTTTTTTCAAAAGGTATTAAAAAAATGTTTTTCCAAAGATGGTAAAAATCCATGGCTAACACTTTGTCTGCCATGGCTAACACTTTGACTGCCATGGCTATCATAAGTATAGTACAGCCAGTAATGTTTCCATTGGGACACTGGCTATCACACGATAGCCATGGTGTTTCAACACTTCAGGCCTGGGCTATCAAAAAATAAGCTTTTTAAGAAAAAAATATCAACCGACTTCAAAAAAGCGCTAAAAAGAATTAAATAATTCTTTAAAATTCTCTAATGACAAATCGTTATCCAATAAGCACACATCGGATATCAGGTACCGGCATAAAAAACGGTTAAATTTAATATGTATAATTTAATATCCACCAAACATAGATTTTAGAGATAATATTATTTTACAAGAGATGAATTGACATATTTATGATTTATTTTATGAATATATACATATAAAAAGTAATGAATTACTTTTTGAAGTTGGTGCCAAACAATCACAATCGATAATGATTATTCCCATTTTAATTATGGTACTAGACATAATTTAGCTACAATTCTTAATATACATCAAACAGTTTGGCACCAACTTCAAAAAGTAATTCATTACTTTTTATATGTATATATTCATAAAATAAATCATAAATATGTCAATTCATCTCTTGTAAAATAATATTATCTCTAAAATCTATGTTTGGTGGATATTAAATTATACATATTAAATTTAACCGTTTTTTATGCCGGTACCTGATATCCGATGTGTGCTTATTGGATAACGATTTGTCATTAGAGAATTTTAAAGAATTATTTAATTCTTTTTAGCGCTTTTTTGAAGTCGGTTGATATTTTTTTCTTAAAAAGCTTATTTTATTTCCTACTTTTTAGTTATGCATACCGTAATACATAATTATGTGTACTGGCACACGATAGCTCTCTGCAATGCATTACTAATATACGCACTTTGCTAAGTTCTGATGTATTCAGTTTACTTGTCACTGTTTGATTGTCAACTTTTCTGAAACCACTTACAATATCGGTTAGTATCGGTGTGAATCTTAAGAATTTCTTTGTATGGTAACTTCTTCAGACAAGATCTGCCACTTCGAAAAGCTACCGCATTTATCAAATTTTAGTCTGCATCGAATCCTACGGTCATCGAAAGTGGGTATCAAAAGGTGACAATCCATCAAGTAAAGTGTTCTTACACGTAAGAGCGCGACATAGTGCTTCCATATATGAGCACGCAGCAAAATGACTTCATATATTAATGTATAGTAAAATGCCTTTCTAGTGTAGTCAGTCAAAAGTACTCCCCCCTTCACTCAGAAAAAGTAAAAAGAAGGATTTTAGCAAAAATCGCACTTTGCTTCAATCGATAAACAGCAACAATCTAAAACCTATACAGGCAGTAATGGCATCGGAAATGAGCAGTGGCGATTCGACGAGGAATCTGAAACTCATAACCAATACCTGGCTGCCTCTATAAGAGAATGACAGCATTTGATTCCCAAATATTTCTTTTACAGACGCTTTTGTCCCAACTACACTCTTAAAAATTTGAAACTTTTGCTGTACACTGTTAAAAATCTGCTGCATTTTTTTGCTACACACTCCAGCGCGTGTATAGAAAACGGTTACTTGACTGCATTAAGGAGCATTCTCATAGGTCGCAGTAGAGACATTATATACAAGCGGCGGAGTGCGTTGCAACAAAATGCAGCAGATTTTTAACAGTGTATTATCACTTCACCGCTTACATAGAAAACGATTAGTTAAATGCATTATGAAGGATTCTCATTAATAAAAATAAAGATATTCTATAAAAGCGATGGAGTGACGATGCAGCAAAAGCTGCAAATTTTTAACAGTGCATTGCACTGCCAGACATTTTTTATTATGGAATTTGATGATGATTTACTGGAAGAATTCGATTGTACTCGTATGAGAAGTTAAGAAGATTGACGAAAATTGCCCGCTCAACAAGATGCTTGGTGACTCGTTTTTGTCCAGAATCGTTCCAACCAATTATATACTGTGCTACATGTGTCGTCATATTCATATCGAGGAATCCTACACTGTAAAAAAATTGACACTTTTGCTATATCATCACTCTATTGCTTTTATAGAAAACGATTACTTCACCCAATTACAAAGCATTCTCATGGGTCAAAAGAGAGATATTCTACAAAAGCAGGGGAATTACGATGCAGCAAAAGGGTCACATTTTTTTACAGTGACACTGTAATCGGAAATGAGCCGTGGTGTATTCGATGAGGAATCTGAAACTCATTACCTATACCTGGCTGCCTCTATAAGAAAGTGACAGCATTTTATTCCCAAATATTTCTTTTACAGACGCTTTTGTCCCAATTACACTACAAAAACTTTGAGCCATTTGCTGCATCATCAGTCCACCGCTTTTATAGAAAACGATTACTTTACTGTGTTATGGAGCATTCTCATTGGTCATAAAAGACATATTCTATAAAATCTGTGGTGTGACGCTGCAGCAAATGGGCCAAATTTTTAACAATATATCATGGAGCATTCTCATGGGTTAAAGGAGAGATATTCTATAAAAGCGGGGGAATGACGATACAACAAAAGGATAAAAATTTTTACAGTGTACACTGTAAAAAATTTGGCCCTTTTGCTGCATCGTCAGTCCACCGCTTTTATAGAAAACGATTACTTCAGCTTATTGTAGAGAATTCTCATGGGTCAAGAGAGAGATATTCTATAAAAACGGGGGAGTGATTATGCAGCAAAAGGGTCAATTTTTTTACAGTGTACACTGTTAATAAATGTGAACCTTGTCCAGTAAGGATTTCACACTTTGAAAAGATCGTGTGTCTATGTAAGTGTAACTTAAAAACATGAAAAATGAACGTTTCTAATTGGTCGATTGCTTCGAAAAAATATTGAATTTTAATGTTTTAATTTTTTAAAAAGTTCTAATCAACAGATTTTTATGAAATTTGAATGGGACCACATGGGCCCCATATGCTTTCAAACAAAAAAAGGATTATCAAAATCGGTTCATATTTACGAAAGTTATGCGTGAACAACAAATACATACAGGTCGAAATCATAACCTCCTTCTTGAAGTCGGTTAAAAACGGTACAAGTTACATGAAAATGGCACTGGAGTTTGATTGTTGGGCTCTTTACAATGTGTTAGATATATGTGGTTTGTGCAAATTGATATATGTGCCAACTGTATGAGCTAAGTTTTGTGGAAAATGAAAGATTTCCCCCAAAACGTATATTTACAATTTGTAAAAAAATATATAAACATATAAATAATATAAAAAATTCTAACTAATATAGAAAAAATAAAAATATAGAAAATAAAATAGAAAAAGCAATAAAGAGTATCTAAATCAATCTCCCAAACTCATCCTTTCATATATTTAAAAATTTTCCAATTTAAGAGATTACATTGTAGAAACATAAATCTTAAGTGATTTTAGTGATAAATGACAAATTTAGCTGGCCGTCAAATGATTATACATGGAACATTAACTTTGGTGGGGTGCTTTGGATATCATTTTTGATAGCCAGGATGAAAATCTTCCTATGTGTTGCAAAATGAGTCAGATTGAAAAATATTGATTTCATGTGTAGTTTTATGTTGGAAAAATTCAAATTACATACACAAAAAATTTGGTACACTGGTGAACACTAGCTGTTTTCGCTTGGTAGTCAACGTGTTAAAACCAGTAAAAACTATAAAACACTATCAAACCCCGTTTAGTATACAATAAATTTTCAAAAACGAGGTACGCTCATCTGTTTACATTACGAATATTATACTAACCAACTTCTCACAATAAGAAGCAAGAAAATTATGATAATAAAGCAGGAAGATTTTATTTTTTACTAGTCTGTATCAAAACTCACAGGTGAAAAATAAATTTTAAAACATTGTTTTTACTTATGACATGTGCCCTTTCTTCAAAAATTTTAAGCTAATTAAATGGTGAGCAAGCACAGTATTTCAATGTAAATTTTTTTTTTCAAAGACTGAAATTTTCCAGACTAAAAAATTCTTAAGTGTAACTTTTGCTTGGCATGGAAAATTACATCACTTGAAAAACTAAACTATAATCCATTAAGCTCTTTGTGACAAGAGTACTTTGCTTAATTTTTAATCTTTTATAACTGGCTTTTCAAAACAAAATTTAATGTAGGTGAATCGTAAAAAAAGCTTCAATTAACCAAGATAAATGCTACAATAAAAATTAACTGGTGGGAATAACGAAGGATTCCGAGCACTTTAAGACACATGTACACCTGTGACACATCTCCAAGGGGTTAAGGATCCTAGCTTACAGTGCACAGCCATGTTTTCTTGAGCATGAGCGTTTAGGCACTATTCATCATATGCCCCACACAGGTGGTCAACCTAACACAGGACTCTCAATGTTTATTTTATAGACCCGTTCATTTTATTTTTTATATATTAGGGATGAAAGGTTGAGAAGCCCTTCCTATTCTGCAATAAAAGGAAGACAAGCATGCTGACCACTGTGCTACTGGGTTTTGCATCACTTGAAATCTGCACTATTTTTTCAAAGAATGACTTTTTAAGAACTATAGTTCAGAATTAAATAGTTTGAGATTACATGGACCTGAATGAAACTTTCTTACAATTTGTTTTTACTGTAGTATGTTACTAATTACAGCTGTTGCCTTGTAAAGCATTTGCAAGACACATACACACAACACAGTAAATCAAGAGTTGTTTTAAAGCATTTTGTTTTGTGTTTAAATAACATACCAGTGTCCAAGTAACCCCAAATTAAAGTACTCAAAAGGTCTTTAGACATGAAAAGTAAATTGGATGTTTAACATGAAACATCACATTTTCATGAGTTTCATATTAAAACTAACATCTTTATATAACTTAACAAAACACTTGATTGTTCATATTCAAAAGTAGTTGCCATACTTATTAAAACCATTCTTTGAAATTTTAATTTTCAAAACTGCTAAATAAATTAAAAATATTTTACTTTAAATGTTTGTTTTAGAGTATTACCTTTATTAATTCTATTTCTAATTAATAATTAAATTTGCATCTTAAAATAGCTTTGCACAAAGTAAAGAAGTTTGATAAAGACTGGCAATAATAAATCATGTTAGTGCATTTAAACCATCATACTTATATGCAATACCACACACATGTGCTACAAAATTTCATATTAAATTTATTCCCTTTTTTCTCTCACAGGGCTGTTAATACAGTAGAACCCCGATAATCCGGATCGGTTTTTTCATTTTTTTTTCAACTTTGAGAAGTGATTGGCGAAAAAGTTTGTTTTATTATTCAGAATACGACGATGCAACAAGTTAATGTTAAAGAAATTTGCCAATCGCTTCTCAAACTTGAAAAAAAAGCGAAAAACCTGATCCGGATTATCAGGGTTCTACTGTACTTAGAAGTGTTCAATGATAAAATTAGACAGTCAACTAAATCAATCAAAATTTATTTCCATAAGTTTTTAAAAGAATACTAATAAAACATTCTTCTCTGTCAGTTGTGATATAATTATAAGTACACCAATTCATACAAGGAAAACAGCAGCCATTTCTTTCATTATATAAAACTTTAGAATGCCTCAACTAAAATTCTTTGCTCCCCTGTGGTATGTCGTTTTCTGCCAATTATGAAGAAAGCATTTCATTGGTGGTGAATTGCATGATGCATGAATATAAAACAATATGTTGATTGGGAAGATACAAGAGTTGCAAAACTTTATTCCAAGGTGTTTAATAAACTCATGTTAAAAAGCAAATGAGTTATTTTTCAGAACTGCTAAACAATTTCCATAATATGAATAAGCATGTTTAAATATACAGGCTATTTGCATATTTTGCAATGATTTCAATGAAAATGTTGATGTAAATGTTTTTAAAAATTTAGGATTGTTGCATTTACAAGTATTTAAAAATATTTCTTTAAGGAGCCTTATTAATGAAGATGTGCAGAACTAAATTCTTGTTTTTAAAAATATATACATAATCTATTATTTAAAAAAAAAAAGGAACATAAAACACATGCTGACAGTACAGTCGCCCCCATTTAAATGAATATTGATGGTTTCAGAAATATTTGACTAAGCAGGGTATTTGATTAAACGGGGAAACATAGAAATTTAATATTTAATGTACAATAAAAAGGTAAAACATCCATTGATATTACAATTAGTTAATAGCATAATAAAATTGTTAATAGAATAACATACTAAAATACACTGAAAAGCAGAAAGGGTGTGACTCGGGGCAACAAAGTTACCGAACAACCCCAGCTTTGTATTGCTTATTAGTCTTGGAGGTGGTTGGGGGCAGGCAGGTGGGTTAACCACTAATTGGGCGGCCAAATTTTGTCCACAACCATACCTTCCATCCAAATATTCAACTCTATAGAAAATAAAGAAAAAAAAACTATACCAGACAAATTTAAAAGGAAAATTACACAAATAAAAGACACAGGAAAGTGGGAAGGGTTGGGCACAGGGTGATGAAGTAACCAAACAACCCCAGCTACGTTTCACTTATTAGTCTTGGAGGCATTTGGGGGTGGGTTAACTGCCCCAGGAGTAGCCAAATTTTGTCCGCAACCATACCTTTGATCCGAATACCAGACTCTAGAGGAATGGGAAGAAAACATTGAAAAATGATACCTGACAAATTTAAAAGGAAAATTGCACAAATTAAAGACTGAAAAGTGGGAAGGGTTGGGCTTAGGGTGATGAAGCTACCAAACAACCTCAGCTATGTCTTGCTTATTATTAATCTTGGAGGTGGTTGGGGACTGGAGGGAGATTGGCTATGGCGATAAAACCTGTGGCGATTCAAATTTTATCGACGGTCCTACCTTTCACCCAAATATCAGAATCTCAAGAGCAGGGCTGTCCAACAGTGTTTGTGGGTGCCATGGCATCCTTTGAAGGTTTTCTTGGTGCCCATTTAATGTTTCCTATTAGACTTTTTAGAAGTAAAATTCCAATATAAAGAATGTTTTCTTTAAAAATCACTATTTGTGTAAGAGATACTTTCAAATCCTGTAAATATGCATTAAAAACTAAAAATGTACTTTTAAAATTTATCATACATATTTTCACGATTTCTAGCTACTGTTTATAAAGTAATTATGTTTAAATTTAGAAACATGGAAATAACTTTATTTTTAATTTTTAAGAAGTAACATAAAAGTAACCATTTTTCACCTTTTCTCGCCCCTTTTAAGATTTATATGCGTGAAAGTTTAGCTTTTTTTCTTTTTGCTGTTGTCAGAGTGGCCCATTGGCTGTTTTTATACAAGGGATAAAAGGATCTTAAATTTTCCTTCATGACTTTTGATTTTTTAGCTTTAATTTGCTTAGAAAAATTAATAAAAAATGCAGAATGATTTGCATCTATGAAAGCACTTCAAGACTACCTCTCTGGAACCACCCATATGGGTTTACTATCATACCTGTCTGTTTTTGCACTTTATAAAACTGAGTTCATGCTTTCAAAATAAGTGAAAGCATATTTTCACATCCTAAAAGAAAACTAGCAGTACCTCTGATTTACATGTTTATTATTGTTTTTATTATAGCCATAATTAAAATTTCTCGCATCTTACCTTACAAACATTTTTGAGGTAGTTTTCACATAGAAAAATGTGCAATTTAAAATTTAATACAACTTCAGGATTGTATGGGCCTTATTTCTACTGCTGTAAGATTCATTTATATTATGTTAAAACATATGTATATAATAATGCTGTGTAAGTATTGCCGCATGTTTCTGGTCATGTTAATAATGGTGCCCTTCATTGAGTGCAAAGAGCCGAAATGGGCCGCTGCTCAATAAAGGATGGACAACCTGCTCTAGAGGAATAAGAAAAACAATACCAGACAAATTTAAAAAAGAAAATTACACAAATTAAATACACTGAAAAGCGGGAAGCATTGGGCTCAGGGTGATGAAGATACCAAACAACCCCAGTTAAGTGTCTCTTATTATTAGTCTCAGAGACAGTTGGGGGTGGGCTAGTGGGTTAATTGCCATGGGAGTAGGCAAATTTTGTCCATGACCCTACATTTGACCCAAATATTAGACTTTCTAGAGGAATGGAAAAAAAAAAAGAAATATTAATATCAGTATAGATTAGTTTTATATTATTTTATCACTTATTTACTGCTTCCAGAACATTATCAGAAAGGTTTATAGCTTTCTATTTAGAATTCATTGTGACATCCTTTTCTGAACAAACATGTGACTAAATTTACAAGATACAAAATGATCCACACTGAACAACTTATTTCACACATTTGCAGAAAAAGGAGGGAAGATCATTTTATCTGTCCATTATATACCTGTGGAAATTTGTTTTCAGTGTAAAGGAACTGAAAATGACAAAAGGTAAGGAAAATTTCAAATTGAAAGGTGTTCTTTCATACCTGTTTTGTAAACATTGGTCACCTAGATGTTATTCAAATAAGCAGGGACAGTGAAAAATATTTGGTTTCAGCAGGGAAAAATAAAATAGAACCAATGATAATAAACTTAGTTCAGAGAATTCTATTTCAATAAGTGGGGTATTCGATTATTTATGTCCTGATTAAGTAAGGAGGACTGTATAATAATACTGCTGTTAAAATGAAGAAAAAAAAGTATAAATTTTTATGCCAAACTTTTATGAATACAAAAAGCATCCCTTTAATATGAATGAAATAGAAAGCAGAATTAGAAAAAAAAATAGTTTACATTGATGAATGACAAGTAATTTAGAGCAAGAAAATTAAATATAAATTCCATATAACATGAAAAAGATGCAAATATTCAGTTGATCAAAACAATATTTTATTGTCGAGTTCAAATGAGAAAATATTCCTATAATTATAGATGTGTAAAACTAGCCAGTAGAGTAATAGGAGAAATTTAAATTTGAATATTTTCACTTAAATCTCTATAAAATATGCAAAAAGCCATTAACTTTTTTAAGTCTGTTTTAGCCTAGCTATTTAAAAAATTTACAATACCAATTATCTTGAGTAATTTTTTCCTTTAATGAATATAGTATCTAAATTGCACAGTATGGTTGACTATGAAAACTTCCAAATTGTGAGCTCTGCTTGAATCATTTCCATCACAGAAACTTTAATAAAATACATCAAGAGCTATAAATTAAAAATTAACATTTTCCCCTTCAATTCAAAGCGTTATTTCAAGTTAATGTATATAGTACAAAACGATGTGACATGCTATTTTATACTTTCTAATAAATTATAATACCAGGCCACATCTTTTACAAGCTCTTAAAATATTCTATGAAAATAAACAGTTGAAATGGGGGAAAAATGAGTATTTTTCCTTCAGCACATAATTTTGCATGCAATGAGAAGAAAATGAATATATATTACAAAAGAAAATAAATGAGTATTCAATATAAGATATAGCCAACCCCCCCCCCCCAATTTTTTCTTCTTTTCTCCTTAATTGAGATTCAGTACAATTTCTTTTTATAAGCAATGTATGCTGATCTGAAACTCTAATGAAGCATGCAAGAGAGACTTTCAATCTAAATTTACAGGCACTTTATAATACAATTGAAAACCTTTGAAGTCTTTTTGTGTGTGTGTCAGAAATATAAAACACAGAGCGCTTACAAAAATATGAAGAAAAATTTAACTAGAATTCTATGAAATGAAATATATGAATACATCTGTAATAGAGACAAAGATATACAGATTTGGAAGTTAACAAACTTAAATATTTATAAATTTTAAACAGTAACAAGTTTGACATAATGCAAATAGAACAGAGTAAATTGCATCACTGTCCAATAACATAATCTAAAACAAAATATACACAATACTCAATAAATATAATGCATGACCAGTTCAGTATTAAATTATCACAAAACAGTTCATTTTATATTATTTTTTATAGTATTCGTGAAATTCATTGAAATAATTTATAAAACAATGTAAAATGAATATTTTAAAATAAGTTTTTTTTCTAATATATAAAAGAAAAATTCAAACAACTTAAAAAAGCAAAAATTACACTCCCTTGTTACAATCCTAACTGGCATTCAAAAAATATTAAATGCACACAAAGTAATGATTTCATTGAATAAATCCCACATGCTTTTTGAATAATTCATAAAACAATGTAAAATGAATACTTTAAAATAAGTTTTTTTATATATAAAAGAAAAATTCAAACTTAAAAAAATTACACTCGCTTGTTACAATCCTAATTGGCATTTAAAAAATATTAAATGCACACAAAGTAACAAATTCATTGAATAAATTCCTCACACTATGAATACTTTATGGATATTTTAGGCATAGAAAGCAGGATAAAAAGAATCACGGCACATATACAACTAATAAATCTTCATTTTTTACACCTTTATCACTGTCTGTAACATTTCATAGAAAGGTATGTAACAGCTATAAATTTCATAAAATTTCAATTTCATTACCTTCCACACATTAATACAACACTATTTATCTAGAGAACTATAAACACACACTACAGAGATGCCAACATCTTAATGAAAGTCTGGAACTCATTTCATAAAAAGAGTTTCTAGTGTTAAATCTTGTTTCTACACCAGAACAATGCAGCATACTGCAGTTTCAATAATAACAAACAATTAGTATACATTAAACAACGAGTTCCTTTTCAAATAAAGAAATATTTTAATCTTAATGCCACATATTTTTAGATGAGATCATTCTAATGAAATTAAAAACAAATGGAATGACATTTTCTTACAAATCACAGATTTGATTTCATAAAGAATACATTAAATTATGAAAAAATTGCCCAATTTTCCCCCTACGGAATGTAAGAAGGCATAATATACAGAAAATCAATTCACAGAATTTTATTTTTCAATGAATTTCATAAAAATAACCCATCAAGTTAATATTTAAGCACATTTTTTAAAAGTAATGAATATAAATATACATATATATGGAATCAAAATAAATATGAAATTTTACGGAATGATAAGACAGCTCTGTACTGTCACCAAGTTTCAGTAAATACCTATAACAATTGCAAGTCTTGGCATCTCTGTGAACAGTAATTTTTCCAGCTTTCTTCAAAAATTAAAGTGACCTTAAATCCTACATTAATTTACACCATAGTTCAGGAACAAAACTTTATATTTAATACCCAAAGCATAACAACTTAACAGTAATTATGCTCATGGATTAAAAAATATAACAATTCTAAGGGTTCATGTTCAAATCATGAAGCACAAGATAAAGACAAGAGTGCAACAGTCCTTCATAAATATTCTCAACACAATTAAGGTACACTGACAAAAATCTGCTATTCAGGTCAAAATTGATCTTGCAACAATTCGCATAATTCTTTTGAGACAGAATCTTTACTTGTCCTAACAGTCAGTCTATACATCTGAAAAAAAAAAAAAAAAAAAATGTACATTGTATACAAGCAAGAAAGAGTATATTTTCAGTCAAAAACTCCAAATTGAAGAAAATCATTAACTTTTTCTTTTTTTATTTGTCTTCTCCCCCCCCCCCCTTTCTCTCTCACATGCAAATCAAATAAGCATATTTTAGATAAGAAAATTTATAAAAGCGTGACATTTCTAAGTTACATTTTATTAATTTTATATATATTAAGTAAAATTCCTGGTTAAAAATATATTTCACTCAGGTTGGCAACTATGGCACAAAATTTTAAAGAGTATAATGCATCAGGCAATAACATTTTCACTTGATTACTTTTCCATAAGTTAAAATATATTCTTTCAGCTTTTGTCCCCTTAAAAATAATTTACTAATATTCCTGCTTCTAGTATAGGTGATTAATAAACCAATTTTGTTTGATTCAGCTTTTTCACTTCGTTCAGTGGCAATCTAAACTAAAAACTGTAAAATTTAACAAAACCAGCAAATAAAAAAAATGAAAATTTACAATTTATAAATTTAAGAATTTATAACTAATTAATACTAACACTACACTTTTTTTTTTGGTAATATGGAGTCATTCATATTTATTGAACATTTACATTTAACTCTCTTCGTAACCTTCATAAGAGACAACCTGTTTAGTAATCATTTTGAAAATTGAGAAAACTGTTGGGTCTATTCTTTGGATTGGAACATTGATCCAATGGAATACCTAGGATAGTGATGGGCAACAATGAAAGATGTTTTTATAGATCATCTTGATTGTATCGATTTTTTTTCTTTATTGTGCTAAATTTTACTCTGGACTTCAGTTTGTGAATTTATTTTATACAATACCAATCTCAAGGCTATTCCTGTAAAATTTAATATATTACCTTTATTATTAATGCAAAATTTTATTTACAGATGAAATCATCTTCTGATATAACTCATATGAAATATTTCCAAAAGATTAACTTTGAACTAGGTGTGCACTTAATCTATTGCACCATGTAACAGGCATGCTGTGCATGCTCTGCTAAATCTGTTAGTTCCAATTTCCACTGTCATGTGACACTCTGTACTACCCAAATCTATATCTGAATGAAACAATCATTTCTGTAGATATTACTCAAGGAAAAAGGGAGAGGGATGTGAATGTAAAATCTGTTAGTTCCAAAGGCTCCTATAAGAGTCAAAATGACAAGGGGGAGGAGCAAAAAGGGAGAGAAAAAGTATGAAAGAAAAAGTATGTTAAGAGCTAAAGACCATACAAAGATATGAAGGAAACAAAAGAAAAATGCTCCTATAGGGGCAAAATGAGGAGGTGGTGGAAAAAGGAAGACTATGCAGATTTCTAAAGAAGGCAAAAACTTTACAAAGATGTATTAAAAGGTAAAAATCAGGCAAACAGCAAAAGAAGATGAACATTTTAGTAACTCACTAGAAAAAGAAATAAAAAACAAGGACCCTAATTAAGATAGAGAAAAATCACAAAGTATGAAAGAGAAAGTTGAAAATTCTTCAGTTGCTCAGTAGACTTAAAACACAATTCATACATTTTTAAATCATAAATAAAAAAATGCAGCTGAAAAGTCCCTACAGGAAGAAAACTAAAAAGAGAGAGGGCAAAAAAAAGGAGGGAAATAATGCAAAAGAAAGAGGGCTTCAAGAGCTAAAGAAATATCACACAAAGGTATGAAGGTTTTGTTTATGCCGGCCAATTATCTATGCTTGGGATATATGCCCTAATGGGTGGGATGCCCTCCGAGGGGGTCTTTCTAAGGGAACCTAACCCATATTTATGCAAGGTTCAAAGAAAACCACGGAAAACTCTGAACGGTTAGGCCGACGGTCGCGATTGGGTTCGAACCCAGCACCTACCGTATACCAGTTCTGAGGTCAGAACCTTGCAGCCACCAAAGGTATGAAGGAAGATACAGTTTGCAAGATAGACATCCACTCATGTATTTGTAACATAATTTAGGATTCCCAACATTTATGCAAAATTTTTATCTCACATAAAAAGCATCTCTTTTAAAAATGTTATTTACTGAACATAAAATTTCAATGACAATTTCCTTTGAGTAATTAAATTATTCATTCTGTATAAAATAAGCACAACAAGTATATTTCTGCAAATAAAAGAATAAGTAGGCAATAACTTATTTACTCTTACTTTTACTACAAATATAACAAATTGAAGCTAGAATCAGATAAAATCTGGCCAACAGCTATTATGAAAGAATTTGTGTAACAATGTTAAACACAGCAAGTCTTTTTTTTTTTTTGTTGTTGTTGTTTCTTCAGTTATTGTTTGAAGAAACTTCAGTAAAAAGGTGAAAATATTTTTGAATGATTTTTCCCTGCAAAAATATTTTATGCATGTTTTAGAGTGGTTTAGAATGTCATATTTTAAAGTTTTTTTTTCCTTTCCTTTTAAGTTTAGACAATTTTTTGGAGTATGTTAAATTGTGTTACCTTAATGTTATAATGTCTGCAATAAATTGATAGAATACATGAATTTTATGGTTAATAGTTAATATAGCTAATAAATTCTAGTTTTAGCTAAGGTTAATCATAGAATGCACAGGTGAAATTTGGAACAAACAAATCAAGATTGACATGTGTTACTTTGCTAATGATTCTTTCTGTATATCACAAGCTACAAGTAAAAATGTATACCTGTGCTTGTCTATTTGGTTCCAGCCGTAGTAAACATCCAACTTGAAGTGTACTTGTGTGAACAATACCAGCACAGACAAAATTTTCAGGGTTAGGATCAATACCTTCCAAAAGCATTATACCAAAACCATTAAGCTGAAAAACACAAAAGGCGATGATTAGCATATACAATGCACAAAAAGTTAAACAGTAGATAAAATTTTCCAAAGAAGTTTTTAAAATTACTTTAAAAACTTTTTTTCAAATAAATAAATAAAAAAAAAAATTCAAAGTTTACTTTTGTTTTTGTCGCTTCACTGTCCATTGGAAATTTGGCTTTAAATATCTTCTGGGCTTCTTGAGAGGGGCTGAATAATAATTAAAAAAAACTATTACCTATTGAAAATAGCAAAATTTTCAAATTATTCCATAAAAGACCTTTCAAATAATTGAAGGGCAGTGTTGACCAAAACCTTACTTGTTTAAATTTTTCCACCTTGTGAAAAATGCTTCAGAATTCATGACTGTTGGCTCAAAAAATTTGTTTACAGTAACTGGAAGTTTCATATTTAATTTTTGAAGAACATTGGAATACCTAGGAAGAAAAGACAAAATTACCAGTCTTTCAAGTGAAATAAAGATTCTGAAATTTGTTACCTAAATTTTATGAACATTTAAAAGTATTGACTTAGATGTTTAAAAATAATTGATGACACAATGCAAATAAAACATTAGAGTAGTGATGGGCGATTCTGGAAATTTTGAGAATCGATTAAAATCGATATCGTATAAAGCAACATCGATCATAATAAGAATCGATTTCTCAGTTCTAGAATCGATACTAGAATCGATATTTAGGTTCACACAGAGAAGATCCAAATTACTAATTCCAAAACTTAGACAATCAGCAGGACCGTAATTACCGCCTCCCCCCCATCCCCATTTAGGGAGGCATAGAATTAAGCTATTGCAGATTTTAGAGTCGGATAATAAGAATTTTAAATTTTAAAATGATTGTCACTTATGGTTGTCACTTACACAAAAAGCTTTGACAAATTTGAGAAACATAACTCAACTAATGACAACACTGAGTAACTTGGCATTAAACCGAGTATAAAGAGTGCCAAGAGCGTGTAGCTAGGATGGGGAACAAGGAGTATAGACAAAAAAAAAAAAAAAACTTTTTTTTTTTTTTCTAATGCCAACCAAATGTTACACGAGATAGTTTGGAAGAACATAAAATATGCCCATTCCCAAGGGGTCAGGTAACCCCCATTCTTGACGGAAAGACGACCATAGCCCAAATGTATCTTTTGTCGTAGTTTCAAAATGAGGATTTACAATAAAACAGAACGAGAATTGGACATTTTAAAAATTGCATGCATACTTTGAACGGCCCATTTAGTAAAGATTAGCGAGGAAGGGGAGGGGGGCGAGGGATTAGAACGGACGAACTTGAAAAAAAAATAATTAACTAATAACCCAAATAACTGAGCTTCTAAACAAAAATATAGTGTTTAACTTAGTGTTGAATTCATGGGGTGGACCGCGGGGAACATGCACTCTTTGAAACTATAAAAAGTGCCAAGAGCATGTAACTAGGTGGAGAGAGGGGTAGTAACAGAAAAAAACGAGGAGATAAAAGCTTTATAACGATATGTTACATGAGATGATGTGGAAGAAACAAAAAATATGCCCCCCACCCAGGGGGGTAAGGTGAATCCCAAACGGACAGAAGGGCGACCCCGGCCCAAATGTATCTTTTGTTGAGGTTTCAAAATATGGATTTATAACAAAATAGAACGAGGATTAGACTTTTTTTTAAATCGCAGTCATAATTTGAACGAACCTGTAAGTTAACATTGGTGAGGAAGGGGGGGGGGGAGTAGAACAGGCGAACACGAAAAAAAAAAAAAATAGTGGCACTCTGACAGTGCCGATAGAAGTGAAACCTTGAACAATTACGTGTGTATTTTTGAATCGTTAGGATGTATAATTTTGAATCACCAGGAAATACTTTTAAATGAATAAAAAAAGGTTCTATAATATTAAAAAAAATATTAATGTCTATAAAAAAATAAAAATAAAAAAGCGCGATACCATATGTCCAGCTATTGTAGTTAACTCACTATAACTACTTTCCTACATTTTAAAACGCGATAAATACACCAACCAAATTTAGACCATACTATCGATACCTTAATCCTTATCCAAATAAATCATTTTGTATTAATGCCTGTTACAATATCTGTAGATTACTTTTTGAATTATTCAAATCGGACATTCCATTCAAAAGATATTACGAATTTAAAGATGACAATCTAAAGAAATAACAGCGCTGCTGAGTACTCGGTGGCCAAAAAGCTTAGGGATTATGTGTACAATCAAACGATTGCGGGTTCGTACCCCAGTTTCGCTGATATGTATCAATGTTTTTTTTTTTTTTTTTTTTTTGAAGAAGAAGAAGTTTGAAAAATAAAAATTTTAATACATTATGGGTCCGTAATGTGACCTGAAATGATGGGAGAAAATTTCTTTTGCTAGATTTGTAATGTATGAAGCATAAGCTTTCAATAGACATATTGTATCAACAAAAACCCCCTCTGCCCCCCCCCCCCCCCAAAAAAAGGTCCTATAGGGAAAACCGGGAAACTGGAAAAGCAAAAAGAACAGCGAGAAATGGTTAGCTATACTAGAATTTTTCTCATCACTGTAATTCTTATATAAGCAAAGTTATAGCCTTTTAAAGATTGAAATGAAGTGAAGAAATAAGCAAAATTAGGTGAGTGATCGACAGGGGGGGGGGAGAATCCACAGCTCTAGGGGTGCCATGTAGCTTAAACTTTTAAGTTAAAAATGGTAGAAAATTAAATGAGCGAATTTTTAAGGTGTATATTGAGGGAGGGTGCAAGCCCATCCCCCTCAAATTTTTTTTTTTGTTTCTTTTGAAGAAACAAAAAAATATGCCCCCCGGTGGGGCGCAGATAAACCCCAAACGGGCGGAAGGGCGACTTTTTATTTATCTTTTGTCAAGGATTTAAAATGTGGATCTAAAATAAAATAGACCGAGAATTGGACATTTTTAAAACTATGCATATTTCGAACGGCCCTGTAAGTTAAAACTGACGTGAAAGGGGGGATTAGAAGAGACGAACGTAAAAAAAAAAACATAATAAACTAATACTTCAAATAACTGGACTTCTAAACAAAAATATAACGATTTAACCTAGTGTCGAATTAATGGGGTGACCCGCAGGGGATTATCCCCCCCCCCCAGAAGTTATGAGATTTTATGCTTTTTAAATGCACAAATTGCGATTCCCCAGTGGTGACCATCCCCCTCCAAACCTAATGACGCAAATCCCCCCCCCCTGCAAAAAAACCCTTCATACTTTAACATCCCCCCCCCCCAAACATAATACAAATTGTAAATTATATTCTACCTATAATCTACTGCACATTCAAGAGATAGCGAAATGAGAATAGCAGAATGAGCTAATATTGCCCTTATCTAGAATTTAAAGAAAGAAAACATAGGAACATTTCTGGAATTAAGTTTTGAAATATTAAAAAATTAAAAATCTCCCCCCCCCCCCAAAAAAAATGTACTTTTTCTCAAATTCCCCCCCCCCCCCAAAAAAAAAAACTAAATTGTATGACGCATCTTGCGCCACCAAACCCCTCTCTGGGCACCCATGCACAAATTGCGATTCCCCCTCTCTTACAGAGCTCTAAAACATGATGCCTTTCTCCGGAGTCGCAGAAAAATACTTGCATTCAACATTGATTTAGCCTAGAAAGAAAAAAAAAAAATCGAAATTGAATCTAAAGATCGAAATCGAATCTAAGATCGACATCGAATCTAAAGATCGACATCGAATCTAAAGATCGACATCGAATCTAAAGATCGACATCGAATCTAAAGATCGAAATCGAATCTAAAGATCGACATCGAATCTAAGATCGACATCGAATCTAAAGACCGATCTTACGGGCAGAATCGATTTTACAGTTTTACTTTCTTTTGTAACTTTACAAGAAGAGAGTATTAGATTCGTGAAAAATTTTGACTTCCCGTTTTTGATGGATTTATATATTTTAGAAGGTTTTTAACACGATTTCATGTATTTTAAGAAATATCTGTCTGTGTGTGTGTCTGTCACTCTGTGCGTCTGTATACGACAAAAATTTCTGACCGTTCTATCTGAAGAACAAATGCACGGAATTCCACAAAACTTTAGATTTAGTTTGACCTTGATATAAACTATATCTAATTAATTTTTGGTGCATATAGCCTAACAGGTGGCGCTGCTATACTGCATTTTTTGCGATTTGCGCAACAGCTATATCTGATAAACGAATGAACGGATTTTCATCACATTTTAGATCCTGTTAGTCCTTGACATGAATTGATGTTTTCTGCATTTTGATGTGTATAGCTTCTCAGATGGCGCTGCTATACTGAATTTTTCACAATTTCCACTCAGCGCCATGTGAAAGGGGGGGGGGAGGCGAAAGGAAGCGGTCGTTCCGAGCACGGAAATTTAGGGGGCGCTAAATTTTTACTACTAACATCACTTCTAGCCTATCACAAGAAAAAGTTAATGGGGGGGGGGCTAAATTGGAACTTTGAACCGGGCGCAGTTCTCTTTTCGCACGCCCCTGTTTCCATTTTAGCTTTATCTCAAGAACTAATGCACGGACTTTCATAAAAATTTAGATTCAATTAGTCCTTGATATTATTTGATGCTAATTACATTTTGGTGGAAATCGCTTAAGAGATGGCGCTGCTATACTGCATTATTCATGATTAACGCAATAGCGCTATCTCAAGAACGAATTTTCATCAAAATTCAGATTCAGTAAATCTCTGAGATAGATTAGTGTTATTTAGTTCTTGGTGTAAATTGCCCAGCAGGTGACGCTGATATGCTGCATTTTTTAGCTCACAGGCTATCATAGCCTGAGAGCTTATGTGCCCGTCCGTTCTGTATGTTCGTGCGTAACGCGATAACTCATGATAAAAATACGGATCCACTTGAAATGTTGTATATAGGTATATCCTGATAAGGCGCTTCCCTGATTAGTTTTTGGAGCTCATTCGATATGTATAAGGGGGAACGGGGGCTCATGCCCCTCCCCTTAATGGATATAAATGGGTTTTTCATGCAGAATTAACAGTTTTTGTCCAAAATTTAGATATAGGATCATTCGGATGAGGCGATACCGTGGCTGTTATTAGGTGTTCATTGAATAAGTATAAACAGGGGGAACGGGGGGCTCATGCCCCTCCCCTTAATTGATATAAACGGGATTTTCATGCAGAATTAACAGTTTTCGTTCAAAATTTAGATATAGGATCATTCTGATGAGGCGAGTCCGTGGCTGTTATTAGGTGTTCATTGAATAAGTATAAACAGGGGGAACGGGGGTTCTAATGCCCCTCCCCTTAACTTGCATAAATGGATTTTTCGATCAGAATTGTCAGATTTCGTTCAAATCTCTGAATAGTTTTGGAAGTTTAATGGTTAAGTATAAAAGAGAGGAATAACTCCTCTTAAATTATATAAATGCTAAATGGGTTTTTATTAATAATTATCCGATTTGCTCTGAATTTTGGATATAGATTTTTTAATATGATAAAGCATGTACTTGATAGTTTAGGAAGTTCAATGATTAAGTATAAAAAAGGAGAAAGGGGAGAGCTGTTTCCCCTTCTTAATTTTTTTTTTTTCGAACGGAATTAACGAAAATACAAGGCTGTAATGTACAATTAGTATGCGTAGCCTGTGAGCTCAATGCCATCAGTTTAACTGGGCAATATTCTTTTTATTATGATTTCGCAATAGCTGTATCTTGCGCTTTCATGGATTTTAATCAAAATTCAGATTCAGCTGGTACTTAATAAAAATTGATCCTGATCAATTTTTGGTGTACATCACTCAAAAAAAAAAAAAAAAAAACGCTATTTTGCAAGGGGGGGGGGGGGGAGGGCGGGTTCTGAGATTTCTTTAATTCTTCTATCTTAGAAACTAATACACTGAAATTTTGGAATTGGCACATTCGTCTATTTTATCTTCGACTTTTGAAGGAAAATGAAAATTATATTACCTTCAGAGAAATCGATTAAAAATTTTAAAGTATCGATTAAATCGAGTTGGCCGTAGTATCGATTAAATCGATTTAAAAAATCGAAATCGCCCATCACTACATTAGAGTTATGTTAAAGAATTTGAAGATATAATGCACTTTATGAATGGTTATGCAAACTAAGATTATGTTCCATGTTTGATCCTTTGCAAAATAATTGTGAAATTGCCATAGCTGAATACAGTAAAATATGTTACCTGTAATAATTTTAATTCTAAATGAAAATTTAAAAAAGTTCTTTTAATGTAATTTACCCCCCCCCCCTCCACTTATAAAATTAGATATGTAATCTAATTATTAAAAATTTTACAATACTCACAATAATCGTGCAGTTAAATTTTAAATAATGAAAATTAAAATACAACGCTGAGTAAAATATTCAAAAACATTCATTTGCATTAAATGGTTTTAAACATTTGATGACATTGCAAATGTTATCACATTCATCATTAAAAAAAAAAAAAATTGCAGTTAAAATTGGTCAAGATGAACTGATGATTAAAACATTTTGATAAACACTTAAAACTGTTTATATCAATGCCTAAAAACAATTCAGTAGACTCCCTTAAATTCACAACTCTGTAAAATTTGCACATAATTTATGGATGTAAACAATGAAATATTCAGTTCACATATAGGGACAAAATTTGACTCTTTTTTTAGTTTTATATAATTTCCATATATATTTGTAATTCATGTTAATATTACTTTTTTTATGCAGGAAGAATAAATTTTGAAAAAATTCAAAATATTGCTGATATCATTGGTAATCACAATCTTACCAAATATATGTATTAATTCAGCTTTGATTATTAAGTCTGGCTAAATCGGAAATAAAACTTCTTTATTTTATAATTTTCATGTGAATTAGTAATGTACATTTATGAGGCAAGTTTCATTAAATAATTTAGGAAAAATACATTTCATCTTTACAATGAATATTTAATCTCACATTATTAACAACTTGACCTTTGATTTTAATACTTTAATCATTTAAAAAAAAGTCTAAATTTTTATTATTTTAGTTTATTAATTATTATATTTTATTATATTCTAAGCATTCATTATAGTTTTAATTGCATGACTAATTACATAAAGATTACTGTTTTTTAAACAGTAATGTAAAGAAAGCAATAACCAGAAATCTGCAAAATTCTAAATTCTGCACAACCTCTGGTCCCAAACTAAATTTTCTGGCAAAAAATTATAAAATGATAAATACATATGAAAACAGCAAAGCTAATGAGGATAATAATGCCCTTTCAAATCTACAATTATCTGTCAATGCCAATGTTTTAATCCCTTCTGAGAAGTGGGACATGCATGAGTCAAGAAAAAGATGACCTCATTCGACTTCCCCATCTGAATTGAAGACTGCACCATCAAGATGCAGCTGCAGATGTGAAAATAGATAGAAATCTGAAGGAGCTATGTCTGGACTGTATGATGGACGTTTCATCAAAATCCACTGCAGCTTGTAGAGCGTCCAGCCATCATTGTACCAGTGTGGCAGGGCATTATGTGGATGAAATATAACCATCTTTCTTCTGAACTTGTTTCTTCTTTTTTTTTTAGTGAATGGCATCACAAACTTTGATTAGCATATTTCTGTACATTGCACTGTTGATTGTCTGCTCACTTTTTAGCTACTCTTTGTACTGAATTCTACAAAAATCCCACCAGATGCAAAAAAGTATCTTGTTACAGTACATCTTGCAACCAAGCCAGCTGATTCAACAGGTGCTGATCATCCTCCTTTATGATTTGTATTGTTGTTATAGTACATCCATGTTTCATCAGAAATCCCAATTCTGTCCAGAATATCCTCTTTTCTTTGATCTCTGAGCAGAGTCAAACAAGATTATCTTGCACTTGTCTTCAGAAGTCAATTTGTGAGATACCCAATAGCAGGGGTGCAGAATATGTCCGATCCGGCAATCTAGGATCGGGGGAAATTTTGCAGAAACATATACAATTGATTTCGATTTTAACAACGAATTCCATAATTTCCACAAGATAAAAAAATTCACTACAAACAAAAAGATCTGTATGGCTACCTTCACAAAATTGATGTGCACCATATGTCATGGGTGATTCTGTTATTAATTTTCCGAAAATTAAAAAAATATATTCATCAATCTGAAAATTAATGTAGAAAAATATCGTTAATTTTGTCCAAAAATTAAGGAAAAAATTTAATTTTCATCACGAAATCGCAAAGTAACTACGAATTTTGTCTAAAGAACTGCAAGTTTTGTCAAAAGATAACGAAATGAACACAAATTTTGTTAAAAGACTGCAAAATGAACGTCCTTTCTTCAAAATATCGAGAAAAACTGCATATTTAGCCAAAAGAATGCAAAACCACTAATTTCATCAGAAAAACACTAAATTCCATCAAAACATGGCAAAACAACCACAAATTTGATTATAAGATTGCTAAAGAATGCAAATTTCACCTAAGAGTGACGAAAAAACAGCAACTTTTGTCAAAAGATCATGAAACAGCCACAAAGTCCGTCAAAAAATCTCTAAACGACCACACATTTCATCAAAGCAGGCAAAAAACACTGCAAATTTTGTTAAAATATCGCAAATATAGTCCAAAGATCACTAAAACGCAAATACGTGAAAAGCTCACGAAGCAATCTCAAATTTTGTTAAAAGATCACGAAATAACTACAAATTGTCAAACATCGCTAAAAAAACCAAATTTAATCAAAGGGACACACACACAAAAAAAAGCCAATGCTGGGAGTAGATCCTCCCCCCCCCCCCTTTCTTGCTGCAACAATTTAGAAAATTTGGTTGGAATTTTATTTTTTTTTTTTTTTTCCCACTCAGAATCACTCTTGCCTTACATACTTGCGCATAAGTTGAGAAATAATTGAAAAATGGATTTTCGATACATATGGTAGTACAGCTTTTATCTATAACATACCTTAAAATTTTGGGGAAATTTTCATATGGATTGGGGGAAATGTTGAGAGTAGAAACATTTTCTGCACCCCTGCCCAATAGTTGAACTTAAACCTGAGATTTATGCATTTCAGACCATTCTTTTTTGACAAATGTGAAGCTCTAATACAATAGTTCATCCTGAAAGATTTGTCTTTATCAATGATTGGCTTTAACTGCTCGCAATCAACTTCAATAAGATGGTGCATCTTTACATTGAAATTTCCAGATTTAAACTTCTGAAACAAAAATTTTATTGTATGCCAGTATTGATGCCCAAAAGTTTCACATATTTTTGTGACATTCAGGCACACTGAATTTGTTATGGGAACTCACAGTACAATCATTTTGATCTGTTGATGTGGCACTTCCATTTTAAATATTTTTTTAAAGCACAAAGTAATTTTAACAATAATAAAATAAAAAATGCATAGTAGTGTAGTTTTAAAGTTCAGCTATTGAATGCAAAAACTGGCCTGTGGAAAGGCTAACAACCACATAGATGACTACTGTTGGCTCGAATGCAACTACAATTGGCAGAAAAATTGACTCAACATCATACAGTCCTGATGTCTAGAAATACTAGGTGCGCAACTAAGTTTCTGCATTTTTTTGATCAATGAAAAATGCAAAATTTCAAGGAGAAATATAAAAAATGGTTTATTAAAAGTATTGTCTCTCGCTAGCTACACATTTTTGCCATATCTCTGATAAAACATGAATACCCTAATGATAAAATAATGCGTCTTTGGACCAAAAAAAATTAACCAATTTTGCACTTCTTCGAAATTAGCCAAGTATATCCCAGCTAAGCCAAGTGCTATCGACCAAAACAAGTGATAATCTGAAGAGGCCAGGTCACACAAATATAGCGGGTGTGGTAGAAGATCCTACTTCAGCATTTTGGTGTTGTCCTGAACGATGGAATCTGATAGCACGGAACAATGTCGTTCTGCAATATGACTTGTTTGTCTCTCGTCCCATTCTGGCCATTGTTCAAACAATGCATGGTTCAAATTACTCAGGTTTTGTCAGTAGCAATGCCTATTGTCAGTTTCACCTAGTTGCAGCAGCTCATAGTACACACTTCCATTTTGGTCCCACCAAACGCAGGGCATTGTCTTCTTTCCGAAGCGATTTGACTATGCTGTTCGATATTGATGCTTCGCCAGGTGAAAGAAATTTTTTTCCTTTAGGATTCTCGAAATATATCTACTTCTCATCACCAATAATAATTTGGTGCAGAAAACTTTCTTCTGAGCCAAAAAAGCAAAATTTCGATAATGGTTCTTCCACTTTTCATCTGATTTTCAGTCAACTCATGTGGAGCCTAATTTCCCACTTTTTGAATTTTTTCTATGACATGTAAGCATTTGGAAATTCTTTTGCAAGTCATGTTTAATGCTTCCAAGTTGATTTTGTCCTTTTTTATAATCCTCCTACAATAACGCTTCCAGATTGGCATCCTCAATTGTTTTGGTTTTCTGGAGAAATCGCCACTTCTAAAACATTTAAACAAATCTTCACAGGTAGTTATCGATGGTGCATGTTCGCCATAGGCCTCCTTAACAAACGACGTCCTTCAGCTGCAATTTTTTTAAGACTAAATTGGAAAAACAAAACTTCCCGCAAATGCTGTTTTTTGGCACAAAACTCGACACCTTAGTTGTTAGAAAAAATATGTGTGTTGTGATATGTATTTGTATTACAACAGTTTATGGTTAACAGATGCCCAAGCTATTAAAAAACATAACTTCAGACATCTATGTCGTCTACATGTGTCATTAGCACCATCCATAGGTGAAACACAGGAACTTAGTTGCGCACCTAGTAAAAGCTTCCCCTTGCATAACAGGAAAATTACTAACAGGATGAAGATGACTGCACACAACAGGCAATCATAATAACCTCTCAGCTGCAATATTTCATATTCAAGAATTTATCTCTAAACAGGAAAATAGAATAAAATGTTCAATTAGACTTTCTTATCAAAATATGCTAATAAGGGACTGCTAATAAATCTTAAATTCATAAATAATGCAGATATAAAAAGACAAATGAAAATGCCATCTTAAATTTTAACATTTATAGATAAAAACAAAAGGACAATAAAGATATAACATTCTGAATGAATAAGAAAAAATTAAAATACCAGTTATTTTAAAACTATACCCCCCCCCCTTTTTTTTTAGTGTAAGAATCAATTTTTCATAACAGATTTAATTTTAAACTGCTGAGAGTCAAAGGTTTTCCTGTATTTTAATAAAAATGCTTATAAAAATAATCCTAATTAAAATTTTATTTTCTTCTAAAACCCACTTTATGCTCTTATTTTATGTACATCTTGAAATACAATTCTGTCAAAAGTATGTGTGCCTACCACAGATTACAATTGTTTTTTTGGGGGGGGGAAAAATACAGGTAAACTTGCTCAGAGAATTAATAAGAAGGTATACAGACAAAAAAATTTCCGACCAATAGAACATTTAAAAATTAATTTATAGAGACTTTATAATCAGAAAAAAGGCATCAGTGTGGCTCTGAAGGCAATTTGTCGATGAACTCCTGTTTTGATTCATAAATTAACATGGCTATGGTTCAGAACTAGCTGATTTATATCCAGGGCTGTGCTTAAGACTTTGGCAGACTTTTTTCTGAAAATTTTTTAAATGGATATAAAATCTTATAAACTGTACAAATTGTACAAAATGCACCACAAGAGTGAAATTGGTATGCATTTTTTTAACACAAAAAGGTGTATAAAAGATGTTATAAAATTATTACTAACAAACAAAATCAAATTTGCCTTGCACATCAGTATTTATAAAAATCATTAGCTTACCTTTATTTGCCATAAAATATTTAGAATAAATTTCAGTTCATCTGATTTCCCAGGTTTTAGCATCATAAATCTTAAATATAACACACCTATCTGAAAATTTTACTCCATTACCCATAGTAGGATAGTGGATTTTGATACACACATTTACAGATAATCTATAAACTGAACTTCATTTCTGCCTGAGTAGTCAAAATCTAAATAAAATAACTGCACAACAGAATTTGTAAAACACGTTTAGCAATAAAGTTTTTGGAATATGTTAAATCAGCTATTTAAACATAAAGCAGCTTTTTTTTTTTTTTTTTTGCGCAAGTTTATTAATTCTGAAAAAAAAAAAAAATTAAATTGGTCAAATTGTTTTCAATCTAAGTAAAAAAATTGCAGAGAGAGATATTCATCTAGCACAGGTGTTGATCTTAAATAAATCTTTATAAGTTTAAACTTTGAAAAAGAATTCTACTGAAGCAATGGTTACAGAAATGGCAAGTAAAATTCCCAATGCAATAAAAATATTCGGCACAACATCATGAAATCTATAGTTAAATATTTCAAGATTTCCAATGTAGAACTAACATTATTTGGAACATTATCTTCCTAAGAAAACTGATTTTATTTTTTTCTGCGAAGTGATGATACACGTGGAAAAGCCATTTCTCCAGCATTCAGCTCATTCTTTTCAGCTAGTTCTCTTGCTGAAATTTGAACATTAAAAAGACCATTTTCTTTACAGTCTTTAAAAAATTTAATCATATTCTCCATTGGAAGGTGATAGCACAGACAATCACTGCATCAAGTACACAGCTGAAACTCCAGAATTAAAACTATTTGCATATTAAGATGCAACCAGTCTGCTAAGTCACATCTTTGTGGAAAACACAAGAAAACCAGATTTTAGCAATTAACGCTTAGATTTACATTTGTGTTTTCTGCCTCCAGTCCTCCATGTTTTCATAACTTGGGTGCAGGAAAACAATGGTAAATCTACAAGTCAACCACTAAAGTGTGGTTTCCAAGATGACTAGTCTTGCCAAGTCTCATCTTGGCAGAAATTGGGTTTTAACCAATTCTGGAATTTCAGCTGTAAATTCGATGAGGTGACTGTCTGTGCTGCCATCGCTTGGTTTATTCTTATTTTAAGGGCATGATCAACTTTCATATCAAAACATTGCACTACTTTGCTAACAGGGCTGAATTGTGTCAAAATGTTGTCTCAGATATACAGTGTCAAAAAATTGAAAGCTTTTCATTTCTTTTGGCACTGAAGCTGCTTCTGTTCTACTTTTCATGTAATTTAAAGTTTTAGAAATGTTTACTATGCATCATAAATATCTCCAATTTGATAGTGAATGGCCTTAATGCTTTCAACTCATCATTCCTATCTCGTATCAGACAGTGGTTTAAACATGGACTTTTGTGTATGTTTATTAAATATGCACCATCTTTGATTAGAGGCAGTAAAAAAAGAACATATAAGATCATTGTGCCTAAATGAGATGCAATTTCCCATAGTTTTGTCGCATTTTGAGAATCTTTGGCTTTTTATTAAATAAACACATTGTATTAGGCAGCAAATTACTGAATATGGTACCTTTAGTTCAAAACTTGTTTTGTAGAAATTTTATATTTGTGGTACAGTTATGGTAATATAATGCCACAATAATCGATTGTCGCATTTACGAAAGTTAAATGCTCAATGAGATGTTCATATTACTAAATGCAATAATGCATTTTTTATATGTAACAATTTATTTGAAAATGTTAACTTAAAAGCTATGACAGAAATTTACCATATAAAGAGTGTGAATGGTCTGCGAAACCATTCAATTGAAAAATGAATAAAAGGTTCGATTAACTCATAAAATACTGTTTTAGCATTAAATTGTTTGTACTGTACCATTTCTAATAAACTTTCCCTTTTTCAAACATTTCAAAAAATAGTGCTAAGACTCCAAATGAGACAAAATTTTACTGTATCAACGGAAAATGGAAATTACAAGTTAAACTGAAAATTTTAAGAAAAGCAGCAGTAACAGCAATTAAGGATTAGTTGCAATTAATTTTTCAAGTTCAAATTACTCTATGTGTAAATCAGTGTTGAATTCAGGTGGTGGCCCAAGGGGGACATTCCCCCCTGGATTCACAGATCATTACATAAAGAATATAAAAGATTGAAAAAGATGTAACAGAACTTCCGATCGCTAGAAGTAATTGGATGCAATTTTGGTAAAGATAATAGATGACTGTATAGATTCCATCAATAGATCCCCATGCATTAATCTGCTTGTTTTCTATTACAAGCTGTAAAAATATACATGAAGGTCACAGAAACATCATCCAAAGTCTGATATAAAGAAGCAATGAATTAGGTTGATATATAGAAAACTTAAGCAAATCTTAGATTAAAAAAAACCAATTCAATGTATTAAAAAATCCCTGTCGGCATGGCCTATAGGCGGAGGTAGATTTCGTAAAGTTTTCATCTCAAAAAAAGATTAGAGATAAACCTAGTTTAATTACTTTATTCAGCCGCTTTTAAAAAAATTTTAATTTCATTTTTCTGTAAGAACTGGTTTTATCAAAATCATCTTAAACAAAATTCTACTCAAATGCCCATTTTGGCAACATACTTTGAATTATATTCTTACTTTTTTTTAAAAATTGACCAATATGCTCATTATAAAGTTCCTAAATAACAAAAAACTTAATTAAATTCGTTTGACAGCAAAATTGAATTTAAAAATGAGTCATAAAATAACCAATTGTATTATTTTAATACATCCACAATTCTTTAATCGAGATTGCTTTGGGAAATTTTGTGCGAAGTGCCCACTTTGACAGCTTTTTTATAATATATCTGTAGCCTTTATCAAAAATCTGACCGATACGGCACATTACACAGTTCCTAAATAACAAATAACTGTCAATTGAATGCGTTTGAGAGCAAAACTGAATTTAAAAATGAGTCATAAAATAAACAATTTGTTATTTGAATACAACCTCAATTCTTTTATCATGATCGCTTTGGGAAATTTTTTTGCGAAGTGCTTACTTTGACAGCTCTTAAAAAATATATATTCACCCTTTATCAAAAAATCGACGAATACGCACATTATATAATTCCTATGTAACAAAAAACTGTCAATTGAATGTGTTTCAGAGCAAAATTGGATTTAAAAATCAGTCATAAAATAACCAATTTGTTGTTTGAATACCCACAGTTCATTAATCATGATCGCTTTGGGATATTTTGTGCGATGTGTCCATTTTGGCTGCCTTTTTTGAAATATATTCTGCCTTTATCAAAAAACTGGCCAATCCGTCCCACTACACAATTCCTAAATAAGAGGACCTGTAAATTGGATGTGTTTGAGAACAAAAATCGATTTAAAAATGACTCGGGAAAAAACGCAATTTGTTATACTTCGTCAAATTTTCTATCACTATTACTTCGGGAAATTCTGTTCAAAATACTATTTTTGGCAGCCTTTTTTGAAATATATTCTGCCTTTATCAAAACACTGGCTTATACTTCACATTATATAGTTCCTAAATAAGAGGATCAGACATTTGGATGCATTTAAAATCAAAAAGGAATTTTAAAATGAGTCAGAATATAAGCAGTTTGGATTTGGTTTTTTTCTCCAACTTCTATTTTTGTTTAATTTATTTTTGCTAGAAGAATTGGTCCTACGAAAAACTTGTTTGTATAAAAGTTGTAGATATTATTGAGAAGATGTAACATAAATGTAATTATATTTGATTGCTTAAGAATTGAGAAAGTTATGGATTTTTTTTCTTTTTTTTCCTCCCCCTTTTTTCTTTTCAATTTTATTCATCGGTAAAAGTTGGTCCTATCAAAAACTTGTAAATACAAAAGTTTTAGATAATGTTGAGTGCATTTATAAAAAATTTAGTTGTATTTGATATCTTGAGAATTGACGAAGTTATAGTTTTTTTTCTTCCAAAAACCCAGTTTTTTTCGCCCCTTGAGCCCATTTTTAACTTTACCAAAACTGTCATGCATAAACTTTTAGCCCATTTTAAAGAAGTAATATAAACTTTAAACTGATTCGATATCTATTTTATTTAAGAAGTTATCGCGTTTTTTCAGTTTTCACAAAACCCCTCCTAATTTCCACCCCCTTGGTCCGATTTTGCCCATTAACGAACTTAACCGAGATTTTATGCTTCTTGATTTTATGTAAAAGTTTGAAGAAGATCTGAGCATAATTATAGAAGTTATTGTGTCTAGAAGAAAGTGATATACACCGATAGATAGATAGATATATAAACTTTTTTACTGGTGGTAGTTTTTTGGTCTAGGAGTCATGATCGGTGTAGATCTGCAAAAATTTTTCAGAAATTCCAACATGGGAGAGAATGCAATAGGTAGTATTTCAAACGAAATCTACCTAATAAACTGCCTAGATGATTGAGTCGTTTGGATGGGTGGGACATGAAATGCAGTCACCTCCATGAAGTATATCCAGTGCAGTTTTGAGAGCAATTAGGTAAGAGCTGTATTCAAAACAATTTGTTGCATGCTCCATACAATGGTAGCACAGTTTTTTTAACCGAAAGTTGTTAGTTTTGCTTCAGTTATACAGAATAAATATGTTTTATAGTTTAAATATGTTAAGTAGTTAATAGTGAAGATTAAAATAAAACTTTCAAATAATAAGTTCTTTCGGAATTTTTCATAAAATGTCGAATTTTATCCAAAATTTCAACTTATGGATCAAAAGTGCACTCAAACCTTTTTTTTTTCCAGCAGTAAAATTTCATGCAGTTGATGTACTAGTACAAAATGAGATTTTTGGCATCTACCCATTTTTGATAAAAAGAAATTCATTTTTTTCGCTCCACTCTACAGTTAAAAGTTAGCTGGAAAATGCATCAAAGTTTTGTGTTGTTGAGCAGTGAATTTGAGAACCATCTTAAGGCCTCTGTCCCGGCCCGCGAAGACACTCGCGAGCTAATGCTATCCCTATAGGGAAGCATTTTTCTAATAGCTCTTTCGCATTGAAAATTTTTAAATATTTTTTTTTTTTTTTGCATTGGATAGCTGAGGTCCCTCTCAAGATTGCTCCTTGATTACTTTTTTGATTTTGGTCACAGACATTTTTTGTTTAGTTTCATTTTCTGAACCAGTTTTGAAAGTGAAAGTAACTTTATAGAAAATACCTGCGACCAAAATCAAAAAAGTAATCAAGGAGCGATCTTGAGAGGGACCTCAGCTATCCAATGAAAAAAAAATAATTAAAAACGTCAAAATGTGAAAGAGCTATTAGAAAAATGCCTCCCCATAAGAATAGCATTAGCTCATGAGTATCTTTGTAAGCAGGGAAGGAGCCTTAAGGTATATTTTCAAAAAGGTTAGTTTACCAAGTTAAATATCACTATTTATATTTTTACCAAAACATATCTCCTACCTTACACATCCTAAGAACAGCTAACAAGGAAGGTCTCCACACTAGGCATACTTAGCATATTTTGAAAAAAAAAAAAAAAAAAACTACTTATGCATCTAATAAAGGATAAGTCAAATTTACCAGCAGAATTACAGTAAAAAAAAAAAAAAAAAAAAAAAAAAAAAAAAAAAAAAAAAAAAAAAATCGAATATTTGATGCGGAAAGATTAATAGTGTCACATAATTTGACGAGCAGATTTCTTAGCCAAAAGCAAACGACTTTAACATAACTGAAAATTGTTTCTTAATTTCTAGAATGCGTGTAAATGGCATTAAAGAATTTAAACAGAGTTTTTAAAAAATATTTTTTTCTGCAATACATGTTTAATATTGCTTTGCTGCAGTTATTTAATTTTATTATCGTAAAAATAGTTTCATAAATAAAAATATTTTCATATTGAAAAATACCTGTACATACATTTAAACATATTCTAAAATTAAGTCCAGATGAAGAATGTTGCAGTAATTGCATTTCAATATTGGAGAAGTTTTTGTTTTCATAGCAACAAAATTGAATTGACAGTGCTCTAATGGACTTAATTTTGGGATAGAATTCATTAAAATTCTGTTTTAATCTATAAAATTTTATAGTTAACTTTTATTATAAATATACATATATATATAGCAAAAATATAGTTCAGAAAAACTAAACTTGACAAAATTAAAGTTATTTAAATAACTTTTTAAATGAGTTCAACATGAAATGTTTTTATTTCTAGAAGTATATTTTGAGATTTTATTTCATCAAATAATTTTTTTTTCTTTTTTAAATGGATGTTATACCGGGGTTCCACCAAAAATTCTTTTTATAAACATACCTAATCACACAAGAACATTCTGTAATTTGAGAATTTTTGGAGTATGGCTGCATGGAGGCCTTCCTTGTAAATTCAGTTTTAGCCAAGCTTGTTTATGTTGAATAACAAGAGCGTTGAATAACACTGTCTGATGACAATCTCTATGCTCTACATATATTTCTCTATGTTCTCAAACTAGCATCGGCTCATAATGTACATTTATATATCATAAATGGTCTTGGCCTGGCCAAGCTGTACTGTTTAATTTTTTGTTTTGCAGGCTTATCGAAAAAAATGTGTGTTATACAACTATTCCAGCCCGTTTGAAAATTTACCTTAACTTCTCCAGCTGGACCCATGCAAACCTCTAAGAAGGGTGTTCAGGACTGGCCTAATTTTAGCATAGCAGATCATGTAAATCTAAGAGTATGAATAGACCTACCTTTTATACTACTTTCTAAAAGAATCTGGCTAAAGTTATCTGACTTATTCTTGTTTTTATGAATTATTAGGACAAGGCAGAGAATATCAACATCAGAAAAGTTTATAATTATTAGTAGGATCACATCTACAACATCAAGGTAATGGAAGTAAAAAAACCATGTGAATTTACAATTTCTGAAAAGGTAATCAAAATTAAACAAAAAGCTTCAATCCCATATTCTATCATATGAGCAGACTATTTGAAAAAAAATTGCACCAATGGTACATTTTTCACATTACCCTAAATTGGGTTACTCTGAGAAAATTGGGGACAAAAAATACTTTGTACCAAAAGTACATAAATTAACCCTTTAATGTGCAGTGTTGCCAGGTCGGCAACACCTAAAGTTCCCCTGTTTAGAGACAAAAACTCCGTGAATATTTCAAAAACTACTCTAATGGCAACTTTAAATCTTTCTTATGAGTTCTAGATGGCAGCACCACAGAGATCAAACTGTACTGTTTTTAAATAATAGGTAAAATATTTTAGTGCAATATGTACTTCACAGCAATGCTCTTCTCACTGTGCTTATCAATGCTTTACTTATGGGAGGTTACCACTTCGGTAACAGCTGTATAATTAAAATGGTTAGTGCAATCTTTACAAAACAAAACCTGTGTACTCCTCTAGGCCTAAATAGATTGCCCAATTTTTTTTTTCTTTAAATTCCAACTTTAAAGAGTAGTGCGCTGGAAAGGGTTAAAATACAGTTAAATATTGAGTGAACAAATAATCAAACAATATTTGCAGCTAACATTTTTCAGGAATTTTAAGACTAAAAGCAGAATTATTTTTCAATAAAGTTTACAATGCAAAAAACTATAAAAATTTCTAAAATAAAAATGCTTAAAAGTTTACTCACATAAATTGCACTGTTAGAACTGGTCTTTCATTAAAGTCATCTACACATTCTATATTTAACTGCTGTTGTACTTGAGCACCAGCATCTATTGTAGGTTCAACAGGTTTAAATTGAATTTTTAATTCTGAAAAAAAAAAATTAAGGGAAAGAAACAGGAAAAGTCTATATAAGCTTCATAAAAAAAATAGCTATAGTATTTAAAAAATGTTTACTTCCCTAAAATTTTAAAAGGTATCTGCTCAACTAAATAATAAAAGGATTACCGTAAAATACCATTGATCCGCCCCCCCAAACGAAAAGAAAAATCGTACAATAGTTAGGGGAGGGCGCTTACACGGGATTTTTTCGCGATCGTTCAACAAAATTTACAGGAAAGAATCATCATAAAAAGAATGAATCGTTGAATGAATCATAGATATTTATACTTGAAAAAATTTGGGTTTTTTTCTTTTTTAAACGTAAATTCTGTCGAAAAAACGCAGAAAAAAGGAGAAATTAGTAAAAAAAAGCCAAAACAAGCATGAAATCAATTAAAAAATCTTGAAAAAACACGCATTTCATCAAAGATTCATGATTCGTTCATTTCAAAATGATTGATCTCGCTCTCAATCGCCTTTGAGAATCGGGAGGGAGGGCGCTTTTTCGGGATTTTTTGAAAATTTCAAATTCTTTATAAAGTGGGGAGGGGGCGTTTGATCGGGAAGGGCGGATTAACGGTATTTTACGGTAGATAAAATTTGGATTTAAATTGTAATCTTTTTGGTGGTTGGGGGGAGGGGGACCCTGACTTATTAAATCACTTAATGTAACAATGAAGTTTTTGGTAGGTATTTACATCTGTATATTTTATTCATTTTTTTATGACTCACTCTACAGTATTTGTAGATTTTAATGACATACTAATTAGCATTAGAAGGAAGACTACATAGTAATAACTAAGGATAGACCCTAAACAGGTTGCCCAAAATTTTTTAAAGAAATACATGCATAAAAAAATATATTAAAATATGCATAATTATTAATTAGGTATTTATGAAATATATACAATTATGAATTTAACTTTACATGTAGCCCAAGTTGGCTCTCTGTGCATTACTCACTAACTTTATTTTCATATAAAAATGAAACTTAATTCTTCAAAGACACAGAAAGATTTTTTAATTAATACAAATTTCATCCAATTAAAAAATATTTTAGTTTTAGGTGTACACATCTCGATTTATCTTTTTTGGATAACATGCAAGATATGCCAAGTGATATTTGTATGTCTAATTTTTATTAGAAGAAATTAAACATTTAGGAATAATTTTAAAATTACTAATTTAGCTATAGTTTGACTTAACTTCATTATTACAATGAATTAGGCACAAATGAGACTTAATAAGCACTTAAACCAATTCTAAAAAAAAAAATTAGAAACAAAATTGAGACAACATAAAATATAGCTTATGTTACAGCAGAAATTATCACAATTGGCAACCATTATTTTTTAAATCAGTTTGATATTTGAGATGGCAAAGAAATCTCAATTTAGGATGTTTTTTAAATAGATTTTGTGCATTTTTACCTTTTGAAATTTCGAATATTTTAAAAGCTGTTCAGAGAATAAGATCATACAAGTAATTACCATGCCAAAAGGGTCTAGCCAGATAAGTTAACAAAATGGCTCCCATGGCCAATGTTTGAAATAACATGCATGCTCATCATAAGAGTACAAAATACAGTATTTGTAACTCCTGTCCTTGAACTATCCTTAAGATAATTGCAAGATATGCAACAGCACTACTATTTTTTAAGTACTTTTTCTCAGAAAGTGCAAAATGTAGAAAAATGAAATAAATGCAAATTGTTGAAGAATATTTCAGGGCCTCAAAAAGGAGAAAGCGGTACAATTTTCATGTTAATTAGTGTCCTACAGAGCAGAAAAATTTCAATGGAAAGTAAAAAAACTAGTGAGATGTGTTAATCTTAAAACTTTCTTCTATATCATATGTTAATACTTCCTGAAAAATGCAGCATAGCAGCGCCACCTCTTAGGTGATTTACATCCAAAATCTAACAAGTTATATCAACTTTTAAATGTATTTGAAGTTTGGTAAAAACCAGTACATTAATTTTTGAGATAGAGCTATTGTGAAAATCTTAAAATTCTGCATAACAGCACTACATGTTGGGTGATGTACATCAAAAATGAATCAGGATCAATTTCTATTAGATACTAACTGAATCCGAAGTTTAATGAACATCCATGCATTAGTGCTTGAGCCACAGCAATTGCAAAATCATGAAAAATGCAGCATAGCAGCGCTACATGTAGAGAGATTTACACCAAACACTAAACTATACTAATCTACATTACAAACTAATTAAATAAAGTTTGATGAAAATTCGAGCATTTGTTTTTGAGATAGCACTGTTGCAATATCATGAACAATGCAGCATAGCAGCGCCACCTATTGAGCGATTCGCACCAAAACATTTACAGCACCTAATTATATCAAGGGCTAACTGAATCTAAAGCTTTATACAAACCTGTGCATTAATTCTTAAGAAATAGCTACAGTGGAAATTGTGAATATTACAGCATAGCAACACCACCTGTCAAGTGATATACACCAAAAATTAATTAGCTTAAGTTTCTATCAAGATCTAACAGAATCTAAAGTTTTGTGAAATTCCATCCATTAGTTCTGGAGATAGAGCACTTTAAAATTTTTGACGCATACAGACTCACTAAGTGACAGATTCATTAACAGACATTTTCGAAAAACTATCAAATCGTGTTCAGGATCTTCTAAAACATACAAGTCCATCAAATGCCAGAAATCTAAATTTTTCACGAATCCAATACTTTATTCTTGTAAAGAGAGAAGAAAATAAAATTAAAGATGAAAATTTTACTAGTTCGGAAATAATCTGGAAATTACTAGAGCTTTTAATTAAAAACAGTTTTCATCTCCTGCGTATGCTGGGCAGCATATTGGGAATCTAACTTGGGTAGTCCAACATAATCCAAAAATAATTCCTCTCATGATTTAAAATTGCATTTTATTGGTTTAATTTCACTTCAAAATGTCTAAGAAAAAAAGCCAGAGTCTGCTTGTTTTTTAACGACCGACTCTCTTGCTCAAAAATGGACCCGACTCCAAAGCCCTGGTACTTTCTTAATAATGTTAATAACTTCCATATTTTCTTACTGAAAATGTGCATATAAATTTTGAATTCCAATCAAAAAATAATTTCTACCTTTATATACATACAAAAATTCAGAAGCCAAAAGAACTCAACTTTCTAAAATATATAATTATGATGTTTTATTTTCACAGTATTCTTCTAACAGTGATTTTTCATGTTATACTATTATAAAAAAAAGTTCGGAAGCTTCATATTTTAAGCAGTTTTATGAATAGGTTTTTTCTTATGTCATGTGTCAACTTTTAATAAATGAAAATTATTCTGCAAGATTCTTTTACCATATGGTCAAGTGCAATGTTTGCAAGGTAAGCAATATTTTGATACCAGAATTACAGAAACCAGATAATAGCTTACAGCAGTTCTCAAAATCCAATGTGCCTACTTCCTGATGCATTCAAAAAGACATTTCTTTCTTAATTGCAAAATATTAGCTTCTATTGACATTCTATATTAAGAATTCAATAGTGTATTTCATTTTCTAATAAAGGAAAAGAATCTAACACTTTAAGAAAGGCCATCATGGAGTTGGATTACAATTCACAATATCTCTCGCAGCAAAAAGAAAACCATTTGATTCTCACATTTGAACATTACTGTCCGCAAATTTCATAATTTTATGTGAAAACTGAATTTATGACTCAAAGTTTCATGTTCTTGGAAAAGAAATTTTCAGAATAAGTTGGCAGACCTGCTAACCTTTGAAAATGAGGAATTGTAGCCCACAAAATTCAAATTAATTATGCAGGTTGGTTTCTGTGGCTATTTTTCGGCATTTGTAGAAGGTCACGTTAACTCAATATTAAATTTTTTCCTCTGAAAAATTGTATATGATTTTTAGACTGTTTTGCAACATGTTTTTGACATTTCTAAAAAGGACCTCGGCTCCATTTGTTTAGCCCAGTGCAGTAAATTTTGGCAAGATTCGCAATTTTTTTACCTGATCATTTGTGATTTCCCCCCCCCCCCCTGGATCATTTACGCGATATTCACAATTTCTTCTAACACAGTTCTTTGCTGAAAGCTGCACTTTTTACCAAACTTTTGACAAAATTAAATTCTTTACTGAAACCTTTTGACAAATTTTGAGTTTTTTACAATGATTATTTGACAAAATTAGAGTTTTCTTTTGATGAAATTTGCATTTTCTGACTGCTTTTCTGATAAAATTAAATGTGTGTTTTCTTGACGATACTTGACGAAATTTACGTTTTTATCGCGATCCTTTTACAAAATTTTCCACTGCAACTTAATGAAAAAAAAAATTTCTTTTACGAAGTCATTTGTCGAAATTTACAATAGTTTACATGCCATGATAAATATTTACGATATCTTTTTATGACCAATAAATAAAATTCACTACTTGTTTCCACACTAGGGCCTGATTAACCTCTGAAAATATAAAAAGCAGAGTGTCATTTTAGGGCCCCTTTTTCATTGAAGAAGAGCTTCTTATATTCAACATGCCTGAAACTCACCAGTGCATTATTAAATTTACTATAAATATTATATTTCATTTTTGTGATTGTTTGATTGGAATACCTAATAGACAACTTTGACTGGACCAAGGCTCTACTCCATCTTATAGCACGTAAAGGTGATAGAGATGGGCCATGGTTGGAACTGGGGAATTTGGATAGGTGGTTGAGCCTGATCTATTTCATGAAAATTATGAAAGGTATTTTTTATGAAATGCTTAATATATATATATATATATATACACACACACACACATACAGTGGACTATTCTGAACACTCATGAGACCAATCAAAAATTTTCAGATTATGGGGGTGTTCATTATAGAGGGAGATTGGAAATAGATTACTTCTATGTAGGGTGACCGAGCAAGTAGTTGATCAAATAAGGTTGGTACTATGCAGTTTATTATATTTCCTTCCTTTTAAAATTTAAAAAGTAACTTAAAATGATTGCTACAACCTTTAATATCTTATGGCAAAAATTATATCTGCTGAAATTAAATAGTAACAAAGTTATAAGCAAGTAGTCTCTTTAAATTGCCAATTTCTCAGTAGTTGATCAATTGAAATAATCAAAAATCCAAACATCAATCTATTAAATAAGCTTAAGCTGTAATTAGCAATAATTCATATAAAGCTTATTTGAAATAACAGGATGACGAGTAGTCAGGGAAAAACAGTAAAAAAAGGATGATAAATACCAGTATTTTGGTAAAGAGAAATTTGCCTTCTTTAATCCCTTTATATTACTGGAAATACTTTTTATAAGAAAACACTGGTAGTTTCCTTTTTTTTTTCTACTGTGTTTTCCACTGACACTCACCACTCTGAATAAACAAGATAAAAGTGAATTGTTTTAACTTAACGTAATTTGTCTTCAACTAATCAAAAAATAAATTTTTACATTTTCTAAAAAAATCATAAAATGGCTTCTGTTACAGTAGTTAATTGACAACAATGTGACAACAAGTGCTTCAACATTTAATTGAAGATTTTATAAGAAGTTTTCAAACAAATTGCAACTCCAAGTACATGCTAAAAATCTAGCAATGAATGTTTATTTTTTTAATCAAGTTCATTGAATCATTTTTCTGTAACAGTTTCTCCAAATTTCCAAGATGGAATTTGTATTTAGATTGCAAAACATGTTCAGTTTACAGATATGTAGAGTAGAAATAGTGACAAAAATAAACGTTCATAATAGTAGTGTTCAAATTAGAGGATGTTCAGAATACAGAGAGTTCATTTGTTAAGGCTATGGAGTTTCGCCCATTAGAGAGTATTCTAGAAGTCTGCATGGGCCGAAATTTCCAGGCCCAAGCCCGGCCTGAAAGTTAAAATTTTGGCACAGCCCGGCCTGAACGAAAGAAATATTGGCCCGGTCTGGAAGTTAAAATTTTGGCCTGAGCCCAGCCCCAACAAAAAAAATATTGGCCTGACCCAGCCCAGACCAAAAGTTAAAATTTCGGCCCGAGCTCTGAAAAAAGTTAAAAATTCAGCCCGAAACTGGCCCGGCTTGGGTGAATTTCTACAGAACATTATCTTTACACTAATGGAAGAGTTCAGACCAAAAAGACGTATCTTAGTCTTTTTCTTTTCTTTCATGTTTATAATCTCTATTTATGCAGAAGTGCCATAGGCTGTGATATTTATGCTTTTAATGAACCTTTGTTTGTTGTATGTAAATGTTTCAGTTATCATTAGTATTATTAATACATAAAAAAAAAAATCTAAAAAATGGCACATGGTAAAAGTAAAATCTTCTAAGACATTGGAAAGAAAAAAATAAGTTTCCTTCTTAGCAGATGTAAATGTTTATTACATTTTTTTTTCTCGCTTATTGTTGTATTTATTTTGTATGAATGAACAGTTTATCAGATTGGTCCGTGAAGATTAGGAAGAACGAAATCACTCTCGGCTTCATACAGAAAAATTAAGTTTGGCTCGGCCCGGGCCGATATTCCAGGAAAAAAATATTAAGGCCCGAGTCTTCAGAAGCAAGTCCCGAGCCCAGCCCAAATGCCATTAATGGAAATTGGCCTGAACCTGGCCCGTGCAGATCTCTAGAGTGTTCAGATAGAGTCCATTGTGTATATATATAAGTGAGTTGGTGGTTTGAAATGAAATTAGAATTTTGGGAAGAAATAAATTCAATATAAAATCTGGGCCTATATAAGATATTTTGTATGGCCTTGAAACTTTTAACATATTTTTCAAAGCAATGAGGGACATTCAAAATTAATTATTTCTAAAAGTGAAAGCAGACGATTTATTAAATCTACAGCAAGTGATAGAATAACTTGTACAACAGGGCCAAGATTAAATATTTTTTCATGCTTTCATTATAAAAAGGCCATCTTTTACAAAATTTTATACCTTGAAATTTTTCATTTATTGTAGAGATGTAGTTCGAGTGCATTTAAATGGTCACAGACTTGTTTTTAAAAATAGTTTCTCCAGTTAAATCCAGCAATGTTTTGTCAAGAATAAAACCTTTTTCTAGAATTAAGTTTGCAACAAAATTTCCGTAACCTACTCTAATAGATTTTATTGTTTTATTTAATTTATTCATGTATTCAATTACTTAGACATGGTCACCCAGAAATTATAAAAAAAAAATACGCTTACAAAAAGTCTTAAAGAATCTGATAAACTTAAAAGAAATGCACAAGTAGAAAAACAAAAGACCTAAAAATGCAAATACACTGTTAGTTTCCTTGTCCTGCTCATTACTAATTACAGGAATAAAGACATAACATGCAGTGGAGTATTTTTTTAAAAAACAAAATACGAAAGGATACTTTTGCTTAGAGTATCAGAACAAGACACATTAGGAGTAAAGTTATGGAATTGAAGGGGCGTCTTGTTCCCATAGAAGAGACTTATTCTTCCTAAGTTTTGCCTAAATTCACTCTTAACACCAATTTGCAGTAAATCATTTTCAAAGAGAATACCGTTGCTTTTACAAATCAACCTAGAAAAGATATTTAATAAAGCCTTAAAGTCATAAAATGTAAAGACAATTTAGTTTTAGAATTACACATACATAAGCAAAATTTCTCATAAAAATGAAATTCATTACATGAAGCTTTTTAATACTATAATTTTTTTGAATGAAATCATTGAAAGCATAGCCTTAGCAGCATAAATATTAAGAATAACAAAGAACAAAATATTCTGCAAAATTTTCAGACACATTTTCAAACTCATTTTTAAATGTTTAAAAGTACATTTACAGGTTTGAGTAACGAAGAAACTTGAAATTAGCCTTTTTTATTTTTCAAAACATAAATAACTCTTCAATTATATAAGCAATTATTGCATTGTAACTTATCAAGCTATCAGACCTGGAAAATTCAGTTCAAAACATCCACTTCAATAGCACTTTCTGAAAGATCCTGTCTATACAGAAAACTGAATAAAATATTTGATTTCATGGTTCATGAACAAAAGCATCAAAGTAAATTTTACACATTTACAAACAAAAATGATTTTTCCGGAATGTGTCCGAAAATAAAGTTTAGAGTTGAGAGCAAGCAGTCTTAAAGATATGAAAACAGAACAACAAATAAAAAATTGTGAAATAATTTATTCATTCTTTTAAAAAAAGCACAAATACACATGAACAACTAAAAAGATAAATTTGAAAAGCTAATGAATGTTAAATTTCTTTAAGAAGCTATTAAGTTCTAGGCCAGCCTAAAGATACATTTTTTTAAAGTCAGATTTGTACAATTTTATGGCACACTAGCCATACATTAAATGAGAATAATAAAATATTGAAATTGGTTGATTTGGCATTGTTTCAGAGAGATATAAATTGATTTATTAAATGCAGGATATTAACTTATAAATATTTAAGTTTTTCTTCTAGATTGAAAAAAAAAAATCTTCCTCCTCCCCTTCTTTTCCTCACACTATATAGCATATTTCACTTATGTTAGGCACACTATTTTTTTTTCATATTATTTTACTGTTCTTTAGATATTTAAATAACAAAGTTATTTTCTCTGAATAAGAATTCAGAAGTCTCCCTCCCCAATTTCATTTTAGGCAAACTTTGATTTTTCCTTTTTTTTTAAATCTTACTCTATTGATCTTTAGATATTGAAACAAAGCTTTCTCATAATTTTCATACAAATGAATAAGCATTTTTTTCAGAATAAAATGTAAATGCAGCTTTCATTCATTGCTTTCTTAAATGCACCCCTTTTAAAAATAAAATTGTACAATAAGAAATAATAACGGACTTCTAAAATTTCACTACTGTGAAAATAAAATTGTAAATTATGCAGCAATTTTTTTTAGCAGCCTTTTAATCCTAGAAGACTAGGTAGTCATTATGAATGCTTGATGTGCAACAACTTTTTGACAAGTAGTAAGATTATAATAAGAATTTTTAATTTCCCAAGCAAGGTAAGAACGGCGAAATGGCCCCCATGGTCAATGACTGAATTATTATTTGTACTAGTATCAGCACTCTAAAAGTACGAAATGAAAGGTCATTGACCCCTGATCTTGACCTCTCTAAGATATTAAAGTTTGCACACATGCACGCTGTTTTTTTTTAAATGTATTTTTCTGAAAAAGTATGAAAGCTAGAAAGATGGGACCAATCAACATTGAGAGATAGTTTGAAAAATATTTTGTATTTTTTCAGAATTTTCATAAAATGACAACTGTAAAATAATTAAAGTATAATTTTTTTAGTACTGTTCTGTTATGTCTACCGTGCGAAAAAAATATATATAATAATTCTTTAATTTATATACTTATACCACACAAAAGCTGATCAAAATCAAAGAGGTGCTTCTTTAAGTAATATCCAAGAAGAAAATAGAAAAGGAAAAAAAAAGAGAAATTGATACTGGACAAATTTAAAAGAAAAAGTAGCACTAAAATACAGCTAGTGGGACACTGATATATGGCTAGTGACTGCCCCGACCTACATCCCGAATATATTTGTCCTGCTGAAATTCTAATTTTTTTTAAATGATGATGTCAATGTTGTAATAAATGAAAAAATTTATGATGATTCAAATTATATTTATCATCATGTCTACCATGCAAAAAATAAAATCTTTCATTTATATACTTATACCACACAAAAGCTGATCAAAATCAAAGAGGTGCTTCTTTGAGTAATTATGAATTTACAAAGTATATGTATGGATGGCAGGAATTAAAGGTCTTTTTTAGAATTATTACAATTGCATGATCAATATAATTTCAATCATGATCATCGCTATTTTCATTTATTACAATAGTGACTTTATCATTTAAAAAAAAATTAGAATTTCAGAAGGATAAATATATTTGGGATGTAGGTCGGGGTGATTGCTAGTTTCATCATCCCACCCATCCACTAGCCGTATTTCAGCGTCTTTAATTTGTCTACTTTTTCTTTTAAATTTGCCCAGTATCAATTTCTCTCTTTTTTCCCTTTTCTGTTTAGAGTTTCTATTTTTTCCTTTTCTATTTTGTTCTTAGATATTACTTAAAGAAGCACCTCTTTGATTTTGATCATCTTTTGTGTGGTATAAGTATATAAATTGAAGAATATTATATATATTTTTTGGCACAGTAGACATAACAGAACAATACTTAAGATTTATACTTTATTTTGCACAGTTGTCATTTCACAAAAACTCTGAAAAAAAATACAAAATATTTTTCAAAGTATGTATTAATGTACGTGATTGGTCTTATCTTTCTAGCTTTTATAGTTTTTCAGAAAAATACATTTAAAAAATAATGTCATACATATGAACTTTTTCAAATATCTTAGTCAGGTCAAGATCAGGGGCCAATGAACTTTGATTTCATACTCTTTTAGAGTGCTGATACTAGTACAAATAATAATTCAGTTCATTGATCATGGCGGCCATTTCGCCATTCTTACCTCGCTATACCCTTTATCGTAAAATGTTAAACTTATGTATGTATTAAGGGTGCATTCAAAAAAACGCTTTTCCACCTTCAACAGCTCGAAATTTTCAGATACAATTTCAGACAAATTTTTAAAAGTAGAAACATGAAACTTGCTGAGTGGATTTTTGAAGAGACGTATAAGGTGCCGTGCGATTTCATTTTATGCTCAATCATTAAAATTGGATTTATAAACAATTTTCTTCTCAGTATGATCTTTTTTTTCATTCACAGATCTCCCGCTTCAGAAAAATCTGTTCAAAATGCTGTTTTTGTTTGCTTTTTTTGCAATATTTTCTGCATTTATCAAACAATCGACAATCACGGCACCTTGAGTACTTTCTAAATAAGTCAATTTGCCATTTTGATGCATATGAGAGCAAAAGTGAATTAAAAAATAAATCTGAAAATAAGCAGTTTGAATCTAAATACACCCTTAAAATGCAAAAATTACAGAATTCTAAGCTTTTATGACCATTTAGCCTTTTTCACTAACCAGAATACATATAAACTCATTCAAAAAAATCAAATCAGTCTTTATACACATTGAACAATTATAAATGTGAAAATCCCTGTCATCAGGCAAAACTCATGAGCGAATGATATTCCTATTGGGAGGTTATTTTCTAATATTTGGTTCGCATTTCGACATCTTTAAAATTTTTTTTTCATTGGATAGCTGAAGTACATTGCTACATCTCTTCTTTTATAAGGGCACTTCCACTTTTGAAATCCGTTCTGAAATAAAAAGTAACTTTATTAAAAAAAATATCTAACCAAAATTGAAAAACTAAAAAAGGAGCGATGTAGAGATGCACCTCAGCTATACAATGAAAAAAATAAAATAATTAAAATGCCAAAATGCAAATCAGATGTTAGAAAATAACCTTCCCTCAGGGATAGTATTAACTCCTAAGTGTTTCATCTGCCAGGGACATGAGCCTTAAGGAAAATTTTAGTATCAGTATGCAGAGCTGCCTTTTATTGTAAATGAATGTTTTGAATAATTAGAAAATATTAAAATTTATTTTCAATTAGCAGTATGAATAAAGGAGAAAAAAGTTTCAACAAAAGTATTTAAAAAAACTGCATTAAGGGAAACCAGGCACACATTTAGAAAGAAGGTCCAGGGAAAAAGCCTTCATTGGGAAATTCTAATATTTTCAAAAAACAGAACAACCTAATTAAATGGCCTGCTCCCAGGAATATCCACTAGAAACAAAGCATTTCACTCAATAAGTACAACAAACTAAGAAGAGTAATATTTTGACAATTGTTTTACATTTCAGGCCTTTTTCCAAGCATAATGGTATTTTAAAAAAAAAATCTTGCTGGATTGCCAAATGTATGTTTTCCTTCTATCCCAAACACTCAAGCTTTACAAAATGTACACCTTGCCTTCAGATCATTAAATATTTTTAAATGTAATCTGGTCACTTAAAATAGAATTTAAAATTTTGCGGATGGCAAAATTAATCTGAGCTAGCTGCCAATAAAAGAGTGGAATAGGCAAAAGGGTTTCATTTTGTACTTATGTTTATATATAAAGAAAAATCAGAAATCATTAAATGTTAGGCAGAACAGGACAAGAATATGTAGATGTGACATCAGTAATTTGTACCATAAAAAATTATCCATATTTCCAATTGAATTTTAAACACAGTTTTTGCTCAGTTAGTTTAAAGTATTTTTCAAATTTGGTTGCGAGCTCATGCCCATTTGCCTTGAGGAGAATAGCAAGGACAAGAATAGCTAGATGAACTTTGACATATTACTTTACTTTCTATACATTTAGAAAAAGATTAGAATTGAGAAAAAAGCAGTTTATAAATTTTGTGAAATTTAAATTACTTGAATAATCCTTCCTCATTAGAGATAACTACAGATCCTGGAGCTATGGTGGATGGAGGAGGAGATCCTGCATTTGTAGCAGGGGGAGCAGGAGAAGCAAGATCTCCAAACACATCAACTAAAAGATCATTTGATGGAGGAGCTGCTGTAGGAGGCTGGCTACTAGGAGGTGTACCTGCTATACCAAGTAAGTCGCCAGTAGTAGCAGCAGGCTGTAGCGAAGGAAAATATCTATTAATTTACATTCAAAAATAATTTACACACTTTTTTAAACAGGATTATCAGAAAAAAAATTCTTCTGATATGCTATTTCTTTCATATAACAAAATGCCACAAAAAACACATAAGTCAGCCGTAAAACAAAGCAGATGTATCATTATATGGTTAAATACCGATAATCTTCACTGCAACATCTTCTAAGAACTATACATTTTCAAATTTTTACACCTACATCTAGGTAAAAAAGTAGCTTTAACTAGAATTTGTTTGAATATTGCATCTCTATTTAGGATTTTCTTTTTTCTGTAGCTTTTAATGCCATTTCTGTAATGATGGCAACGGAAATACTCAATTTCTGTACAAAGTAAAGGGAAAATAGCTAGAAAATATTACTATTTCTTTTTGTTGCTTTTAAGTGATCCTCCAGAAAAAGTTTGATTTTTAATAAAACATTGAGTTTTCATAAATTATATTTAAGTATCCATATTAATGTTACAAACAAATGAAAGCCTACGAATCATTGTTGAGTTTAGAATATTTTTTTCAGAGTTTGTGTATTATTTCACAATGGTGATAAATGTATACTTCTCAATTGTTATTTAAAGACTGGATCTGAAATGCAGAATTCTTTAACAGTTACAAATGACATTCATTTTATAAAATAAAAATGTGTATTTAAAGTTTTAAAACTGAAATAAGTTTAGTAGAATAAGTAATTTTCTCTCCTGTGGCTTTGAAATTCTATGCAGGTGGAAATGAATCACTTGAAAATAATGCATTTGAAATCTCACGTTTATATAATGCAAAGTTTTAGAAAAATTTAGAGTCTTTACAGAAAAGCAAAGACCTTTAGATTAAAATATATTTCAGAGAGACTAATATAAGATGCATTTTTTAAATTGCAACTAACTTTGTGGGTTCAACACAAATTAATGAACCAATTTCTTCTTAAACATTTTCTTTCATAGAAATTTGGCAGTTTCCACCTTGTAATAATAAACTCCCCACATTGAGGGTTATACTTAATTCTGAAAAGGCTGAATTCGTGCTTTTTTAAAAAGAGGTTAATTCTGATTGCTGAGTCACAATTGCCTAACTTAACAGCCTACTTAAGCTATGAATGACAATTGCAACCTGGTATTAAAAACAAATAGAAATATTCTTTGCAGGTTTTTACTTGCATTTCGTTATTTTTAAACTTTTAATATTCTTTAGGATAACTTCCTAGCATAGGTTAATTCCCTATCATTACCTCTAAAGGGTTTTTTTTTTGGGGGGGGGGGGGGGGGTATGTGTATGCAATTCCAGTTCTCTTTTCTATTCTTCAAGAAACTAGTTCTTCCTGTCCGCTGTTGAAACATTAAAAAACTATTTTTTATCTCTGGAAAAGATTGTTAACACAACATATTACCTTCAGTATATCCTATCATTGCAAGAGCAAAAAGAATTTTTCCTGCTGTCATGTGGACAGGATGTTTAATGAAAGAAGATTTCCTACAAAACATGCAGTGTTATCTTCTTTACAATGTATTAAGAAGTATCTTTCCTTGGTATTATGAAACAAATTTTTCAAATTCTTTTTTCAGACATTCAAAAGATTTTCTAAAAAAAATTTGCTTAAAAATTTAAATTTTAAAGCAATGACAGAGTATTAAAACCCTAAATAATTCTTTCATAGCCATAAGTTAAAGTTTACCACTGTACTTTTGTAGTTTAAGTTCAGTTGCAGTTACACCAAGGACATTAACTTCAGAACCAACCAACCAAATTATTTGAAATTTAAAAAGCTCTTGGAATGAAATTCCAACAAAAATTTAAGCACAAAGGTAAATCATTAGATATTGACCTCAGGCATGCTATGCAAAAATCACTTAAAAATATTGAAATGCAAATAAGCAATTTGTATAGAGTGGCTCCATTGGTCACTTAACCGTAACTTTGCTTATGAATATCATTGTGTGACTGTTTGCTTTTAATGAGACCAAAAATTGCAGAAAAAAGCAATTCTACAGTTCACTATAAACAGTTTAAGGCAGCATTCGTTGAACTTACCTGCAGAATAATATAATCTGAAACAAATGAGACTAGCATTTTCTTCTGTATTTTAAAAAAATTATATAGCAATTCCATTTTAACTAACATACATGCTAGTTTGAATGATGCATCTGCATCAAGTAACTTTATTTTACAATAACTTGACTAGTAATTGCGGTCAGATCTAGTTTAAACTAATTTTATTTTAATCGTTTTGGTTTCAATTTGGGATTATACTTCTGCAGGTCAAGTTGACGTAATTTTCCAAAATAGTTCAGAAAATTTGAACATTAATATTAGAAATGCTACTGTAGACTATTTTTTGATCAATTTTATTGAATACTAACTGACCCGCCACACCATTTCTTGGGTCCCATAGTATAAACATTAAATAAACTTCAAATTTTTATGACCTTATATAACTCTTTATGCTCTGTGGTATTTCAAAATATCATTATAATAGCTTGGTATAAAATTCATTTAATACATCTGTTAGTAGTAATACAGTTTAGAATGAATCGTAGATAATTTTGTTCCAAATATCTTATTGGTTGCACAAAACAAATATTTTTTAAAAGGATTTCTTTTTCATTTGCTTCTTTTCAATTTTCTTGACATTGAAAAGGTCATGGGGGAAAGTTTTAGCTCAGATATATTTTTATTATAAGAGCATTATATTTGTACATTTTCTAATTCTATAAAATACTAAAAAAAAAGCTATTTTAATAAAAAATTCAAGTGGAGTTATATTATGCAAAATCCTTATAAATTCAAATTTATATAATTTTAACTGGCAAAATAGTTCTAAAATTTATTAAATGATTGTGTAAATCTAATGTAGTTTCAAAAATTTATAATTTGGGACAAAGGGTTAACCTGATTTTGTATGAAGTTATATTTTTAAACTGCAATCTTTCCAAGCAAGTCTTTACTGCAATGAAGGTCCTTACAAATGAAGGTCCCCATATGAGCATACTCCAAAAAATCTGAAAAATTGAAGAATGTTCTTCCTATTAGGGTGTTCACATTTATAAAAAAAATACATATATCTGCAGAAGCTCCATACAGTGTCCATAAAAAAATTATGAAAATTTTATTTGGTGATTTATCACCGGTTGGCGATTGAATGCAATTAAAAAAATTCTTTATGTCAAATACACTTTAAGGGAAAAAAAATTTCATGTTGAACTTTTTTAAATAAATTAGTTTAAATAACTTGAGTTTTATCAGTTTTAGTTTATTTTAAGTATAATTCTGTTATATCGACAGTTAGTATGTATTTATATTAAATTTAACCATCAAAAGTTGCGATTTAAAATGAAATTCATAATTTAAATTTATTAAAATTGTTTCAAGCTCAAAGTCCGATTGAGCATTGTAAATTTGTTAGTATGGAAACATCTGGCTTTTATTTTTGAATACACTTAAATGTATGAAAATTTTTCCTCAATATGATTTTTTATACTTGAAAATATTTTAAGCAGTGATAAATAATTAAATCAACAATCAATATGTAAATGTAATACAATATACATATATGTATACAATATATTAAACTATCTTATTGTTTATTTTTAAATTCATTAAATACAATTTACAGGCATTCTAAAAATCCAACAGTTTTCAGTTGCATTAAAATTATTTGCTTTTGGCGAGGAAAAATGCTGTTTGCCCAATCACATGCCTCTTTCGTCTTTTTACACCAAATATTCGAAAGTATTTTTTTTACATACTTTCTACTGTAATTCGCCGCTAACTTTGACTGATCCTTTATTATATAAATGAGTAGTTAGTATTTTTTCCAAAAAATTCCGAGTATGTCCAGTATGGAGACCTTCCTGGTTAATAGAGACATATCACTACTGTCTTCAACAGAATACATTGGTTGTGCTATGCATGATCCAGTCCTTTTGGAAATTAACTTAAATTTTTTACATATTTTTAAAGAAAAATCTTTCAAAGGAAACATTTTCACTACTCTGCTTTTGACAGTTCACACTGAACATACTATGCGTGTCCAGACTGTTTTTGCAAGATTAGAAGATTAGAACACAGATGCTAAGTAAAGAATCCAAATCTCAGAAGACATGACTTAATTGATAAGAAAATATTAGAAACTATGTTGAATAGTTAAAAAGGTTATTGTCGAAACTTATGAATTAACTTTCTCAAGATTAAATATCAATTTTGCACAAAAATTATACATAATAGTAAAAATGGGTGTTTTCTTTCTTTGCAAATGGTTACCATTCATCTTTTAAAAAAGGATTACACTCTTTAAAAAGGAAAATAAACTTGTTTTGTATTTTGATTTCCAGTGCTGAAGCACATTTTTAAATTTTGCAGAAAGTAGTGAAAAACCATAAATGTCATACAGACAATTTTAAGTGTTAATATTTGTATTTAAAATGAACTACATCCTATAGAAGGTACTTCAATTAAGTATTTTCTTTTTTCCCATTTGTCAAAAAGTGAAGCTGATATGGGCTCTCGAAGAAGAGAGGGAAGAATATAAAACAAGTTTTGAAAAAAAAAAATTTTTTTTGAAAAGGGATACTTTTTTAAAAAACCAATTGTGCTATTTGGAAGCAAACATACAGCATTTAAGCATGTATTTTTAGTTATTTCCCTATTTTGAAAACTTTCGGCTGATGTTCTAGAAAAGAACATTTGTGATATTAAGATTATCTCTGCCAGCAATCTTTTAGTACAGGCACTGTGCCATTTTAAAAAATATATAGTTTTGATAAGTGTGACCATTTTAATTACAGAGTATGCTTTGCATTTTAAATACAGAGTAGTATCTCAGTTAATTTTCAAAAAATGGAAATCTGAATCTCAAGTGCATTAGGTCCTGCCTTGGACTATTCTCATCTAAAGTATTAGACATCTATGTGTGGTATATTTTCATAGCCATCACCAATAGACACACAAGCTTTTTCAGCATAGATGGGTTAATTTTCTTCCATTTCAAGTTGGGATTCGGATTGACAATTTATTTTTTCTGATTTGAGTCAGGTTAACTTTTAAAAGTTTTTTGGGTTTGGCTCAGGAATAACTAGACCCATACAGAACTGTGATGACTATCAGCAGATCCATAGTCATCAATCCATATCAAAAAATTGTGTTTTAATTAATGTTGCAAGTTATAATAAAAAATTTTGAAAATTTAACTTCAATTTATAATTTTTAAAATAATATAATAGTACCAATGAGAACCACAAATAACAAAACTTATTTCTAAAAACAGACAGTACTGATGTGGGACATCATAAGGAAATTGATAAGAACATTCAATATTACACTGAAAAGTTACTAGTCAAAATTCTTAAAAAAGGAAAAAATAAACTGTACATTTTTTAAAGCAAATAAATGTGCACTGGTATGAAACTATTGATCAAATATACTTAGACAATATACTTACTGTTGCATTATTAACCTCTACATTATTGGTAACTGCATGATTAAATAGTGCTGAATGATCTTTTGGCACAGCATTTGGTGGAAGTCCTTCAGCAACACCTGGTTTCTTCTTCTTTAATATGGCTAAAATTGAAGATTCTCTTTCAGGAAATGGTGGCATTTCTTCTAAAACTGTAGCCTAAAAGAAAGTTTCTTATAATACAACATATCAATTAAAGAGTAACATTTTAATTTAAGTATTATGGACTCATAGCTTTACCATTTGCTTAAAAATATGCACTCCATAATTTTTGATTGAATGTAAAACATTTCAACAAAAACAGGTAATTTTTGCATCTGCTATTGTCACACTCTAAACTATCAAAGAAGTGGAGTATGCAGACAAATCAACAAGAGTCAATAGCCTATCCTTTCATTTGTTAAATCATTGTTCAACAAACTGTTTATCTGTGCACAAAAATTATGTATATACCATGAAACAATTAGTATTTTTTAACTTTTATTCATATTTTTATTCTACAAAATTGGTTTAAACAAACAAAAAATGAGCATATGAAACACCAAGACAATAAGAATATAAATTTCCTGTTGCTTTTTATACATTATATTCTTTTGTCGCGATCATTTGATGAAAATGGCTGTTTTATTTCGCAACTGTTTGACGAAAATGGCTTTTTATTTCGCAATCGCTTGACAAAAATCACCATTTTGCAATTGCTTGACGAAAATTATCAAGTAATCAAATGTAAGGATACTCTCCACGATTAATAAATTCGACTATTACCCAGACAGTTTAAACCTGAAAAAGGCTTCAGGTAAGAGTTGACTATCTGGATGTTTCTATTGTAATTGAAGGCAATGATTTGATCACACGTATCTATGATAAAAAGAATGATTGGTTTTAACACAAAATTGTATACTGTTACACTTACCGTAAAATACCGTTAACCCGCAACCCCCCCAAACGTGACAAAAAACCTTAAAATAATTGGAGGGGGGGGGGCACTTACATGGGATTTTTCCACGATCATTTCACAAAATTTGCATTTTTTGAGGGATATCTGCAGGATTTTTTCACGATATTTGACGAGATTTACTGTTTTATCACGATATTTGCAGAGTTTTTTCGCGATATTTGAAAAAATTTGCGTTTTTTAATGAGGATGACAGTTTCTTTTATGATTCTTTGATGAAATGTGCGTTTTGAGAATTTTTAATAGAATTCATGTTTTTTTGGCTTTTTTTCTTTTACAAGTTTCTCCATTTTTATGTGTTTTTTTCGACAGAATTTACATTTTTTTCACGATTTTTTGACTGTTTATTTATAGATACGACATATTTGCGTTTTTTCTAACACTTTTTTTTTGACAAAATGTGCATTCTTTTTGCGATCTTTTGAGAAAAATCACGATTTTTCCGCGATCTTTTAACATAATGTGTTTTTTTTAGAGATTTTTTGGCATAATTCATGTTTTTACTGCAATCTTTAGCCGAAATGTGGGTTTTTTGGCGATACTTCGGCAAAATGACTTTTTCGAGATTCTTTCAAGAAATTTGCAGCTATTTTTCATGATTCTTTGGCGAAATTAACGTTTTTTCAGCCATAGGCATAGCGTCGGGGGGGGGGGGGGGGGGGGGGGGGCACGTGCCCCCCCCCCAATCATCTGTACCCGGGTGCCAGAACAGAAAGCGTAGGGGCGCCAAATGAAAACTTTTTTTTTGTCTTTATATGCAAAAATTTATGTATATATATCGAATTTGAATAAAAAGATCTCACAAACGGAAAATTCAAAAGCAAAACTGGACCAAGTGTATCTTTATGCATTCTGTCATTAAATAAATCAGTCTCTACTCAAAAACACTCTTCTGTGTGAAACTGTACTTCATCGACCATTTCCAAAAAACAAACGATTTTCCCTAGGGGTTGTAGAGGGGGCGCCAAATGAAGATTTTGTTTGTCTTTGCATTCAAAAATGTATATGTATGGAATTTGCATAAGAATGCCTTACAGCCTGAAACCAAGCGATTTCCTTAGGGGTTGCAGAGGGGGTGCCAAATGAAGATTTTGTTTGCCTTTACATGCAAAAATGTATATGTATGGAATTTGTATAAGAATGTCTCACAGCCTGAAACCAAGCGATTTCTCTAGGGGTTGCAGAGGGGGCGCCAAATGAAGATTTTGTTTGTCTTACATACAAAAATGTATATGTATGGAATTTGCATAAAAATGTCTCACAGCCTGAAATCAAGCGATTTCCCTAGGGTTTGTAGAGGGGCGCCGAGTGAAGATTTTGTTTGTCTTTACATACAAAAATGTAATGGAATTTGCATAAGAATGTCTCACAGCCTGAAACCAAGCGATTTCCTTAGGGGTTGCAGAGGGGGCGCCAAATGAAGATTTTGTTTGTCTTTACATACAAAAATGTATATGAATGGAATTTGCATAAGAATGTCTCACAGCCTGACACCAAGCGGTTTCCCTAGGGTTTGCAGAGGGGACGCCAAATGAAGATTTTTTTTGTCTTTACATACAAAAATGTGTATGTATGGAATTTGCATTAAATAAGAATGTCTCACAACCATAAAATTCGAAAGGAAAACTGTACCAAAGCATCTCTATGCCTTCTGTCATTTAAATAGGCTAGTCTCTCTTCCAAAATCCCTATTTTATGTGAAGTTGCCCCTCATCGATAATTGCAAAAGCAAAGCAATACCTACGCCAAAACAAAAGACAAAGGGGGCGCCAAATGAAGATTTTGTTTGTCTTTCCATATAAAAATGTATATGTAGAATATATATTGAATTTGCATAAAAATGTCTCTTGAAAATTCAAATTAAAACTGAACCAAATTTATCTCTATGCCGTCTATCATTTAAATAGGTTAGTCTCTACTCAAAAATCCTCTTCTGTGTGAAACTGTACCTCACCAACAATTGCCAAAAACCAAGCGATTTCTCTAGGGGTTGCAGAGAAGGGCGGGGGGAATGTGTCTCGGACGCCAAAACGAAAGGCGAAGGAAGCGTCAAATTAAGATTTTTTTTTTTTTTTTGTCTTTACATACAAAAATATATAAGTATAGAATTTGGTAAAAATGTCTCATAGCCAGAAAATTCGAAAGGGAAACTAAATCAAATGCATCTCTATGCCTTCCGTCATTTAAATAGGTTAGCTTTTGCTTAAAAATCTCTTCAGTGTGAAACAGTACCCTCACCGATAATTGCAAACGGCAACCAATTTCCCTAGGAATTGCTAAGGGGACATGTGCCTTGGACGCCAGAACGAAAGGCGAAGGGGGCGCAAATTAAAATTTTGTTTGTTTTAATATATACTATAAAAAAAGAATTTGAAACTAAGTGCGCGATGTCGACCCGCATCTACATAAATTTAGCTTTTGTAACTATTAACAATTACTAAAGATATAAGTTAAGCTTAGAATTTTTACAGAATTTCATGCTATCAATGTAATGAAGGAGCGAATAAAATTAGTAAATTGATCTTGTATATCAATTTGATAAATTCTAAAATAGTGATTAAAATCAGTGTTATGTTATATATTAAGATGTTGAAACAAAAGTTAGAAAGAAACTATTATAATGTCAAAGTAATCTTTTATGTTGGGGAAGTATTAAAGTGCAGCTTAAGTCTGCTTGTTTCTTAATTTAATTAATTTTGTAAAGATGGTTTTCTTTTATTAATAACTTGTAAATAAATATGATTAATCGAGACATTATCTGTCTGTTTTATTTAGTGATAAGTTTATGTGTGTCATCTTTTCTAGGAATAATTTCCTTGTAGCATATTTGTTACATTTTTCTCTATGGGTTACAATTGATTTACAAGGAAAAACTTCTTATAGTCCTATTAAAATATTTCTAAAAGATTTTTTTTTGGCAGGGGGGGGGAAGTTATTTTAAATTGAAATTTTGCGAAAATTTTATAAGTGATAGGGCCCTTGTAAATAATCACAATGCAAACTTATGTATTTATTTTAATTAATATTAAATAATTAACCTATTTAGAGCGACGGTTATATTTAATTATTTTTTATCTTGCGATGTCTTATCACTAGAATTTCTTATGTGTGATCACAATGATTTGTCATTTTAAGTAAATTAAATTGTACCAAAGTTACTTTAGGTGTGGTTTGGAAATGTTTGGATAGAGTATGTACAGTTTTAACCAGTTATAAAGAGTATATTTATATCTTTCCAGCAAACTGCAAGATTAAATGTATTTCGCTTATAAAAAAAAAAAAGAAAAAAAAAATGTGTTGCATTAGGTCAATGTTTTGAGAATCTAAAGAAATTTTGTTCTATGATTTTCTTGGAGGGGGAGGGTGTAAAATCCGAGCACACTGTTTCCCACTGGCACAAAATATCATTTTCTAACTAGCGCATGAAGCAAAAATATGAAATAATATAAAATACAACTCGTAATTACCTTATTATTTTATAAGAAGCCCAAAAAGAACTTTTGTTAAGTTGGTAATACTTTATTATTGATTTTATTTAAAAAAAAACCTACAAACTAAAATTTTTATCATTGCTAAATATTGTAAGAAATTGTTTTTTCAATGTAACTCTCAGATCCAAACTGCATTTTTTCACACATTTTTTTTTATCCGAACAGGTGCTCTTATTTTCAATTTTATAACTGAATAGTATTTTCTACTTTTCGATAAACTCAGAAATACTTTTAGGAGAGTTGTCAATTTGGCATTTCGAACTGAATTTCCGGGCGGCGATAGTGAGAGTGAGGCAAAAAAAAAAATTACCTGCTTGAGACAGTAACCTGCCTTAAGATGTAATTCGTTTATCGGAAAATAGAAATAAAAACATTTGATCATAAATCTCTTCAATAATCACGATTGCAACTGTCATGCTTTTAAGTTTAAAATTTAGTCAGAAAATATGTCAGGAAGTTTTTTGTTGTTATGCAAGGAAAAAAAAAATCTTTTCGAGAATCGGCTTAAATGTCTGTTTAAATTCTTTATATGTTTGGCAACATATTTTCTTTATATATTTACAAATTCATTTTCATTAGTATATATAATACAATGAAGATTTGAAACTAGAAAAGTCCTGAAAATTTTCACCATGATTTTCAATAATATATTCAACTGTCTTCGGGATTTATTATTGTTATTATTCATCTTATTATTATTAGTTTTTTTTTTTTATTTCCAGTCCATATTTTCAATGAATCTTGTAGCAAAGAATATGAAAAATACTATTTTTTCTTTTAAAAGATATGTTTTCAAAAATAAATATTTTTGTAAATTACAAAGATGATTTAATTTTTTTCAGTAAAATTTAAAACTTTTTAAAAAATTAAAAAGAATTACATTTTTTAGAAAATATATCGATCTTCAAACATGATTAATATTTAAAATTTTTAAATTAAAATTTATATTTTTAAATGAAAATTGATTTTTTTTTTGTATTATTTACCCATTATACGTAGCATAGGGTAAATCTTGCAATCGTTTTGAAAATCGAAAAAAAAAAAATTGGCGGATTTACACATTTTATTTACTACAGATTCCGAAAAACATTTTTATTTCCAGAAAAAAAAAAAAAATTGCCGTCCGTCTGTGTGTTTGTAAATGCTCTATTTCCCGAACAAATTGAGATAGAGACTTGAAACTTTGTATGTTCTTAGTATGTAAGGATGGAACGAAGCCTATTTAATATCAGTAACCTCGATTATTCGGAACTATTTTTTTCGGACTCTCGAAAAATTCGTTCTGATGAAAGGTATATGAAGTTTTTAGAAATTTTGTATTTTAATGAGTGGATGTAAAAGACAATAAAATAACACAAATTTTGCATAAAGAATGAAGTCGATCGGATTATTAGTTGCCGAGATATTTGTAATCCTATTTTCCACATTCTTCGGTTTCTCATGACCCTGGTATTTCAATTTCAATTCAAAGATATATTTTAATTGAAAATGAGATCCTTAATCCGACGCAGTAAACTGTTAGTTAATATGATTATTATTTTTGGAGTTATAAGGATGTTTCGGTTACACAATTCGGTACTACTTGAATAGTTTGGTGTTTTATATAATTTGTCGAAATTGGTTCATCAGCAATTCATTAACTCCTTCGCGACGAGAGCCTTTTACGAAATTTTCAATGTTTGTCAAATGTCAACAATTGTTTAAAACAGAAATTTGTGCATTATTAAATCAGGAAAATGTTCCAATTAAATAAGGCAAATTTTACAGTAAAATTTTGCTGGCGCGGATAAACAAGAATTCTTAAGTCTTTTTGCGGCACGTATACATATCGCATTATATTTAATAGAGCATTACTATGTATATTAAAAAATTTAAATATACGATTAAATTTTGTTTTGAAATTGCAATGCATTTTATAAATATTTCATACATGTTTTATTTTCATATATTATATTATGCATACCCATGATGTGTAAGTATTACGGTGGCCCCCAATGACTAGTTTTTTATTCATTTTATTTATTCATTCATTTCACATTTATTCATTCATTAACGGCTCTACATAAAAATTTAAGCGAAACAGATAAAATATGAACCATTTTCATTGGTTATGAACTTTCGCGAGAATAACAATTATAAATGTGTTTTACGAACTGATACTCGTTTGACAAAATCACTATAGAAATTATAATATGCCCAGATTAGAGATCCTGTAATCGGACAATCATATCGTATTTGAGCACAAACTCAATTTCATAAGCAGAGTCGTGCTGGACTGAGTCTTATGTATACATTATATGTTTTTTTTTAGCATAGTCGAGTCAGAGCGAAACTGGATCTAGTTGTTTACAGTGGGACAAGCAATTATGTTTTGAAGAAAATTAATAGATTAATCGGGCCTCTAAACAAATGTAAAGGACCGGGCCAGCAAAACAATTGTACGAACCTGCCGTTCCGGATCGATAAAAAAAATTAATCAGGCCTACCGGCCCGATATAAAGATCGCTACTGGGCCGATGAATCTGACTTTCGCAAGAATATGTATAATTGTGCGTCACGAGCCGATGATAGCTTGACATTATCAATAAAGAATTTACGAAGTGTCCAGCATATAGATTGGCATCGGACAGTTATATGGCATCTGAATCAGGGCTTAATTTTTTCAGCTCAGGCTTGTACCGGGCTAAGATCAGGCTTGCATTTTTTTACACAGTCGAGACGGGACAGAACTAGGTTTAATTTTTCTCAAGATGTAGAGGGCAAGGAATATGTTCGGTAAAAATGTTATTAGCGATAATGAACGTATATTAATATAATCTTTGTAAGTACAACTTAAGGTTACTCTCAAATTCCCAGCTCAACAACGTGAAATTTGACACTTTCTGACTCATTTTTCTTTATAAAGGCATAAAATCAACAGGCTGATGATTGAAGTAATTTGTAATCGATTAGCATTTTCCATTTTTTAAAATAAGTAAATAACTTTTTGATTTATAACCTATTCTAATCACTTGATGACAAGTTTTTCTACTTCCTAGTACGATTACGTCTTGAATTTCGATTCAAAATGACAACTTTGGCAGTATTTTCTCAAAGATTTTTTGTCTTTTACGAAAAATGAAAAATTCCATTCGATTACACAGTTTCTGAATAAGAACGTCTGCTAATTTAATGTGTTTTCGAAAAGAAAGGAATTCAGAAATGTATCAGAAAGTAGCTAAATTGGATCAGAATAATAATTTACTAAAAAATTCGGGGGTCATCCATAAAATAATTTTTCCGTGGCTAGAAAGAAACAAAATATAACTACCCAAAAAGAACTATTACAAAAGATACAGCGATGTTTTAACTACAAATCCACATTAGAACCAACAGAATTAAAACGCTTGTCACAACGTGGGATAAGTTTTTGAGTTCAGTGTCATAGAAGTATGCCACCTGGGAATGGAGGCAGGAACTTGTTACAGTTGTCAACTCACGTCTCATCAACCGTTAAAATCTTGTTCAGGTATTCATTTCCTTCATCTTGATATTGCTACAGAAACATCAATGCTGCTTTCCCATGTTTGTTTTTGTGTTAAGGTGCAAGTTGATTAGGCACCCACCTGGCGCACAGTTTCCAGATAAACAGGTGTTTCGAGGTGGTTTCCTGCATTGAGAATCTTTTTCGTGCTATTTAGAGTGATACCACGCTGAGGGCAACGAGTATTTCAACAGAATCCAGTCCGGGTAGTTATGTTTTGTTTCTGTTTTAATTCCGTGGAAAACTCGTTTTTTGATAACCCTCGTATTTCAAAATCTACTTTTTTTAATAGTTTCAAAGGTTAGGATTTTTTTTTTTTTAACCACCTTTTTTTAAAATTCTAACCTATATCAAGTTTTATGAATCTTTATTTGAATATTGAAAAGTCTTAAATGTCTAAGCAATTATTACTGCTGCTATTGAGTATTTCCAGGCATTTTCAGGGTATTTTGTGAACACATAGTACTTTAAAGTATATTGTAAAATTATCCAATTAATACTTATGTTTTTTCACTGATTTTTTGTACGAGCAGGACCTGGCCCTAAACTATGAAAATATAAAAGGGCCGGGCTCGGATGAAACTTTTAATACACACGCCGGGCCGTGCTGAGCCCGTGCCCGTGTCTGGAAATCCCTGTAAATGTAGACCTCTAGCATGTTCCACTGGAAGGACATGCTAAAGAGACGGTCACCACATGTACGAAATGTATTCTGAGAGCCATTTTTTGACCGACAATCATTTTCAGGGAATTTCTTTATCTCTCTTGATCGTTTTCCTCCCTGTTTTAAAACATTGTGAACTCTTTGACAAAAAAATGCAAATTTCTGTATGTTTTAGTTCTGAATTTCAGAATTAAAATTAAACCTTTTAAAGTTCCAAAATAAACGCTAAATAATTATTTAATAGAATTAATTTATATTTGTTAGTTTTATGACGCCTACCAAAAGAAAAAGATTTTTTATTACTTTTGGGGGGCTAAGGGGAGGAGGGGGGGGGGGGCAAATTGAAAATTTGCCAAGGGGCGCAGTTTTTACTTCGCTAGTGCCCCCCCAAAAGTTTTGGTCACACTACGCCTATGCTTTCAGCGATCATTAGATAATATTTCCTATCTTTTTCACGATTTTTTGACGAAATTTCCGTTTTTTCAGTAATTTTTTTTTTTTGGGGGGGGGTGGGGGGTGGGGGGGGGCACTTTCTCAGGATTTATTGAAAATTTCAAATTTTTTATAAAGTGGGGAGGGGGTGTTTGATCAGAAAGGGCGGATTAACGGGATTTTATGGTAGTTCAAATGTGCATTTTTCTATCGTTAAAAATATTTATATTAATGTTTAATTCGCATAGAAAGTTTAAATATCAGCTTAGACACCATCACCAAGGACATAGTTAAACTATTAAACAGTTATTGAATATAGTCATCCATTGAATCTTTAAATGCATTTGACTTTGAACTTGTGCAATATCAGTAAAACCCAGCATGCATGTGGTTAGCCATGCAGCCTGCCTCTGGAACTTTAAGAGTTTAGCTTTTCTTGTCTTATTCTGTTTTTTAAAGTTTCGTTCATTCTGATTTTAGCTCTGTTTTCTAAATTTATGTTCCGACTCTCAGTTGGCTTTGGAGAGCTTAAATGTTTTGCATTTTGATGTTGCGTGAATTTATATATGTATACACTTTTTATAAATAAATCGAATGGAACATAGATATTTACCGAAATTTAAAATTCAGCAAGAACAATAGATAAACTGTATTCAAGCATGTATAATGTACATGAAAATTTTATTAATCTATTTAAAAATTAACAAAACAGATCACCATATAAATTATGAAGTTCTATGAAATGAATATAAATAGACATATGAAAGCACAATGGATGTAAAACAGAAAAACTTATATTGTAAATCACTCATCAGGGGGTACATAATTTACAAATATAAGCAATAATATGTGCATGTGTGTCCAATTTTTTTTTTTTAAATAAATATGAATGGCATCTAGAAGCAATAATGCAGAGTATAAGCAGGTATTTTTTTTTAACAGTATATACATATACAGTGAAACCTCCAAATAAGGGACACCTATTTAAGGGACAAAACTTACGGTCCCAGTCTATCGATATAGGGCTTAATTTACTTCTGAATAAGGGGCACTCGATTTAAGGGACACTTAAAAATGAGATTAAAAGGGCTGACATTTAAATTTCGGATAATGAAGTACTCTGTGATGAAAAGGAAAACAGATTTTTGTGAACCTATCAAACTGACAGACTCATGTTGATACAGATTCATATGACAGAATTGACAAGCATTTATTTACCCATAATTCTCATTCGACTTTAGTGTGTTTATCACCATTGAAAGTAATGCTGAAAATTATGAGGATGATTCTGAAAGTGAAGAATAAATGAAAACTGTGAAATAAAGAATTTTACAGATGCTTGAAGGCTGTTCTCAAATCCAAAAAGGTAAATTTTATGACTAAAGTTTTAATTTTATTTTATTAAAAAATTCCTGAAACTAGCAAGCATTGTTGTTTAGAAACTATGCAATCTAAATTTTTTCTGCTTTTTCTTTTCGCTTTTTTTTTTTAAACTTTTTTTCTTTCAAACACAATAAATCTTTCAAAAAAATATTGTCAACGTGGGCATTTTGAATCAAATTTATACACGAGAGAAGATTAAGTACTCATGTGATCATAATCTCTTATAACTCCGTAGATAATTTATTCAAAAATTGAAAACACAGTTTGATTCCAAATCGCTTCCATAGCCGGGCATTCCAATTTTATACCTTTCCGTTAAAAAATGAATTTGTAAATATGTCAAAACTTTTTTGGATAGCTGAGAAGAGCAGTTGAGCTATTTGTTGCATTAAAATACGCAAAGCAGTTGAATACTTTTCTTTGTAAATACTGCTGATAATGAAGAACTAAAATTTATAAGTATGGTAAATGAACATTTATAAAGCTTATAATGAAAAATCTAAATTGGCAAAACAAAGACTTGATTGATTACTTCAAGTATAATTCTTTTAAATATTTCTATACTTTTTGCATGGACACAGTTTGCATAAAAAGAAAATCAACAATTTTACAATTCATTTAATGATTTAGTAATCAATTAAAAAATTTAATTCTCTATTTCTTTTGTGACTGATTAACTTAATTTATACACTTCGAATACATTTAAACTTCACCTCTAATGTTTTGCTATTTTTATATCCTTTAGGACGATTAATTAAAAAATAATAAAAACTCCGAATAAGGGACACCTATTTAAGGGACAAAAGTTCTGGTCCCATAGGTGTCTCTTATTCGGAGGTTTCACTGCATTATGTATATGTGTGTGTGTGTGTAAAGATCCCACCCTGCTCATTACCTCGCATGACATTTTACATTGGCTTAGAAGTGATTGAGAGTTGTGCAAGAGTAGCAGATAGGAGACATGAAATACTATACAGAGTGGGACCTGCTTTATTATCTTTTCTATGCATAACTTCTTTTAAAAAGGGTCCAGATGGATAAAATTACTTCCAACTATACTAAGAAAATGCTCAGTTGAGTGACATGTTACTTTTACACTACATGATGACCAAAAAACACAAGACAAAACTACTCCAGTATATAAAAAGGAACAATTTGCATTATTTCTGCTAGAGGGCAGATTTTTACTTAATAGAAGAAAATTTTACTTTTACTGGCTCAAACTATTTTTAATGATGGGTTTTCTGATATTACACATCTCTTGCATTATCTGGATTTCACCACTAAAATGTAATTGCCATCCTTAAAATTAATGATGATTTATCTTTTAATAAATGTCTGCTAGAGAGACTAAGATTTATGTCATTTAAAATTCTTATTTTGACATTAATATGAAATTCTTTTATTACAATTATGTAATCTAACTTATGTTTTACATCTAATAATTGTCAAATATGGAGCAAGATGATTAAAATTTATTGGTTGAATACAATCTGTTTACTTGAAGTAATTGATGCGCCATAAAATCCTGATTGTAAATCCCAATTTTTTTTCAAAAGCAAAAGAAGTTAACTTTCAGAGGGAGGGAGGAGGCTTATAATAGATTTCTTTTTAAAAAATCATTAAAAAATTGTTTATATAATTTAGAAAAAAATAAGATATACAGGGGGTAGAATGATCCATATTTCAACAGATTTCCAACTTGTAAAAAAAAAAAAAATATCTAAATTCTCATTCTCCCTCCCTCCTTAAATCCTCCAACAAAAACCCCTAAGAAAAATTTTAAAACTTATTTTTCAAAGTTACATCTAACCAGCCTCCCCCCCCCCCCCAAAAAAAAAAAAAAAAAAAAAAAAAAAAAACTGCTTCTTTCTTTGGTATCATATTTGAATAATTTTATCTATAAAACTATTTAAATTTCTTTTTTGATCAGTTAAATTCAGAATTCAATAGGAACAAACAAATGAATACATCACTTACACATCAACTGTCCCATTTTTCATATCATAAATATCATCCCCCTTCTTTTGCACCTCATGCAGTTTAAAATCTTTAATTCTTTAAGTTTTTTTTTTTTTTTTTTTTTTTTTCTCCCCCCGTTTGATTTGCAACTTTGTTGTGAAAAATATTTAAATAATCATCTAAATTACTTTTTCACTCCACCCCCTCCCAGCAAAAAATTCTGTTTTTTGGTCAGCCTCCTTTTCCCTGTCCCCTAAAAATAAAAAAAAGATTATTTTTTCTTTAACATTCAGTATTTAAACTCATTGTTTATGTAATAAAATTTTAGCTTGCGTTGTGCATGTGTTTCTGTAAGTAAGCACATATGTATATAAGTCTATTTAAAATGTCTGCAAGATTCTTATTATGTAAATATGTAGGTATTGTAATGCATTTCAATTTTTTTTAGGATGTGCATAACAAACTCATCTTTGCTCTTAAAGGATTTTTTTTAATTTATGGCCTAATAATAGATTATTAAATACATGCTATCTAATCCTCATTTATTAGATTTATAATTAGTAAAAAATACTAACCCATATATTAACATATTTTTCTTTAAGATTTTCAACACTTTTTTAGCAAGAGTATGAACTTGGCTGATCTAGTCTGTGTACACTATCTACCTATAAGTATTTGGACACTTTCAATTTTTGACATTTTGTCAAATATTTAAAGGTATACTCGTCGGATTCTTCTGGAACTTCAGGATTATAAAGATAATGTTTGATTTATATTTATTAACTTCCATTTGACATGCAGGGCAATTAAGGGGCCCGACAAAAAATCAAAGAATAGAAATATTTAGGATCACCCTGTACATGAAAATGCAAGAAACTATCGCTGCAGAATACAAATATGTGGATACTATACGACATGTACACTGATTTTTATAAGAATAGTGTGTATATATTCATGGGGAAAGAGTGATTTGAAAAATTCAAACAATTCTGGTATGTTTATATCATGCAGGGTTTTTGACCAAATTTAACGTGAATTTCAGAAAAATTAGCAAAATGCAGTAGAAAAAATATAACGCAATTGGAAGAATATAGATATTAAAAATTTTATGACATATGAGTAGTATGAAATAATTTTTATCTGTGCATGCGTGGACAATAAAAACTTTTTTTACATCATTTAATAGTCAATTCTATGGAGTAACCCATAAAAAAAAATCCAATCAAATATCGTGAAAATTCAAAAAGATATTATAGTAAGCTGTTTTTTCTTTGTTCTCTAAAAACAGATGAAATGATAAGGGATTCTCCACAATTTTTTTTATTAATTGACTTTTAGGGAAAAATTAGTATTTAATGAATACAGTATCTAATACAATATTGCTGCTAATAAGTATCTTGACATCTGGGATAGAAAGATCTTTTATTCACACCAAAACTACGAGAGATGGGGAAGCAGGGCATGTGCTCCGGTGAAAGGATGCCAAATGTAGATTTTGATTGGTGATTTTTTTCATGTCTATGTTTAGCGTGACATTGTTAAAATCTTCCTATCCGTGGTATGCCAAAATATAGAAGAGTCTAATGATGATGGCATAAAAATCTTGTATAAAGCAGTTTTTTTTTTTTTTTTAGATTTGGTTTCACGATTTTAAGGTATTAATTATTAAAGCAGATTACGTTGTTCTGATATTTTAAGTTTTAAAATAAGTCGTCTAATAATAAATTAGAGAAATTGTCTTTGTAAGTATACTTTGTGAAGGAGGGGGGGGGGGAGGGAATTCATCAAAATCAATGTTTGCCTCGAGGAAAAAAGATTTCGCCCTAGCATATGGGGCACATGCCCTTCTTCCCTCCCTCTTAGTTTTGGCGCTGAATGTGAATAAAAGCTCTTTTTCTTTTCTATCAAAGGTGTCAAGATACTTATTAGCAGCAATACTGTATTAGATATTGCATTCATTAAATACTATTTTTTTCCTGAAAGTCAGTTAATAAAAAATGTCAATTTGTGGAAAATCCTTTCTCATTCAGCCGTTTTTAAAGAGCAAAGTAAAAACAGCTTATTATAATAATATCTTTTTGAATTTTCATGATATTTGATTGGATTTTTTTTTTTTTTTATGAGTTACCGCATAGAATTTTCTATTAAATGTAAAAAAATCATTTTTATCTTTCGCGCATACAAAGAAAAATTATTTTATACAACTACCCATATCATAAAATATTTAATATACCTATATTCCAACTGCGCTATATTTTTTTCTACTACATTTTGCTAATTTTTCTGAAATTCGCGTTTAATTTGGTCAAAAACCCTGCATGATAAATAAAAAACATAAGAATTTTTTGAATTTTTCAAAAAATCTTTTTTTCCATAAATATGCATGCTATTTTTACAAAAATCAGTGTACATGTCATATTGTATTCACATATTTGTATTCTGCAGCGATAAATTGTTTTGGGCATTTTCATGTACAGGGTGATCCCAAATATTTCTATTACTCTTTGATTTTTTGTCGCCCTTCCCTAATTGCCCTGCTTATCAAATAGATGCTGATAAATATGAGGTTAAACATAATCTTCAAAATCCTGAAGTTCCAGAAGAATCTGACAAGTATATTTTTCAATATTTGACAAAATGTCAAGAAATGAAAGTGTCCAAATACTTATTGATAGATAGTGTATTAGTGCTATGAAAGAATGAAGTTGCATTTCTACCCCTCCTCCTAGGCCAGCTAAAGTTTAATAACAAGCAAGAACTGACAAATGTAAAAAAAACAATGTCACTAAAGAGCACTGCAATATTGCCAACAAGATGCTTGTCAGGTGGAAACAGCAATATGGCAATTAGGTGAATGTCACAGTATGGTGATATATACAATCATTAAGCTAGGCATTCAAGTCCAGCAAGTATATGAAAAGGTCAGTAGTAAAAAATAGAACATAAATATGTATAAATATTTGTATAAAAAATAATTTGAATTAATTATATGTAACTTATTTTCCCAGAAAATATTTTAAAAGTAGCATTTAAATAAAGATCACAAAGAAATAGATGATTATAGCTATAAAACAAAAATTTATCTACAGCTTATACTTAAAATGTAAAAGAATTTTGAATTTCAATTAAATATATGTATATATACCGGGTGTGCCAAAAATGACTGATGGATTTTAAAATTCAATAACTTGCAAATGGTGACAGCTGTTTAAAAAATTTTTGCAGGAGGGTTATGTATAATGTCAGGAGTTTTTTTACCATAATTTTTTATTTTAGTTCACATCTCAAACAATAGGTGGCGCTGATGGCGATTGAAGGCCAGGTGATCAATGTTGAGTGAAGCGTCGATCTGGCCTTCAACCCCCGTCAGCGCCACCTATTGTTTGAGATGTGAACTAAAATAAAAAATTACGGTAAAAAAAACTTTTGACATACATAACCATCCTGCAAAAAATTTTTAAATAGCTGTCACCGTTTGCAAGTTATTGAATTTTAAAATCCATCAGTCATTTTTGGGACACCCGGTATATATATTAATCTCAGGCATGAAAGTGGAAAATAAAAAAAAAAGGTGGAAAATTTTTTCCATCTATAGAGCGATGCTAAACTCTTATAATTTGAGTGTCATTTTAACAACTACTTGTACAACAAAATTAAATTGAACTGCATGCATGATTGCTTTTATTTAAAAAGTACTATCAATGTTAAAGATATAAATCCAAATATATCTGGTACAAAATATTCCATTCTAAAAATAAACTTCTTTTGACTTTGAATTAAAAAAAAAAAAAATCTTGAAGGACACTTTGAGAAACTTCATTTGCTTGACCTTCAGATGCTTATATGATATAAGCTCACTTTTTATTTTGTCTCTTTTGCAATACAAACTCCAAGGGTTTGAGTAGGCAGAATGTCAGATTACTAAATATTCCACCACCACCCCCCCCCTCTTCTATTATCCTTCTCTAATTTTCTTTGCATTTTTGCATTGATCCAGAGAATGTCCAAAATTATTTTTAAAAAGAGTGGAATTCCTCCTTTAAGAGGAACTCTTTCATGCCTGATATATATATATACACACACAGTAGACTCCCTAAAATCTGCAAAGCTTGGGACCAGGGGTTGTGTGGATTTTAGAATTTTGCAGATTTCTGGTCATTTATTTGTTTACATATTTGAAACATTGCTTTCATTGGTAGTTAAGCCTTATAATGAATGCATATAATAAATTCAAACATTAAAATAATTAAGTAAAATATTTAAATAAATAGTTAAAAAGCAAGTAATTATTACAAAAAAAGTTAAGTAAAATAAAATTATAGATAAATATTAAAATAAAGTAGATAATTAAGATATCATACTAAATATAAATAATGATGAGGAAAAATCAATCTTTTTTTATAAAGAAAAATATTTACCTTTGTTAATAAACAAAAACAGCTTGATTACTTTTAAAATTTTCATTTATACAACAAAAATTATATTGCCCCTCGAACTACAAACACTACCAAATGGTCATTTAAAGTTACTTTACACTGGGACTACGATACAATAATGATTATTTAGATTAAATATTGATCATCCTAATTAGTAAACCGGATGTAGATCCCAAATTTGTAACTAGCAGAGATAAGAATATAGTAAGAGAACAATAAAATAATTTAATATAGCAAAAATTATCCTGCACGCGAATTACAAACACTATCAAACGACCATTGAAAGTTATGTTACGCTACAACTATAATACAATAACGATTATTTCGATTAAATATCGATTATTGTATGTCTAAGAAACATTATTTAACACTGTAGAATTTAAATTGAAAGACATCAATAAAAAAGGGAAAATTTGAAAATGATTTAAAAATAGATAGTTATAAAATTATTTACATTGTGTAAGCTTCTGACTTCAGCACCATCTTTAATTTCATTGTTTACATCTGAAAAAATGCACGGATTTCTGGCATTCATGGATTTTAGGGACGCGGATTTAAGGAAGTCTACTGTATATATATTCTTGGATTTACAAGCATTCTTATAAAGTATATAAAAACCATTGAACGGTGAAAGGGTTAAATTAAATCTAATTATGGTCAGTTCTTCTAATGCTTGGCTTCTTTTATAAATTTATGTTTATTTATACATAATTTTGCAGAACCTTTAAAAACTTTTTAAATAGCTAAGAAAAATTACCAGAACATCTGAGGTGGCTATGCTACTTAGTTGTAAGTATTCTACTGTCCTTTGTTGAAGCTCTGCATCTGCACTCCGTATGTTGTTATCACTTTTAAGTATCTATGAAAGAAATTTTAAAAATCTCTCTGTATAATTAAAAAAAAAAAAACACATATATATATCTTACTCTAATATTTACATTTTACCAGTGACTATAGTTAATGTTTGCTCATTTGTTATTGTTTATTTAGCTTACAAATATAACGTCCAATGTGGCAATCCTAAAATTTTCTTTTATCTCATACACATTAATACTTCCAGAAAAATGAAACATAGGAATGCCACCAGTTAGGTAATTTACACCAAAATCTAATCTGCAACAGCTTATTTCAAATTCTAACTGAAGCTGAAATTTAATGAAAATCCATGTGTTAGTATGCAATAGAATCATTGCAGAAATCTTAAAAATAAAAACTGGACGAAGCACTACTTGTTGAGCAATTTACTTCAAAAATTAAATACTAATTTATATCGGGGATTAACTGAATTGTCTGATGAAAATTCAAGCATTAGTTTCTGAGATAGAGCTGTTGCAATAATCATAAATAATGCCGTATAGCAACACCACCTGCAACGACGATTTACACCAAAACTTAATCAGAACCATTTCATAGACTAATGGAAACCAACATTTTGTGAAAATCTATCCATTAATTCATCAGATATAGTTATTGTGAAAATAGTTAAAAAGGCAGCATAGCTGTGCCACCTGTTGGGTGATATATACCAAAATCTAATCAGCTTTAGTTTATATCAAGGTCTAATTGAACCTGAAGTTTTATGAAATTCTGTGCATTAGTTTTAGAGATAGAGCAACCACAAAAATTATCATAAAGTGACACTCTCGCAGACGGACATTTTATAAAAAACATGTTTTTTCAGGTTCTCCGAGCCCTAAAATGTGTAAATCAGTTGAAAACTTGAATTCAAAAATTTATGAATCCAATACTTTCTTCTTGTAAAGATAGAAAGTAAAAATTTTATTTTTTCTTTATATATCAAACTAATCTCAAACTTACAATATCTCTTACAGAGTAACTAGATTGAAATGACTAGTTTATAAGCATAGTGCTTTAAATAAACTTTATTTATTCAAAGAAATGATCTGTTAACCATTTATGTTCTAAATTAAGAATAAATGAAAGCTTTTTCAAAAACAATTTTTAAAATAGAAGTCAAGTGATTCTCATAATATAAAAAATACAGCAAAGGAATTTGGAAAAATGCACTTGTGCTTTTTTTTTTCCTTTTCCACTGGATATCAAAAATAAAAACAATGAGAAGTCAAAAAGTAAAACCATGGAGAAGGACATAAGACCATAGGAGAAGGCTTTCATATGACTGACCAGCAAATCTAGCCTTAAGACTGTAAATATCCGAGAAATAGGATTAAACCATTTCAAAATAGAATTATAGGGGTGAGGATGAAGGGTGGGTAAGGAAAAGCAGTTTCTTGCAAAGTCAAAATATGCAAGTAATGCATATAAAAAATTATATCAGCTTGAGATTAACTATATGAAATTTCCATAAAAAACTGTTGCTAAATTTACAAACTAATAAAATCTGCAACTTTTGAAAACTCATTTTGATATACATTGCTCATTTCAAATAAATAGATGTGAAAAGGGCCAACTTTCTAGGGTTAATGATAAATCAGCAATTTTTGACATTAGAATAAGAAAAGGGAATACAGCTAACAAGAGAATTTTATATAGCTAAGAGAGTAATTATAAATAACTAAGATACTCACAGACTGTATTTCATGCTTTATTTCTGGGAAGAGATTTATAAATTTTATGTACGTAGTTAATAATAAAGCTCTAGTTGGTGCAGGACATAGGTGATATTTCGAGTGTAGAAGTTGAAACTGGATTAGAGGGCTAAAAAAAAAAAAATATGAACATTTTAGAAATTTTTCAGCAATTAAAATAAACAAGACAATTATAACGTATTGTACAAGAAAAGAATTTTAATTAACAAACCTGGATCTTTGATCACCAGCAATGAGATTACCAAATTCACCTAAAATATACCCAGCAACTTTCACCATATTTTCATGACAGGCTGGAGCTTGAAGGGCCTTTAATAAAAGTAAAAATAATTGACCAGTTGAAATATTAAAAAATATTTAAAAGAAACACACAATGGTTAGTCTTATCACCTCAAAAACTGTTTTGGCAGCATAACCCTGTACATCATCTCTGTTAATAACAATCTGGATAACACGATACCAAACCTAAAACAACATGACTTTATTAACAGAAGACCTGCAAATGTATCTTCAATATTCACAGATATTAAATTACTGTCATTGAATATAAGAAAAAGAATATTTTTAAAAGAAAAATTCAAACTTACTTCTTCACTAACGTAATCTCCAGCAATCCTAATCAAATTCAAAATCACGTCAACATACCACGTATAGTCAGATGCATATTTTTCAGCAAGGATAGCAACTTTTAAGACCTAGAAGAAGAAGAGTAATTTATAAATCAAGACCTTTGAAAATTTAAAATCTCATAAAAATAGTTTCTTACCATTTCCTCTCTGATGGAATAGTCTGCAGTTTCTAAGTAAGCCAGCATTTCACCGACGATTTCTTCAGCATTACTTTTGTCACACATGGCATATAAAAGGTCAACAGCTCGTTGACGGACACTTACATCTCTTTCAGTCTAAGAAACAGAAAAAATCAAATTCAATATTTGAAGTTCAAAATAGATAAAATCTAAGTAAATAACAAGTAAAAAATATTACTTTTAATGCATTAATGATAGTTTCTTGATGTTTTTTCACTGCATCATGGGAAAACTCAGAAGTCGCAAGCAGGCACATACTTTCTAGAGCCAAATACCTATACAGAATAAATTTCAGAATAGTGTCAGTTTTAAAATTTTTCATTCAATTTACATTAGATATAATGTATTGGCAAAATTGTTTTAAATGCATCACAATAATATGCTTTAAGCTGAAAGGAATTTTAATATCCTGAGACCCTGTGTCCATTCTATTGGACATTTTTATTTTTTATATAAAATATTTAATTTCAGTTAGAACTTGTAAGTACTTACTGCTCATTATACCAGGTAGTCTAGTGCTGATAACTGTATGCCAAAATAAAATAATGCAACTAAATATGTATTTTAATCATATGAAAGTTGTATAGAACAAGAGAAAGACTTGAAGGCAAGCAGACAGTTTTAACACTACCGTAATTTCTGGAGGAAATTCTTCAGTGGCATAAATGCCGCATCATGAAAAATTGCTCAAAAAAATTAAGGAAATGATCGTAAATGCTGCAAGTGTAATCACGATTGGCGTGCTAAACAGAAACACATTAATAAGCTGCATTAAGAAAACAAAAATGAAATTAATTAGAAATTAATAATTTAAATACAAAATTTGAAATTATTTAAATATAAATACAAAAAAATTCACTAAAATTGCATAAAATCTGCTGCTTAAATTCCAGTACATAAGGTGGGTGATAAACTGCGTGGGTGATAAACTGCAATATTATCTTGGTATATCGCAAATTCTACAGCAACAAAAAAATTAAACTGAATTTTAGAAACCACAAGCACATAAATATGAAATTAAAATTTGAAATAGATAATGTAAGTACGATATTCAAAAATATTTTTTCTTTATAAATAATATTTAAAAGAAAAATCCTGTTAAAATTGTGTAAAATTTTTTTATGCTTAATAGTGCTGAGATCGATTAGGCATTAGCAGAGTATAAACTAACTGAAATATTTTAAATAGCATTGTTTGAATGTGATAAAATGATATTATAAATTATAATTCAAAATGACTTACAGTGAATGCAGTCATTATTTATGTGTATGCATGTTTTAGAATAATGAAGTTTTCAAAAACAAAACTTTAATTCTAAGTGGTCCATCTGCAAGAAATTTCAAGATCTACTTTTATTATTTTCACCATTATATATTAAAAATATTTACAAATTGGTAGTAAATGTATTAATATTTAGCACTACATACAAATAAAATAATGTTAGCACATTCCATTTTGTCAATTGAATAGGAAATAAAATTTCTCATTTTAATCTTTTCTAAAAGAATCTGCAGATCGAAAATACAGGTGCTTTTTTATGAGGGGGGGGGGGGGGAGGAGGAGAAATTAAAAAGAAAACTTGTGCAATAATTCATCAAGATCCGGTAATTTAAACTTTTTTTAAATGGAAAAGCATGGAATCTGCTAGCATATCTAACAAAGTGATTTGAAATCTAATGCGGTTTTCCATTTTCAATAAATGTATCATATCTAACAAGGAAGGTCTCCATACGGGCATATCCCGAAAAATCTGAAAAAATTACAAAATGTTCTTCTCGTGTGGATATATATGTTTATAAAAAAAATTTCGGCGGAACTTCCATTCAGTAACCGTAAAAAAATAAAAGAAATTTTTGATATTTGGCGATTTATCGCCGGTTGGCGATAGAATGTAATTTCAAAAAATACTTTATGTCAAATACACTCCAAGAAAAAAAAAGTTTCATGTTGAACTTGTTTTGATTAATTCAAATAACTTTAGTTTTGTACTTTTTAGTTTGTTTTAAGTATAATTTTGTTATATCTATATTTATATATGTATTTATATTCTAATTAAACTATCAAAATTTGAGATTCAAGACAAAATTCATAATTTAAATTAATTAAATTTGTTTCAAACTCAAAGTCCAGTTGAGAATTGTCGATTAGATTTTGTTGCTATGGAAACAAATGCCTGGCTTTTATCTTTTGAATACGCTAGAATATGAAAATAATCTTTCTCAATACGATTTTTTTTTTTTTTTAATCTATGAAAATATTTTTTCCAGTGATTAATTAAAAAACTATTTAAACAAGTAATATTTATATGTAATACAATATGTATATGTATGTCTATATTAAAGTCTCATTGTTTATGTTTAAATTCATTAAATACTATTTTACACGCATTCTAAATATCCAACAGTTTGGAGTTGCATTATAATCATTTGCTTTTGGTGAGGAAAAGGGCTGCTCACCAAATCGAGTGGCTCTTTCGTCTTTTCACGCCAAATATTCAAATTTTTTTTTTTTTTTTTTTTTTTTTTTTACACATTTTTGTCTGATTCTGCTGCTAATTTTGACTGATCCTTTATTACATACATAAGTACTTCAATCAGTATTTTTTTCATAAAATTCTGAGTATGCCTAGTATGGAGACCTTCCTTGTAAGGTTAAAAGCAACTGCTATTTGGAGATTACTTTCCTGAGCTCTCTCATCTAAAAATTCAGTTCAAAAAATCAACTTCCCGCATTTTTAAATAGTTTTTCTTGAATCAAAACCTGAGAAACGCTATTTAATTTTGTTAAATATTAATTAATGCAATTATAATTAAAAATGAATTATAGTGAATGCAGCCATTATTTATGTGTATGCGTGTTTTATTAGAATAAAGTTTTCGTAAACAAACTTTAATTCTAAGCGGTCTATCTGCAAGAAATTTCATGATCTACTTTTATTATTTCTCTGCACATGGAGCGATAAGGATTATAAACATTATACGATTCATGCTAACTACAAAAAGATAACACATGCGATCCCAAAGCTGCCTTCTGTCCTCCCCCCCCCCCCCCACTTCTATCGTTCTCTACTACATTACAGCTGTCACAATCTCAAAGCAATAAATGTAGATTTCAATTAGAAGATTTTGTTTTGAAAGTATTTATCCTCAAAATTATTACCAAGAGGGGAAAAAAAAAAAAAAAAAAAAAAAATCCCTGTCGGCTTGGCCTATAGGCGGAGGTAGATTTTGTTAAGTGCTCATTTCAACAACAAAAAATAAGATGTAATTGGAGAAAAACCCAGTTTAACAATTTTATTTGGCCACTTTAGAAGAAATTAATTTTATTTTTCTGTAAGAGCAGGTTTTATCAGAATCATCTTAAGCTAAATTTGGCTCAAATGCACCACTTTTTTTTAAAAAATATATTGTGACTTTATATAAAAATTGACCAACTTGGTAAATTACATAAACAAAAAAAAAGGCCAACTGAATGCATTTGAGAGCAAAAATGGCTTTAAAAATGAGTCATAAAATAAGCAATTTGTTATTTGAATACATCCTCAAATTTTCAATGACGATCACTTCAGTAAATTTTGTTCAAATGGCTATTTTGACAGTATTTTTTAAATATATACTTTTCCTTTATCGAAAAACTGACCAATACGGCACATTATACAGTTTCTAAATAAGAGAACCTGTCAATTATATATGTTTGAGAGCATAAATGGCTTTAAAAACGAGTCACAAAAAAGTAATTTATTTGAATACATCCTCAAAGCTTCAATAACGATCGCTACAGGAAATTTTGTTCAAAATGGCTACTTTGACAGCATTTTTTGAAATATATTCGTCCTTTGTCGGAAAACTGACCAATGCGGCACATTATACAGTTTTTAAATAAGAAAACCTGTTAATTGGATGCATTTGAGAGCAAAAATTATTTTAAAAACGAGTCATAAAATAAGCAATTTTTTATTTGAGTACTTCGTCAATTTTTCAATGACAATCACTTAGGGGAAATTCAGTTCAAAGTGACTTTTTTGGGCAGCTTTTTTAAAAATATATTCTGCCTTTATCGAAAAACTGACCAATACGGCACATTTTACAGTTTCTAAATAAAAAGACCTGTCAATTGGATGCATTTGAGAACAAAAATGTTTTTGAAAATGAGTCAAAGTAAGCAATTTGTTATCTGAATAATTTCTCAATTTTTCAATCACAATCGCTTAGGGAAATTCAGTTCGAAATTCCTTTTTTGGCAGCTTTTTTTAAAAAATATATTCTGCCTTTATCGAGAAATTGGCCAATACGTCACATTATATAGTTGCAATATAAGAGAACCTCCCATTTGGTTGAGTTTAAAATAAATGAATTTAAAAATGAGTCATGACAAACAGTTTGGATTTTAAGTTAAGTCCTACTTTTCTTTAATTTATTTTTGCTATAAGATTTGGTCCTATAAAAAACTTGTCAATATAAAAGTTGTAGTTATTGAGTAGATGTAAAATAAATTTAATTGGATTTGATAACTTAAGAATTGAAGAAGTTATGGATTTTTTTCACCCCCCTTTTTCTTTCCATTTTTAATTTTTTCCATTGGTAAAAGTTGATCCTATCAAAAACTTGTAAATACAAAAGTTTTAGATAAATTTTAGAACATTTATAAAAAATTTAGTTGGATTTGATATCTTGAAAATTGACGAAGTTATGAATTTTTTTCTCCCAAAAACCCTGTTTTTTGCTCCTCGAGCCCATTTTTAATTTTATAACATATCTGTCACGTATAAACTTTAGGCCTATTTCTTAGAAGTATAACAAACTTTAAACTGAATCGATATCTATTTTATTGAGGATTTTATTGCGTTTTTTGGTTTTTACAAAAACCGTCCCTATTTCCACTCCCTTGGTCTGATTTTGCCCATTAACGAACTTGACCGAGATTTTATGCCCCTTGATTTTATGTAACAGTTTGAAAGAGATCTGAACAGAATTGGAGAAGTTATTGTGTCCATAAAAGTGATATAGACCGATAGATAAACTTTTTTACTGATGGTAGTTTTAGGGTCTAGATGTCATGATCGGTGTAGATCTGCAAAAATTTTTCAGTAATTCCAACATAGGAGCGACCGCAATAGGTAGTATTTCATACAAAATCTACCTAAAATACCACCACTGTGCTGTTTTTTAAATACAAGATATTTTAACAATACAATTGAATGTTTTATTTTCTGGTAATTAAAAATATATATAAAAAAAAATACTTATTTCATGAATATTTTAAAGTTATATTTATTTCAAATCACTTTGTGCAGAATTGGATGATGCTTTGGGTCGGGCCCCGACTGAAGTACGGGTTGGATTAGCAAAAGTACAGGACGGTTTAGGTTGTTTTATCAAAAGTACGAGGACTGTTTAGGTCGAGTATGCAAAATAATTGCATGAATATTTATATAAAATATTTCTTAAATCTTAATTATAGGATAATGTTGATTTCAAGAAGTAATCTGATGTTGTATAAAAAATGGAGTCTGGTTACGCCCGGCCCGGACTTAATTTCATTGATTTTTCTTGGCTGGGACTTTTAGCATTTCAGGCAGGGTTAATATATTTCGTTCAGATGGATCTGAAAACTTCAGCTCTTCCACATTTTTATAGTGATGTCTGAATCTTTGGGACAGGAAAACAAATAATCCGATTCAGAACAAATTTTTTGAAAGGGTATAAAAGAGAGGGGGGGGGGGGGGGAGAGAAAAGGGAAATCCACTTCCTGAGAGCCCCTTGGATGCAATGTGTTTTTTTTTTTTTTTTTGATCCTATGTGAAATTTATGAATTTTTTTTTTTTTTTTTTGCTGTCTTAATGAAAACTGACGTTTTTGCAATATTTTGACGAAATTTGCCGTTTTTTGCGACCATTTGTCAAAATTCGTGATACATTTTATGTCCAAAATTTTGGATTTATTTTTTTTAATTTTTGGAAAAACTCTGAAAAAATAATCACGTTTGTTTGAAAAAAAAAATGTGCATAAATGCCGCACTGCTTGAAATTTTATTTTAAAGCATAAACGCTGCGCTGTTTCGTCTGAAAATTACAGTCATTTTATGTATATTTTAAAAATATTTTTATATTAATGCTGCACACATCTAATTTTAAATATTGTATCAATCAAATGGCATCACAGTTTAATCTAATATATTTTTTAGAGAATAAACATTTTATTTTTTTAAATGTCAATTATCTTGGACTTTGGGTCTTCATCAGTTGTTTTTATTCATATTAGATTCCTTTTGCACTCTATTAAACTATTTCAAAATAGAATTATAAGGGTGGGGAAGAAGTGCGGGTTGAGAAAAACATTTTCTTCTAAAGTTAAAATGTGCAAGTAATGCACATAAAAAATTATAACAGCTTGAGATTTATTATCTGAAATTTCCATACTACAAACTAATGGTTGACTCATAGGTTGACTTATGGTAACTCTAATGTTGACGTATAGTTTTACCATTATGTTTTCCTGCACCTGAAACTCCATATTTTTGTACTTTTGGGTGCAGAAAAGCATAATGATAAACCTATGAGTCAACCTTTAAAGTAAGGTTTTTAGTTGTTTTTAACCAAGATATGACTTGGCAGACTGTGTTTTAATATGCAGGCTGAAATTTAACTAATCCTATATTTTAATTTGTAAACTCGATGAGGCGATTGTGCTGTGCTGTGATATTAGGAAAAAACATTAACAAAACACTTCTGATGAGAGTAAAATTTGTAGTGATAGAAATAAGAATTTGATTCTAAAAATCCAGTTTCTGAAGCCTGTGTAACAATCTTATCTTATTTGATAAGTATAATAATATACAGGGATGCCACTCAGAAAATAGCAAAAAAGAGGAAATTATGTGTAAAATAAAATTTACGACATTTTTCACAACATTTATGCGAGAATTTTGTAAACTATATTGTTTATAATAAACTAAAAAAAGAATTTCAGCTCCTCTTTTTTTTTAGTAAACTTTTAATTTATAAGAGTAAATAAAAATCATTTTTCTTCAGTTCATCAATTAATTTAACCCAGCAACAAATTCAGAGAGGAATTTTATGCATCACATCATTTAAAATCAATTTAAGTGACCCAGCAATAGATTCGATGATTATTCCAGGAGTAAATAGCAAAAATTTATAAGGTTTTTTTTTTTGTTTTGTTTTGTTTGCTTGTTTTCTTTCGCCCTTTTTTTTCATTTGACGAAAATAGCAATTTTATTTTATGATCGTTTGATGAAATTTGCCGTTTTATTTCGCGATCGTTTGACGAAAATCGCCGTTTTACTTCGCGGTTGATTGACGAAAATCGTCGTTTTACATCGCGATCGTTTGACGAAAATCGCCGTTTTACATCGCGATCGTTTCACGAAAATCACCGTTTCGTTTCCTGATCGTTCGATTAAAATTGCTGTTTTATATCGCGACCGTTTGATGAAAATAGCCGTTTTATTTTATGATCTTTTGAGAGAAATCACCGTTATATTTCGCGATCTTTTAACGAAAATCGCTGTTATATTTCGCGATCGTTTGACGAAAATTGCTGTTGTATTTCGCGATCGTTTGACGAAAATTGCTGTTGTATTTCGCGATCGTTTGACGAAAATTGCTGTTGTATTTCGCGATCGTTTGACGAAAATTGCTGTTGTATTTCGCGATCGTTTGACGAAAATTGCTGTTGTATTTCGCGATCGTTTGACGAAAATTGCTGTTGTATTTCGCGATCGTTTGACGAAAATTGCTGTTGTATTTCGCGATCGTTTGACGAAAATTGCTGTTGTATTTCGCGATCGTTTGACGAAAATTGCTGTTGTATTTCGCGATCGTTTGACGAAAATTGCTGTTGTATTTCGCGATCGTTTGACGAAAATTGCTGTTGTATTTCGCGATCGTTTGACGAAAATTGCTGTTGTATTTCGCGATCGTTTGACGAAAATTGCTGTTGTATTTTGCGATCGTTTGACGAAAATTGCTGTTGTATTTTGCGATCGTTTGACGAAAATTGCTGTTGTATTTTGCGATCGTTTGACGAAAATTGCTGTTGTATTTCGCGATCGTTTGACGAAAATTGCTGTTGTATTTTGCGATCGTTTGACGAAAATTGCTGTTGTATTTCGAGATCGTTCCACGAAAATTGCTGTTTTATTTCGAGATCGTTCGATGAAAATAGTTTTATTTCTTGATCACTTAACAAAGATCGCGAATTCTTAAAAATTAAAAAAGCGGAAATCCGCCATTTGGTGGAAAAGTGGCATTCCTGAATATAAAATAAGTTGTGTGCATGAAATGCAATTTGTATTTGCATAGTCATTCACCTATAATTAATAATTGACTTGTGAAGCACACTCAAACTATTGAATTGCAGGTGCATCTATTTATTTACAGAAACATTTTAAAACTTATTTAGTGTAATTAATTTTTGTATCATTTTATGTACAATTCAATTTTGTGCCATTATTTTTTTTTTTTTTGTCAAATATTACAAATTTTACTTTCATATTCATGTAATTCAATAGCTTTAAGGACAAAGACCTAATGTCCATTTTATTAAATACCCTAAAAAGGTTTTAATAAATGAAAATGTGTACTACTTTCTAGACTCAAAAGAAATAGAAATCTCAAAAATTATAAAATTTTCTCAAAAAATATGAGATTGAGTTCCAAGAGGATATGCTATTTAGATAAATTCAATAAAGGATGTGGCACAAGGAAAAACAAGGGAGATTCCAGGGCCGTAACTATAAACTTGGGGGCCCCAGGGACGGCAAATTGAAACTTTGCTCCGAGTTTCTTTTCTCGCACACTGTTGTTTAAATGTACATCGATAACATTCAACATAATGAGTCTTATTTCTTTTATTATTTATTGTATGTAATTCTTAAGTTTAAAGTGCGTATCTATCTCTTGGTTATTAAAAGTGATAAAAATCTCTCACAAAGTGTCCATAGATAGTGATTTTGCTGACAAGTTTTTCTATGTAAAAGCATGTAAAAAAGTATGTAAAAAACTGTACATATACTATGTACATTTATCATATATGATAAGTCCAAAAATGACTAAAAAATGTAGAATTGTTCAACTCTACTCGGCAGGCACTTGACGGCGACGCCATTTTTGCCGATCCCACTGAAGTTAGCATAGGGAAGAAAATAGGGACTTCTGATTGGTTGAATACTTTAAAGAGCATTTTATTTAGGTTCATTTTTGAGTATATGTAACTTAATCATGCGTTTCTGTTTAAAAACCTTCTGAAAGATGGATTGTGATAATTTTTTTTCGATTTTATGTATTTATTAATAGACTATCTGACCCATCCGGCATTGCCCGGGACCCATTATGATAACCTTAAGGGTGTTCTTAAATCAAAAAGGGCAACTTTATGACACATGCATTAATTTATTTTTGTTCGGAAATGCATGAGAATAGCAGGTGTTGCTATTCAGAAACTGTCTAATTTCACTCATTCTTTTGTTTTTTTAAAAACATAATAGATTTTTCATAACAAGCCTTCAAAGTTGACACTTTTGAGCATATTTCCTGACGAAAGCAGAAAAACCGGTCGAAAAGGAGGAGAAAAACGGGTGATTGCGTCATCAAAATAGCTTATAACTCGATAAGTAATTTAATTATCATAAAATGGAAAAATAAGTTCAACTCGAAATCGCTTTCATAGTCAGGCATTAAAATTTTGTAAATTTTTCTTAAAAAATGAATTTGTAAATGTGTCAAAACGTTTTTCGCTTGTTGAGCGTATCAGTTAAGAACACCCTTAAGCAAACAATTAACACTTTAGATCTACAATTAGTCAAAGTTAGGCATAGGATATGAATTATTCGTTAAATAATATTTTAAAGAAATGCATAAAAAATGAGTAAATGCTTTAAAAAGGGCCTTTGGACATCAATAAAAACATCAGAGTGTAGGTCCTAAAATAAGAATCAAAAACTCAACTTTAAATTTATGCATTGAGAAGGTTTGATAATAGGTGGGTAAAATATGCATGGAGAACAAAAATTTCAAGCTGCCTGAGCCGAGACCATAGGGAGTCTCAGGCTTTTAAATGGAATGTAAGAACATGGGAATAACTAAGTGAAAAAATAGTTCCAAAAATGAAGATTGGAGTAAGAGAGGGCAGTTCAATAGCAATTTATGGTACAAAATCTTCAAGGGGCTAGGAACTTATTTCGCATGTAGTTGGGTATAAAATATTTTTTGTAGTTATTAAAATAATGGGAGGACGCTAAAGCAATGTAAAAGAAAATTGCAAGCAATCTGGATCATTTTTAAAGAAATTGCACCAACGGCCCCAAGAACGCAATTAATATTCAAAATTGGTAATATTCGATTAATATTCAAAATAGAGTATGAATTATTTGCAAGAATAATGTTTTTTAAAAACATACCAATTGTTTGGGTAAGCGTGAATAAAGGGCCCCAGGGACTGAATAAAAATATCAGGGTTTTGGTCCTGACATAAGAATCCAAGATTCAGCTTTAAAAATTTGCACTAAGAAGGGGAGAAATTTAGGGAGGGAAAATGTTTAGGGCACAAAAATATCAAAGGGCCTGGGGTCGGCCCTATGATTATCTAGGGGGCCCCAGTGTCTTATATGGAATGTAAAAATTTTAAAATATCTAAATGGAACAGGTATCCCAAAAATGAAGATCGAAATTAATGGAAGCAATTTATTAACAATTTACTATCACAAAGACTAAAAGGGTCCCTAAAACGGGCCCCAAGAGTCCAGGTGAAAATATCTAAAAGGAGAATTTACCTCAAAACGGAAAAGATTAGATAAAAAGGAGTCAAACTATTAACAATTTAGCGCATAAAAATTGTAAGGGGCCCAGGGCCCTGGCCCTTAAAATATTAAAAATCTGAGCCCCAGGTGCATCAGGACCTGTCTTGGACTATCTTCACCTAAAATTTCAGACTTCTACGTGCGGTAGATTTTGCTAACCATCGCAGTCACACACTCATGCACACAAATGCAGACATAAACAAACAGAGCGTTTTGTTAACTTATTAGTATAGATAAGAAGAAAGATTTTATAGAATTTTTTAGATGCTTTTTATATTATTCAATCTATTAGAAGTCCATATTTTCTTCCTTATACTAGCTTCGGTGGGGTCAGCAAACATGCTGGCGCGACATGACACATTCGACTCGACATTTTGCTGTCTGCTGTAAAACTCCTTTTGCATGCGAAGCGTAAGGAGTGTATTGACAGACACGCAAATCATCTATTCTAGCACTTTGATTTTTTTTAATTACTAACTTTTAGGTATGTGCTGGGCATTTTATAGGAACTTAGACTAGAAACTAAAATCAATAGTTTTTTTAACCATCAGTTTGGGGCCCCTCAGGCTTGGGGGCCACGGGGCAGTGCCCCGCCTGCCCCGGCAGTAGTTACGGCACTAAGATTGTTGTACCAGACCCTAAGCTAATAAGGACCAATTTTATATCAAACGTATGCATAAAGTTCAAGTGAATTTGTTCAACATCACTTTCTTGTGAGAAAAAAGAAAGCTACTTAATATTTTTAGTTAAATATTGCATAAAACTCAGCCATAAATTAACACATTTAAAAAAAAAAAAAAATGAGTACTTTAAGCAAATTTTAGAGAAATTTAACCAAAACAGCTAACATTCTATAATAAAAATATGGAACTTGATTCATATTATTAGCAGATATAATTGTATTCATCAACATGGACAAAAATTAAAAATTTTTAAAAAGGGGGGAGGGACATTAATATGTTGTTTTACTAGAACTTTATACTTTACCAAATAAAAACAAAGAAATGTTTACATCAAATATTCACTCACTGAAATAAAACATTTTTTGCCATGTTTCATAAAATTTAGATTCTTTGAAATAACATGATAATGGTTGAGATTTCTTTTGAAAAACAAAGTTGAGAAAAATTTATTTAAAATGTAAAGTTATTGTAAATACTTTAAATGTCAATTATTGGGGTGGGGGGGATAAAGACATTTAGAGTTTGGAAACATTTTCATTTAGTTTTCTTTTTCTTTCTAAGCAATCTCAAATCTGCTTTTTGCACAAATGCAGTAACTAAAACATACTCCTGAAAGGAATGTTTGATTTGGAATATTGTCTAAAAACTTTTCAAGAATGATTTTAAACCCATCTATTTATATATTATACTTATGTGCATTTCCAGGTTCACCCTCATCTTTGAGAAAAGCAACTTATGGCTGCCTTGTCAGGCATAAGTAATTAGATGCCTTAAGTATACTGACTGTTCAACATATGGCAATATACCCATAATCTGCATTGTATCACATCTATTCTTTTTCTCCAAAATCTTCAAAAACTAACCAATTATAAAGTTTTAAATTTTTAATTACAAGTAATGGATTACAAGCTATTATGAGCAACAGATGATCAGATATAAATAAAAACAAAGCTGTTTTGGTGGCGCCATTTATTGATAATAGATATAAATAAAAGAATTTGACAATGATATAATTCAATATCTATTTTCTAAACTTTAGTTATATAATTTTATATTTGTGAATATAAATAAATATTATAATTTAGTCTTATTAATTTAAGAACACATAACCACTTATTTAAATAAAATTTGTTTGCATTACGAGTTTTTTCCCTTGCTCTCTCTAGATGTAATTGAATTATGAGATTGCATTTGTATGACTGAAAATTATTTTTTTACATTCTCTTAATAGATTGATTTATCTTCACTTCAAAGTTATGTTTGAATGTTATTATTACTACATTAAAAATATAAATTTTTATCTGCATCGATATATTTAATATATATAGACATGGTGTTATATATTCCTTACATTTTAATTACATTTTTTAAGAAATAAATTTTAATCACAATGCAATCAAATTTCAAGTGGACAAACTAATCTCTTTGTTGAACTATTTCATAAATTGAACAATGATTAAAAATAATCATATCCTCATCATTTGTATTTATAGAACTCATGTCATTTTTAAAATGTACTTTTCTACAATACAAACTCTTCAATAACAAAATCTTCATTTATATCAAGTCTTATGAAAATGAATCTCAGATCAACATTCCATCATATTTGACGGGGATTATAAACTAGTTCATATATGTTATATAAAAGTTCTATTTTGGGATGTTCATCTAAATTAGTCTAGTTTTTCTGTATATTCACTATCTTCGTATTTCTTAATATCTTATTTCCTTAAAATTAAAACCACCTATTTTAATAATTATCTTATTCAAAATTTTAATCTAAAACTTTTAATTCCTTCATTAGTTTTTATCAATACCCAAGTTTTCAATATTTTGAGAAGCTAGTTTTTATTTTAAAAAATTTTAAAGCCATTTTGCTATTTTTAATTTTATTCCATGAATCAGCTTCCCATACATTTGCCAGCATTAGTCTTTACATTGAAATCTTTCCATTGGCAAATATTGAAATCCTTTCCTAAAATGCTCCCTTCTGTCACACCATTGGCTGAGTAATCGTGCACATTTCACCGATTGGTTAGTTCTTGAATGTTACATTCTAATCTGTACTTTTAATACAATGCAAACAAAATCAGCCAGTGTTAATTCAGAGAGCAGATTTTTCTTGCTTTTCCAGTGCTTCAAAAAATCTTACCCAGTGTTCTGCAGGTACTGTATACCTCCCCCCCCCCCCCAAAAAAAGACTTTTTTATTCTTCATTGAAGAGAACTGTCAAATAAAAGAAAAACAAAATGTTTTTTCTGTGATGTAAGTCTAAGATTGCAAAGCATGCCATATTGTTTCTGCAAGACTTATGTTTCATTGTAATTTGGATTTTTAAAAAATTACCTCAAATTTGTTTCCCTGTGCTGCAAAAACTGTCCAAGTTGGTTACATGCACGCACCAGAAGATTTGGCTCACTAACAAAAAAATAAGAAAAAAATACTTATACAAACTACAGTGAATCAAAATTAAACTTTTACTTTTAAAATTCAAATATTAATAAGAATATTAATTACAAAAGAATACAACACTTAAGTTCTTGTTTTGAAGTTAAAAATGAATTTAAAAAAAAAAAAATTCTTTAGAAACATCACAAAAGCACAAAATAATAAACTCAATTTAAAAACACTAATATCTTAGAAATAAAACTACAACAAAGTAATAATATACTGAAGATAATGACAATATTATTTCATGTAGGAAAATTATTTTGAGTTCATAATGTGATATGCAATAACATTGATTGACAAAATGAGATTTAATTCCACAATCTGATAAAAATTACCATTGTATTCTACAACATTTTACAAAATTAGTGATTAATTTCTGTACTCATTTGATGAAATTTTAAGATTGACAAAATTTGCGATTTTATTTTGCAATCATTTAACAAAATTCAAGATCAATTTCTGTACTTGTTTGAGTAAATGACTTTAATAGACCTCTTGATGAAATTAGAGATTTTAGTCTGCAATCATTTGACAAAATTAGCAGTTAATTTCTTCAGTTGACAGACAAAACTCACAATTATTTTCCTTTGACCACTGACGAAATTTTTAAATTTCTCAATGACTGACGAAATTTTTAAATTTCTCAATGACTGACGAAATTTTTAAATTTCTCAATGACTGACGAAATTTTTAAATTTCTCAATGACTGACGAAATTTTTAAATTTCTCAATGACTGACGAAATTTTTAAATTTCTCAATGACTGACGAAATTTTTAAATTTCTCAATGACTGACGAAATTTTTAAATTTCTCAATGACTGACGAAATTTTTAAATTTCTCAATGACTGACGAAATTTTTAAATTTCTCAATGACTGACGAAATTTTTAAATTTCTCAATGACTGACGAAATTTTTAATTTCTCAATGACTGACGAAATTTTAAATTTCTCAATGACTGATGAAATTTTAAATTTCTCAATGACTGATGAAATTTTAAATTTCTCAATGACTGATGAAATTTTAAATTTCTCAATGACTGGTGAATTCTTAAATTTCTCAATGATTGGTGAATTCTTAAATTTCTCAATGATTGATGAAATTTGCTTTTTTATTCAGCAAGCAATTGGCAAAATTTAAGTTGTATTTTCCCTATGGACTGCTATGTTGCCAGTTTGGCCTCCAGTTTCAACTTAAAATTCACATCAGAGATTACAAAGAAGAAAATTTTAACTCAGATAATCACAAAATGTGTCATTAAATAAAGAAAGCAATACAGAATTTCTGGTGTGAATGTAAAATTTCAGATTCAAAAAAGGAGGCCAAATCTGGCAACACACATGGATTGATGAAATCTGGACTTCAACAAAATTTGCAAATTATTCTACAACTGTAACAAAAGTCACTATCTTTTACTGGAGTGATTTACTGAAATTTCCACTTTTATTTGTGGAATGATTGGCTTTTTTTTTTTTTTTTTGCAATATACATCCCCACATTTCTTTTCTGATCTCTGGCATTTTCAAAAGACTGAATTCTATCCTGATGTATGAAAATTTACACCCATGTACACACATTATAACTGTTACCAAGATTTAAAAAATAAAACAATGAATCAAACTACCTATCCATGTGTATTATCAGACTAATTGCTTCAAACAGAACTGCATTTTTGGCATTTGAATGTTGAACTTTCTTTGACTTAGGTGGCTCCTGAGCTTTATTTAGGATGGTTTCAAGGCACTCAGTCAGACGACCTCTTACACCAGCATCTTCTACAAAAAATACATACATTTTTAATACAATATATAATGAAAAAGTAAAATTTCAGCTCAAAATTTCACAAATAAATTAGGCTGCTTACCAATTTTTATTAACATTAGCATACAATATGTTTACAGAAACTTATGTTTTGCGTAACATTACTTGTAAACAGGAGAATACTACTGAAATTTTTTCATAATTATAGTTAATGAAATAAGACAGAATTGCTTAACTAATACTTTAAATTTGTGAGGTATTTATTAATTATTTTAAAACAAATTACTAGTTTTGGTACCATTTTTATGTTAAAGCATTACCTGGTGGAGGGTAATTCTGCAGCAGGCGTAATAATTTGACAGATAACCATGGAGCAGGCACAAAGTAATAAGTATAGTCTTGAAGGTCAGTATAAGAAGCAGTCACAATCTGGAATAAAAACATTCAGTTGTTTCTGATTATACAATAAGAAACTAAGATATTAAAATTAAACATTCAACATAAAACAAAAGGAATAGGATGCATCAAACTCTTAACTACTTCCTAATATTTAAGTGAAAAAATACAATTAAAAACTCTCTAAATTTTTCTATCATCTAAATATAGTCGAAATGTATAAATAAGTTCAGAAAAAGGAAACAAGACATTTTGAATAGAACATATGAAGTGTTGTTTTAAAAAGACATTAGGACTAAAAAGTTAAGAAATATGGATATTTTTTTAAATAAAATTTGTTTATAATTTGAAGAACAAGCAATTGTACAACATTTATTTACAACTAACACATATTTAACAAAGACTTAAAAAGGAAATCAATATCATCAATAAGAAAAAGCAAGATAATATGTCTTACCCTACTTAACCTAGATACTGCTAAAGACACACAACCTTTGTACTCCTCAGGGTTTTTCTTGACAAATGCATCAATTAAGCTTACAGCAGAAGTTACCACACCCTGTAAAAATAATATATATATCTCATTTTTATTTACTAAACACAAATAAAATGATCTATCATTTTGTTGAAAAAAATGATGGAAGACTAAAAAATCACATCCTAATAATGTTTAGAGTGAGATTTTTTTTAAATATCTAAAATTAAGAACTGGAAGAAATGCAATAGATCATAACATCTATTGATCTTTTCATAATGCAACTTTTCTGTGTCATTTCTTATTTCTATTGAATTTAAAAATCTATACCATTTATTCTCTCCCCTCCCCCTCCCTTTTATAGATGTGAACAAGTACATACACATAAAAAAAAAATCCAATTAAGAAGAGATTAATGTTTTATAAATTGTATCTCCAGCTAACATGTAATGACTTAAAAATTTGTTACTTTTAGATTATGCTACATTTATTTGTAGATTATACTATACTTTCACAATTTTAAGCATAGCTACTGCATTTTCTATTATTCTAACCCCCTCCACTTTAAAAAAGCCAAAACCAATATTTATCTCAAAATATATATTTATCTAAAGATAAAAAACTATTTTAATTATTTTTCCACATATTTGTATAAATCTACAAACAAATAAACTTCATAAGACTAAATTTCATTCAGATTGTGTAATACATAATTTACTTTTACATAATGATACTTAATTTTTAAAATCTTGATAGAATAGATAGACTAAGAATTTTCTTAGCACACCCAGAATCCTCATGCCACACTAACTATGAATCAGATTTAAAATAATGATTCTCTGATAGATGAATGCATGATACTTTCAACAATATTTTGAAGCAGCATTTAATTGGAAGTGTGTGGGGGGGGAGGGGGGGGGAAAGAAGGAAAGGCAGTACATTTTTAGTTTAAACTTGACAACTCTGATCCCACTAGACTTCTGTTATAGCAGAGTTTTAAGCCTCCTATAATACGGGCTGAATCATGCCTCCATTAAGTTTCCAAAACGGTTGCCTGACTTGCCGTCTTATTGCGTAGATGGCGAAGCGAGTAATTTTAGTTTCTCAAACTCTCACAGGAAAATATACGAATAAGGCATTTAAATATGTTCTATATTAAATGGTAAAGTAAAATAATATGTAGTTATGCTTTTGTATAATGCTATATTAGAATTTAAAAATTATTTCCATTAATTTATGTTTATTGAAATTTTTCACATGCTTATTTAACCCTTTGCGGCGCAGGGCAAATTCATTGCTTAAGTGTTGAAATTAATGACTGACACCGGAATTTGAAACCAACTTTATTTGTAAAAAAGAAAACGCTATATTTCATGCATTCAATAAACCGTAATTTTTTTAAACAAAATTCCAGTGCCAATGTGGCGTTTAGGAATTAAAATTAAGTGGTATATCTATGAAACCACCATGCCGCAAGGGGTTAAGAAAGAAAATATAAATGGAACAAATTATAAATTTGATTTAATGTGAGTATACATATATTCACATGCATTAGACTGATTTTATCTTTTTTTATTTTCACTGAAATTATGTACAAATATTTTTCTAATAAAAAGTTTTTAGAAGCTTAAAAATAAAATCCAGATAAAATCCTTTTTTTTTTTTGAGGGGGGGGGGGGGGGGGCAGGGGAAGGGAGGGGGGGGGGTAAATTAATTTTAAAAATTACCAAACATGTGAAATCTTAAGTGTATAATTGTTTGGAATGCATAAAAGAATACATAATATTTATGAATATTATTTAAATAAAAAGTAATTTGATGAATATTACAAACATTCATTCTTATTTAATATAAACTTATATAATACAAATAAAAAAATCATGTAAAGCTTATAATAAATAATAATTATAATCATAATTAATAAAAATTATTATCATAGTAAAAATAGTAACAGTTTTCTGCATAATCTGCATTTAAAAATACTACATAAAATTCGCATAAATAAATTTGTATAAGAAGAATTACGTAAAACATAAAAAGAAATATTCAGTACATTTAATTATAAAAAATATAACATTTAAAAGTAATTAAAAGCAATTGAAGTTATTACACAAGAAAACCCATGCAAAACTTTCGCACCACAATCTGAGGGTTTTTATTATTATTATCACTATTTAATTAAAATTATTTTTATTGAATATGGATAGATCTCAAACATGTTTTAAAAATGCATGAAATTCATTAGAACTGCAATCATTGAAGCGAATTTTTAAAATAAATACTTTCTGTTATTAAAATCCTAACTGGGAATCTACAAAATTGGAAAACAATGACACACTATTTATAATTTACTCATCTCAAAACTGCCTCTTCTAAGACACTAAAAACCAGTATGGTCTTGACATCAGAATCAAGCGAGCAAATCAGAACGGTTCTGAAGTCAAGGAAGCATTGCACTCAGCTATAACAGAAGTCTAGTGGGATCAGAATTGAAGTTTAAACAGATCAATTGTTTTATAAAATGCATTCTTATTAAAATATTTAGGTAATTTACAAAAAAAAAGGAACTGATTTTTATAACTATTGCTTAGTTTGGTTAGTGAATGAGTCTAACACCAATGCCATCTAAACAAAATAATAGCAGTTGAAACTTTGATTAAGCAGCAAACTAGATTAGTCATTTATGATTTTTTCCCCTTTTTGGGAGGAGAGGGGGCCTAATATATGTGGAAACAAAGTTAAAGATCATATAATGTTCTAAGGCAAGGAATATTTAACACCATTTTTCTTTTAATACAGAAAAAGAAACCTATTATGAAGGTTTATGATAGCTCAAAGTTTCTAACATTTAAATTTTCTGTCAACAGTATGCTAAAATTTACTCATGTAAATAAAGAACAAAAGAAAATGTTACAAATATTAAACAAAATGTATCATCTTGATAGATGTGATAATTGCACACTACTATCGAAGTGTATTTAGCAAATAAAAAGTTAGTGTGAAATTTAGCCTTATTTTATTTTCGGAAGAATAACCTAAATACGAAAATTTATCTGACATATACACTTTAAATACTTTAACTTTTTAGAAATTCTGAACATTATTCAAAACAAAACTTGCCAACATTTAATTTCACAACCTTTTGAATTCAGAAATTAAATTTTTCTTGTATCTTACCATGTGCTGGTCATTTAAAAGATGAATGATTCTTGTAGTCCATTCGCCACTCGGGATAATTTCAGGCATAGTACGTAGAAGACGTAATAAACAAAGAGCTGCACTCTGCTTTACTGAATCTATAGTTTCTCTAAAGAAAGATTCATAGGTTATTTTCAAAACTGGCTGAATCAAATTTCATTTTTATAGTTATGATTATTATAGGTAATAGATGAATAAATATCACATTACAAAAATATATTGTCTGAATATACTTTTTAAAAAAGTTAATAGAAAGATTGTCAATATTTACATGAATCACTTGTCACACATTAAAGTTGGGTGCTTAAATAATCACTATTAACCTTTTACAAAGTACTTTATAAAGTATTAAATGCAGGTTTTGCTTTAGGTGTATTTTTCATTTTATGCATATATATTTTGCTATAAAAATTTCATGAATTTGATTTTATTTCTATTTAACAAACTTTCTTAATAACAAAATTTATAGTTGAATGATGAAAATTTATTACATGGAAGTTTCATTGTATTTAGATTTTACCGATTATTAATTGATAATTATACGATTTTTGTTCTGCTCTTTCCTTTTTTTTTCTTCTAAGATTTATGATTATCTGTATAATATTTGTTCCAAACAGGGCAATTTTAAAGTGCTTTACATATTTGGATACATATTTCTCATCACTTAAGTTTTAGACAATGCCACTAAAGGACATTGTTTTCATATTTTGTCTTTCTTGATACTTCTGTTCTTAAATGGTAGACCAAAGTGCTTATATAGTTGAATACACATAATTCATATTTAACATAGATCTAGCTACTTCCACAAAAAGGCACTCTTTTTTTTTCTATTACTTAAGTTTTCCCAAAAGAACTATTGTTGAAATTTGATTGTTTAATAAATCTAAGTGTCAGAAATTAAATAGGCTATTAGAAAAGAGCCTTTTTTAGATTAAAGGACACCCTTGCACTTTGCTGTAGAAGGCAGTGGAGATCTCAACCTTAGATTAATTTGGTAACATTTTTAAAATATAAAATCTTACAAATTCAGGATTTACATGACACCACATTTAACCCCTTAACTGGTTTGCACGAATGCCGTTCGGGCAAGACGAATTTGCTTATTTCATCATTTAAAGCTTTTTGACACCACTATTATTTTTAAGAAAATTTTCATACTATTGAAAAGCGGAAATGTTTAGACAAAATTTTACGAATATTTTATTTAAATAATAGTGGTGAGAGTCCGCTATTTACAATTTACTGAACGGAAAAGAATTAACTAGTTAAGGGGTTAAGCATTTCACACTCAGCAATGCTTACCATATCTTTTTCTATAGCCCTGTATATGATAAAATTTATCAACAACAAAAGGTATGGAAAAGTTTAATGGAACTAGAAAATGTATACCATAACTGAAAAATCCCTACTGGCTTGGTCTACAGGTGAAAATAAATTGTTGAAATTGTTCAAAGTTAACTTATTTCACTAACGAAACCTAAATCCAGATTATAGATAAAACCAGTTTCACACTTATCTGACCGCTTTTGAAGATTTTTGAATTTCACGTTTCTGCAAGAGTTGCTTTTATAAGATTCATGTTAAAGCAGTATTTAAAAAAAAATCCTCCATTCAACAACTCAAAATTCAGACTCATATTTAAAGGCAAAAACATGAAACTTGCTAATGTGATTTTTTAATAGATATAAGGGGTTGCGTGTTTTCATTTTTTACTCAATTTGAACTTGATTTATAAACAATTTTTTTCCTTAGTACAACTATTTTTTTCATTCCCAGCTCTCACTTTGAGAAATTCCTTCAAAACGGCAAACATTTTTTAAAAATATATTCTGATTTTATAAAAAAGAAAATCGACAAGTATGGCATATTGTATAATTTCTGAGTAAGAGAATCTGGTAGTTTTCAGAACAAAAAAAAATGAGTGAAAATAAACAGTTTTGATTTGAGTACACCCTTAATATGATTATTTGTTCTTCAACTGCTGTGTTTAATTTGTTTTTGTTGGTCTATATGAAAAACTTAATAAAATTGCAGATAATTTTAGGAAGACTTAAAAAATTTAAGTGTATTTGATATCTTGCAAATTGAAGTTATTAAATCTTTTCATTAGCCCTCCTTCCCCCCTTTTTTTAATGCAGAAAGAGTTGATCCTATCAAAAACTTGTTAATATAAGAGCTGTAAAAAATATTAAGAATAAAGAATAAAAAACTTAGAGTTTAAGATAAGAAACTAATACTTTTCTTATTAAAAAACTTAAGTTTTTTTAAGATAAAAAACTTAAGTTTTTTTATTAAGAATAAAAAACTTAATTGGATTTCATATCTTGATAATTGACTTAAGTTATGAACATTTTTTTTCTCTAAATCCTATTTTTTGTGAATATTGAGCCCATTTAATTTTATTAAAAATATGTCATACATACATTTTTAGTCTTTTTTCATTTAAGTAATAACTTTAAACTAATTTGATATATATTATAATTAACAAGTTAAGATTTTCTACTTTCACAAAACTCCTCCTTTTTCTCCACCTCCTAGGTCAGATTTTACCCATTAACAAACTTCACAGTGATTGTCTACCCCTTGATTTTACGTATCAGCTTGGAAGAGATGTGCAGAATTAAAATGTGTAAATAAAAAAGTGATAGAAAGTTTTTAACTAGGGATAGTTTTGGTTCTAGAAAACATCAGCATAGATCTGCAAATTTCTTTTTCAGAAATTTTAACAGAGAATGAACTAAATATTTCTTACGAGATCTACCTAAAATGTACTTCCAGAAATTCTCACTATAGGCAGTAATATATCCGATATATTTTGTGTGCCTTATAAATGAACAATACATGCTACACACGAGACTTTGCAGCAAACATCTTATGTTGCACCTCAAAAATATATATATACTGATTTCAATGTTTCTTAAGCAATTTAACGTAATTAAAATGCACTGTAAGCAGGCTTTCTCTTCCCCCAAATAGCTCATTATGAGCAATTTCTTTTGAATGCTCCTATAAAAGAATTATAAATGCTATTCACTTTATATTTAATGCATTTGAATTTCATATTCCAACATGCCATGGTTAACATCAATTTATATATATATACAGAGACTGTATGGCCAAAGGAGACCAGCCATTTGCAATATCAGACGTTTTGTTAAATATATATTCTGAAAATCCAGGGGTGCAAACAGAATAGTACAGGTCATATTTTCGTGAAGATTGTTTTCTCAAAATTCCATAGGGGACCGTGAACAAATTGAAAAAGTACTAAGATCTTTTCCATAACTGTCAAAACTAATGTAACAAAAGTGTCCTAACTCCAGATTATGATTATATGGCTTATTGAAATTATTTTTATGAGGATAACATGTATACTCATAGAGAAATTAAGGTTTTTATAAAAATAGTCTTTTTTCATGTTTTTTGCTTACAACTTGCAGAGCTCTAAACATAAAAACATTCTTTTCAGAAAATATGACAATATTTTATAAACACATTTCATGCATAATCATATTCAAAAACAGCTTGAAAATTCTGAAAATAATCAGCGATAGAATAAGCTGAAAATCTGTTATTCCCAAAATGAAGCAAAAAGATGATGCTATCCATATATCCATTGATTAGTGTCAAAAGTAGCATACAATATTGTATGTACTATATTTGGATACAACCCCTCATCCTTCAGCTTTATTTTAAGAGTAACTGATTTTAAACTTATTCTGTCGGCGATTATTTTCAGAATTTTTAATCTAAGTTTTTGAAACTTTAAAAAAAGTTGCTTTATACATTTAGCTAACTCATTATGCAAATTAAATTTTGGTTGTTGTGACACATGCACAGTGAAACATTTAGCAAACCTACTCATTTTTCCTAGAATTATTTTTTGAATTTGGTTACAGGGTATTAGGTACAATATTTGTCATATTTATTGAAAAAAAAAATTATACTAAGAACTCTGCAAATTATAAGCAAAATACTTGAAAAAAATTGGGAGTTTTTATTAAAAACCTCAATTTTTCAATGAGTATACATGATGTCCTCATTAAAATGAACACATTTATTACAATAAGCCAGTTAATCATAATCTGCAGTTTGGACACAGAACCCTGTGTCAGTTTTACATAACCCTGTCAAATCTAATATAGCAAAAACAGTTTCGACAGGGTTATGCAAAACATCTTTGTTCTTTTTCAATTTGTTCACGGCTCCCTATGGGATTTTTGAAAAAAATCTTCACGGAAATATGACTTGTACCATTCTGTTTAAGCACTTTGTTTCAGAATAATTCCTCATTTTTTTTCTAGATATTTAACAAAAAGTCTAAAATCTCAAGGGGCTGGTCACCTTTGGCCATATAGTGTATATCAATTATTGCATGGCAAACTGGGTATATCTAAAAGAGAGCATAGATGGATGACCAGACAAGCCAAATTCATAAACATGTTTTAACTGCATTGAAAAGAGAAAAATTAAAGAAAACTTTTTATATCATGTAAATGAGTAACACATATAAGTTATCTTTGTTTTTTTAAATTCTCATGCAAACCAATCTGTAATCATTTTTGTAGATTCAAATTCAAAAGTAACATTGTCTCTTAAAATTACATCATTACATTAAATTACATCTAATTACCATTATTAATCATATTTAAAAGAATGCCAAAATTTGATCTTCATTAACACTAAAACCATAAGATAATTACAGCACAGTACACATTTTTTATAGATAACTCCGTTATTTGAAATCTAAATTGAAATATTTGTACATTAAAAAGCAATTTTCATGGCTGATTCACTGTAATTTATAAATAAGAACAATTTTTTTAAATTACATTTGATACCTCAAAATTTGAATTAATATTTAAAATGTATTTACATATGCTTTATATCATTTTGTGGGGTTAGGGGAAAAAAAAACCCCAAATCTCTAAACATTTTAATTTGCATACAAAACAATCTACATGCTACATATTTTCTTACAATTTAACCTGCAACTGCAGTCTGCAAGACAAACTTTAACCAGTAATGTACCATTTGTGAAACAGCTGTGATAACTGTTAAACTCTAAAACTTATTTTCTACTATCACAATATATAAAAAAATATATATAAAAACCATTAATTGTAATACAGTAGTACTATACATAAAAAACATACTATACATCAAATACCACATATAAATAATATATAAAAAACCATTAATTGTAAAACAATACATATCAATAAAGAATGACAAAATGAATTAAAAGGATACATTCAAAACTTGCAGAACAATAGTAGATTCGTCACTTCTTTATATTCAGATCCATTAGTGTTTAATTGTTTAAATTTAGTGATATATTGAAATTATTTATATGGCCCTGAAAAGGGCCTTTTCTCTTTTAAAGGGAAGATGCAGCTTCGGCACATTCTCCACAAATTCTTTGATCAAGCTGGATATCCTTTGGCATGATAGTGACATACACATAACAAAAAAGCATATATACTGTTTAACTTTCATTTTAAGAATGCTGAAGATTTGGCAGAGAAATCTAAAACTCACCCAGACACAAGTAGTTTTGGAATCTCTGAACCAAATGTTTCAGCCATTTCCCTGCTTCCAATGTTAGCAATGCACTGCAAAGCCAGATTAACATGAACAGGACTGCGAGAAGAGAGGTCATTTTTAATGGACTGGATGATCAAGCGCATTAGTTCATTATTTGCATTCATCAGCACCGAGATAAACAAATATCCCTGTTAAAAATAGTGTTAAAATCAATAACTAGAAATAATCACAATGTGATAAACCAGAAATAATGTGACACACAAATGAAACTTACAATTTGTTTTTCAGAATACTTGTTAGAACTCAGGAGATTCACAGCTTCCATGTGTCCAAAATCAATATCATGACCCAATAGAAATATAAATAAGAGTTTACAGACATATTTTTTCTTCTGATAACCATCCAGTGCTCTATCACCTACAAAAAACTTGCCATTAAGACTACATATAAATTAAGTAATCAAATACATAATATAGTTACAAAAAGAAAAACTTACCTTTAAATTTAGATCGAATATTTGCGAGTTCTTTGTTGATTCTTTTAATTTCTGCTTCTTTACTTTTACCTAACAAAGAAAAAAAATTACTGTTTGAAGCTAAATTGCATTAAATAGCTTTATAAAAACTATGTCTACCTATAAAAACAAAATTAGATGAATGATAATTTCACTGGCAAACTAAAAATTTTAACTACATGAAAATAGTAAGATTGCTTTGTTTGGAAAATATATAATTTCTTGCAAGACTATCAGACACAACATGTTAACATCCATAAATTTTCAAAGAAAATTGATTTTTCATTAGAATATGCATACAGAAGATTTTATCTCAAAGATTTATGATAATTACACATCACCCATCACCAATCAAATAGGCCTTAATAGAAGGAGTCAATGGCACTAGCACATTGCTCTGATGAAATTTGTTTTAATCTACTTGTCTAGCTTTTTGTTATTACTTTATTACTGATTGTGCATTTGTTATTATATTCTTTAATAAAATATATTGCTCCCTTAAATGATGTATGACTATTTATACTGTAGTTTAATTCAGCTACCAGCATCCATTAAATAAAATTTCTGAAAACTATCACTTCCATATGGTGATTTTTCACCAGAAATTGTCGATTATGAAACTATTGATGTTTAAAAGATTGTATGTATGTACTTGTGAAAATCCAATTATGTGTCACTGGTCATGAAGAAGTTAAACATTCTATAACATTGAGCAAGCACTGAATTTACGATATATTTATTCATACGTTCAGACTAGATCTTTAAAATTTTTTTACAAATATTAAAATTGTTTAATTTATATCCTTTCTTTATTTTTATTCATAATTTAAAAAAATTATTAATTGATAAACTAAATTGTAAAAAAATCAGACTGTATGGAAGCGATTTTTTTTTTTTTGGGGGGGGGGGGGGGATTAAAAATAAAATAAGTCAATAAATATACAATTCATGATGAAGTACAAAATACTGTACTGTAGATTACTTTTTTTTTTAACTAATTAAAGGAGCTATTTAATAGAGACTAATTGCCAAGAACAAAATGTAAATTTTACTTCTGATAATTTAATATTTTACTTTAAATACAAGACAAAATACATTTTGCTGATCGTTTGAAGAAACTCAAATTTTCTCACAAATGATTCATGAATTCCTTTAAGGAAATTATAAAAAAAGAAAAAAAATCACCGATTTCAAGAAATCTTAAAATATACTCTCAGAAGAATCATAGGTCTGTGGAAGAATTTGCAGGGGGTAATATGGCACAACATCTTATTATGCAGAACCTTCCTTCTCTGTATGCAAATCGTATGATTCTACTGCACATTTCAAACCTTGCCTGTCAAGAAAATTTTAAGATGGCGACCCTGTTTCTAAAGGATGGAATTGCTCTATAAATATTTACAGAAACAGTTCATTCTTAGATAATATCCATTAAGGTTATATGTTCGGAAGGTTTTTTTTTCAGCCTGCATTTTTGTTCCATTGAGCAATTTTTAATGTCTGAATTTTCAAACTAGTGATCAATTTTTTAAAACTTTTGGAACCATATTCTTTATCAGTCCAAGTCATAGCAACTACTTTTTTTTTTGGTAACAGTTGGCAGGTCTGGATTTGCATAAAACACTGACATGGTTAAAAATAAAGGCCATTTTCAGATTCAGCACTGCAATATACTCAACAATCAAAGATTGAAAAACATGAATACCCAAATTTCGCAGGCTAATATTATAGAAAGCAATACTTATGCTGATAGATTATCGTCAAAACAGGCAATTTTATTTTTGGTTCTGAAAGTGAAATTATTCTAGTAAAAAAGCCCCAAAAGAAGATTAAAAATGAAGAAAAGAATCCCTTCTGAAAATCGACATCAACTATGAAATAGAAATCTAATGATTTAAAAATATTGAAATGCAAATGAGATATTTAAAAAAAATTTCTCCAATAGAAGTAAAATTGGCAAGCGGCTGTTTTCATGAATGAAGCAGCATCTTAAATTATTAAACAATTGATTCTCTAATTAGAAACATTGTTTATTAGAAAATTATGACATTGCAAATTATATTGGATTTAAGCATCCCTTTTAAAGAAAACACTGTTAAAAGTAATTTTTATATGGCATAAAAAAACTTTGGCCTTTTTTTTTTAACAAGTCTAATACAAAATAACGATCTTACAAAAATTTTCTTTTTTGTTTATTCATAAGCAAAATGTCAAAAACTTTCTAAACTATATTAATCTTAGATTTTAATTCTTTTGTAACTTCATTTGGAAAATTTATGGTTTTAATGTTTTGATTGGTTGAATAAAATTGCAATTTAATAACCGATTTAAATCATCTGGATTAAATTGTTGGCATCTTAAGATAAATACATTTTTAAAAAGTTTAAAGTATAAAATAAATTATCACAACAAATAGGTTTTCTTACGTCAATTTGTGAAAAAAAGAATATAAATTAATCGGATATAAATAATCAGAATCATCTCCGATAATTTATCAATTTCATTCAAATTTTCAGGAAGTCCCAATAATAGTAAATTAGGCTGTATAACAATTTTTTGCTGAAATATAAGTAATAAAAAGTTACAGCAACCTACAAGAAAGTCCACTATAGAGCGACTCCAAAGAAAAACAGATCTACCCAAGGTTTGTTTATTCAACATTCATAAACTCGAAATCCAACGTTATCAGAATTAGATCATAAGCATGTTTGGTTACAGAGAAAAGAATTGCCTGGATTTTATTACTATTATTGTTGTTAAAGAAAAAAAAAATGTACTAGGTTTTTTTTTTTTTTTTTGAAAAATGAAATTTGTTTAAAATTGGGAGCGGTGGTAATAACAGGATTTTATATTATGTATTTAATGTAAGAAGACAACATATCAAAAAAATTCCTGAAGTTCCAGTAAATCTGTTCTACATTATAAACGTTTTAAATAGCACATTTTTTTTAAGACAATTTGTTATTTTAATAATTTAGTTTTTAAGCTGTATTTATGTGATATGGGTATGTTGCTGCCTCCTTAATAGGGCAAAATAAATCCTTTTGAATTCACAGTTTATGAAAGGTGCAGCAATTATGCAGATATTTCAGAATTATGTCAACATACCACACAAAGGTGTGATAATTATACAAGGTGCAGAATTTCTTTCCTAATCTATGGTAGGGACAATAGAAATTCTAAATTTAAAACAAATTATAAACAGGTTATGTTTTGCTAATTTACTGAATGAAGTAGTACAATAAAATCTATAAAAACAGAATGACTTGGAACTGCAAAAATATTACATTTTATACAAGCTTACGTCTAAATAAATTAAAAAACAAAGGCAACATAAAATTTTCATTAAAATGCAGGTTATAAGGTCACCCGTGCGTCTCTGTCAATTATTTTTCTCGTAAACTATGGAACACTATTAGTTCAAATCTGGCAGAAAAATAAAGGCTGTTGACCCTCTATAGATAAACCATTCACAAATATATTTGCAAAAAATGCAGAAGATAATTACATTCCTTGGGGGAAAATAAAACTAATACTGTGCAATGTTGAACTCTTAATTACATTTGTTTTAATTTTAGGCATTATATTTTCAGAGATATTGTAGAAAATGTGTCTGCCTCACCCCCCCCCCCCCCCACACACACACACACAAAAAAAAAAAAAAAAAAAAAAAAATTATTCTGGTATTTCCTGAAACTAAAGTTATGAAAGAAAATAAGGATAGTAGACGTTCATTTAAATCTTGCAAGAAAACTACAGTGATTATCATAGGTCCAATAGTTTGAGAAAATCTCATTTTCCTTTGCATGTAAATTTCCGAATTAAAAATTATGAATTTAGTTATCCATGAGGAACCAAAAGGGTGGCGACTGAAAATTTTAATAAAATTGATGTGCCAATTTTAAGTCTCCCCTTCCCCCTCTCAAAGATGAGTCATAGCAATGCTTTTGAATATACAGTCACAGCAAATAAAAAAATCTTGACATTTGCAATTTCAGATGTTTTGTTAACTATCTAGAAATATACATGAGGAATCACTCTGAAACTCCAGATGTATAAACATAATAGTACAGGTCATATTTTCGAAAAGATGTTTTTATAAAATCCAATAGGGGACCATCAACAAATTGAAAAAGAACGAATAACTTTTGAATAACCCTGTCAAAACTAATGTAGCAAATGCATTCAAACTGCAGATTATGATTAAGTGGCTTATGATAATAAACTGTGTTCATTTTTATGCAGATAGCAGGTATATATGTAGAGAAATTAAGGTTTTTATAAAAATGGTCCCAAATTTTGCCAAGTTTTTTGCTTATAATTTGCAGAGTTCTTAATAAAAAAAACAATGTTCTTTTAAGAAAATGAGAAAAAACATTGTACATGATACCCTGTAATCAAAATTAAAAAATAATTGTATGAAAAATGATCAGGTTTACTAAATAAATTTTCACTGTGCATGCAATTTTCAAATTATAAAAATTTCATTTGCATATTGGGTTAGCTAGATGAATAGAGCAACTTTTGTTAAAGTTTCAAAATCATAGCTTGGAAATTCTGAAAATTATCTAAAGAATAAGATCAAAATTCGATATTCCCAAAATGAAACAAACAATGACGGGCTGTATCCAGATTCAATTGATTAGTGTCTACACAGTATTGCACATACTACTATACAGTCAAAGATCGATAATCCATGCACCCATAATCTGCAGTTTTCTATAATCTGTGTTACTTTATGAATGTAAACAGTGAAATAAACACTTTAAAAAATTTACAAATTTGTGATACAAAAATGATTTTTTAAAAGAAAAAAAATAATTGAAAAAAATAAAACACCTAATTTTTTTTTAATTTAACTCTTATTTTATTAACAGTAAAAAAAACTATTATGAAACAATTATTTTTATTTAAATGCACATTTTTTTAATAAAATAACTTTAAAAAGACATTTTTTGAGATATCAAATCTAATAAATCACTTTATTATTCTATTTATCTTTTCATATTATACTGATTATAGGACTAAAATGCTATCTAGGAATAATAAAATGACGTATAATCCATAATACACTATAATCCACAGTATTCCATAATCCGCACAACCTTTAGACCCAACTTGTACAAACTATAGAACTTTGGATGCAGTTCCTCATCTCTTTGCTTCATTTTGATCTTCTATCGACGATAACTTTCAGAATTTTCAGGGTATGATTTTGAAACTTTAACAAAAGTTGCTCTATATATGTAGCTAGCACCATATGCAATTTTAATATAGTTGACGCATGCGCAGTAGGGTGGAACCAAATTTTTTTTTTTTTTTTTTTCAATATGCAATAGAGATAAAAAGTTGTCTAATGCCTTTATTAAGACAGCATTGAAATATTTTAACAAACATATTTAGAGGTGCCGCAAATGACCTGAATATATGTATTTTTAAGCAGATTTTACGAATTTTGATAAATTTGGTTTAGTAATATTTTCTATATATTTTTTAAATATAAAATGCCTATTTTCAATTTTTAAATAATACACAAACTACTTTACAGTAGATATTTATACAGCATGCCTTTATTATTTACGCTACTAAACCTTGTATTTTTAAAATTCCATTTCTTTAGATTTTAACAGTATTTCGTAATATTAACCTTACTTTTAACTTAAAAACGCTGCAAAACATTTTTTAGTTCTGAAAATTAATAGTAAAAAAAAGAATAGTAAGTGGTTTGAAGAGACCTTGATTCAGGCAGCATATTACTGGCTGGTGTAGGGTGGCGGAGGATAAGGGAAGAATGTAGCTGTAGAAATGGTCTGGACACATGTTTTTGTTGTCAGTCGGTGCAGGCAAATGAATCGTTTGAGTAACAAATGTTTTTATGCTGTTTTTTACTGGATTTTGTTTTGTTTATGAATATGTCAGCTTTAATATTAGTATGATTAACTTTAGTGTGATGGCAGTGTCAGTTCAGACAAGACAAAAGTTAGATAGTAGAATGCCCAATTTTTGGGTACCCTAAAGAATTAAGAGATTTAAATCTCCCAACTTATTATGACATTATGAAATATCTTTATATTTGAAATGAGCTGAAACCAGACAAAACATTAAAAGAACCAACAGTGAGTGAAATACTTGATATTCTTATTAAGAACGTTGAATCTATTTGATCGAAAGCATCTATTCCTGTAGTATCTCACACCCGCATGTTACAAATGGGAAAAACCTATCACGATAAATACAGAAGTATTTTAAGATCAAAAAGTAGAAAAGGTACAGAAAAATTATTGCACCAAAGTTTTTAAATGAAAGCAAATGTCTTTTTTGATGTAGCAGCCAGTAAGTGCAAAGAATATTCTGTCTGTAGGTGTGAAAAAAGGAAAGTATCTAAACTTGAACAAGATTTTTAAAGTGACATAAGAACAGCGAGAAAAATGTGTATAAGTGGTGTCTAAAGTTATTTCCAAGATTTTAACACAAAGAGAAGAGAGGAAGCAACAGGTAATACAGAAACAATTAAAGTACAAGTACAACCAGAAATTAGTAGTTAAAGCTACTAGAAAAGCTGAAAATGATGCCCTTCAATCAGATCCTGAGAAAAATCTAAAGGAAACAACATACAATCCCAAAAATTACTTTACTTTTTTGGCTACAACTACAAGCGAGCAAATGCGAGTAGAACTTCCAACAGTAGCAAGCCCCTGTGACCAGACTGGGATTTCAGACAGTTGCTGCAACTATCGCAAGTGATATTCTTAAAGATGTTGTAATGATTACAGAGGAGAACAAAAGTGAAGTAACTGATAGGATGAAAATTCGAAGAGACTCCAAGAATCGGACAAAAGAGATAGTAAGAAGCCTTAACAAAGTTGGAGAAAATATAGGTTTGTTTTTCGATGGAAGAAAAGATAAAACACTTGTGCAAGATAAAAAAAAAAGAAACAAATTTTACAAAAAGACTCATCAAAGAACATATTTCTTTAGTAAAAAAGCCCAATTCATCCTTTCTAGGGCATGTAACCCCTGCTTTTGAAACAGGTGAAGCTATAAAAAATAGCATAATAGAGTACTTTAATGGTAACAATCATTTGGACATATCACTGTAACTGCAATTGGGTGCGATGGGACAGCCACACTGTAGTTAATAACGGTGCGATTGCTTTAATGGAAAAAGATCCTAAACAGACCCTGCAGTGGCTGATTTGCTTGTTCCACTTAAATTAATTGCCTTTGCGCCACTTGTTTCGTGATTTGGACTGAAAAACAAAAGGCCCTAATGAATTTGGCAGGATTTTAGGCAAACAGCTTGAAATTGGAACGAACTTTCAGCGATTAAGTTCTTATCTATACAACACAACCTTCCTAATGTTAAAATGATTGAAGATTTGAGCACAGATAAAAAATATTTACTTAAAATTTACACATCAATCTCAAGTGGTGCATGCTGTCCAGATCTGTCCTTAAGAAAACCAGGGAAGTTGGCTCATTCTCGATGGCTTACATTAGCTAGTCGCATTCTTCTGTTATATGTTGGAACAGAGAATCCTTCAGATAATCCTAAAGCTTTAAACAGAGTATGTTATGAAAGTATGTCCCCATCGAGTTCCATATTAAGCTTAAACAATCATGTGTAAATGGTTCCAAGCATTTTTGGAGACTGATAAAATTTACATGTTACCTTTGTGAGCAACACCTAAAAATAATTGACCCAATACTAATACTACATTAGTTTTGACAGGGTTAGGGTTATTCTAAAGTTATTCGTTCTTTTTCAATTTGTTGAAGGTCCCCTATTGGATTTTGGAAAAAAAATCCTCTCAAAAATATGACCTGAACTATTTTGTTTATAAATACATCTGGAGTTTAGGAGTTATTACTTATATATATATTTAGATATTTAACAAATTTTGCAAATGTCAAGATTTTTTTTGCTGCGACTGTACTATAATACTTGTTGACATGTTTACATAGAAATTTGGAAAAATACAAGATATGGTTAATGAATAAAAATACATAAAAGTTAGATATTTTTAAAAACCTACAGTTTTAAAAGATTGCCTAAAAATTACTTGCCTCATCAGAAAATTCAGTGGTCAGGGAGTAAAATTAAACTCACCACCCCTGATTATGACTAAAGCAGAGTTCAAGTTAGAATGTAGGATTCACACATTTTTCAGAACCTTATTTAAAATAACTCCATATTTCAAACAACCTGCTCAAAATTTTGACTGGGATTTGAGAATGTTTTCATTATAGTACGAATTCCGGTAAAGACTAAACAAATATAGTATCAAATATGTCAACTTTTCTTAATCAAATTTACTTTTAAATGGAAATTGAAAAGTAGAATCTAAATTATACTTACAGTTTCTTATATCAGAAATGAATACGGCAAGGCCACGCATGCCTTCTCCACGTACAGCAGGCATGATGATTTAGGTTAAGAAAATGAAGGCTGAAATTAGACAAAAACTTATTAAAAGTGCATTCCAATAATTTTAATATATAAATATCTTAATCTAAAAAATAGAAAACCTCATAAGATATATAAAGCTGTATTAAACACTAATAAAAGATTAGAGTTCAATAGAGCTGAGCAAGGTGATGTCACGAACAGGTTTTTGCTGCTGCTGTAGGACAACTATCGCTACCTTTATCAATGCTTTTTGTGTTTGTGTGTCCTACAGCTTTCTTCATTGTTCTCCGGTAAAAGTCATGTGATGTGAATTGCTCTATAATGGTATTAATTTTCTTTAGCTGCATATAGAAAATCAAACATTTCTTGCCATTCACAGAAGAAAGACTTCATATTTCCATGCACATATGCTTTCAGGTGTTCAAAGGAGAAAGTTAATATATATATATCAGAAAAGAGTATGCAAGAAAAATCAAGTGTTGCTGTAAAATAACTCAGCCAAATATTTGCATTATTTTACATTCAGGTTTCTTATGCAATCAAGAACAGTACAACCTCAATATCTCGAATCTATCAGGAACATTAAAAAATTCGAGATTATAGAGGTTTCGAGTTATCAAGGTTTTGACAAAATTTAACAATCTAATCTCAGCGACTACATTTTACTGTAAAAAGTAAGATGCAACTATATGTAATCTCCTAATAATTAACATATTACTCTTCTCGATTTTAATAATTTCAAAATTGTTATACACACATACTTGTTTTGATTAAATACGTTCTTTAAATTAAATCAATTCATTATCAAGAAGTACATCCGGTTGTTTAAGAAGATTAAGTTTTTAACTGAAATCTGCCGTCTCGCAAGAGCTTTTCACAGTTTCCTCTAACATAGCATTTTTTAGCATCTGAAGATTAGACAAGGGCTTTACAATTGTTTATATAAAGATGAGAATGAATATTTTACTTTCAGCAATTGTTTTGCCGTTTCTTATCAGCCAATCAGCAAAAATTGCTTCTACCACCCAAGCTTTTATATCTGACCTGAACAGCCTTAAAAATGGTTAATTTTAACAAAGTATATAGGCTTTTTAGATAGTCATTTCATAAGAGGAAGAAGCTTTTTTTTTTTTACCACTTCGATTTGCTGCTAAAAGCACAGTTATACGATGTTAACTCCATTTGCCACATTGGCTTTCTTTATCTTTAAACCCTTCAGGATGAGCGAAAGGTATATGTGCAGCAAAAAGGCTTAAGAATCCTTGTTTATCCCAACCAGTAAAGTTTTACTGTAAAATTTGCCTTATTTAATCGAAGCATTCTCTCAATTAAATAAGGCAAAAATTTCCGTTTTAAAAAACTGGTGAAAGCATTAAAAATTTCGTAAAAGCCTCCCGCCATGAAAGGGTTAAATGCTGCCATTATGTTAGGAAAACACTCTTAGAATAACCCAGTTCTATCTGCGTTATGATAACACATTTGCTTCATAGTTCTTTTAAAAGAGAAAAACTCCACAAGCTGCTTTTCACAGGTAGTTGCATCACTCAGTGAACTTTCACCGAAAAATTTCCAGAGAACTACGCAACTTTTTTTCGCATAAAAAAAATTCCATTTTTTCCCTTTAAGTTCTTTGTATCAATAAATGGATAAAATAATGCTTAACCAGCATCCAGTTCAAACTGTTTCTATAAATCAAGAATAGCCAAAAGTAAAAAGTGAAACTAATTTTTGTGGAAAAGATTTCAACATATCAAGGGTTTTGGAAAATTTATTTCGAGATAAATATGAGAAATACATAAGAATTTTGATGGAAATGCAGGAGAAATCTTTTTTCGAGATATCAAGGTCCGACTGTATTCAATTTTACATAATCTGCTTTTTTCTTATGACAAAACTCATCTAAGCAAATTTGTCAGGGTAAATCAAGTTCTGTAGTCTGGGTTAATATGGTTGGAACAACAAAAACTTTTAATTTGATCATTGTGTTGTATATATGTTCAGACTCCATGTTCAAAACTTCCTGTTTATCAGAGTCTGTTCATTTACACTTTAAAGTGAAAATATTTAATATGGATTGATAAAATTAAAATCATTCAGCTTTTTACTAATTTTCTTAAATGTGGAAGTCATGATTTTTTCTTCTTTTTCTTTTTTTTTTTGGCATTATACTACTAATGGACACATTTCTAGTAATGGACAGCCCTTTATGTTTTTGGTTCATAAAAAAATAAGTAATACATATTTAGCTTTAATTATTTTTTTTATAATTTCCCTTTTCTTCATGTTTATAAATCAGGGCTATTGTTAACACCTTTAATGAAACCAATCAGGAAGCAAAAAATGTTTCAAAGTTCTCTTTCAGTGAAAATCAATGAAGATGCTAAGAGATTTATATATTTATTTTCTTGCAAAATTTGAATGTCTTTGGTTATTGAATTTATTATAACTAAGAGCCATTTACAAAATTTCATTTATGTTTAAGGTTTTAAGAAGGGGTGTCCATTATTGGGATGGTTAATTATTTTCCAGTAACCGACACCCCATGTCCGTTCACTTAGCTAAAAATGCAATTTCGGTTAATGTTTATATTGCACAAAATATTTTGACTTAACTGAAAATCTAAATAATCAAATTTAATTTTTAAACTTACCAAAATGTAAAAACACCAAAACTTATTAATAGCTGCTTTTAAATTATTTTACTTGACTAATAAAATTTAAATAATTTTTTTTTAATGTAAACTCAAGAGGCAAAACATTTTGACCACCACATTTTACAATGAACTTGCCTGTATGGCATGAAAAACACAAATTGGTGGGAATGATATTTAAATGCTGCTAGGGGGTCAGAGGTATCATTTTTGCATTTAATAATTTAGCAATGTTATGGATAGCAGTGATGACAAAAATTCATTAGATATTTTGTCAGATTTTTATGACAGGAAGCAATGGGACAAGATTTAATAGAACTTTTTGAAAATTTGGATAGAGATTTCAAATATTTTTACCAATAATCAAGTTTAAGTTATTTTTACCAATATTTTGTCATCCAAAATAGGGATGCCAGCTAATATGGGAGCATAAGGTATGTGCCAAGAAACAAAAACACTGAAGATTGCAGAAAAATTCTGAAGTCCATCAACAGATTACAGAACGAATACAAATTTTATCAAAAGGATGTCAAAACCTGCAAATTCCGTCAAAGGATTACCAAAAAAGTAAATTTTATAAAAGCTTTGTGAAAAAAAAAAAAAAAACCCACCAAGTTCATAAAAGGTTCCCCAAAAAACTATTTTCATTAGAGGATCAAAATAATACCACAATGTCAAAAAATGATTCATCATTAGATTGCAAGAAAATGCTAAATTAGCCAAAGGGGCTGTGCATATATAAGGTTATTATTTTAATAGTGAGGTTAGGTCTGGCACATGTTATTGCAAGGGGGAGAAAGGATTTCTCTTTTGATATCATTTTTGATCCAATAAAAATCTCTCTTTATTTGTAAAATGGCCTTTGGTTCAAAACAGTACAAAATCATTATTTGATAATCTATTTTTATGAAAATAGTAATTATTAAAATCTGTAAATTTTAAAATTATTTAATTCTAAAATGTAGAATACTCCAACTTTTGACCTTCCAATTCTTCATATGAAGCATGTATTTACTAATAAAAGAGAAAGAGAAAAGATGTCTACTGAACAATTAGCAGTTTTAAAATACTTTTAAATAGTAACTATTTCTTTTAAGTGTTATTTGATATAAAGTGATATTTGACAGACTTCTCTTCATTTGAATTAATAAGGTATGTGAAGAATAAATTAACCAATTTTGTATATCACTCCAACCAAAAGAAATTCATAAAAATTTTAAACTTTGATAACGACACTGAGGGGAGGGTGGGGGGTCCAAAATTACCAAAAAGTTGATAAAGTTATATTTGCACAGCTCCAAAGAAAGGCAATTTAAGACACTGTAAATTGTCGTCAAAAAAAAAAAATTTCCACCACATGGAGACTGGATTTTGCACCTATACTACCAATTGTTAAAATATGACATAGGGACAAATATGTAACCTTTTACCAGAAAAAAAAAAACTTCAATAATTAGAAACATTTGATCAGTGTTTACTTTGTTATAAGAATGGATTTCTGGCATGCATTTGAGAAACATTCTAAAAAAAATATGAACTCATTGCTATTCCAAGACCATCCTGTAGAATCCAGGATGGTTGGGTGCCAGGGCCCGACGTACACAGGGACAGGTGAGGCAATAGCCCCACCCTCCTCCTCCTGAGAGTAATCAGGATTTTCACTAAAAAGTGTCAAATGATTAAAATTAGACAAGGATCAAAAATTGTATATTTTCCAATATTTCAGTCAGAAGTTTAGAGTGGTCCTTTTCTTTGATTTCAATATCCCATTTATCTATGAGAAAAAAAAAACTACATTAGAAAATTAATAATTAAAGTTTTATAACTTAGTACTCTTGTTTTTAAAAGAAATTAACGTTTCCGCGTAGCATGGCAAGTTAAAACCATAAATTATGACCAATTTGTGACATTAGCTTTTAGCCATCTTATAACGTACGTAGATAAGCAAAGAAAAAGTTTGCAGATACATCTGTCAACAAATCTATCACTTTATTCTTTACAACTACGGCGCGACTGAGTTTTAACCCCCTTCTTGGCGCACTTCCAAAATATCCGCATGTTGGCATGCTTTTGTATTCTGTCTCCCGGAGCGGGATTTAAGTCCAAAAGACAATAACGCAATACAAAGCTTTTAAAAGAAAAAAATTCTTTCTCAGGGGGCTCCCCCTCCCCTCCTCCCCCCCCCCCCCCGGCTATAAATTTTCTTAAAACGTATCACATCAAAACAATTCCGTTCAAGAAGCAAAGAAATTGTGTACATACCTTCTTTTAAAAACAAAACCACCCTTTTTTTAATAAAAAAGAAATTAACAATGGATTTTCTAAAGAAATATACTAAGCTTTGAAGTCAATGTTTTCCTTTTATATTTAATATGAAACTAAATAACATTAAGATTCAAAACATCTAAAATACTAAAGCAAGGCCTAAAACACTAACTTTTAACTACAAAGCAGGATCTCTACATTAAAAAAACAATAGAAATGTAGAAAATACTTCTTTTTAAACACAAAACAAAGGTTTCTAATTAAAAAACCACTCTTATATTTCCCTCAAAAAGTTTACTCAGTCGATGTTACTCTTCGAAATCCAACGGCCTCTAATGAGACAAGAAATTTAATTTCAAGGCGCGGGACTTCAAACTTTTAAATGTTTTTCCTTTCTTGTCCAATTAGAAAGCTAGAAAAGAAAGAACGAACAGAGCATGCAAAAGCACCGGCAAACGAAGGAGAGAAAAACCACTATTTTGCTCCAAGGGTTGCCGAGAAGAGCGATAGCTAAAAGTAAAGGTAAGCAAGGCGCGGCCTAGTTATCACGCGGTAGAAGACACGTCGCCAAGAAGTGGGTTAAACTCAGATTACCCCAGATGTGAACTGCCTGGGTACAAAATTTATTCATACAGTGCCGTGCGAAAGGGGTAGGGTGGGGGGGGAGAGCATGGTCGCCCTGGGTGCAGAAATTTAGAAGGTACCAAATTTGTACTACCAACATCATTTTTGGCCTATCTCAAGAAAAAGTTTGGTGTGAGGGGCACCAAATTGCAACTTTGTCCCAGGTGCAGTTTTCTCTTCCCACACCCCTGCATGATACATATAATACAATACGTATGAAGTTTAGTATCTGCCACTTCCACATTATTCACACGAAAAATCCTATTGATAGACAAAAGGGGGACCACCAGAATGATGCTTGCCTCAGGGTCCCCCACAGCTTTAATCAGGCCCCCTGTGCTTTATTTTACACACATTATCAAGAAAACAATCCTGCACCTTATTTATATATTTCAAATAAGCAATACATAAGCAAAAACTAATAGTTTATTTAAACAATACAGTAAAAGAAACAGACAAAAGTTATGCATCTTGAATCCCAGTAGTTCATACACAAGATGTAGGATTTAATGCAGTGATCAGATCAGTCATTTTATTTGTATGATCTTAAGTAATTTCCTTTTTTAGAGTGCAAATTTATATACATAAGTGATTTTATAAGCTACAGATGCCAAAAAATGGCTATGATTTGTTCGATTTGTGTTAACAAACTTGTTTATTTGTAATTGTTACCATTTCTTTATTTGTCAATTATATTAAAATTGCGTGGAACATTTATTTTGAGATATTTTGTTTGGCTTATTTGAGTTGATAAAAATAGCCAATTATAAATTATACTATTTGTGAAAAATATACATTGTAATTTTTAATATCTAAAATTGTTATAACATACAATGATCAATATCTACTATGAACTTAATACAGGTAGAACCAGTCAGATTTAAGTAATTAAAAAATAATTTGTCATAACATTCTACTCAAACGCACAATCTGAAACAAAACTGGCAAGCATTCTATAGAAATCAAAATTTGTGTGTTTTCAAAATGAATAAAGACCCAAGAACAAAATCTATGCAAAATAAACACTAAAATAGCTATTAACACAGTTTACTGTGACATATTTTGTAAATATTACACTAATGATTATGGTAAATGAATGGAATAACATTAATTGCAACAAAAAATAGCATCTTGAATCAAATCAAGTGCAAATTTAAAACACTTGTTATTTATATTTTACTAGCTTAAATTAAGAAAAATACAAAAGAGAAATTGATCGTAATAAAAGAAGTTATCAGGAAAGAGCTTACAAAAAATTATCGGAACTTTGAATCCGAAACTGCTTTTAAAAATTGAAATTTGATTACATATTAATTAAATATAAGCTTACAAATGTATTTAAAAGATTTTAAAACTTACTGGATGTGAAGCAAGTAAGGGAATATTACCTTCAATACAATACATACCACAATACTTTTCTTTTTATTATGTATATATACACGTCAACTCAATGTGTAAGAAAGTAGCCGCAAAACAGCACAGCATTTATTTTATGTATTAATGAAAATTAACTTTTATTTACGAGTTCAAAAGAGCAAAAAACACCGTAATCCAACCATTATTCATAAAACAGAGGTTATATATTATTGAAAAAGAATAAAAACCAAAGATCTGCTTACTGTCAACACAACTTAAAGGACCATTAGATTAAAGAGCCCACTATACAATAAACAAGACTTCACATAGCAATATATTTCTCAAAAGGAGCACTATTTACAAACACTTTAATTAAGATAGCTTGAAAACAGAATATCAACAAAATATAAAGTTTAATGCACTGCAGCATAATTTATTAAAATATGAAATATTATAGTAAATAATGAAAAAAAAATGCTTATGTCAGGAACTTGGATAGTAGCGCTAAAACAAAACGAAAAAAACTTACAGAATATGTATGAATAAAAGCAACGCCTGCCGAAGTTATGAAGAAACAATATGATGCACTTTAATCAAACTACTGCACGTAATAATTTTGAGCCGCCATTTGATAGAGCAAAGCATAGAACCGAGGTTAAAGATACACCCACTGAAAAAGCTATTCCGGTTCCGGTGGAATATGAAAGGGCGCCATCTATTGAGAGAATTTGCTAATTCTATTAAACTCAATTATTGTTTTTTAATTATTAAATTTGAAGAGAAGAATATCATTTATTCATTCTTTATTTTTGAAAGCGAGATGCTTTCCTATTTTATATTGCAGGATAAGTATGTTACTCTTATCAGAGAATAATTTTATCTGTTTCGCATATCTATTTTGTTGCCATGTTTGCTATAAAAAGAACGAAACTGAAACTGTTACATGTCAACTCCGACTTGTCAAATTTTACGGAAAAACTGTCAATGATTCTTTGACTATTATGAGTCTCTCGGCTGATATTATGAAGAAACATATCTCACATTCACAGATTTTGTATAGATAAATCTTGAGAACTGATCTTGAACTCTCATTTCAATATCAGGGAAACTGGTAACCATGACAACGTCAACATAGAAATAACTACATTAAAAAGGCTTGTAGAGGGCGCTGTCAATATCAGAAACATCCTTTTAACTAAAGGTAAAATGATCCAGAGAGATTTTCCACTTTTTTCTAACAAAATGACCAATCACAAACAACCGGTGATTTAAGCGATCGAACACGTCATGTGGTGGAGTAAAGATGCAATTTCTCTCTCCAGGAAAGTGCCGTTATTCTTTTGCGCAACTTCCAATTCCCTGTGACACGTGTGTTCTAGCTATTGGAGAAAATAAAAATTATACGAATTTGAATATCTAAATTCACCAGATGCTACAATAAAAAATTATTTCAATGCCACTTTAGCATAAGTTATAGGAAATTAAAGGGACAATTTACCTGTACCGAAAGTTGCGAGCAGCGTCTCTATAGGACGATTCCCAATATTTTGAAATTTTTCAAACACACAGAAAGCTTAGCTAAAATGCCGTCTTCTGATCGGTCAATATCATTTTGAAAATAAAGATAAATCTATCGGGATACTTGCCAAAGAAGTATTGAAATTGAAGTCTCAACTTCTCGTATAAGTAGACGCCACATTCCATTGTTCTCTCGGCAAGGTTTCGAATCCAACATCTTTGGCGAAAACATGCCGTTTTTTGGCGGTGATCGCTTTATAAGCACAAAAGAGCCTGGACAAAACTAGATTTAATTTTTCTCAGGATGAGGAGGGTATGGAACATGTTTTTTAAAAATATTACTAGCGATAATAATGTTATAGTAACATAAACTTTGGAAGTACAACTTAACCGTTTGACTGCTACGCGGCGCAAAAGCGCTGCGATAGTTTATCTCGAAAACCGCGGCGCAGCGCTTTTGCGCTGCGAGTTCTTTATAATACAAAAAGAATTATTAAAATTGATTGATATTTGTCTAAATAACAGTGTTTTATATGACAACATTATTTTTTCCTTTAAAGAAATCAAAATATGTACCGCAATTTTCGTGCATTCTTGCAAAAATTGCTTAGCACTAAAACGGTTAAGGTAAATTCTCAAATTCCCACCTTAACAACGCAAAATTTTCTGACCCTTTTTCTGATTCATTTTTTATATTAAAGGCATAAAATTGGCCGAGAGGTCAAAGCACCTTCGAGCGTAGGAGGTTGGGGGTTCGAATCCCACTGGCTCCATTGCACGCAATCTTTGTGCGGAGCTCTCGGGTGTATATCTCTTGTGTTGAAAAATTTCCTTGTGCTTTCTCGTCCCTGTAATATTGACGATGATTTATAAGCAGGCTTCATGTCGAACACACAAATCAGATGTATTTTGTTCAATAAAAAAAAAGAGATGTTGAACTCTGTGTTTTTTTTTTTTTTTTTTTTTTTTTTTTTTTTTTTTTTTTTAGATTTTTTAACTCTGTATTTTAGCTTATTCATATAAGCTATAAGCAACGGATACACACCAGAGAGTATCACTATACCATTGGACATTAAACGAAGAAGGGAAAAGGCGTATACCACTGTATATCCTCTACTACATCCCTGTTTTGCATAAGCATCCGATTTATTTCAATAATTTTTACCCATGTGACCTCAGCTTATTTATTTATTTATTGAACACATTCATATCATAAGTCTGTCTTGTGTGCTTGACACGAAAGCCCGCTAATAAGTCGCAGATTAACATAGTTAATATGTGTTCCTTATATAGAAATAGCTTGCCTAATACAGCAAGGAACTCCATGGCCCATTGTGGCTCAATGGTTAATAGACAGGGAGGCGGCAGCACAGACAATCTCATTGAGTTCACGGATGAAAATCTAGCATTAGTTAAATCTCGATTCGCATATTAAAACTTAACCGGGTTGTTTGTTTGTTTAATGAACAGCATACATCCGATTTGTGTGTTCGACATGAAGCCTGCTTATAAATCACCGTCAATATTACAGGGACGAGTTGGCACAAGGAAATTTTACAACACAAGAGGTACACAGCCGGGAGCCAGTGGGATTCGAACCCCCAACCTCCTACACTCGAAGGTGATTAGCGGCGTGGAGCTTTGACCACTTGGCCACGGAGGAGCCACTTAACCGGTTTACCAAGTTAGATCTTTGTGGAAAACATCCATAATCCCGATTTTAATGCTTGACTCGTAGATTTACCATTGTACTTTCCTGCACCCAAAAGCGTAATTTTTTTCCAGCCACCTTCGTCGTTCCAAGCCCAAGCTCGCACTCTGATTGGTTATTGCTTTCGGCACTGTTTATACGTAACTTGGCGATGATTATACTTGGCATAGCGATAGATGCTTCCGTCGAGTTTGATTTCCTTCGGAGCCGAGTACAAAGTAAAAATTTGTGTTTAAAAACTTTTAAAGAGTACAGCTTTCAGTAAGACACGTTCCATCCAATCCAATGCTGCAAGAGAAAAGTTACTTTGCACTTGGTTCGGAAGGAAATCAAACTCCTCGACGGAAGCATCTATCGCTACGCCAAGTATGATTATCGCCAAGTTACATGAAAACAGTGCCGAGAGCAACAACCAATCAGAGTGGGAGCTTGGGCTTGGAACGACGAAGGTGTTGGGAAAAAAATTACGCCACCCAAAAGTATGAAAACATGGAGGACTGGGAGAAGGAAAATATAATGGTAAACCTATGAACCAACCTCTAAAATCGGGATTTTAGGTGTTTTCCACCCAGTTATGACTTCGCAGACCGTTTGTACAGCGTCTAGAATACATAGTGTGGAAATCTGCTATTCAAACAGTGATAAAAATTTTATCCTTTAAATGTGCAACGATGTTGCTGAAATCGAAAAACTCGACCGCGACATCTGCGGGATTATCGTATCAGATTGTCTGGACTAACAATATCACTGTTAAAAATTTTAAACTTTTGCTGCATCGGCACTCCACCGCTTTTATAGAATATCTATACTTTGACCAATGAGATTGCTTCATAATACATTGAAGTGGTGGTGTGACCATCGAGCAAAAGTTTCAAATTTTTAACAGTGTAGTCTTGTATTTTTAGAAAATATTCTGCAGTGCTAACTTCAGATTTCATCAACATCGTTGCATATTTAAGGGATGCAATATTTTAGCACTTTTTTAAGGACACTGTTAAAAATCGGAAAGTTTTGCGGCATCGTCACTCCACCGCTTATATAGAAAACGATTACTTCAATGTATTATCGAGGATTCTCATTGGTCAAAACAGAGATATTCTATAAAAGCAATGGAGTGACGATGCGGCAAAAATTTGAATTTTTTAATTGTGTATTGCTGAGCCAGCCGATTTGTACACTATTTTTTCTAGACGCTATACCGCTTGCGTTTTAGTATGCGAATCGAGATTTAACTAATCCTAGATTTCCATCTGTGAGCTTGATCAGGTGATTGTGTATGCTGCCGCCTAACGGTCTATTAGGCACTATACCACTAATCACTTGTGAGCGTCGATGGGTTGCGGTTTCGACATCCGCTGGCTTCGTTGCACGCTCTTTGTAGAGCTCCCGGTTGCAATTCTCTAGTGTTGTAATGCAAATAAAGGATATTCCATCTACATTATGATCACGTGGTCAAGGCAAAATCTTCTAGCGTAAAGAAGAGAAAGCTTCGTTAGATATAATGTAAATCCCCACCAGCCAATGAAACTTTTAACAGGGAAAGTAGTAGCAGCCTCCCTGCTTATCAGTTAAAGTTCTTTGGGTAAATTACCAGTACCACGTGACCTTTTACAGCCTCGAACTCAGATTTGGAATATCCTCCATTTCTTTGATCTTCTCTCTCTCTCTCTCTATCTCATCTTCTGTGAGATCTATTCGTAGTGTATATGGCGCGGAGCGCCATTTATACTAACATGATCTTTCTTTGATCTTTATTTTGTTTATTTATCTATTTATTGAACACATTACATCTGACTTATGTGCTCGACATGAAAGTCTGCTTTTAAATCATCGTCAATATATGGGGACGAGATTGCACAACGAAATTTTACATGAGGGCATGAAGATAGAATAAAAGAAGGAGAACCGAGAAGATAGGCTTTTCCCAACAGAACTTAGCCCCAAAGTATTGCCCAGTGCATAGCGTGGCGCTAGTGATGCTGCACTGACTTTCGATCACATGACTTGTTTGACTGGTCTCTCGGCTAGTCTGCTAGCGGGACGTAGGGGGCGCTAGATTTCATATGCTGCCAAACTCCCGGAAATGCCAGCCAGACTCGGAAAGACTTTAGGGACGAAAGTGGAAGCGCCGTCTTTGATCTCCTTCTACTATATCTATCTTCATGCATGAGGGAAGTACGGAAATACAGCCGGAAGCTCTATACAAAGAGTGTAGCCAGTGGGATTCGAACCCCCTACCTCCTATGCTCGCAAGCGATTAGTAACGTGGTGTCTTAAAAACTCGGCCACGGAGGCCCCATTTCTTTGTTCCATCTCGTCCTTGTATGTTGACGATGACTTATAGAGCACGTTCACGGACCGCAACTAGGGTTATTCATGGGGAACCGGAAGCGTTCAGAGAACGACACTACGTGACTTTTTTCGGTTCTCCTTGGCATTAAGGACCGGAAATTACCCAGACTTCAGATAACCCACATTACCTATGAAATTTTGTTGGGTAAAGTGATCACGTGGTTGATAAGGTTGGTTGGTTGATTTTTGACGTCCGATTATCTACGCTAATGGGATATAGGACCAGGGGGAGTGCCCTCCGTGGGGGTCTTTCTAAGGGAACCTAACCCGTATTTACGCAAGTTTCGAAGAAAACCACGGAAAACTCCGAAAGGTTAGGCCGACAGCCGCGATTGGGTTCGAACCCAGCACCTGCCGTCTACCAGTTAAGAGGTCCGAACCTCTCGGCCACTGGTGGGGCCACGTGGTTGATAAATCTGATTTGTTTATCATCTGACAGCTTAACTGCGACTGTTAATCGGAATATCTACGTCACTAATCTCTTGCGAGCACAGGAGGCTGTGGGTTCAAATCCCGCTGGCTCTATTGCGCACACTATTTGTATGGAGCTCCCGGTTGTATTTCTCTCGTGTTGTAAAATTTCTTTGTGCTATCTTGTCTCTGCACTGTTAAAAATTTGACCCTTTTGCTGCATCGTCACTCCACCGCTTTTATAGAAAACGATTACTTTACCCTATTATGGAGCACTCTCATGGGTCAAAAGAGAGATATTCGATGAAAGCGGGGGTGTGACGATGCAGCAAAAGGGTCAATTTTTTTTATAGTGTGTATACATAAAAATTGACTTTTGGAACACTTTCCCATGTAAGAAAAGTTATACTTGAGAAAATATCGTAATCTTCTCACATGAAGAATAATCTATTTCCACTATCAAAAGTCCAGCTGCCGCCATGTTTCTTAATGTAAATAAAAAATACTCGTAATTTTTCCCGAAAGCGTTCAGAGTTGTTTTAACTCAACCGTACACTGTAAAATATTTGACCCTTTCGCTCTTGCTGCATCGTCTCTCCGTCGTCCTAGTGGCGTGGTCAGTAGCGACAGCTGCTGCCACACCGAGGGGTCCTGGTTTGAATCTGAGCACTTACATGGATGGTGTGTTGTTCCTTTGGGCGTATTCAGCACAACTTACCGGTAACTTACCGAAGTAACCAATGTTACGACCGATTGTAGAGAAGTACGAAATGAAAATCAAGGCGAAATGTGACGTCACTGCAATTCAACAGGACAGTTTTCATTGGTACTACAATTCGCTTTCGTACTTCTCTCAGAGCCGTAGCTAGAAGTGAACAATAGGGGGGGGGGGTCACATTTTTTTTCTTCTCTCTCTGACGCAGAAAGATAAATTAGTGCATATTCACATTGTAGCTATTCTGTTTCTTATTAAACTGATGTAATAACTTCATTTTAAGCTAAGAAAAATATATGATGTTGAAAATTTTGAGTATATAACTGGTTCAAAATTAAACATCCTGTTAGCTTCATATGTACAAATAGGATGATCAAATGTTGAAATACTTATTTTTGATACAATTTAGTAACTCTGCAAAACCGTGAAAGAGTCTCAAAACTAAATTAGATTTTTGAACAGAATTTCAATTGAATTTTCGGAACAGAAATTCATTTAGTGACCTTGTAATCTTTTCCAGGAGGGGGGGGGGGGGCTCAAAATATTTTAGGGGGGGCTGAGCCGCCCGTAGCGCCCCGTTAGCTGCGGCCCTGACTTCCCTGCAATCGGTCGATAATATTGGTTACTTTGGTAAGTTGCGCTGAACATGCCCATAGTAGTGTAATAAAAATTGTTCTGTATTATCTCTGTTTTTGCGTATAATGGATCAATCGAGGCGACAGCCATAGCAGCTGTAGGCCTCAAAGCAATGTCAAATCAAATCAAATCGTCTCTCCCCCGCTTTTATTGAATATCTCTCTTTTGACCCACGAGAATGCTCCATAATAGACTGAAGTTTATTGTTTTCTATAGCAGCGGTTGAGTGACGATGCAGCAAAAGGGTCAGGTTTTTAACAGCGTATACCGAGAAACCATTACAACGTCAGTCCCCAATTTTCCGAGTAACTCGCTTTTCTGTCTCTAAACGCGCTCATAAGCGGGTGCCAGACGTCAAGAACACGATTCAAATGTATGTTTCCAATAAATAAATAGGAACTCCATAAAGTGTGTGCAACGATATTGTCGAGAGTCGAACCCGGGGACTTTTCATACGCTCGCAAGTAATCAGTGAAATGGCACCAGTCGGTCATGGAAGGCCCATGACAGACTGCCACCGTCTAAACGAGGTTCCCCAGTCCATCTATGTGTTCATTTATTGTTTACGTCGCTGCTGATTGGTTGGGTCTTATGATTTACACTGTAAAAAATACGACTATTTTGCTGCATCATCACTCCACCGCTTTTATAGAAAACGATTACTTCAGGCTATCATGGAGCATTCTCACTGGCCAAAAGAGTGATATTCTATAAAAGCGGAGGAGTGACGATGCAACAAAATAGTCATATTTTTTACAGTGTAAGTGTAGGTCTGGAACGCCGAGACCTCAATGATGGTAATACACTGTAAAAAATAGGACTATTTTGCTGGATCGTCACTCCCCGCTTTTATAGAATATCATTCTTTCGGCCAATGAGAATGCTCCATGATAGCCTGAAGTAGTCGTTTTCTATAAAAGCGGTGGAGTGACGATGCAGCTAAATAGTCATATTTTTTACAGTGTACACTGTTAAAAATTTGAAATATTTGCTGCATTGTCACTCCACCGCTTTTATAGAATACCTCTATTTTGACCAATCAGAATGCTCCAAATTACAGTGAGGTAATCGTTTACTATAAAAGTGGTGGAGTGACGATGCACCAAAAGTTTCAAAATTTAACAGTGTAGAGTTTGGTGTGCTACACACCAGTGAGTTGTGAGACAAGAGATTAATTCTGCTATTCAAATTGTTTTTTCTGTGCTTTCAGGTTGAAAATGTCTTCTGATTCAAGTTTTTTTGTGTCATGTGTCCCTGTTGTGTGGTGCGTCTTAATAGACTGGGAGGTGGTGGCACAGACAACCAAGTTCGATGAAAATTTAGGATTAGTTAAATCTTGATTCGCATATTAAAACGCAATCAGTCTGCAAGTCATGAGGAAAACACCTTAAAACACGATTTTAGAGGTGAGATTCATAGGTTTACTATTATGTTTTCCTACTATTAATCCTCCATGTTTTCATACTTTTGGGTGCAGTAAAGCACAATGGTAAATCTACTTGTCAACCATTAAAATCTGGTTTTTAGGAGTTTTCCACCAAGATATGACTTGACAGACCGATAACGTTTTAATATGCTAATAGAGATTTAACTAATTCTAGATTTTCATCTCTAAACTTGATGAGGTGATTGTCTGTGCTGCCGCCTCGCCTCCCAGTCTATTAGTCCAATCAAATTAGGAAAGTTTGCCATGATAAATGCTACAGAGATGAAATTTGGTGCAGTTGTTCATTGATAGCTACTGATGACTAGGTAAAAAGTCCCCATCGATAGAAAGTGAGCGGGGGAGGGAGGGGCAAAAATAAGTTCCCCCCGACTATTTTTATGTATTTGAAAATATCTCAAACATTATGGGTTTTTGTAAAAAAAATATTCCAGCTTAAATTAAAGCGAATAAAATTATCTACAAATGACATACATACACAGTGGAACCTCGGTTATCTGTCATTCATGGAACCGGAATGTTAACCATTTTTGTCCAATCATATTAGGAATGTTTGCCATAATAAATGCTACAGAAATTAAATTTGCAACATTTGTTCATTGATGGCTACTAATGACTAGGGAAAAAGTCCTCATGAATAGGAAGTGAGTGGGGAGGGAGAGGAAAATAAGTCTTCCCCCCTCTTTTTTAGATTTTTGAAAATCTCTGAAACTATGGGTTTTTATAATAAGAAAATTACTCCAACATAAATTAAAGAACATAAAATTCTCTACGAACGATATTTATACGCAATGGAACCTCGTTTATCCGTCAGTCATGGGAACGGAACTTTGATGGATTTTGACAAACGAAAATCATTTTCATCCAATCAAAGTAGGATTGTTTGCCATAATAAATGCTACAGAGATAAAATTTGGTACATTTGTTCATTGATGGCTACTAATGAATACGTAAAAATCCTCATAAATTTGCTAAAGCTGTTTGGACTAGTAAATGAGCTCTGACTGCTCTAGAGTACGCATGTCCCTGTAACATCTTTACTGAAAGTGGAGCGTATATTGTTTCCAAAAGCTCCTTCAAACCACTTGCGTCCATGATGAAACCTATACAACCTAAATATGACATCAGAAGATGAAAACCGCCAAGTCTCACGACACATTTTGACATGGAATCTGTTGGAGATATTGCAAATATTTCTCTACATTTTAGATAGAGTGGCTGCTCAAACATTATGAATAACAGCCTCTGATTAATTTTGACACAGACATCTGCGGCATACTGCAATACTGTATAAACTGTGTCATAATTAGATGGTGGTGCATCAATGAAAGTAAGCGGAATAACCTTTGTATTTTCATAATTTTCATGTTTTATTGTTGACTGCATAAATCCTTTCCATTCAGAGATTCCAGGAAGATTCATCCACTTTGCATACATCCACAAAGTGTCACAGACGTTGGGCAGGGGTATATCCTTTGCTAATACTCTCAGATCATCCATTTTCACATTTTTAAAAGCTGTGCCTGTGAATTCAAACGGTTTCAATGGAATAACCCACATCTACTCAACAGCCTCAGCAATAGGCATTTTAGTTAATTTTATGACTGGCGAACCACTTTCAGTATGTGCTGGTGTTAAATAGGTACTTTATGCCAACCATGGAGTGAAACGTGTTGAGTCCATCCAGCGTGGAAACGCTAAGGCTGCGGGCACACACACAGTTTTTCGCACTAACTTTCTTGCGCTATCTTTGATCTTTCGTTTCGGCGCTTTGATGTATAAATTGCACTTCTAGTGCACTGAATCTGAACTTCAAGAGAGGAATATCAGTTGACAGGTTTACGACCGAAGATGGAGTAGATAAAAGTTCCCCTTCCTTTGTCAATTCGGTAGGGTCAGTCCCTCAAAAACCATTTAACGAGGTTTCACCCTTGTTCAGTTCGAAAACAATGATTGATTGATTGCTCTTTTAGTGTAATAAAAACTAGTGCTGTTCGTCTAGACCTTAAAATCAGCGTTATCGTAAATAAACTGACAAAAAACTTGCCTCGTAAATCTGGTTGACCATGTTGAATGGCAGATATTTCAAGCATTCTGAACTCATAATAGAAGGAGCAAAACCCCAAACTGGAAATGAGATCGATTAAGTTCTTATAGCCGTACTTTCTGTACAAGAGTACAGCAAGGCTAGCCAATATTGCGGAAACAAAAGACTTTGGATGTACTGTTGATATAATGACATGACCTGTTGTATTGTTTTGTATTTTCTTTGTCGAGCAACATCTTTCTGTTGGCTTTTCTTCCTCAAGAGCACATTTACCAGAATAAAGCTGCGAGATTTAGGAATAGCATCCTTGAAAAAGTCACTACTTGGAGAAAAGCTCGTAAAATCCTATACTTTTGACTGGATATCCTTTCTAATGATTGCTGCTGCAGTTTGTACAATTCTCAGTCTCTCATAATCACAATCTTTTTTCTTGTTTTCGTACCATGCATCTGATAGCACTTTCATTCCTGTGTCAATCAAACAAACGGAAGGAATATTTCTTGGATTTTTTGTTATAATATTTTCTCCGTATCTCTGTTTTAGTTTGACTTTCACTGTCTGTTCATCTGAGACACGTCCAGTTACCGTGGAAAGCAAATCAGACAAAGCATGTTGGCAATTATTATTTTCAAGAAATTCGCAAATTTCTTCCATGGCTTCAACAACATAGTCTATTTCTGGCCTTCCTCGTTTACCTCATCTTGACATGCGATAAAATTTCTGTAAACAGTCATGATTGTAAATTCCGTCAGCAGCTATTAAATTTCCTTTTTATTTGAACTATTCATCAATTAAATCAGTACAAAGGAAGAACCTTATTTTTGACATCAAATTTGGGTACTGATGACCGCAGAGTAGCCGGTTATCCGCTAATTAATGGTGTGGGTTTTTTATAAAAACCCATAATGTTTGAGATATTTTCGAAAACCTAAAAAAAGATTGGGGGGAGACTTATTTTTGCCCCTCCCTCGACCCACTCACTTCCTATCGATGGGACTTTTTACCTAGTCATCAGGAGCTAACAAGGAACAACAGTACCAGTTTTCATTTCTGTAGCATTTATTATGACAAACTGCCCCGAAACGGGCTTACTTGATTGGACTAATGTTCGAGCAGCTCTTTTGACTGTGTCTACAGCTAATGCCGGATTGCATCTGCTCTCGTTCTCATCGAAAAACTACATAGTTCATCAAAATTTTTATTGTTCGGTTGATGAGGTCCAACTTAAGGGTGTTCTCAACTGCTCCGCTCAACAAGCGCAAAACGTTTTGACACATTTAAAAACTCATTTTTTAACAGAAGGTTATAAAATTGGAAGGCCTGACTATGGAAGCGATTTCGAATCTAAATTATTTTTCCCTTTTATGATAATTAAATTACCTATCCAGTTCTAAGCTATTTCGATCACGTGATCACCCGTTTTCCTCCTGCTATTCGACCGGTTTTTCTGCTTTCGTTGGGAAATGTGCTCGAAAATTTCAACTTTGAAGGCTTTTTATGAAAGATTTATTGTGTTTTTTAAAAAACAGAAAATTGAGTGCAATTAGACAGTTTCTGAATTACAACACCTGTTAGATTCATGCATTTCCGAACAAAAATAAAGCATATGTCACAAAGTTGCCCTTTTTGATTTAAGAATACCCTTAAAGAGCCTCATTGAAAATGTGCATACTTTGCTGAACAGGGTTCACTCTTTATTGGTAGGCACCACAATTTCGTCCTATGTGACAGGGCTGGGTCCTCCCAGTCATCTACTTTACATACCAGATGTGTGCTGGACAACTTTTGTGGAACGTATAAGAAAAATACACAAAAGAAAACCCGCAAACAATATAAAACAAAATAGAAAAATTCTTCACTAAATACTGCTAAATGCAATTTTCTTTTCGTAATGAAAAATGATTTAAATATTTGAATAAAGTTTTTTTTCTGTCATTTGGAAGCAATTCTTTTCACAGTTTATTTATAATAGGTCAAATAGAAATGTCAGTAAATCACAATAAAATAAGACACAAAATTACGTAAAAGCACAGTTGCTTTGCTTTAGATTTTGGAAGTCCAAGGTTTCATGCGGTCTGCAGCACTGGAGGTCGCATTTGGACCCTCATAGTGTCCAATTTTTCTTACATTGTAGCGATCGTTTCTTTTTACTGCGGTAATCTCGTAGGGATTTAAAAAAAAAAAAAAAACTTAGGTTTTAGTTTGTTATCTATCCAAAACCGAGTGGTTTTGAATGGCCACCATATCACCAAGTTTATAATGTTAGCCTTTTTTCGTTTTATGTTGTATGTTTCCTTTGGCTATTTCTCGGTCCGAATTTCTGATCTGAATGAATTTATATTCTCATCATGTAACAGCGTTCTAATTTGAAAGTATGTTTTCTGCCGCAGTTTTGTTCCGGTTAGTAGTACGAAAGGAGTAAGTTTTATACGTCTCGATATGGTACACTATATGGGCGCGACAAATTTATACCATTTAGTGGGGTCTTCTATACTAAGTTTTGCCAAAATCGGAATAAAGATTCTGTGCATTCTCTCTATTTGACAGTTTCCTCAAGGAATCCTTGTTATTGGAATATGCTCTATATTCTCTCCTTTACAATATTTTTCAAAATATCAGAGGTGAAAATCTGTCCTTTGTCGGTGATTATTAGTGTCGGATTTCTGAAAATGTCATGTTGTTGGGTTAACTTATCGATGATTTCATTATCGGCAGATGTTTTCACGGGCTATAGCCAAATTTAGTAAATGAGTCCACAACGGTAAAGATGTAAAGGGAATTTTTATTCGTGGGAAGCATTGTATCTATGTGGTCTACATGATGAGTCTTAAGAGGTATAGTTTGTTTGGGAATCGTATTTAATAACCCTTCTCATTTCCCTTGCTTTTTATTGTAAAATATGCATTCTATGCAATTGGAAAGAAGGTTTTCTATTTGCTTTCTTAATTGAGGGATATAATAGTTTTCTTTCAAAATAATTCCAGTTTTCGCCACCGCATAATGTCCTTTGTTATGAACGTGACGTATAACTTCCTTTTGCATGTTTTTAGGAATCATCAGAAATTCCCTGTCATTTTCGTATTTGTACACGATATAGTTTCTTATGAAATATTCTGAAGTTTAATTTTTTTTTTTTCAATTAGTTTTTTTACAGTTTGTATGTATTCGTCTTGTTGCGCGTTCTTTAATTTTAGCGTTAATTCATCGTGTGATTATTAGTACTGTGTTTCTACTCAACACGTTTACTAGTTTCATTTGAGATCCGGATGAACAATTTCATAATCTAATTCCTGTAAAAATAGTGCCCATCTGGCGACTTTTGGTGTAATGTCTTTCGATTTTTTTTTTTTTTTTTTTCCCGATTCTATTATCGCGAGGGTTTCTAATTCGTAACTATCAGGTAACCAAGAAAGTTCGTGCGGTTTTCACCAGACATAAAAAACGACCCACAAAAATCTCAAACACTTATTTTATTCTTTGAAATAATCACCATTGGCTTCAATTACGTGTTCCCAACGAGACGCAAACTTATACCCTTTTTGAAAAAATCTTTTGGTTTAGAGTCCAAAAACTGGGTTATAGCTTTTGTGACATCATCTTGGGTTTGGAACTGCTGTTCCCGCAGGTGATTATCCATGGCCAAAAACAAGTAATAGTCCGATGGGACAATGTACGGGGAGTAAGGTGGGTGAGGCAAAACTTCCCAGCCCAATGTTTTTATCACGTCCCTGGTCGCTTTGGCCGTATGAGGTCTGGCGTTATCGTGGAGAAGAATTCCTCTGCTGTTGACCAGCGCTGGCTGCTTTTCGAGCAAAGCAGCTGAAACCCTTTTTAACTTCGATGAGTAGACTTCGATTGCGATTGTTTTCCCGCTTTCTAAGAATTCATAGTGAACTATACCAGTGCTAGTCCACCAAATACACAGCATTATCTTTTTTTGAGAGATGTCCGGTTTAGCAACCAATGAGACGGAACCAGAAGTCGACCAATGATGTTTTCTCTATCAGTTATCATACATTACCCATTTATCGTCACATGTCAATATCTGATCCAGGAAAGAGGCTTTGTTGGGGCGCGACAGCAAAGACAAGCAGATGTTCAATCGTTGGAGCTTGTTTTTTTCGGACAGGACATGAAAAACCTACTTATCAAGTTTCCACGACATCCCAAGGCTAGGAAGATGCGATTGGATGGTTTCGTCAGATATTCCAAACCTTTACGTAAGCTCCTGGCATGTTAGATCAGGATTCTGTTTGATTTCCTCTTCCAGCTGGACTTGGTGTAAGATGGATGGACGACCAACACGGGGCTTGTCTTCGAGGCTCTCGTCTTCGGACGAAAATCTGCTGAACCACTTTTGAGCGGTCCGTTCATTCACTGAAGTCTCTCGAGACACGGAGCATATTCTTCTAGCGGCCTCTGGAGCTGTGTTTCCTAATTTGAACTCGTAGAGCAAAATAGGCCTCAAAATCTCCTTTGTCAACGATTGTACTTCCTACAAAACTGATAGCGAAACGTGGGATACGTTAAACAACTCTACTGATTGCAATTTAAAGGCAATGCACAGAAATGACGTCATCAGAATCAGTATGACCACGCCTGCGCAACAAAAGTAGCTGTTCTCAAAAACCGCACGAACTTTCTTGGTTACCTGATAGAATACCGCGCTTGGGTGAGTAGTCTTGAGATTCATATAATAAATTGGGTGTAAGTTTTTGTTCTCATGTTCTTGTAGTAGGACATTGCCAAAACCAATAGCGCGTGTATCCGCATGCAATTCTATCCCAGCGCTTCAACGGAATATGTGGAATACTGTGGGGGTTAACTAATTTTTCTTGAAGAACCTCAAAAGCTTGCTTTTGCAGGGATCGAAATTTAAATGAATTTCCCGCTTTTAATAAATCAAAGATCTCGGTATAATTGCATAATGTGGGATATTAGGGATTAAAACGGCCTATAGAGGCGCCGCTTGCAGCCTTCGATTCAGAAAAACTGTCCCTTTAATTTCCCTTTAATGTTAAAGTGCCATTGAAATAATTCTTTATTGTAAATGAATTTGAAAGTTTTAAATATTCAAATTTGGAAAAGTTTTACTTTGCAATTTAAGACAGAAGACAAATGTCACAGCAAATCTGAAATTGAGCAAAAGAATATTCTGAACGATTTTAAAATACGTGTAACGCAATGAGATTTCACGCCATTATCCTGAAACGAAGTTGCATCTTTTATCCACCAGATGGCGTATTCGAGCTCTTGAATCCCCAATATTTTCTAAAGTAAGAGGTGGACCCAGAAAACATTGTTTAAGAGCGAGGGGCTCAGTAAATTTTTTAAATGCCAATCTTTTGGCTGCCGAAGGCCTAGTAGTAATTCAGTTTTCAATAATATAGCCTAAAAATTTTCTTTTTTAAGGAATTGACATTTTACGAAGTTAAATTCAAGTCTATAATCTGACAGGCACGTAGCCAGGGAGGGGGCTAAGGGGGCTGAAGCCCCTCCCGAAAGTTTCAAAAGACTACAAAATTAATTCTGTGATAATAAAATAAATGTTGTTTGTTTTTATCTTCCATTTCATTAAAATCAATTACATTTTTAGCTGTAAAAATATCCATTTATTTAAATACAGTTACAGTAATCCTTCATTATATCGGTCATTTGGATATATTGTTTATTTAATAGACATTTACCACAAAAAATATAAATTCTTTTTAAAACTCAATTTTAACTATCTTTATGCGCAGTGCAATTCGATTAAGTGTAATTCCATATCATTAATTTGATTAAGAAAAATCAGTGTAACACACATATGGCATATTAACTTTAGGAGACAGATATAAAATATTTACTTGCATGTTATGATCTTCCTTAATTTTCTTTATCTTCAAGCATATAAACGAAACTTAGAGGGGTCAATTTAAAATGTTTTGCACAGAAGGGAGCTAAAAACTTTAATAGCCGCCTATAATGTAAAATCATGTGAAAAAAATGCAATTTTAAAGATAGTATCTTTGATAACGATGTTATAATTATAAAACGTTTTGTATTAAAAAGAAACTATTAGAATCTATTTTTGAAAAATAATGGTGCGAAGAAAAAACAATATGGTATCAAAAAAACCTTCAAAAAAACGCCATGGTGGCATCTGCCAGTTTCTTCACTGAACAACTTTTCTGCGAATTGTTTGCATGTGAATCTTTAATAGTAAGAAAATGTGCGTAAAGTATCTGCTTTGTCTGGTTAACTTTCTTTGTATTTTATAGAACTATCAACTTCAGGGATGGGTACCTCTATGTAGAGATTTTTTTTTTAAGTTTTTCATAGTGCCACCGGAGAGAATTTTATATCCCGTTTGCATACATATTTGGATAAAATTTACACCAGTTACATACTGTGAAGTCAATCTACAGATGTAGACAGGTGTGCTGATGGGCTAGGGGGTGCACTGTAAAAACAAAATACCCCAATTGGGTTGTAAGATTTTTGGGTACAGCAGTGTTCTAATTTGGAAAGTTCAGTTTGTAGTCCAAAATGGTTTTAAAAAACGTCAGATTCTTAATAACATTAAAACAATCAAAATAACTTAGATAGTATATATATTATATCTCAGAAATTTTTATTAATTTTATGTTATTAAGGATGTGCTCTGTTTTGAACCATCTTGGGTTATCTATTTTGGAAACACTACTCTACCATTTTGGAATCCTTACTGAACCATTTTAGAAACATTACTATGCCCAAAAATCTTACAACCCAATTTGGGTCTTTAATTTTTAGAGTGTGCTATTTGTAAAGTCAGTATAGGCATTTTGAATTGTGTCTAGAAACGAAGTAAAAATTTACACTGGCTCAGTTTACAGCCTGAAATTAAATTTAGTAATTGAAGTAAAGTGTATTCTAAGTTAAAAAAAAAAAAAAAAAAAAAAAAAAAAGAATTTTATCAAATACAATTTTTGATCTAAAATGAACTTTTTGAGCCGCGAATTTAATGACGGAAAATACAGTCAAATGACTAGATAAGATAGAAAGAAAAGTTTTAATGATTGTTAATGGAAACTTTTAAATAACTAGAAAATATGATATGAAATAGCAAATAAAAAAATTCCGACGTGTACCTTTTTTTTAATTGTAAAATCACAAAACAGCACCATGGGTTCTCTAAATCTTGAACTGACTTACGCAAGGCCGATTCCAATAATATCAACTTTTTCTGGCAGCAAATCTTGTTAGAAATTAAAATTTAAAATTATTTGAATGTTAGCCTTTGAAACAAATTGTTTTTGGTGGGGATTCGTCAAGTACTCGACATGAGCTTACAGTATGGCAAGCAACTCGATTCGATATTCTTATGTAACTAGGGATGACTTAGATGATGCCATGAAGAGAAACATTTTTGGTTCAATTTTACTTTCCAAATAGCCATATAGTTTTCCACTAATTGTAGGAAAGAAATAAAAATAAGAAAAATCTAAGAAAGATCCAGAAATAGTATTTCCCTTTCTTACATATTCCAAAAAGTATTTATTGTAAACTTGTCTTTTTGTTTTTTCACAAAAAAAAAAAAAAAAAAAAAAAAAAAAAGGTACAGAAAGGACGCAAAAAACAGGAAGAATAGTTTGTACATATTTCAGAGATTGCAAAAAGGCTAAATGTGTTTTCCTATGCGTTTCTTATAACATATCCAATTAGATTATCACAAACCGTATGTTATTTTAGCAAACAAAAGTAAGATCTCTTTAGAAATACAGCAAATTAATATTTCATTATTGAGTTTTCAAAGAGCTTCAAGAAAAGAAGAAATCAGGGCAGCCTCTTGGACCAATACTTGAAACAATCTTATTTTGTGCAGAGAAAAATACGCTACTTTGAGATTACCACGATGATGATCATATGACATTATAGAAATCAATATAAAAATGACTGTTAGCTAAGAGTCTTTCAAATTTTGAGCAAAGTCAGGAGAGAATGAATTGAAATGCGATATTATAAATATCCGTTAAAATGCTATTTACTTCACCCAAGACATTTAGAATAAAAATCGCTCAAATATCCTCGGATACAATTATCGAAGAATTACATCAAAATAAATAATATGATCTATTTTGTTAGTACAAACAAAACGCGTAGCTTAATTGCTGATGAAACTCAAGCGCAGAGCTTGAGCTTTGTGTTAGATATGTGGACTATTAAAAAATTCACAAAACCCAGTAATTCAAAAAAATCTTTTAGGTTTTATTCCAATAAATGTCTTCTTTACCAAAAATTCAAGAAAAGTAATATTACAACATTGTGATGAATTTTGTCTTAATATGTATAAATGCATCACAAAGGCGTGTGGTGAAGCAGCTAGTAAGTCTGGTCATGTTAGCGGGGTCCATTCTAAAATTTTTCAGAGTATCCAAAAATTAGATCAGTTCATTTTGAAAACCATGTTTAAATCTTGCCTTTTCCAACAGTATGCTGATTCCCATAGTCCGAAAGTATCATGAACTTGTTAAAACAGTGACACAAGTTTTTCAAAACCACCTAAAGGCAAATTTAGCGCTTCAAGAAGCAATTGCATAATTATATCTCATTAAAAAAAAGAAAATGACTTCTCCGCATTGTGATACAAAATTTATTAAGAGGCATGAAAGCATATTAACTTTTGTTGAGCTACATACATTTGCATAAGCTTAGAAAATATTTTGAAAAACACATGGAAGATTTCTTTGGTAGCTGGAGCTTTTTTGGCAGTCGAGAGAAGAATGATTTTCTCATAAGGCTGTCTGTTTGTGAGAAAGTTTTCTGTCTGACAAAGTCATAGTGAGTTCTTCAAGAAAATATCCGTGACATGATATCGGCTGTAACTTTTGTCTAAAATGTCCTAATTGTTTTGGATAAATATAGCGAAAAAGGCAGTAGAAATTTTTTGTGAGATATTTTATTGTGCATCAAAACTTCGGAAACACATCTTCCAAGCTGAAATAAAGATTCCAAGATTAACAACAGACAACACATGCAAACCCTCAAAATACATCCGCTGAAGAGTATTACAATATCACTGTCTTTATTCTCCGTGTAGACAGTCTCGTCGAAAATTTTCATGATAAAGTGTCAATGTAGCAAGTGAAAGCTGAATATGAATTAGGGTGCAAACAAATTGTTGACACCAACACAGAGGTCTTAAAAGTTTTAATACTGCGTAATGTGGCGTATTGCAATAATATTATACACTCGTTCACAGCCTTCTTTGAAAACCCAGTAACAACAATCTGTGCTGAAAGATCTTTTTCGACAATGAAAATTATTAAATATTTGCCTTGAATCATTAAGGCCGATGAGAGACTGAGTCGCTTTGCAATGATTTCCATTCATTGGGACATTGCAGTAGATCTTGATAAGTTAATCAGCACCTTGTCTAAGAAGAAATTGCGATGATTGCTTACGATGCATTAATAAATTTATTGTACCAAGAGTACTGCATTTATAATAATTATAATCAGAGAATACAAATTACAAAGATGATTTTTATTATTAAATATGACTGTAGTAATTAATTTTTCTTTGGAAAAAATAATGCGAAGGAAATTAATTTCATATTTGGATCAATTGTTTCAAGACCTCGCACTCGCAATGACTGACTCTTCCACGCTCGTATTAATCCTGTGTTTTAAATCAATTCATGTTATTTGTTTGCATTTCAATATTTTTTAACTTTTTTTCTCATAGGATACTTAAGGCTCATCTCAAAAATTCTTATTTTGTGCGTTTTAGGTTTCGCGGATTTTTTTTCCTAAAAACTATCCGGTTTGGAAACTGGAAATGCTTTTGAATGTCAAAAATTGCAACAGAAATTGACAAAAAAATTAAATACGACATAACAATATTTGACATGGTTATCAAGTATCCTATGCACAAACGCATTTTAGGTTTGTTTAAATCTTTTGCTGTAAATCATACACATTACTTTTGTAAGATCAGAAAAAAATTCGAGATTCAGCCCCTCCCGAAAGGAAATCCTGGCTACGGGCCTGTAATCTGATGCAACTTCTAGGACGCGTTTGAATTTTAACAAGGCTTCTTCAGTTTCTGCAAGTATTACGACATCGTCTAAGTATATTAATATCACCTTTTCTTTAGCTGTTTAAAAACAACTTTAATATATCTTTAAAACTATTGAGGGGAAATCGATAATACGAGTGGAAGTTTTAAGAATTCGTACTGAGAGTTATGCGTGACAAATATCTATTTTTTACCCTCTTACTCTATGTTTATATGAAAAACCATTTTTTAAATCTACGGTAGCAATGTTTCGATACATGAGATAATTCGTTACAATTAAAACAGCGAATTTTTACACTTTAATTCTTTTGGGCATTTGTGTATTTTTTTTTTTTTTTTTTCATGTGGTACGCGACTTGCATAATTTCGGTGGAACACTTATTTTTAATATCCTGAGCTGAGCGTTTTACTAAATACCGTATATGCTTAAATTTCAGCTTTTCGTAAACTAATTAGGACAGTTTCAAAATCATCTACTTATCAAGTCATCTACAATAATATAGTTTAATTCTTTGCTAAAATGTTTTTTTCATTTTGAGGGATAATTTTCTCTTAATTTGGTCTATAATTAAAATATTTTTTAAATCTTCAAACGTCGATATTTGTAATCCCATCAACCATTCAAGAAATGTGAGAGTTCAAACGAAAAATATTTTCAAGATGCCGAATATTCCTTTTTGTGCAAGAAATATTTTTGTCGAAATTATTCTGGTTTAAAACGTCTTACAAGCACTTTTTAAAAATCATAGTCACTAGATTGTTCCTCACTTTCACAATAAACTTACTATTAGGTAGCTTTCATTACAAAAAGTAAAAAGCTACCTATTGCAGCCGTCCGGAGGGAAGCACTTCCGGAAAATTTTGGTATATTTTCATCGATCATGACCCCCAGACCCCAAAACCACCCTCCGTTCAAATGTTGACATATATATATATATATATATATCTGATTTTTGTCATGCGATAACTAACGTATTTATGAACCGATTTGAATGAAACTTGGTATGTACATAGTACATACAAATGTCTCGACCGAGTTCGTTGGTCAGCATCATCCGCCATTTTGTTTCAAAATGGCGGCCATTTTAAATTTTTAAAAAAATTTAAAATTTAAAATTAAATGCAAAAAAATTAAAAGTTGAAAAATATTTTCCTTTCATGTGTTAGAACTTAAAACAAAGATTCCAGAACACTTCATATTTTGTCTATATCTTAAAAAATGATTGACTTATAACACTTTGAATTTTTCTTATGGCTGACATTTTGAAACGGTCTGATTTTTGTCACGTGATAACACGCGTATTTTTAAACCGATTTCAATGAAACTTGGTATGTACTTATTACACACAAATGTCTCGACCGAGATCGTTGGCCAGCATCATCCGCCATTTTGTTTCAAAATGGCGGCGATTTTAAATTTTTTAAAAAAATTTAAATTTAAAATTAAATGCGAAAAAGTTAAAAGTTGAAAAATATTTTCTTTTTACGTGTTAGAACTTAAAACAAAAATTCCAGAACACTTTTTATTTTGTCTATATCTTAAAAAATGATTGAGTTATAGCACTTTGAATTTTTCTTATGGCTGACATTTTGAAATGATCTGATTTTTGTCACGTAATAACACGCGTTTTTATGAACCGATTTCAATGAAACTTGGTATGTACATAGTACATACAAATGTCTCGACCGAGTTCGTTGGCCAGCATCATCCGCCATTTTGTTTCAAAATGGTGGCCATTTTAAATTTTTTAAAAATTTAAAATTAAATGCGGAAAAAATCAAAATTTGAAAAATATTTTTCTTTTAAGTGTTAGAACTTAAAACAAAAATTCCAGAACACTTTTTATTTTGTCTATATCTTAAAAAATGATTGAGTTATAGCACTTTGAATTTTTCTTATGGCTGACATTTTGAAATGATCTGATTTTTGTCACGTAATAACACGCGTTTTTATGAACCGATTTCAATGAAACTTGGTATGTACATAGTACATACAAATGTCTCGACCGAGTTCGTTGGCCAGCATCATCCGCCATTTTGTTTCAAAATGGTGGCCATTTTAAATTTTTTAAAAATTTAAAATTAAATGCGGAAAAAATCAAAATTTGAAAAATATTTTTCTTTTAAGTGTTAGAACTTAAAACAAAAATTCCAGAACACTTTTTATTTTGTCTATATCTTACAAAATGATTGAGTTATAGCACTTGGAATTTTTCTTATGTCTGACATTTTGAAACAATCTGATTTTTGTCACGTGATAACACGTGTATTTATGAACCGATTTCAATGAAACTTGGGATGTACATAGTACATACAAATGTCTCGACCGAGTTCGTTGGCCAGCATCATCCACCATTTTGTTTCAAAATGGTGGCCATTTTAAATTTTTTTAAAAATTTAAAAGTAAATGCGAAAAAATTAAAAATTGAAAAATATTTATCTTTTACGTGTTAGAACTTAAAACAACAATTCCAGAACACTTTTTTATTTTGTCTATATCTTAAAAAATGACTGAGTTATAGCACTTTGAATTTTGCTTATGGCTGACATTTTGAAACGGTCTGATCTGAACGATCCACAATGTTGCTTTAAAATGGCATACACTTTATGATATCGTGGAATTTGGTGACTCTCCAAATCACTTAAAATAAAACCAGGTTGAATAAAAGATGACTAATTTCTAAAAATTCCTATTAATATTCAGTCTTGACAAAAACTAGTTTCAATCTTATAAAATCACTAATTTTATAAGATTATTTCCACTAATTTGAGCTTAGTATTTTTGAACAATGTAACTTACCTTAAAATAAATAAATAAATATATAAGTATATGAAAGCTACCTCTTCCTCCCAGCATTGCCGGAAGGACTTTTTCAAATTGTAATAGCTAAAGAATACAAGTTGTACTTTCTTCTTTTGGTATCTATAAACATTTTGCCTGACAGGGTTGAGTATATAATGATTTCTTCCCAATTATTGTATACTTCTAACCATCTTAAAAACATCCGAATTTTTTCCTGCGGGCCTTGAATTATTTAATTGGACTTTGATTATTTTCCAATTCCATTTACTCACGATGCTCAATCTCTTACGTGTAAAGGTTTTTCATTCTCCTCTCGCTCACTTACCACCCTCGCAAGAAAATTTTAAACTAAATCTTCGTTATACCCATCAGATTTCACAATTAAATCCGTTAATTGCATTTTATTAACATCTTCTGGGGAAATTAATCCTAACTCAGTCAACACTGTAATCAAATTTATCTTTTTCGATATAATTAAATGATTAGTCATTATTTTCAACAAATTAACGCATAAAAATAAAATAATATATTAGAAGTCTGCAATAAATAAATGTAAATAATGTAATAAATAATATTAGAAGGCCTGGGCTGGCAGAATGGGTACCGAATTTTCTAACAAGCCGGGCAGAAAATTTAGCGGGCCTACCGGCCTGTTATAAAGCTTTCAGCAAAAACGATAAAATACGAGATAATTTCAATGAATATGGCCTTAACGGGAATAAGTATAAATGTGCGTCACAAGTCTATACTAGTTTGAAAACACATCAATACAGAAATGCAACTTGTACAGTGTAGAGATCGGCATCGGACCGTTACTTTGTGTCTAAACCCAGACTGAATATTTTTTAGCAGATTTTAGCCAGGACGAGATCAGGCATGCATTGTTTTTCTACACGTAGTCGAGTCAGGCTGGAACTAGACTTAATTGTTCTCAAGATATAAAGGACAGACAACAGGATTTTTAAAAGTATTAACAGTGATAAAGAACTTATGAATATTTACCTTTGGAAATTTACTTCTTGGTGGTTCTTAAAAATTCACTTCTCGACATTGCGAAAGTGACATTTTCTGACTATTTTTTTAACTTAAAGGTATAAAATTGACAAGCCTGAATAATGAAGATTTGGAATCTAATAGTTTTCCATTTTTGGTAAATAAATTCCTTGTTCAGATATAATATATTCTTGACACGTGGCTGCAGACTTAGAGAGATTCCTGTTGCCTAGGTCTGCACAAGCCCCACACACAAAAAAAAAAGTAGGTCCGGTCCTTTTGGTGAAAAAACAAAGTCGATATAGATAAATTTCGGAGACTTGTCAGTTCTCCTCTTTTATCATTAGTGAAACTAATACTGTTGGTATTACAGGTTTTGCAGAAAGTATCCTATGTTGTATGTTTATCTATGGATTAGGATAGATAAGTTGTATAACTTTGAAGCGGACATCCCAGAATCTATATTTTTAACTTAAATCTTGGAATCTTTAAATTTCACCTTTGTGACGAAATTTAACAAAACCTGTTAGATACATTGTCCATAAGGAGGAGAATAGCCATATGACATGTGAAAGGTTTAGAAGAAGGAAATGTTCATTTTTTTTTAATGGGGGGAGGTTTAGGCTTACTTTTTTTACAACAATATTAAATTTTTTCATACTGGCCACTAAATTATGTTGCAGATTATTTATGAATTGTTAAAATGAAAGCAAAAACAATGAGTTTTGGAAAACTGTCAGGACTTCATTTAATGATAGCTAAATCTATGATCGCAAAACTGTCGACTATATAGTATTAAAACCAGTTTCACCATATTGGATACCAGATTGCTGCTGCTGGTGACTGAAACAATAGACACAGTAAATATAAGAATCTATAGTTATATTTAAAATCATCAAAATATTAAATAGCAGCATTATTTGCACAGTGAGGGTTTATTTTTAGCATTCAGTGTTAAAAACTTCTGCTGCATTCAAATTCTAAATAATTAGTATTTTATTAATAAACCAAAATTATATACTTAGTATACCAAATAAAGGAATTCTTTATTTGGTGAAGGGATTAAAAAAAAATCCAACCTCTAGCGAAGAAGCCCTTTTTGAGTTCAATCTTTTTATACTAATTCTTTTTCTCTTATACATTCTTTTATAATACTTGAGCAGATGTCATTCTTTCATTAGCTCCAGTTTGCTATAAATTTAATGCAAACGTGTCATTCCATGTCAAATCAACCAAAAAAAAAATCAATATTCAACCTGACCATTTCTGATTTCAATGGAACTGCCAGAGATCATTCTCTATGATGATATAAATTAGAGCATATATATATATATATTAATTAGGTTAAATTTTCATACAATTAAATTTTGAATTTCAAGTTCTATCAAAAGTAGAAAATTTTATGACCACTCATTTTAAAGTGGAGTTTATAAAGGTCTAATTTGATATGCAAGTTGACTATGCATAGTTAAAAAAAATTAATTTTTTTTAAAAATATAGTCATTAAAAAAAAAAATGCAAGTTTGTTTTAATATTATAAGCTTAAAATTCTGAAATTTTTAGAGTGGGATTTCAATGGGATGAGGAGTTATGAAATAAAAGCTGAAAATTACCAAACAAATAAATAACAACAGACAGAATTAAATTGCTATTTTAATGGTAACTAGTTGCACCCGTCGGAAATTGACAGAAAATAATATATATTAGGTATGATATATATCAATCTTATATAGACAGTAAAATACTGAGCGAAATAAACAATTCCCATCTCTTAAAATAGGGATAACATAGGTTTTCATGATAAAGACACACAAACTTCAGAAAATAACAAAAAATAAGGAAAACAACTCATAAATTATTATGTTGGACTTTAGCTACAAATCTATTTTTAATGCGGTTTCTAAACCTTAAATATTATTTAAATGCCAAATTTTTTAGGTAGTTAATATTATACCCCGGAAGACAAATTCAAAAATATCTGCATATTTTATTTTTTCTCCGTTTAAATATCGCTTGATAACTGTACAATAATTATAATATCAATGAAACATTTTAATTATAATAGAAACAGGAACTTACTAAACTGCCTAACCAACCCACTACACATTTACAGAGCACTTGCAATAAATTTAATTTATTTATTGGTTTGTATCCTCCATGAACTTGTAAAAATTAATTTTGTTGTTATGGCAACGAAAAAAAAAACCAATATGTCTGTTATTAAAAAGAATAAAATTTTTGTATTTGTTGCTGAAATGCAAATTTTTTTTAAAACAATAACTTAATACAATGAAATGATTTTAATTATTTTTTGATATTATGTAAGATAGAAATATAGTAATACCGGCATATCACAGGTTTTATTCTTTTTTTTTCTAATATGACATCATTTACACCTTCAGAAATACTCATTTTTTCTTAAATAAAAACGTGATTTATGCAGTTATTTAAGAATTCTTTAGTTTCATAAAATATTCATTATAATTAAACAGAAATGGCGCAGTTTATAGAAATATTTTCATTTGTGCACACCAAGGACCTTTAAATTAATAGAAGTTCACTTTATTTAGATGCAGGAATTAAAGTCAGTGAATATGACATCATCACTGACACAGCTATAACAATGTATATTATATTCATGGAATAAATTTATCTGGTTTCTGTATGACGACATTTTCTCCAATGAAAAAATTTCATTTTAGATATTATATTTTATTAAAGTTTATCTTCTGTTATTTTACTTACTTAATACTTAATAATATTACTCAGTAAATAATCTTGTGCGGGGTATTCCCCACATAGTATTGCAGGGAATAACTATGTGGAATCATTTTATTATGATTAAATTTAAGAAAATCTTTATTATTATTTTTTTTGTTTGAAATGCGATTATACATTCACTGATGAGATCAAGATCCTGATTGGTGGAAAATAATGAAACAAAATAAATTTTGAGAAAAGCTTAACCTGTTGCCACTGTTTTGAAGAAATGTCATGAAAAAGCTTTTAAAATCTATACATATAATAAAACAGTAGGACCCGGTGTGTCTGTACATTGAAGATAATTGACAAAAATGGAGTCAGGGCGATAAAAGAAAACCAATGAAACACAAAAAAAATTTTTTTGAATTTTTTGTCTGTCTGTCTGTCTGTCTGTCCGAGGTTATCTTCGTAACTACTGAATGGATTTTTATGCGGTTTTCACTAATGAAGAATGCACACTCCCGGGCAGTGTATAGGCTTTGTTTCATCAAAATCGGACAACAGACAAAAAAGTAACAAAAAGAAACAAAAGAAACTATTAGGTGCGCTGCTCACGTTTTTTAGTACATAACGTTTTTTAGTACATATAAAATCCAATAGATGTCACTGTGCGATTTTAAAACGCGCTATCGTTATGTTTTCGCCAGTCTATTTAAGTATGAGAAAGTTTCAAGCTGGCTGTCGTTCCATGTGGTTTAGTCGGTAGGACGTCAGTGCGCCATACTGATGGCCCGGGTTCGATTCCCAGCATGGAATTTTTTTTCACTATGTTGGCATTAACGCCTATAAGCAATTAAAAGAATTTGAAATATTGTATTCAAGGCGAATTTTCTCTCTGGGAAAATTTCCTTGCATTAATATGTCAGTGTAATTTTTTTTTCGATTTAATTTTTTTTTTCGAAACTTTGTTTTTCTTAAAAAATTACAGTAAATATTTGATATTTCCCAACGTTTTTTGAATGATCGACTTGCTTTTTTTTTTTTTTAATGTATGTCTGAACCTTATCTAACTACTTCTTCAAGATTTCTTTAGATAAACCGACCAGCGTAGCGGGCGAAGGCCGCTAGTTGAAAATAAAATAGAAAAATTGAAATAAATTAAAAATTAGCCAGAATGGGCACATCTACACATAAACAGCTTTCATTTAAAAAAATAATTATCAAAATCGGACCAGTAGAAAGCTCAAGGCTGATGACCAAAAAAACAGCCCGGTGTTTTAAATATATAGATTTTAGCTTTTATTTAATAACTCCTGATCCCATTGAGATCCCACTCTAAAAATTTCAGAATTTTAAGCCTATAATATTACAACAAATATACATTTTTTTCAAAATTTTTAAAGTGACTAAAAAATTTTCAAATTTAAAAATTTAATTTTATTTATTTTAACTATACATAGTCAACTTGCATATCAAATTAAACCTTATAAACTTCTCTTTGAAATGAGTGGTCATAAAATTTTCTACGTTTGATAGAGCTTGAGAAATTTAAAATTAAAAACATGTATGCAAGCCAAAAAATGATGATTTTTCGAAATTAAAATAATTAACTATATGAAATTTGGATGCGAAAAAAAAAAAAATTATGAACATACATTCTCATTTATATCATCAGGCAGAATGATTCCTGAGAATTTCAACCAAATCTTAAAGGATCAGGTTGAGTCACTGGTTGATTTGGCATGGAATGACCCAAAAGTAGAGTTGCAAAAAGTCTTTATTCCCGGGTTTATTTTCAAAAAACCGAATTATTCCAAAAAATCCTGGGTTTTTTCCAGGTTTATTCCTAAAAACCCGGTTTATTCCCGGGTTTAAACCGGGTTTTTTCTAACCTTTGCAGCGCTACCCAAAAGTAGAATGAAAAAAAAAAAAAAATAACATTCTTTTACTTAAAAAAAATATATATATTTGCTACACTTATTTTATATTAGATTCAAATATCAGTTTTAAATGAAATGAACGAGATTTTTTTTTTTTTCACAAACTTACTGTACTTTCTTCAGAATTATATAGGTAAATTTATTATATGTATTTTACTCTAATACTGTTCTCTGAAAACACAAGAACTTTCCACCTCCTTTCGTAATTGTTTCTCACATTTCTCAATACTAAAGCTAGAATTTCCAATCCTAAAATGACTAACAGTACTAATGAGTCATCTATTTTGCTTGATACCAGATGCACATCTTTGCTGCAGCTTAGTTGTCAGCAGAAATATCCATAATTTTTTGAAGAATATGCAAATTAGGTCACGTTAAGACTGTCAGTGTCCGGTTCTAATGCATCCAAACAACTGACAGTCTTAACCCAACCATAAAATGCTCTTTAGACATGGAAAAGATGCAAACTTCTAGCCATCCAAAACTGAAACATTAATATTGAACATAAATGTCATTTTACAAAGTTTCAACATGTCAGATACATGCATCACAATAACTGGAAAAAAAACCCTAAAAATTGATTAGCACTTCATTCTCTTAAGGGTGCTAGTCCCTCAACTTCAGTATTTCCCTCAATGTTAAATTTATGGGTGTTTGATGCATTTATATTAAAAATATCTCCATTTAACACATAAAATATTAAATTAAGCATATATTAACATTTAGAAATTTTGACAACTAAGAAAAATACATCCTTTAAGAAAATACATGGAAAAAAAAAAGGGGGGGGTACTTAAAGATAATTTCTCTCAAGGAGATAATTTAAATATACAAATGTTTTCTGCATCCATAGACTTAGCATTTGAGAGAAAAATTCAGAATCTGAGAAATTAGCAGCCTCAACATTGTTCAACCAACAGGCCCCGATTATGACTAATTGGGACCCTGGGCCCTTTTTGAATCATTGCAACATCATTCAAATAGAACTGATGGTCACTCATATGTGTAATGCGTAAACATGTTTTCACACCTTGGATATAAATAGAAGAAAATTCTTAGCTCTCTCAATTCTAAATTAAACACATTAATAAAAGTACACTTTTTTTTCTTAGTACAGAACACAACTTTTATATAACTTCAGCGATTTGTTGTATAACATATGGAAGAGCTGGAATTGAAAAAAGAAAGTGAATATTTTATAATTTAATGTATGGATTTGGGGCCCCCTTAAGGTTCTGGGCCCATGCGGTAATAAGGGCCTGTCAACCAATGTTTAAAATTAAAGCACAAATTTTTTCTGCTCTCATTACTTGTATTGATTTCATTTCTGCACAGAATACAGATACTGCCCATATATGTAATTTTTTCTATTTTCTCAAATTTGATAATTATTTTTGTATATTAAATCTTCTCTGTAATTTTTAAAAAATAAATGGCAATAATTTTGACAATTATTTTCATAATAATTTTAAATTAAATAATCGTTTAAATTATTTGAATATGATTACTTGAGCCCCTCACAAATTTTTAATTGTTACACCACTGAATCAAGAAAACTTAATAAAAGAACAAATTCACTTTTAAATATCAACTATAAAAATTAAGAGAAAGCAATGATATGACTTTTTTGAAACTGTGGTAAAAAAATAAAAATAAGCAGAATTGCTTGGGACTGAAAATTCCACTTTAGACAGAAAAACTTAGACATTCCCATTTAGAGAGTATTAAACTTTTTTTGGCTAAAAATTAAACCTAACATTTTTTTAAAGGTTTTTTTAGAACTAAATAGATACGAAATCCTTGTAAATCTTTTTATATTTATAGTAATGTTATTTTTATACATACAGATATATATCAAAATTACAGATTTTAGTGAAAATAATTTATATTTACCTTAATGAATGCCTTAAAATTCTGTTGTGTTAAACTTGCTTTAAAAAAAATATATTGTTAATTTTTTTTTTTTTTTTTTTTTTTTTTTGATTGCTTCTTTTTCAGTGGCATATTGTCTTTCAGTTAAGATTAATATCATTTCATAATTGTTTCCTTAAATGACATTCAACAAAAAATTTTATTTCAAAACATCCATTTTAAAGTTTGAAAATTCAGAAAGAACACACAATATTGAGAGCTTTATAAGAATATGATATACTTATCTGAAGTGTTGCAATAACTTTATTCAGCTTCTGGCATCAGAAAATGTTATGTTTACTTTCCATTCCTATTTATGACTTACAGTCATTAATGAGTCATCTATTTGGCTTGATACCAGATGTACATCTTTGCTACAGCTTTGTTCTCAACAGAAATATCCAAAGTCTTTTGAAGAATATGCAAATTAGGTGACGTTAAGACTGTCAGTGTCCGGTTCTTATGCATCCAAACACTGACAGTCTTAACCCAACCATAAAATGCTCTTTAGACATGGAAAAAATGCAAACTTCTGGCCATCCAAACCTGAAACATTAATATTGAATCAAAATGCCATCCCACAAAGTTTCAACATGTCAGATACATATATCACAATAACTGGTAAAAAAAAAAAAAAAACCTAAAAAATTTATTAACACTAATTGATTATATTAATATGGTACTTATAAGTACCATCGGTAGATAAAGGGCTAAGGCTGCTAGTCACCCAGCTTCCGAATTTCCCCCAGAATGCATAAATCTATTGGCATTTTATACATTCATATTAAAATTCTCCTTTTAACACAAAATATAAATTAAGCATAGATTTTTAGAAATGTTTTGACAACTAAGGAAAAAATCCTTTAAAAAGAGTATATTGAGCGGAATAAAATACTTAAAAAGAATTTCTCTGAAGGATATATTTTAAAGATACAAATGTACTCTGCATCCATAGACAGCTTTTGAGAAGGGAATTCTGAATCGGAGAAACTAACAACCTTAACAGTGTTCAACCTTTGTTTAAAATAAAAGCACTATTTTTTTTCTGCTCTCATTACTTGTCATAAGTCGTCATTCTCTGTGCAGAATACAGACACTGCCCATATATGTAATTTATTCCCTTTTCTTATCAAATTTGATGATTATTTTTGAAAATTAAATCTTCTGTGTATTTTTTTTAATAATGGCAATAATTTTAATAATGGTTTTTAAAGTATTAAGGGGTTAGGTGTAGTCAGAATTAAAAAATTTTTTTTTTTTAATTTTGCATTTTTTAAAGTATAACATCTTAAAACTATACTCTGAAAATTTGAAGTTCATCTGACAAATACTTTGAGCTCTTCGGCAATCAACAAAAGAGTTCTCTCAGGTCTCAGACTCTCAAGAACACTCCAGAGCAGGTAAGCTAGGGAGAAGGCTGTATGAGAGGCTCTTGATGTTTTAGAAACAACGAAGCCAATTTATGAAGATTGAGTAATGACAATTTAATTTCAAGATGTGTGGGTGGATTCAATTAGAATAAAAAGAGCTTCAATCAACTAGCATGGAAAATATGCCCAAAAACCACAAATACAAGTTGTTATACTATCGTACAAATTGCTGCATACAAAGCTATTGGTATATTGAATGACAGTATACATTCATTATTGATAGTAATGAATACACTGGGACTTATTTGTGGGTATAATTCTCATTGGTATGCCGAAAAAACTCATGTTGCACTTGTAAAGGTGGCAGATAAGCGAATTAACGATAACACTCAAGAAGGTAGGATGTGACAGACAACAGGAAATTGATATTTTGGTAGCTTCTACAACGGCTAAAGAACTATTAAATGGCCCAGGAATAGATGACTTGGTGTAAGTAATAGTTCATATAAATCGAGTAAAACTTTAAATGCACTTTTTCTCGAAACTATGTTTTTTGAACTGGTGACCACTGTAACTTACAAAATCGCTCAATAGATTTCAATGAAATTTATACAGCTTTTTATAAACAATTAACTTTTTTTTGAAAATATGAAAATAAATTTCCTAAAGCTTCCATTTTGTTGATTTTGGATGAATATCCAAGGATTTGCGATGGTCACCGCCAAACACTCCTTATGAAATAGTCAAACAATTTTTTAAATTAATGTGTTTTTTCAAATATTTGTAAAGTCAAGTCAAAACATAATGTAATCATGTTATTTTTATTTAATAAACTGAGTTACTGACAAAAGATTTAAAAAACTCATTTTTTCATGCTGCTGACTACACCTAACCCCTTAAATAATCAATTGTTTAAATTATTTGAATATGATTACTTAAGCTCCTCCAAAATTTTTAAATTGCTACACCATTGAATCAAGTAAACTTAAAAGAGCAAATTAACTTTTTTAAATATCAACTATAAAAAGTTAAGAGAGAAAGCAATGACATTTGACATCTTTTGAAACTATAGTAAAAACAGTCCAAGTCAGAATCACCTTGGGACTAAAAATAAAATTCCACTTTAGGCAAAAAAATTTTATAGATATCCTGTTCAGAGTATTAAACATTTCTTTGGCTAAAAATTAAACCTAATGTATTTAAGATTTTTAAAGTTAAATAGATATTAAATCTTTGTAAATATTTTTAATATATTTATAGTAATATTAATTTATACTAAAAATTAATAGTACACATTCATATAGATATCAAAATTGCAGATTTTAATGAAAATAAGTTATATTTACCTTAATGAATGCCATAAAATTCTGTTGTGTTGAACTTATTTAGACAGGGTTCCCAGCAAAACATGAAGGACAAATTCCCTGATTTTCCATGACCAAATCTCAAAAATTTCTTTAACCAAACGGGAATACAGTCACCGCCAAAAAAATCTTGACACTTTCGATTTTTGATGTTTTGTTTAATATCTAGAAATATACACAAGGAATCATTCTGAAACTACTGGTGTGTAAACAAAATAGTACACGTCATATATTTTGACAAAGATTTTTCCCCGAAATCTAACAGGGGATCGTCAATAAATTGAAAAAGAACGAAGATCTTTTGGATCACCCTGTCAAAACTAATGAAGCAAAACAGTTTAAACTGCAGATAATGATTAAGTGGCTTATTGTGATAAGTTGTGCCGATTTTTATGAATATAGCTTGAAAACTCTTAGAGAAATTAAAGTTTTTATAAAAACGGTCCAAAATTTTTCCAAGTTTTTTGCTTATAATTTTCAGAGCTCTTCATAAAACACAATAATCTTTTCAGAAAATATGACAAACAACATTGCACATAACACACTGTAATCAGAATTAAAAAATAATAAAAAATGTATGAAAAATGAACGGGTTTACTAAATAATTTTTTACTGCGCATGTGTCAACGCTATTAAAATTTCATTTGCATATTATGTTAGTTAAATGTATAGAGCAACTTTTGTGAAAGTCTCAAACATATAGCTTGAAAACTCTGAAAATTATCGTTAATAGAATATTGTCAAAATCCATTATTCCCAATATGAAGCAAAAAGATGAGGGGCTGTATCCATATTCCATTGATTAGTACCTACACAGTATTGCACGTATTACTATATTTGGATACAACTCCTTATCTTTTTGCTTTATTTTGGAAATAACGGATTTTGACCGTATTCTATTGACGATAATTTTTAGAGTTTACAAGCTATGTTTTTGAGACTTTCACAAAAGTTGCTCCATACATTTAACTAACATAATATGCAAATGAAATTTTAATAGTGTTGACGCATGCGCAGTAAAAAATTATTTAGTAAACCCGTTCATTTTTCATACATTTTTTATTATTTTTTAATTCTGATTACAGGGTGTTATGTGCAATGTTGTTTGTCATATTTTCTGAAAAGATTATTGTGTTTTATGAAGAGCTCTGAAAATTATAAGCAAAAAACTTCGAAAAATTTTGGACCGTTTTTATAAAAACTTACTTTTCTTATATATTTTGAAATTTCCATGATTTTCCCTGACTACTTTGAAATTTCCATGACTTTCCAGATTTCCCCCCCCCCCCCCCGACTTTCCATGAAGCTGGGAGCCCTGTTAGGAAAAAAAAATAGCATTGTTATTTTTTCTTAATTGCTTCTTTTTCAATAGCACATTGTCTTTCAGTTGACAATAATATCTCATAATTGTTTCCTTAAAGGACATCCAACAAAAATTTAATTTTAGAATACGCATTTTAAAGTTTGAAAATTCAGAAAGAACATACAATATTGAGAGCTTTATTAGAATATCATACTTACCTGAAGTGTTACAATAACTATTCAGCATCTGACATCAGAAAATGTTAAGTTTACTTTGCATCCCTATTTACGACTAACAGTACTAATGGCTAGTCATCTATTTGGCTTGATACCAGATGTACATCTTTGTTGCAGTTTGGTTCTCAGCAGAAATATCCATTATTCTTTTATGAAGAATATGCAAATTAGGTGACGTTAAGACTGTCAGTGTCCGGTTCGTATGCATCCAAACACTGACAGTCTTAACCCAACCATAAAATGCTCTTTAGACATAGAAAAGGTGCAAACTTCTAGCCATCCAAACCTGAAATATTAATATTAAATCAAAATGAAATTTCACAAAGTTTCAACATGCCAGATACATGTATCACACTAGCTGGAAAAAAAAAAAAAAAAACCCTTTAAAATTGCAAATTTGAAATTCATGAACACCTACACTTCACTCATTCTCTTAAGGCCCCTAGTCACTCAGCCTAGCTGCTTGTTCCAAATTTCCTTCATTAACGCTAAGTCTATGGCCATTTGATGCATTCATATGGAAAATATCTCCTTTTAACACATAAATTATTAAATTAAGCATAGATTTTTAGAAATATTTTGACAACTAAGGAAAAAAAAACATCCTTTAAGAAGAGTATATAGAAAAAAAAAATTTTTTTTTAATAATTCCTCTCAAGGAGATATTTTAAATATACAAATGTATTCTGCATCCATAGACTTGGCAGAGAGGGAAATTCAGAATCGGAGAAACTAGCAGCCTTAACAGTGTTCAACCAATGTTTAAAATTAAAGTAAATTTTTTTCTGCTTTTTCATTACTAGTATTCGTAAATCATTTCTGTAGAGAATACAGACACTGCCCATGTATGTAATTTATTCTATTTTCTTATCAAATTGATAATTTTTGTACTATTCCAGGATCATTGATGCATATTATTGTATAATGATTAGTGTTGACTCTAGAAAAGAGCCACTGGGCAGGAAATTTTCCAAGGGACTCCCAGTAGACTCCCTCAAATCTGCACATAATTTACGGATGTAAACAATGAAACATTCAGTTTAGATATAAGGTGGACAAAATTTTACTTTTTTAGTTTTATATTAATTCCATATATTTTAATTTGTAATTTTTGTTCAGGGTTCACACAATTTTACCACTACATTTTAACAGTATTTTCAAAGTATTTCACGGCCGAAAAATACAGTGAAATTTGAGAATAAAGGCGATGGTAGCGAATTTTGCTTAATAAAAAATATAAATTTTCTTAAACAGTGGTGCCAAAGTCCTTAATAAATATAAGGAGTGTGTGTACCCTGTTAATATTACTGAATTCATGTTTTTTTTATGAAGGAAGAATAAATTTCTGAAAAAATTCATGATATTGTTAATATCATTGGGCCATTCCAAGCAAAGTGGTCCCAGGGTCCAAAATTTTAAAATTAGAGATATAATTTCAAAAAAAATTATTTATGTAGTTGAAAATGTATATTTTCTTGTAATAACAGTGAAATTTGATTTAGCAAAGTTTAAGTGCTTGAAAACTTAAATTAATTAAAGATGTTTAAAAATTCATGTTTTTTGACAAAAGTTTTATGAAAAGAATATGTCGTATTAAAAATGCAATAAACACAGTAATTATTAAAATATCATCATATATCAGAATAAATACTTATATACTAACCCCCAAAAATTGCTAGAATAGTTTATTGTGATCTCGGACATTTTAACAATGATAAAATGACAGTTCTTCGATTCCAGTGTCACACACGTCACAAAAAGTTAAAATTTTTCCTCTTGTCATTTAATTAGTAACTTTAAAATGTTGGAAACTTTATTTATAAGTTAACTAAACATGAGGAAAATATTGCAAATTAAAAAAATAATTTTGACCAAAAAATAATATTAATTTTTTAATTCTTGTCACACACGTCACTATATGTGATGTGTGTGACTGTGACGTGTATGACATGAATATCTGTTTAATTAAAAATGCTTAACTTCTTTTAAATATGTTATGTATATATCAGCAATATATGCACAAACACCTGGTAGCTTATTGTAACTCATGATGCAATTAATAAATTCATCTATTTTATACATTTTTTTTTTCTTCAAAAAAAAGCAAGATAAATTAATTACTTTGTTTTCAAGAAAACTGCTTTTTTAAGCTATTATTTCTATATATTTTATCTAGTCATTCTAAACAATTTGGAAAGGTATAGCAAAGGAGGAATTTTTGAACAACCAATTATCTTCTGTAAAATAATGCTTATTGTTTGTTTACATATAGATGACAACACATTTGCTATTCTTGTAGTAAAATAAAGTTAATGTCTATCTTTTTGTTTTCAAAGTGGTTAGTGATTTTTCTATTGTTATTATAAACTAATGAGAATAAATTTGTAAGCAATGATGCCCTATAATTTTGTTGTTAATTTAATATTTAAAAAAAAAAGTTTTTTTAGTTCATAGCATTGTTTCTGAATAATTAAGACTAAATGATTAGTTGTTCTTAACTTTATATATTGGAGGTATCACTGAAAACTAAAAACCAATCTTAACAATAATTATATAAACAACTTTTTATCATCGAGTTTCACATTAACAATATTTTAAATTATCACAATATTACAAAAAATACGTTTGAGTTTATGCAATGTTGTATTCAAGGGGTGGGCTGATGGAGCTGCAGCCCCCTCTGAAATTTGTAACAAACATACAATGTAATTACAAAAGTTCATCAAAATGTAATGAAATATGCTAAGGTAGAATTTATAGGAAGTTCAATAATATTTCATTTTAGACAGGTTTTCATTTAAAAAGTATTATTTCGCACAGAACACAAAACAACTATTTCATCCAAGTTTCCATTACACACAGACTATCTTTACACGCCATAAAAATTATGCTAATTAAGACAAAAACCTGCTTAAAAAGAAATTGTTTGCAATCCCATGCGATTCAATCTTAGCAAGTTCTGTATAATATATGCATTACCTGCATGATAAAAATCTGTTTAAAGTGGAAAAAATAACTTTCTTATGATTCTCTCTTAGAAACTTTTACTATATCTCAGCCCCCTCCAAAATGATAAGTTTAGATACGCCACTGAATTTATAGTTTCAGCTTAGAATTTGCTATGAAACATTTCATAGCTATGTAACTTTACAAGTTTGATGTTCATGATATATTTAATTGTTGAATCAATAAATTGTTTTATTTTGTGTGGAGTTCAGTGACTGTAATTAATTACTTAAATATTGTAAGACTGCTAAAATGAAAAAAAAAAAATCTTAAAGTTTATAAACACAAGTTTGAACAACCAAACTTTTCATTTAAAAACTAAAATTTTCTACTTATTAGGTATTTATGAATATATACAGCACACAGCATAATTGTTAAGGGTACTTTTCAGTTCCGAAAAGTACCTTGTTAAGTACCAGACATCACTTTAGAGATATCTTATGGTATCTAGGTGCATCTTACATTTAACTCTTCAATAATCATAGAATAATCTGTGAAAAATTATAATTAAGCTTAATAGAGTAGATTTATTGAAAAAAATATTAAGTTTATTATTGAACTTATTAAGTTTATTAATTAATAAAATTAAAAAAATATTAAGTTTATTACTGCTTTTCCAGAGATACATGACCATTTTAAATCTTTTCATGGTAAATTTCACACAAAGTCACACACGTCACATCATATGTCACACACGTCACAGTACTATTTATTTTTTTTTAGCCCAAGTATTTCTAGCTCAGATTTCTAACACCACTTTTTTTAATTGTTGTATATATGGCTTATAAATGATATTTTTTATTTTCATGAATAATATAATAATTCACAGAAATATAGCAATATGTAAGAGACATGAAGAAAAATGCTTACAAAATGGTCACACACGTCACAAGAATTAAAAAAATAAATTCTCTATAAATGCAATATAAAAAATTTCCAACCATGGTGATTATGTTTCAAGACAACTATGAAATATACTAAAATATTGTTTTCAAAAGGAAAAAAAATTTTTCACACTCAGAATAATTGCGAATGTTTTGAAAATGTTGTCTGAATGTCACACACGTCACGCTGGAATGGCCCCATTGCTGATCTCAATTTTCTTAGTAAATATATGTATTAATCCAGCTTTTTTGGTTATTAGTCTGGCTAAACCTGAAATAAAACTTCCTTATTTTATGATTGTGATATGAATTAGTAATGTACCTTTATGAGGCACATTTCATTGAATAATTCTGGAAAAATACATATCTTTATAATGAATATTGATTGTTAACTTGACTTATGCTTTTAACATTTAATCAATTTAAAAATTACCTAAACTTTTATTATTTTAGCTTATTACTTATTTTAATGTTTTATTATATTTAAGCATTTATTATATAGTATCGATTGCATCAGGGATGTAGTCTTAAAATAAGCAGAGAGTATACTCTCTAAGAGGGTTATACCTTAGAGCGTATACACTGTAGCTTTCTTGAAAAACAAAGGATATACGGTGTTCCTTGAAAAAATCCAGAAGGTATATGGCGTATACCCTCCACTAATCCCTGGATTGCATTATTAATTGCATTCAAATTACTTTCTAAAAAATGTAAACAAAGCAATGACCAGAAATCTGCAAAATTCTAAAATCCGCACAGCCTCTGGTCCCAAGTTGTTCGGATTTGAGGGAGTCTACTGTAATCAAGATTTTACAATGGCAGAAATGCAAGATAGAACTAATTTTTACATTTTGTAGTTTTTTTTAAGGTACAGGTTTACCAATAGAATAAATATATTGATAGAAAAAACATTTATTTAAACTTTGGATAAGGCAAGTTTTGAAACTCCCTTCCTCAAATGTTAAAGATTTTTAAATTTCAAGATCAAAGAAGTTCTTTCAACCTTTAGGAAGTGAAGAAAACATTTTAGCACTTGCACTGTGTTGCATTATGTCTGAGAAATTTCCAGGCCATTAAAAAAGTAGCTTTAGAGTTCCCCCCCCCCCCCCAACCCAATCTTAATATAAGTTAAATTTTATAATTCTATGTTTATTTTATTAAAAACTAAGCTAGCAACACTAATATCATAAACTAATGTTAAATCAATAGAAGTGGTTTTATCAAATATCTCGTTTGTACCTTTTTTTTTGGAGAGTGTGGGGAACTAGTATGAGGTTTAACTGGGTATTTCTTTCAGAATTTTGTTTAAAATTTTTGTAACTGGACATCTAGCATACTGGGACCTCCATGTCCAAGATATCATTGTTTCTAATCGCTTGAAAGCATAGGAGTTTGTGGGTTCAAACCCTGCTGGCTCTACTGCACACTCTTTGCGTGGAGTTCCTGGTTGTATTTCATTTGTGTTATAAAATTTCCTTGTGCTATCTCATCCATGTATATTGACGATACTTATAAGCAGGTCTTCATGTCAAGCACACAAGTCAGATGAATGTGTTCAATAAGTCTCAGCATATCAAAATTTGACTAATAAAAAATGCTGTACTCAGCTAATGCTTTAAGTTAAATTTTAAAGTTATTGCAATGCCGTAACAGAAAGGTATACTTATTTAGCCTAAATACTGCATCTTGCAACACTACAACATCCAGAAATTTTACTCAAGTTTCATAATACTATTTCACAGAGTTTTTATTCAAAAATGTTAAATTGATTTATTTAATGTAAATCTGCATGGTTCAAACTGACTTTATTTCAAGAAAAAATTTCTGGCTTGAAATGAAATTTAATCACATGGTCAAAGTTGAATTGATTCCTTCTAAAGGGCAAAATTAGCACTAGCCACAGAGGCCAGTATACGAGAAAAAGTGACCAGTGAAAAATTGCCTATCAGTGGCCACCTGCTGTCCATTTTTATACAAGGAGAGAATACAATGAGAATAAAATTTACTTACATTTCATTAAAGATTCTACTTTAGGTTCCAATGTATTTTATTAAACATATCAGGAGAAACATACTTGGACTATTCTGTTTTAAATTAATACTTATAGAAATGTTAACTATTTAGCATTTTTAAATAAAAAAGTGGCAACTAGTTTAAACAAAGTGGCCACTTGAAAAACTAGTCTTACTGGCCAGTGCCCGCTGATGAAATTTCCCAATTTTGCCCTATAACTCCTTCCATGTGTTCTAGTGTTAAATGCTATTGCAGATATTAAAATTTAGTTTGATTTTAATACTCATGCAAATTTGATACATTATTAAATTAGAAACCGATTAACACATAATTTAATCAAAAATAAGATTGCATAGAAAATCATCCTCTCACATTTGGATATCTGTAAGGCTAACTGACATTTACTAAAGCTCAAATCCACAGAAAAAAAGTTACACCTGATACAGCCAGGAAAGTTTTGCTTATGAATATAAACATAAAAATGAACACCATGTAGCACGCTGCATCTAGCTGTGGATCATATTTTTAAAGTCTACTATGAAACTATAGATATAGAATCCCACAAATTTTAGAAACAAAAACTGAGACCTTCCCTCTGCCAAAGAAAAAATAGTTTTCTTTGCAATTCTATTTTCTTAAGTTATGAAATATTAAAGAATTAAATTTATGCACACAAAATATTCTCATTGTACAAAAGTTTACAAAAAGTTTTCTTGAATAAAATTCCAGATTTTTCTATCTCTGAATTTCTACAGTAGCTTTTTTTTTTTTTTTTTTTTTTCACACATTTATCCTGTTTAATTTACCTTGATTGTTCATAATATTCTTCAACTGTTTAAATTATTTAAAAAATTAACTTTAAAGATACTTTAAAATAAAGTTACAATTTTCACTCAATTTTTCAAATGTAGGTTTAAATGAAAACTCAGTTTTCCAATAAAGCTCTTCGCAGTATAAAACTAATAAATTCAAACAGATTTAGAATGAAGACACCCATAAAAAATAAAAACTGTTTAAAGTTGAAAAAGTTTTTTTTTTTTTTTTTTTAAATATTAAAAGTTCTAAAGATTAATTTGAGCATTATTTGTGTAAATCTTAACTAATTTTGCCAGAAACTTGCTTAAAATTCCTTTGCAAATTTTATATGCATAGGACAGATATTTTTAAAAAACATAATTAGACAAATCTAATCTAATCTAAGGATCTATAAGGTAAAGGAAGAGATAGGAGTAAATTTCAAGTGCATGATATTCAAGGAGAAAATATATTGTTAAGTACCTAGCGATCAATACACAACTACATTTATACTGCACGCAATTTATATGAAGTTTTTGAAATACTACATTATATTGCCTTTGACCATGTCATTTCCGCTAGTTTAATGTATAATTTTATTTTCAAACGAAAAGTTACATTTATTTTTCAAGTTTTCATGTGAAATACTATCCATGACAAAAAGAAATAAAAAAAATAAAAATTCAAATTTAGTTATGAAATTTTGTAGGGGAGAAGGGACACTTTTTTCTTACAGTTTTTCACTATTTCTCAAAATGGTTATGAGCTATTGTAAGAAAAATTCATATGAATATTAGAATTTTTTTGGGGTGAAACTAATTTCTAACTTGTATCATTTCACCATTCTAAAAATTGTCGAAATTTGTTCACATGTGTCTCAGGATAGTTGTGAACATATACCTGGGGCACATGTGAACACATGCATAAATAAAACAAAAAAATTTTTTTTAATAAAAACTATAACCTACTTTTTAGTTGTGAAGTAAATCAATAAATGTTTCAACATAGATAAGAAATTATTCGTGAAATTACACACTAATATAATCGCTTTGAGTCAAGCATAGCAAAACTTAAGTTTATGTATAATTCTGTTACTTTTTTTTTTTACATGTTATGCAACGTGTACTACAAAATTGTACATCATGTTCATGGTATTAAAAATTTATAAAATTGAGATACATAAATTCATGATTATCACAGTACTACTTATAACTTTTTTAGCCAACAAAAGTTTACTTTTATAAAATAACTTTAGATTTTTTTTAACTTCAGATTAAGCAAGTGAAATATATACTGTTCACATATGCCCCCCCCCCCCCCATTTCCCCTATGCATTAAAAACATTCCAAATTTTCAGTTTTTCTGAGCATTGCCAATATGGGTCATTCCATGTGAAATCAACCAATTTAAAGAAAACGTGTTGCATCATAGTCACAGATTTTTTTAAAATTTTTATCATAGACAGACATAGTAGTGAAACCCTCAAATCTGAAATTTAAAAGTAATTTTCGCAATATTGGCTGAGATATAGCCATTTGAAAACTGACCATTTTTGCTAAATGGCGGCCATCTTGGAATCTTATTATCTGAAAGAGACCATAACTTGACAACTAAGGGCTCAATTTTTATATATCTGGTATCAATTTGAAGCTATTTGTACAAAGAATGCAAATTTCACATCAAAACAATAATACATTTTCATTTATTTACTTTTTATTATGGTCAAACTGAAAATATCACCCAAAAAAAGGGCTGACTGTAATGGCCCATAAAAAAAATTAATCATCATGAATTTTTCTGAAACTTGGTAAAAACATTGCTCTATCTGTGGGCTTTAAATAATAAAAAAATTGGAGAGGTAAAATCTTTTGTTTAAAAATAAATGATTTTTTACACATAAGGTGTCATTAACTAAATAATGATCATTTTAGAATCTGTAACTATAGCTAATTTAAGAAACATTGGTTAAAATAAATTTTTTTAACATTTAAATTAATATATTGTGTGTTTATTATATAATTCAATAAAGAAGTATCAGTTTGCAGCTATTTATACTAAATATTCATATATTAAAATACAAGTAAATTTTCATTTCTATAATGCTTTTTATTTCATTTAAAATATGAGAATATGATTCTCTAAACATGTTTACAAAAATATTAAATACCTTACTATAATGGACTACATAAAAAAAAAAAGCCACATAACATTTTTCCCTGAAATACTGGAGAAATACTAGCTGTAAATCTCAGTTGAATTCACAATTGTGTGATATAAATAAAATAAAAAATATATAAATTATATATATATATAAATATGACCACATAAATTTCATTTTTATAAATGGAAAAAAATGTCTTAAATAGGTTCTATGTATAGGGAAGAGTGTGGAGGAATAGGATACTTTTTACAAAAATTAGAAAATCTTTTTTTCCACAAAAATTTTGATTTTTTGAATACAAAATAAAATACTTTCTAATGTTCTTGAACAATATCTCTAACAATTCTGATTCATCCTTCCAGTAATGAAGATACTGGAATTTGATGTTGTAACACAAACATTATCAACCTATAATCTTTGTTAAATAGTAAATATAGCCAACACTAGAATAATTTGTTTTCTTTAATACATTGTTTTATAGTTGTCTCATTCCTGCTTGTTAGTGCAGAAGTAAACGAAAATCCTCCCGAAATATGGGACACATTTTGAAATTTAGAATTTCTTTAATTAAATAATTAAAAAATTGTTTAGCTGTATTGTTCAAGAATATTAGGAAGTATTTTATTTTGTATTCAAAAAATAATTTTTTTTTTTGTTTTTCTGTAAAAAAAAAAAAAATTCTAATTTTTGCAAAAAGTGTCCGATTACTCCCCACTCTCCCCTATACATAGAACCTATTTAAGACATTTTTTTCCATTTAGAAAAATGAAATTTATGTGGTCAAATTTATATATAATATATACATAATTTATATATTTTTTATTTTATTTAAATCACACAATTGAATGAATTCAACTGTGATTTATAGCTAGTATTTCTCCAATATTTCAGAGAAAAATATTAAGTTTTTTTTTTTTTTTATGTAGTTTATTATAGTAAGGTATTTAATATTTATGTAAATATGTTTTGAGAATTATATTCTCATATTTCAAATGAAATAAAAGGTATTGTAGAAATGAAAATTTACTTGTGTCTTAATATTTGAATATTTAGTATAAGTAGCTGCAAATTGATATTTCTTCATTTAATTACATAATAAACACACAATATATTAATTTGAATGTTAAAAAATTTATTTTAACCATTATTTCCTAAATTAGCAATAATTACAGATTCTAAAATGATCATTATTTAGTTAGATTCACCTTATGTGTAAAAAATCATTTATTTTAAACGAAAGATTTTACCTCTCCAATTTTTTTATTATTTAAAGCCCACAGATGGAGCAATGTTTGTACCAAGTTTCAGAAAAATTCATGATGATTCATTTTTTTTTATGGTCCATTACAGTCAGCCCTTTTTTTGGGTGATATTTTCAGTTTGACCATAATAAAAAGTATATAAATGGAAATTTATTATTTTGATGTGAAATTTGCATTCCTTGTACAAATAGCTTCAAATTGGTACCAGATATATAAAAATTGAGTCCTTAGTTGTCAAGTTATGGTCTCTTTCAGATAATGATAAGATTCCAAGATGGCCGCCATTTAGCAAAAATGGTCAGTTTTCAAATAGCTATATCTCAGCCAATATTGCGAAAAGGACTTTTAAATTTCAGATTTGAGGGTTTCACTACTATGTCTGTCTATGATAAAAATTTAAAAAAAATCTGTGACTATGATGCAACACCCATTGGTTGAATTCGTGTGGAATGACCCATATATAAAATATCAGGATTAAAAAAAAGCAAGCTAGAATTTTTTGAAAACATTACGCTGTAGCTTTTTTGGGGCCAAAATTTGCTTTAGGATTTTAATTCTACATTTTTAAAGTAACTAATTTTAAATGAATAATGGAATAATACACGCAGCTGCTAGTGATTTGCAATAAGAATTACAAATATATGCCAGCTAAATTTTAAAAAATTCAAATTTACAGCTTCAACCTTTTGAGGATGTCATTCCCTTTTAAAGATGTAGAAATTATCTTTAAATTAAGAAAAAATGTTTCTTTTTCTTGCAGTTATTGCTAATCATGTCATCCTAAAGCAATATTATCAAACTATAATAAAAAGAAGAACTTGTTAAACTTTAAGGCCAAATATTAGGGTCATCCCACGTGATATCAACCAATTTATTATCATTGTCTAAAAGAGACCATAACTTGACAACTAAGGGCTCAAATTTTATATGTCTGGTACCAATTTGAAGCTATTTGTACAAAGAATGCAAATTTCACATCAAAACAATAATACATTTTCATTTATTTACTTTTTATTATGGTGAAACTGAAAATATCACCCAAAAAATAGCTGACTAATGGCTCATAAAAAAATGAATCATGAATTTTTCTGAAACTTGGTAAAAACATTGCTCCATCTGTGGGCTTTAAATAAAAAAATTGGAGAGGTAAAATCTGTTTAAAAATAAACGATTTTTTTTTACACATAAGGTTATTAACTAAATAATGATCATTTTAGAATCTAACTATTGCTAATTTAAGAAATAATGGTTAAAATAAAATTTTTCAACATTTAAATTAATATATTGTGTGTTTATTATATAATTCAATGAAGTATCAATTTGCAGCTATTTATACTAAATATTCATATATTAAAATAAAAGTAAATTTTCATTTCTACAATACTTTTTATTTCATTTAAAATATGAGAATATAATTCTCAAAACATATTTACATAAATATTAAATACCTTACTATAATGGACTACATTAAAAAAGCCACATAATATTTTCCCCTGAAATATCGGAGAAATACTAGCTGTAAATCACAGTTGAATTCATTCAATTGTGTGATTTAAATAAAATAAATATATAATTTATATATATATATATATATATATATATAAATCTGACCACATAAATTTCATTTTTTAAGTGGAAAAAAATGTCTTAAATATGTTCTATATATAGGGAAGAGTGGGGAGGAATAGGACACTTTACAAAAATTAGAAAATGATTTTTTTAACACAAAAACAAAAATTTTGATTTTTTGAATACAAAATAAAATACTTTATAATGTTCTTTAACAAATCTTGGACAATTCTGAATCATCCTTCCAGTGATGAAGATACTGGAATTCGATGTTGTAGCACAAACATTATCAACCTATAATCTTTGTTAGATAGTAAATATAGCCAATACTAGAATAATTTGTTTCCTTTAATACAGTAGACTCCCTCAAATCCGCACTCCTAAAATTTGCAACTCTAAAATCCACACATATTTTACAGATGTAAACGGGGTCATTCCATGTCAAATCAACCAAAAAAATTCAATATTCAACCTGACCATTTCCGATTTCAATGAAACTGCTAGGGATCATTCTCTATGATAATATAAAGTATAGCATATTTTTATTTTTTGTTTAGCGCTTTAAAGTTTTATAAAATTAATTATTTAAATTTTGAAAAATCATTTTTTGACTTGCATAAATATTTTCAATTTTGAATTTCTCAAGTTCTATCAAACATAGAAAATTTTATGACCACTCATTTCAAAGAGGAGTTTATGAGGTTTAATTTGATATGCAAGTCGACTATGCATAATTAAAATAAAATTTAAAAATTTTTAAAATTAAAAAATTTTTTAGATAGTCATTTTTAAAAATTTTGAAAAAATTGTATGTTTGTTGTAATATTATAAGCTTTAAATCCTGAAATTTTTAGAGTGGGATCTCAATGGGATCAGGAGTTATGGAATAAAAGCTGAAAATTACCGTACAAATCATAAATAAATAACAAAATACGCAGAATTAAATTGCTATTTTTATGGTAATTTTTGCTTTTATTTAATAACTCCTGATCCCATTGAGATCCCAATTTAAAAATTTCAGAATTTAAAGCTTGTAATATTACAACAAACATACAATTTTTTCAAAATTTTTAAAAATGACTAACTAAAAAATTTTTCAAATTTAAAAATTTTTAAATTTTATTTATTTTAACTATACATAGTCGACTTGCATATCAAATTAAACCTTATAAACTCCTCTTTGAAATGAGTGGTCATAAAATTTTTTATGTTTGATAGAACTTGAGAAATTCAAAACTGAAAATATTTATGCAAGTCAAAAAATGATGATTTTTCAAAATTTAAATAAATAATTGTATAAAATCTTAAAGCAATAAACAAAAAATAAAAATATGCTCCAATTTATATCATCATAGAGAAGGATCCCTAGCAGTTTCATTGAAATTGGAAAGGGTAAGGTTGAGTCACTGGTTGATTTGGCATGGAATGACACAAACAATGAAACATTCAGTTCAAATGTAGGTGCAAAAAGTGATTTTTTCAGCTTTATATCAATTCCATACATTTTTTAATTTATAATTTTTGTTAAGGTTAAACCTGAAATAAAGTTTCATTATTTTATGATCCTGATGTGAATTAGTAATGTACCTTTATGAGGTAAGTTTCATTGAATAATTTAGGAAAAACATTTCCTCTTTTATAATGAATATTTAATTGTACATTACTGATTATTAACTTTACCTTTCCTTTTAGTATTTTAATCATTTTAAAAAATATCTAGATTTTTATTAGTTTATTACTTTTTTTAATATTTTAGTATATTGTATGCATTCATTATACTTTTGATTTCATTATTAATTACATTCAAATTATTTTATTTTAAATGTAAACAAAGCAATGACCAGAAATATGCAAAATTCTAAAATCCGCAAAGCCTCTGGTCCCAAGCTGTGCGGATTTGAGAGAGTACTGTACATTGTTTTATAGTTCTCTCATTCCTGTTTGTTAGTGCTGAGGTATGGGACACATTTTGAAATTTACAATTTCTTTAATTATAAAATTGTTTAGCTATATTGTTCAAGAACATTAGAAAGTTATTTTGTATTCAAAAAATCAAATTTTTTTGTTTGTGTAAAAAAAGTTTTTCTAATTTTTGTAAAAAGTGTCCTATTCCTCCCTACTACTATACTCTCCCCTATATATAGAACCTACTTAACACATTTTTTTTTCCACTTAAAAAAAAGGAAATTTATGTGGTCAAATTTATATATGTATAATTTATATATTTTTTTATTTTATTTAAAATCACACAATTGAATGAATTCAACTGTGATTTACAGCTAGGATTTCTCCAATATTTCAGAGAAAAAAAAAAAAAAATTGTGGGCTTTTTTTTTTTTTTAATGTAGTCCATTATAGTAAGGTATTTAATATTTATGTAAATTTGTTTTGAGAATTATATTCTCATATTTTAAATGAAATAAAAAGTATTGTAGAAATGAAATTTTACTTTTATTTTAATATATGAATATTTAGTATAAATAGCTGCAAATTGATATTTCTTCATTGAATTATATAATAAACACAATACATTAATTTAAAATGTTAAAAATTTTTATTTTTACCATTATTTCTTAAATTAGCAATAGTTACAGATTCTAAAATGATCATTATTTAGTTTATGACACCTTATGTGTAAAAAATCATTTTTAAACAAAAGATTTTACCTCTCCAATTTTTTTATTATTTAAAGCCCACAGATGGAACAATGTTTTTACCAAGTTTCAGAAAAATTCATGATGATTCATTTTTTTATGGGCCATTACAGTCAGCCCTTTTTTTTGGGGTGATATTTTCAGTTTGACCATAATAAAAAGTAAATGAAAATTTATTATTGTTTTGATGTGAAATTTGCATTCTTTGTACAAATAGCTTAAAATTGGTACCAGATATATAAAATTTGAGCCCTTAGTTGTCAAGTTATGACCTCTTTTAGAGAATGATAAGATTCCAAGATGGCCACCATTTAGCAAAAATGGTCAGTTTTCAAATGGCTATATCTCAGCCAATATTGCGAAAATTACTTTTAAATTTCAGATTTGAGAGTTTCACTACTATGATAAAAAAATTTTTAAAAAAATCTGACTATGATGCAACATCCCTTGGTTGAATTCGTGTGGAATGACCCATTAACTATACATTCTGAAAAAGTTAAATATCATTTAAACAATAGTTGTTTAATTAGTATATATTTTTTAAAACTAAGTTTAAGGACAGTTGATTTGAATGTCTTTCGCAAATACTTAAAAATAGTTATGAAACAAATTGTTATTCTTAGAGTAAAGAAAGTTTATTGAAACCTTTTGAACAAGTTACAGTAAAAAATAGTTCAACAACATCACTTATTTCTTAAGTTATTTCAATGGCGGAAATTCTCAAACTTTATCCATCAAAATGGAATGAATTTGTGTTAGAACATTTAAGACTGCTGATTTAAAACATGAATGCACACTTTAAACTTATTTATTGTAATGAAATTTTTTTCATTCCAATTTTGTTTGACCCCAGGTTTAGTCCAGTAAAATAATCTCCAATCAAAATCTTGACCAATTTTACTTATGATTATTACATCAAACAACGAGATTCCTGAAACAAACAAATGTGACAAGCAAAGATATTATTGGGTCAAAGACTACAGTTGGGATTGATTCCTGCAGATTTCAACTTATTTACAAACACAAAACAGTTAAATTTCAGTCAACAAATAATAAGCAGGAAATCAGCAATTATTTTGATAAAATAACACTTAGCAATAAATGTTCACTAAACTGGAGGAAAGTTAAAATTCGATTGAATTTACCAAGTCACTACAATCAGCAAAGAAATATTTATCAACTTCTGCCAGCAGTATAGGGACCATTTGTTCTCAAAGACGGGCATTATATGAAAAAGCATAATTCATTTTTGCCTAAAAGGGCAGAAATTTTATTTTTGCATCACAACACATGGATTTTTTTCTTATACAACTTTACTTATTTTACAACTTACTTTACTCTTTTACAACTTACAATTTTACTATAATCCAGAAATTATATAAATATTTAAGTTTCTTTAATGTGTAATATTTAAATAATTTTTATAGTGTAAAATTCAAATTAATAAATTTACTATAAGTCTTTAAATGCAATTATTTTTCATTGCATATTAAAGATATTCAAATGGTTATTAAATTTATATTTAATATTTGAAGTTAAATTGTATTAAATTTAATAAACATACCTTTTTTTGAAAAAACCTTATTGTTTTCAAATCTCATTGCATTTCATATTGCAAAAATTTGAAAATTGCCAGTCAAATATTACATAAATGTAATTATAAATAGTTTATTACATAAGAATATTTTCTTGTTAAAACTTCAGGCCAAGTAAAAATGTGATAAAACAGATTTTAGCAACAAATTATGAGATGCCCGGGTATTCTCGTAGATAAGGAAAGCTTTTAATGTGTAACAAATATGAATCTTATTTAAAATATCCATTTATATTGATTGTAAAATATGAAATGACTCTTTTAGTATTTGGCCGAATTCTAAGACAGTCATTGATATTTACAATAAATATCAACTGATATTTTAAACAATATAACTATAGGTTTAATAATAGGCTAAATATCAAATATCAACTGAATATATTCATTGCAACCGTATTTAAAATCAAATAATTATTGTAATAAACATTTTTCACAATTTGGAAAACTCATCAAAAATAAGACTTGCATGAGAAACTTCAAATCCAAAGTAAGTATTTTTACCAAATTTGAAAATAATTTATCATTCTTTTATTTTTTACACTTACTTGTAGGTAAAAATCCCAAATACGTATGAATTCTTTCAATATTGATGATTTCTTAGACAATCTTTTCACATGACCTTACTTGGAATAATTTATGAAATTTCTAGTATATATATAACATTTAACCCAATTACTACCAAGTTTATATGCATATTTCCAAGTATTAGATAATTCCATCTGTTGAATGTATATAAATTACTTAGTTTTAATTAAAAAAATAAATAGTATGGAAGAATGTTTTTGTTTTGATGAGTCATTTATTTATTACATTTAACTGTGTATACTATATTATGTATACATTTAATTACAGATCTATATGACCATTTCAAAACATCGTTAATTTAACACATTTTCAATAATTTCCTAGCAGCTGACAAGATAATAGCTTCTTTAAGATAATGTTTAATTTTTTTTTTATTTAATAGACAACATTTATGATTGCATTAAAATAACCAATGCAAATATAATGTAAATTAAGTGTAAACTACTTTTTCTCAATAAAAGCCAGCTTTTTCAAAAGTAATTAAAAAAAAAAGTGAGCAAACATCCCCCCCCCCTCCACACCCTGTCTTAGCAACCCTGTGCAGTACATAATCAAATGTATCAATTCTAAAAAAATTAAAAATGGGTCTGGTTTATATAACACAATCTAGCAAATTAGATGTGCAATCCAACAAATTGTGTTAGTAACGTCAAATAGAATTTTTTTTAATTAAAGCAACAGTAATTTTTAAATCTATATTTGCCAGAACACTATGTATGGAAAGAATAACCAAATATTTAGTGTTGACACTTGATGACTGCAGATTAAGTTTTTTCTTAGAAAGCAATACATTTTCAGATAATGTTTAAATCGTTAAGAGATGGAACATGAAACAACAGAAATCAGCAATAAAAGCTCTTTTAAATTAGATTTTAAAGAACATTAAAAGGCATTAGTACTGCAATTTTTTATAAAATCAAAGTACATTCAATGTTGAATTTATTACCTTTATTACCTCTCAATACATGTTAAATTTATAGCTTATTATACTTTTGCATTAATGACTTTAAATTTCTGTATATGCGCAAAAGTTATATCTAATTTCCATGTCTTGTAAAAATTGAATATAACTTTTGCGCATGTACAAAAATTTAGTTTTTGAGGGTCTACAGTAATATCTAAAGCAAATATATTCTCAAAAGAAAAATTCTGTAAAAAGGAACTGTTGAAGTCAAAACACGAAAATAAGAGGAAAAAAATGAATTTTTTTTTACATTACACTTACTTAAATTAACGTCAGTAATTATTAATACGTGCAATAAAACGTCAAAGAAAACTGCAAACTAAATTTTACATCATTTTGTATCTTACGCTGGTTGCGATATCATACTGCAATTTGAACTCGAATTTGAAATATCAAGCTTTCTGCTGCAGCTGTTCTACAAAAAGTTGCCAAATGAAAGAAAAAATATTTGACTGCAGTTCAGGGATCTCGGTGTAGATATGAGACATTTCAGAAGAAAAGATATGTCACTTTTATTTATAGAGTACAGTTTTACTTTTCTGTTGAAAATTAAAATTGAAATTCTGCTGTTGAGTTTAATAGTTTTGTAAATCTTTTCTCAATTTCGTTATTTCGCAACTTGAAAAACCTTTTGCAACCAAAAAATAATATATTTTAAAGAGTAATTTTATTATGCTTTTTAATTTCTATTCGCGTTTGTTTAAACTTTACATTTCAAACAGTTTTTAATGAAAATAAAACATCTGCGAAAGATTTTCAAAAATCTATCTTCGGAGATGTTTTTCCACTGCGCATCGCACGCGCATTGTAATCTGGTGAACTGACCAATCAGTTTTGCGCATTCGACTCAACTTTGACTAGACATATTTCGGAAATGAAGCCAAGCATCGATCGGATAAAAAAATTCCTAAAATGTAAATGAAGCAAAAGAAAACAATCATTATAGAAATAAAATACTTTTTGAATTTAGAAAATTTCTCTTAGATTCCTGCTTAATGAGATTCGGTGCATTTTCATATACATAAGCTCAAGCTCATTTCCATGCATTAGATTTTGGGGGTTTTCACACCCATACAAAAAACTTTGAGAAAATAGTGAAATAATAGAAATTACTCTGAATTAAATAATTTGGTTCTTTAACAAATTCAATATGGGTGCAGTAAGATAAGGATATGAAATATAGCTTTTTCTTATTTACAAAAAAAAAAAAAAAAATATGTACGTAAAGTCCGAGTATTATTCATTCATTTCAAAAGTTTAGCAATGGATTGGCTTGAAAGGCTTAAAATAACAAAAAGTTCTTTTTGAAACATTACAATATAGTTTAGTTTCTGTAAATCTGTAACAGCAGAGTATGCACGATTAAAAAGAACGTTTTAAATTCAATCACTTTATAATGAAAATTAATAAAAATTAAAGGTAATGGAACAGAAGAAAAAGAAAAAAGCATTTTTGGATTAAACAATAGAACAGTAAGTAAATATCGGCATAAATTGTGTCTCAAATTGACTTTATCGAGAAATGAAAGAAACATTAAAATGTCCAATAATTGCTTTAGAATGTCAATTATATATAGATATCGCTTTCTTATCTCTAATATATTTATATGCAATTACAGCAAATGTATAACAGGATTTTATACGGATTTTTTTAAAATTATTTATTTCGAATAAAATTGTAAATGATTTTGACAGTTTATAAAAATTAACCATTTATTGCTATTATTAGGGAACCTTAAAATTTCTAAAACTGATCATTCACGCCTTTAATGATAGTAGTATATTTCAGTTCATAAACTTTTAAAAGAATCAATTATTATATGATTAAAAAATAGATATAAAAATATACACATTTAAATAAATAAATGTACAAATGAAACAAATATATATCCAAAAATTCTAAACATATTTTAAACAAAGATCGAAAGTACCTTTACCTTTTGAAGATGTTTATATTATCTATTTGCTCCCAAGCTCGCCACACATATAAACAATAGTATAACACATCAGAGGTAGAACCTTATTTATATGGACACGAACTCAAACTAAAACCCTTACAAAAGTTGAAGTAAATTCATGATGACGAAAGCTGAACAAACCAAAACTCTACGAAAGCTGAACTAATTCAAACCAAAACTCCTGCGGAATTTTGAAAATGGACCAATCAACAACCAGCATCCACCTTTCTTCCTTTCGAGCAAGAAAATGTGCCTTTGTCTTCTCCCCCACCCCCACCCCCTCTCTCCTTATCTCTGGAATTCCATATTGTCCCTGCTGAAAATTCCCTTTTGGAGAAGAATGGTTAAGGCTGCGGGCACACACACAGTTTTTCGCACTAACTTCTTGCGCTATCTTTGATCTTTCGTTTCGGCGCTTTGATGTATAAATTGCACTTCTAGTGCACTGAATCTGAACTTCAAGAGAGGAATATCAGTTGACAGGTTTACGACCGAAGATGGAGTAGATAAAAGTTCCCCTTCCTTTGTCAAATTGGTAGGGTCAGTCCCTCAAAAACCATTTAACGAGGTTTCACCCTTGTTCAGTTCGAAAACAATGATTGATTGATTGCTCTTTTAGTGTAATAAAAACTAGTGCTGTTCGTCTAGACCTTAAATATCAAACTTTGACATGCAAAATTTAAATCTTATATTCCCAGCCCAAATTTAATTATGTTAATTGTTATTAAGATTTTATTAATTGTTTGATACAGTCTAGTTTCTAAAAGGTTTTTCCATAGAGCGAAATTTGAACAAATTGTTTCTTACTGATTAGTTTTATTAACATATATTTTAACAGTGGATCTTTCATATGAAAACTTAATAGATATTCAAAAATCGTTATTTTAGCTTTATATTGGCAAAGCACTGAAATTAGCCTTAACAGAAAATCGAGCTACTGCCTATGGTTTGAATTGTATATTGCTATACTATTATGACATATTAAAAAAATAAATATTATTAACATTTTAACGTTAAACTTGCTTTTTAGGTATCAAGACCGCAAAAGTTATTTAATCAACTGTAATTAAAGATGCATTACTTTTATTGGTAGATGAAAATTTTCTATAGATAGTGGAAATTCGAAACTCTGAAACATCTATTGTACAATAAGGGATTGAAAACACAAAAAAAAAGTCATAACTCCAACACTAAAAGTTGTTGAATAAAATATTTAATGGTGCATTCAAACAAATATTTTTTCACCCTCAACAGCTAGAAATTTTCTGATACATTTTCAGACTCATTTTTAAGAGTGAACATGAAACTGATTTTTGCTGAAGTGATTTTCGAAGAGATGTATAAGATGCCATGTGATTTCATTTTTCGCTCAGTTCATTAAAATTTGATGTATAAACGATTACTTACTCAGTATGACCATTTTTTTCGTCTTCAGATCTCCCGCTTCAGAAAATTCGGTGCAAAACGCTAACTTTAACAGCATTTTTCTGCACTTATCAAACAATCGATAAGTACGACACATTGTGTACTTTCTAAATAAGGTAATTTGTCAGTTAGATGCGTTTGAGAGCAAAAATGAATTTTAAAATGAATCTGAAAATAAGAAGTTTGGATTGGAATGCACCCTTAACTACAAATCTCTTTTATACTCTTGTTATAGCATTTTTTTCTTTGAGGGTAACTGAGGTATACAATCATATACATGCAGATTTTAATGATGGCGAAAAAATGCAATAGCTTGTCAAATTGAGCGCATATCCACAATATTGAGAGTATATCCAGAATAGAATTACCTCATAATTATAAAACATTGTAATAACTTATAATGATTTATAGATGCTTCTATAAAAGTTACTTCGCTCGATTTTTAAAAAAATATTTTTGAGAGAAAAAATTATCAGAAAACTTGCTGAAATTTAAACTTTTTCATATTTTGACATGTTTATATGTCATCCAGTACACTATAAGAGTTCTAAATCGGGAAATATAGACAAACTATTACGATTGCCTCCTAGATTAAAATGTATTTTATTATAAACATCTTTTTTTTTTTTTTTTTTTTTTTTTTTTTTTTTTTTTAAGATATGCTATAAGACTAAATTTGGATTTGAAAAAAAAAAATCTATTAAAAATGCATTTTTATCGAGGTGTTAATTTTACTGTTATGTTTGATATTTCATGATTTTAAAGTCTATTATGCATTTGATTGGATCATGTCTCACAATTTAAATATTGCCAGTTCCTTTAAATGCAATATTTCAGCAACTTTTATGTTAGATTTTCTTTTATCTGGGTGCAAATTAATTATTACTTTATCAAAAAAGGAAAGTTTAATTTTTTTTTTGAAGCATCCATAATAACAAAATATAAAGCATTCTATAATTCGGAAAATATTATTTTAGTAACATAACATAAACAGGCTATTGTCAAAGGGATTGCAAAATTATACTCTTGATACCCTACTTAACAATTATCTCCCAAAAAATTTAATGTGCATGAATTTTAGTATTTACATTGGGCGAAAACTCAAAAATGCCCGCTGACTTTTAAGACATAATTTTATATCTATTAGAAAGAAATTATTTTCAGAATCAAATTTTTATTTTAATCATTAAAAAATGATGAAAATTTCTGTTTCAACGTTTTAGAACTTAAGGTAATAAAATTGCGATATTGTTATTGAACTTTTAAAAGTTTAGTTCAATTTTTATATGCGGGTGACCAAAATGACTAAATTAAACATATATAATTTTATAAAGAATTTTGTACAATTAAAATGGTACAGTTTTCCTCTTGCATTTATTTTAGAAATGCAGTTAAAGCCAAACGTAAGCTATCGCCCATATATGACTTAAGCAATCATCATTTATAAAGTAATTTTTCTCAAACAGTAATTTTGAAACTTGAACATACGATTTTGTGAAAATAAGTGCCCAGTTTTTCACACCTTGTACTGTAAAATAATTTATATGAACCGATCTAAATGTTAAATTAATGTTACATGAGTCGTTGATTTTGAATGTTTAACAAATCCATTTTTGTAATGGGTAGATATTTAATGGGGTTGCATTTGAATGGATTTCAAAATATTCGTGCAATTATTTCACAAATATTTTAAAACCAATCCGGCTTATTTTATATTTTTTATGATCTTATTTAATGTTAATTTAAAATGCAATAATGATTATTTGTAGTATATGAAAAAAAGTCATGGTTTTGGTATGCCCTAATGGTATGCCTCACTTTCAAAAGCAATGCTTTGTTGAAAACGCTGATTTTCTTTGAATAGAATATAGTTACACGTAGCAGCAACAACAACAAAAATAGATAAAATAAACAAAATAACGTATTTTATTTTATTTTCACTTAGCTTTATAGATTTTATTTTCAAAAATAAACTTGGTTTCCTTTGAAAATCGACGGTTAATATAAAATTACATAGTTATTTATGTTTTTAAAATGCGTAAGAATTAAGCGGGGCGAACCTTGGAACTTTGAACTGGAATACCTGAAAATTGGGACATCCCTCATAAATCGGGTTACCTGGCAACACTAGATAGGTATAAATGATAAATACTGTGGTGAAGTCTTTAGTGGCTCAAAGGTAGTGTCTCAAGTTTCGAAACGGAGGTCCAGAGTTCGAATTCAACTAATAGCATTGTGTCAGAAATTTATTTGAATCCATGGTTTTCTATAAAACGTTTGAAAATTCGAGTGGAGTCACTTCAGATTGTTTCCTTTCTTATTGTAATTTAAAATTTTCCTCCGGCAACTTACATTATATTTCATTTTTCTTTTTCAGAATATTAAAAAATAACTTAAAACTTTTACCATGCAACATAAAAATAGTTCAAATAGGGAAATTTTTGTGTTCCTTAGAATTTTGCACAAATCGTAAAGATTCAAAAATTTTTTGTTAAATAAAAATATTAAAATGAAAAAGTGACGTAATTTTCCGCGTATACGCCTCAACCTAGTTAAGTATTTTTCAAACTGGAAACTTTACTAAAAAAAAGTAGTCAAATAAGTACTAATCAGAAATAAGTCACATTTTAATTATAATAAATTCTGGTAGGAAATTGAATTAGCTGAGGTGCGGCTTATACGCGCGAAATTACGGTATATATTAGGTAGCTTTCACTACAAAAAGTAAAAAGCTACCTATTGCAGTCGTCCGGAGGAAAGCACTTCCAGAAAATTTTGGTATATTTTTACCGATCATGACCCCCAGACCCCAAAACCACCCTCCGTTCAAATGTTGACATATATATATATCTGATTTTTGTCATGCTATAACTTAACGTATTTATGAACAGATTAGAATGAAACTTGGTATGTACATAGTAAATACAAATATCTCGACCGAGTTCAATGACCAGCATCATCCGCTATCTTGTTTCAAAATGGCAGTCATTTAAAAAATGTAAAAAAATTTAAAATTTTAAATTAAATGCGAAAAAATTAAAAGTTGAAAAATATTTTTATTTTATATGCTAGATCTTAAAAGACCGATTCCAGAACACTTTTTATTTTGTCTATATCTTAAAAAATGATTGAGTCATAACACTTTTAATTTTTCTTATGGCTGACATTTTGAAACGATCTGATTTTTGTCACGTGATAACACGCGTATTTATAAATCAATTTGAATGTAACTTGGTGTGTACATAGTACATAATGAAGCCTGGACCGAGTTCGTTAGCCAGTCCCATCCGCCATCTTGTTTCAAAATGGCGGCCATTTAATTTAATTTTAATTTAAAATTTAAAATTAGGTACAAAAAAGCGAGAAATTGAAAAAGATTTTTCTTTTATGCATTTGGACTTGATACAAAGATTCCAAAGCATTTTTTGTTTCGTCTGTATCTTAAAAAATGGCTGAGTTATAGCATTTTTAATTTCTAGTGTTGCTCACATTTTGAAATGATTTGGTTTTCGTCACGTGATAACACGCATATTTATATACCAATTTGGATGAAACTTGGCGCGTAGATAGTACATACCGAGGCTTGGATTCGAGTTCGTTGGCCAGTTCCAACCGCCGTTTGTTTCAAAATGGCAGAATATTAATTTTTTATTTATTTAAATTTTAAAATTAGGTGAAAAAAAGTAAGAAATTGAAAAAGATCCTTCTTTTGTGTTTTTTGTTTCATTTTATCTTGAAAAATGGCTGAGTTTTAGCACTTTAAATTTCCAGCGTGATTGACATTTTGAAATGGTCTGAAATTTGTCACGCGATAATACGCATATTTGTAAACTGATTTCGATATAACTCCGTGTGCACATGGTACATTCTAATGTCTTGACCGAGTTCACGGACCAACTTTATTCGCCATCTTGTTTCAAAATGGCGGCCATTTAAATATGTCAAAAATCTTTTAAATGTATAATGATGTACAAATAAAAAATTAGAAATTGAAAAAAAGGTCTTTCTAAACTATTTATCTTAAGAATGAATTCCGGAGTATTTTTTGCTTTGTCTTTACCTTGAAAAACTCCTGGGATTTAGCAGTTTGAATTTCTAATGTGGGTGACATTTAAAAAAAAAAAATCAATTTGCCCGTGACAGCACTCATCTATATTAATCGATTTCGATGTGAGTGTGCATGTTCACATGAATTAAGATTCCGACCAGCCTCATTGGTTTGTTTTATCCCTCATGTTGCTTTAAAATGGATATCATGGAATTTGGCGACCCTATAAATCGCTTAAAATAAAACCAGGTTGAATAAAAGATGACTAATTTCTAAAAATTCCTATTAATATTCAGTTTCGACAAAAACTAGAATTCAATCTTATATAATCATGTTCCACTAATTTGAGCTTCGTATATTTGAATAATATAACTTAATTTAAAATAAATAAATAAGTATATGAAAGCTACCTCTTCCTCCCGGCACTACCGGAAGGACTTTTTTTTATTTTTACTTTAGATTCGATAGCTGAAAAATTATAAATGAGTTTAAAAAATATTCGAATAAGTATGCCGATTTTTTTCTTTTTTAATTATTTTCGATTATTGGAAAAAATTCTTTAATATAGTTATAGTATGGATTTGTAATGTTTGGGAAAATTTTAGGATTATAGAGTTTTTTACACTGGCTTTAAACTTCATCTTCGGAAAAATGAATAAGAATAACATTGTTACGGAAATTTTATTTCACTTGCCATTCATATAAGTCAATTTTAATAATTTTTAATAAATAAAATTAAATGGTACTTGGTAATTGATCACTGATTATGTCACCTGTTTTCTTTTCTTTCAAATTTATGAAAGCTTAAAATTTTTCTCTCGGGAATGCCCATTTTACAATGTACTATGGTACTCTGTAATACATTTTATGTTAATGTTGTTTTCTAACGGTTTTATACACACAGACATATATATATATATATATATATATATATATATATATATATATATATATATATATATATAATCCAGGAATGGCGAATGTATGGCACGTGTGACGAATTGGCCACTTTAGAAAACTTCTCTGACATGCAAGAAAAAAAAATTAGAAATTATATTATAAACAATTCATTTTATTTTTTATTTTATTTATTTATTTTTTTAAAGATAGTTTTGTACATAATTTACTTTAAAATAATCTTTTATTTTTGAATGCATTAAAATATTCAGTGAAAGAGTTTTGTAGCATCATTTTACGTCAAATTCAAAATCATTTTGTTCTTTTGAAAATTTCAAAAGGTTTCATTTTTGAAAATTTTATTTTAAGAGGTAGTTTGCCTAACTGGTGTGCTTTCTAGTTTAGTTTATATTTTATTTTATTTAGGTTTAGAGTTTCAAGTTATTTTAGATTTTATTATATTTAGGTTTTTGTTGAAAATTGAATTTTTATCGTTAATGTCAATAATTATGCATATGTTGAACGTGCTTCTACGTGACGAATTAAAACTGATTTGACTTGAAAGATTAAAAAAAAAAAATCTATTTATAGATTATTAATTTGGAATTCGATGCGACATGGCTATATTATTGAGTAAATATGCTGCATAATAAATAAATTAAGAATCGAATTTAGGATAAGTGTAAAAATATTTAAGTAAAAATTCTATAAATATTAATTATTGGATTTTATCTAAGTGAAAATGCTTCTGGCACGTTAGAATGTTGGTACATAATAATTTTAAAATTTTTGACAAGCATACCCAGAAAGCTTCGCCCAGGGGCGTAGCTTGAAATTTTTATTGGGGGGGGGGGACCAAAATTTGGCGCCCTTGAATTATTTCCACATTTTTTAGGAGAGGGGGGGGGTTAGTTATGCTAATTTTTATGTTAGTTATTCATGGCAATGGCATCTATTTAGGTGATATAAGTGATGCAGCCATGGTTAAATTTCCATTTTAAGCGTGCATGCACATGTGCTGATAAAATATCTGTCCCAGCTCTCTTTTTTTCAAGGTCTAAAAAGGCAATGTAGAATGTTTGAAGAGAATCCGAATCCTGGATCCTTAAATTCATTTTCCTGACATGATAAGAAAAATTGTATTTGGAAGAAAAATAAAAATACGGAACGCAAAGTTAATTACAATAGAGTTATGGTGGTTTCAAAGCCGCAGCTCCCGCCCGAAACTTGCTGGTCAATATAATTGAATTTAGCCTTCAATTTTTTCTTGTGAGATCCTCAGAGATCGCGCCCATTACTATCACTCCCACTAATGTAAAAAAGGAATGTTAAAGCTCTCGATGAACATTCGACCCCTTTTCAAGGAAGTAACGGTGGTCTATTTACCATATATACAGAATATTCCAGTTTCTGTAAAATGGAATAACATATTTTCCCTTTTAATATCTTAGTTCCCCAGTAAATACATATAAGTAAAAAATAATCTGTATCGTACTGCAATTATAACACAGAACGTTAAAGTAGTTATTTTTTTCTAATGTGCATTTTTTAAATCGGTTATTTTATTAATTATACAGTACATTAACGAATACTTTTTTTTCCTGTCACTTTTTAGCATTAAAAGACAGTCGTTCAATGTAAATTTAATTTTCTGTTTTGACAATGGCTATACTTTAAAAGCAAAAATCAATTATTTCCAAATCCCTTTATCCAATCACTAGAATAAAAAACTTATTTAACCCTTTAAGCAACATGTTCAATTTAGCAATAGTATGCTGAATACCGGATATCATTAAATTTCGTCAAAAGTAATTTATCACAATAGCAATTAGCGACGTAAAAAACTCAGATGCATAACATTTTAATCTCGATTTAAAATAAAGACATACACATATATTTTGGAATTCCAGATAGAAGAGTTCACTTTGCATGTCGGTACATCGTGATGTTTATAATAGAGTTAATTGAAAACTGTTATTTTTCAGATAAATCAAATTTAAGCGGCAATGTCCACCGCAAGGCAGAAAAAAGACCCATCAGAAGAGTGACAATAACTTGAAATGTATATGTACAATTGATAAAACATAACAAAATTATATTTTGAAATTATATTATAAAAAAAAATAGAGTAAAAAAAAATCTATTGCTCAGTTGAAAACATTTTTGAAAAACATTTTTTTACCACTTGATCAGTAATCCTTGCAAGAATGAAATCAGTGCCACTTGATCAGTAACAATGCATTTTTAATTATAATGTTACAATTTTAAATACAGTGTTTTACACAATAAAATCAGTGAAAATGATTATACCAAATGTGAATACCAAAAACCTTAATTAAAGAAAAAAAAAAAAAAAACATGTAAAACTGAATATTTTTTTGGTTTCATTCGATTGCATCTTACTATGTTTGATTGCTTTTTCGAAAAACATTTGTAAGTAAGGATGTATTCCGATCCAAACTGCTTATTTTTGCATTTAATTTTGAACTCATTTTTGCTCTCACATGTATCAGACTGACAGATTCTCTTATTCGGAAACTATACAAGGTGTCGTAAAGTTCGATATTTTGACAAAGGCAGAAAATAGTGTGAAAAATGCTGTCAAAGTGGGCGTTGTGAACCGAATTTTCCGAAGCGGAAGAGCTGGAGACGAAAAAAAAAGGACCATGCTGAAGCAATGATTGTCTATCAATCAAATTCAAATAAATGAAGCGAAAAGTAAGATCATACGGCACCTTGTACATCTCTTCGAAAATCACTCCAGCAAGTTTCATGTTGCTATTTTTAAAAATGAGTCTGAAATTCTATCAGAAAATTTAGAGGTGTTGAAGGTGGAAAAGCATGTTTTCGAGTACACCCTTAAACATATATATATTTTTTAATTTTGGGGAAAGCTTCATTCCGGCCCAGTCCTGGGTTAAAACTAGGTCGATTATTAATAATGTAAAAGATTCAGAAATCACCATTAATCAAAAAATAGCTATCTGTTTAGGAAATAAATAATAAAAATCATTAAAACTTAAATTTACCCGAAAATTGAGAATGCTATTCGATTTTTTCTCACTAATAATAGCAATAATAAATGAACTCACAATTGCGTGAGAAATATAAACATTATACTTTAAGACTATGCTTAAATAAAGGAAAATATGTACATTTTTTACCTTCGACTGCATCATCGTTTTTCAACAACTTTGTCATAAATTTGCATCATTTCTCCGCTTCACAACTTCTTTTTCTGTTTTGTTCTCCGTAGTAAGATCCTGATTTCTTGTTTTTATGTTTTATTTCGGTCATCACTCATGACTGAATTTCTTCTCTCTGGACGACTAAGAAAGACAGCTTTTAATTTTTATTTTAAAAATTGAACGAAAAAAATCGCTAGTTTTGAAAAGTTGCGTTATTAGCTTCAGTAAAATCTGACAACACTAGATACTGGACAACCAAGATGTATGTAGGTGACGCCCGGAAGTTATCTAACCTAACACAAGGAAGGACATAAGTGGGGACTGGGGAGGTTAAAATAGTTAAGGTCAGATGACCTAGTTGAGGGCCACCAAACTTGGATTGGAGGGGAGAGCTTTTCTCCCAAAGATCAAATTGCATGTAGTGATCGAACAATGCCCATTTCCGGAATGTGTTCTTGTTTTCGCACTGGGGATATCGCCTGGTAGTAATCTTGAAATGTCTCAAATGTAATGGATCTCCTATATTTTTTTGAAACCATAATTTATTTTCTTATAAATTTACAATAATATTAATTCCAAATCACGTTACTGTTATTTAATTATTTTTTCTTTTTTTGTGTGTGTGTAAAAAATAATCTAAGAATGCACATTAAGGGTGTATTTCGATTCAAATTGATTATTTTCCGATTTATTTTTAAATTCACTTTTGCTCTCAAACGCATCAAACTAGCAGATTCTCTTATCTAGAAAGTACACAAGGTGCCGTGATTTTCAATTCTTCGTTAATGTAAAAAATATTGCAAAAAAAGCGATCAAAAACGGCATTTTTAATAGATTTTTCAGAAGAATTTTTCAGATCTGTGAACGAAAAAAAGGGTCATTCTGAGAAGATAAATGTTTATAAATCAAATTCTAATGAATTGAGCGTAAAAAGACATCACACGGCACCTTATACGCCTCTTCAAGAATCCCCTCAGCAACTTTCATGATTCTACTTTTAAAAATATGTATGAAATTGTATCGGAAAATTTCGAGCTGTTGAAGATGAAAAAGCGTTTTTTCGAATACACCCTTAAGAGCCTGCATCAGTCAAACCGAAACTCAAAATCCTATCACAAACCTATGCGTGTTGCCACCAGGAAGGCGTATCCCGAACCCAAAGATTGACACATTAAAAGACCAATGATATTTTCCAAGCTTGTAATTAATAAGAAAATGGTCATCTCACGCCACCCTTTACCTCCAGGCGATAAAAAGGGGATAAGATACCCCAGGAAGAAAAAAGTCATTAGCAAATGCTAAAAACTCTAGCACCTTTTCAATACTGATAGCCCGAGGGATATGTGCATTTGGATAGTTTCTTCGAGATAATTTCTGACCAAAACACTCGGATCCGTTTTAAAACAAGTCGACATTGACCTTTTTTGTTACATAGTTTCAAGTGAAATTGAATCATTTATATGTAATTTTAAAAGACAACATACAGATCGTGATTATTATGTCAGAGATTGCACATTAAACATTTTCCAAAGAATCTCCTCTACATTTTAATATTTTTAAATGATTTTTTTAGCATTGAATAGCTGAGATCACTGAACTGTACAAAGACCGTTTTATATTTTTTCGATTTTGTTAGGAGTATTTTATAGTGGCTTACATCAATAGAGCGAAATTCCAAGATAGAAATTTTTAAGATATCTCGTTTGTATTTTAATATTTTTAAATGATTTTTTTAGCATTGAACAGCTGAGATTTTTCGGTATAATGACCGTTTTGTACTTTTTTTGATTTTGTTTACAGGTGTTTTAAAGAGGCTACTTCAGTCAAGTAAAATCCAATGGAAGAAATTTATAAAAATATCTCTTCTAAATTTTTATATTTTTAAATTATTTTTTGGCATTCGATATCTCAGATATTTCGGTACAAAGACCGTTTTGTACTTTTTCGATCTTCTTTAGGGGAATTTTAAAAAAGCTACTTCAGTCAAATGAAATCCAATGGAAGAAATTTATAAAAATATCTCTTCTACATTTTAATATTTTTAAATGAATTTTTGTCATTGGATAGCTGAGATCTTTCGGTACAAAGATCGTTTTTTCTTTTTTTTTTCGAGTTTGTTTAGGGAAATTTTAAAAAATCTACTTCAGTCAAGTGAAATCCAGTGGTAGAAATTTATAAAAATATCTCTTCTGCATTTTAATATTTTCAAATTATTTTTTGGCATTCGATATCTCAGATCTATCGGTACAAAGACCGTTTTGTACTTTTTCGACTTTGTTTAGGGGAATTTTAAAAAATCTACTTCAGTCAAGTGAAATCCAGTGGTAGGAATTTATAAAAATATCTCTTCTACATTTTAATATTTTTAAATTATTTTTTGGCATTCGATATCTCAGATCTTTCGGTACAAAGACCGTTTTGTACTTTTTCGACTTTGTTTAGGGGAATTTTAAAAAAGCTATTTCAGTCAAGTGAAATCCAATGGTAGAAATTTATAAAATATCTCTTCTACATTTTAATATTTTTAAATGATTTTTTTGTCATTGGATAGCTTAGATCTTTCTCTACAAAGACCGTTTTGTACTTTTTCGACTTTGTTTAGGGGAATTTTAAAAAAGCTACTTCAGTCAAGTGAAATCCAATGGTAGAAATTTATAAAAATATGTCTTCTACATTTTAATATTTTTAAATGATTTTTATGTCATGGGATGGCTGAGATCTTTCTGTACAAAGACCGTTTTTTATATTTTCGACTTTCTCTAGGGAAATTTTAAAAAAGCTACTTCAGTCAAGTGAAATCCAATGCTAGAAATTTCTAAAAATATCACTTCTACATTTTAATATTTTTAAATGATTTTTTTTGTCATGGGATAGCTCAGATCTTTCGGTACAAAGACCGTTTTGTACTTTTTCGACTCTGTTTAGGGGAATTTTAAAAAAGCTACTTCAGTGAAGTGAAATCCAATGGTAGAAATTTATAAAAATATCTCTTCTAAATTTTACTATTTGTAAATCATTATTTGGCATTCGATATCTCAGATCTTTTGGTACAAAGACCGTTTTGTACTTTTTTGATTTTGTTTAAATGTGTTTTGATGAGGCTACTTCAGTCAAGTGAAATCCGTTGGTAGAAATTTATAAAAATATCTCTTCTACATTTTAATATTTTTAAATGTTTTTTTTTTTTTTTTTTTTTTTTTTTTTTTTTTTTTTTTTTTTGTCATGGGATAGCTGAGATCTTTTGGTACAAACACCGTTTTGTACTTTTTCGACTCTGTTTAGGGGAATTTTAAAAAAGCTACTTCAGTGAAGTGAAATCCAATGGTAGAAATTTATAAAAATATCTCTTCTAAATTTTACTATTTGTAAATCATTATTTGGCATTCGATATCTCAGATCTTTTGGTACAAAAACCGTTTTGTACTTTTTTGATTTTGTTTACAGTTGTTTTAAAGATGCTACTTCAGTCAAATGAAATCCAAAGGTAGAAATTTATAAAAATATCTCTACTACATTTTAATATTTTTAAATGATTTTTTTGTCATTGAATAGCTAAGATCTTTCGGTACAAAGACCTTTTTTTTTTTTTTGTTTTGTTTACAGCTGTTTTAAAGAGGCTACTTGAGTCAAGCGAAATCCTATAGTAATATTTTATAAATATGTCTTTTCGACATTTAAAGATTTTTAAATGATTTTTTTGTCATGGGATAGCTGAGATCTTTAGGTACAAATACTGTTTTGTATTTTTTTTTTTTTTTGTTTACAGGTATTTTAAAGAGGCTACATTAGTCAAGTGAAATAAAATGGTAGAAATTTATAAAAATATATCTTCTACATTTTAATATTTTTAAATGACTTTTTTTTTGTCATTGGATAGCTTAGATCTTTCGGTACAAATACCGTTTTGTACTTTTTTAATTTTGTTTACAGATGTTTTAAAAAAGATACTTCAGGCAAATGAAATCGAATGGTAGGAATTTATAAAAATATCTCTTCTACATTTTAACATTTTTAAATTATTTTTTGGCATTCGATATCTCTGATCTTTCGGTTCAAAGACCGTTTTGTACTTTTTTGATTTTGTTTACAGGTGTTTTAAAGAAGCTACTTCATTCAAGCAAAATCCTATAGTAGAATTTTATAAATATGTCTTTTTACTTTTAAAGATTTTTAAACGATTTTTGGCATTCGATGTCTCAGATCTTTCGGTACAAAGACCGTTTTGTACTTTTTCGTCTTTGTTTAGGGGAATTTTAAAAAAGCTATTTCAGTCAAGTGAAATACAGTTGTAGATTTTATAAAAATATCTCTTCTACATTTTAATATTTTTAAATAATTTTTTTATCATTGGATAGCTGATATCTTTCGGTACAAAGATCGTTTTGTACTTTTTCTACTTTGTTCAGGGGAATTTTAAAAAAGCTACTACAGTCAAGTGAAATCCAATGGTAGAAATTTATAAAAATATCTCCTCTACATTTTAATATTTTTAAATGATTTTTTTATCATTGGATAGTTGATATCTTTCGATACAAAGATCGTTTTGTACTTTTTCGACTTTCTTTAGGGAAATTTTAAAAAAGCTACTTCAGTCAAGTGAAATTAAATGGTAGAAATTTATAAAAATATCTCTGCTACATTTTAATATTTTTAAATGATTTTTTTTTGTCATGGAATAGCTGAGATCTTTCGATACAAAGATCGTTTTGTATTTTTTCAACTTTGTTTAGGGAAATTTTAAAAAAGCTACTTCAGTCAAGTGAAATCCAATGCAGAAATTTATAAAAATATCTCCTCTACATTTTAATATTTTTAAATGATTTTTTTGTAATTCGATAGCTGAAATCTTTCGGTGCAAAGACCGTTTTGTTCTTTTTCGACTTTGTTTACGGAAATTTTAAAAAAGCTATTTCAGTCAAGTGAAATCCATTGGTAGAAATTTATAAAAATATCTCTCCTACATTTTAATATTTTTAAATGATTCTTTGGCATTGGAGCGCTGAGATCTATCGGTGAAAAGATCGTTTTATACGTTTTTTTTTTTTTTTTTTTTTTTTACAGTTGTTTTGATGAGACTACTTCAGTCAAGTGAAATCCATTGCTAGAAATTTATAAAAGTATATCTTCTACATTTTAATATTTTTAAATGACTTTTTTTTTTTTTTTTTTTTTTTTTTTTTTTTTTTTGTCATTGGATAGTTTAGATCTTTCGGTACAAATACCGTTTTGTTCGTTTTTAATTTTGTTTACAGATGTTTTAAAAAAGATACTTCAGGCAAGTGAAATCGAATGGTAGGATATTATAAAAATATCTCTTCTACATTTTAACATTTTTAAATTATTTTTTGGCATTCGATATCTCTGATCTTTCGGTTCAAAGACCGTTTTGTACTTTTTCGATTTTGTTTAAGGGAATTTTAAAAAAGCTACTTCAGTCAAGTGAAATCCAATGGTAGGAATTTATAAAAATATCTCTTCTACATTTTAATTTTTTAAATGATTTTTTTGGCATTGGATAGCTGTGATCTTTTGGAACAAAGACTGTTTTGTACTTTTTTGATTTTGTTTACAGGTGTTTTAAAGAAGCTACTTCATTCAAGCAAAATCCTATAGTAGAATTTTATAAATATGTCTTTTTTCTTTTAAAGATTTTTAAACGATTTTTTGGCATTCGATGTCTCAGATCTTTCGGTACAAAGACCGTTTTGTACTTTTTCGTCTTTGTTTAGGGGAATTTTAAAAAAGCTATTTCAGTCAAGTGAAATACAATTGTAGAAATTTATAAAAATATCTCTTCTACATGTTAATATTTTAAAATGATTTTTTGTCATGGAATAGCTGATATTTTTCGGTACAAAGATCGTTTTGTACTTTTTCGACTTTGTTCAGGGGAATTTTAAAAAAGCTACTTCAGTAGAGTGAAATCCAATGGTAGAAATTTATAAAAATATCTCTCCTACATTTTAATATTTTTAAATGATTTTTTTTATCATTGGAAAGCTGATATCTTTCGGTACAAAGATCGTTTTGTACTTTTTCGACTTAGTTTAGGGAAATTTTAAAAAAGCTACTTCAGTCAAGTGAAATCCAATGGTAGAAATTTATAAAAAAAGCTCTCCTACATTTTAATATTTTTAAATGATTTTTTTTGTCATGGAATAGCTGATATCTTTCGGTACAAAGATCGTTTTGTACTTTTTTGACTTTGTTCATGGGAATTTTAAAAAAGCTACTTCAGTCAAGTGAAATCCAATGGTAGAAACTTATAAAAATATCTCTCCTACATTTTAATTTTTTTAAATGATTTTTTTATCGTTGGATAGCTGATATCTTTCGGTACAAAGATCGTTTTGTACTTTTTCGACTTTGTTCAGGGGAATTTTTAAAAAGCTACTTCAGTCAAGTGAAATCCAATGGTAGAAATAAAAAAAAATATCTCTCCTACATTTTAATATTTTTAAATGATTTTTTTGCCATGGAATAGCTGAGATCTTTCGACACAAAGATCATTTTGTACTTTTTCAACTTTGTTTAGGGAAATTTTAAAAAAGTTACTTCAGTCAAATGAAATCCAATGGTAAAAATTTATAAAAATATCTCCTCTACATTTTAATATTTTTAAATGATTTTTTTGTAATTCGATAGCTGAGATCTTTCGGTACAAAGACCGTATTGTTCTTTTTCGACTTTGTTTAGGGAAATTTTAAAAAAGCTACTTCAGTCAAGTGAAATCCATTGGTAGAAATTTATAAAAATATCTCTCCTATATTTTAATATTTTTAAATGATTTTTTGACATTGGATAGCTGAGATCTATCGGTGAAAAGACCGCTTTATACTTTTTTTTTTTTTTTTTTTTTTTTTTTTTTTTTTTTTTTTTTACAGGTGTTTTGATGAGGCTACTTCAGTCAAGTGAAATCCATTGCTAGAAATTTATAAAAATATCTCTTCTACATTTCAATATTTTTAAATGTTTTTATTGTCTTGGGATAGCTGTGATCTTTTGGTACAAAGACCGTTTTGTACTTTTTCGACTTTGTTTAGGGAAATTTTAAAAAAGCTACTTCAGTCAAGTGAAATCCATTGCTAGAAATTTATAAAAATATCTCTCCTACATTTTAATATTTTTAAATGATTTTTTTGTCATGGGATATCAGAGATCTTTCGGTACAAAGTTTTGTACTTTTTCGACTTTGTTTAAGGGAATTTTAAAAAAACTACTTCAGTCAAGTGAAATCCAATTGTAGAAATTTATAAAAATATCTCCTGTATATTTTAATATTTTTAAATGATTTTTTTTGTAATTGGATAGCTGAGATCTTTCGGTACAAAGTGTTTTATTCTTTTTCGGCTTTGTTTAGGGGAATTTTAAAAAAGCTACTTCAGTCAAGTGAAATCCATTGGTAGAAATTTATAAAAATATCTCTCCTACGTTTTAATATTTTTAAACGATTTTTTTGTCATTCACTGTTAAAAATAAAGGTGACAAACCGGTGCCATTTGGGACCCGGAGGTGAAAAGGCGGTGCCATTTGGAACCCTAGGGTGTCATAGGAGCTTGAATATGCGGTTGGGGTGACGACAGATCTGTTACTGGATGATGGGAGCTAAATAAGGTGCCATGCACTTCGTAACAACCTCATCGGGTGACTGGCAACTTGCGCATGCGCTATGACGCGTGTCTTTCTGCTTTCGTTGTCGGCAAGTAAAGTTTACGAGTGTGAGCAAATCAAAACATGGCAGTGTGTGAATTGGCGATATTAATTGAGGACTAACCACTGAGCTACAATGAAACAACAATGAGGACTTAACGATCCGATTTGCGCGACCAGTGAACCGGGCAAAGTCTGATTAAAGGTAAGATTAACTTTATTTAACTTTATTTTATTGTTACGTTAATTTATCGTACATCCTTATAAGTAATGTCATAAAAAAACAGTAAATTAGATTTTTTTGTTTGTATGGTTGATTGTTAAGTTTATTATGTGAAGCTATAAGCTAACCTCTCACCAAAATACACGCTTGCTAATATTAAACTATGAGGTAGTTATTTTACGATTTCTCGTTTACATGTCAATATTTTTAAATGATTTATCGAGGCCTTAGCTACCGAGGAGCAATTGGAGCAAACTGCTCTAGGCACGGGAATCCTAAGGGCGCAGAATTAGAAAGTGCGAAATGAAAGATTGTAAAAATATTTACATATTTTTTCATTACAAATCAGTTGTTATAGACGAATCTTGTTGCAATCGGAATATTCTATGACCATTTTACCTTGTGTTTAAACTCAACTGTTTAGATTTAACCTTTAACTGCTGTTAGTGGTCTCAGACACCGTGCGTTTTTCAAGTTTCACAGTTAACTTGTAATTTTTAGTTTAACTATAGATACTGGTCAATTTTTTTTAGTTTGGAGCCTTATTACTACCTCTAAATACTTTTGAATAGCTGAATTTGATTTATAATATTCTTGTACATAAAGTTTAATACATAAATAGTATTCTGAGAATTAATGTAACATTTTATTCATCTTCAGATTAAATGGTCTGACAGACGGCTCACAGTAGTTATGTAACAATTTTTGTCAGAGCAGTTGAGGTTAAAATATGTTTTTGCGTCTATATACAGTTAAAAGCAATTAATTTTATTCGCGAAGTTTTAATTTTAACCTTTACACAGGATCTCGGATAGCATCTGGCCGGCTTTGGATATATTGTCAGATAGATGCTATCCGAACCCCTCCTGTAAAGGCTAATTCACACCATATTGCAGCCTCACGTAACTTCTCTAATATTGTTTCAGTATACCTGATTTGTCTTTATTTGAGAGGGGGGGGGGGGTAACTTTTTCATTTAAGAAAATTGAATACTTGCAAATCTTAAAGTAATCAAAACGTATTTACAGGGTTTTCATCATTAATATTTTCATTATTAACCACCGTTATTTCCAAAATAATCTTCATAATAAGATTAGATCGGGGGGGGGGGCGGTAGCACGGACAATCATTTAGTCTCATTTAAGGATAAAAATCACGGATAAAACCTTGATTTGCATATTAAAACGTTATTAGTAAGCCAAGTCATACCTTGGGAGGAAATGCCTAAAAACCCGAATTTAGCGGTATCTTGGGTTTACCATTATGTTTTCTTACTCCCAATTCTTCATATTTTCATACTTTTGGTTTTATTTTCTTTCAAAAAGGTGAGAAAATGTTTGGGTATTGAATTGAATAAACCTTATGATCTTATTATCGGCTATGCAGATTTACACCCATTTTTTCCCGAAAGTATTATTTCGCATTAAACCTTATTTAGTAGCAGAATTTTATGGTTAAATAAAATAAAATATTTTTTTTCAATAATAGTAATTTAAGTTTGATTAGACCGTAATCAGTCCCCCCCCCCCCCTCCTTTCTCAATCTTCAACATCAACCGATATAACAAATTTGTAGTCATGAACATTCAAATTATAAAAGGAAAACAATCTGTATTTACTCCACTGAACTTTCAGAATAGTTTACAGAAATAGTGTGAGTTCAAAAAATATAACAATGAATAAAAACTTGTATCGTAATTTTACACAAATGTGAAAATTTTCCGCAGGTGATGAAGATCTCGTGTTTTAAAGGCGGTTTTTGCACTGTCATTTATAAATCTTAAACATTTTTCTAATGACATAATTTTTAACAATCTTTCACTCCACCCGTTCTGAAACAAGACCAATAAACAGGGTTCGCTTTTTACCAGTAAAAACCTGGGGAGAAGGTAGTAAAAACATAAGGATATAGAATAAACTGTTAGCCCTTAAACTGTATTTTAATACTATTGATAAAAATTCTATTTTCATGTAATTGGTGTATTAATATATAATATCTATATAGGAGAGAGTGGGGTGGTGTGGGACTTTTTTTACAAAAATAAGATTTTTTTTTATATATATGTATATATATATATATATATATATATACAAAAAGAAAAAATTCAATTTATAGCATGCAAGGTAAAACATTTTTTAATCCCCCTGAACAATATAGAAACATAACGTGCAAATACTATTTTATTTTAAAGAGAACATAAGTTTCAAAATGTGTCTCGTACCTCCTCATTAAGAGTTATGGGACAGCAATAATAAAAAAAAAGCTATTAGGCACAAAATAACCTATAGTGTCGGTAAGATAAACAATCAAACAAAGGTTATAAGTTGATAATGTATATGCCACAATATAAAATTCCAGTATCTTCATGACTGGAATGAAAATTCAGAATTCTCTGTCATAGGAGTCATTAAGGCCCCACACTAGGCTCAGAATGTAAAGATGATAATGTAAAAGTTTATAGGAGCGTTCTTTTGAAATACCTAACTCAAATTTTAATATTTTTACATGGTTCTTTTGAACAAGACAGCTGAGGATGATCCATAACCGGCGTAGTTTTTATTTTTTCGATTTTGCTTTTATATTTTTTGTATAACGATAGTTTCAATTTCAGAATCGGTTTAAACCAATTTCATAAGTTAAAGTAATTTTTTTAAAAAAATCTGAAACCAAAACTGAAAAAGTAAAAACTACGCCGGTTGCGGATCGCCCTCAGCAATCTTGTGCAAAACAATCACATAAAAATATTAAGATTTCGGCGAAATATTTGAAAAGAACGCCCCCATCGACTTTGCATTATCATCCGGGTCTTTTTCTGTGCCTAGCGTTGCGCTTTAAATAATCATCAATTTATTTACATTTTGAAGTATGAATGCATATATTATCAATGTTATAAATAATATATTATCATGTAAAAAATTTGCATGTTAGCAATTCGCATCATTATTAATTAAAAAAGGGAACTGGGCGCGTCCCATTCATCCCTTTTCTGGCATGTCCCATTCCTCGTCACTTCCTTGCTTGTGTTAAACTTCTTGTTCAAACAAAAATGCTGCTTTAGGCTTAGTTTAAATTATGGATAATATGCAGTATAATTTTTCCATAAATAGGGAAACTATTACATTTATACATAAACAAGCCTTTAATATATTGTGAGCAAATAAATCAAATTTAAACTGGATTTTTGAAATAATTTTTCTTTCATGCATTTGAAAGTCTATGCATATCAATATTTTTTGTAAACTGAAGAATGGATTACCATTGCTTCATCTTGTATGCGATCGATGAAATGTTTAGAATAATGCACAAAGAGAAAAAACCTACAGTCCCATTCCTCCCAACTTTCCCCCATATAGCAAAAGGGGAAATAAAGAATTAGCCAGTTCCCTAAAGCTCCTGATATACGCTATATGGCCAGAGATGACCGTCCACTTGCGATTTTAGACAATTTGTTAAATATCTAGAAAAATGTATGAGGAATTATCCTGAAAATCTTAGTGTATAAATGTAATACACTACCTGGCCATTGATTATCGTCCACTCGCGATTTTAGACATTTTGTAAAATATCTAGAAAAATACATGAGGAATTATCCTGAAACTCTCAGTGTATAAACAATATAGTACAGGTCATCTATTTCCGTGAAGATTTTTCCCGGGAACTTTAAAGGGGACCGCCAACAAATTAAAAAATGTATGAATATCTTTTGGCTACCCTGTCAAAACTAATGCATCAAAAGCGTTCAAACTGTAGATTATGATTAAGTGGCTTATTGTTATAAACTGTGTTCATTTTTATGTCGATAGCATGTATACTCGTAGAGAAATGAAGGTTTTTAGAAAAATACTCCCAAATTTTCCCAAGATTTTTGGCTTATAATTTGCAGAGTTCTTAATATAAAATAATAATATTTTCTGAAAATGTGACAAACAACATTGCACATAATACCCTGTAATCAGAATTAAAAAATAATAAAAATTGTATGAAAAATGAGTAGGTTTACTAAATAATTTTTCACTGCGCATGCGTGAACGATATCAAAATTTCATTTGCATATTATGTTAGCTAAATGTATAGAGCAACTTTTGTGAAAGTTGCAAAATCATAGCTTGAAAATTCTGAAAATAATCGTCAATAGAATCACCTAAAAATTTGTTATTTCCAAAATGAAGCAAAAACAAGAAGAGTTGTATCCACATATTCATTGATTAGTGTCAATATAGAATACACAATACGGAACTTACTAGTACATTTGGATACAATCCCTCATTTTTTCCTTCATTTTGGGAACAGTGGATTTTCAACTTATTATATTGACGATTATTTTTAGAATTTTCAAGCTATGATTTTGCGACTTTCACAAAATTTGCTCTATACATTTAGCTAACATAATATGCAAATGAAATTTTGATATCGTTGACGCATGCGCAGGGAAAAATTATTTAGTAAACCTACTCATCTTTCATACAATTTTTATTATTTTTTAATTTTGATTACAGGGTATTATGTGCAATGTTGTTTGTCAGATTTTCAGAAAATATTATTATTTTATATTAAGAACTCTGCAAATCATAAGCAAAAATCTTGGAAAAATTTGGGAGTATTTTTATAAAAACCTTAATTTCTCTACGAGTATACATGCTATCGACATAAAAATGAACACAGTTTATAACAATAAGCCACTTAAGCACAATCTACAGTTTAAGCGCTTCTGCTGCATTAGTTTTGACAGGGTTATCCAAACAATATTCATTATTTTTTAATTTATTGACGGTCTCCTATAAAGTTTCTGGAAAAAATCTTCACGGAAATATATGACCTGTACTATTATGTGTATACACTGAGAGTTTCAGGATAATTCCTCATGTATTTTTCTAGATATTTAACAAAATGTCTAAGATCGTAAGTGGACGATAATCAATGGCCAGGTAGTGTAGTACAAGTCATATATTTCCCTGAAGGTTTTATTCCGAAACTCCAATAGGGGACCGTCAACAAATTAAAAAAGATTGAATACCTTTTGGATATCTTTTGGATAACCCTGTCAAAACTAATGTAGCAAAAGCGCTCAAACTGTAGATTATGATTAAGTGGCTTATTGTAATAAACTGTGTTCATTTTTATGTCGATAGCATGTATATTCGTAGAAAAATTAAGGTTTTCTACGAATCCGAAAAACAGTCTCAAAATTACCCAAGATTTTTGCTTATAATTTGAAGAGTTCTTAATATAAAGTAACATTCTTTTCAGAAAATGTGACAAACAACATTGCACACAATACCCTGTAATCAGAATTTAAAATAATAAAAATTGTTCGAATATAGAGTAGATTTACTAAATAATTTTTCACTGCGCATGCGTCAAAGATATCGAAATTTCATTTGCATATTATGTTAGCCAAATGTATAGAGCAAATTTTGTGAAAGTCGCAAAATCACATCTTGAAAATTTTGAAAATAATCGTCAATAGAATATCGTCAATGAAAATTCGTTATTCCCAAAATGAAGGAAAAACACAAGGGGTTGTATCCATATATTCATTGATTAGTGTCAATATAGCATACATAATAGGGGCGTACTAATAAATTTGAATAAAATTCCTCATTTTTTTATTATTATTACTGGTATGGAATACCTGTACATGTTAGGGAAATTCGTTGCTAATCTGAAATAGACACTTTGTTGCAAGATATGTTTCGTAAATATGGTTAATAATGTAAATAGTTTGTAACTCTTAATGATAATACAGGAAAACTATATCTGAATGACAAGTATGAGTTGGTCATGTAATTTTCTCGTGCTGTCCGAAAATAGGCAATAAAGAGGAGAGTGCCCAGTTAGACTGATGGCATTGAGCTCCCAGGCTATACATACAACTGTGTATTATACTCTTATTTCAAAGTATAATGCCCTTCCAAAAATAAAAGAAATCAACTGTAAGTTATTGGACAGTGGATTAACTGCCATCCCTCTTTATACTTAACCAATGAGCCCCTAAAACTAATCAGGGAAGTGCCATATCAGAGTGAACCTATTAACAACATTTGAAGAAAATGTGATAATTCTGCATGATTTCTGCATATTTATATAAATTAAGGAGGGTAGCACTCTCTTCTCCCCCCCCATCATATTTAACCAATGAACCTCCAATGCTAATCAGTGAAGAACCTTATCAGAATGAACCTACATATAAAATTTGAAGCAAATCTGATATTTATATAAAGAGTTATCACGTTACATACAGAACATGCGGGCACATTAGCTGTCAAGCTTTAACAGCCTTGTGAGCTATAATTTAAATTTTATTTAAATTTTATTCTTTCTTTTTTTGTTCATCTACCATTTTTGCTGTACTTTGATGATAGATTTTAATTGGACTGTCTTGTTGTGTGTTTTCCTTAATGTGTTATTTTTATTATTTCAGATAGTGAACTTACATTTATAGTACTTACATTACCATGCTTGATACAAGAAAAGTTTTCGACTCTTTATCATGAAGAAGGTACAGACATTTCTGTGTTTCAACCTGTTACTGTGCTCCGCAACTCAAGCAACTTGTTAAATTACTCATGCTATGTATTAATTTTATATAAACAGTTAATTACAAAAATTGATAATTTTATAAGCTTAGTTACTTTGTGATATGCATTATTTTGGTTGTTTAACGTCAACTATAGCGAAAGCTAATTTACATTTTTATAATTTTTATTAGATACTTATGTCTTCAAAATTTTCTCAGTGTCATCAGTTCCACATTGTGTTACGTCTTTGTTTAATAATATTTAATACATTCTTGGTGTTTACAATAAAAAAGATTATTTGAACTAAAAGGTTGTTTTGTAATTCAATGTTTTATTCATCTCATTATAATTACTCTTTCGATTAAAATTTCAGATGCAATAAGTCAAAACACAAAAACAGTTTGGCAGAAAGTGTTTTGATGTGGATACAGGACTAGAAATCAGCAGTCGTTACTCGTCAAATGAAACTAAATTATAGAAAAATTATTCCTAGTCGTCAAATCTTGATAGCTAGCTTTCTTTAACTTTAATTTTTGTTGAGCAAATGCTTTCATTTGTATTTTAGCATACATCCTCCCCCCCTCTGCACCATGACATCAGCACGTGTCTTAAGAATTTTGAGCATTTCAATAACCTCTAAGTTAACTTCACTTTCACCAATGACTGATAAAACTGGTCCTTGGATATTATACCCCTGTAAACAAGATTTTCTTTAATTATGAGATATTTCTGCATCCTTATATGTTCCTAAAATAAGAAACTGTATTAAAATTGTTTTAAAATTTTTGTATTCCCTTCCTCAAACAAACAAAAAAAAATATGTGTGATTTGGAAATGTTTTAAATGCCACACCATAAAAGATTCATTTATTTGCTAACTTTTTATTTTCTGACGTACTGTTAGTCTCAGATTTTTCAAAAATTAGCTTATCCCTAGTTGTATCTAAAGCTCATATTTTCTCTCTGTGGACATATTTGCTTAATTATCTGTTTTGTATGCATATTAGCTTTATAAAAAGAATAAGTTTTTCCAGAATTCAAATATTGTAGTTTAATCAGGTTTCATTCTTATGGAAAGTCAGTTTTTATTTTGTTTAGTAAGAAAAAGTTTTTAATATATAAAGTTTCCTCTCCACTTCCCTTCAATACATTAAAATTAAATATGCAATGCAATATTATTACTATTAACATGGTTTTGAAAAGAAGTAAGAAAATATGAAATGCAATTGGCACATCGAAAAAAAATTGTAGGCATTATTTTGACACCTTACATACAGTTCTTAATTTCTAATCCTGTGTGGATATATACTATAAAATATGAATTTGCATAAGTTCACTATAAAGGTAAGTACTACATATAATTTAAAAATGATTTTTTTACTCAATTTCATCTGTGATTTTACCACAACTATAAAATGAACCTATTTTTTATAATTCATTTCATAGCTTGATGGCTAACTTTCTGGATAGAATTTTAAAGAATATGAAATATTCTTACTAATTTAAAAGTTACACAGCATTTATTACATATTCTTTTCTAATTTGTGTTTTACATTTTTTAATTAGATACAGCAGGGTAGCTGAAAAAATATTGGTGCGTTGTTTGACATTGATATTTCACAACTAAAATCTGAGAAATGCTTAATTTAAAATCTTGTAGCACTTCTTCTATTATATGAGAATCTTAATCCTTCGAAAAGTTCACAACCGTCAAAATGATCAGCAACTAATATGTTCAACGAAGTGTTCGCCTCATGAAAGCAAAATAATTTTAATGGAACTTCCAGCAGTATTGGGGCCTTGCCATGGAGCAAAAACAACATTGACCTTCAACACCCATCTGCGTGGATATTTAATAACAGGTGTATTGCCTTCGAACAATCAGATCTTAACTCACTTGACATCTGTAGAAAAGCTAGAAATAAAAAATCTCCAGTTTGCATTGTATGTGAAGCGAAATTATCAAGGCATAGAATGATTTAAATCAGAATTATCTGCAGCGGACTGTCAATACAGTGATATTTCGTTTTCAAACATGTGTAAAAAATAAATATCAAGCCAGTGAACAATTTGTTAAAATATTGTTATTTTTTTATTTTTTTTATTATTAAATTATGGTATATATTTTACAGGATATAGCATTTTTTGTGTCCCCATACTTTTCAGTTGCCCTGTATATAAAATAATGAAAATACATGTCAAGCAATATACTATGTGTCAAAAAAGATGGTTACGGATTACTTCTGAAACTATAAGAAAATTATAAAAATATTCATATGAAGATAGATAATTCAATTTGTACTTTCTCTTATTTTGGAGTAAAAAAACATCAAATTTTTATAATGTTCCTGCATCTAAAAATGCCCAATCACTAAAATAGTTACTGGCCCTTTCTTAAACATACCCAAAAAGTTTGATCCAAAGATATGAGTTAGAGACAGTCAAAAATCAGGATTTATTTCATTTTACAAGAACTTCAAAACATAAAATTGAAAATCAGGCTTCAAATTGCATGACAAAGTCACAATATTTGACTCTAACTCAGTAATTTTTAGAGGCAGAAAATAGGTGTAGAGGTTGTGTAAATTTTGCGATTTATTCTCACAAAACCTTTTGGTTATGACTAACAATGCAATAGTGATAACTTATGATTGGTGATTTTGAAATGCAAAGACTGTATAAAAGTTAAAACTTTGAATTTTTCTTAAAATACTCTCCATGTAAATGAAAGTACAATTTGAATTCTCTGCCTTTCTATGATTATTTTTGTAGTTCATATTATCCCTCTCTGAGTTACAAAAATATGCTACAATTTTTCTTTGGACACCTGATAATGAGTTTAAAAATATAATATTCCATCAATCTAAAAGAAAAAAAAAGACTCAAAATATTGACTGATCATGATAATTTTCTCTGCAGAATTCAATTTAAAAATGGGTAAACATTTTGTATTTCATGTTTCAAACCAATAAAATTTCTTTACAAGCAGGGTGGGGGAGGGGGGGGGTTGCAACTGTGGGCCATAGATTGTGAGTGCTATTTCTTGTAGGATGCCACAAGGCGCACTGGATTATGTGTTTCATCCGTTCACCCTCTGGGGCACCCTGGATAAGTGGTATCATTATTCTCCCCTGAGATGCCATTCTTTCACCCCTTAAGGTACCCTGGATGAGGGGTGCCATCACTCTCCTTTCAGATGCGATCCTTTCACCCTCTGGGGCTCTCTGGATAAAGGGGGGCCATTACTCTCCCCTGAGGCGCCATTTTTTCACCCCCTGGGGCACCCTGGATAAGGGGTGAGATTATTCTCCCCTGTGGTGCCATCGTTTCACCCTATTGAACACTGTGGATAACGGGTGCCATTATTCTTCCCTAAGGTGCCTTCCTTTCACCCCCTGAAACACCCTGGATTAGGGGTGCCATCCTTTCACCCTAGTTAAGGGTGCCATTTTAGCTCCTCTAGGGGTGTCACCAGTGAGACAAGCCTTTCACCCCTAAAAGGTGCAATGTGTCACCATTAGTTTTAACAGTGTTGGATAGCTGAGACCTTTCGGTGCAAAGACCGTTTTGTATTTTTTTTATTTTGTTTACAGGTGTTTTGATGAGGCTACTTCAGTCAAGTGAAATCCATTGGTAGAAATTTATAAAAATATCTCTTCTACTTTTTTTTTTTTTTTTTTTTTGTCATACGATAGCTGAGATCTTTTGGTACAAAGACCGTTTTGTACTTTTTCGACTTTTTTTAGGGGAATTTTAAAAAAGCTACTTCAGTCAAGTGAAATCCATTGGTAGAAAATTATAAAAATATCTCTCCTACGTTTTAATATTTTTAAACGATTTTTTTGTCATTGGATAGCTGAGACCTTCGGTGCAAAGACCGTTTTGTATTTTTTTGATTTTGTTTACAGGTGTTTTGATGAGGCTACTTCAGTCAAGTGAAATCCATTGGTAGAAATTTATAAAAATATCTCTTCTACTTTTTTTTTTTTTTTTTTTTTTTTTTTTTTTTTTTTATGTCATACGATAGCTGAGATCTTTTGGTACAAAGACCGTTTTGTACTTTTTCGACTTTTTTTAGGTTAATTTTAAAAAAGCGACTTCAGTCAAGTGAAATCCATTAGTAGAAATTTATAAAAATATCTCTTCTACATTTTAATATTTTTAAATGTTTTTTTTTTTTTTTTTTTTTTTTTTTTTTTTTTTTTTTGTCATGGGATAGCTGAGATCTTTTGGTATAAAGACCGTTTTGTACTTTTTCGACTTTGTTTAGGGGAATTTTAAAAAAGCTACTTCAGTCAAGTGAAATCCAAAAGTAGAAATTTATAAAAATATCTCTTCTACATTTTAATATTTTTAAATGATTTTTTTGTCATGGGATAGCTGAGATCTTTCGGTGCAATTAAAGAATCTTTTTAGAAATTAAACTTCTAATATATGAAAGAAAAATAATAAAAATTGTAAATGTGTTTTTATTCGAAATGAATAATGCTTTTAAAGTACATTTGAGATTGCATGGCTAGTTAAACAAACTTTTGGAAATCAACATCTATTTACATCATTTCTGATCCAATTTCTTGCGTGAAATATCATGAAGGATTTTTTTATTTTGCTTCTTAGCCTACAAGTAACAAACAGCGTTTTACTAATAGCCAGAGGCAAGAAATTTCGTCCACTTCCCTGCAAGACCCCCCGTAGAGTAAACTCTTATCACCTTACACGCTAATGGGTTTTAGGGTGTTTCCCTTTTGGAGGTGGAGTTTTACGGCCTTTTCAACTTTTTAAATCAAAATGTTTCAACTTTTTATACAAATAGCATAGATTAAATTTTCTTAAAAATCAAAATAAAAAACATTTTCTGAAAGCTAAATAATTAAACTCTGCATGCTGTTTTACCAAATTTTAAAATGTCAAACAGATTTTTCGTAATAAGACATTAAAGGTGAATTTTAAAGATTATAAAATAACGTACTTGTATCGCCTTAAAATTGAAAAAAGAAATAAAATTTCAAAATGACGTGCATAGTTTAAACCTACAGGTTTTCAAAACAACAAAAGTTACTAAATTTGAGTAAAATGCAAAGGAAGGAGAGTGATAAATTTCTTCCATTGAAATAACATTAGCCGTTTTATCTCGGAGCGTTACTGATGTAGGGCCTTAATAATAAAAATTTTAGGTGCCTAACGATGCCTTTAAACCTTCCATGGCACCCTTTTTGAAACCCTCTTTTTTAGGTGTCTAACTGCGCCTCCAAACCTTCTGTGGCGCCCTACTATTAAAATACATTATAGAACCATTCAAACGCACTACAGTCGTTTACACACTTCCCCCCCCCCCTTTCTATCTATTTCTAAGGGTGATCAACAACTCTATAAGAAGGAAATAATTGTAAACCTATCATGGAATTCATTACAAGTCTGTTTTCGAAGCTTTTTATTTCGGATGCATAAATTTTCTTCGGGATAGGAGTGGGGGAATAGAGGTAGTAACAAGTCTAAAATTAAGTGCCTTTTTCAGGTTTTGTAAGTGAATAATAACTTACTTTATAATTTTACATTTAAAATTAAGTTATTTTATAATTACTTGTTATTACTAACAAAGCCTTTTTTCCGGGCGCCTAACGGCGCCCTTAAACCTTCTTTGGCGCCCTAGTACTTGAACATATTGGGAGGGGAGGCTCCCCCCCTCCCCCCCCCCTAAAGCTACGTCCCTGGCTTCGCCATCCTTGATACAGGTTGTCCCCAAAACATTGACCTCGGCTTTTATTCCTTAAATATTTAACATAGACATATATTATAAATTACAAAGTTATGTTAAAAAAAAAAAAAAAAAATACAGAATTTTAGAAATCGATCGTAATTTTCAGGAGATTAAAATTGAAGAAACACACACACACAAATATATATATATATATATACCGGGTGTCCCAAAAATGACTGATGGATTTTAAAATTCAATAACTTGCAAACGGTGACAGATATTTAAAAATGTTTTGCAGGACGGTTATGTATAATGTCAGGAGTTTTTTTACCGTAATTTTTTATTTTAGTTAGCATCTCAGACAATAGGTGGCGCTGACGGCGATTGTTTGAGATGCGAACTAAAATAAAAAATTACGGTAAAAAAACTCCTGACATTATACTCGTACAAAAATTTTCCAATTAGTAAAATGTTCCAAATGCACCCAATTTTATCGTAAAAAGTCGCAGAGATATGAAAATACATAAATGCTGACTTAAACCACTTTTCGATGCTTGGATATGAGTTCGCATAAATGGGAAAAATCATGCGGGATGTTCACATGTTTCAGATGTCGTACACAAATTACCACCGAAAAGATTGATTGCAATCCCCAAAACAATATAAAAGAAGGACTGCACCTCAACAATTTGTTTAAACATATCTCCAGGTCGTGACTATTCCAGGGCATCTAGGATCTAGGGCCTGTGCCCTGAGCACAAAATTACTAAGGAGTACAAAAGTTTTAATAATTTCATCTAAATTTCCATTTAGAAAATCAGAATTATGAAAAATGTGACAATACGATGAAATGACAAAAGTATATCTCAATATATGTTTGAAAGCACATATGAATAAATATTAGGGGAAAATATTTTATTTTTATTTCTGGAACTGTATTTCAATTTTCTGGGAAACTTAATTTTATAGTTGATACTTTTCTAATATGTGTGTAATATGTGAAAAAAATCTAGTACCAGTAAATCAAACGATCTAAGAGGGCACGAAAAATTGCTAGTCGGGCCCTGCAGATATCTGCGACTTTTTATGATAAAATGCTCAAATTTTGTACACGACCTTATTAGCTTGTGGGACAAATTTTAGCCATTGAGAAATTTTTTGAAGGAGGCCATATTAAAAGTTAAATTTTGCATTACTTTAACTCTAATCCTCTGAAAATTTCAATCGATTTCATAAAATTCTGCACCGTTGTTTATGTAACTTTGCAATTTATAGCGTATGTCTATGATCCACATTTGATCCTCTCGCTGTGCATACCGCGATTTTAATAGGTAACATAAAAAGTTGAAAATTTGTACAATCCACGATATCTGTGATCTTTTTTAATGATCATATTTTAAATTAAATAGAAACTTTTTTACAAATAAATTTGACATTCTTTAACTCTAAGTTACAGTCGAGTCTCTATATAACGAAATCCACCGTTCCTGTAAAAAATTCGTTATATAGAGAAATTCGATGTATAGAGAATGATATTAAAAATCGTATTTAATGTGTGAAATTTGAACAAATATTATTTTTGATCTTTTGAATTAATAATTTGAAATGTTTAAAAGCAAATATTAACCTAACATTTTATTTCTTAATTATTTAAGCTGTTTCAAAAAAGAGAACAGACATTTATTTGAAAGCTTAATGAAAATCAAATAAGGAAGATTTGCACTAATTTCAGACGAAGAAATCTCTGATTTTTTCTTGTTTTGATTTTTAAAATTGTTACGCTCTAAAAAAAAAAAATGCTCAAATTTTAGCAAGGAATGAAAAATTGTAGTTAACATTTTCCTCCATTTCAAAGCCTCTCTTATGTGCCTCTCATTGATTCCTCTCTTACATGTGCATCAACCCAATTGACTCTGTTTTGAGAAGAATGTGGAAAGGTGTGTGGGAGATGGGATGAATTCGTTGGATTTAGAGAACAAGGAGAGAAGTAATATAAAAGAAATCTCAGCACTGACGATAAATCAAATTTAAGTGATGGAAAATTGATTCCATATGATGTCGAAGCCTTTTAAAACTGAGTAAATTAAGACCAATTTATGAAAAAATTCGTTATATGGAGATCGATATTTCGCGATATAGAGACTGTTTTTAATGTAATCATGCGAAAAGGGAACCGTTCCTACTAAAAATTCGTTATATAGAGAATTCGATGTATGGAGTTTCGTTATAGAGAGATTCGACTGTATATGGAGATTTGAAATATGTAATAAAATAACTACTCAATTTTTGAACGCATTTTGATAAAAAAAAAAAAAAAAAAGATAGGGTTAGGGAATAAAGCCAAGATCTATATTTTTGAGGCAAGTTGTATACACTTTTCGTGTTTTTATAGTTTTTACTACAATAATTAAAAAAAAAATGTTTATTGCCAATAAAAATAAAACTACTGTATTATTTTATTACATGTATCCTTATTTTTACTTTACGTGTAAGAGACTTAACTGAAATTTCCCTTTAACCATTTCAAGAGTGGTGATCACGTGGCGTGACTCCATAATTTCAATTCCAAGACTGACAAACTGCACAAGAATATTTTAATAAAATTTTCCTTTATACTGTAAATAATAATAATAAAAAATAAACCAGGTTTATATATTTAAAAAAATTAGTTTGTAAAATCTGTTTATTTTGGTTATTGTCTACTATAATCTATATTGTCTATTATCAATTAATTATTGCATCACTTTAAGAACAGAATTTTTCTGCCCCTGAAAGGGTTAATCTTTTCAGGTTCAAAGTTTTTTTTCCACGTGCTACACAAAAATAGCAAATCGTTGTAAAAAAATTTCTGGGTGTCATTTTGGTTAAAGTTAAAATTTAGTTTAGTTAAAGTTAGTTTAGTTAAAATTAAAATGAATTGTGTCTTTAAAAGTGATTTCAATACTATTTTATAAAGCATTAAAAAATAAAATAAATACCTTATCTCGTAAATCTATACCAATAATATTTTATAAAGCAAGAAAATGTACTTTGTTTTATATAGCAATGTCAATAACATTTTATAAACGAAGAAAATGTATCTTGTCTTATAAAGTAGAATAAATAATATTATATAAAAGTATGAAAATGTACGTTTTCGTAAGCCTATGCCAATAATATTTTGTATGTAGTTTGTTTTATAAAGAAATGCCAATAATACTTTATAAAGCAAGAAAAAGTACTTTTTACATAGCAAAGTCTATAAAATTGTACAAATGCCACTTTATAATGCAAAAAAAGTACTTTGTCTCATAAATCTGCACCAATAATATTGTATAAATGCTATTTTATAATGCAAAAAAAGTACTTTGTCTCATATATCTGCACCAATAATATTTTATAAAGCAAGAAAATATACTTTGTTTTATATCGTCATGACAATAATATTATATTAATGAAGAAAAAATGCTTTGTCTTATAAAGCAATGCCAATATTATTATATAAAATAAGAAAAAGTACTTTGTCTCACAAGTCTATGCCAATAATATTTTATATGTATTTTGTTTTGTAAAGCAATGCTAATAATATTTTATAAAGCAAGAAAATGTACTTTGTTTTATATAGTCATGTCAATAATGTTACATATATGAAGAAAATATATTTTGTCTCAAACAATACCAATAATACTATAAAATAAGAAAAAGTACTTTGTCTCATAAACCTAAGTCAATAATATTTTATATGTGCTTTGTTTTATAAAGCAATGCCAATAATATTTTATAAAGCAAGAAAATGTACTTTGTCGTATAAAGGAATGTCAATAATATTTTATAGAACAAGAAAATGTACTTTGTCGAATAAAGGAATGTCAATACTATTTTATAAAATAAGAAAATGTACTTTGTTGTAGAAAGCAGTATCAATAATAATTTATAAATCAAGAAAATGTAACTCTTTTTTCTTGTTAGTACGGACGGATCAAATAAAAATCCCCTAAAAAATAAAAGGAGCAAAAATGTCTTACCGGAAAAATCAATAAAAACTCCTTCACTTCATGAAGTTTTACTTTACATCCAGAAGCATAGAAAAAATAAATAAATTCTACACTATTTACACAGCCAACAAAGTGAAAACAACGTATTGTATTTACTCATGCATTTTTTCAAACTCGAGAAGAAACAGCAAGATTCCGAAAATGTGCTCCAAATCGTCGAAATCCAGGTTTATCCACCTGTAATCCAGCTTTTATCTAAAAACCAGTTGATGTGTTTTAGTTTCGGTTTCTCCTTTTCTCGAATCAGAGCATGCTGGTTGGTTGGTTTAGATTAGAGTTTGCGTTTCCTCCGCACGGTTTGAGCCCGCGCAAGAAGAAAAGATAAAATAAGGAAGAAAAATATGCTCAGATTTCCCGCTTGATTCCCATTTCAAATAAATCTTTACTTTAATTCACTGTAAATAAATCTTTTTGAAAATTTTTATTCGTAGTTTTTAAGGGTGTATTCGAAAAAATATTTTTCCACCTTCAACAGCTCGAAATTTTCCATTACATTTTCAGATTCATTTTTAAAAGAAGAAACATGAAACTTGCTGAGGTGATTTTTGAAGAGATCTATAAGATACTGTGCGATTTCAGTTTTCGCTCAGTTCATTAGAATTTTATTTATAAACAATTACTTTCTCAGTATAACCATTTTTTCTCTCCCGGGTCTTCCTCTTCGGAAAATTTGGTTCAAAATAGGGATTTTGACAGCATTTTTTTGCAATATTTTCTGAACTTAATAAAAGATCGAAAAGCACGACACTCGCATACTTTATAAATAAGAGAGTGTCAGTTTGATGCATTTGAAAGCAAAAATGAATTAAAAAATAAATCAGAAAGCAAACAATTTGGATTGGAACACACCCTTAGTCTATGAAATTGGATTCGTAAAATTTGCTCAAGTCTTATTAGTTCTTGAATAGTCTCATTTAAGACGGAGAAAAAGAAAGAAAAATCCTTGCTCAACAATTCGTAAAATTCTGACATATTTCCTAAAATCCCCGCTCAATAACGCGTAAAGTTCTGACATACTTTCTAACTTATTTTTAAACGGAAAAGAATGACATATGATACTTCATACATGGTTATTAAAATGATTTGTAATCGAACATTTTTTCATTTTTCGATAAATAAATCACATTTTGTATTATTGTCCTCCGATATCAGCGTTTCTCCTTTCCTGCGCTGTCGCATTTGGAAATTTGTTTCGAAAGGCCCACTTAGATATTCTGCTTTTATTAAGGAATTAATAAAATCGTTCAATTACAAAGTTTCTGAAAAAGAATACCTGTCAATTTCATGCGTTTGTGAACAAAGATGATTTTAAAAATGTACCAGAAATTACCAAGTTTATATTTGTAAAAATAATATTTTATCTCGCTCAGCATATATAAAATTTCTAATGTCTCCGCGGAATAATTTTTATACGTAAAAGTATCAAATTTGCTCAATGGCTAGTAAAAAGATTTGGAATCGAAGAGCATTTTTCATTTATTAGTACTTGTATTATATTTTAAGCTATAATTGATTACTGTATCAGGACGACCTTTACCAGAATGCAGCGCCACGAAAATTTGTTCACGGGAAAATTGATAGAATTATCTGAAAGATTCTTTGTTTTTATCAAAAAGTGATAAACATTATTCAGTTTCTTAGTTTTTGAATAAGAACATTTGTAAATTTCGTGCATATACGAATAGAAATAACTTCATGAATATGTCAGAAAAGTAGTTAGTTTGGATTTAAAAATAGGCTTAAGAGGCAACTTCAGTCAAGCGAAAAGACCCGTTCGCTAATACTAATACTATGGAAGAAATTAATAAAGGTATCTTGGTTGCATTTCAGTATTTTTAAGCATTTTTTTTTTACATTGGATAGCAAACATCAATTTGTACAAAGGCCGTTTTTTAATTTTCCAGTTTTGTTAGCAGATATTTATAATGAGGATGCATTCATCTTTGAAACTGGTTTCGTTAGTGAAAGCATCATCATAAAATTTTTTTCCAATGAAAATCGAAAAAGTAAAAAACGGCCTACATATAGATCGATCTCAACTATCCAATTCAAAAAAGAAAAAAAAAAAAACTCATTTTAAAATATTGCAATACAACCGAGGTATATTTATAAATTTCTTACACAGGATTAGCATTAGCCAGTCTTTTCGCTTGACTGGAGTAGCCTCTTAACTGAAAATTACTTCTGATATGCAATAAAGTTTTATTTTGTTTTATTTATTATATTTTTAAATTTTAAATCTGCTTTTTGGCTGTTATAATATTTATATTAAATGATACGCTTTATTAATTCAAAATATCACACAATTTTGCATTTTTTTTATACAAATGCATAGTGTTTTCCCCGAGAAAACTGTAATTTCTCACCATCAAAAGGAAGTGGAAGGAGGCAAGAATAACGATCGGGAGGGATATGTCTCCTGGACTCCTTATTAGCATCGTAGCGCCGTTTATTTGAACCAATGATCTGGATAATTATAAATTTCTCACTTCCAATGTCTCAAAGTAATTATCGTGTTTAGAAGTAGACCGAAATCTTTTATGGTGCAAATGCGATAATTTCAAATACCGTATACATTCCGGCGTGTAACACGCACTCAAGATTTCAAATTTAACTTGCCTATTTTTAGATATATTTGCTGTACAACGGACAGAGTAGATATTAAAAAGTGCAAAAGCTGTACGGGTAATCCAAGCAGTTTCTCGAAAACATTATACCCTGTTCACACTGAAATAGTTGAGTCACTTAAATTTTTTTGAAGCGTGATACCCGGAATTAGGCTTCACCCTGTTCGCATTAACTAAACATTGTAAGTAACTTAACTTGAATAAACTGACATTTGGGCATGCGCATAAGTTCTGAAATTTGTAACTGCAACTTCTAACTTCTTTTTTGTTTACACAACAATTATCCTGTCATATATCAATTAAAAAATTAATTTCGTCATGCTATTAATTTCTTTTGCGGGAGGAAAGAACAGTTTCAACATTTTCCATTTTCGGCCTTTGATTACAAAAAAAAAAAAAAAAAAACACGTGTTAAGCAACTGGGGTAAACAAATAACAGCTTGAAATAGTTTATAATTATTTGTAGGACTCAGCTCCAGTAATTTAATAATCAGAATTAAATATTCTAAAATTCAGAAATAATAATCAAATATTCAGAAGGCAGATTTCCACTCAACTCATAGTTAAGAGAGTATCAAAGGTTTTATACACAGACTTCTAATATACGTAGACAGCACATTCCATTGTTCTCTCGGCATGGTTTCAAATCCAACATCCCCCCAGGGGGATACCTTCTTTAGGTATTCACGGGCTTCACAACCCCGGGGCACCTGAGTGATCTTTCTCCTTTCCTTTTCCTCTTACTCCTCTGGTCTTCCTTTCCTCTTTGTTTCACTCTCATTGTGGTTTCCTCTTCGGAGGTGAGGGCAATTCTGCATGGGCCGATACATCCTGTATATCGATTCATGGAGAATTGTAAACCACCCACGTGTTGGCCGTGCGTGGCGACCCGTGTCCCTGGAAAGGGGGATCCTGGTAGTTGAGGGAAACCAACACACTGCTTTGGCCTCTGCTTCAGGTAGACGGGAGGTGCATATTGGTCCCGTATGCATCAATCGGCTAGTCAGCTGACTTTTGTCACTGGCTTTAGGGATCAAGTGAGCGAGCAATTACTAGTCATCTCGTTAAGGGTGGAGACTGACATAGGATTGTCTTGTGACCGTATAGACCCTGGTTAGCACTGGTGCACGAATGTGTATCCCCTTGTTGGGCTCGGGAGTGGGTGGTGCGGCCGGGGTCCGAATTCCTTTTTCACTTAATATGGATGGAAAAACTTCTCTTTCATCTATCTCTCCCCCATGTGGAGAGCAACAAATGTCAAAGAATTCCTCTTTTACTCGATTTTTCGTAATTAAACGCAATGATAGCCTCTCTGATAGCTCTTTCAAAAAAACTTCACCATTTGTTATTGCTAAAACCTTTCAATCTGTTCTTGGTGATGGCCATTCCCTCAAAAAATTACAGTCTGGGGATTTACTGGTTGAAGTTTCTACAGCCAACCAGTCACAATTTTTGTCCAATAGTAATACAATAGGCACCTTTTCTGTATCTGTTAAAGCACATCCAACTTTAAATTCTTGTCGTGGTGTAATATCTGAACCAGATCTGTTATTTTCCCCAAAAGAAGAACTTCTAACTAACTTAAAGGATCAAAATGTCGTAGATGTCCGCCGTATCACTATCCGTAGAAATGGTCAGATAATTCCTACTAAACATATAATATTAACCTTCAATAGCCATATTTTACCTACTAGAATTAAAGCAGGCTATTTAAATTGTCCAGTCCGACCTTATATCCCTAATCCGATCCGTTGTTTTAAATGCCAGCGTTATGGCCATACCAATACTAATGGCCAATGTCGTGGCACTGTTACCTGTGCACATTGTGCAGAAGTTGGCCACGACAGTAAAACTTGTGAAAAACAGGAACGCTGCGCAAATTGCAAAGGTGATCATACATCATATTCTCGCTCCTGTCCTATTTGGAACCGTGAAAAAGAGATCATTACTATAAAAATAACCCAAAACCTTCCTTACCCTGAAGCTCGTAAAATTGTAGAATCGAGAACCCCATCTGTTGGAGTTTCTTACTCTAGCTTACTTAAGCAACAAACAAAACCTGTAAGACACATTAGTACCCAGACTGAAGCTCCTTTTAAGAACAGTTCTCCTGAAAAAACATCTAGTCCTATAAAGAAAAAGACCCGTGATGTCCACGCTACTGCTGTTACCAGAGTGTTGCCAAAATTAGTGCTTTGGAAACCGTCATCAGAACCTGTGAAAATTGAATATTGGACTAGTCAAGCACAGAAATCAAGCCAATCAAAAAATATAACCAAACCTGAGAATGGAAAAACACCTGATTCATCTGCATCAAATTCCCACAAACCCAAAACTAATCTAACTGTAAAACCTACCCAGAAAACAAAAGAGAATAAAACTATTCGGGGTTCTTCACAGTGGCAAACTGTGAAGAATAAACAGAGAAAATCATGTCATAGCCCATCTACAGCTAATCTCAAAGATCCAAGGCAGATGAATCAGTACGTGGAGGAGGCTATGGAGTCGGCATCTTACGACTCGAGTGATGATGATGAAAATGTTACTTTTGAAGAATATAGACCTCAGTGATTTTACCCTTTTAAATTGTTTTTATATATTTTTGTGCTTCTTTTTAGACATTGTTTGATTTTAACTTTGACATTTGGAGACAGATTTTAATCCTAACTTGACTTTCCAATTATGACAAATACTAGGACAGCCTTTTAATGCTATTTTTACATTTTAACTTTTACATTTTAAGCTGTATTACGTTTTTTTGAACTTTTTGTTCTCACCTTGTTCTTGGCGCAGCATGTCCCTAAAGGGATTTTGCGCCATAAAACCCTAATCAACCAACCAACCAACCAATCAAATCCAACATCTTTGGCGAAAAGATGCCGTTTTTTGGCGGTGATCGCTTTATTGGCAACTTTCAGATTTCAGAAAGAGAAAAACAGAAGTGCAGTCAACTCAAGACAAACATAACAATATGAGTTTCGGTGGGAGAAAAACCTGTTTGGCGCGCTAAATCTGCCTTCCGTCACGTGATGGAAGGCAAAGATGTCGGCCTAAGAAAAGGTTACCGATGTGGTGTCTACGTATCAGAGGTCATTGGTTTTATACCCTGTTCACACCCACACCACAAACATAAGATATCTTAAGATCGCCGTGTTTGAAGTGGACCCTCCCGGAATTGGATACCTGTTCACACTGAAAAACTTACCTAAGATATCTCAGCAACTGTCACTGTATCTCTGAACTGAACAAATATAACGTATGCGCATGTGCTTGAAATAAAGACGGCCACGACAGCCAATCAGTAAAAGCGAAACTTTATAGCCAATGAGAGTGAGTGGTTGTTCCTCTATCTAGCCCGAGCGAGTTGAAACTTTCTGAGAGAGTTTGTGGAACTCTCTGAGAGAGTTCTAGGCCTGAGATATCTTAACTATCCATAGTGTGAACAGGGTATAAGTGAGTTTCAGAAACTTGCTCAATTGAGAATCTTGATTCCGGGTACAACCGCTTCAAAAAACTTCAAGTTAAGTGACTTAACTTTCTCAGTGCGAACAGGGTATTACAGAGGATCAGAAGGTAGAAGATAGTGAAAATAATTAAAAGAGTAATTTTTTATTCTTCATAATATTTCAGAGGACCGTCAAGAGTACATCTAAGGATGGTCCTCTGTTATACTCGTCTTAGGTCCTTTTAGCAGGAGCGTTATAACCCAATCTGAGAAAAACTTTTATTTTTAATGCCAAGATTTCATCTAAAGCAGCCATAATGTGTTCAAAAATCGCCAAAAAAGCAAAAATTCCATTCAAGTGGCATTCAAGCTAATAGAGTAATTTGAATTTTGTAAGATTTTCCATAACGGCATCATTTAGTTCCATGGCAATCCTATACACATCATATCAATTAAATGGCGTCAGATAAAAATTATTAATAAACTTATTTATGTTTAATGGTAAAAAACGATTCTATGTGAGTGAGTTATGCGTTTTTTTATTATATCTAAATTTATTAGAGCCTATAATATGTAATTATCGAATTCTTCAGATATACGAGTGCTTCAGAATTTTATACTGTTACATATTTAGATAGAAATTGAAATAATTATTAAACTCATAAAGATGAACTATAAAGACATTTTGATGTTTATTTTAAATTGCACATATCCTAAATAAAGAAAGAGAAGACAGTTGTATAAAATTAAAATGAATATCAAAACTATTTAGAATGCGTTATAGAGACACGAATGTTTATTTTAAATTACTAAAATAACAGATTATAAATTGAATAATATCCTTTATTTATTATTATAATTGTAATTAAATAAATTAATGAGAATCTCAATAATAATTTATAGAGATGTTTTAATTAAGACTAGAAGTAATTTACAGCCTTTTAGTAACTAAACGGGATCGTAAATTTGGAATAAAAGAATAGATAGTTTAGAATAAATTTAATTTACAAGTACATGATTTTTCATCCCTTCGTTGCAACAAACCTTGATGAGACACATAGCAATAAATAAATAAATAAAATAATTAAATAAATGAATAAATAATAAAGATTATTATTAAAGTGTACTTTTCATGTAATCTGACAATAAAATGATTTTTTTAAACATATAGCATGTTCACTAAGTCAAAAATCTGGGATACTACGATAATCTTTCTTTTTTCTTAATTTTTAATTTCTCAATTTTTAAAACAGGTGTACAGTACGCACGTGTAAGTTTCGGTAATTTTTCTTTATCTAAAGTGTGCGTTATAAGCCTTACTATATGGTAATTATCCAGGAAAATTTAAACAAGGGAAAGTTTTAGTTTGTTGTTGTTTGTTTCACGGACAAATAACAGCAATGACGTATTTTCAACAAACAGTGAAACAACGGAGTTACTCGACCGTGTAAAATCAAACTAAAAAATGTGAAAGATCTGAGCTATGAAGAAGAACGAGTAATATTAATGATGTTGTAAGCAGTGTTGTGTGCGGTTTTATATGCATAACGCTATCACTCTAGGGGTGAGTAAGGTCTAGCGATATCATTAAGATATCTCTGGAGGGAGGGGGAGTTGTTTGATTTTGTTATAATTCTTTATACAAGCAAACCTTTTTTTTTTTTGGTAACTCTTTTTTACATTAATACAGCCTGTTATCTCGCTTTTTTTTAGCCTTTTATCTTTTATTATAGAAGCACAAATTAGTATTATATGATTAAATGGTTATAAAATCATTTATTTCTGAAATATTTAATACCCCTACGTTAAACAATTTCGATTCTTTTACCATATGCGTAGATAATTTTTTTTTTAGAGAAACCAGTTTCGGAATGGTACTTGCCATGTTTACGATTAAAAAACAGAGAAGAATGTTGTCAACCCATTTTGTTTATAAGAAAGTCTGCTTATCCCTGTTCAGGGGGCAAATGCAAGAAGATTATTATTTTTTATATACTTTCAAACGTCTCTATGTGAAAAAAAAAAAAAAAAAAAACCCAAGAAAATCTCTTTTTACGAATGTTTTTACCTCTAAATATCAATATTTTTTCGCGAAACTTTTATTTCAAAACATAAATTTAAACAAAATCGGGTTAAAGATAAATAATACAGATTTAAAGTTTATTTAATTTTATCTGATTTCTGGACAATGCAGGGTGGGTCAACTAGTGCTTAATAAAGCATTGGATTGTCAAAAGATCTCTTTAAAAATATTACCCCCTGAACTTTTTTCTGCCAGCGCCAACGTAATGATCATATTTTTCTCAGAAAATTACAAAACTATCTTGATTACATTCTCTTACGCATTTGCAGATGAGGAAAAATTTAAGCAATCAACTGTGTAACTGTCTAACGATGTCCCTGGATAAGGCATAAGCGGAAAGTATTTAATTTTGCGCTTCCTTGTGTATATCTTCGACAAGAAAAAATAAATTAAAAAGTGAAGACTTATTTGAAATAATATTGTCCAAACAAGTAATAAAAAAGAAAAAGAAAAATAGAGAGAGAGAGGGGAAAGGGGATTTCCGTTACTTAATTAAAACAGATCTTTACTAAAACTTTCTCCGATCACTATTGACATTTAGGTAGTTTTCTGACCTTGTTCCTAGCAATAGTCTTGAAATCTTATGAACATGAACATGAACACAAACACAAAATTGTAAGACATATTCATATAGATATTTTGCCGGCCTTGCCTGGGGATCATCAAACAGGTTTTACAGAGCTTCATGTCGTACCAATGGCCTCGTGACCGATCTGTAGGTTTTCCTTGTCGGCTAAAAATCCTCTCGACTCAGAAGTCAAAATGCCGCGAATAAGCATGGATAGCACGGGAAATGGTAAGTTTTACAACTTTCACTTTTTGAAAATTTAAAATAATAATTAGAAATGTGATTCACTTATACGTTTTTACAAATATCCAAAAATCTAAAATTAAAATTTTCATAAATGTCACAGTGGAATAAGTTAGCTAAATGAAGAAACCTTAAAACTGAAGAGGCAGGTAAATTAAGTAAAAATCTTTTTATGTATATAGTAGCAAGGCCTCTTTTTTATGTCTTCCAAATTTTTGTTTTTTCTTTAGTTAACGTCCGAATTAAAATACGACACATGTTCTCACGTTTGTATTCTATGAAGATTAGGGTTTTTTCGCAAATGACATTTTATTTCTTTGGTTCCGACGATTGCGAAAAGAAACCAATGTGGTCCGTATGATTAATATATATATATATATATATATATATATATATATATTCCACCCTTCCTTAATACCTGCTTTTAATATAAGAAATAAATACTCTAAAAAGAATTTTTATAGACCCTTTCAAACTTAAATGCATTGAATGGATATAAAATTTTAGATCTCTTGATTTGAAACTAGAGACTTTCAGCCTACTATGTACTATATAATCTACTGCTATCTACTATGCAATCAATATTTGACTACATCGCCACAGTATTTATAAGTTATAGTCTGTCATATTTTCTTGTTGATTTTTTCTATAGAATTGGTTGCAAAATGGTTTGAAAATTGTTTATAAATGGATTAAATACCTAATCTGGAGACTGCTTTTTAAAGAAAATCAGTGCTTGCGACAGTGATTTATTGCACACTCGCCACCGATTGGAAGTAAGACATAAACAAATCCCGATTACAATACTTTTCTTACATTGTGTGTTCAGAAAGCAACAGATGCTTTTAAATTATAAGATAACGGCAAACATTTTATTGTGATAAGATATCTATTTAAATATGTTTTCACTAACGCCGAGCAGGTGTCAGTTCGTCATCGACCAAATGGACTAATTGTCGATTCGAACCAAATATTCCTTCGCCAAATCAGTTAAATATGAATTACGCTAAAATGAGTCAAACAATTAACTTAAAAAATCTTAAATTAATTTTCTAGTTTAATGCATTTTTCATAAAACTTAAATAAAAATTTCCCGATTTTCTAGTGTTAATCTGTTCAAATCATGTAAATCTAGCCATAAGGATTTTATGCTATTTCGGGGGTCGCAGCGTCCCTAAAATTTTCCCACTGTCCTACCACAATTTTTGAACGATAATATTTATTCTAAGATTTCATTGTCGATCTTAAAGGACTATGAATGGAAGATATCTGACTTAAAATACAGGTAGAAAAGTGCGAAAATTTTAGGGACGCTGCGACCCCTGCTATTTATTTGACCCTGTAAGGAGCTGAGCACTTCCGTTGCGAAAATTTAGAAAATGACTGAATAATACCGCAAATTACTTACAAATAAATTCCAAAATAAGAAAAAAGTTATTTTTCCCATACGTAAAAAACGGAAAAAAATTATACCAGAATTCTGGTGTCAATGGTGGCATCTGGGAACATGTAATGGAACACTGAAACACAAAGGGTTAATCTAAACATTTCGCGATGGCACATGATATTATGAAATAATATGAATATTTTAGGCATTAAAAAAACTTTATGAAATATCTGTGTTACATAAAAATAAATGCTACATGCGTGTTTCTGTGGATTTGTAAAACGCCGTCCTTTGTGTCTGCAGAAGTTTCCTTTTTGCTTGTTTTTACAGAATATTTAATTGCTTCCCTGATTTGCCCGTACGTCATACGGGCAGCGTGTTTTAGCCAATCATGATTTGTCCGTACTACGTACAGCCAAATGATTTGAAATCAGGATTTATTAGTAAATTTTTATTGTTAACTTTGTATTATTTCATCCGAGCATTTTTCCGATTCAATTAGGAAAAAAATTATGTTTTCATAAACCGATGATAAAATACTAAAAAATCTATAAAATGCACAAAAAGGCATTGTTTGGAAGTTTTTTTTTTGTCAAAAATATTGATCCGTTAAGGGGCTAAAAGACTTATCGAAAAGTTAAGTAACACTCTACTACTATTTACCTAGACCATGAAATGAAAACTTTACACTTCATTACCACACAAAAGAGCTCCATGCAAGACTAGATTAAATATATGGATAAAAATGGATTATTCTGCATAAAACTGGTTTAAATATCTAATCCGTCGGCCGACTTGTGAGTCATTCCATGGCAACTTATGTTACATTAAGCACTATTTTCAGTAATTTTAGTAATATAACACACATACAAAAAATATTCAAAATGTAAACTTGACTTGGTTTGCTAATTAAACTTATTCATAAGCCCAATTTAGATGGAAATTATCTAATTTTAGTGTTATATCTTAAAATTTGGTAGTTTTATTCATTATGGTAACTGACATTACTGAAAAGTGTGATTTTCATTATCACTTTTTAGGCAATTTTTATCCAAATTAACCCTTAGATAGGTTTCATTGACAAATCATGTTAATTTTACATTTGAATATCTTTTAGTGCTATATTACTAAAATTACTGCAGTAAATTGTTGTAAATGTAACGTAAGTTACCATGGAATGATTCTTGTACGAAAACCAACACGAATTCTTTCCACAGTGGTTTAGAGGCCAAATAGCAGCTCAATCGGAGTTAACGTGTTCACACACACATAAATCATGATTATAATACTTTCCTTAAACGATGTGTTCGGAAATTAAAAATATGTATATCGTGAATCATTAAAAAAAACTTTTACAATAACAAACATAACCTGTAAATATATCATAAAAATCACAATTCTTACACATTTTTTTTTTTCTGTAAATAAATGTAGTATTTGCATGAATAGGTTTCTTCTCATGCTGTTATTCATGTCATATTCTTCTGATACATATATGTTTCTTATACATATTATGTTATACATATTTTTTTTTTCAAATATTAAAAAAAAGGGAGGGGCAGAGACATGTAATTTTCCTGCTTCATAAGCATCGGCTAAATGCTTACAGTTGTTTGGTTGTATTTGTGTTTAATACCAAATAGTTTTATTAGGTAGCTTTCATTACAAAAAGTAAAAAGCTACCTATTGCAGCCGTCCGGAGGAAAGCACTTCCGGAAAATTTTGGTATATTTTCACCGATCATGACCCCCAGACCCCAAAACCACCCTCCGTTCAAATGTTGACATATATATATATATATATATATATAACCATATATATATATATATATATATCTGATTTTTGTCATGCGATAACTAACGTATTTATGAACCGATTTGAATGAAACTTGGTATGTACATAGTACATACAAATGTCTCGACCGAGTTCGTTGGCCAGCATCATCCGCCATTTTGTTTCAAAATGGCGGCCATTTTAAATTTAAAAAAAAAATTAAAATTTAAAATTAAATTCGAAAAAATTAAAATTTGAAAAATATTTTTCTTTTACGTGTTAGAACTTAAAACAAAGATTCCAGAACACTTTTTATTTTGTCAATATCTTAAAAAATGATTGAGTTATAGCACTTTGAATTTTTCTTATGGCTGACATTTTGATACGATCTGATTTTTGTCAAGTAATAACACGCGTATTTATGAACCGATTTCAATGAAACTTGGTATGTACATAGTACATACAAATGTCTCGACCGAGTTCGTTGGCCAGCATCATCCGCCATTTTCTTTCAAAATGGTGGCCATTTTAAATTTTTAAAAAATTTAAAATTTAAAATTAAATGCGAAAAAATCAAAATTTGAAAAATATTTTTCTTTTACGTGTTAGAACTTAAAACAACGATTCCAGAACACTTTTTATTTTGTCTATATCTTACAAAATGATTGAGTTATAGCACTTTGAATTTTTCTTATGGCTGACATTTTAAAACGATCTGATTTTGTCACGTGATAACACGCGTATTTATGAACCGATTTCAATGAAACTTGGTATGTACATACTACATACAAATGTCTCAACCGAGTTCGTTGGCCAGCATCATCCACCATTTTGTTTCAAAATGGTGGCCATTTTAAATTTTTTAAAAAATTTAAAATTTAAAATTAAATGCGAAAAAATTAAAAGTTGAAACATATTTTTATTTTACGTGTTAAAACTTAAAACAACGATTCCAGAACACTTTTTATTTTGTCTATATCTTAAAAAATGATTGAGTTATAGCACTTTGAATTTTGCTTATGGCTGACATTTTGAAACGGTCTGATCTAAACGATCCATCATGTTGCTTTAAAATGGCATACACTTTATGATATCGTGGAATTTGGTGACTCTCTAAATCGCTTAAAATAAAACCAGGTTGAATAAAAGATGACTAATTTCTAAAAATTCCTATTAATATTCAGTCTTGACAAAAACTAGTATTCAATCTTATAAAATCACTAATTTTTAAAGATTATTTCCACTAATTTGAGCTTCGTATTTTTGAACAATATAACTTACTTTAAAATAAATAAATAAATATATAAGTATATGAAAGCTACCTCTTCCTCCCGGCATTGCCGGAAGGACTTTTTGTTATGCAGAGTGTAAATATGTGTTGAAGGGAGAGCGAAAATTGTTTTAAACCCTGTAAGAAAGCGCGATAACCAAAAACGGCACAGTATCAAGAACATTATGATTGTATATTTTTATATAATTATATTATTTATTTGCAAATTGCGTCATTTTATTCTAAACTTGTAGAATACAAAAAAAAAAAAAAAAAAAAAAAAAAAAAAAAAAGATTTCTCTTTTTCCATAGCATCTTAGTAAAAAAAATGAACGCCAAGTAAATGTTTTATGTTGGATACTAAAATATTAATTTTGGTATTATTAAAAATATGTTAAAGTTTTCTTAAAAGGTCATACGACTGTTAAAACGTCAAAAAATTCGATTTTTTGAAAAAAAAAACAGTTATATGAAAGATTAGCCCTTTCTGCGTATTTTAAGACAATCCGCTTGAAAAAAATTTCATAAATACGGAAGTTATAATTAAAAACGTGTGTCAGATGTTTACTGTAAACAGATTTACAGGGCCAGTACTTCGCCGAGCAAATTTAAAAATGTGTTTTTTTTCACACAATGCATATGTTATAGCTAAAACTATTTAATATTTTTACATGAAATTTTTACAGATGATACATAATGCCATTTTCTTGAAACTGAACCTAAATTTGCTTTCAGATTGCTAAATAATACTTTTTCTATGCCTAGACAAAATTTAATTTTTAATTGAAAAAATACACTATTTTCAGTTTAATTTTAAAAATAGAAAAATGGTTTAAATATATACAAATTTAGGTTCAAATTAACCTTTAGTTTTTGTAGTATGTGTAAAAAACAGAAATTTTGTTTTAAATTCAATATAATTTGAGTATTCAAGTGCGTTATCTTTGATATCACATTTTTCCCACAGCAAACTGCTTATTATTAATGATTCTCTATAACAAATTATTTTTAACTTTCAAACAAGAATGAGGTATATGTGTATACATAAAACATTGATCTATTAACATAAAAAAATATGATTTTAAAGCTTATACTTTTCAAAATATAGAAATTCGAAAAAGATACCATTTTTGTGATTTTTCGACTTTTAACAGTCGTATGACCCCTTAATTAAATGGATGATAACGAATTGCAGTAATTTTACTTTTTTGTTACTATTTATTGGGTCGTTCGGAAAAAACTTTCCGTTTGAGGAAATAAATCTCTCTCGGAAAATTCTGTCCATTAACAATCGGACATTATATATTGGAATTAATGTCTAATAATTAAATTATAGACTTTTCCGATGCGAATTAATTTTCCCAAGCGGAAAGGACTTTCCGAACGACTCAATAGCTGAAATTTTGCTGATTAAAATTCTCACGTGAAAGCATTATTTTAGAAATACATCTCACATCAAAAAAGAAGAAAAAAAAATCCGTTGATTGACAATAGCGGGGGTATGTCCAGACTTTTCTCACAGGGTCCTGTTTTTGTGAAATTGTGAAAATTCTAGTCAGAATTTTGTGAATTTTAAATTATCGATGTCTTCAGGTTCTATTTTTCAAATATAAAAAGCTAAGTAATATGCTCTTTGGTGAGTTCAATTGCTCACTTACAAGCCAGATTTTATTATTAAATGATTAAATTTGTGAAAAGTTCAATAAGGTGAAAAAAATCTGTGAAAGGTCTATTTAAGAGACAAATAATTTTGTGAAGGGTCCTGTTTGGGGATATAAAATTTTGTGAAGGGTCCTGTTTTAAGATAAATTATTTTGTGAAGGGCTCTTTAAAGGACCTAATATGCTACTAAACATATCCTTGAATAGGATTTCTGCATTTTTATGGATTTTAAATTTCCGACGAAAGTTATTTCGTGAATGTGTCAAAAAGTATTGATCTGAGACTATCTTTGACAGATAATAGTAAATTTTCATTTTCTTTAAAGCTCAAGGATTTATTTTTATTATTGCAAAAGAAAAAATACATAAAAATTCAAAAATTGTCCAGGCAAAGTACGGTAGTTTTCTAGACTGTAAAAATTTAAACAGTCATAAAGCTTTTAGAAAAGACGACAAATTATCTAGACTTTGAACATAATTATTTACCAAGGATATTGTTAAATCCATATTTCTAATGCATTCAAGAGATCATTTTATAAGAGAAAAAACTCTGTAAAAGTACTGTACATGTTACAATATTGGATTAAACCATCACTAACAATTAAAAATTTTTGATTGTTTGTTGGTGATTTTAATTGTTTTGGCTATATTTCTCATATTATTATATTGGTCTAACTTTGAGTATGACATGTTAACAATCATGTCAAAAAAAAAAAAAAAAAAAAAAAAAAAAAAAAAAAAAATCGTTAGGTATTTTTTTTTTTTTTTTTTGATAAATTCATATGTTTTTTCAAGTTAGTGAAGTCAAGGAAAGAATTTTGAAATACTGTTGGATATTTTTATTTCAAAATCTGTGTTGAATACGTTTGTTCATTACTAAATATTTATAAAAATTTGGCAATTTTCTGCTTTGTTACAGGGTTCGTATAGGTACCGTTATTTTTTATTGGCGATACCAGTATTTTTTTAGGTAGATTTCGTAAGAAATACTACCTATTGCAATCGCACCAGTTTATATATATATCTATCTATCTATTAGGTAGATTTCGTAAGAAATACTACCTATTGCAATCGCACCAGTTTATCTATCTATCTATCTATCTATCTATCTATCTCACTTTTTTATGGACACGATAACTTCTATAATTTTTCACCAATCTCCACCAAACTTGTACATAAAATCAAAGGGGATAAAATCTTGGCTAAGTTCGTTAATGGGCAAAATCGGACCAAGGGGGTCGGAATAGGGGGCGTTTTTGTGAAAACCGAAAAAAGCCATAACTTCTTAATTAAAGTAGATATCGAATCGGTTTAAAGTTTATATTACTTATTAAAAATGGGCCAAAAGTATATGCATGACAGATTTTTGATAAATTTAGAAGTGGGCTCAAGGGGCGAAAAAAACAGGGATTTTGAGAGAAAAAAATTCATAACTTCGTCAATTTTCAAGATATCAAGTCCAACTAAATTTTTTGTAAATGTTCTTAAAATTACCTAAAACTTTTGTATTTACAAGTTTTTGATAGGATCAACTTTTACCGACGAAAAAAATTAAAAACGAAAAGAAAAAGGGCGCTGAAAAAAGAGAAAAATCCATAACTCCGTCAATTTTTAAGATATCAAATCTGATTAAATTTATTTTACATCTTCTCAAAAATATCTACAACTTTTATATTGACAAGTTTTTCATAGGATCAATTCGTATAGCAAAAAGAAATTAAACAAAAATAGGAGTTGGAGAAAAAAACCTCAAATCCAAACTGCTTATATTCTGACTCATTTTTAAATTCATTTTTGATTCTAAACGCATCCAAATGGTAGATCCTCTTATTTAGAAACTGTATAAAGTGACGCATTGGTCAATTTTCTGATAAAGACAGAATATATTTCAAAAAAGGCTACCAAAAAGGGTATTTTGAACAGAATTTCCGAAAGTCATCCGGACTGAAAATTGAAGGCAGTATTCAAATAAGAAATTGCATTTTTTTCTGACTCGTTTTTGAATCCATTTTTGTTCTCAAACGCATCCAATTTACAGATCCTCTTATTTAGGAACTATATAATGTGATGCATTGGTCAGTTTTTTGATAAAGACGGAATATATTTCAAAAAAGGCTACCAAAAAGGGTATTTTGAACAGAATTTCCCGAAGTCTTTGTGATTTGAAAATTTAAGGAAGTTTTCACACAGCAAATTGCGTTTTTTATGACTCGTTTTAAAATCCATTTTCGCTCTCAAACGCATCCAATTTACAGATCCTCTTATTTAGGAACTATATACTGTGACGCATTGGTCAGTTTTTTGATAAAGATAGAACATATTTTTTAAAATGCTGTCAAAGTGAGTATTTCGCACACAATTTTCCGAGCAATCATGAATAAAGAATTAAGTATGTATTCAAACAACAAATAGGTTATTTTATGACTCATTTTTAAATTCAATTTTTTTCTCAAATGCATTCAACTGACAGTTTTTTGTTATTTAGGAGCTGTATAATGTACTGTTTTGGTCGATTTTTTTAATAAATTCAGAATCTATTTCAAAGTATGTTGTCAAAACGGGCATTTGAGCTGAATTTTTCTTAAGATGATTCTGATAAAACCAGTTTTTGAAGAAAAATGAAATTAAAAAATTTTCATAAACGGCCAGATGAAGTTATTAAAACTGGGTTTATCTCTAATCAAACATTTTTTTTTTTTTTTTTTTTTTTTTTTTTTGAATTGAGCACTCTTCGAAATCTACCTCCGCCTATAGACCCAGCCGACAGGGATTTTTTTAATAAAAAAAATGTAGTTCAAAGGCACGAAATTTCGCCGTATTTAAGGAAATATTTTTTGTAAGAAAATAGTGTTACTGAAGAATTTCCTGATTCAAGGACCCATACAAATTCTGTTTTAGGTACTTCCTTTGAAAACACAATAAAAAAAAAATGACTTTTTTATGTATTTTTTAAAATAAAAACATATAACAGTAAACTAATAATACAAGCAGAAAACAGCCTTATGTAACAGGATAATGCTTGATTGATATGATTAATTTTAAGGCCCCTGTCCCTGCAAGCGAAGACACTTGCGAGCTAATGCTATTCCTATGGGGAGGCATTTTTCTAATAACTCTTTCGCCTTTTGACATTTTTAAATACTTTTTTTTGCATTGGATAGCTGAGGTCCCTCTCAAGATCGTTCCTTGATTACTTTTTCGATTTTGGTCGCAGGTATTTTCTATAAAGTTACTTTCACTTCCGAAACCGGTTCCGAAAGTGAAAGTAACTTTATAAAAAATACCTGCGACCAAAACTGAAAAAGTAATCAAAGAGCGATCTTGAGAGGGACCTCAGATATCCAATGCAGAAAAAAAAAATGTTAAAATGCGAAAGAGTTATTAGAAAAATGCCTCCCCATAGGAATAGCATTAGCTCGCGAGTGTCTTCACGGGCAGGGACAGGGGCCTTTCGGCTTTCCCGATTTGACCGTGCGTCATACGGGCAACGTGTTTTTGCCAATCATGATGTCAAGTCAGGATTCATTACTATCATCAGTAAAATTTTGCATTATTTAATCCGAGCATTTTTCTGATTCAATTAGGCCAAAATTTCTCTTTTGAAAAATCGGTGGTACAATGTTAAAAATTCTGTAAAAGACGTAATTAAAAATTCTGTAAAACGATACATTTAATTTGAATATTTATAAAACTAGCATAGTACGAACGCGCCTCATTTGCAACGTTTGACGTCGAATTAATGACTTCTTTAATTTGTGAACGCGTGCACCCAGTGTTCGGAATGTGAAATTGAATCACTGCAGAGTATTATTATTTTTTACTGAAAACATATACTAGATTTACATAACAAGTTAATGCTCAGTTCGATTTTAAATAGTACTTATATTACATACTTCAAATAAGAATATCGAATTTAAATGCTTTTCGATATAGCAAGGGAAGAAAAAAACTGACCTAGCAATATCGAATAAAAATAAATGGTATCAACATGATCGAATTTTTAAATTTGATACTCTGAGGGCGTTATCTTTTTACTCCCTCTTGTCAGTCGATGTCTTTGTTTTGGTATCGATCAGAAAACCATAAGTATAGAAGTAAGTATACTTGAAAGCTTGCATGCATGCGCGCGCATTTGCAAAAAAAAAATTTCATTTATTAAAAAGCGCAAAATGATCTTCTGGGTTAAATAAAAGAAATATGAATGTTTTATATTTTTAGAGTACTTTTAAACTTTTGCATAAAATATAAATGTAGAAGGTGAAGTATTATTTTGATAATAACTATAGGATCTAACCCGGTTAAGAAAACATAGGCGAAAGCCATATAACTATTATTATTTTAAGGGAAAATTCTAATAATTTTTTTGTATTTAACATATTTTTTTGCATTGCCCACTTACATTGCCACTTTCCACTAACAACACCAAAAACATTTTTATATGAAAACTGAAAAATATTAATAACGAATTCAAATAAATTTTTTAATTTTATTAACCCTTTAATCTCTGCAGAAGAAATCTCTTCAAAATACCCAAATGTCACATTGGCACCAGTATTTTACAAATAAAATTTGGTTTATTATATAAATTTATTTTCATTTAAATTTGGTCGAATATTACGGTTCCATTGTGACATTTGGCGATTAAAATTAAGTGGGAAGAAATTCGCCTGCCAGAACTCAAATAATTTTAAAAGCAATTACTTCCTTATTAGTCGCGCGTGCCAGGAGTTTAAAGTAAAAAAAATCACCAAAGATAGCTACTTACACCAGCCTTTTTTATATTGATCACTTCAGTGGTTTAAACGCGTAATTCGATTGCATATCTGTTAAATGTGTGTTTTATTAAAATATTTTACTTATTTATTGATGAATTTTTAATTTCATTATGGAATATTAGCCAGGAAAATCGCTGAACTTTTTATATTATTTTAGGTGCAAACGGGTTAATCTTTTCTAATCAGGTCGCATGCGATATAGATTTTTAAAAACATTTGCTTGAAAAAAAAAAAAAAAAAAGTAAAATGAGATACAGTTTGGAAATAAATTGCATTTGAAATAGCATTTGTTTCCTTATTTGACGATGTAAAAAAAAATACTGTGCTATGTTTAGAAATTAAAAATTTTTTAGTGAAAACGAAATTTATTGGTTAGGTATTGCTACTGACAATACGATATCAGAATTACTCAGGATATGGTTTACAATATAGGTACACTATATAGCCATTAATCATCGGATACTTTCACTTTTAGGGATTTTGTAAAATATTTAAAGATATACTTGTCGGATTTTTCTGTAATTTCAGGATTATGAAGAATATGCTTGACTTATAGGTGAGAGTTGTACAAAACCGGGTAGACGGGTAAAACCGGGTAATGCATATTCCTCCTTGATTTGAACTTTTATCTATATGCCAACACCAGGAATCGCTTGATGAAAGTCATTACGAAATTTGTCAATGAATGAAACACTACTGAATTTGGTTATTTTTTATGTGAAGGACTGAGTTTGAATTTCTCTTAAAAATTGTTTTGTTTGCTTTTAACTTTAAGGCATATATTAATTGTTTGCCAGCATATTATATCTGTGGCTTCCGGTAATAACAAGGTAAGACACATTTTTGAAAAAAATTGAGATAATTTGGGAAAATGTAACTTTAAAAAAGAATACTTTCATCTGCCATAGTACTGAAAAAGGAAAATCGAATACTTACCGTCATAGGGCGACTAGAAATTTTCATTTAAAAATTAAAAATTTTTTTAATTGGTTCTCAATTAATAAAAACCATTTTTATATAACTATTTTGGCAAAAAAAAGAGGTTCTTATATCCTTATTGAATGTAGTAAAAAATATTAAGTTCTAATCTATTTTATAAAAATAATGATAAAAAGACTTTTGAAAACTTTAAACGTTAATTACTCAAAATATTAAAAATGTGCCTTACCTGCTTATTACCAGAAGTCACAGATATATTGTTAAGTATTGTATTTAATTATTTGCTTTCCTGCTAGTACTTTAACAGTTATATTGATCTTTTACTGTAGGACTGAGATTAGTAATGTCATGTTTTAAAATCTGTGTCATGTTTGGATAAAACCGAGTACTTGAGAGTGGGTCAAAACCTGGTATATCCTGTTTTCTTCTACACTCATGGAATGATATTTTAGGATATTTAATAATTTAGCATGAAGTTTTATGCTGTTAAGTATTGTTAACACCTTGATTCATGGCACATCTAAACTTATACTACAAGCAGAATACAAGCAAGTTGTTCAAGTAGAATATATTTTTCACATTTAACCCATTTGCGAGCATTAATCAAATAATTTCTATATTTTTAGAAAAGCTAACGCTAATGGATAAATGTCTTTATATTAGGTACCTGATTTTCTAAATTGTTCGCAAACCCGTAAATTATGCGAAATGCTATAGAAAATGAATGCTTTGTTTACAATATTTTATCATTTTGTTTCAAATTATTGCATTTTTTTCTTTTAAAAATTATTTAGTTTCAACTATTACAGTGCCCGAAGAAACTTTTAAATTTACAGATATGCTTTTCAAATGCCTTAAAGGTGGCAGATAAAGTAATTCTGAATTATTTAAATATAAATAGCACCCACCTGATCTAATGCAAATACATTAAGCAAATATTATTCGGTTACTGCATTTCTGCCATGTAGCTTTTTTTTTTCTTCTTTTTGCTAATAACATTTGTTCCAAAATAAATATTATGAAATCACTCCTTTCACTGTAAAAATTCCCCTTCCAAGACTCAATAAACTTAGAACAATTATCTATTTTATTTTGATGAGATTTCACAATTTCACACTCTTCTCATTTTGAGTACCACCCTTTTTCTCCAAAACTTCCCCCTACGTATATCACCACGCAAAATGATTATTTTTGTTACTCAGTACAAAGTTCTATGTTAGCTAAATCAAACGACTCAAATTCATTTGACGCCATATGTTGGTTATTCTTTTTAAAAATCTAAAACATGACATATTATTTTACTTCTTTAAAATAACAAAACAAATAACAACAATTAAAGTATATATTTTAATTGTACATGTCTTTACTCTTTACTTTACCATGAAACTTTACAAAAATCATTTCTTTTGATATGCAAGCGTTTAAACGCGGCTGTTAATCATTTAAGGCTTCTATCCCCGTCATACGAAGCTCTCGCGAGCTAAAGGTAATCCTATGGGAAGGCTATTTGCTAGTATCTCAATTGTATTTCGACATTTTAAAACTTTTTTCTTTTTTTGCGTAGGATAGTTAAGATCCATCCCTACATCGTTCCTTTTTCACTTTTTCGATTTTGGTTGCAGATGTTTTTTATAGAGATACTTTCGCTTTCGAAACCGGATGCGAAAATGAAAGTGTCCTTTAAAATATCTGCAACTAAGTTCAAAAAAGTGAAAAAAAAAGAGTGATGTAGAGATGGATTTCAACTATTCAATGCGGAAAAATTATTTAAAGATGTCAAAATGTTAACAAAGTGTTTGAAAAAAAAAAAAAAACTCATAAATAGCATTAGCTTGAAAGTGTCTTCGCTTGCAGAGACAGAAGCCTGAGTACACGCTAGTCACACGGATAAATTCGAATACTGATGTAAAGTCTATGGGGATGTTATTTTCAAATTTCTAGCTTTAGTTTTAATATTTTTAGAAACTTCTTCTTTTGCATTAGATAGCTGAAGACGAATAAACAACAGCTGGCCTAACTTTTAATAAAAAAAAAAAAAAAAAAAAAAAAAAAAAAACTTTCGGAACTTAGTTTTGAAATCCTAATACAACAAAACTATCCTGATATTTAAAAAAACAAACTATAACCAAAATCGTAAAAGTAAAAACCAGCCAAGTTGTAAATCGTCTTCAGTTATCCTATGCAAGAACCATTATCGCAAAATGTTAAAATTTGAGCGAGAAATTTGAAAGTAACTAGAAAGGAAATACTTTTATTTCCATTGCCTTAGAATTGGCAACAATAGTTTAAAAGCTAATTTAGAAATGTGAAATGTCTCACTTAAATATACTAAACTGTTTGCAATATTATTTTTTGACTATTTGAAATGTAACGTAATTTTTTCCATTTACGTCAATTAACGTATTTTAATGAATTCATTATTTTAATGTTTTCTTTCTCTTTTAATATTCACATGTAAATATAGTTTTATGGCGTAATTTTCAATATCTTCCCGCTATTAACTCGTAATTATTTAATTTTCATTTGAAAAAAAAAAAAAAAAATCTGTTTGTTATAGTCGCGTGTAAATATTTTTTTTTATTAAAAGAAAATATTATTTTTTCATCATTTGGCAACAATTTAAAATAATAATCTTTCCAATAATATGTAACAAATGTCTCTCAAAATGCTGAAAATTTGAATTTAAAATGGAAATAAAGCCTTAAATAAATAAATAAATAAATAAACCAAATTAAAAAATAAATGCAGTGTGCATACCGGTAGCTTCTAATGTATAAAATGATCTAAAAATGTTTAAATTCGCAAGCATTATTTTTGCTCCTATAAAACCTTTTTTGATCGAACGATTTTGACCATCTTTAAATAAAATATATCTTAAAATAATTATTCGGTTTAAAAACTGTCTCTATTAGCGTGTTTATTAATCATTTCTCTATAGCACCACCAATTTTCATATTTTTCTGTGCGGTGGTTTTCTTAATAATAGCGAAGAAATACCTTAGTTCACAAAAAATTCAGTGTCAGCAGAGGCAACAGCGTTATTATTATTATTATTATTATTATTATTATTATTATTATTATTATTATTATTATTATTATTATTATTATTATTATTATTATTATTATTTTAAGAATAGAGAGATACGATATGCATTTTGTCTGTCCGGACGAGTGGCGGCTCGTAACTGTCTTTTTAGGGCATTATATAGCACTAGAATAGCCGTTTTCTGTTACTACTACTTTTTAATAAAAATATATTGGACTTATTTTGTCATAGAAGTTCAGCAATTAAATATGGCGACATTTTCTAAATAATGGTAATAAAAAAGCGTATAAGTTGGAGCCACGAGTGTAATGACCTAAACTGCTATTAGTTTGGAATACGTTTGATATATTTCAAATGATATGAACTAAGATTTTCATTAGACATAAGAAACATTATTCAGAATAATACTGAATAATAATGAAGAATAATGATGAAACATAAATAACCAAGTTACTTACATAATGAAATGTTAAACATGCATCACTGGCGAACAATCGCTATTACATAAACTACTTAGTGTTATTGCATATTCTGTTTTTCAATAATTATTTTCCTTTATATAGTTTGCTCGTTACAGAAAACATTGTTCACGTTTATTTTTCAAAAGCCAAGTCATTTCAAAACAATGATAGTCTATTTAAGTACAATTGCTTAACCCTCTTTTAAAAGCAGCAATTTTTAGTACAAAGCGGCAAATAAAATTTATTGTCAAACAAATAAGCTTCTTAACAAAATTATTTTGGATCCTCCTTTCAACTGAAGTGGCTTCATACAGCAAGAAAATATAAAATAAGATAAAATCTCTTTTCCTAAGTCTTTTCCCCTTATGAATATTTAAAAACAAACAAACAAACAAACAAAACCAGATATTTCTCAATCTAGAGAAATATAATTTAACCGCGAATAAAAATTTTGCAATAACTTCTTCCCAGTTGCCCGGAAAGTGTTTTTGATCTCTAGAGATCTCCAGAAAACAAAATATTTTCAATATTTAAAGAATCACTTATGAAAACAGATTTTTGCTGCCACAGATTTTCGGAAACTTTCCGAGTCCTTTTTATAGTGTATTAATCAGTTTTCTCAACCCAAAAGATAGACTTTTCGGCTGTTATCAACCTTCACCTAAACATTTTCATGTTAAATAAATATTCTACAAGATAAATTTACATCAAAATTTGTATTATTTTATCCCTTTTGCACCTGTAAATTTAATTACGCAGCTAAAAGTGTATACTTGAGAATGGATAGCATCCTAAAAACCAATATACTGGTATGAGAAAACTAACTAATACACTAGAGAAACGTCTCGGAAAAGCTTCCGAAAATCAGCGGTAGCAAAAGAAATCTTGCTTTGATAAATAGTTTTTTAAATAAATATTAAAAACGTATTGTTTTTTGAGATTTTTAGGCACTTTCGTATTTCTATAAATACATCAACTATAATCGTCTTCTGATCCATCTGTCCTCATATAACAGATCTGTTGAGGCCTATATACCATTTGTCTTTCATTAAAATTAAATTTTGCCAAATTAGAATTCCCTCTCTATTTTTTCTAAATTAAAACATATGCCCCCACATTATTTTTTTTCTTCTCTTTTCCATGTATTTGCCCAGCCTCTGTTTTCGACTCTGTGGATAATAAAAACATTCCCCGAAGTGTTCCCACACTTTAGAGTTATAAAAGAGGACGAACCCCTGTCCCAATAAATAAATAAATGAATGCATGATGCTTGCAAGTGACGTTGTAAAAAGCAACTATTGTCCACCTCAGACAAGACCACACGTATGCCAGCTGCAAAATCCTGCCTTGTTAAAAAAAATATTAGGGCAATTTTACTGCTTGAAAAAAAAAAATGTTAACAATACTGTTTTTAAGAAAAGAGTGCAGCAATTGTTGAAATACCCCTGAATATATGTTGTACTTTGAATATGGACCACCAGCGGTAGTGAAAGTTTTATTACCGTCATAAAAATACGAAAGCGAAAATGTTTCTCTCCCCTTTGTTTTCCATGGGAACCGTAAGCTGAAGAGTCCTGACACCTGCTCCCGTCAGGGTGGGGATTTGCGTCACGTGGGTAATGTTGTCCTGTTATGCCCTTATTTGGTAATAGGAAAGTGTGAAGTTTACTTTTAACCAATGATAGCCCATCCCGGTATGCACGAGGTGAGGCGGGAACCCTTGCTGCTAGTTAGGAAACCCCGAGGTTAAGTTTATTCCAGTGAAGTGGGATAAATTTGTAGTATTAGGAGAGGCCGGTCTAGAGTCAAGATGTAAAATTCTGTGGCTGCTGAGTGCCCCCCCCCCCTTTTTCCTGGGGAGAGGGGGAGAATTATGAAATTAGGTAGTTAGAAAAACCTTATTTTAGAGATCATTTTGTCTGGTCTTTCAGTTGTGAAGAGAGCCAAGACCTCGCCTGCCGCTTTTTTTCAAACTTCTGTGTTCCAGTAACATTTGTTCATAGCGGAGCAAGACAGTTATATAGGAATGTAAAGCTGCTCATCGGATCAATATTTTGATCAATACAACAGCAACATTTGTTCAGTTGTCGGAATCAGATGTGCCTAGAATACCTCTAGTTAAAAGAAAAAGAAAGGGGTATGGTTGCCCCTGTAGACTTGTGTTTGCTGAAAAAAGTTTGAAAAGCGAGAGCTGAAGTGACGGAGACTCTGAAATACTACCCCCGTTGACTAGATAGGACAGTCATGTCCTCCTTTCCGACAAGTGTGACTCTTGAATAATGTCGAGAAAATAGTCTTCGCTGAAAAGAAAAGGGGATGGTTGCCCAAGTAGACTTGTGTTTGCTGAAAAAAGTTTGAGAAGCGAGGGTTGAAGTGACAGAAACTCTGAAATACTACTCCCGTTGACTAGATAGGACAGTCATGTCCTCTTTTCCGACAAGTGTGACTCTTGAGTGATGTCGAGAAAATAGTCTTCGCTGATGTCCGCCTTTCCAGCTAAAATGACTTTGGAGAAATGGCGAGAAACTAGAAGTCTAGCTAGAAACTTTCATTGATTCTATTCTCATAGTTTACAAAGGTTCGAGTTGTTGTAAAATAGTAATATTCCATGTCATCCAATGGTAAGCTTATTTTATTATTATTCTTGATCTATGAAATTATGTGTATTTTTTTATATAACTAAATAGTTTACCATAAGTCAAAAAAAAAAAAAAAAAAAAAAGGAATATTATAAATGGGTTTATTTCTTATTTGAATGTTAAGGTTGGTCTGTAAAAGTATGATTCCTTTTTATATGTATAAATAGTTTATTACAAGTCAAGGAATATTATAGATTGGTTTATTTTTTATTTGAATGTTAATGGAGGAGATGTCATTGGTTGCTTTCATTATATATATAATAAATTAAGTGTGTAAATAAAATGTATATGTATTTACTGAAGTTTTACTCTAATCTTTCTTCATCCAAATAATAAGGAAGTTTAATTAACTTCAGCTCAGAGGAAGAAATTTTTCTTATTTTGGTTGGTGAGTAGAATTTATCTAGATATAACTCTAACTTATTCTAAGATGAAAAATGAAGTAATTTTAGTCCAATAATGTAATTGAAATTTAATACTTAAATGATATAACTCCTTAACCTTCTTAGAAATTTTTTAATGAGTTTAGATAAACTTACTTTATGTTCACTTTACAAAATTCTTTTCTTAATTCTAATTAAAAATGAAAATATTTAATTGATTTTCCCCAGAAGTTAATAATTATTATAACAACACCCTAGAGTTTTGTATTTAATTCTCATACTAATGCATTTTAAGGATTTCAAAGGAAATAAAATGAGTTGATGATTCACAACGCAATAATAAGAATAATAAAAAGGAAATATAAATGTACTATTACTATCATATCAAGGTCATATACCATTACTTGTGTTGTAGGATGATTGTTCTAATATTGATATATTAATCTGTTTTAAGAAAATTATGTCTTTCTTTGCTCTCCGAATATTAGAGAGATTTCTACCCTTCTTACTCTCTTTCTAAAAGTTAACTAATCTGTAATTGTGATTCTTTCTTAAGCATTGATATGTATTTTTCATCCTACAAAACAGTAATGGTAAAGTTGGGATCATTGCTACTAACTTACAGTGAGTTAGAGATCTGAATAAGTTGAGAATTTTGTTGCATTTATGTCAAGTGGTCTCCTAGATATTTTTATTTATTCAAAAATTTGGGATGTCTTCATTAATTAACAAATTAGCTAATTTGGTCGTGTAACTGTAAGTTACTTTTCTAATTCCCTTTTCAAAATAATTATGAGGTTTAACTTAAATTTAATTATTTTATAGCAACAAGATTCAGATAGGTGGAAACTTAATTCAGATCTCAATTGATTTAGTAGTGTAATAGAAGAAATGACTTATCTGTTGAATCCATAATACTTGTAGATGATTATTATTTAATAGATACTCATGATAATTATTCAGAAGTGAATTTATGAATAAAATTTCAAAGTATATTTACTAAAAAGTTGTAGCAAAAGTCCCAACAGATCAAAATCTACCCAACCAAAGGATTTCAAACTTGATATATATAATCGTTGTAGAATTTTAGTGAATCATTTCAAATTTTATGTAAATAGAATCAAAACTTAAATAAATATTAATTAAAGTTTTCTTCATTACATTAAAACCGATCATCTGTAATTATAAATGGTATATTCTAGTTGTCATAATTGCGTTCGATTTAACGTAGATTCGTATTATTTCTGTACTACTGAATTTAATATGTATAATCGTAATAAATTTTGTATTCATGTATTTTTACATAAGAGTGCAAAGCTATCACACCAATATCTGAATATTTATAAAATTAGTTTAAGTACGAACGCACTTCATTTGCCAGGTTTGACGTGCAACTGTCTATTTGTTAAAGATAAAGAACGTTTTATGGAATCATGGGTAATTCGGGAGAGGTTATTGTATATTTTGCTCGTGCTTATATTTGTTTAGAAACATTTTTTTACTTTCTTCTATCCTCAATAGAAGAAAGTATTGTAATCGAAAATTTTTCGATTTCCGGCTTTTGACGGATTTACACGTTTTAGGGGTCAGAGATTCCAAAAAATATGTTTTTTACAAAATGTCTGCCTGTCCTTACTGTGTGTCCGTATTTTTGTTTACGATTATTTTTGGGTATGGCAAATAGGTCCTCCTTGAATTTGAAAAAAAATCTGCCGATTATTCTATTGTTCATCGGCTCGTGCAGAGACGGAAACTCGTTTTTACTCCAATTAATTGGAGTAAAAACGAGTATTATTTATTAATTATTTATTATTATTAACTAATTTTATTTTATTTTATTGAAAAGTGTAAAGTTATTTTTCTATAAATATATGCTATGTTACATCGAGGTTGATATGAAATTATGAACAGCATTCTAGTGATCTATAACTAAATATAATTTATATACTTAGAAATCGTTAAAATAGCAGCTATTCTTTCGATTCTAGAAAGCCACAATTTATACTTTCCCGAAGTTTTTGGAAGTTACACAATTCTAGGTCATTCACGAGCATGATAAACATATACTCTTCAAAGACAATTCTTAATTTATGCCATAATTATTATTATTATTTTTTTTTTTTCGAGTGAAAAAGCAAACAGAAAATAAAAGAGAAACTTATTTATCTGAGTAAATGAAATATGTATGAAGAATTCATTTTTACTTGTAAGTCACGTACTTGAAAAGCAAACAAAACAAACAACGTATAGTTAGGAATTCTTTGGAAGTATCTTATTTCCACGTGATCTAGAATAAAAAGTATTATTCAAACCAAAAGATTCGTATTTTATTATTAATATTTTGAATCGCTGGCTGTAGGCACATAATTACGATAACGTAAATATTGAAATGTAGTGAGACATTGCATTTTAGTTTTTGAACTCCTTGAATTTTTGTAATAGATTGTAGATAAATCGTAGTATGTCCCTCTGAAGTACACGCACAAACACAGCAGTTGGTGGTGCCAGTCTCATGCGATAAGTGAAGGTTTGTAAATAAACTTTACTAAAAATTAATGCAGTCCGTACTCTTCTAGAACTTTGGCATTCGATACTCGGAAGTCTGATATCTGGCTTTAGCATTACCTCTACACCATAGATTTATGACCGCTCTTTCTTCCTCATTTTTCTGTTCAAACGGTTCAAACTTGTCTTAGCATTTCATTAATTTCTGTGATGAATTTCTTCTCTATTCTTTTTTTTTTTTTTTTTTTTTTTTTTTTAAAGAAGTTTTGCTGCAGAAAAGAAAATATACTTTTTTTCATCTTAAGTAAAAGATTTACTTAAGATGTTATACCGTTGCATCGTGGTTAGTTAATGCCATAATGATGTCATAATGCAGATATGCTGATGTTTATAGAAAAAGGAATGTTTATAAATATAGTATTGTGAAAAATGAAATTATTATTATTTTTTAATTAGTAGTGACATCATTAGTCATGTAGGTTACGCTGAAATTTCCAGTTCAAAGGATAAAATTAAAAAGAAAGTCATAAATATATATTAAACTGATATATATTAAACCGGATAACAAAATTAAACATAAACCAAATTTGGAAATCGATATTCCCCGAATACTCCGCTAGAAATTTCTCAAAGCTCTGCGGTTGATTTGTTTTCTTTATGTTATTTTTTTGCTGTTTTTCACTTGTCATATAGGTTAAGCTGGAACTTCAAATCAAAAGGATTAAAAAAAAAAAATAGTTTTAAACATATCTTAAACTGTTCAAATATTTACGAAAAATTTAATCGCATAAACTGAATTTTGAAATCGACGCTCCTTATAATATTTCGCCAAAAATTTCTTAAAATTCTGCGGATGATTTGTTTTCTTTATTTTATTTAATTTATCTATATTAGTAAAATAACAAATTGCTCTGTGCGTGTGTTTGTGTCTGCGATGGCTAGCGAAAACTACGGCACGTATGAGGTTCAATTTTTTTGTGAAGATTGTCCAGGGTCCCTCCTAATGTACCTCAGAATTTTAAAATTCCAATAATTAGTTGAAAGATTAATTAAAATCCCTAAATTAGAAGAATAGAAACATATTCATAATTCAATAAAAGCATAGATTTTTATCAAACCGCAAAATATTAATTTGAAAACTGGAAGAGAGGGAAAAGGGTTAATGTAAATATAGGGCTGCCATGCCGATAAATGTACTAGGCTTTTTTATAAGGGGCTGTATTTTAAATTCTTTTGGGCCTAAAAACTCAAAAATTAGACAGCTACATGGAGAAAAAATTCCCCTTTCAGAAATTCTAAAAATTATTTTAATACTCCTGTAAATAGTTGAAAAATCCAATAAAAATCCATTTATAGAATCTCCTTTTTTTTTTTTTCAAAGTAACAGATTTTCGAGAAATCTTTCATAACGAGAGCAGGTGTTTAGCAACGCAGATAGCTGGGTGTGAGCGAGTAGTGACATTTATAGACGACCTGTAAATATTTTCAAACATTAAATTTATAAATTTAATTTTTATACATTTAGATGAAGAATTTTTCGCTGATTTCAAGTATGTAAATTTCTTCACAGTTGCTTAATTACAACCTTAGATATTAATTATTAATTCCTTACTTGAAAGACTTGCTCTATTTGAAAGCACGTTTTTCAAAACCACAAACGATTTTTAGGATTCTTTTGTACATTATCAAATTTTTAAAAATACACCATTTAGAGATTTTAAATCTATGCATCTATCAATACCTTTAAACGCTGTTTAATAATATCTAAATTTCATAAAGATCGATCCACAAGTCTTTTTTTTTCCCTTTTTTATTAAAAAACTCGATTTTTAAAAAGTCCTTCCGGCTAGTAAATAAAGTAATAAAGGAAGATGAGGATGTAAAATTATCATGTAAGTATGTTCTAGAACATGCATGTTATATTATTAACGGCATGATGATTGATTGACGGTTATATATACGGTCCAGTTTAAAAAATATTTCTCTTGTTTTGTTAAACATAAAAATAGGTTTGCGTAATCAGATAAATTCCGAATAACAGTAATATACAATACATACCCCTTTCTCAAAAATTAATAAATAAATAAAATAAAATAAAATATATAGATAAGAAATCAACAATAAAATAAAAACAGAACGATGGCTATTTCAGTTCTAATAGTTGGAAAAAAATGAAATAAAAGTATTGTTTTAATTCGTAAGTTCTTTCTAACTGTATGTTTATCATTTTGTCATAAGTAGTCATCTATATGTTAAAAGTTGCATAAATTTTCGTTTTTCAATTGATAATACACGCTTTTGACACTATTTTTTAGTTCTTTGGATAAAAGAAAATGTGTTAGGATGTAATCTATATTATAAAGCAGAAACATGCCTGTGAATAACGTTGACGTCATATTGATGGTGGCAGTAAATTTCGATTTTAATGCAGTTTGTTTAATTTCTAAACGTTGTGCTATTTTAATATTTACATAGTCGAGTAGAAGGAAAAAATGTATTTTCAAATGCAGTTTATTTTAAAATTGTGTCTCATTTTACTGATTTATTATTATTTTTAACCCTTAAATGCCCTCAAATGCTTTAACGTTGTTTTTCTGCAACATAACCAATTTTATGTTATAGAAGATTATTAGAATAATATTGAAAATTTATCGTATAATGTTGCCAATAAAATGCATGCTGAAAATACTATTTAATCAATTCACAACATGTAGATAGCAGTAATAGTACTGTTTAAGAATAGAAATAGATTTATTTCTTTCAGTTGTTGCTACATATGCTTTTTGTTCTCTTTAGAATTTTGCGAATTACACTATTTGTTCTGCGTTGAGAAAGTAAAATTTATTTCTTATCATGGTTAGTAACATTAATGTGTGTTTAATCTTATGCAATTTTTCAAGGAAAATATTTTTCTCAATTAAAGCCCAGTGTTGCCAAATGGCAACAACTCGTTTTCTAGCCGTAAACCATACTTAAAACAAAATATGATTGTTTAAAGCATTTTTCACACGATTTATTTAAGAGTTGAAAGCCGAAAAACCTTTTTAAATTTATTTTTTAAAAATCGGGCATTTAATGGTAAAAATAATTTTGAAGCAGAATTTAAAAATCTGCGTGCAACACAGTTTACGGAAGATTAACTCGTTTAAACAGTGTAAGTAACTCAGCATTTGTTTGTTTCCGTGTAATTATCTATAACTAAAATGTCGAACGAAATTAAGACTTCACACGTAATAAGTACAAATATAAATAAATAAAAAACTAATTTAACTCAGATAAATTTCAACTAAGCGCTTTAACACTAAAATAATAACAATCACAAACATTGCTATAAATAGTAATATCTGATTAAATGTTGGCATTTGGCTGATGTGAAATTAACCAAAAATGATTTTTTGTGCTGTTGTTGATCACTTTACACTGTTAAAAATTTGTAGCAAACTATCCAGTCATTCGACTATTTTTATTGAAAACGGTTAAATAGCCGCAAATTAACACTGTTCAGACCATAATATGATCAGTAACATGGTGAAAATTAAGTTTAATTACGGTTGTGTAATTATTTTCTATAAAAACCGTCAAATGATTGGCCAATTTGTTGCGAACTTTTAACAGTTTAAGGAAATGTTACTAAATATAGAATATCTATCTATTAGAGTTTCTATTAAAAACAATTTTCATCTACTTTCTATACTTAGATCATCTTTAACAAGGGTGATTTGTATTGGATTACTTATCTATAAATTTAGAAATATAAAATTAAGATCTTATAAGAAAAGGTAATAGGAACATTTAATGAGTTACCGAAAAAAAAATATTAATAATTATATACATTCAATAAACTAACATATGATATAAATAAATAAATAAATATATTTATATATATATAATATTTATTTACAATTTTCCAGAAACTTTATAAAATCTTCTTCTACACGAATAAAAACGATAACAAAGAAATTTCTTCTTAGTTACTTAAAAACTAAAATGTCTCTCTATCTCGAAAACTATTTATAGAAATGAGCTGCAGAACTGATCCTTTTATGCAAAAATCGATGCAGGTCATAATTCATTATTTTTTAAATGTGAATTCTTTAATAATTTTCATAATTAAGAATTTGTCTATATGAATTAAAAAAACGTTCTTGGATTATATCTGGGTTCAATTTATTTCGTTCTAAAAGAAATGACTTTTTGGAAATATATAAGTTAAAGATTGCCACGTGGATCATAGTATCCTCAAACTTTGTTCCCTTTCATGTTTATGAAGGTTAAAATAAAATCAGATATGAGATTTCCGACTTTTTTGCATATCAGTATAATCTTAGAGATGTTGTTCTCTTAAATCGCAAAAATGTTCCGATTAAATAAAATTACATTTTTTCTATGATTATACTAAAATGAAAGAAGTCGGAAATATCATCCCTGTAATTTGCATAAATATATAAATAATGTATTTTCCCAGGTTGCTTTAATCCAAGAAACTCAAAGTGACAAAAGCCGATGTTCTTATTTGAAAATTAAAAGTTCGTATAATATATTTAATGTACAGAATCTCCCTTATGACAAATAAATATAAATAAATAAATAAACAAATAAAATAAATAAAAGCATACAATTCTAAATAGTTTTACACGAATTCAAACGATACTTTTCTTAAACTTTCGCATTTATTAAAACTGAGGTATTCAATTCATGGTGTACTGTATAAACAATCCAACATTGACAAACGTGATTCTAACTTGACACAGCTAACAAACAACAATATTCTACTTATAAATCATTCAAACAAAATAGCTCTTTCTATGAGACTCTGAGTTAAAAGGAAAACGTTTATCTGTCTCTATTTACTTGTCATTTCTACCTTTTATTTGAAGTTTCAAAATTCCTGCTGGTGCCATTCCATTTCGCGGTCGTCTTAATGAGTTGTATTGGTTGAGAAAAACCACCTGAGAGTTAACATCAAGAAAACAAAGACTTGTGGAAGAAAAAAAGGAAAATAAACATTTCTTTGCTCAAATAATAAAGTCGACCTTGTTGAGCGTACTTTCTTGAAGGTCTCGCTTTAATTCAGCGATAAAGCACGACAGGGAAAAACGCGACATATTCATTCATGTTTAGAAATGTCTTGAAATTCCGAAATTTACTTCCTCAAATAGGAAAGTAAAATCAGTGCCATGCCATAACTAAAGATTTCCGGACACAACTATCATTACTTCCTGCAGATAATCATCTTTATCTACAGGGAGAGCTTATGAATGAAAGACACTACGAGATCGGTTCATTGAAGCTAAGGATTTTCTTTAGTAATACAGTAGGGGCGCTGATAATCGGAACTCCAATCAACCGAGCCTCGAATTATTCGAACAGCCTTTTTTCTTATTTTTAGGGGGGTTCCTAATTACATAAATACGTAGCACCTCTACTTGTCGTTCAGTTCATCCGTTTGTCTGTCTGTCCGTCCGCATATAACAACGTAAAAAATACCGAATGGTTTGAAATATAAATTATATAATTTGTGCGCAATTTTGTCGAGTCATTTCAAATTTTGTGAAAATCGAATGCATAGTTCAATTACAGTTACAATCAAAAGCATTCCGTTACATTACGGACAATGGGAAAAATAGTTTCAAGTGCATTTCAATGATGTTACACTTTTTTGAACATAATAAAATTGATATGCATCTATGAAGTATATACTAAAATATGCATTATACAATGTGTGACGCAAAGAATATTTTTTTATTAATTTACAGTGCCACACAAAAGTATCCCATTACATAATGGTACAGGAAGAAACATTGTTTGGAGCACGTTTTAATTATATTAAACTGATTCACATTTGATGAAATTGACATACGTTGCTGAGATTTACTAAAGGTTACTTCCTGTATAATAGAAAGCAGATAGTATTTACAGGGACACGCAGAAGATTATAGTACGAACGCACTGCATTTGCTACGTTTGACATGCAATTTCCGACTTTTTTTTTTTTTTTTTTTTTTTTTTTAAACGAATTTTTTATTTATCCAAACACCTTGTTTCTTTCATTTTTTCTCTTTAGCTTTAACATACAAAATAGAATCCCCTATCAATATTTCGATAAAAGCAGTAACAACGAAAAAAAAAAAAAAAAAAAAAAAAAGAAGAAAATGAAAACGAATATGCTCTGAAAACGATCCAAGTCCATCATATAAGCTTTTGAATGTTTGGAAACAGATATGAAATGGGTCGAACGGCAGAAGAATGCTGATCCTATTCCGATAACGTATTTAAGGCTGTTTTTAAATCAAAAAGGTCAACTTCATGGCATAAGTTTTAATTTATTTGTGTTCAGAAATGTATGAAACTAGCAGGTGTTCAAAAATTATCTAACGGTACTTTGTTTCTCTTTCCATCTCTTTTTTTTTCTATTACAATAGATTTTTCAGAAAATGGTGTGAAAGTGGGTGTTTTGAACCCACTTTCCACGTGAGCAAAGAAAAAACACTCGAACAGGCGAGAGAAACGTCTCTGTCATGTGATCAAGAAAGCTTATAACTCAATGGGTAATTCATTGATCAAAAGTTCGATTTTGAATCGTTTCCATGGTCATGCTTTGCAATATTATATCTTTCCATTAAAAATGAATTTGTAAATGTGTCAAAACGCTTTGTGCTTGTTGAGTGGAGCAGTTGAGAACAGCCTTAAGATGTATGAGATAGAAGAAAATTTTGGGATTGTCTCTACTATGTTTACTCTGAGGTCTCATCCAACTAGTTTTCTCCTATGTCACACATTATTTTCCCCAGCCATTTTAGTGTCATCTTAGCCATCGAACTCAATTTCCTGTTTATTTTGCAAACACAACAGATTTTTCGGAAAATACTGTCAAAATGGGCGTTTTGAACCGAATTTCTGCGAGAAAGTAGATTAACCACTTAAACAGGGGTGAAAACAAGCACCCCTCCTCTTCCAAAAAATTTTCGTAAGAGCGCCTCTTTTACATTGTGCAAAATAAGTAAAGATTAAGCAGACAAACATAGATACATTATTTTATCTACGTAAAATTTATCAGCATGCCAGAAAGTTTAAAAGTAACATTTACTTGCGAAATTCTGGCAAACGCAAATAAAATGTTTTGCTATCACAGTCAGAGAGTAAAAAAAAAAAAAAATAATTAACTTTCTCCATTTTCAGAAATACATATAGTAGATCATTCTATGGAAAACGTCACTTTTTCAGCACAAAGAAAAACAATTATGCTAATACCCATATAAGTTGTTATTTTCTAATAGGGCGAAATATGTCAGGGACAGGTTTCGAACCAGAGAAATCTTGGCAGAAGCTGCCAATGCTCTGAAAACTGAGCTATCCAGGACGAATCGGGAGGAACTAATTTAACCAGCAAACATTATTAATTGTAACATCTGCAAACTGATATAAGATTCAGTTTAATAGAATGAATGAATCGCAAGTTACGGAACTTCAGTAAACGCTGGATACGTAACTACACTAGATTAATTTTAACACAATCATTCTAATTGATAAATAATTTAAAAAAGTTGTATTTTTTCAACTGGGGGAAAGTAGCTCAGTTGGCAGAGGATTGGCGGCTTCAATCAAGATATCTCTGGCTCGAATCCTCGTCCGCAAGTTTTCCGGCCTGTTGGAAAATTGCAACATAACAGCTAAAATTATCTTACTAGATAAGGTGAAACTTTCTGTCTAAAAATGCTTGTATCAAAGTTTAAGAATTTTGCCCACAATGAACGGTACATACATGCGTCGCGAAGGGCATAAAAACCATTGAAAATCCTCTATAATTTGTAATTATTATAAGTATTGCATAACTTTTATTGCAACTTTTTTTCTTTCTCAAATGTAGCGGCCATCTCTCTCACACATTTTATAGTATGATAAAATTGCACTAAATTAAAAAAACATTTCCATTTATGCAAAAATGAACGAGCCGGACAGGATTCCAACCTGGAATCTCCTGATTTTGCATAATGTTTAATTACAACTGTTATTTCTTTCTCAAATATAGCGGACGTCTCTGTCACACATTTTACAGTATGATAAAATTGCGCTTGATTAAGAAAAAAAAAAAAAAAAAAAAAAAAAAAAACAGCCACTCTAAAAGGAACGAGCCAGCCAGGATTCGAACCTGGAATCTCCTGATCCGTAGTCAGGCGCGTTATCCGTTGCGCCACTGGCCCACATTTGTTTGTCGAAATAAAGAGTTACAGACGTGTATATTAGGGTAGAAATGAATAACCTATGTTTGTTGTGCGCCAAGATGTGGCATGTTCCATACATTTTCTGTGTCACGTTAGTGAGTTGTAGCTACCACTTTCTATAACGATATTATGTATATATATTTTTTTCTTCTTGGACAAAAAGACAATAAGTTAAAGTTTTTGTACCTGCAATAAACTTTATAGGAAATTCGCTTGAGATATTGAGATTACAAAGATATATACAAGGTTACTGAGAATTTTTAGCACCGTATTCGAATCTTCAGTTTATTATCTTTCACTTTCATGTTTCATGTGTACATTTGTAGTGAAATCTTGATCTTTTGAAAAGATTTTAGAAAAAAAAAATAAGTTAAAAAATTGAATAATTAAAGAATTTCAGTGAATGTGTACAAAATTGAAATAAAAGAGACGAATTTTTATAGCCACATAAGCATTCGGCTTTGACTGTATAGTTGTCATTATTTTTTTCGTTAATGATTTAACAATATAACAATTAGAATTTTTATCAAACAATATTTATCTTAAACAAGAAATAAGAATTTATGTTAATTTTTAAACTTCATTTCACATCATTACCGGGGAAGGGGGGGGGGGGTATTTTGAGGTGGGATAGGTCATGTATTACTATAAAATATATATTATAGCAAAAGCCATACTTTACTTTGATTGACGAAGCGTTATTTTATAAGATAAATATTTGAAAGTAACAATAATTTTTAATATTATTTTTGCATCTTTATTAAACAAAAACATTATTTTATGTTTTGGAGTATTTCAATTTTAGAAATGTAAATTCAGTCAAAATCCATGAATTGTTTTTAACGTCAAACATATTAAAAATAATACTAATATAGTAATTACTTCTTAATAGCAAATATGTTTCATTTGTTTCAATTTTCAAACCTCGAATTTGAATAACACTTTATATAACGGATTTAACAATTTTTATTGCAATACTTTTGTTGCCACTTTAAAAAAATAAATTATAATATATATATATATATATTAATGCGTAAGCATCATCTGCGTAAATGATTTTATATAACAAGAATAAATTGTGTACTTGAATTTTTAACGATAAAGAATACTTTTATAATTAAATATAGTAATTGAATTTTCACAAATTTTTATTCATTAAAAATATGCTATAATTTTCTTTAAAAAAAGTATTTTAAAAATTTTATAAAAGAAATCGTGAAACTGTTATATGATTAAAAGGAATGAGCACCAAAATATGCGCCATTTTCAATCAGTCTTAATAAAGTATTCCATTAAAATATATATTTTTCTCTGAAATAACATACATTTTTAAAGTAAGAAAGTTTATTATCTTTTACGGTTTGAAGTATAAATTCTGCAGTTATTTTCAATATTTTTAACATAGTTCGTCTTCGCAAAATGCATATATATAGGTTCCGTTCCTTATTTAAATGTATATATATATATATTTTTTTTTATGAGAAATTTTGATGCAAAGATAATATTTCACGTTACTTAATCCTTCATGACTTGATTCATTTTCACTGACTCAATGATTTCTATTTACTGCAAGAAATACGCAGGTTCCATTATTGTTTACAAAAATGAGTCCGTATAATGGAAAAATATATTCAACAAAATAATAAAAATGTTTTAAGGGTTCCGTACTCAAAAAATGAAAATGGAACTATTATAAAATCACTCTTGTGTCTATCTATCATAACTAGTTTACTCGTAAACTATGAAATGTGGAAAGTTCAAATTGGGGGAAGTAATACAGACTATTGACCCACATAATTTACAGATTACTAAACATTCACAATTATATTTAGGAAAAATATAGAGGGGCTTTATTAGGTTACTTGAAAAAAAATTTTTTTTTTCTTTGCATGTCGCGTGAAAGCTTTCGTAACGCTGAACTCAGAAATACATTTCTTTTAATTTTAGGTATTCTATTTTCAGCGATATTGTCGAAAATATAGTGTAAAAATATATTCCCTCCCATCTAATTCCGAATCTACTGAAACTAAAAGTATTAAAAAAATTAGAGGTGTTACTAAAAACTATATAAGAAAACTTACTATGTTTGTTAGAAAACTATAGCGATTACTCTAGATATCGTAGTTTTTGAGAAAAGCACATTTTTCTGCTACGCACAAATTTCGATTTGTTGGCATTCAACAAAGGTGTTGAAGAGCGTTGGAGGAACCTGTCATAGCAGAAGTATAAAAGCATTGTTGACAATGAATTGATGACAATAATTAAACAAGCTGGAAATTGCACGTGAAGCGTAGCAAATGAGGTGCGTTCGTACGATAACGCAGTTTTCAAAATATTCATATCTTGATGATATAATAGACAGTACTTCGGATACAGTATTGTGGTCGAAATCTTTGTGTTCCTGTAAATATACATAAAGTAATTTTTATCACACCTCAGCAATGTATACCATATTCATAAAATGTGAAATAGTTTAATATAATTGAAACACGCTCCAAACAATGTTTTCCCGTATAGCATTATGTAGTGGAATACTTTTGTGTGGCCTTGTAGTTTGATAATAAATATTCTTCGCGTCACATAATATTGTACAGAATGTATATTTTAGTATTATATATATATATATATATATATATATATATATATATATATACCTCATAGGTTCATGTCAATTTTATTTTGTTCGAATGAGCGTAACACCATTAAAATGCATTTGAAACTTTTTTCCCAATGACCGTAATGTAACGAAATACTTTTGATGGTCCCTGTAATTGATCTATGCATCCGATTTTCATAAAATTTTAAATGACTCGACAAAATTATGTAATAATTATATGTTTTAAAATTTCAAACGATTAAAATGCATTTGAAACTTTCTTTCTCCATTGACCGTAATGTAATGGAATCATTTTGATTGCCCCTGTAATTGATCTATGCATCCGATTTTCATAAAAATTGAAATGACTCGACAAAATTATGTAATAATTATGTATTTTAAATTTCGAACAATTCGGTTGGGTAGTTTTGGCGTTGTTGTATGCGGACGGACAGACGGACGGACTGAACGACAACTATAGGTGCTATGTACCGGGTGTCTCAAAAATGACTGATAGATTTTAAAATTCAATAACTTGCAAACGGTGACAGCTATTTAAAAAATTTTTGCAGGAGGGTTATGTATTATGTCAGGAGTTTTTTTACCGTAATTTTTTATTTTAGTTCGCATCTCAAACAATAGGTGGCGCTGACGGCGATTGAAGGCCAGGTCGACGCTTCTCTCAGCATTGATCACCTGGCCTTCAATCGCCGTCAGCGCCGCCTATTGTTTGAGATGCGAACTAAAATAAAAAATTACGGTAAAAAAACTCCTGACATTATACATAACCCTCCTGCAAAAATTTTTTAAATAGCTGTCACCGTTTGCAAGTTTTTGAATTTTAAAATCCCTCAGTCATTTTTGGGACACCCGGTATTTACATAATTACGAACGCACCTAAAAATTCGTCGTTAATTATCCCAGATATTAACCCTTAAAGATATGAACGGTTTGGACATACATAATGACGAGGACGGTGTACTCTGCATACCATCGCCTTTTAAAGCCTAGATAGCAACTTTTTATAATATATTTGTGTAAAGCAATACCTAGTAGCAGCATAAAAGGAACAAACTTCATATTGTTGATGGATTATTAACCCCTTGAGGGGCAGAGCACTTATGTTCCTAAAATGTTCAAATGATTGATTGACACCGGAATTCACAAACAAATTTATATGATAGAAAGTAAAAGCTGTTTTTCGCGTACATTGTAAAAAGCAAATCTTAATACTAAAATTCCGGTGCCAATGTGGCATACGGGAATTAAAATTAAGTGGTATATAAAATATACCGGTGCCCTTCAAAGGGTTAAAAGACGTTAGCCCCTCAAAAATATTTCAGAGCCCCGTCATACTATTCGCTGGTTATGGCCTTGAAAGACGTTAACAGTAATTAGAAATGATAGAGATTTTCAAAATAAATTGGAATGGTGTTATATATTTTTTAGTGTTTTTTAAATCATTATAAATTTAGCGAACTTTAAATTTGTAGCCATGAATTTAGTCATTTAGTGTGCCGTGAGATAAAGATGGTTGCGAAACATTGCAAACAACTAATGTTTGAGTGGCGAAAATTATATTTCCAGTATGAAAACATAAGTATGGTAAGCATTTTTAAAAATATATACTGTAAATTTTATCTACATTTTAATTAAACATAAAAAAATTACAACATTTTATATACCTAGATTAACACAAAACAAAAAAGTAATAAAATATTCAGTTTACATATAAAACATAAATCATATAAAGATTTATTACTAATAAGTAAATGACGAAAAATGATAAAAGTTGCGAATTTTCTTACACTAGGATGAAATTAATTTTTGAAGGGGAAAAAAATTATAAGGGAAATTATTTATTCACTTTTTTCTGCGCAATCCATCACTGTAAAAAAAAAAAAAAAAAAAAAAAAAAAAAAAACCGGGCGATTTTACGGAGGTATTACTGGTAATCTAGACGCCAGTATAATATACTGTTTTTAACGGAAAAATTTCCGCAAATTCTGGAAAAAACTCGAAAAAACGGAATATTTTACGGAAGTTTTTCCGTTAAAAAACAGTAAATTATACTGGCGTCCAGATCACCAGCAATACTTCCGTAAAATCGTCCGTTTTTTTTTTTTTTTTTTTTTTTTTTTTTTTTTACAGTGATTGTTAGTAAACATATCAAGGAATTTAAATTTAAATTCAAAAACGCATAACTGAAGAATAGAAAAAAAACTTCTTAAATCAGGAACTTACAAATGGTTATACACTGTACTATTAGCAGTAAGTTACTTTTAGCGTGCCTTCAATAATGAACCGTATAAGGTCAAGGATAAAATAGATAAAACGCATGTAACACTAACAGTATCTTCTATTATACTAGATTTAACGTACTGTTAGCTTGTCTAAGATCATGAACCGTATAAAGTTAGATATAAAATGAATGCATTCGAGCATGATAACACGAATAGTCATTTTGCAAACATAAATTATTCTACAAAGAGAGATATTGTATTAATCAGACTCACAATGTTACGAGTTTAACAATAATTAATATTTTCTGTAACAATAAATAAAATTGGAATGTATTTCTTTATTTTCAGAAAAATATCTATTTCTAAGTTCATTCGACTATTTGAACTATATAGTGTCAAAAAATAACATATTATCATATTTATTATTTTGTCTGGTCCAGAATAGGTTGTATGACAAATACTTAATTTGTCAGGAGCATACAGAGAATGTTTCTGACTGCAATTTGTAGTTTGTTGCATTCTTATATATAAAATAGTTTTTTGAGAAAGCAAAGAAAAAGAGGAAGAATTAGTCAATAAACCAATTTTTCAATCTAACTGGATGAGTTTAAGAAAACTTACGGCGCAGTGATTAAATGGTCTAATTAAGATTAATAAATGATAATGATTACATTTTGAGCCTATGCATTACTTATACGTTTTAATTTAAAAACTGGATTGGCAAGCTTTTTCGAAATACATTTAAAAATAGAAATGCAATACAGCGGGTTGATATGCAGCTAGTGAAGTAACAAAATATATATTTTTAATTCAATGTTCACATCAATTCTTGTGTAAAGGAGAAAACCGTCGTTCAAAACATAGAAATAACCACTCTGAATCATAGTATGAAATGGTCCCATTTATCGATTTAATGATTTTTAACCCATCGAATGCCTAGAAAAAAAATCCGTATTTTCATAAGAATGCGTGCAAATGTCCTTTGGACTCAGAATCATAGTGATATAAGCATGTCTCAACCACGGTAACAAATCTAGCTCCATAAGCAAACCCCTCTTAAAAACTCTTCAAAAACAAGTCTTTAAAACTTCAACCCCTTTCTTCAAAAATATGTTAAAATAACAGCTACGATTCTGAAATTGAGCAAATAATATTCCACACCAACAATCGCGATGCAAACATTTTATATATACTAATGACATTAATTATGCACCCGTAGATACACTATTATTTTAGCACAATCAAACTGATTGGTAAATTTCTCATACGAATTGAACATTTCCAACCGAGCGAAATATTGCCCAAGCCGGGAATAGAACCTAGATACCGCAGGTAATGGAATTCCATATACACATATATATATATATATATATATATATATATATATATATATATATATATATATATATATATATATATATATAATAATAATAAAATAAACAAAACTGGGTTCTATTCCCGGCCTGGGCAGTTTTTCTCTCAGCTGGAAATGTTCAATTCGTATGATAAATTTACCAATCAGTTTGATTGCGCTAAAATAATAGTGTAACTACGTACCATCGTTATATGGAGTTCCATTACCTCCGGTTTATTCTGCCGCGCTGTCTAAATGACAGACCAGATGTTATGACCAATAAGGTTATCGGAGCGAAAAATCCTAACGGTTATCGCCCAGTTAGCTTAAACGGTAAAGCATTGACCTTGTAAGCCACGTATCTGGGTTCAATTCCGGGCCTGGGCAATTTTTCGCTCAGTTGAAAATGTTCAATTCATATTTCTCGAAAGCTCGAACAAGTAAACGTTGTTTAGACATGTGATTATTGTGAATAATTTGTAACTTTACTGAAATTAGATGATCAGTTGTATTGCTAAAAACAAAATTAATCTGAACTAACGTTTTACGTTTTATTTTAGATTCCCTGATAAAAACAACTAAAGTTACAGAATGGAGCTTTAATTACGGAGGCTATATTACATTGGCTTTTGGAGGATTTCTATTATTAGGTTGTGTTATTGCTTATGTGATAGCTGTGGCTAGGGGAAATGTTGAAGCTTTTCTACCTCTCATCAGGTAAGAACATTTTATTAAGAACATTAGTAAGAACATTTTCTCCCTTGCCTTAAGATGAAAATACAGTGGCGTAACCTGGGTGGATGCCCAAAACCAGTAATATTGTAATGTTCATAGCAGAAAATTTTCTGGTTAGATAAGGAGAATAGAAATTTCAAAAACTTCCGGTATTCAGAAGATTTGGGCACCCACCCTGGTTACGCCACTGAATTTCTATGTTTTCTGTACTTTAGGTTATTATTTTTTAGTTCTGTGTAAAAATAAAATACATATTTATTTTATTTATTCTATTTTGAAGAAAATTAAAGCACATTAATTAATGAATCTCATTTTTCAATACAAAATGTGTTTAAGTTTTTTTTATATTTACTTAAAGTTCATTATCTAATGCTAATTTTTACAACTCGCGGGTCTCAAAAGAAGCATCAAGTGTATCACGCAAACATCAAATAGCTCTTAAAAATTTTATAAGATGTGTATTAAAATTTATCTTTATATTTCATTTTATATAGTCTGTATTTATCTTTTATCTTTCATCTTTTTATCACTCTCCCAACCTATGAAAGGCAATGGTTTAAGGGTGTATTTCGATTCAAACTGCTTGTTTTCCAATTTATTTTTAAATTCACTTTTGCTCTCAAACACATGAAACTCGCAGATTCTCTTATTTAGAAAGTGCACAAGGTGCCGTGAAGGTCAATTCTTCGATAAGTGCACAAAATATTGCAAAAAAAGCAATCAAAAACGGCAATTTGAACCGATTTTTCCGAAGTGGGAGACAAGGGAACGCAAAAAAGGATCTTCCTGAGAAGTTAATTGCTTATAAATCAAATTCTAATGAATTGAGCCATTGAGCGTAAAAAGACATCCCACGGCACCTTATACAGGGGTTGGACAAAAATATGGAAACACCTTTTGAAATGCATGTTTGAAAAGAAAGATTGATTATAATGAACTATGTTGATTTCACTGGAGTTTTCGCCTACTGACGTCACCTATACAACTTCGTAAAATCGCTGCACCGTTCAGTCGTTGTTGGAGCACTGTTATGTGAGATTATCATTGCATTATGTCAGAGTTAACAGACTTCGAACGTGGACAAATTGTTGGCGCGCGTACGGTGGGTGCTTCCGTAAGCAAGGTAGCCGAGGTTTTTAGTGTTTCAAGAGGTACTGTGTGGAAGATTTATTCCGCATATTTGAAATGCGGAAAAAACATCATCCGCTAAATCACAGCGCGAACGAAAGTGTGTGCTGAGATCGTGACAGACGATCATTAAGAAGGATTATCGCGAAAAATAAGCAGACCACAGCTGCAAAAGTTACTGCTGAAATGAATGTCGTGTTACCAAATCCTGTGAGTGCCAAAACAATTAGAAGGGAGCTTCATAAATAGGGAATTGCTGGCCGTGTTGCAATTGAAAAGCCATCCACCAGTACTGCTAATGCCTGTAACAGGAAAAAGTGGTGTTTAAGTCATACAGCCTGGACTATAGAGCAGTGGAAAAGCGTAATATGATCTGATGAGTCTTCTTTCACATTGTTGCCCACTTCTGACCGAGTTTATGTCTAGATAACGCCATCTCAAGCCTATAATACAGACTGCTTGTTGCCAAGAGTGAAACATGGCGGGGGTTCGGTGATGGTTTGGGCAGCCATATCGTGGTTCTCTTCTGGCCCCATGATAACTCTGTAAAGGCGCATTACTGCTCAGACTTACGTGAACATTTTGGCCGATCAAGTCCATCCAATGGTACAAGCTTTGTTCCCCAATGATGATGGTATCTTCCAAGACGACAGTCCCCGTTCACACAGCTCACATTGTCTAGGACTGGTTTTCTGAGCACGAGGATGGATTTTCGCATCTCCCCAGGCCACCAAAGTCATCAGACTTGAATATTGTTGAACCTTTGTGGTCTACAATGGAGCGGAAAGTGCATTCTCGCTATTCACCGCCAACATCGTTATCTGAACTTGCCACCGTTTTGCAGGAATAATAGTACAATATTCCCTTGGCAAACATACAGAAACTGTATTTATCCATTCCGAAAAGACTGAAAGCTGTTTTGAATAACAACGGGTACCGTACACAATACTAGGCAAGGAAACGTGTTTTTTTTTAAGGTGTTTCCATATTTTTGTCCAACCCCTGTACGTCCCTTCGAAAATCCCCTCAGCAAATTGCATGTTTCTACTTTAAAAAATTTATCTGAAATTGTATCGGAAAATTTCGAGCTGCTGAAGGTGGAAAAGCGTTTTTTCGAATACACCCTTAAATAAACAAATGATCTATTCTATATTAGAAGAAAATCCAAGTTGAAAATATAAAGGAGATGAGGAATCCTTTTTATTTACATTCGGTTGTATTCCTTCAATACGCTTCCCTGAAATAACATATTTAAATATTTAGCAACTGACAAGACACAAAAGTTGACCGAAGAACTAACTGCCCCACTCAACAAGAGAAATCTTTAACCCTTTGGTGTACTATTAACAGTACATGCCATTTAATTGAGTATTATTTTAATTTAACAAATATTTTTGTTACTCTTTACATATAGAAATGTTAATGTGTGTTTATGCATCGACTATATGACTTCATTACCGTTTAGGAATTTAGTAATAAAAAAAAAAAAAAAAAATATTTGCTTAATTCTCTTTACATCGTTATTGATTTTTTTTATTTTTTAAACAAATATTTCACTCTTATAATTTAAAATAAAGTTTACTTTCCTGAAACAGGTACGCGTAATAAAACACAAAAGGTATTAAAAAGTTTTAATAACAGTTAAATCTTGTTATTTTCCTTAGCCTATTGTCATATGAATATGAATCGAATAGTAAGCGAAACAACAACTTTCGGAATGTTTCAGACAGTGAAATATTCATTAAACTCTAACCTATTTGGATAGCCAGTGTTAATGTTATTGACTAAAAGTAATTTTTTCTAAAAATTGAAGAAAAAAGTCAGACCCGAAAGGGTTAAGAAGCCACGCGGAAAAAATCGAACGCCAATGCTAAGTTTATCGCAGCGATATTTTAAATATCTCGCTTTGATTTTAATCTTTTTGAATGATTTTTTTTTTTTATTTTTTTTATTGGATAACTGAGGACTATAGACCACCAGTCTATTTATTTTTTCGATTTTGATTATAGTTTTTTTTTTTATTATTAGGATAAATTCGATTCGGTTCCGAAGGTAAAAGCAATAATAATAACAATAATAATAATAATAAACATTCAAAAATACTGAAATTAAGGCGAGAAATTTGAAAATAACGCCCCCATCGATTTAACATTATTGTTTTTCTTCCTTTCCTTGACTGCAGTGGGTTCTTAAATTTTCAAATTATATTTTAAACGCGATCTTCTTAAAATATAAGATAATCAGGTCGAAATGAATCAGTTTAATTACTTTTATAATAATTAAACATGGATATACGAAGTATATATTTTAACTTTTATAATTTCTGCTGAAATAAGAAAGACGTACATAAAATTTAATGCTTTTAACTAAACAAGAACATGTACTAGTAGACACAAAATAAATTTTGATTTATTAAAACAAAAATACCTTTACGAAGTATTTTATAAGAAAGCATTCTCAGAGAAAATTCTCGTCGACAGTGTTGAATTTAGGGGGTGGCCCGGGAGAGGACATCCCCCCCGGAGCAATAAAATGTCCCCCCCCCCCGAAAATTTGAAATTTTGTGCTTTCGATGGCCATTAAGTGCAATTCCCCCCGGAACTCTACAGTGCCCCCCCCCCCGGAGCCATTGAAGTCCCTCCCAGAGAAAAGTGTCTGAATTCAACACTGCTCGTCGCTCCTCTGATTAAAATCTTAGACAGACAGAATCAAAATCAAATTGCAAAAAAATCTTATATATAATATATTATATAATAAAAAATATACGTATTTTATTTTTACATATATTATTATATTTAAGAAATATAAAGAATGTTACTAATGAACTATATATGCGCATTAAGTCGACGTAATAAAAATGGGATATTTTAAATAAATAATCCTGACTAAATTTTTATCACAATATTTTTAAGAATAAATTTTACAAAATGAAAAGTCACTTAAAATAAGGTATCTAGATTTATATTTGTAAAAATAATTAATAATTTAATATAGTTTTAGTTATAAGAGTCATGTTTATCGTTTTCCAGATGTGTAATAACAATAATAATAATAATAATAAACACTTATTATACGAAAAATACATCTCTGATTTTTTATCATTATTCTTCTTGGGTAATAAACCTTTCTTAGAATCATATATAATTTTTCAAAACAAAATAAAAAATCATGCGTTTAAAGACTATTAGCCATATGTTCACGGGATCCCCCCCCTCTCCCCGTAAATATTTGAAAAAGAAGAATTAAAAGAAAAAACACTAAAAATATAAATAATATAAAAATGTGTTTGTGATTGCTATTGAATTGAATTTATTATTGTATCATTAGAAAATTTTCGTATGACAGTTTTGTTAAATATATATATATATATATATATATATATGTATATATAAATTATATTTATTACAAAAGGTAACATTTTATCGCGGTGAAGTTACCAGCTATCTATCTTTCACTGTTCTGTCCCCCCCCCTTCTCTAACGAAAATTCTGTGTACATTCATATCATTGTTCGTTGAATGGTTGGCAAATAACAGTATAATAGCTTGTTCCCGGCATTTAGTGAAACAGCGGATTTACTCGACCATGCAAAACAACAAAAGATCACCAACTTCCTATAGTGAAAGCATGTAATTTATGTCATATGTATAAGAAGTTTTCTGTGTTAATATATTGTCTTTATTTGATTAACTTTTTGTTTGCTTCATTGAATTGCATAAGCCAATATGTTGTTAAAAATAAAGAGATATTGTATATTAATTAATACATTTATTTTGTTTTATTTTGTATTTAATTTTGTTTATTTTATTTATATATTTATTTATTTTTTACATTTTGTATATTTTTAAAATTATCTTTGCATGTTCGATGTTCACTTAGAAGAGGCACGTGTTTTGAACTTTTAAAATGTCTTATTAGGGTTTCGTTCAGACTAAACTCTATTCGTCTCTGTTTTTTGTCTGTCTGTCCGCACAAAATTCGTATACTAAAACTATATAAGTCAGATACTTCAAAATTTGTGTACTCGTAGCTGAATACCCCGTGTCACATGAGAAATATTAAAATTTTGAAAAAGGCTATTACTTTAATTAATTTTTTTTTTCAATGTTATCCGTTCATTTTTGCGATTTAAATTTTAAAACTTTCTTTTAATTTCAACACTTTTTGTTTCGACATGATATCGTGGAAGTAAAGCATCTCGCTGCTAAACAGAAGTTCCTTAGTTCGAATCCCGATGCCGGAAGTTGAAATTATCATATATAGGTGGATTTAATAATAAGAAATTTCATATTTTTGGCCGATTTAAGTGTCTATATTATTAGGGTTTCGCTGAGCTGATATTTATGATACTTTTTTGGAATTCAGTTTTCTTTCTATTTCAAAATTTTCGCGATTTATTAATGATTCAGCATTTTAAATTTAATTTTAAAAATTCTCTTTCGCTTTTAGAAATTTAAAATTTATTTATGTCTCCGCTATTTTTTTTTTCGGATTTTTGCTTTTAGAAATTATAATAATAATAATAATTATTATTATTATTATAGTAAATTTCGGATATTTATATAATTTGGAATTTTGGATTTTATTTAAATAATCTGATTTGAACATTTTTAATTCGATTAAAATAAATAACTTCCTTTTATAATCATGCTTAAATTAAATTTATTGGCGTTACCATCTATGTAAGTATTTAATAATTATAAATTAACAATTTGGATTTATTAATTCTAAAATAAGTTGTTTTGGAAGAAATATTGAACGAAACCCTCTGTACAATCTACGATCACTCTTTTTTTTTTCATTTTAATCAAACGCGTGAAAAATTAATATTGGAAAGCTGTATTTCAAAATGAAGGCGTAATGCACAGTACCAAAAATATGCACCAATATAAAGTACATTTCAGCAAGAAACAAAAATCATACATCAACTCTAGATTATGAAACATTGTCCATCTCATTCAAAATATTGTAAAAAAAATCCACCGTTTAATAATCTGAATATTGATATTTAATAGAACAATTTAGAAAGCGTGTAACATATTTGAAAAGCCAATTTTAGCAATTACCATCCATAGTTGAAAAACTGTTCTCATTATTTAGTGTAGACATGTATATAAACTATAGATTTGCCTTGTGGTACGTAATGTATTGAAATTTGTAATTCTGCTTGAAAATACATAACGCAATGCGCAATGTATGATAAAAGCCATTTCGTCAATAAAAAGAAATGTTGTCGAGCTCTGTTGTGCAGCCCTGTATATGATGTATTAAATTTAGACACTTATCAAATAATATTCAAAAATTAGTTGAATTTAAAATCGCATACCACAACTGTAAAAGTACTTACTGCAATGATCATTCATATACAGTAACCTAAGCAAATTTGTTTTGCATGTCTCTGTAAATGAAAAATAAATGCAGATTGAGATGACCTCAATAATTTATGTGGTTTTCATTATGTTTTAAGTAGCATAATACCATTGAAATGCACCACAAATAGTTTTTCTGTATATAGTTCAGAATGTCATGGGATTTTTTATAGATCCTTGTAAACGAATTATAAATGCTACAAAACATTGTTTGTAGACAAATTGGTATCTAGAAAATCCTTCCATCGTAATTATTTTGAGTTTTACATTTAACGAAGGAGTTTAAAAATCACCAAATTTAAGCTTCTTGCGTTTAACTGGAAAATTATCGCCCCAATTTAAAGTAATGGATTTAAGTAATATTAAACATAACTTTTCAAGTGACTATTTCCTAAAGATGTTAGTTAAAATTTGCCAAAAAACTTTTTTTTTCTGTCGAAAAAAGGGAATGATTAAGCAAAAATAACGACATTTATTAAGCATTTATTTTATTTCATAAATCTGAGTTATTTTGTAGAAGTTCGTCAAGGTGACGACATTTTGATTAAAATTGGTAAACTGACGACTTTAAATTACACCAGCATCAAAATTATAAACCTATAACCAGGTCTTGCAAGAGTGAAATTTTTTGACGAATCAAATCATGAAAAATGTGCAATTTTATTCAGAAAAAATTTAATCTGGATTGTACTTATATATTCATACTTGATACTTTAATATTTAATAAAATTAATATAATAAATCTCACAATGCACAAAAAGTAGGTTTTTCCCCTGGAATCGAAAGATTTCATGCAATTTAAAAGCAACGCATCTGGTTGATACTCAGCAAGTGTATTTTTTAAATTTTTGCTTCAATTTATTTTAAATTTTACAATTTATTTCCTTTATTTTAGTGATGCAGCTGGATCACCACCACAAAATGGCCTTTTTGGAACATTTATTTGCATAGGAGGAATGTTTGGTGAGTAATAAACTAAAATAATATGTATAATATAAAAATGTTTTTTTCCAGGTAATATATTAAATATTAGCTTTGTTTAAGCGCAGAATTTCTGTAAATACGCAAGGCTAGTATTACTATTCTAAAAAGGTGGAAACATTCAGAAATAAGCAACCGTAGAAACTCTGTCTATGTAAAAATGGTTCGATTTTGTGTAGGACCATTTTATAACTAAATATATTACTTAATATATCTAACATTAGCATCACCGGAAAAAAAGGTCTAACCATTTTGTCGTTGTAAAATTAAATAGACACGTTGTTTTATCCTATGTGTCAGAATTTTAGAGAGTGCTTTTCCAATTACAATGTACAAAACAAAACAAAAGAAATGTCATGCATCTTTTATAAGCGAGCAGAATTTTACAACGGCACAAATTTACTATCTTACCAATGATACTTGTATTGGGAATTTATTGTAAATTTTATTGAATCCCAAAACAGGAAAATTATTTTCTAACATTAGTTAAATAAATAATAATAATAATAATAAAACATGTAAAAAGTAAAACCTTTTAACCCCGATATAAAACGAGATACGGCTGTACCAAACCATCACTTCATCGTGTTGACTGCTAAAATTCCAAGACTCGAGAGTTAAATTTCGATTCGCATATTAAAATTCAACTGGTCTTGCTTATCGAATTCTGTTTAATCCTGGAATTTTAGCCGCCAACTCGAGGTGATTTGATTGATTCAGGTGATTTTCTATATAGTCGCATTTGTTAAAATTTTGAGGTATTTTTTGTCTTAACAGACTGAAATGCGAGATTCGTTTTCATGACGAAGCCTGTTTAAAATAGATAATTACAAAGTAGTTTTAATTACTCAGAAAATATTCAAACAGAGGATGTCCTGATTCTATCGAACTGAAACTTCGACTCACATTCTACTCAGGTCATGGAAAAAATATGAAAAAAAAGTCATAATTTGAAACTATAACTGAAAACACAATAGTTACAAAATTCTACTGTTACTTACTCGACGTCGACATTTGTTCCCATTTCCCAAATGTTTGGAAAGTGAAATCTTCCTAACAGTAACCAGAAACGATTAGATCTTGTATACGTAAGAAGACGTTTGTTAAGATGTCTTGAAAGGGAAAATAAATCGACGAAAGTTTCGCATTTAAAATTACCCAATTCTGCTTATAGACTTACAAAAACATACGTTAACCCATTAGTGCCTAGCGTTCCTTTTTAGGGACGCTTCAAAAGGTGCATTTAGCACTGTTTTTGACACCGGTAAAAAAGAAAAGCGATAATTATTTTATTTAAATGATGCATTTTCGTGATTAATGAACTAAACTCAAATCTTCTGAAAATAGTGGTGCCAACCAAATAAAATTTACGCAAAAGAGGCTGGGCACGAATGGGTTAAACTTTATGGTGTCCTAACAAATATGCATTTAATTCACAACAGTATTTTTTCTTTCTTTTTTTATATTTTGCATTTCAATTTTGGCTTCTTTTTTTATGAAATGTTCCAATTTTACTTGATCATCTAGTATTTGTACTGGAATTTGCCAAAGAAGACTTTTTCTACTTTATTTTTTCTATTTCATTTATTTCATATGAAATAAAATATGTCAAAAGGACACCAAGGATTTAATTATTTTTTAATGTTTTTCTTATTTTGTACTTATAATTTTAACCTGGCATTTTAGCATTTTAAGATGAAAAAAAAAATGCTTAAATTAAAATCTAAATTCATAAGACGAACAAGATTAATATTTATATTTTTAATGTAATAATAATAATAATAATAAAAGTAATATTTGTAAATGAATAAATTTATGTTTTTTTCATTGTATTCATTTTCCTGTCAATTTTTTTCCTTAAAAATTGTTCTGCCACTTGATGACCAATTTTTCCGTTTTTTATAATCATTTGAAATTCTAACCTTTTGAACACGGTTCAGTTTGCGCTACTTAACCACTCCCAACTATTCAGATTTTGAGCTCAAAATTTAAGTTTAAGTCTAAGCTTCCGAAAACTTTTAATGAGATGCAAAAAATAACGGGAAAAAATAGTTGTACGTTACTCTAAAGTCTAAAGCGCCCTCTATCGGCATTTTTTGGAAGTTATCTTTATAATTTATTTTCAAGAAAATACTGACATAAAGAATAGTTTTAGTGAAAACCGCAAATCAATCGACCAATTTTTCAGTTTTTTATGTTTATTTGAAATTTTGGATCCTAAACTTTAATGGCGCCTATCTCCTTCGGAAAACGTTTGGGACCCTTAGTTTCCTATATAATATTGTTTTTCTTGATGTGTACTACCACCCCTTAAAGTTTTGCCTAAGAGTTTAGATACACCCTGTATACAGGGTTTTTTACTTTCTTCTATCTTTACAAGAAGAAAGTATTGGATTCATGAAAATTTTCGACTTCCCGTTTTCGACGGATTTATACGTTTTAGAAGGTCCTGAACACGTTTTGACTATTTTTAGAAAATGTCTGTCCGTCTGTCTGTCTGTCTGTCTGTCCGTCTGTCTGTCTGTGTGTCTGTCTGTCTGTATGTGACAAAAAATTTGTGGGCGCTCTATCTCAAGAACTAATGCTCGAAATTTAATAAAATTTTATATTCAGTTAGACCTTGATATGAATTAGTGCCTATTGGTTTTTGGTGAAAATTGGCCTGCAGGTGGCGCTGCTATACTACGTTTTTCATCATTTTCAAGATTGCTATATCTCAAGAACTAATGCACAGAATTTCACCAAACTTCAGATTCTGTGACCCCTTGATATACATAGACGCTGATTAAGTTTTGGTGTAAATTGGCCAGCAGGTGGCGCTGCTATACCACGTTTTTCATGATTTTCATGATAGCTATATCTCAACAACTATCGCACAGAATTTCACCAAACTTCAGATTCTGCGATACCTTGAGATACATAGCTGCTGATAAGGTTTTGGTGTGAACTGCCCTATAGGTGGCGCTGCTATGCTACATTTTGCACGATTTTTGCGATAGCTATATCTCAAGAACTAATGCACAGAACTTTATCAAATTTTAGATTCTGTTACACTAAAATGTATAACATAATTAGACGCTGATTACATTTTGGTATTAACCTTGTAACAGGTGGTGCAGCTATGCTGCATTTTGCACGATTTTTCCGATAGCTATATCTCAACAACCAACGCACAGAATTTCATCAAACTTCAGATTTCGTTACAAAATGACATATAACATAATTACACGATGATTACGTTTTGTTATAAATCCTTCAACTGATGGTGCTGCTGTGCTATATTTTACACGGTTTTTTTTAAACTAGCTATATCTCAAAAACTAATGCACAGTATTTCATCAAACTTCAGATTCTTTTACACCATAACATAATTAGACGCTTTTTTACGTTTTGGCATAAATTTTCCAAGATATGGTGTTGCTGTGCTACGTTTTGCAAATTTTTTGTTATAACTATATCTCAAGAACTAATGGACGAAATTCTATAAAATTTCAGATTCTGTTAGGTCTTGGCATAAATAGATGCTTATTAGGTTTTAGTATAAATTACCAACATGAGGCAATACTAAGCTCATTTTCTCAGAATATTAATTAAATTTTGCGTTTTAGGCTTTTCGGATACCAGAATCTCATTAGGCTAGGTCAAATGTTCGAGGAAATTCGATAGTGGGTAACTTTGGGGTCACCACATTTTTTTTTTTTTTTTAATATTAAAATGTACTTATGAGATAGAAGAAAGTTTTGGGATTGACACATCCAACTAGTTATTCTTAGAATCCTTTCGCCCCTTGGATTTTTAATGATATTAAAAATTTGCCATACATAAATTTTTGGCCCTTTTTTTAGAAGTAATAATATTTTTAAACTGGTCTGATATGTATTATAATTGAGAATTTATGAATTTTTTTTCTATTTTCGCAAACTCCCATCCTATTGCCATCCACTTGGTCCAATTATGTCCATAACGAACCTGACCGAGATTTTCGGCCCCTTGGTTTTATGTTACAGTTTGAAAGAGAAATGTGCAGAATTATGAAGGTTATCGTGTCCATAAAAATTATATATATACGTAATCATTATATAATACTATAACTCAACATATACAATGAATATAAAGTAACCGAATACATAAAAAACTTAATCATGACAAGATGGTTTGTTTGTTTGTATTTATGTCAGCTAATTATCTACACTGTGGGATATAGGCCCTAAGAGGTGGGATGCCCTCCGTGGGGGTCTTTCTAAGGGAACCTAACCCGTATTTACACAAGGTTCGAAGAAAACCACGGAAAACTCCGAACGGTTAGGCCGAAGGGTCGCGATTGGGTTCGAACCCAGCACCTACCGTCTATCAGTTTGGAGGTCAGAACCTCGCGGCCTCGGTGGGGTTTGTTTGTTTGTTTGCTTGTATGTCGGCCAATTATCTACGCTATGGGATATAGGCCCTAAGGGGTGGGTTGCCCTCCGTGGGGGTCTTTCTAAGGGAACCTAACCCGTATTTACGCAAGGTTCGAAGAAAACCACGGAAAACTCCGAACGGTTAGGCCGACGCACAGTGGGGCAAAACCCCAAAAAGCTGGCCAAAAGTCGAAAAATGAAGTTACGATTTAGGGAATTTCGATTGTACAGATGGCTAGAATAATGTTTGGAGAGTCAGAATCTGCTTGAAAAAAAGATTTTTGCTTTGCCCTTACAAGCAGCATCATTTCAAAAATGATGCTTGAAGGAGTATCATTTAGAGCGAACAAAAACAGCAAAACAACAGTTCCTCTAAACGCGTGCTACATTTTATAATATTATCCGATTTTGATGATTTGAAATGGATTCACACTATGATAGTATGTACTTTATTTGCATATATTACAAAATTTATATTAAGCACGTAAAAATTAATAAATTCATTGTCATTTTTGATAAAAAATTTTAGAATTTTTTTTATTTTTTTTTTTTGCTTTTAAACATCAAAAAGTTTAAATGTTCCACAGTGTTCCGCAACGAAATTTAATGGAAATAATAACTTGGGCTATTGTCTAGTGATTCATAAAAAAACAGCTGCCTAAAACTGCCTTTCTGCATTTCACGCATATTTTAGTAACCGCAAGTGAAAATGCCACTTTTTCGGCCGCCTCGAAAATTTTGAAATTGACTACTTTTCACATAATTTAGCAGATAAATATTTTTCAAATTTTTGAATTATTCAATTTTATAATAGTTTATTTCCTATTATATTGTAAATAAGTTACTATAATCATACGATTACATTAATTTTATAAGTAAGCTTAGAAATGAAAAAATGAAAATAATTCTGTATTACTGATCCGGTAGAATAACATTTTCTTATCTTTATAGGTAGTAACTTTGTTTGTTCTATTATAATTAGAAGAATTATTTTGTCAATGGCTATATTTGCTAGATCAAATTACTGAGCGTATTTCATTAATGCGAGTAAAAATCATTATGAATATCACTTTCGCTTATATTAGTAATTTGGATTTGATTTGCAAGTGAGGATGTGATGTCACATCTATTCTGAGTACATTTAAACAAATATTTAGCTATGAAGATGACATTATGTCTAATATATTTTTCTTTTCTTCCGTGCTACTAGAATAAATAAATATTGCGAATAATTCATTAATCGTCAATTTGAAAATATCGAGATCTTCATTTCACTGATTTTATCGGGCCAATCAAGATCCATTTTTCTTTTTCAAGAAATACGGAAGCAACTGTCAATGAATGGGATTGCATTAAATACTATCAGAATAAAAATATTTCGTTTAATATAATCATTGATACAGAAGAAAAAGTCGTTAAAAACGAATTAGTGTAATACTCAACGTTGCTACCTATGTCAGACAGCATCAAAACAGCATCTTACCGATCTGACATTTTTTATTAAAAGTGGATTGAGATAATTTAGAATTCTGAATATCTAAGTTACATGCAAAGATGTTTAAAGAGGCCTTACACATGGCAGACAACTGGATAGAAAAAAATGAAAAGCTCGTACTCTGCATGAAAAGAAGAACACTGAAATTGCAAAATAAAATATGCAAAAAATATTTCGTTTACAATCAAGACTTCTCGTCGAGAAACTAAATCCCAGATTTGGAAGCACAAATGATGGAAATACAATTCAACGATTCTTTGAAAATGCAACTATTTTTGTTTCTAAACGAGCATATACGAAGATTTGATTAAACGTTTCTATGCCATAAGTAATTTCTTGTAGCCATGTTATTAACCATGTTAATAAACTTCGAAAATTTCCCCTTACAAATAGCTCGTAGACTTGAGCAGCACCCCTGGTTCTATATGCTTACTTCAGTACACAAACTATTTATTAATGACAAAGAAATAACATTATCTTCATCACTGCCAATTTGTCAAATGCCATAAGATACTCAAGAATCATGCAACAAACTGATCAAAAGGCATCGAGAAGATTTATCGCAAAGATGCAGTAGCGAGAAAAAAAAATATATTTTTACGTTTTTTAATGTCATCAGATTCTTTCCTTTCCAGTTTAGGTAAATTATCGTAGAAGAAATTAAAATCATTGATCCTAAGAGTCACAGGATCTTCCAATACCGCCAACAAGTTCTGTTAACTATTTCGACACCTTGACCTCTGAAGAATCTTTTTATTATACTACAGTTGATTCTAAAGGTTAATTTCTGGAATATATTTTCGTTTTTATTTTAATAATACCAAAAATTAAATAGTCTAATGTTTTACTTTCCATTAACGTACTTAAATTTCGTTTAAATATGTCTTGGTTTCTTAAAAATTTCCTTTTAAGTTTACCTCGAAATTTTAAATTTTATTTAAATTTTATTGTTTTTACTCTTAATCTGTAATTTTATTTATTTATTTATTTTTAAAATTTAACTTTTGAATCCTAATTAGCATCCTGAAAAGTTTACGAAATTGCATATCTTTCGAGACATTTTAATTCCGCCATATTGTATCCGCCATTTTTTTTTTCAATTTTAATTTTGTATTCTTACTTAGCATCCTCAAAAACACCTGTATACGAATTTTCGTACAATTTGAATAACATTTTCATATTTTGGCCAGCTTTTCGGGAATTTGCCCCACTGTGCGACGGTCGCGATTGGGTTCGAACCCAGCACCTACCGCCTACCAGTATGAGGCCAGAACCTCTCGGCCACTGGTGGGGCCTCCACTGGTGGGGCCCTGACAAGATGGAGTTAGCAATATTGGTACAATTGCAAATAATATTGGAGTAGATCTATGTATTTTACATTATTGTTCTGCTGATAATTCTTTTTTTTACTCTATATAGGGGTTTCTTTTATGATTCTAAGGTACATGATAGTTTTGGAGAAGAATCGTGAAAAGAGTAGTCTAGTGACTGTAATCAATAAACTTAGCTTATTTGTTGGAATTCTTTCAATGCTTGGAATTACACTGGTCACTGGATATCCAATTAATTTTTACAGGAACAGAGATGTATGGGTAAGTATAACTTTGATATATAAAAACCAGAAAATGCATAGTATGTAAATATTCATAGTATATAAATATCTATAGAGTATACAAATGAACATTATTGAATGTATATTTTAAGATTTGATTCAGTTAAAAAATACAGTTCTGTAACATTAAAAGAAATGAAAACGAAAATGATAGAATTAATTCCTTGTTTTCTTTTCGGGTGAAGAAAATTGATCTTCAAAATTAAAATCACATGCTTTTCTGCAGTTTATCTCCATATCTTACTTTTTTTTAGGCGGTTGTTCCTGCTCCTTTCACAATTTATGCTTTGTTATTTTCTATCTGCATAAAATAGTACTTTCTACATTTACTAAATCTGGGATGTGAATGAGACAAATATGGTACTTTACTCAGATGAAAAAGAGGAAACGGTCTTTTTGGCGGCCGAAAATTATTGTATAAAGCGAAGAAAAAAACATAACAAAATAATATAGCGTAGATGTGCCATTAATGGATACCCGTCAAGTAATGGGCAGCCCTTTTGGTTCATAAAAAAATGACTAATAAATATTTAGCTTTGATTTTTTTAACCCCCCCCCCCCTTACATGTTTTATAAATCTGGGTTATTTTGACACTTTTAATCAAACCAATTTGGAAGCAGAAAATAATGTTTCAAAGTTTTGCTGTGTTTCAATGAAAATCTTAATAAAGATGCTAAGAGCTGGCTTCATTTAATAAGTTTATATATTCTTTATTTTCTTGCAAATTTTTTTTTTTTTTTTTTTTTTTTTTTTTTTTGTTTGTTTGACTAGCAATACAAAACTTTGAATTTTATTTACTAACAGTCATTTACAATTTTTTTTTTTTTTTTTTTTTTAAAGATTTTAAGAGGGGGTGTCCATTACTGAGATGGTTAATTATTCATTTTCTAGTAATGTACACCCCATGTAGACATTGTAAAAAATGCAATTTCAGCCATGTTTATAGAGAATGAAATATTTTGACTTAATTGAAAACCTAAATAATCAAATTTAATTTTTTAATTACACTGAACAATATGTAATATCACCAAAACTTTTATAAATCGCTGCTTTTAACTTATTTTCTGTGGCTAATAAAATTTTAATATTTTATTATTTTTTTAATGCATATAACTCTGCTTGAATAATTTATAATCTGACAATCAAACCAGTCAGGAAGCAGAAAATATTGTTTAAGAGCACAGTCAAAGAGGGACTCATAGAACTTAATCTCGCCCCGTTTTTAAATAAAAACAATTAAATTACAGAAGCTATTAAAAATCTATTTTGTGTCTTAAATGTTTCCTTAGTCGCCTCTGACAGATTGATATAATATCTAAAAAAACTGATATTTTATAATCATAACTATTGATAAAAAATAAATTTTAAAAGAAATTCCTTATGGGTGTTTATTACTTTCATTATCCCTAACACCCAAGTTGCTATAATAAACTGAATTTAATTGAATACTGAATATCAGTGTCATTAGTGAATAAATTACAGTGTCACTAAGCAAACCGGTGCATCGGTCATCAAAATATGACCTTGAAAGTATTTTTCTGGCAATTAAGTATTCATTTCCCCCCTTTAGCTTCTACGTAAAATCATCGGGTGTTTTGAATCGAAAAAAAAAATGCGAGAGTTGCGTAACTGGTTATAAGCAGCAATTTGCCATCTCTAGAGTATTTTTATGCCCAAATGCCAAGATGATTTATTAGGAAAATGACCTTAAAATTTCCCTGTGTAACTTTTTCTTACACTGATGAAGATGAAATATCATAATTGGTTTATTTAAAAGTATTGTGCTAATACACAGACAAACGTTTTAGAAATACTTTTATAGAATTTAGTCATTAAAAACGATTTTGTGGAATAGGTGCTTTTATTTAAAAACTATTTTGATATGTTGCAGAAATAATTGTTCAAAATTATTTACCCATGAAAGAGTTTCATGATTTGTTTTATTTATTTTTATTAGAAGACGTTTTGATAGAAGAATTTTTAAAAACGCATGTCTAGATTATTTACAGGACTGAAAAAAATGTATAAACTTTTTTTCTTTTCTTTTTCTTTTTTTTTCGGGGGGGGGGGGGGAAGCTTTTAGTAGCATAAGAATTTTGGTAATTGCCTTGGAAATTATTTAACGTAAAGTTATGATTTTAATAATTTGAGTGCACTAATAAGGATCATCGTAATGGGAGCCCAATAATAAATAAATAAATAAAAAGTGTTTTAATTATACTTAGATATGCACTCACTTTCATAGCGCTATTTATACACTAGAAATTCCATACTGTAACTAAACATTAATTGAAACACCTCTACTATGTTATAATTTAGATTACATAAAAGAATTTTGTAGCAGGTTAGTCCTTAACTACTGTCACAAAAACTGTTGCATAGCTATTAAGTCTCTGAGACATCTTGATGGAAAGGAGAATAAAAGGTTTAATTAACACATGGATCACTCTTTGTGTACTAATATTTATGTATAGGATTTTAAAAATCAAAAGTAACCAAAGCCTAAGGCGATAGTACTAGTGCAGGGCTGCCACAGACGACTATTTTTTAAATTCCATTTCAGACCACTTTTACAAAAGAAAAATCTTTTACAAACGCTTTGACATGATTTGCAAGAGAAATATACTACAAAATGTATTTTTTTTTTTTTTAAATAGGGGTGTGCACAGAATATAAAAATATTGTCTAATGTGGCAGCCATGTACTAGGGAATAAAACTAAAAAATTTCCTATAGTATCTTTAGTTAAACTGAAACTTACAAGTTAAACTGGGGAAAGGGAAAAAAGTAGCAGATTGTGAGACGGATTGTATATAGTGGCTGTCTTCCATTTCATTCAGTCCATTTAAACCATACTATATGTTTCACAGACGTAATAATTTACTGTTAATGTTAAACCTCTCGCTTATGAATTATGAGACAAAAAGACGGAAAACAAACGTAATTTTAATATACTCAAAATGCTATTTTAGACAAGACTTATAGGTAAATATATACATATATAAAGTTTTATGACAGATGTATCCTGGATACTTAAGTGGATTTGTTAAATTAAAATTAATTTAAAAGCGATTTTAAACCACATCTCATAAAATTTAAGCTAGAAGCCTTCTTTGAGGTCAAGGTGAATTTGCAAGTGATATAAAATATTACAAATAAAATATCTGTAGATTGTCTTCAGTAAACATGAGAGTATCATATTTATTGATTGATCAATGAAACCATTATTACTTTATTATAATGTAAGTTATTTTGTTGAATTTAACAATGCATGTTTGTGATGAAGTAGTTGTAATAATTACCGTAATTTCCGGAGTATAATCCGCGGATCGAACAATTTTTTCTGGACCCAGAAATTTTATTTAGTTATAGAAGCCAAATATTTACAGCGATTTAAAAAGTTAAATTTTATTTAAAAAAAATTCTGGGTCGAAAAATAATTGTTTGTTCCGCGGATTATACGCAGGAAATTACGGTACTTCATCGCACACGTGCATCACTATCATGAAATATAGAGTGTGTGAAGCGTGATGAAGTAGTAATAATAATAATATAGTAATACATTCGTGTGCTATATTTTTCTGTTCTAGGCCATATTATGACATGAAGTACATCTCATAGGAAAGCGTAACGAATTTCTATTGATGTTAGCACAAATAATACTTGGCATGATAAAATAAGATAGGATAATTATTCAGTTAAAAGACCACGAATAAATTATATGGAAATTGTGGCCCTTGATGGAATTGACTGAAACTTTTTATGCAATGTTGGTCAAATGTCTTAACGGTCAAAACACTGAAAAAATGGTTAGTTTTGATGCTATGATCACCGAAAGATCTTAATTCATATTACATTACTGTAATTTTCCGCAGATTTTTCCAAGTAAAAACAACAACAACAACAAATGCATAATTTGAGTCAGAATATTTATTTAATGATTTTTTTCCTGTTTCAATATATTTTTATTTGCCTTTACTATTTAATGCAATTTACGATTTCATTTTATTAAAAAATATATATTTGCATCATAATGTCATAGCTTACAATATTCCCACAACCCGTGGCAGATTAAATAGTTCATTACATATTTTTTCTGGTTCAAATAATGTTTATTTGACTTTAAAAAAACCGCAGAAAATTAGAAGCTTAGGTAATATGAATAAAAATATTTTGATGGTTAAAGCATCAAAACTAGCCATTTTTCAGGACTGTGCCTTTAAACATTATGAATTCTTACAAGGAAGTTTTTATAAGTCATTTTGATAATTTTTTGGTGTGAATTCAATATTTCTAAATAAAAGATCTACCAGATGCGGCAACATTGGGTTGCAGTGCCTAGAATAAATAGTGTGGCAATCTACTATCCAAACAGAGATAAAAATTTGTATCCGTTAAATGTGCAATGATGCTGAAATCTAAAGAGACGAACGCAGTGACATCTGAGCTATATTTTCAATTTTCAAAGTGAGCATCTTATTACTGCAGTATCTAGTTGAAATCTTCTTACAGTTTAAGAAAATCTCCTGCAAATGTCGCTGGGACTCTTTGAATTTCAGCATTATTGCACATTTAACATTTAAGGGATACAATAACTTAGCCCTTTTTTAAGTATTACTGTGATAGCTGATTTCCACACTATATATTCTAGACGCTAACTGGGTACATTGTCGTGGAATTTAAATTTATTTATTGTAACCTCATTCTTTTTTAATTTACAGTTGACAGACGTTGGTTTACCACATATTATAGGTGGTGTTATGCTTTTTGCTTTGGGTCTGGTGTACATAGCTTTGCAATGTGTGCTCACTCTTTTTCTGAAGACGAAGAATCAGATGACATTGTTCGTGAGAGTAATTTTGTTGTTTATCTGTACTGGCTCTTTCGTTTACCGTATCCTTTTGGTATAAAATACTTTATGAATTGTTTTTGTTTTTTATTTGCTGTAAAAATATTCTATTGTGAAATTTCCTTTTCGATGAAAATTTTTTCTACGTGTCCAAAAGTTATTGAGAATTTGGATTTGGGATTATGTTTGACAAATAATGCAAAATTTTCATTTTCTCTAAAAATGTAAGATTTATTTTAATTATTACACTGCGAAAAAAGAAAAAGAAGAAAAAAAATAAGGAAAAAGAAAGAAGGAAAAAATTGTATAGGCAATATACGAAAGTTTTTTCCAGTGTAAAAGTATAAATACTTCCAAACCCTCAGCGAAAATAACAAATTAACTAGACTTTTAGCAGTATTACCTGTCTAGGATATCTTTAAATACATATTCACTACTTTCTGGCACTTTCGCAAAACTATTTCATCGGAGAAATATTTTCCGTGATAATAGGGGTATTTACTAGCAGTCAATTGATTTTTTTTAAATTTTTTTTAATTTTTTTTTTTTTTTTTACCGTGAGTTATTATTTTTTCAAAGTACAATGCATAGCGCAATACATTTCTCTGTTTCGGCATGAAGATTACCCGTAAATATTTATTTTAAAATTATATTTACTTTTATTAATTAAAAAAAAGTTTTATAGTACTTGTAAATAATTCGCAAACAGAAATCAACTAGTCATATATTTCAGATGAAAAAACGATTACAAATCCTTCATCAGGTAACGGTATGTGGGGATAAATGTACTGACTCAAAAAGTCATAATTCGCAACGTTTCTGCTATCTTAGACAAGTTTTACAACAGTTTCAGCTTTCTTTTTTACATATTTCACAGAATCAAAGATGTTATAGTCCACTTATTTCATTTGAAAGATAATAAAATAATAAAGAATTTCGTAGATGAGTCACATAAAATTTTTATATGCCATTTTCCATATAATAATTGACTTTAAAAGCACTTTAAAGAAACACCATTGCAGTGAAATATAAGATTTAATATTCTTTTAAGATGCAGCAGCCAATAAATTAATTTAGAAATCTATTACTAAAATTTTCTATTTCATCAAGTAAATTAATTTCCATTCATGTAAAAAGAAAAAAAAACAGAAATAAATAATTTATATTGATGGAACAGTGTTTCTTTTGCCTAACCTTTAAAAACACTGACGGTTTGTAGATAGTACAGATGTCACTGTACTATCGGCTAGCGCGTGCAGCTATAATAGCCATATCACACGGGAGGCTTTCGCTCAACTTTTCCCCCAACAGAACATTTCAATGAGCAAAACTTGATTGACCTTGATGAAGGAGAGAATTTTGGTGGTTATTTTAGCTCACCGAGCATTTTCCGTGTCGCCCGGGAAATGTTGAACGTTCAGTCAGCGCTGATCATTTGAACCAATAGGAGCGAACAGCGAAGCGAGAGTTCGAAGTTCGAAGAACCTGTTTACCGAGTACGCAGTGGTTGGGAGAAAATGTTGTGTCAAATGATTTCTGAAATGTTTGTTGTTGGGGCATCCCACATTATACCCTGTTCACACTACAAACATAAGATATCTTAAGATCGCCGTGTTTGAAGTGGACCCTCCCGGAATTGGATGCCTGTTCACATTGAAAAATTTACCTAAGATATCTCAGCGAATGTCACTGTATCTCTGAACTGAACAAATATAGCGTATGCGCATGCGTTTGAAATACAGACGGCCACAACAGCCAATCAGTAAAAGCGAAACTTTGTAGCCAATGAGAGTAGGTGGTTGTTCCTGTATCTAGCCCGAGAGAGTTGAAACTCTCTGAGAGAGTTCCAGGCCTGAGATATCTTAACTATCCGTAGTGTGAACGGGGTATTAGGATGACAGGGAAACATGAAGTGAAATAAAGAAGAAAGTTGCTTCAAACCTTTTTTGAACCAGTCACCAGTCACGCGACATGTCTTGCGTGTCGCGTTACTGTGTGACTTGCTTTATGCGCCAAAGTATATTAAATCCTGATAAACCGGGAGGCGGCAGCGCAGACAACCATCTCATCGAGTTCACAGATGAAAATCTAGGATTAGTTAAATCTCGATTAACATATTTAAACGCAATTGATCTGTCAAGTCATATCTTGGTGGAAAACACCCAAAACCCGATTTTAGCGGTTGACTTATAGGTTTACCATTATGTTTTCCTGTCCCAGTCCTCCATGTTTTCATAACTTTGGGATTTGTTCTAGGTTTGTTTAGCCTTCATGTGGCAAAAGATAACCCTAGTACCCGTAATCAATTAAACAGCTATAGTAAATGCCACACTCAGTACGCCGTCCGTGTTTTTAAATCTTAACCCTTTCGATTCCGGCGTCTCTTATACAAATTTTATTCGGTCGGTATCACTTTTTTCAAAATAAATTATTGTGAATAACAAAATATAAAAAATGCTCTTCTAAACAAAGCATGTTTTATTTTCCTTTATAACTGGTACCAAAAACAAATTTTGCAAAGAAAGATTATGTCTAGCCAGACTGGACTTACGAGTGTAAAGGGTTAATAACAAATAGGCAGAATACAAAATCTCATTTGTTTGTACGAAATTGCGTAAATAATGCATGCATGCACTTATTCTCTCACATAATCAGTAAAATTAATTTAAACCTTTCGGATCTGGTGTACTATTAAAAGTACATGTCTTTTAATTGGGTTTTCTTTTGTTTTAACAAATACTTTTGTTTAAACAAATACTTTTGTTTTAACAAATACTTTTGTTTCTGTTTACATGTGATAATATTAGTATGTGTCTATGCATTTACTGTATGACTTCATTAACGTATAGGCATTTAGTAATAATAATAATAATTATAAATATTTGCTTAATTCTCTTTGCACTGTTTGCGACTTTTTTTTTATTTTAAATATACATTTCACGCTTTAAATTTAAAATAAAGGCTACTTTTCTAAAACAATCATCTGTAATAAAGCACAAAAAGAATTAGAAAGTTGTAATATCAGTTACACTTTGTTGTAATGTAAGATTTTTTATTCATCTCCAAAACCTATTCCTTAGCCTATTGTAATGTGATTGTGAATTGAATAGTATGCATATGCATAGCAACAACGTTCGTTATGTTTCAGACAATGAAAAACTTGTTAAATTCTAATTAATCTGTTTGGATAGCTAGTGTTAGTGTTATTAACGTAAAAATAATTTTTTAAAAATAAACAAATAAATAATCGGACCCGAAAGGTTAAACAAAGAATATTTTTCTTTTTAACACTAGAACCGCCATTAGGGGTCAAAATGACCCCTGCCAGATCGATAATGGTAGATTCGAACCAGAATTTTCTTCATGAGATAGGTTAAATGTATGCAGCAGAAAAATAGACTAATTAAATGAGTTAAATAGTTTAAAATTTAAATTCTGGTGAGAAACACTTTTTATAAAAATTGTGTAAAATACCCGGCGGTTCTAGTGTTAATATGTATAGTAAATTTAAACAAAATCTTTCCAGTAATTAATGTTTCATTTATAATCGATGCTTTACTTTCTTTAACTTCCGTTAGATATGATTACAGTTCCAGATAACTTTGGAGGTATTTCACACAAGTATTATTTTAACAATACGGAAGATAATGAAATGAATATATCTGGACTTGTGGTAAGATAAAAATTTATCTTGATATATTATGAATGCATATCTTATAAATGAAACAAAACATATTATTATTTTATTTTCGATTTCTTTTCCTTTTCATTTCATACTTATTTTCTTGCGTTCAATTAAATGTTACTATTTATAACTATACATTATTTACTTACTGGCTTAGTTCAGACAAAAACTCCGTCGACATACTTTATTATTCTACTCTTGCTTTAACAAATTTTGACAATGCTTTCAGGACGAAAAATCAATATCTTTATTTTTAATATGTAAAATTTTGCATTATCCCGCGAAAGATATTTTGGGTTAATGTATTCCCAAACAATTATCTTATTATGTAATAGGGAGCGGAGATAAGAGGGATGAAAGGAATTTTTAATACTATTTTGTAAATATCTGAGAGTTAACGCGTTCATTTCGTTCAATCGTCGAATGGATTAATCTTAATTATATAAGTCTTTATAAAATGATTGTAAATCAAATTTTCACTCTATTACGAATGAACGAATCTTATATATATATATATATATATATATATATATATATATATATATATATATATATATATATATAACTAGAAAGAAAAATCATGCATCAAGCATAGTTTATGAAGCAATTTCCAACACATTCAAAATATTGTAACAAATTTGAACAGTTTCAAAAATTAAAATATTCTGTCTATATTCAGTCATATGGAAACATATAACACATTTGAGAAACCAATTTCAGCTGTTCGAATCTAAAATCGGATTGACAAACCGAGTGCATAAGAACGTTTTAATTATTTTGGAAAACGTTTAAAAGCAAAACAATGTGTTATTTGGTGAATTCAGTTGTTATGTTACAGATCCGATTTCATTTTTAAATGATTAATTTGGTGAAAAATTAAATTTGAACGCGGAAAAATTCTGTGAAAAGTCTATTTAAGAGACAAATAATTTTGTGAAGGATCCTGTTTTGCGGTAAAAAGTTTTGTGAAGGGTCCTGTTTCGGGATAAAAAGTTTTGTGAAGGGTCTTGTTTTGTAATAAAATTTTTTGTGAAGGGTCTTGTTTTGTAATAAAAATTTTTGTGAAGGATCTTGTTTTGTAATAAAAATTTTTGTGAAGGGTCCTTTATTTTTTTTCTAAACATATCCCTGATTATAACAGTTTAATTTAGACTATTTACAAAACATCTTACATCAAATTAAAGGTAAACTAACCTAGTTTTTTTTACACATGCTCAATATGTGCACCTTTAGTTATATGGCAAACATCAAGCCGAAAGTTCAATTCTGCCAAAACATGTATCAGCTGTAATCGGTATTGTTGCATGTATAAACGTGTTCTCAATGTCCTCCACACTCTCTTCTTTTGCAACGCTTGCTTTCCGAAAAGGTTTTTCCCTTTGCAAACACATCCAGACATTTCGAATTGCCCATATCATTAGGGGACATTTTTGCTACAATGGGGATCAAAATTAAACTTTAAACAAAACGCACGTTGAAATGGAATTACAAATTCACTCTTACTAAATTGCAAAATACAAAACGTAAGCTCAGAAGCTGCCATTTTACGTATGTGTCAGTGCAAGTGAATCAGTAATAAAGCAGTATTCGCCTAAGTGCTTATCTAAAATTGCTTATGTTACTCTTCATTTGTAAATTTGAAGCAACACTGTAGGCAATTTTTAAAAACGCACATCATCGGCATCTGACATTAATTTTTTGATGATGAAAACCCTATTTTAATAATTGTATTACATAATGAATCATCGTGTTTGAAAGTTTTCCCGTATATTAAAATGGGATTTCGCAAACGTGGAGTTTCATTGCAGCGGCTCCTTAAATGTTTTTAATGGTTTCAATTTGTAAAACGGCACTAAGTATACTTTTTAATCCTTCTTAATCCTAACAACTAAATAAACATATGGAGAATAAAAGGAATTCAGATGAATTTTTAATACGTAAACAACTTACCATGGTTGCTCATAACAAGCATACACTGAGAAAAAAATGTAGCTCTAACATCTAGAATCTAAATTGTGGCTCTTAGAAAAAATAGTTCCATGTCATCCTTATAAATTCTAGTTCAGTATGTTTGAGAGTTCTATAGTCTCCTACTGGAATTCAAGAGTGTATTACTATATTCTCGTGGTCAAAATCATTTAAAAATCTCTGCAAATAGAGGCGAATACAAGAGGTTTGATATGGTAACTGTAATTCTTGTTTACGAAACCATTCCCGAAATCAACCGATAATTTCTCGTTACTGAAACGATTCAATATCATTTCGTGACCTAGAAAACACGAAACTAGAAATGGTAGGTCGTTTCGTCTATTCAGCTTAGTTGATTAAACTATTCGCACAATTCGATCATCTATAATTCTAGTTCTAGTATTTAGAAAGTGACTAACTATTCATTCTAGGTGAAGGCGGTATATTTTTTTTCTCAGTGTAAAAACCAACTATTGGTATTTAATTATTTTCGTTTATATTTATGTTATCTTCGTATATACTGCATGTTTTCATATGTATCTGTATTTTTTTAAGAAAACAGATTTTCTTTTTATTTATTCTAATCTGTTTTTTAAAGCCTTATCCTCGAACGCTGGGTGCCAGCCTTAAGCTTCCTATTGATACAAGTGGGAGCTACATTGCCAGTTCTATTACCGAATGGATATTTGTAATCTTTTTCTGCTGTTTCTTTTTCACGTTTTTCAACGAAGCTCAGCAATATTCTCTGCTCATAGTCATCGAGACCCATTCAACGAAAGAACAAGAAGTTATTGAGGATACAAAAGCTGAAATAAGACGACTCTCTTTGGCAATTGAGAAAGAAAAAAGCACTTTGGTATGATGACTATTTATTATTTTTAACTAAACCACACAATATGTATTTTTCTATCTGAGCAAAAATGCGTCCTAACTGAGACTCGAACCCAGAACCGTTCGCTTAAATTGCCGATGTCCCAGCATGGATATATTTTTGCACAATTAGAAAAGTTACTATTTGTACGAATCATTTGCCATTAAATTAATTGTGTTAAAACAATAAAAAGTGTAACTATAACTACCTATTCACAGTTTATTGGAGTTCCTTTACCTGCAGCGAGGTATTTCAAATGGTTGTTTTGCGAGATATTGCTTTGGCTGGGATGTCGTCCACATAGCTCGATTCGAAGAAGATTGGCAATTGAAGCCAAAGGTTCTGGCTTTCACGTCCCAACCTATTTTCGCACAATTAGAAAAGTTACTATTTGTACGAATCATTTGCCATTAAATTAATTGTGTTAAAACAATAAAAAGTGTAACTATAACTACCTATTCACAGTTTATTGGAGTTCCTTTACCTGCAGCGAGGTATTTCAAATGGTTGTTTTGCGAGATATTGCTTTGGCTGGGATGTCGTCCACATAGTTCGATTCGAAGAAGATTGGCAATTGAAGCCAAAGGTTCTGGCTTTCGCGTCCCAACCTATTTTCGCACAATTAGAAAAGTTACTATTTGTACGAATCATTTGCCATTAAATTAATTGTGTTAAAACAATAAAAAGTGTAACTATAACTACCTATTCACAGTTTATTGGAGTTCCTTTACCTGCAGCGAGGTATTTCAAATGGTTGTTTTGCGAGATATTGCTTTGGCTGGGATGTCGTCCACATAGCTCGATTCGAAGAAGATTGGCAATTGAAGCCAAAGGTTCTGGCTTTCGCGTCCCAACCTATTTTCGCTCAGATACAAGAAAAAAAAAATCACTGCTCGTACGAATTATTTACCAATCAATTGATTGCGTTAAAAATATTTAAAAAGAAAATTATAGTGATTAGTAAAAATTCTATATGAATTGACACATTTCCAACTCAGTTAAAAAGTGTCCAGGTCAGGTATCGAACCCAGAAGTCCTGCCTATTGAGCTATCTAGAACGACAGCCAACACAATTCACCCAGACAATAAGCTTTTGGCAATAGCGTATCTATGTATACATCGTTTAATGGAGTTCCTTTATTTAAGATTTCTTCTATTGAGCTTTTTCAGTTATCAGACCAGGTGCTATTGCCAAAACCTTGTCTGAATGAATTATATTGGCTGAATTGTATTAACAGTTTTTTACCAGAGATTCTGGATTAGATTCCTGCCTTGGATATTTTTCTACTCACTTATTAAAATGTTGATACGTATAACAATTGTTTCACTTTAAATTTAGTCTAATCTTTAAAAGTTTTTCTTTCCGATGAGATATTTTTTTTTCGCATGTACATGATTTCATAAATGATTCCTCCATTATTGTAAAATTAAATAATTCGTTAATTTTAACAATATAAAGGTCAAATAAGATAAATATTTATCAGTTAGCTCATACGTTTTGCATATAGTGCTTTAAAAAATAGTTTGAATCGCCATCAATAGATGACGCTTCTACAGGTGTTCCAAAAAGGACTATCCAACTTTGAAATGACATAATGTTGAAACAGTGAGTGCTAGAAATATGAAATAAGTTGAATGTTAGACAGATTGGTCTGGAATTTTTTATGCATCAATTAAAAAAATGGTACCAATATTGGACACGAGAGGTCGCTGCCATCACAAAGTTGTATCTTTGAAATAGTTCCTGAAAATGAGTTGTTTGAAAACCGAGATAAAAATCACATTACAATGGTTTCGTTATGGTTACCTTTTTCAGCAATAACATGACGCAACCTATAGGTAAAGTTCGAAATCACTTGTTGCAGTCAGGGCCTGATTACTAACGGGGCACTCTCTCACCAGCAAAATGTTATAGAAATTTTCGTCTTAATTAAGCGTCCTCTTCATTCAAAATTACTGTCATGAATAAGGAAAAGATTTTTATTTGTTTTTCCTGGTGTGAGTGTGCCCCGTTGATAATCAGGCCCTGGTTGCAGTACTTCTATTGAAATGGATGCTCATGTCTCACAGATGAATTGTTCAAGCTGTTACAACGTTAGGGGATTTTTAGAATAGACAGCGTCCTTCAAGTAACCCCACAAAAAGACTTTTTATTACACGTATCAAAATGAAACAGACACACAAATGAAATTTCTGTACTTCTGAGTACCATTTAAAGCTCCATGTGCTTGTGCTGCCACCTATTATTCAATATTGGAACTATTTTTTTTCAAATTGGTGTATAACAAATTCCAGACCTATCTGTCTAACATTCAATTTGTTTCACATTTTTATCTCTCACTGTTTCGAAGTTAGACCATTTCAAAATTGGGGAGTCCTTTCTGGAATACCCTGTATATCTCAAAGTTTAAGAATGCCTAAAGAAAACAAATTGCTGATTCAAAGCTATCGTAGTGTTTTGTATTCTATTTAACTATTCAAAGATTTAAAAAAAATGCTTGTATATTGAAATTTTAAAGTTAATTTGAGTCTTTACAGTTTGAAACAGCGTTTTGCTACATACTGGAAAAAAAGTTTTATCTAAAATAACAAAATTAAAAAATTACTCTAAAAAATACTATGAAATATTTGAAGAATTCGTACAATTTTGCGACAAATTTTGGCTATTTTATTTCAGAAAAATATTACAAATTTTGTGCTCAAACGCGACGACGGTAAATTCTGTGATTTAAATATCAAATAAAAAATTTTATCAAAAATACTGGTACCAGCTTCCTTGGAAATTCCTTGATAAGAATATCAATATTTTATGCTTATTTTAGTTAATAAGTTATAGAATTTTAAAGTTCCATAAAGATAAAATGAACTGAAATACATTTGAAATAAAAGATAAAGTGAAACATCCATAGTTGCCAACGTTTCGTTTTTTTTTTTTTTTTTTTTTTTTTTTTTCAAATTAAATAAAGCCAGAAAATACATTAAATAAAAGAATTTAATAAATAATAAATAAATACTTATAAAGAGCAAATATTTCATTAAATATTTTTCTCCTTTAAATTCTGTTCATTTGACTTGGGAAAATATCAGAAAGTTGGCTGGTCATCCTGTATAAAAAATTTTGTATAAATTTGTATATCAATAAGCTGTTGAGGAAGGTATAATTAACGTTTTTAATATAATTTATGGTATTTTGGTACATTTTATTATATATGCACATATATATATGAAAAACTTTATAGTTTTGATACATTTTAAACTTGTTTGCTTCAATTCGATTTATTTACAAGGGAATATCTTCTTAGTGAATTCGCACCTAGCATCGAGACTTGGTGCATTTTAAAGCCTTATATTACACTTGGAAAATTTACTTCTGATATAATTGATTTACTGATTGAAAAATCGTGTTATAAATTAATCTAATGTTAAGTTTCGTTCACCTGATATTCATAATATTTTTTCGAATTCTTTTTTTTTTTTTTTTTTGTGTGTGTGTGTTTTAAAAACTATTGTGATTTATTAATGATTAAGCATTTTTAAGCCTTTAAAAATTTATTTATTTATTTTATTTTATTTTATTTTATTTTATTTTATTTGTAAATTTCGGATATTCAAAAAAATTTTGGATTTTATTTACATAATTTGATATGAACATTTTTAATTTCATTAAAATAAATAACTTCCTTTTATAATAATTTTAAAATTATATCTATTGGTGCTACAATTTATGTGAGAATTTAATTATTATAAATTAACAATGCTTTGAAAGAAATATTAAATGAAACCCTTGAATGTGCTAAAAAATGCTCACTATCCTTTTAATTTCTTTGTAATCCAAATACCTCAATCGAATTTGGTTTAATGTTTATTGCAGGTATCAATCTTTAGTTTAAATTGTAGTCTAATTGACGACATAAAAAATCTAGTGTTATCTGCAACTCGCTATAACGTGACACAGCAAATCCAAACGTTTCAAACTTGCCAAACCCGGCCCACAAAAATCATAGGTTGTCCGTTCTTATCCTAGTATATACCTATCAAGCTCTTTATTTGTAAACTTATGTGTGGGCCAGTGGCGCAACGGATAACGCGCCTGACTACGGATCAGGAGATTCCAGGTTCGAATCCTGGCTGGCTCGTTCTCTTTTATGGAAGTGGCTCTTTTTTTTTAATCAAGAGCAATTTTATTATGCTCTAAAATGTATGACAGAAATGTTCGCTACATTTGAGAAAAAGAGAACTGTTGTAATAAAACAATATGCAAAATCAGGAGATTTCAGGTTCGAATCCTGGCTGGCTCGTTTCTTTTAGTATAACTGGGAATGATGTTTTTGTTTTTAACAAAGAGCAATTTTATCACACTATAAAATGCGTGACAGTGGTGTGGTGTGGTGTATTTTTGTCGGCCGATTATCTACGCTATGGGATATAGGCCCTATGGGGTGGGTTGCCCTCCGTGGGGGTCTTTCTAAGGGAACCTAACCCGTATTTACGCAAGGTTCGAAGAAAACCACGAAAACTTCGAACGGTTAGGCCGACGGTCGCGATTGGGTTCGAACCCCGCACCTACTGTCTACCAGTCTGAGGTCAGAACCTCTCGGCCACTGGTGGGGCAAAAAATGCGTGACAGAGATGGCCGCTACATTTGAGAAAGAAAGGGCAGTTGTAATAAAAAAAAATATGCAATACTTATAATAACTAGAAATTATGGGTGATTTTCAATGTTTTTTAAGTCATTCGCAACGATTGTCAAATATATATGACGACCTCAGAAGCCAAGGGGTACAAGTGACAAAATGTCGATTTGGAGTAAATTGAGTTTAAAGATAATTGATGTTAAATTGGAACATCAATAACAATTGACTAAATTGAAATAGGAAACACCTGCTTGTTGCATTCTAATCTTTGAACTCTCATTTCAATAACTGTTTAAAAAATCGAGTACAATTTTCTTTAAATGTAAAATTAATCAATATTGTTTGTTTTTCGAAAAAAGTGGTTTATCTCCATAACTCCCCAAATAATAAGAAAATGACCTATATTTCTTTACCTGAAATGAAAAAAGCATATTTCCAGATACCCTGTGCACTTAACTCAATTTTTTCAATTTTGTCACTTATACCCCTTGGCTTCTAGGCTCCTCATATGTATTACTCATCAAAAGTGGAAATGGCTGTTTTTTTTTTTTTTTTTTTTTTTTTTTTTTTTTTTTTTAACCCAAATGAAAAATTAAAGAAAACTTTTGCGATTTATTAATGATTTAGCATTCTAAATTTTTTTTTTTCACTTTTAGAAATTTAAAACTTTATTTATATTTCTGCTATTTTTTTTTAATTTCGGGTTTTCAAAAAAAAAAAAAAAAAAAAAAAATTAGAATTTTGGATTTTATTTAAATGATTTGATTTGAACTTTTTAAATTTAATTAAGATAAATAACTTCCTTTTATATTTATTTTTAAATTAAATTTATTGGTGCTACCATCTATGTAAGAATTTAATAATTAAATTAGCAATTTGCATTTATTAATTAAAGGATAAATTGTTTTGAAAGAAATATTAAACGAAACCCTCTGTTATCTGCGATCACACTTACCCATTTGTTTCCTTTAGTCGCAGAAATTTGTTTTGCATCTATGAAATCCTTCATTTTATTTTAAATATCAGATTTTTATAGAAGATGATATAATTCATGATTTTAATAAATTTTATTTTATAATAAGCTACGTTTGATCACACATTTTGATATACTTCTTTATTTTAATGTATTTTGCACTTGTTATTTTAATTTTATCTGCCTAATATTATTTCCTCTAGTATCAATGAAAAGTTGTTTTTACTTCCATAAAATGTTTCACATTTAACTGTATGCATTAAAAGTTAAAAATATGAGAAAAATGAGGATTTAAATTATTATTTTAATATTTTATGTTTCGTATATTTAGGTTATATTTTGGTATATAATATGATATTCTTTGGTATACTGTATGGTTTTTATATACTTTCTGTGTATTTTGCAGTAAGTTCAAATATGACCTTTCCATTATTGATCTTCTGTTCAAATAATCTCATGCCCCCCCCCCCCCCCCCACCAAAGAAAAAAAAAAGGAATGCAGAAAATTTGTTAAATAGAAATTTAACAAGATATTTTATTTTTATTATTAAAAAAGTTAAATATCTTCTAACCTCTGTTTTAATTGTTAAATTTTAAAGTGATAATTTAAATTGTCTATCCATATTTTTGGCGTGTATGAATTATTTCCATTATTATTTAACGAATATCATCGCGCTTCCAAAAAAAAAAAAAAAAAAAAATCCTAATACAGAATTATTCGGCTATGTTTATATGTTTACAAAATACAAAAGCTACACATATTTCTAAGTTTTGTTTTATTTACAAAATTTTTAAGTTGTGATTTAAGTTCTTTATATATATATATATATATCCGGTATTTTAAAAGCGATTTCGATGAATAAAAACATCTCTTGAAAAATTGCCAAATTAATACATTTTTATACAGTCTTTGTCCTATAAGTAAAAATATAATTATTTAGCAAATATAAAATATTTAGTAAAAGTATTCTGTTACATTAAGAAGTAAGACAAAAAAGTACCATTCATCTATACGATTAAAATTGACCGAGTAACAGCTGTTTCAAGTTGAAGCATCTTTTTCTTTTCCTATGAAATAAGGATCATTCACAAACATTTAGTAAAAATAGCTTATTATACTAAAAAAAAAAAAAAAAAAAAAAAAAAAAAAAAAAAAAAAAATTCCCCCATTTTTCTACGATTAAAACTGACCGAGTGTGTAAGCACTGCTAGTGTTAAAAAGATCGTACACAAGTATCACGGCCCAACCTGTCTGCATTCAGATGTGAAAAACTGGCATAAGATATATAATTTAAAGTTTTAAAATTCCAGCATTTGTAGTGTTAGATACCGAATAAAAATTTAAATTTTGTAATTTTTTAAGAACCAATTTAACACTAGTAAGACGGCAAGGGGCCATTTTGGCCCCTACCAATTGAATATGTTTCTGTTCGAATCCTGTTTTCTGTTTCTGTTCGAACCAGAAATCAGGCACAATTAAAAGGCACAGAGTAAAATAGGTTTAATTAAATAAGATAAACATTTTTAAATAAAAATTCTGGTATTAAATATTTTTTCCTAAACTTGAGTAAATATCCACGTCTTTCTAGTGTTAAAACATTTTTATAATTGGAATTATATGTTTATAACAAACGGTTTAGAAATTGTCCATTGGACACCGTTGAGAGTGGAGACCCTGTATATTTACGTATATGAATTTCTTCTTCATAATAAAGTTTATCTTTAATTTTTTTAATTTTCGACGTCAGCATATTAAAGTAAATAGCAATTCGGCTTTGAATACTATTTTGAAAAAAGGAATTTCATCCCTAAAATTGTTTACATTTTTCAAGTGCTTGAAATATATTTTGTAACTTTGTGGAATACCCCTTTTAACAATTAAAACTCACATCAGATTGTTTTGAAAGCTTTAATAATTTTTCTTTTAAATGATCTATCATTAAAAATTTCTTTGAACAAGTTGTTTTTATTTGAATGAGTTAGAAAGGTGAACTAAATTCACGAATGCATCTAAATCGAAGGTACTACTAGTCTACTTACGATGTTTAACAACCTATTTTATTTTATGGTACACTTAAACTCATGGTGCAGCTTATGCGGTACTATACTTATTATTAAAAAATATGAAAATAATAGATGATTAAAAAAAAAAAATTCTCTACAACATAACCTAAGTGCTCCATCACAATATTTTATTTCAATTTGTTATATATGTATATCATTGCATCAGAGCAATAGTAGGACATCTAGTAATAATCGAAAATTAAATGTCTGACTTATTGCTATAAAAAACTGTGTTTTCATCTAGTGGAACAGAAGGGAAATTTTTAAAAACATATCTGAGATATAGTTAAACATAATTTTGTGTTTCAGAAGTTGTTCCACTAGTTGCAAACACAGTTTTTCATAGCTGTTAGTCAGACATCTCATTTTTTACTATTACTAGATGTCCTACTGTTGCTCTGAGGCGACGATAAATTATGCTTACTAAACTGAATGGCATTATTCTACAATATGATAGCAAAAAATGCATAAGAATCAGTTTTCAACTTGTAAATAATAAAACAACATATATTATATTATATATAATTTTTATTTTAATGACTTGTTCAATAATATTCATATTAAAAATTTGTTTACAATTATTAATATCTTATTCAAAGAAAACAAACATATCTTCTAAAATTATACTCTCCAATTTCAATTTCTTAATACAAAACATTAACTAGATTCACACTACATCATAATTATATTATATCTAATATTCCAAGAGCCGACAGCACAAAAACCTATGTTATCAAGCACAAGAAAAACAAAACTCTTTATTTTATGGAAGAGTAGTAATAGGGGAATCTAATGATCCATGTCTGCCGGAAGTGAAGTGGTGCATAAGTCAAAAAATAATACCACTAGTGGTTTACTCGTAGGTTTAACATTGCGTTTGCAGTACAATCAAATGTATTAAAACATGGAAAACATAATGATAAACCTACGAGTAAACCACTAGTGGTATTATTTTTTGACTTATGCACCGCTTCACTTCCGGCAGACATGGATCATTAGATTCCCCTATTACTACTCTTCCATAAAATAAAGATTTTTTTCTTGTGCTTGATAACATGGGTTTTTACGCTGCCGGTTCTTGGACTATAATGATATTATTCATAAACAATGTATAGTTTCAGCTCAAAGGGAAAAAGAGTCTAGCACTTTGGCAGATTTATATCTTTATTATTACGAAAGAAATAATTCAGTAATGGATTGTTTTTCTATCGGAAGACATTTCTATGACATTGTCTTTGACATTGATTGACATCACTTTAGTCAATTTATTTATTGCCTGTACGTTATCCCAAAAAATCTGCAATTAAATAAAAATGATGTTGTAGGTAATTCAACTAACTTCCTTGACTTAAAAATAAACATAAATTAACAAAACAATCTTACCTTTGACATTTAAGATAAATACAATGATTTTCCCTTCAATACAAAGATATTCATACATTATAATTCCTGTTTACATAAACCTGTTCATATTAATATTTTACTTTACTTTACACATACAATTTATCGTTTTTGTTCTAATAAATCTCAAAAAATTAAATTTTTTGCAAAGCAAGCTTTAAAATACTTCATTAAAAGAATATTATACATTTGATTTCATCATTTTTCATTAATTTGACTAAGTGATATTTTATTGTTTTATAAAATGTTTGGCAGAAGGGTTAGATGATATATTGCGGGACGATATTGTATGGTTTTTCATAGTTGATCATGATTTTTCATAGCTTTCAAATCTGGCAATTCACAATCGAAACTTGTAAATCATTCAATTGATATTGATCACATCTCAGATATCAAAATATTAAAATAATTAAATCTAACTGCTATAATTTTACAAGTAGAATTTTTATAGAAGGTTGACTTCCGAAATTTCAGAAATCTCCCCGATGTACAATTTCACTAGAATTTCTAATCCTACTGTGACAATATACTCCCATGGAACGTTCCATGTATACTCCCTGGTAGTTCAATATTTTGAATGCATGCTTTTGAACGTGAACATGTGTAAAGAACAGCTTTGAATTTCTTTTGAGATTTGTACTAATGAGGAGATTGTAAACTGTCCTGTAATTAATTTTATTGATTTTATTATGTGGTATTAATGTGTTGCTTTTTATTTTTATTAAATATCTAATTTTAAACGTATTTATAATATAACAACTGACTAATTTTGTTTTGTACATTAATTTAAATTAATGCTAAAAAATATTTTGAGATATTACAAGCACATAATAAGCTATGATATTTGACGGTTTATAGAACAATAAAATATAGGTTCTTTAATACTTCTCAAAAATATATTTAAATTGCTAATATAATTAATATTTAAAAGGAAATAACCTGTCCTAACATTTTATTTGGAAAAGTTTTAAAATAGTTCAAATTCTTATCAATTTAATGATTTTTAACAGGTGGAAACAAAACCGGTGCCAGATAGTGTGAAGGTAGCACCAGCGCCAACAGTGAAAAAGTTTTTGAGAAGAGATAGTACATGCCAAACGATGGATGACGGTACTGTAGGAGTAATAGAAAGAAAAGGAAAAGAAGTGACCAATGGTTTTAAGAAAACTGGAGGTAAACCACTAAAAACGATCGCTCCAAGGCCAGCAAAAATAGATGTTGCCAACGGAACGAAAAAAATCCTTACAAATGCCGATATCGATACAAAACTTAACAAACTTTTAAATGAGAACATAGAAGATGATAAAAATGAAAATAATAAAGAAACAAAAAAATCTGAAACGAATTGTGATGATGTACCAGTTCAAACAGAGAAAAAAGAAGTAACAGAAATTGATATGGATAAAGAAGCAGAAAGGATAGCAATTGAAAAGATTGATGTTGTAGTTAAAGCTGCTGAAGAACACGCAGATAGTATGATAAAACAAGATAATGAAGAATCAGTTAAGATAAATCAAGAGGAAAATGGAACTATTAAAAAAAGTAATAGTGAAGATGTTTTGCCATCTACATGCCCATTATCTTTCACGTAGTACTTTTCATTCATTGCATTGTATTTATATTTCAATAACTGATAATGTTCCACTGTTATTTTACTCGCATACATTTTCATTTATCATTGTTTGTTTGAGCAAGAGCAAACACATGATTTATTTTTCATTTTATTATATTTATGAATATGTTAGTACAAATGTTAAATTGTTATGTTATCAATAAATATGTTTAAAGTAAAGAAAAAAGCTTGGATCTAAATTCAGCTATATTATTCAACACTTCATTACTGAAAGATTTACAAATGATAGTAATTAATCAAGCCTTTTGTTTGTAACCTCTTCAGACCTGAGTATTAAATAAATCTACAAATATATATTTATTGCTTTTTCATAATCGAAGTGACACCCTAGATGGCAGAAAGAGTCATTTTTAAGAAATTAGTATTTTAGGAGACTGGTAATTTAGGTTTATAAATATGGATATAAAAGTACTAATCTCCTTAAAACATCAGTTTAACTATCAGTAATATAAATTTACGATATAACAAAATTAAGGTCTTTAAACTAGTAAATGATCAGCAAATCCTCACATTTTTTTATTGTAAAGCATTTAAGTTAAATAATCATGAATATTTCTTACTTTTTTGACCACAATGTTTTGAAGGTATTTTCGAAATTTGGATGAAAATAATACTTATTTTATGAGGTAATATTCATCAGTGCTGACATTTATTGGTTTTGTTTTAAAGCAAAAAACATTCAGCTGTATAGAAGTAAAGTAAAAATGTAAAAAATTCGAACAGTTTAGTTTTTATGAGGAAAAGAATGAAGATGCACATTTGTGTACTTTAGGTCTGAAGAGGTTAATTTATAAATATAAATTTGGATAAAAAATCATTTTCAAGTAAAAAAATTCTTATCAACTGACACTATTACTTACAGGGGCTGATGCAGGATTTTTTCCCTTGGGGCCCATTTCGTGAGAAGTAAAAGGTATTTTTGTGAATATTTCTATATTGTCGTGGAAAATAGATTTTATAACGAAAGATGAAATCCAGTCACTAAAATTTCAACAAATATTAATAAATAATAATTACTTTAAATATTCCTTTGCTAAAATTTTGCTTTCTGTTGAACTTGTTTTGTTAGCGTAATGCGCATTTTAAAATCTAACAAAATAAAAATAACTAATGTAGGGAATGTTTTTAGTTTTATCAAATAGTATTTTCGAAGCGACCTATTTTATTAAATTCAATTTTGTATAGGGGCTTATTTTATTAAACTGAGCTTCGTGAAAGGACCTGTTTTATTAAAATGAATTTTATGAAGGACACAAAACGGGCCCCAAATTTTGCTTGAATCTCGAATAAATGATATTATAATAACAGTTTAGTTACAAGCAATTTTTTAATTTTTAGTTATTAGCAAGTGAATCTTATTTCCATCAATATAAGACAAATATAACATCACTTCATGAAATACTTTAACACATTAAAGTTTAACTTAAAAAATAATATTAATAAATATTTCAATATTAAAATTTTTAAAATTATTTTGTTTTAAATAGGATACATGTAAATAGAACTGCTCATAATCCTTTTTTAGGTATTTTTCATTGATAAGAACAAAAGACAAGAACAAACTTATAAGAACAAAATTTTTTATTTCACTGAATCATGGTGATTTAATTTTATCTGAGAAAATATTCGTCTTGTTTATACACTGTTAAAGTCTGTAATAAATTATTTAGTGATTAGACCATTTTTAAAGATAACGATTACTTGACCATGTCATTTATTAAGGCTACCCTTCCATGTTATTGACCATACTATGATGTGAATAAAGCTATACCATTAATTTATCATTTTCTGTTGAAACTATGAAAATGACTGGACAGTTTGCTGAAAATTTTTAACAGTGAACATGAAATAAATGAACAGACTTCCGTGAATCAAAACTGGATATATTTTGAAGTTTTGGTGTCAAGGTGCAGTTATTCAGAAAAAAAAAAAAAAAAAAAAAAAAAAAAAAAAAAAAAGCCTTGATGGCTTTTTCTTTTATTAACAAAAACTTACACACACCCAGCAGTTAAATATTTATCAATTAAATAAGACTAAACTTAATCATATAAGAAATTCCAGGGGAGCACATAGAAAAGACTTCCTCTTCGAGATTTCAATTTATTCCACACTGAAAAATATAGTTTTCTCTCCAGTTCGGGTTATTAGACAATGGCGCGGCGTGAGTGACAGTCATAAACTCCTACCACACTCATCATCTGATCCGATGAATTCTCAACAATAAAATTTGAAAATTGTGAAAAGAAATAAAAAACGAGAAAATTAATAAATCCTCTAAATTAATTTTATTTAAAATACGGCTGAATCAAGTAAAATAAAAAAAAATAAATTGCTGGAATGTTTTAGTGAATTCTTATGGGTTTTTTCCCTGGTTTTCTGTATAATATGGATATACAGGAACTTGAATATAACCAATTACCTGATCAATATTTTAGAAAAATCTTCCAAATAATGACGATTTTCTCCGTCTTTATAGAATTTTTAATCATTTATTAGTTTTTAAAAACAGAAATTTTTGCCATGAATTAGAAATATTCTTGGATTAAATAATGAAAAATTTACAATAAAAATTTACTGGCGAGAATAATAGATCAAGATTGGAATATGGATGCCCGTACGTGATACGGGCAAATCATGATTGTCAAAAACATGTTGACCGTATGATGTACGGTCAAATCAGGGAAGCGGTTGATTTGAAACTATAAGTTTTCAGAATACTAACATAAGATGCTTTGGAAAATCATATCTTTCTGTAATTTTACTATACAATTTTTCCAAAGAGATACACTTTTAAAGCCATGTGATGATTATTGTGCTACATCTAATGCGCTACATATTAATATAGCTAAGCCTTTCAGGTTCAGAGTTTGAAATGACCGCATCACACACAATCAAGCCCACGCAATTTCCAAAATTAATCTCCTAATTTTTTTAGGTTTGTTGGTTAGTATTATTTCTGCTTCCTCCTCACAATTTTACAAACAAAACTTAATCAAAATCCACATTAATTTATAAAACATACGTGGAATTTTTATCTTTAATTTAATAAGTCAAATTAACTCGGATATGAGAAACTGATTTGTTCCCCGCGCATCTGAAATAACACATACGGTTTTGAAGTTTGATTTTGCGTATGAGAACACGAGTTTGAAAATTCGAATTATTCAGAAAATAAATTTTAGGAAATTTCGAAAAATCTTTCACTGTGTCCATTGGTTTTAATTATAAACTTAGATTTTAACCCTTCACTGCACCATGTGCCACATCTGGCACATACCTAAAAACACTGTAATTCTTATTATGCGCCATGAATGTATAGCCAATATGATCACTGCACCTGATCAAAAACAGTTCAAAAAATGGAATAATACTTATTTTGCCCATGCCAGATGGTTGCATTTCACAAAAATTAGAATTTGTTTTTCAGTAATAAAAAATTTTGGTCAAGCTATTTCTGCAAAATTTATTTTTATTGTTTTTACTGAATGCTTCATAAAAAGAAAGTTGCAGAGTATTAGAGAAAAATAAATAAATAAATAAATAAATAATATAAGGCTATTTAATTACAAAATATATCAATGCAATGTTAAAAAAAAAAAACATTGTGTATCTACACTGTAAAAAAAAAAAAGGTCGATCTACTAAAAAAACTTTAGTGATCCTTGTAATTACTAAAAAATGCTTAGTAATCTTAGTCGGTTACTAGAAAATCTGTAAGAATTACTAGAAAAAAGTTAGCAACGAATAGAGTTAATAGTTTAATATTTTTAATAGCTCTTACTAAAACTCAGTTGGTGTGACCTTGATAGCATAGTGGTTATAGTAACGGACTCCAGGCTAAAAGGTCCCGGGTTCGAAACTTGCCACTTCCAAATACACCCCGAATGTCTGTAGTGCCTCGTTAATAAAGGGATTATGAAAATCCTGTCGGAACCGTTAAGAGTGTTTGGTGCTGCCATCTATTGCAGTTTTGCCAAAAATTTTCCACTTCAAAATTCTGGATGCAGCTCGAAGGAAGCTCTTCCGCTTCGGTTGCACGTAATGGTTATTAAAAGTAATTTTGGAGCTATTACTAAAATTTGCTTTGTGGCTCATACTAAAAATTTTTAAGTTAGTTATACAAAAAATTCTTTTGTTCAGTTTACAAAGGAAATGCTTGTTTCACTTGCAAAAAAAAAAGTTTGTAATGGTTACTAAAAAATTCTGTGGAATACAAATTTACTAAGAAATTTTTAGTAACCTCTTGAATTTTTTTTTACAGTGTAGGGTACACGCGATAAAATACCAAAATTTTAGCTGAAAATTTGAAATTCAATTCCCCCCCCCCCTATTTTTCTCATTATTAGACTGATCTATAGAATTTGAATTTTTTTTAAATAAAAATAGAAAGAATGCAATGTAGGGTTAAATCGTTTCGCGTATTTTTCTTTTTCTTTTCCTTTCTTTTCTTTTCTTTTTTTTTTTTTTAAATACAGCTTTATTGATTTTTTTTAATATTTTTATTAATTAATTTTTTTTGTATAAAGAAAATAAGTAATAAACAAATGGCAAATAGACTTCAGTTTTCGGATTTTTTTATAGTAGTAAAATTTTTTTGTGAAGATGAAGGTATCAAGTGGAAACTATAGAGATTTAAGCAAAGTATGCATTTCAAGACAAATTATAATATCCTAATGATAGTTTCAATGCTAAATTGAACATAAAAATTTGTACTCCATATTGACTTATGGGAGAAAACTAGCTTTCTGTCGCATTAGTACCCAAGTTATGAAGTATTTTGTATGCATGGACTGGCCGCTGGATTCATTGTAACATCTGCAGAGTCCCCATTCTATATTATTTTTTTTGTTCAATTCCTACATCCCGAAATCTAAAAGGTTTCTTTTAAAGAGCCAAGAGTAGGCCCTGATTACCGAATAAGCAGGAAAAGAATTTACAAGAGTATCTATATGTTCTTTCGTGCGTTTTAAAGCCTTACACGGTTTACATGTTTGCCAATCTTGGCAATAGTGATATAATATGTTTGTTAGTATGCATATAGCTTCTTTTATTTACCTACCATAAATAATAATTACCTATAGCCATTCCATGAATAGTTTCATTACTTTTCTAACTTGTCTATACTATGAATATTATAACATTTATGGAAAATTCGTTTTAACTTGTCTTGCATCTTTTTGTTGCTTTTCATAATTTCTTTTACACATCCCATCAACAGATGCTTCCCGAATCTTATTTTAAGCATAATAAAATATAAAAAAAAAATCATTTATCTTTCAAAGTACACTGTAAAAAAAATTCAAGAGGTTACTAAAAATTTCTTAGTAAATTTGTATTTCACAGAATTTTTTAGTAACCATTACAAACTTTTTTTTTGCAAGTGAAACAAGCATTTCTTTTGTAAACTGAACAAAAGAATTTTTTGTATAACTAACTTAAAAATTTTTAGTATGAGCCACAAAGCAAATTTTAGTAATAGCTCCAAAATTACTTTTAATAACCATTACGTGCAACCGAAGCGGAAGAGCTTCCTTCGAGCTGCATCCAGAATTTTGAAGTGGAAAATTTTTGGCAAAACTGCAACAGATGGCAGCACCAAACACTCTTAACGGCTCCGACAGGATTTTCATAATCCCTTTATTAACGAGGCACTACAGACATTCGGGGTGTATTTGGAAGTGGCAAGTTTCGAACCCGGGACCTTTCAGCCTGGAGTCCGTTACTATAACCACTATGCTATCAAGGTCACACCAACTGAGTTTTAGTAAGAGCTATTAAAAATATTAAACTATTAACTCTATTCGTTGCTAACTTTTTTCTAGTAATTCTTACAGATTTTCTAGTAACCGACTAAGATTACTAAGCATTTTTTAGTAATTACAAGGATCACTAAAGTTTTTTTAGTAGATCGACCTTTTTTTTTTTTTTTACAGTGTATTGAGTTTTAAAAAAATATTGAGCGCTAGTATGATGTTTCATCGTTCCATCAAGTATTTTCATACTATCTTCCATCAGAAAATTACAGAAACGATGTCTGTTTACTTTAAGTAACTATTAATGGACGATATTAAACTATCTAGTGAAAATTATTATAAAAGCCTGAAATATCTGTGAGTGATGCGTGCAGTTCTATGATCAGTAGATTTTTATTATCTATTAATTACATATTTCTAACCATATTTTCAGGTTTCTAACTATTAATTACATATTCCTATTAATTACATATTGCATAAATTAGTCCAACCACATTATTTCTAAAGAAAAAAAATAGCTTTTTTATAGGAGAGTTTTTGCCATTAATTAAGACAAATTGTACAATATGCTTTGCAGATCGTGGACCGCATATAGTATATCCCTGCTTTAAACTATAACTGTTCATTCTATATTTAATGCCACAACGCTTATCTTTTATGAATGCCTTGATTCTTTTAGGCTTCTTTTTTTTAATATTTAAATGAAATAAATAATATTGAGAAAGCATGTTTTAGTGCACTATATAACAATACAACGATTTCATTATGTGTCAAATGGTGTAACATCAAAATGCATTTGAAACGGTATTTCTCGTTAACTATAATATAACGGATACTTTTGGCTGTCCCTGTAAACGAACTATAAATCCTAACACTTCTTTTCAATAGGAATAACAATTACAAATAGCAGGGCAATTTGAAAATAATTCCAAGAGTTAAAGGGTGGGCAGACTGACAGAAAAAATGAAGTTATAAACTTGTTTTAACTATGATGGAAAGTGTTAAAAAAGGGAAATTTTAATCGGAGGATTTTTTGGGAAGATATAAATTGAAATGTATTACTTTAATTTTGTATTAAGATCCTCTCATTTGAAGCTATTCTAACTTTAGAAAATATTTTTTTTAATTTTAAGCAATATACCTTTAATTTTATGCATAGAATTCTAAGTGTGAAAAGTGGGTGTTAGAATTAGCAAAATTAAAGTTGGTAGAATTTTTAATATGGAGACGACCCATGTTTCAAAAATTGCATTCCTGTTATGAATGAAAAGATTAACCGAAGACTAATGACACCTTCTTTGTAATTTCATTGAAAAATACCTACGAATGAAATGTGTGTGTACCTTCCTTTTTTTCTCCATGGAATGACATAGAGTTCAAAGGTTGAATCTTTATAAGTAAGACGCGAAAACACCTAAATGGGAAACTTTTTAAAATCTTAAGGAGCATTCCGATTTATAAACCCTAATTAATCCTATCAGATATATTTTTTAAATATCTAGTTTTCATTTCCATTTTTTAGATGATTTTTTTCATTGGATAGCTGAGGTCGGTATCCAGAAACGCCACTTATACTTTTTTTTTAAAGGATATTTTTACTTTTGGAACCCTTTTCGAAAGAAAAAATACCTTCATAAAAAAAAAAAAAAAAAAAAAAAAAAAACAAGCAAGAATATTTGAAAACGTAAAAACGGTGTTGTAGAGATCAACCTCAAATGTGCAATGCCTAAGAAAATCATTTAAATATATTGAAATGCAAATGAGATATTTAAAAAACTTTCCTGTCGGATTAACGTTAGCGATCTAGTATTTTCACGTGAGTGAAGCAGCCAGCCCTTTAACAGTTTGACATTCTCCGTTGTCATAGGTATACGATCGAGATTTGTTTTTTTGCAAAATAGGTTTCAGTCATATTATTTTATTTTATGTTCATTTTAGTCATGAGCAAGTTTTTAGTATAAACACCATACTCCTTAATTACATAAAGTATTTCTATACAAAATGCATTTCCGAATTATGGTAGGATAATAAAATTGACAATTTAAAGGCCTTTTTAGTCACTTAAATTGCTTGTTTACTGATGAGAAATACACTGTTAAATTGTTAAAAATAAATAGAGGAAATATTTTTTGTTGTGTAATGCAATATGCGTGTCCATCTGTGTCCATGTCCAGAGCATTTTGCAACTTTGTGTTAAATACCCGTCGATGAGATGTCTAGATTTAAATATTTAAGTATATAAAAGTAGACCGCCATTTGAAATACTTTATAAGGATTATAACATTAAGAAAGTACGGGACACAAAAATCTTAAAATTTTCTTAATAAATATTGCATTAAAATTTTCTTTTTTTTTATATGTATAATGACGCTTAAATCATATTTATATCGTAATTAGAAGAAGAAATGTTAAATTTTTTTTTTTTTTCGTTTTGGTTTGTTTTCAAAATCTAGCTTTCAAGCAATGACTGTCATGGAAGTGACGTCATGTGAAAATGCGTTTTTCTTCATGATATGTTTTTTTTCACAATTTCTCAGATTTAAATTATTATAAATCAAGAACCGTTAAAGAAAAATGGTTCAAATCTGGACCATGTCTTTTTTGATTATCGTACTTTAGTTTTGATTCAGCAAATTTGAAAATAATATTTACTTTTGAAAAAAAAAAAAAAAAAAATTTTTTTTCAACATAAGTTACTTTTTTTTTTTTTCAAATTTTTAATTTTAATATTTTTATTATTTTTTTCAATAATATCTTTTTAGATGTTGAATCAAAATTAAAATTTAGATATTTGTGTTTAATTAAACATAAAAAATTTAAATTCTACATATAATATTTTGAGTTATAATAATTTTAAATTAACCCACTTTTTAAATAATTTTTTTTTTAATAAAATTATGAGAAGTTTTATCATGTGATTTTGTTTACAATTGATATGGTTAATCATCACAAAAAAAAAAAAAAAAATTAAATCAATAAATAAAAATTATTTTAAAATGTGTCCCGGAACCTCTTAATAAGAATAAGAATTATTATTGCGTGAGAGAATATCTAGAAAATATTTGGGTTGGATAAATTAGCAAATAAGCTAATAACAAAATCAGAAGTTTCACTATCAATAATAATCGATTAAGAGTAATGATTAGAAATAATTGGTTGGTAATAATAATATCACTAAAATAGTTGTTTATGAATAAAACACAGTAAGAGTTTAAAATAAAAATAAATGAAAGTACATAAAATGATCCTACACAAAACATAAAAAAAAAACTTCATTTCACGAGACGCTTAAGGCTTCTGTCCCTACTAGTGAAGACACTCACGAGCTAATGCTATTCCTATGGGAAAGATATTTTCTAATAACTCATTTGCATTTCAATACTTTTTTAAATTTTTTATTTATTTTTTTATTTTATTTTTTTTTCTTTTGCATTGGATAGCTGAGGTTCCCTTTTACATCGCTTTTTTTTCGATTTTGGTTGCAGATATTTTTTAGAATGACACTTTCATTTTCGGAACCGGTTTTAGAAGTGAACGTAATTTTGTAAAAAAATATCTGCAATCGAAATCGAAAAGTAAAAAACGAGCGATGTAGAGATGGACCCCCAGCTATACAATAAATAAATAAATAAATAAATAAATAAATAAAACCAATTAGAAAAAATAATGTAATTTAACAAATTACAATGACCATTTGGAAAATTTTATTTTCAAAGAATAAAATTTTAGCTTATAAATAAATTATATATTTAAAATAATAATAATAATAATAATAATAATAATAAACATAATTTTTATGATGATCAAAACGTGGTTTATGTAATAACAGAGTCCTATATTACGTACGCCATGGATTAAATTCAATTTTCCTGTACAATCATATACAAATTTTAAATGCAATTTTAGTTTTACAATTTTCTTTACTGCAAATTTTTAAACTTCTAAACGTCACAAGTCTTCAATTTTTACACCGTCGTATAGAGAAAAAAATGTGCTTTTAAATGCAATTTGTTTGAAAGCTGTATCTCAATTTGTTTTTAAATTGTTAATTTTTTTGTAGTTTTGAATACTTTTTTTTGTCATCATGGCAACAAAAGTATTTTCTTTCTAGACAATAAGCATGAACCAATCAGATAACGAATAAAAAAAAAAAAAAAAAAACAGAAGTATTCCACTTTTGGACATTAAGCATGGACCAATCAGAAAACGAACTAAATAAAAAAATAAGTTGCGGAATTCAACCAATAAAAAAATTCAGATATGCTTCACATTTCCCAATTCTCTACCGAGGGCACAATTATTTTCCCAAATAGTTAAAAATAAAATAAGATAAATAAATAAATTAATTAATATATAAAATAAAAATAAATAAAATAAAAATGTCGAAATGCAAACGATTTATTAGAAAGTAACCTCTCCATAGGAATTACATTAGCTCGCGAGTGTCTTTGATTGCAGGGACAGGAGCCTTAAAGTTGTTTTAAATAATTATTTTAAATTATGTCTTCGCCAGACACAAGTCGTCAACATTTCGCAGAGTACCTCATTAAGTAAGAAATGCATAATCCTAACAATTTTGGAATAATTCGGTGTTAACTGTGATACTTAATCTAAAAGGAATTAGTCAGAAAGAAAAAAGAAAAAAAAAAAAACTAGAATCTTTTAAGTAAAACTTTTCAGTCATTTTAGAAAACAAAGGAACTGGCAATCAAATGGAAGATAACGAGGAAAAAATATTTATAAAACAGTTTCCGAATTCAGAGGTGGTCTCAAAAAGCACTCAAAAATAAAAAATAAAAATAAAAGCAAAAGTAGGGTAGGTGTACCAGTAGTGGGCCATGTACCAATAGTGGGCCACCAGTTTTCAAAGTTGAAAAACAAGTTTTCTACTCACCCCTGTCAGATAACAAACTAATTGCTGATTGGCTGGAACCCTTATCTGTTATCAGGCAAAGGGACAACTTCATTATTCTCATAGTCTTTGAGCTGGAAATTTACAGACTTTTACAGACTACTTTTACAGACCATATGAAAAAACTAAATAGAAGCTAAAATTGTTTTACGTAATCATCAAAACTTCTAAATATGATTCTAAATAAGGCCCACTTCAAAGGGGCCCCCACTCAGGGCCCGACTTAGAGAGTGGGGGCCCTGGAGCAAACATTATTAGGGGGGCCCCCTTCAACCTGAAATTTTTTCATAAATTGTACTGAAGTGACTAAAACTAAAATTCATATTGGTATGTGTACGTAAACTTCAAAAGTACTATTCACATCGATACAGGGTGTCCCTAAACAAATGGTATATACGCTAGGGGGTGATAGAACACATCAAGATGAGTAATAGTAAATAGGAAACCAAGGGTCCCAAACGTTTTCCAAAGGAGATAGCCGCCATTAAAGTATGGGGTCCAAAATTTCAAATACACATAAAAAACGGAAAAATTAGTCGATTGATTTTCAGTTTTCACTAAAATTATTTTTTATGTTGGTATTTTCGTGAAAATAAATTATAAAGGTAAATTTCGAAAAATGCCGATAGAGGGCGCTTTAGACTTTGAAGTAATGAAAAACTATTTTTTGCCGTGATTTTTTGCATCTCATTAAATGGTTTCGTAAGCTTAGACTTAAACTTAAATTTTGAGCTCAAAATCTGAATAGTTGGAAGCGGTTAAGTAGCACAAACTTAACTGTGTTCAGTGGGTTTAAATTTCAAATGATTATAAAAAACGGAAAAATTGGTCGATTGATTTGCAGTTTTCACTAAAACTATTCTTTATGTCGGTATTTTATTGAAAATGAATTATAAAGATAAATTTCAAAAAATGCCGATAGAGGGCGCTTTAGACTTTGGATTAACGAAATAATCCATCCTAATGCTATTTTTTGCATCTCATTAAATGGTTTCGTAGGCTTAGATTTAAACTTAAATTTTGAGCTCAAAATCTGAATAGTTGGGAGTGTATAGCAGAAGAAATAATAATAGCAGAAGAAAGATAACTTTAAGAAAATATTGAATGCAATTTTTTTCGGTTTCAGAAGTATAAGGATAAATGTGAGATCTTAAGGGGGCATGGGGCACAGAAACAGAGGGGATAGGAGAAAAAAGCTCCTTAAAACTGAAAAAAAAAAAAAAAAAAAGAATTTTGGTCACTTTTGGCTGTTTTTATCAATTGGCACTCTTTTAACGAAAAATTAATCTGTCCTTTGGGGGGGGGGGGGGAGGGTCCTCAAGCCGGGAAGCCCAGGGCAATTGCCCCGCATGTCCCTGCATAAGTCAGGCCCTGCCCCTACTGGAGCATCAGAAATTTACTTGGCCCACTACTGGAGCAAAGAGGAAGGTAAGCATTTTTTATTTTTCATTTTTTTTTTTCTAGAGAATATATTTTAAAAATTTAAATGTTTATTCTGATACATAAAGGTAAGGACTAGGTTAAAAAATATATATTCTTTAGAAATTCACTTATACTTTAATATTAATTAGATAAATGTCCTTAAGTGCCCACTACTGGTGCATTTACCTTAAAGTAAATCTCTTAAAAGAATAGTAATAACAAAAAAGATGAAACTAGTGAAAATACCAATTTTCGAATGATAAAGATTTTTATTATTTTTACGATTTTTTTAATAGTTTTTTATTGATTATTTTTCTGATGCATGCTGTTTTATAATAGCAGGTTATACATTTACTGATACCCTTAAAGTGGTTTTCTTGCTTCAAAATGGGTTTAAAATATAAACTTTGATTATACATTTTCGGATAACAATATGTTGCTTGAGTAGGATAAAAATAAATTTTATTGTTTGAAAATCTTTGTGTGTGGTCTTAAAATTATTTGAAGAGGAAGTGGGCGGGGAAGACTTCCGTATACTGACCATATGAGAGAGAGCTTTTTGCTCATTAGTCAGTATTGTATTTTTATTTGTATATAAATTCAACTTTGAAGAATATCGATCGTATATTTTCTGAATATAATTGCATTTTTCGATTAAAAAACAAATATTATTATTCTTTGGGTGGTCTTATAAAGGGAAAAGAGCAGGGTTATGTCTAATGGCCTTGGCAAAGAACAATTTTGCATTTCAAACAGTATTTTATTTTTTTACTTTTATAAAAAAAAAAAAAAACCAATGTAGGAGAAGACAGATTACATATTTAATCTGAAAAACATTCGTATTTTCAACTGTTGTGCCGTCAGATGAATTTTCATTTCTTTAAGAAAACAAGTTTCCTATTTTAATAAAATAAATCGAAATTCGTAAATCTGAAATTTTTTGTTGTTTGGAAGACCTCATAAGCTGATTCAAGACCTTCATGCAATGTGTTCCTGGATAAAAGAAAATAAGGTTCTGGAATATTTGGAATTTTTTAAACTATATGTTTTATCTACTTGGAAAAAAAAAATGATATTTTAACGCATTAAGGCTGTTCATAAATTAAAATAAGCAACTTTGTGATGTAAGTTTTAATTTATTTTTGTTCGGAAATGCATAAAACTAGCAGGAATTGTTGTTCAAAAACTATTTAATCACATTCATTTTCTCTTTTCTTTCTTGGTATTTTTTTTTTTTTTTTTTTTTTTTTTTTTTTTTTTTTTTTTTTTTTTTTTTGCAAACACATTAGATTTTTGAAAAAATAGTGTCGAAGTGGGCATTTTGAATTGAATTTTCGCGTGGAAGAAGAATAACCACTCAAACTGAGGGTGAAAAAGTGTTAGTCACGTGATCGAGTTCGCTTATAACTCAATATGTAATTTATTATTTTAAAAAAAATGTTAAATATCGCTAGGTTCCAATTCGTCAGTATAATCAGGCTTTCCAATTTTATATCTTTCCGTTAAAAAATGAATTTGTAAAGGTGTCAAAACGTTCTGCGCTTGTTAAGCAGAGCAGTTGAGAACACAGCCTTAATCATAAGACAGTTTCATCACATCATACTTTTTTTTATTATTTGTTGCTCTGAAATATTTTACAGAAATTTTAAATGCGCATTTTTTTTTATCTTTTTCTAAAACAATCTAAGGGATTTCCTTTTATAGTGACGAATATCAAAAGTTGCCCACTTGTACAGTACTATAATTTTATTTTTAAAAAATGTGAAATGACAAGGTGATAACAATAATAATAATAAAAAAAGAAAACCTGTTGAACGTTATTTTGGAAAACTCATAGACTGGGAGGCGACAGCACAGACGGCAATCACCTCATCGAGTTCACGGATGAAATTCTAGGAATAGTTAAATCCTGATTCACATGCTAAAACACAATCGAATTCGCCAATCGAATCTGCCAATCGAATTGTTTTCTTGCTCAGAAAAGCACCAAAACATGGAGGACTGGGAGCAGGACAACACAATGGTAAACTTATGAGTCAACCACTAAAATCGGGTTTTCAAGTGGTTTCCACTAAGATAAGACTTGGCTGATCAATTGCGTTTTAATATGCAAATTGAAATTTAAATAATCCGAGAATTGCATCCTTGAACTCGACGAGTAAATTGTCTGTGCTGCCGCCCCCGGTCTATCACATGTTTTACGCAGATGTTGAATTGTGTAACATTATACAGGATGCACTGAAATAACTTTCGTACGGATAACGCTTGAGGTTGCAGACCAGGTGTCTTTGTCAACTTAGAGTAAAAAATTCGTAGCAAGTAATTTATTATAAGCATAAATATTTTTATTTCGAAAAATCTTCTATCACATCATACAATATTTTAAATATTTCTTTTTAGAGTTCTCAGTTAATTTCGGGATCTTCGAATTTATAAATTAATACTCCAAAAATTATATTATCTTTGTATGTAAAAAACTCTCACAAATAAACATTTCGGAACAAACCTAGAACAAAAATAAATATTAGGAAAGGGTATTTCAAATTGCATAGATAGACTTGGGGGCCCTTTATCTTAATGAGACCCTAACAGGGCAGGGGCCCTGGGCGTTTGCCTTGCCTGATGGTTGCTCCGGTTCTTCCAAAGGGTTCTGCAGACAACTACAACAGTGCTGAATTCATAGGGTGACGTGGGGGGGGGCATTCTTCCCACCGGAACAATGAAATGTCCGGTCCCCCTCACCCCCCCGCGGAAGATTTAAAATTTTATGTTTTCATTGGTCAAAAAGTTCAATTTCTTCCGACACCCGAAACTGTAAATTCCCCTCGCCCCATCGAAATCCCTCTCTAAGGGGGTTCCGGGATACATTTTAAAATAATTTATATTTATTGAGTTAAAATTTTGAAATTTTTTGTGATGGTTAACCATATTATTTGCAAACAAAATCACACGATAAAACTTCCCATACATATTTTAAAAAACTACACTTGATTTGGTTTGGTTTATTTTTGTCGTCCGATTATCTACGCTAGGGATATAGGACCAGGGGGGAGTGCCCTTCGTGGGGGTCTTTCTAAGGGAACCTAACCCGTATTTACGCAAGGTTCGAAGAAAACCACGAAAACTCCGAACGGTTAGGCCGACAGCCGCGATTGGGTTCGAACCCAGCACCTGCCGTCTACCAGTTAAGAGGTCCGTACCTCTCGGCCACTGGTGGGGCAAAATTACACTTGAAATTAGTTTAAAAAGAGGGGTAATTTAGAATTGTTATAACTTGCACTATTATTTGCGGAATTTCAATTGCTTTTCATTTAAATAAACAGAAATATATGAGATTTAATTTTGATTCAGCATTTTCAAAAATATTAATTTAAATAAAAATCAAAAATATTTAAATTAAAAATTAAGAAAAAACTGCAATTTTTCTCCAAAAAATCATATTTTCAAAAGTAAACATTTTTTTGTAAATTTGCTCAATCAAAATTAAAGTAAAATCATTAAAAAGACATGTTCCAAGATTGAACCAATTATCTTTAACGATTCTTTAGGGTTAGCAATAGGAGAAATGTTGAAAAATGAAGAAGAAAAACGCATCATGAAGAAAAACGCATTTCCATAAGAAGTCGTTTCCATGACAGCCATTGCTTGATAGCTAGATTTTGAAAACAAGCCAAAACGAAAAAAATAATATTTCTTGCGCCAATTGAGATAGAAACATGATGTAAATGTCATTTTAAGCAGGAAAAAGAAAAAAAAAATCAAGGCAATAAAAGTGTTTAGAAAATTTGAAGATTTTCTTTTCCGGACCCCCCTTAAAGTGTCCGAATTCAACACTGGACTACAGGGGACGGAATTATAGAATTTTTATTATTTATTAGATAAAGGATAATCAGCAGAATTATTGTTATAGATAACATGTTCATTGAAATTTAACGCATCAAGATGATAAAAATGATGTACGCGTTTATTTCTGTTTAGTGATCTTAAGATAATAAAAAAAATTACAGAAATACCCATAAATTAAGTAAAATAACTTTCGACACGTTCAAGTAAAGTGGCCGAAATTAATTTCGTGATTATGCTTGAAAACATCGCATTTTTTTTTTTCTTTTTGAAACAGTAATCTTCTGTTTTGAAACATAATTTTGTTCCAACTATCATGATCGTGTCGATTGAATGATGCTGCCATCTATTGGTTTAATAACTTACTTTATGTATGAAAATTTTATAAGTATCCGGATTTATTTTTTATGACTTACAGTGTAAGATGAATTTGCAGACACATTTGAGCGACGCACTTACAATTTATAAAATATACATTTTGAAATAAAATGCATTTCATTATTTCAATAATATAATTAATTTGCATTACACCATCAAGAAAATTTTAAGATCATTTCAAAATTCGTTATTTCATTAAAAAAGCTAAAATATATTAAGTTGAAAAAAAAATGAATTTCAATTAAAATTTTAACAAATTATTTTATACTATCTATACTGTGAAGTTTACAACGAATTACTCTAATGTTTCTTTAAACTGGACGTAATAGTAGACGGAATGTAATAATAAGATGAAGGACGTGTAATAATTGGACGTAATAATAAGAAGTAGACGCAGTAGCGTAGCTATGTTTTTTGGCGCCCGGGGCCAGCAAGAAATTTTGCGCCCCCACCCCAATATAGATATATAACAATTTCTTTCAATTTGGCGCCCCTAGGCCTCGGCGCCCGGGGCGGACGCCCCCCTTGTCCCCCCCCCCCTAGCTACGCCCCTGAGTAGACGTAAAAGGCAATAAAATAACACAAATTCAAAGATATATTTTAATTGGAAAATAGACTTTAAATCCGACGCAGTAAACTGTTAGTTAATAGGGTTATTATTTTTGGAGTTATAAGGCTGTTTCTTTTACGCAATTAGATACTACTTGTGTAGTTTGGCGTTTCATGTAATTTGTCGAAATTTGTTCATTAGCAATTCATTAATAGAGCTTTATTATGCATATTAAAAATAATTAAATAGGGTAACATCCTCAGTAATTGGCATGCACCAGTGATTGGCACATCCTAAAAACATGTCCTAAAATAAGATTTATATCCAGTCTTTTCAAAATGTAAGACCATATACCAGTTATACACTCATTTACTTTAAAGATTATAATTTTGATTTATGCTACTAGATGACAATAATGCCTAGGAAAGAGAAACAATTATGGTTTGCTCAAATTAGCCATTTTTGTTGCAAATGCTTCTTTTCTGTCTTAAGAAATGCATGCTTTCCAATTCATTATTATCTGATTCATAATATATATTTTAAATTTTAATCAACATCAGTATTGTTTAGATGAAAAGGGTTACTTTAATTGTATGAAAGTATTTTTGACACAAATATTTGGAGTTCTGAATTAATGGTAGATGCCAATTAATGGTGCTTCAATTTTGCTAGTTCCAAGTAATTGGCACCTATTCCAATTATTAGGAAATCGCAAAACTTGAGATTAAACCACTTATTTTGGCAGCACTTTTAAAGTTTTAGACTAAATTTATTTATTATTTCTTTTTATTTGAAAATATAAAATATTATCAGTAATTGGAATCCATTAAAGCTTTGTTTGTCAATCATTGGGGACAGCATGACAATTACTGGGTATTAATATAAATATATTGTATTGTTTTAAAATGTTCACATTTCAGACTAATATGCTGATTTCTTTCTCTCAAAAACTTGAAATATGGCATCTTCATGTACAGTAAATTCATTTAAAGTGATTAAACCCAATGCAAAATATAAAGTTTTTTAAATATATATAAGCATGTGCCAATTACTGGATCACAAGGTGTCATATATTGGTGCTCTAGGTGCCAATTGCTGGTGATTACAGCTACTTTTTATAATTTTAATTTAAAAAAAAAATACTTTTTCGAAAATTTTTGCTTTTAGCGGGCAAAATAGATGCACAGCTATGCATTCTTTGATTTAAAAATATTTGCAAGTAAATATTGTATTTCTTGGTAATGAAAATTGAAGTAAGTTTAAAGTAAAATTCTTAATGTGCCAATTACTGGGGATGTTACCCTAATGGTTTAAATTTTATTTTGGAATTACAAAGCATTTTATAAATAGTTTAGACATGTTTTATTTTCACATCTTATATTATGCATATCCATGATGGATAAGTATTACAATGGCCTCCAACACTGTAAAAAAAAAAAAAAAAAAAAAAAAAAAAAATCAAGAGATTACTAAAAATTTTTTAGTAAATTTGTATTCCACAGAATTTTTTACTAACCATTACAAACTTTTTTTTTGCAAGTGAAACAAACATTTCTTTTGTAAACTGAACAAAAGAATTTTTTGTATAACTAACTTAAAACATTTTAGTATGAGCCACCAAGCAAATTTTAGTAATAGCTCCAAAATTATTTTTAGTAACCATTACGTGTGCCCGAAGGGCAGGAGCTTCCTTCGAGCTGGGTAAAAAGACAGACTTCTGAAACGGAAGATTTCCGGTAAAGGCGCAATAGATGGCAGCACCAAACATTGCTACCTGCTCTATTTTGACATGTTTCTAAAAGGGAGGCAAAGTTCACAGATCATTACCCATGGTAACTACTACGACAGGATTTTCATAATCCCTTTATTTAAAAAGGACTTACTTTGCATACTTGGTGACGTCCAACATCGAACCCAGGTACTTTCAGTCTGGAGCTCAGTACTATGACCACTAGGCTATCACGGCCACACCAAGTGAGGTTTAGTAATAGCTATTAAAAATGCAAAACTATTAACTCTATTCGTTGCTAGCTTTTTTCTAGTAATTCTTAAAGATTCCTCGTAACCGAGTAAGGTTACTAAAAAGTTTTTAGTAATTACAAGAATCACTAAATTTTTTTTAGTAGATCGACCCTTTTTTTTACTGTGTAGTTTATTTATTGAGTTAAAATTTTGAATATTTTTGCGATGGTTAACTGTATGATTTGTACATAAAACTTCTCATAATTAAAAAAAAAATAAATAAATTTAAAATTTATTAAAAAAGTGGGGTAGTTTAAAATCATTATAACTCATGTATTATTTGTAGAATTTCAGTTTTTTTTCATTTCAAAGGGAAAAAAAAGAAAGAAAGAAAGAAATATTTAAATTTAAATTTTGATTGAGAATCTTTAAATATATTAATTTTTTTAAAGTTAAAAATATTTAAAATAGAAATTTGAAAAAAAAAAAAATATGTAACTTTAAATAAAACAAATCATATTTTCAAAAGTAATTTTTTTTTCTAATTTTCTGAATTAAAATGAAAGAAAAACAATCAAAAGAAATATGTTCCAAGTTTGAAGCATTTATCTTTAGCGATTCTTCAGTTATAACAATTTAAATCCGAAAAATGGTGAAAAAATCTATCACGAAGAAAAAAAAATAAAAGTCACTTCCATGACAACCATTGCTTGAAAGCTAGATTTTGAAAACAAACCAATAATAATAATAATAATAATAATAATAATAATAATAATAATAATAATAATAATAATAATAATAATAATAATAATAATATTTCCTCTTCTAATCAAGATAGAAACATAATTTAAACGTCATTTTAAATAAATAAATAAATTACATATATATATATATGCAACAAAATGGTCTTGAAAAATTTTAAGATTTTTGTGTTCAGGATCCACTTAATCTTATGGGAAAATTTTAAAGCGCGATGCCATATTACCTAACATAATTATTAAAATAACGTTTTCCCTATCAGAAAGTAAACGTATGATGCCGATGATGTGCGTTTTTAAAAATTGTCTACGAAAAATTTAAGTATTTTTAAGAAGATGATAAATTTTAATCAAATGGAAATTTCAAAGTTTACGAGGATTTTTTTATTTACTTAAAATTTGCGAGATAATTTTTAAAAACGGACATCATTGGTATTTGACGTCTACCTAATGATGATAAAAGCGGTATTTTAATAATTATATCAGAGGATGAGAAATCGCGCTTCAAAATTTTCCTATAGGCTAACATAGGATTTTGCGATCGAGAAATTTCAGTGTCTGCAAGTGAAGACACACGCGAGCTATAATGCTATTCCTGTGAGAAGGTTATTTTCTAATAACTCGTTTGCATTTCGACATTTTAAAATAATTTTGTTTTGTATTGGATAGCTGATTACACCGTTCTTCTTTACTTTTTCAATTTCGGTCGGAGGTATTTTTTAGAATGACACTTTTTCATTTCCAGAACCGGTTTTGAAAATAAAAGTAATTTTATAGAAAATACCTGAAATCGAAATCGAAAAAGTGAAAAATGAGCGATGTAAAGAGGGACCTCAGCTATCCAATCAGAAAAAAAAAAAAAAAAAGTAAAATTGTTGAAATGTAAACGAGTAATTAGAAACTAACCTCCTCGATTATCTTCGCTTGAAGGGACAGGAGACTTAACTGACAGTATTTGCTGTTATAAACTTCATTGTTTATAATGATTCAATACTTAAGTATGTGACTAAATTTTAAAAACTCTTTCCACGTTGACTCAAGCTAATTCTCATACTCTTATTATGACCTTCACAAAATTTCACAAATTTCTGAAAAAAAAAAAAAAAAGATTCGTCTGCAGACAACTTTAAAATGGGGTCGTTTAACTATGGACACTCTGTGTATTTATTAATTTACATCACTCCCCTAGGAAATATAATTTTTTTTTTTTGTCGTCCATTATGATTCTTAAAGATTTCGATATTTAATTTTTAATTAATGAAATAATTAGAAAAATGCTTCCAGATACGATTACTTTTCCAGGGTTACGAACAAGTTCTTTCAGGCGTCAAAAACAAAACTACATTTTCCGGCCAACAATAAGGCGAGATTTGAATTAACCCTTGTATCGCCATGTTGCAAATCTGCAACATACCCAAAAGTCAACAGTACTTACACATTTGACAGTAAGCTTTATAACATGATTTCATTTGTTGTTCTTAGTTCCCAAGCACCAGTTAATATAAATTGATCACTGGAATTGTACAAAGAATATGGATTAATAATATTAATGATAACTGAAACATTTACATTCAACAAACAGAGGTTCATTAAAAACATAAATATCGCAGCCTACGCACTTCTGTATAAATGAAGATTCATAAACATGTAAAAAAAAAAAAGATTAATATCAATTTTTTTGGTCAGAACTCTTCTGCAAAATAAAAACTAAAGTTCTACTAAAATTCACTGGGGCTGGGCCGGGTTCCTGCCGGAATTTCAACTTTTTCCCAGGCCGGGCCGGACTCGGGCCGTGTTTTTAGCTACTATATCGGGCTGGGCTCGGACTGGAATTTTAACTTTTATAACGGGCCAGGTCGGGCCAATATTTTTTTCGTTCGAGCTGGGCCCGAAAGGAGCTGGGAAATTTTGGAGCGTGCAGACCTCTAATTGTTATCGACTGTGATTGCAGAAACTCAGAAGAAACACGGATAGACTTCGATAGCCAAAAGAATGACACCGATACTATGTTTAATTATTCTTTAATAATGTTTTCCTAGATATCCATTCTTTTTCTACGAAAATAAATAAATAACCCTGCCCAAGTTTATTTATGGCTCAGAATTGTACAAATTGTTCGCTCTTCAAAACACACGTTTCTCTTAATTGGCCTCCATACGATTTCAATCACATATTGGGGATCGATATTGCCATTTTTGAGAGTTACGAATCTAATCCAAGCGACAAAACATCACGCTTAGAAACAACTGCAACAAGAATTCATATTAGTTTGCATTTAGAATGATCTTGTGTTCTATCAAACAAAACATTTTTTAAAGAGTATGCATAGTTTTTCCATAGCAAAGAACAAAATTTTTCTTATTATTTTATTTGAATATTTTGCTTTTGTAAGCATGTATTAATGAATTTAAAGTATTTCAAATATACGTTCCTGACACTATCTTCTTGGACAGAACTAAGAATTTAGAGTCAAATTTACTTTATTTCACCTCTTTTCGATAGCTATTTACTTTTTTATCTGTATTGCTGTGCCAGATTTTATTATTGTTTACAAAACTTGCTGATTAACTGCAGTTACGAAATTTCATTATGCCGCTCCTCTTTATTAATTTTTTCTAATTTTCCTACAAAGATTAATAATAAAAAAAAGTAACGAAAAAGTTTAAAGTCTTAATATTTATCAGTGATTAACGACATAACTGTAAAGGAAAAAATTGACTTTTGTGGTTTCTGATGATCAAAATTCTGATGATCGTTATTTATCAGTATTTTACTTAATGTGCTTTGAAGTATACTATCATTTCTAAATTGAAAAGTCACATAATTATTAAAATATTGCATTACTTGCACGAAAATAATCCATTCCGTTGAAATCAAAACTGCCTTATTTCTACGTCTTTCCGATTGGGGGGGGGGGGGGTGAAAAAGGCTAAAGAAACTTACTTCTTGATTAACGGCCACAAGGGGGGTATATATGGGGAAAAGAAGTCTATAGCAGCTACAGGAAAAACCCATTTCATGAACTTATCATTAAACGTTATTTATCATGCAAATATGTCCTAATGTACGTCAATGGTCTAAAAAGTACGCAATTTCTTTAGACGCAATGACTGAGACAATGATACGGCAGGGAATTACATAAAAAAATAACCAAGCACAACAGAGAATACTTTCCTTAATAAAAATCAAATTTGCAGTCAGAATTTTCTACGAAGACAAGTTCATTATTCTCTGATAAAAGGAAAACCAGGTCTTCCAGTTTCTAGCACGTGGAGCGTTTTTTTCACATTAGAATTATTACTGTGACTGCAAATGAACTTACAATAAAGCCACTTTTTTGCGTTCAATAGAAACTTGATACTGTGTTTAGAATATTTAATTACGGATTTCAGGTAAGTAAGCTGGAGAGTTTAAAGGTGCGTTTGTGTTATGATTTATCAGATAATGAAGATTTGAATGGTACTATGGAAATACATGGCCACCATAGAAATATTGTAAACGGGCTGGAATTTGTGCGATTGCCATTGATTGAAATCTGATTACATATACATGTAAATGTAAATACATAAGTAAAACGATTATTTTAACTTTGATGCATGTGTGCATCGGAAAAGCAAATATGTTAACTTTATGACGTCTTCGAATTTTAAAACGAAATTACATATTCAAGACCAAGATATTTTATGTATTTTTTCCACCAACAAGCAAAGTAGGGTTTAATTTTCAGTTTAAATTTTCGAGTAGAGTTAAAGACATTTTTGTAAAGCATCTGGTGTAAAAGTTTGCATTGTGCTGTCATTTCATCTGTTCAGAGCAAATTTCTGCAAATAAGAGTGTCAATCAAAACACATATTCACATATATAAAACACAAGTAAAAATACATCATTTTTCCATAACAGTATGTTTAAATGCAATACCATTAAGTCTATACAGGGTGAATCTAAATACCTTCAGTGAAGCCATTTGAAGTGAAAAACTCAAAATTTCCTTTTTGTTGAAGACCTTTTGTTGAAAGCTGCTATCATATTCACCAAAATTTCGAGAGACTTTTGAGACAACACTTGATTTCCTCCAATTTTTCGCGAAATAGTCTCACAATATCCAATGTGATTCTAAACAGCAGTGTTGTATCCCAACTTTTTTCCACACTTCCAAAAAAAATCTCCGCTGCCCGAGACGTTTCGTCCAGCATCAAGCATTTCTACGAATCAGAGGCAAGCGATTGATACGAATAGGCGATAAATATTAACGGTTGGTACTAGTAGAAACTGGTTTTCCTACTTTTTCTCCAACGTTTTTAAAGACAAATGTAATTTTTTTCTTTCTTTGAACGGGAAAAAATTGGGGTTAAAATCGGCTGAAAAGTTTGTCGCGCGTAAAGTTTGTGAATCTAATAGCAGCAACATTTGATACACAACCCACCCTACTGGCCGTACACGAAATCGAAACCGTGAATATTTACATCAAACTTTGTGTATTCATGAGTATTGACTATCATGGTAATCCCTGGGAAGTGGAATTTTTATAATAAACAGAATGATTAATAGCTACAATAGATAAATAGGGCGCTAAATATGTGCATTGTATTTTGGATTTGATATAGATCCGCAATAAGTGTGGTGCATCGGCCCCAAGTACCTAAACGGACTACTAGCACTTCATAGCGCCATGAATAATAATAACAATAAACCATGCCTTATTAATACATTTTGTTTATACGCCAGGTTTTTAAGATTATTAAATATTGTTAACCTTTTAACATAATCTTTTTGCTGAATACTCATGATTGATACGTTATTTACATATTTAAATGCAATTATTATTACATACATTTGTATAAAGTCTTTTCCCAGCAAATGAAAGTAATAACGAAATGACTAATAAAAGATTTTCCAATGATATCGATTCAGCTAAATAATTTTCTTAGATTGATGCTGAGTTTAGTTGCATTTAATTTTTTAAAAAAATTAACAGCATACAGTAATGAATTGACAATAGATTCTCCTCCTCCCTTCAAAAATGTTTACAATAATGGTTATTTTTCCAGATCGAAGAGCTTTTGTCTTAAAAGATGCGACATCTTTCCAGAGATTGCGAAAGAAATAAGCGACTCTTTTTGCTTGACATTTTTTTAGCACAGGATAGTGGCACCAACTTTTGAAAACTATTGGGTGGGCTCAACTATTTTAAGGTAAAATGACATAAGCATTTTGTTTTCTTTGAAAATAAGGAAATAGGAGTGAAATTTAAAATAGTAAAGTTAGAATTTTTAAAAATACAATATAAAGTTGTGATTTTACTAAATTATGTTCTCATGTTAGATCTTAATTTTATGGATTCCAATATTTACTATTATATTATGAATATCACTCCAAAATAAAACTCAAAGGACTAAAAAATGACACTTGTCAAAAATACGGTTAAAAGTCTTTGACAGAATGTCGTGAAAAATCTTTTAATCTTATAAAAATATAGAGTCTCTGTTTATCTTCTTGGTTTCTGAATACCTGCGATTTTCGTGTATGTAGGGAGAAAAGTGAGCTAGCTCGGAAATGCGTCAGAAAATAGCCAATCTCTATTTGAAAACAGCCAAAAACTACTGCTTTTGTATGCATTTATTTGCTAATTTGGAAGTATAAAGGACTATAACATATAAAAAGGACGAGTCTGAATGTATTCACAGAGAATTTCTTTGCGAAGTGTATCTTTACATTGTAAAGCCGTTATCAGATTCACCAACATTTAGTAAGACTTTTGAGCCAACACTTGATTTCCTCCAACTTTTCGCGAAATACCCTCCCAACATCCAATGTAATAGCAAACTCTGAAATGTCTCCCCAACATTTTTCCACGCGTTCAAAAAAGTCTGGCCTAGCTTAGATTTTTCATCCAACGTCGAACGTTTCAACGAATCAGAGATAAGCGATTGATACGAGTAGGCGATAAATATTAACGCCTGGCACGAGTAGAAACTGGTTTTAAGGCTTTTCCTCCGACTTTTTCAAAAACAATTGCAAACCCTTTTCTCTCTTTGAACGGGAAAATGTTGGAGTTAAAATCCGCTGAAAAAGTTTGTCTGGCCTAAAGTCCTGAGTCTAATAGCAGCTTAACCATTCATTACGATCTCTATCATATAGAGATAGTGATATTTCAACTGAATTAGATAGGTTAGTTTAAATGGGTTGGGTTAGGGGTCCTAAATGCCTGTTACTGCTATCGTTGCTGTGTTTTCAAACAAAAAGATTTTCAATGGAAGAATTATTTTTCCCGCGATTTAAAAATAAACATTTAACAAAATAATGTAACGGAAATCCGATGTGCTAAGAGCAACTTATTGGGTGGGCTCAGGGCCCATATAAGTTGGCGCCACTGCACAAGGAACGAAATTAGATTTATTATGGCATTGACTTGATTTACGAATTACAGTAGCCCTTGTTTATATTTAGCCATTTTCTTTAAATATATGTTTCCGTAATAGTAGTTATCCTTTAATATCGCATCAAGAGTATTTTATTTATCCCAAGAAACCCGACAGCATAGAATGATTGCTAAAACGAAAATGAAATTCCAGAGAAACTAGAAAATGATTTTATTGACATTACATCAACTATATTTTCTAATTTATAAATGAAGTAATAATTACTGCGATCTCAAGCTGTCATAACTGTCTTTTATTCAATCTTTGAATACATTATCCTTGTCTCGCAGATTTAAACTTGTAAAAGTAGAATGGTGGCTGTCCTGTCCAGTTAAGTCTTTCAATTTTTGAATACGTTATCCATATCTTGGAGATTAAAACTTGTAAAAGTAAAATGGTAGCTGTCATGCCCAGTTAAGCCTGTTATTTACTTTTGTTGTAAAAAAATAAATAATAAATAAATAAATAAATAATCAAAGACTACCTGAAATTATTTAAATAAAATGTACATATTTCATAGCTCTTTTTGTGATTCGTTTGCTTATTTCGAAAGAAATGATCAGATTGTATTTCCATAATATATCTGTATTATAAAAGCATGTGACAATCCGAAACAAATGGGGAGCTGACTACTTCGTATTTCATAAACCAATCGGCTATTTTTTTTCTCAATAAAATATTTTTTTAATGAAACTGCACAAAAAGTTACGTATATACACACACACAAAATCGAGGGATGAGGTACTTTCTAAAATGTACAATTTGGAATTACTAAAATTTAAAATTTCCTTACTAATGTAAGCAAAGTGTTTCCAAAGAAATCGAAATTGATTGAGATTTTTATCGTTTCGAAAAACCATGGTAAATAATCTACACTTTAATCTCTTGCGGGGAATAAAATCAGAAAAAACACTTTGATGTAATTTGCCTATGAACCAAAGAAGTTCTGTTTAAGTTTTAGAAGTGACGTTTCAGACAACTCAACTAATTTTTCTGCTAATTGCTTTCTGAAATGTAAAAACAGATAATTATGATCTCAAAATGACTGTTTAAGGTTTGCTGGCAATTATTACTTCGGCTAAAATGAATGTGAATGTTTTCAGCGCTAATGATAAACTTGCAAGCTAAAACGTAAATGTTATCGGGTTATTGAATAGATTTTGTTAGGTAAATAATTTTTTTTAATGTTTGAGAGTTCTGTGTATACAAAAAAAGGACTCTTTTTGCTTAAAGCATTTCGTGAAATTATTTTTTAAAGAACTGATGCAAATATAGCTTGCGTGTTTTATAAATACAGGGTGGTCATAAAAAATTTTTGCCGATATACGGAGCTCTAGCGGCTAGTCCGCTCAACCGATCGAAATGAAATTTCAGATATAGCTATTCAGAGGTATGAGCTCGAGATTCTGGGAACGACAACAAAATGGCGCTCACGGTTATGGTTATAGTTACAGAAACTCGAAAATTTCCAATGGCAACACCCATTTTTTTTTCATCGCAAAATGCTCTGAGCATGCGAAAACCATAAAGAGCGTTGGAACCGTACGTGTATCGCAAGAAACGGACATGTTATGCACGCACAAAAAACCGTTCTGCGAATCCTCCCCCCCATAAAAAAAACTCGATTGGGGTGCAAGGAGGAAATTTGCATATGACGCAGAGTCAGTACACTAATCTCTAATTACAATACAGATCGGAGAAATTAAAGCTTTTATTTTGATTAGTGATGGCATCCATGTGGAAAATGTTTAATAAAAATAAAAGTTTTAGTTTCTCCGATCTATATTGTAATCAGAGATTAGTGTACTGACTCTGCGTCATATGCAAACTTCCTCCTTGCGCCCCAATCGAGTTTTTTCTATGGGGGGGGGAGGATTCCCAGAACGGTTTTTTGTGCGTGCATAACATGTCCGTTTCTTGCGATACACGCACGGTTCCAATGCTCTTTAGGTTTTTCGCATGCGCTGAGCATTTTGCGATGAAAAAAATGGGTGTTGCCATTGGAAATTTTCGAGTTTCTGTAACTATAACCGTAACCGTGAGCACCATTTTGTTGCCGTTCGCAGAATCTTGAGCTCATACCTCTGAATAGCTATGTCTGAAATTTCACCTCGATCGGTTGAGCGGACTGGCCGCTAGAGCTCCATATATCGGCAAAGTTTTTTTATGACCATCCCGTATATTGTTAGTTCTTTCTCAATTGAATTTAGTTTCTCATGACATGTTGAAATAAGATTATGCTTTCAAACATGCATACAAATAATATACCCTACTTAAGGAAGAGAAACGCTTAAGTAATATGGCTTCTTTATCATGTTTCATATAAATTATTGATGGCTTTATTAGTATTTGTGTATACTTGTATCTGAATGCTTTCATACGCATAAAAACATATTTATTGATATAACCAATTTTTTTCTAAGACATCTGTTATCTTTGTTAGATAGCCCTGCAGGCAATATTACCCTTCCCCCTCCTTTTTTCTGGTAGGGAAAGTTTGGGGCCTCATACAGAAAATTAGTTTCTGAGCTCATGAATAAAATTTATTTTATTTTCGGTTAATTTAGAAAAATATATTTTATTTCTTTATTTCTGTTTACATGTAAAACTTACTTTTGGGGTTCTGAAACGTTCGTCTAAGTAAGTGTATATCTCCACAGGACAAGGTGTAAATAAGTATGACAGATTATTTTGGAGAGAGAATTTTGTCAAAGCACTGTGATATATAATCTTTTGAAAAGACCTATTTAATTAGCATGCAAAATGAAACACGAGATCTCAAGAAATTCAGGATACATAAACTGAGATATTTACTAAGAAAACATTTTGATTGATTTTGTCTTAGTTAATTGTTTATTATTGCCAGTAAAATTTCAAATGTTTAAAAGAACCCTTAAATCTAGCATCTGATTAACAATTATTTGAATTCTAAGGTTGTTTAAATTATAAAGATGCTAATATTGTTAAGTTGCATAAAGAAGGACGAAAAATTGTCAGATTATACTTTCTCATAAAAGTTTCTTTTACATTCTCAAGTCTTATGGTAATATACAAATAAGCCCGCTCCAGCAACAAAAGGGATATCAGACACGAAATCATCATGAAAATTTTCATTTAGCATAATCTTAAATTAAAAAAAAAAAAAAAAAAAAAAAAAACTGTTCTATTTTAGTTTTGAATTAATTATACGCTAGATTTAAAGACATCGAAAAATAGAATGAAAACAAATACTCAAAAAACAATCTTTTTTATCTCAAGTAAACGTTTCACTTGGAATATGGTGACGTATTCTCATAGAAAACTAAAAAAAAAAAAAAAAAAAAAAAAAAAAAAGAAAGAAAGAAAGAAAGAAAGAAACTATGAAAAAAGAAAAATAAATAAAAAACAGGGTCTCATGTCATTCTCGTTAACCGATGCGCACCAATTTATAGGAGAGACGCATTTTAATAGAACAAATGAACTATAAAAAGCCGATAATCCGCCATTAAAATAAGCTGACATGCACAATAAGTTTCTGCAAGAAGTATTTAATGGCTTTTTTGGGGGAAAAGATACAATCAACACACAGCGTGATGTGACATCGAGATGCATTATATAGATAAATTTAGAGTCTTTATGTTTCTTTTGCAAATGGTTCAGTGTTGCCTATTAAAATAAGACAAGCATTTTCAAATTTACTAATTTAAAAAAAAAACCTTCAATGTATTTTAAATTAAATATGTGTTATTACCATTGTTAAATCTACACTATATAACCATTAATCACCAAACGTTTTCAATTTCAGACATTTTGTCGAATATTTAACGATATATTTGTCGGATTTTTCTGTAACTTCAGGATTATGAAAAATATATTTGACTTCATATTTATCAACGGCGATTTGGTCAGAAAGCCAATTAGGGGCTAACAAAAAATCAGAAAAATATAATAATATTTGGGATCACCTTGAAAAAAAAATGCACGAGATGATCTATCGCTATAGCTTACGAATATTTGGATATTGTGTAATATGTGTATTCATTTGTGTAAGAATATCACGTAGCTATTAATAATAGCTAAATGGTAAGAAGTTTTCCATAAATTATCATTTATATCCATGTTTTTAAATTTTTTTATTTTTTTAGTTCTTGGAAAACACAAGAACGAACCTATTCCAAGAAAAAGAAAAATATCAAAATCTAAACATTCCTTTTAATATCTACTCTTTGACGTTCATCAATCCTGTCCGGCGTAGGGCACTTTCATTGCGAAAATGTTGAGTTGACAGGGTGATATCGAAATTTACATACAAATTTATTGGAAAATAAGAAAAAGCTATTTTCCCCATAGGTAATAAACGGAAAATAATTATATCAAAATTCTGGTGTCATTGTGGCATTTTGGAATCATGTTGAGTGTTCCATGTACTGGAACACTGAAACACAAAAGGTTACATACTATCTCCTTTGCAGAAATCCAGTTATATAAAAAAAATGACAGTTTATGGAAAATTCCTTATCATTTAGCAGTTTTTAGAGAGCAACTAAAAATCCGCTCACTCTATTGATGATATCTATTTTGAATTTTCCTGAATTTTGGATGCATTTTTTTTCTAAATAAGATGCTTCATCGAGTTGAGTATTAAATCAAATATATATATAAAAAATATATATTTTTTTACCGTGAGCGCATGCACATATCAAATTTATTTCATACAAATGCTCATATTTCAATAAATGTTTAGTATATTTTACAATCCAATTGCACTATGTTATTTCTACTACATTTTGTCAAATTTTCTGAAACTGGAGTTAAACCATACATAAAAAAAAAAAAAAAAAAAAAAAAAAAAAAAAAAAAACTCGCAAGAATTTTTTAATTAAAAAATATCAATACAATCTCTTTGGATATACTTGCTATTCTTACACAAATGAATACACACATTGTACATTATCTGTAAACAATAGTGCTATATCATTTTGTGCATTTTATCTTAAAAACTGATCCCAATTATTATTATTATTATTATTATTATTATTTTGTTGCCTTCTAGTTGCCTTTCTGATTAAATCGCCTTTGATAAACATGAATCAAACATATTCTTCATAATTCTGAAGCTCCAGAAAAATCGAACAAATATATCTTCAAATATTCAATATAATATCTAAAAGTGAACGTGTCCGGTTATCATACTCTTTCAGTAAAATAAACATATATATTTTACTTATCAAGTTATATGCTTTTATATATATTTTTAAATCTCATAAACAATATTGGCAGTGAAAGTACAAACTAAAAATATCCCTGAAATAATATATCCTGTTTAATCCGGTTATTAATACGAAACATAAAATTTCTCAGATTATTATAATGCAACCCACGAATATAATAAAATTGGTAAAAATTAAGGCTATATTAAGTCATTCCTGTCTCTTAGACGAAATCAAATCACGGTGTATGAGAATTTCTAGCCCGCTGTCTGTTTCACATTAACTTTATCAAAATTTCGTCACAAGGTTATTCATTACCTAATGCTTTTTCCTCAAAACATTTTGGTTTCATAATCAGAAAGTATATCCGCATGGTAATATATTTCGTCATACTATACTTTATATGTCTGGTATGATAAATATTGAGTAATTTTTAATCGAGAATAAATATTATAAGTGAAACTTTAAAAAATGTTCGCCTTTTTGAAGAAAACATAAAAATTACAAAATTGCTTTTGAAAAAGAGATAGATAAATAAATACCAAAGTATCAAATCAGGGATGTAATGCAGGGTATACAGTAATATACACTCGCTCCATTATCATGAACCTTCTGAATGTTTTAAGGATCTTCCGTATACATTCTGATACACTTAAAGGTAAATGGTATATAACACTTAAAAAGAAAAAAAAAAATCCGTCGATTGCTAGTAAAATTTCGGCATTTTTACGGAACCTTTTCTTCGGTGAAATTATCTCGTGAATTTATCAGAAATTAACGCATAAGTATTTATGATTGTTCTTGATAGATATTAGTGGCGACAGTCTCATTAATTTGTCATTTTTGCTAAGGTTTTGAATTTTTTTTAATACTTTTACTCTCTTAAAAGAATTTTCGTTCTTTGGCAGTACAATTTCCGTATTTTTATGATATATATTTTTTTCTTTTTCAGACTAATGATAAAAATAAATTTAGTATTATCGATCAAATCCCTATTTTTGGACTACGAGATCATTTAAACCTTTAAAATGTCTTTTTTAATGTTCTAAATTGTGAATTCACAAAAATTTCATCTTCTAAAGTATTTTTTGTGAATTTTTTTAATTAAATTAGAAAATTTACACAATCATTTAATAAATTGTAAAAGGACTTTTGCAATGAAAATTAATTAATTAAATTTGAATTTATAAGGATCTTGTACAATTTTTACAGTTTCATTCAAATCTTTTAGTTAAAATATTTTTTTAGTATTTTAAAGAATTATGAAATGAAAAAATATAATATTCCTAGAGTAAAAATATAGAAAAATTTCCGAACTAACCCCCCCCTCCTCAATCTTTCTACTTCAAGAAATCGGAAAAGATGAAAAGATAAAAGAAATAATCCTTTAAAAAATATTTTTGTTTTATGCAACCATTAATGTTTTTGGAACAAGGCAAGCTCAAGTATTTATAACTCTTTCTAAACTGTAATACTACTAATCAATGCATCAAATGAATTTTATATCAAGTTATTTTAATGGCGCCTTAAAATTGCGTCGGGGCATAAATGGTTAATAGGAGGAAAAAATAAAAAATGTACTGGCAATCAATGGGACGTTTTTAGTGACTATTTAACATATGCCCTTTGCCTATAGCATATAGGGGAGAGTGGGGTACAATGGATCACGGGGTACAATGGTCCCCCCCCCCTATTTTTGATATTAATTCTGTTTTTGAAAGCTTCATATTTTAGTACATAGATGGCAGTCATGAAGTAGTAAAAAGAAGTTTGAAACCATGTGCATAGCTGACATTTTAGCCATTTTATGCTTGATAATTGATTTGACACAGGGGGAGTAAGGCAAAAGTAAATATTTTCAGTGAAACATATCTTCATTTATTTATTACAGATTTGTAATTTGAAAGACATTGCGTGGTAAAATAAAAAGGTAAGACAATACATTATTATATTTATTGTAGGTAAAATAATAGAATTCTAAATTTCTTTTTTTATCATCAAGTTTTTGTCAAACTTCCATATGAGGTACAATGGACCATGGTCCATTGTATTTCAGTTTTGTATCCCATGTTTTTTAAAAGTTAAATATTATATGTGAAATTCAGAATTAATAAATTATTTTACTTCTATGTGTAGATTAATTAATGATTCATGTTGTGTAATGCATTTTTGAAATATTTATCTGTATAATATATGCTTTCAAACATAAAAATTAGTAGGGATGGGACGAATATTCGGCCACTATTCGGTATTCGGCCTATTCGGCCCTTTTGCCGAATATTCGGTTGGCCGAATATTGAAGGCTTGTTGACCGAATACTTCGGCCGAATACCTGTAGCCGAATATTTAGAGATATTTTGCCGAATATTGCTAAAATCTCGCCGAATAGTGAAAGATATCTTGCCAAATAAACTTCGGATTTAAAGAATTTCATTCTTGCAATTTTTTTTTCTCTAATCCAAATTGGCTACTTCATTAATGAAGTCATTCTCACTCTTACTTACAAAATATAGAGTTATTCAGATACTAAAAAATATACAGCCTTTCTGTATTTCCTATAAAAGTTAGTGATATTCTAGAAAATGCTGCCCAAGTTGAAGATTTATGTGTACGGGAAATGTCATCATTAGAGAATGATATATTACAATTCAAGATATAAAAACACTGCCTTATTCTAAAACGCTCAAATATTTATTAATGTCTGAAAATTCCATGCACATATAAAAAAGGCTCTTATGAAATTCATAACTTATTTTCTATAAAGTAAGAAATGAAAAAGTTTATTCACTAGGTGTGTTAACGAAGATTCATTTTCAAAATTAAATATAATATATCACCATTCCAAATACAACGGTACATCTGAAAGCAGAACTGGTGTCAAACTCGATACACATTAGATAACACAACTTGCTTTGTGAAGATGGTTTTATAAATATTTTAATATAAATTCTCAACAAAATGATTTTTTCATTCTATAGTTTTCACTTTTAAGCAATTATTTGCATAATTACTGACGTAAATATGTAACATTATCTATATATTTTTAATTTAATCTTCCTTTCTTCATGTTGTTATCAATTTCTGTTTATCCTTTTAATGCTTGTTGAATAAGTGAAATATTGAAGTTGAATATTGTATGTGCCGATTCAAATGTCAAAGATTTTAACATATGCACTTTAAGCATAACCTTTTGCTTTAATGTAATTTGTAATTTAAAGCTTGACATCTGATTTCAGAACAGTCTCATTCTTACAAATTTGCTTATCACTAGTGACACAAACTCTAAATGATCAAATTTACTTCATTAAAGGTTATTTCAGAAAATATGTCCTTGTGAGTTCTAAGAGAGAGAGAGAGATTAAGAATATTATTGATTTTGGATGCAAGAAATATCAATTGAAAGTAAAAGTGAAGTACATTCTTCATATTTTAATGGAAATATTTTCCCATCTTGACTTACTGAAAATCAATTTGGTGTACATTAGAATAAAGGATATAATACAATTTTTTTGTGTTAAAATAAGTTTTTCAAATTTAAAAATACATTTAAAAGCACATTTAAGAGTAATAATTATTAATGAGCTCCTATTTTTTAAATTATATATAATCCAAATTTATTTTCTTTATTGGAAAAAAAAATTTACTATTCGGCCGGCCGAATATTCGGTATTCGGCTTAAAATTTGGCCGAATATTCGGTATTCGGCTATTCGGCCAAATCACTATTCGTCCCATCCCTAAAAATTAGCCCAAATTAAGAATTAATAAATTATTTTATTTCTGTGTGTGAATTAATTAATGATTAATGTTGTGAAATGCATTTTTGAAATATTTATCTATATAATATAAGCTTTCAAATTTAAAAATTAACCCAAATTGAACACCAAAAATTAGTAAACAAAATATTTTGTGCATTTGAGGGTTTTTTTTTAATTTCATATAATTTTTTAATTCAATACTCCTGCATTTATGCATACATGGATCCATAATAAGTTAGATTTAAATAAAATAGTAGATTGGGAAAAACAAAAATTATATCTACCTATTAGTTTGTATCTGGATATAATAATTAAATAAGGTAAAATTCATTAAAAAAATACAGATGATGTAAAGTAGACAGGAAAAATTTATTATATTTTTTACTTAGTCATATATTTAGATATATATATTTCTCATTATAAAGGTTTATATTTAACTTTAAGTGGCATCATTGTACAAAAAAGATACATATTATTTTTCATATTTCTTTTAGCAATGGCAAGAAACAAGCCTAGGAAAACCAATTGAGGTTCTGTGCCACATGAAGTTATGGAACAGGCTGTAAAATGTATTGTGGATGATAATAAACCTAATTGTTCAATCTGCTACCGGTATAATGACTTAATGATAAAAAAAAAAAAAAAAAATGAAGAAAAAAATGTTACTTTAGTTAGAGCTAAAAGAGTGAATAAACAAATAAAAATGAATAATAAAATGTGAATAAACAAATAAAAATGACTAATAAAATGTGAATAAACAAATTATGATGTAGTTTATCTTTCTTATTGTTAAAAAATGAACTACACTGATATATTTTTATTCAAATTACAAGTTACAAGTGGTCCATACAGCCCCATGCTGTGGACCATTGTACCCCGGCATTGAGGTACAATGGTCCACTTTGTCACTTGCTATTTAAAAAAATATTTTTAAAAAAGTATGCATAATTATTATTTTTGAGTTGATGCAGTATAAACTTTAATGTATAGGCAACATGCATGTACTTGATCAAAAGAAAAAAAAACCAATACTTTAAGAGTAAACAGTCAAAATTTACAAAAGTGGACCATTGTACCCCAGTCTCCCCTACCCTTGTTATTTTACGACTATAGCATTGTATTGAATAATACTAACTTTTTCTGATACTTTAGATTATTGATACTTTATATATTTACATTTTACTTAAGATTTTGAAAGATATACTAGGGAGTACTATAATGAAATTTTAAGTAAGTTAATAGTTAGCACCGATGTTTAAGCATACCAGAGAATCCAAACTGGGCTTTCCGGATTACAGCAAATGTCACCTGATATACAGAATACAAGTGAAAATCATTAATTTATAATGGTAATATAATTTTTGTATATTTTATTATATTTTTTTAGATTGTTTAATAATATACCAAAAAGCACTTTTATATGATAAATATGAATTATCTACTCAAGTAAAGATTTGAGATTTTATTAAAATCAATAGTTTCATATTAGCCGCATGCTACAGGTTATAATAGTCAAAGAAATCGAGAAAGATTTTGCAAATATTTTTATTTTATTATACCGATCAGTTCAGTGTTTAAACACGTAATTTAAATATACATTTCTTTCATTTATGTTATGTTTGTTCGTATTTTATTTATTTATTTATTTCTGAAGTTTTAATTTTATCATGGAATATTAACCGGAAATAAACACTAAACTTGTTATATTGTGTTAAGTGCGTACTGGTTAATTTTCTATCATCAGGTTGAACGGCGATATAAATATTTTAAGTATTCAAACTTTAAAATTATTTGTAATTCAATAAAAGACTAAATGAAAAGTGATACAAATTTAAAAGAAATTGCATTTGAAAGTACTTTTTTCTCCTATTCGACGATGTAAAAATTAAAATTATAGGATTTTCGAAATAAGTAATTTTTCAAAAAAGGGTAATGAATTCCTTTTACCATTGTCACCGGTGAATTGACTTTAGGGTAATTCAGATAGATAGGTATTTTGCTTTATATATATATGTATCTGTAAGGGGTGGGGGGGGGGGGATCAATATGGGCTGCTTATTTTCACTGTGGAAGAAACTATAAAATAACATAGTTTTTGTGAAACCAGTTAAAATATAATGGATCAAAGAAATATGTATTTATATACAATAATTTCTTGAATAGTTATTAATTATATTCATTACTGTATTATATTTAGGTTCACAAGGATTATTAAACATATATTATTTCTGGCCAAAATTAGTTATTTTGTACATTTTTACTATTTTTTAAATCATTTTTTCTATTTATTCCACCAAAATTGAAAGAAGGTGCCAGTTTAATTTTTATATATGCTTATTAGCTGCATAACAATTTACGAAGCATTAAAATAAAGTGGCCACCCGCTCATGCTTCTACATACTCAGGCCATTTCGCTCATGCTTCAAAATAAACATTTTAGTTTATAAAACAAATACCGTCTACTATTTATCTATATCATCTACTTATTTATGCATTATATTTTTATATTTATTGCATAAAATTCTATATATTTTCATAAAAATATGTTTCAGCAATATCACTAAGAATTGAAGAACTATCACATTGAAAATCGCATTAAAAGCACATAAAATTCAAAAATCACGGAGGAAAGTATTTTCTACAACAGGATAAAAGTTTGAAGCCAAATTCTTTTTCTGGATGTTAAAATATTTCCGTGGGACTTGAAAAAATACTGAAACTCGCATCGAAAATAGCATAAAAAATCTCTAAAAATCGAAAATTACTGAGGACATAATATACTATATTAGGACAATAGTTTTAAACCAAATTTCTTTCTTTCTTTCTTTCTTTCTTTTTCTTTTTGTCAAAAAATAGTTATTGGATAAAAAAAAAAAAAAAAAAAAAAAAAAGAAACTGCTAAAAATCGCATTAAAAACGCTACTCACAGGTGACAAAACTTATTGTAATAGAATTGTAATCAGAAATATTTTATGAATGAAAAAAAAAATCGACGCGAAACGCGAAAAATCTCTAAAAATTTCATTGAATATCGTATTAAAAATCTCTTAAAATTTAAAAATCATACAGCAGAAAATTTACTATATTTGGCTAGAAGTTTGAAATCTAATTCCTTTTGCCATTGCCAAAAGATACAAAATGCGAAAAGACACTAAATATCAAATAAGAAATTGCGCAAAAAATTCAAAAATCGCGCGTAACGGATAAATATTACTGAAAAAGGTGGACAAAATTTTCTACAATGGGCTAAAAATCTAAAACTGGATTCTTTTTATTAATATAAAAAATCTCCACAAAACATATAAAAACTCAAAAATCCGTTTAAAAAAATAAAATAAAATAAATCTAATAAAAAAGTCTTTCGAAATGCACACATATAGGAACCGTTCTACGAACATGCAAAGGTCTCTTCAAAACAGCCTTGACTGGCCAAACACAAACCACTTTCCATATTATTATAAATATTGGATTGTTTCCCCAAAAAGTTGCTTCGACACAAATCCTAAAGCCACCAGTGAGGATCGAACTCACGACCCCTGGTTTACAAGACCAGTGCTCTAACCACTGAGCTATGGTGGCGACAGTAGCTTGCTACTTCTCCTCCCGAAACTGAAAATCGCAGGCATCTTCATTTATCAGCTATGATGTTTTTTTCCCTACTTGTTTGGCATTCATTCCCATTTTAATAAAATGTGATAAAAGTAGAAATGTAGGTTAGATAATCAGAACATCAACATATAACTGATTGCAAGAATGCTTCTTCTTTATAGTTTGATTGCTTTTTCACGAAAGACAATTGTTTTGACAAAAGAAAAAAAAAACTTGTTTTTGGTGGATTTATTTATTTATTTTTATTTTGAGAAATCTTACTTAGCGATGGATAACAGACATCTTCTGATGGATTTGTGTCACGCTTTAATGGATTGGATTTTAACATGTGAAATTATTCATGTTATTCAAGGTCATGTCGCCTCTTAGTTCGGGGGTCCCAAATTTGTTATACAGTTATTGTAAAGAGGATATTTTAAATTAATTTTGAACTTGTACTAAACATTATCAATATTTCGTATTTCAAGTAAGGTACAGGGGTGCCCAGAGAGGGGTTTGGTGACGCAAGATGCGTCATACAATTTAGTTTTGGAGGGGGGGGGGGGATTTGAGAAAGTACATTTTTAGGGGGAGGGATTTTTAAATTTTTAATATTTCCTTTTTTTACTGTTAAAAAAATCTTGATTTTTTTAATATCACTTTTAAATTTTTTCAACATTTAATTTCCAAAAAAGTTCCTGTGTTTGTTTTCTTTAAATTCTACATAAGGGCAATAAGAACTCATTCTGCCTTACTCAACTCACTATCTTTTGTAAATCTTGATTCTTTTAATATCACTTTTAATTTTTTTCAACATTGAATTTTCAAAAAAGTTTCTGTGTTTTCTTTCTTTAAATTCTAGATAAGGACAATAAGAACTCATTCCGCTATGCTCAACTCGCTATTTTTTGAATGTGCAGTAGATTATAAGTAGAATATATTTTACAACTGATATACTGTTTTTTTTTTTTTGGGGGGGGGGGATTTGCGTCATTGGGTTTGGGGGGGATGGTCACCACTGGTAAGATAAGATAAAAACCAAAACAAATATTTATCTGAATATGTATATATGTATACACATTCATATCTGTATATTTTTAAGGATAGACATGTTTAATGTTTATTAACAGTGTAGCAAGTGGGGATCCCAAATGAATATCGGGCGCTGGACGTTTCTTTGGTTTGACCGATCTTTGACATCTGTTAACCCCTTGAGAAGCGGTGGGATCTATTACAGCCTATTCAATTTTAATCAAGATTTCCACGAGAAAATTTTAATTAAATTTTACTTTTATGACTTTGGTAAATAAAAATTGCAAAAGTTTATTTTTCCTTATTTTGAACTATTTTTTTCGGAAATTCCGGTGAGATTTCAACATTACTTTACATTAATACAATTGCTTGCCACTAAAAGGGTTAAGAAAATACACTATCACATCACTTTAATTTTGCAAAAAATCAATGTAAACGGAATAATCTAATTAAATTTAAAAAATCGAATAATATATTACAAGGCTAAAAATAAGTATTAATGATACATTCTATTTAATGCAATTAAAAATGAAAACTAAAGGTAATTAAAAACCAACGCAAAAAATATTGTTAATAAACTAAAACACCGCTATTTACAATAAGAATTTCATTCAGATTAACATGAAATTAATCCTGTTTTATTTTTGCATTAACCTCTTGGGGACGAACATTTCGAAATTTATGAAAATTGTATGAATATTTCAATTACAGGGACAAAAAGTTTTCCTTTACATTACAGTCAAAGGAAAAAAAATAATTTCAGATGAATTTTAATGATGTTACACACTTTCGAACATAATGAAATTGGTTTGCATTTATGAAGTGCACTAAAACATACATTATGTAGAATATGCATTGCAAGGGACGTTTATTATTCATCAAGGCCGCACAAATGAATTCGTAAATGTTACTGAGTATGAACGAAAATAGCTTAAAGAAAATTTCTAAATGAGTTGAATTTTTACGCTGAATAAATTTAGTATGCTATAGTTAGTAGAATATAGATAAAATGATATATAGCGACATGCGAAGAATTGGATACATGCACTGTAAAAAAAATCTGTAACCTTAGTAATCTAAATTAACCGAAATCTCTTATGCTTACTAAAATTTTATGTGTACACTGTACAAGAAAATGATGTCAATCTACAAAACTTGTAAGCAAAACTAAAACCATCTGTAACTTTACAAAAGAATTTACTAAAATTTTGGTAACTTTACTAAAATTTTATCTATAATGCTCGTTATCGTCACTTAAAAAGTTCTTGGAATACGATTTCCCAAAAAAATTCTTAGTAACCTTAAAATTTGTTTGATTCAAAGTGCAAATCTGTATCTGTTACATGAATTTTTATTGTTGCCGTTACATAAAAAGTTCTTGGAATACAATTCTACTAGAAAAATTTTTGTAACTTTCCCAATTTTTTTTTACAGTGTGGCCGTCTACGGATGATAATCAGTGGAAGTGTGATTTCAGTAGTTTAAAATGTGTTTTAGTCCAAATTAAATTTTAGTTAAACAGTTACTTCTGTATAAAGATAGTAGGTAAATTACACAATTACAGGGCTGTAAAAAAGTATTCAAGTATAATTCCGTCCATTGGTATAAACTACGGAAGTGAAACTTCAACCTGCTATATGTGTTTAACACTTTCCAACATGGCGATTCCGAATGAAGTCTTCGCTGACAGTTTCCAGAGATTTACAAACATTATTAACCCTCTAAGCGTTTGGCCAGTAATATTCCGTACACTAAGCTCCAGGTTTCACTGCAATATAAGCAATGTTTAAGATATTATAATTCTATAAATTTAATGAATTTTCAAAGCATTGAAGAGTGATTAAGACTCTCAAGGATTACATTTATATTCCTAAATAAGATTTTTTATGTAATACTGAAAGAATCATATTTTTTTAGTAATTAAGAGAAAATGTATTTTTAGCAATTAAGAGAAAATATTTTTTTAGCAATTAAGAGAAAACAACATTACAAATTTACCCATTTGCAAGACGCTTGGAGGGTTAAAATTGTATTGTGGCTAATGAAGAATAATTTGTAGAGCAATTCAGTGTGTTATTTGTAATTTTCGTTTTTTTTATGTCATAACACCACTCCCCAAACTTTTCAGGCGAACCTTGTAGTTAGGAAGAAAGTGTTGTATTATATTTATCGCAAAAATTGTTTCATTTTATGGATGAATGTGTTTTGAGTTAATTTGTTATAAACTAAAACTAAAATAATATGATTTCAATAATTTTTGAAGATAAGAGTCATTACTTTTTTACATTATTAATTAGATAATAATAATAATTTTTAACATTTCATTAATAAATGTTAAAAAAGTTTTCTGTAAGAGTGTTTAATATATCACCTCCTAACATTTTAAACATATGCTACTAAGAATACGACTAAAAAAACTACAACAAAAAACTTTCACTTTAATTGTTTTGAAATTTAAATTTTTTTGCATTTTTTGCATTAAATTTATTTAAATTTTTTTGCATACATTCTCCCACTTCTGTCATCTTTTTGAACTATTTCATTTTCATTTTATTTTAAATAACATATCTCCTTACTTATTGTTTATTAAAAGACAGATTTGGTATTTACTAACACGAGATCTTGCAGTTTAATGCACACATGTAAATTATTTGAGAAATTGTCTCATTATTTTTCAGTTGGCTATCTATTAACCATCAATGTTTAATTTTTAGCAGTAATATAGACTATTTAATCAGTCTCGTAAATTCGAATTTTATCATTTTTTCAATAAACGGTAAAATAAATTTAAAATTTGCTCAAAGATTTTTTTTTGCGCATCTTTTCATTTTAAATTCCTGAATGTGAATTATGTATTTTAAAAACGCATTAAAATAAAGTTCGTGCAGTCAATGCAAACTCATAATTAGAAAAGTTATGAATTCAAACTTAGCTCAATCAATTTCATGTATTTAATTTACGTGACAGTTTTGTATATTTGATTGGAAATTAAGTATGGATATTAAATATAAAGAATTGAAACAATTCAGAAGAAATTTGGTAGATCCAAGAATGTTATCAAAGTAGAAAGTGCCCTATTCTGGTAATTATCCAAGTTAGAATACTCCATTAAATGAAATTTGATTAATTTTCTTAGCGATTACAAAATTAAATGCACAAAGTTATAGAGATACATAAATACATGGCGTAAATGGCAATTTTCCCATCATTTAAATAAATAAATAAATAAATAAAGCAAAGACAAAAATTGTGACCTAATTTAAGGAAATTTAAGCCAACCACATTCCTTTTCCATTTTCAGCTTCATGAATTATGCTTATTTTTGTAAAAATCTGGGAAACTGTCTGCTTGTCTTTTAGAAAAGCTTTTTTACCCATCTCATTCAATTAAATAAAAATTTAAACTCTAAGACTTAAAAAAAAAGTAGTAATTAAACCTACCGTTAAAAATATACAGCTCGAAGGAGTTTAAAATCTTAATTCATGTACATTAAATTTTATGAATACAATTTCAAAATGCAACGCATCGGTAGCGAGAGATTAAGGCCATGACAATTGCCTGAATCCGGGTTTATGAGCAGTGTTGAATATTGCGTATTTTTGAAATCTTTCATGAAGAACGTCATTGAAAACTTACAAGATGTTACAACAAATCGTTCTTGTATACATTATGCTTTACCGCAGAGTTTTGGAGAAGAAAATTGTTTTTCTCTAAGCGCAGAGAAGAGAGGAAATCTGCTGAGGAATTTTGCTTAATCAAAGCAGTGTATAATAATGACCATAAATAAGTTATTGAAACATGAGATTACTTTTCTTGATTAACTCTACATTTAAATATTATATTTTCCTGTAAAAAGCTTAAATCAAGCTACGCTTGGATGTTATACGTAAGGAAAATATTTAATTTCTTTCGCTGATAAGATATTGTGTATCTAGTATTTGAGATTTGATCCTATCACTGGTTTTAAAGTGCTATGAATTTTATGTAGGAAAATATATATGCTTACGAAGTGTCCGTAATTTTGTTAAAAACTGCGCAAATTAAATTTTTTATGTGTGCAGGTCTAGAGAAAGATGTTTACGGCAACTGGGGTAAGTAAAATTCTGAAGCGCTGTAAAACAAAAATCTTACCTTTGTATAACGGGCTCACTTATTTCTATGGTTACATGCATTTGTTCTTTAAGTAGATGTAACCACTGATTTTTTGAGATGTAAATTTCCAACTGGGTGAGAGATGTACGGATTACAATTCGAACCAGGGATCTCTTTGGCTGAAATTGCCAAAGCTCTGCCTTCTGAATTATTTCGGACGAATCTGTTGGACGTAATTCCTTCAGCTAACATTGATTATAGCAACTGCTCTAATATTCGAATCAGTTCAATAGAATAAAATGCAGGTAATGGGAAAATATGCATAAAAGTTGCAGGTAAGGGAACGCAAGAAAACGCAGGAAACGTAATTACACTAGGTTAATTTTAACACAATTATTCTAATTGATAAATAAATCATATGAGATGTAAATTTTCAACTTTTTTAAAAAATCCCCACCCTCCATTCCCGCATTATCCAGATGGTGATTTTATTCAAGATTTTAAATACTCTTATGCATTTCTTTTTGCATAATTAAAATGACAAAACACACTATTGATCTGATTTTTATAACAAGCTAATAAAAAAAGAGCAATAAATAATAAATAAATAGCGTTCATTTCCAGTACGATTTCGGTAATTATTTTCCCGATGAAATAATGAAATAATTTCGTAAATTTGTCAGAAATTATCGGAAAAGGATTTAAGAATACCTTTGACAGCGCTAAATAAATATATAGCAGCATCAAAAGTCTAGAATTTCTCATTTTCACAAAGGTTTTATAATATATGTAAATAAATATACACTCTAAAAAGAATTTTTGTATTTTGACAGTACAATTTTAGGATTTTATGCATTTTTTAAAAATGCAATCTCATAATGAAAACAAATCCTACAGCTTTAGTGAAAATTAAAATTTTAGTTTATCTGTTAATGATACTTTGAAATCCACATTTGCAATACTTTTTTGACTCATCGTCAAATTCCCTTTCACTGTAAAATAAATCTGGAAATCTTACCCGCAAATATTTTTTTTTCTTTTGGTCTTGCACTTGCAGTGTTGCTTTCAAAGAAAGGCAAAGTGACAAAATGCGAAATACCCATCAATTTTCATATCAGAATGATTAAAATAACTGAATTTTCATCTTGATTTTTTAAAGGGTCTTTTATTATCGTTGGTTCCTAAGGATAGTTTTCTTTATTCTTGTCTTATCATGAGCTCATTTGTTTTTTCAAATGCATTTCTAGTCCCGGATTCCCCATTTAATTTTTATCTATCAGACATTTACCCCGCATCAAGAATAAACAATGCAATCGCCATTCAAAACTGCTATTAATGAACACAAGGCAGCAGTTTAAAAAAATTAACACAACATCCCTTACAACGACGACGTTAGAAGCATGATAACAAGTTACATTCTCAGCGAACGTATATTTGAATTTCAGAAGGATTTAAATGTCAAAGGGGAGTTTCCGATATGAATTACCGGGAATATATTATCCAAATATTTTCCGGGAATATTTGGTAATTTTTTTTTATTTAAATAATGCACATATAAGATTGAGTACTGAATTTATTGTATTTTTTCTAGGTGTGGAAATATTGCTAAACATTTTTTTTTTTTAAATCTAAATATCACTAAAGTTTATTGTGGCGTACACTGTCAGAAAAATTTGTTTTTATACACTAAATTAAGATTATATTTTTTTAAACAAATAAGTTATGTACTTCTAGGAAACATGCGTTTTCCATTAATTCTTCAAAGCAGTCTTGAAAGAGGAGAAATTTCCGTTTATTCCTCGCACGCATGCGTATTGATGGTATTAATACCAAAGTTTTTCTTTTCTTTCTTTTTTTTTTCTTTTTTTTTATGGAAAATTGAAATTTTAATAAATTAAAATCTCTAATTTATTTAAAAACAAACAAACGAAAATGATGCTCTCAAATTCAATAAATCAGAAATTTTCTCATAAATTTAAACTTATTGCAATTTATTTTTTAGAGTATTAGAAAAAAAAATATTCGCATGAAAATTCTAAACGAACACATTAAATATATATGTATGTAGTATTTCAATCTAGTTAAAAAGATTTTATTGAAATAAAAACATTTTTTCTCGAATTTAATTGGAATATAGTTTTTACATTTGGTGTTATGTCTGATCAGCACGCGGGATTTAGCAGGAGTGCCTCCCTGTGGGACTTTCTACTGGAACCTAACCCGTATTTTCGCAGCGTTCGAAGAAAACCACGAAAAGTAGCCAATGTTAAGCCAACGAGGGCGACTGGGCTCGAACCCAGCACCTCATGTCTACCAGCTTCGTGAGCAGAACCTCTCAGCCACACGTGGGACAGTTATATTTAACAATCAATTTATATCTAATATATAAGTGTAATAATATGTCCAATAAAATGTCTTATATATATGTTTATATTATACGTCTAATATGTAATAATTTTTATCCTCTATTATTCTATAAGCGTTAAAACATAAACCATTATTTCCTAATGACGAAATATTCCTGCAATTAAGTTTAAATTTCCGAGATTTTTGAATAATAAATTTAACAAGCTTTAGCAATTTTCATTTAAAGAAACCATTACCTTCATTTTAAAGGTACTTTGTGGCGTGTACTTGCTTGCTAAGAGGTTAAGATTCCCGATGGGAGACGTGAAGACCCGGGTTCGAATCGAAGATGAGAGACGTATTCTTTAAAAGCTCTTTTTTTTTAGAATAAGGAAATTTTCTGTCCAAAAACGGAAAAAAGAGAAAGGAAACTTCTTCATTTCTCGGATATATACGGCAGCAGTGCTGCCAGGAATATTTTCGTGAATTGAAAATTGTATTTCTGAAAGTGCACACAGTAGATCTGTATTATACACGGATTCTTAAAATATATTAAATTAGTTGGACTTCAAATTGATAAAATGAATCAAAATTTCATAAAATGGAGGCTGTTTAAAGTTTACGGCCAATTTTAAGATACTAAGGTTTCATTTTCGAAGCTGTTTAAATTATTAAAGATTTATAAGGTACGTCTTCAATTAAGAAAATTTAATTTAATTTGCAGTTTTTCATTTGGTTCAATGGTTTAACCCGGAGATGGTACACCGTTTAAAAAGATTTTTTCTAAGAAAAACGCGTTTAAAGTTTTGATCAGGTGGCAAATGATCAGACCTTATTGTCACGACTTGGACAAAACGAAAACGGTTTTGAAGATAAATTTTAAACGATTTAAGAATTCAAAACAATGCATTTTTTTATAGTTTTGAATGCATTTTTTTATGTTTATTTAACGTGAACATGTTTTAGATTTAGAATTTGCTCACAGGGCTCTCTTTCTAAATGTATATATATATATAAACTTTGCCGCACATTCTAGTTAAGTGCGCTTAAACTTAAAAAAATAAATAAATAAATAAAAAATGTAAAACTCCTACAAGATTTTAAACATATACTGAATTTTTGGAGAATAAATAAATAAATAAAAAATGTAAAACTCCTACAAGATTTTAAACATATACTGAATTTTTGGAGAAATAAATCTGGTATATTGCCACCTCATCATTCAATGTTATACATTATCTATATTTTATTTTTAAAGTAGCGTAGACGATAATAAATTTGCTATGCAATTCTAAGAAATAGTTTTAGACATTTAGTTTAGACATTACTTTTTGTTGAATTTTGAATTTCATAGTGTCTTTCACAGGTAGTTATTTGAATTTATATCTCAATTCAGACTCAATTTAAAAAGTAAAAAATGCGGAAGATTGAATCTTTAAGGGTCTATCTTCAGTCAAATGAAATACCTATTTCGCTAATGCTAATCATATGAAAGAATTTTATATAGATATCTCAGTTGCATTTCAATATTTGTAAACGATTTTTTTTCTTCTTGCATTGGATAGCTGAAATTGATCTGAATGCAGGCCGTTTTTTACTTTTTTGATTGTGGTTGCAGATATTTATTATGAGGGTGCTTTGGCTTTCCAAACCGATTCCTAAAATAAAAGCGTACTCATAAAAAATATCTGTAAACAAAATCAAAAAAGTAAAAAACGGCCTACATACAGATCGATCTCAGCTATCCAATGAAAAAAAGAAAAAAAACATTTAAAAATATTAAAATGTGACCGAGATATTTTTATAAATTTCTTCCATAGGATTAGTAATTAGTATTAGCAAATGGGTATTTTTCATTTGAATGAAGTAGCCTCTTAGTAGAATATCCTTACTTCAAGTTTTTATCTCATAATATATATCATCCGTTAAGTATTACGAAAACTTAAGTACAGAAACTTCTAGAGACTAACGAAACAAAAACAGAACGATGGAATTTAAATCATATTATTGCATTTTATTCGACTTTTTCTGACAGTGTTTTATCCTGTTCTTAGACGGCGATGGGTGAAAAGGAGATTTCCTTCTACCAATTATTTCCCCCCAAAATAACTTTCTACGCAGTTTATCTTTTCACTGCAAAAAATGAGGACACCGCCTAAGGATTGGCTGATCAAAAACGGACCTTGGATATGTTTTTCTATCTTTTTAGTTTCAACTGATTGGAATTGTTTTAACAGTTATACCGTTTTTTGTATCTGAAAAAGAATTCTGCTGATACCTCACTAAAAATTAGGATATTTTTTCATTTACCTGAATGTGAGAAAGTTTGGTTTATTAAAATTTATATGTGTATATTCCAGGCGAATGTAATCTCGGGAAAGATTTTAGTGTATGCCTGTAATCCGCTACTAAGGCTTCGTTATTTAAAACAGCAATATAAACGGGGAAATAAAATTAAGCTAAGAATTTTTTGACAGGCTGTACCGTGCAAGACAAATTTTAACATATCAATGTGAGCAGCAAACTCGAAAAATAACAAATAAGAAACATAATAAATAAATAAATAAATAAAAATAAAATAAATAAATAAAAACCTACGCCAGATTATTTTCAAGGCGAAAAATTGAATCTTTTTCATTCATTCAATCAGTTTATTAGTATTTTTATCAGTTTGTTATTATTGAATCTTTTTCGTGAGGGAAGCTCAGTCTCCTGGAACCTACATCCCTCATTTAAGAATTTTTTAAATGCATGGACGCATAAAGAAAAACACGACTATAAATTTCATTCCAAGGTGATTCAAGGGTCAAGGTTCTTTCAAGACGCAGAATCCTTAGTTTATTTTTCTCTTGGTGTTTATTTATTTGAGAATAATAAATTTTGTAATTTTTTTTTCTCAAAATCAAAGATGAAAAAGAAAATAGATAATTTAATTTCCAAAACCCGCATGCGGGGGTAATTTGATTTCCCCTGTCTTTCTTTGCGTGTGCCCTTGTTTCTATTCTTTTGCAGTGGCTAAGCTTCTTAATATCTTTTTCTGGAAAATATTGCACAGCTGAAGTAATTAAAAAGCAATATTAATTAGATATATAGGAATACATTTGGAACAATTCTTTTTAAGCCGGCTAAGAAATAAAAATTACTTTTCTGCGATAATAATAATAATAATAATTAATAATAATAATGATCTTGCCCTCCCCCCCCCCTTTAAAAAAAGTTTGCGTAAAACGCTGTCAGTAAATAGGATCTATTTATGGGGAAAATCTGTTCTTAATAGCACAGCACTTTACAGCAAATTTATACAGCATCTGTCAGTAAGGTAACAGAAATTTTATTTTTAAATAATTAGTTTAAATCTATAAGTGTTTTTTTTTTTTTTTTTTTTTTTTTTTTTTTTTTTTTTTTTTTAATAAAACATACTCTCCCTCCCCCATCTGTAACTTTTTTCTGAAAAAAAAAATATATATATAATTTGGATTTTTGAGAGAAACTGTTTTTATAAAAATCAGTAGAGAAAAATAATTGTGTTTCTGGCGTTTTGTTAGAATTACGAAAGATTATCTGGTTATGGCTAATTGCTGAGAAGAAGAGGGGGTAGAATGTCATCCGCCGAGGTCTTTATAATGGGTCCCAACATATTATAACGGTAAGCTTTGATGAAAAAAATGGAAAACTCCGAACAATTAAATCGACGAGCGTGGCATAGGTTCGATCCAACATCTTCCGTCTACTAGAGAATAGAACTCATCAGTTGCTGGATTGGGTTTGTTTGTGCTTTTGAGTAATTTATGAGTAGTAAATATAATATATATATAAATATTTTGTTCTAATCAATGAATTTTTTAGTTGAAAATTTATTCGTAAGATATTTTTTAAGAACTTAACATTAAAATGTATTGATACGACTGAATCCATTAGGATATATGTCAAACGATAATCAATTTTGAGCCAACTTTTATTACAAAATATGGAAAAGAATTTTTCAATAAACCAAACCGTATAACAACGATAAAATAATTAAAAAGTTTTATATAATTCCACAATTATTTATAGATATTAATTACAAAATTCAGTTTTATGCATTAATGAATAATATTATGTAGAATGTAAGTGCAGATTCACGGTCGCCAGTTGTCATGTGGCGACTAAATTTTTTGACTTGGCGACAAATTTTCGACGTCTAAATTGTCATCCTTTGGTGAATTTTGCGTTTTTCTCCCGATCATTTGAAGAAAATCGCGTTTTCCTGCAATCAACTGACGAGAATCTCACGTTTTCCCACGATCATCTGACGAAAATCGCGTATTTTTTAGCGATCCTCTAATCTAAATCGCGTTTTCTCATCATTTGACGAAAATTGCTTTTTCAGCAGTTCTTTAACAAAAGTCGCGGCGTTTTCTGAAATGCTTTGATAAAATTCTTTTGCGATCTTTCAAAAAAAAAAAAAAAAAAAAAAAAAAAAAAAAAAAAAAAAAAATCGCGTTGTTTCTTAATTTCCCTTTGAAATTAAGCCCTGGTAGCGACTGGAATATTTGAGTTTAGGAGCCGCTGGCTCCTTAAAAATTTTGAGAATCTGACCTATAGCTTAGAATATTTTATGTATTTTAAAATATGCCTTCTCTTTTAAAGGTTTACTGAGGAAAGAAAGATTTTGGGTCTCATAGTAAAAAATAGATTTTCAAGATTTAAAAAAAGAAAATGGTATGCATTCTCACTAAGTGCCACGTGTGTTATTGCGGGGGGGGGGGGGGCTATTATTTAGGTCTATTAATGTTATTGGGGATCGCCATGGAACAAGGGTTCTTCCCTTGTCCAGTGCACGGCCCTGCCTCAATGCGTCAGAAAGTATCAGTGTTCTGAGGCATTAGCAAACAGAGAGCAAGATAGATACCGGCAAGATTTTGGTTGCAGATATTTTTTATAAATTTACTTTCACTTTCGGGACTGGTTCCGAAAATAAAAATGTTATTCTAAAAAACATCTGCAACCAAACTCTAAAATTAAATGAAAGAGCGTGATAGAGATGGACCACAGCTATCTAATGCAAAAAGAAAAAGAAAATAATAATAAAAATGTTCAAATGCGAACGAGATGTTAGAAAATAACTTCTCAATAGGATTAGCATTAGCTCGCGAGTGTCTTTGTCTGCAGCAATAATAGCTTTAAAGAGCCACTTCACTGAAGGTTCCCGATCGCGAAATCCCATATTAACCTACGGGAAAAATTAAAAGGGCGTTTACTCATTTCCAAATATACTTAGTGTTAAAATTTGCTTTTTACCATCAGAAAGTAGACGTTATATGCCGACGATGAGCGTTTTAAAAAGCTGTCCCATCAAATTTTAAATATTTTTAAAAAGATAATAAAATTTAATAAAGTTTCATAAAGTTGGAATTTCAAAGTTTAAAGAATATATGTTAATTTAGTTAAAGTTTATTGGCTAAGTTATTAAAACTTAAAGAGACCGTTTTTAGAAACCCACATCGTTGGCATTTGATGTCTACTTATTTATGGTGAATGCCCTATTTTAATAATTATGTTAAGTAATCTGTTATCACATTTGAAGTCAGTGGTGACCATCCTCCCCAAACCCAATGACGCATATCCCCCCCCCAAAAAAAAATCTTCATACTTTAACATTAGCCCCCCCCCCCCCCTAAACAGAATATCAATTGTAAAATATATTCTACTTATAATGTACTGCACTTCAACAGATAGCGAGTTGAGCATAGCGGAATGAGTTCTTATTGCCCTTATCTAGAATTAAAGAAAGAAAATACAGGAACATTTCTGAACAGTGGTGACCATTCCCTCCAAACCCAATGCCGCAAATTCCCCTCCCCCAAAAGAAATCTTCATACATTGACCCCCCCCCCCCCCCGCCCTTAAACAGAATATCAAATGTAAAATATATTCTACTTAAAATCTACCACATCTTCAAAAGATAGCAAGTAGAGCATAGCAGAATGAGTTCTTATTGCCCTTATCTAGAATTTAAATAAAGAAAACACAGGAACATTTCCGGAAATTAAATGTTGAAAAAATTTAAAAGTGATATTAAAAAAATCAAGATTTTTTTAGCAGTATAAAAAAGGAAATATTAAGAAGTTAAAAATCCCCCCCCCAAAATGTACTTTTTCTAAAATTCCCCCCCCAAAAAAAAAATATATATATATAAATTGTATGACGCATCTTGCGTCAACAAACCCCTCTCTGAGCACCCCTGTTTCTTAAAATTCAATGTTGAAAAATTTAAAAGTGATATTAACCTTTTACAGGCCAATGTTCCCAATTGGGAACATAAGTTTGAAAATTTATTAAAAATTAAATTTAATCAAAATTGACATGGAAAAATTAGCAGAGATAGTAAAAAGATGACTTGATTTTTTAAAATAGAATTTACATTCCTAACATTAATGAGGAAATGTAGAAAAAATCATAAAAATGACCAATGACCTCTGGAAAATGATCAGACATAAAAATGATTTTTTAAAATAGATTTTTCGAATTAGATAACTTGATGTTTTGAAATAGAAGTTAAAATTCTATCATTTATGGGGAAATGTATAAAAAATCATAAAAATGACCAATGGCCACTGGAAAATGACCGCCCGAATTGACCAGTGCTCCCAATTGGGAACATCCAAAAATTATATATATAAAAAAATTTCCATCGTTTTAATGACTAATATCTCTTAACTAGAGCATTAGAAAGCATAATGTGCAAAAAAATAATTTAAAATATGCTTGGATCTGAATTTGGCCTGTAAAAGGTTAAAAGAATCCAGATTTACAAAAGATCGCGAGTTGAGTCTAGCAGAATGAGTTCTTATTGCCTTTATCTTGAATTTAAAGTAACAAAACACAGGAACATTTCTGGAAATTAAATGTTGAAAAAATTTAAAAGTGGTATTTAAAAAATCAAGTTTTTTTTAAACCGTAAAAAAGGGAAATATTAAGAATTTAAAAATCCCCCCCCCCTCAAAATGTACTTTTACTCAAATTCCCCCCCCCCCCCAAAAAAAAAAAAAAAAAAACTAAATTATATGCGTCACCAAACCCCTCTCTGGGCACCCCTGTTTGAAGTTTTCTAATAGTTAACTTGGAATTTCGGGATTTGGAGAAGCGGCCCCTTAAACCGTCGTTAAAATTTGTTAATTTTCTCTTAACTTAACTTAGCACTCTGGGATTTTTCTGAGCGGTCTTCCAAAGTAGAACAACGACACTGCCAAATACACTTTGTTTACTAATGTCGTAGTGTTATCAAATACGCCATAACAAACTCTCTAACTTCACGGCCGTAGGATTCAGAGATTTTAGCCCTGAACTTCAAAAGTTCTTTGCTTCAAGTTACGGTTGATCGTCAATTGCAATCCGGTTTTCCTCCCTCCACCACTCTCATTCCTCTGTCTGATCTCAGACTCAGAAAGATGTGCAAGTGATTCTTATTGGCTGTCGTAAAAAAAGTAAGGAAAACAATAACATTAGAAGAAATTATTAACTTCATTGTATTCGGAACGTCCAAAGTGAGCTGCGTGCCTGAATTTGGATATACACAGAGCCATGGCGTGGCCAAAAGGTAAGAAAATATATTTTTTAATATAAAAATCATATGTAAGTTGGGAAACAATAGAATATTTTTATAGTGCGCATTTTGAAATTTATAAAATTTTGAAATGTCCTCTTTAGTGATACAAATTGATGAATTGGAATCGAGCAACGTCTAGAAATAACTTAATAATTATATAAGATGTTTAATGTTTATGTAAATTAACAAAAGTAGAACAAAGATAAATTAATGCTTTAATTAATTTATCTTTCTTGTACATTTTCTATCATTTTCAAATATTAATTTTTTTTATCATTTTCAAATATTAATTTATCTTTTTTCTATATTTTTTGGTCCATTTACAAATATTTTTTCCAGTTTTATAATTACAACATTTGTTCAAAAATAGACTACTATTTTTGTTTATATTTTTATTATTTTATGGGGGTTAATTTACAAATATATAATGTAATAAATTGCAATAAATATTATTATATATAGTACATACTTGCATTTCCACATGAAATTAGTAGAAAATGTTAAATTAAGGAGTTTTTATATGGAAAATTCATTAATTTGAATAAAATATTTCTTCTCATATATTATTTAAACTTAAAAATTACTTAGCAATACATTTTGTACTTTCCGTGATTTACATAAATAAATAATTGTGTGTCATTAAATTTGGTAAGATCTTTGTAAATCGTTGGTTAATTTATCTTTTAAATTCAAATGTTTAAATTTCCGTACCTTTTGTTCAATTCTTTTGTTTTCTACATTTTATTTTTAAAATAAAAAAATTATTGGATAATTTATGAAGTCAAAAGTATGTTTTATAGAACTTATGATTTTGTGAATGCCAACAGGCTGTGTTAAATTTGTGTATTTTGACATGGAAATTTTATTTATCGGCATAAAGTATAACTCCCATATTTCATCGTTTTGGAGCATTCACAAGATGTGAAATGATAATAATAATAAAGATTATTATTGTAACTTCTTTCATTTACGTTTATTGACTTTAATAGTATTTTAACACAATAAGGGAAAAAAGCATAGAAATGGGAAACTGCAATATTTATTCATTTTAATTTACAATTACATAAGAGAAAGTTCGCTTTTAAAACGGATTGAATTCTTCGCCTTTTTTGCTTAAAAAGATTTAAATTAATTTTATTTGGATAACTGAATATTTCTTAAATAGGCGAAATTAGTATTAAATTTGTATCACTTTATAAATATTAGATTTATTAAACATAAAAGTAATTTGGATATATTATAATTTTAATACACATTTAATATTAAATACAAAGTTAATGCATGAACTTTGCATTTCTTTATACAGTTTCTAGTTGCATATAAAAACAAGTTTTTGATTGAGAAACTAAACTAAAAGAATATGTAATTAAGATTGATTACGGTACCCAAACACATTCGGATCTTTTCATACTATAGATACATCATAAAAACATTAAAATATTTAATTATAAAAAAAATAGCGACAAGCGTCCTTTATCGAATTTATTATCTTTTATTATCGTTTTTTAAAAATAAAACTGTTTATCTAATTCAATCCAAAAAAGTTTGGTCAAATATGGCAAAATTTTCAATTAAAAATTATTGGTAGGAGTAGTCAAGGATTCTGAGTCATTTATTGCGTCACAATCTCGTCACTAAGGGGCTAAACATACGCGATTAAAAGGTTTATAAAAATAGACTACATATTTCTTTATGAATTTTTTGTATGTTATAAAGTTTATTAATGTTATAAATTTTTTTGAGATTATTAATAATAAAAATTTCATAGCTAGTCAAAAATTTATTATATTTTTGGCTTTTTTTCAAATACTAGGTCTTTTTTTTCCAGTTTAAGGGGGAGGGCAAGATATATTCTCGAAAAAACAGCACACAGACTAAACCTATTAAGTTTCATATAAATGTGACGAAAGTACTTTGATTTATTAGTTTGAATCCAGCTGAAATGATAAGCTAAGCTATATGGTCTCGTCATCTGGTCAAGGCTCTAAATTACGAGACCATCTTGCGAAGCCATTTGCAGTTCAAACAACAGGATGTACCATTTATTAACAAGCGAAACAAAGTATGCTCAACGACAAGCAAATACTGCAGAAATGATGGCATGCGAAGCAAAGTTTATTGCCACTACGTGGCAATTAGGCGGTCGTCCGCCCCGATACCAGTTATCGAACCCGTTAAGCTGAGAAAACTCGGCAGATAGGGGCCTGGTCATCGGTTAGAAAGAAAGCTAAGCTATATGATAAGTATTGAGAAAAAATGCATCGTGCTTCTGTTAAATGTAGGATATATATAATGGAATATCTCCGATTATATGATATAATATCCAGAATTTCAACTAAGGTAGAAGCAACAACAACAACAAAAAAGCTGTTTTATAAAACTTAATCGATATTTTTTTCCAAAGAAAGAATGATATAAAATATACATAACAATCAAAAGATTTGAATACAATAATTAAAACAACATGAAAAAATTTCTCTTATTCAATCCCAAAATAATTAAAAATCTGAAATTACTTTTCTTGAAATAGAAAGAGACAAAATATTTCATTTATATTTAATAATAGCAAGCAATTATAGCTGTCAACAATAATTATTTCGAAATTTTCTTTATAAAGGAAAAAAAAAAAAAAAAAAGCTTAAGATTACTTTGAGGAAAAACTTCATTGGATTGTCTGTTGACTTTGTTTATGATTGACTGATCAATAACATTCGTCAATCACATGTTGGATAATTAGTTAGAATAGAACCCAGCATAAGTCGATAAACGAAGAAACAACGCCTTTATGTCAAAAAAATTTAGCGTAGCTAAATTTTGTTACAGCAGTCAAAAGTGATTCGAACACCATGTGAGTATTTATTAACTTTGTGCAGAGAAAGTAAATATAGCAATTTCGTGTTTGAAATTAGTATTAAATTTAAATAAAAACATGCAAGTCACATATTTTATTACCATTGTTTTTTTTATACAGATAGTTCAATAGTTTTTCAACAATATAATTAGAAGTTATTCCATTAAAAAAAAAAAAAAAATGAGAAAATCATAGTTGTTTTTAATCCTATTTATTTTATATTTAAACCTATTTGGAATATTATAGAACAAGAGTCTTCTATTAAAAAAAAATTCTTAAATTGGAAATAAGTTAAAAGGGACATAAAACATGGAAACATAGGAAAATCAATAACAACGATACTCTTCCAATTTTAAAAGAAAAATGCCGCAACTACTTTACAAACTGTAATTGAAGTTGGTAGTTTTTTAATGTTGTACATTTTGCATGATTGTTGAAATACTTATTGCAGCTTTCCAAAAGTTCTGCACGCGAGGCAAGTTTGATGTCATGAAAATTGTACAATTTTTTTCGGTATCTTACCACGGTGCAGAAAAAAATGTGCATTATCATAAAATATGACTAGTTGTGATAGTAATAATTATTATAAATGTCGTTTTAAGGCAAATTAGACGTATTTAATATAACATCCTTCTAACAGTATTGTTTGTTGTAAGGATGTTCACTGCTATTCAAGAATTATCACACCGTCTAAATGTAAATTTCTGACAGTATTAATAAAAAAAACTGTCGATAATCTCCCACTCATAAGTGCAATGGACACTACAGAAACTCAGAAAACAATATCTTTTAATTATCTGTTGTAAAGAGTGTTATGTGTGAAAATATAGTAATATTTCAGTGTTTGGAGTTTGTGCTTTTTTTACTGTCAAAACTGTAAGCGCGTGATTGAAAAAATGATAAATTTTAAACAGAAAAGTTGTCGTCAACATGTGTATTAGAAAGCATAGCGGAAAAATAAAGAAAAAGTTTTCATGGATGATTGAAAATTTTCTATAAGATGTATAGGGATGTATAAATATACAAGGATCTGTCGTGAAAAAAGAAGAAGAAACAAACTTATCATCATGCCTTATATAAGGGCGTTGTAATGGACTAGGCTGAATTTTTCTTGCACTGACTCCTAAGTCTTTACCGAAGGTAATATGTTCGCGTAAAGTTATTTGGCTAAACTTATTAAAATACATGCAGTCCTAAGTTTATCCTTCCAGACCATAATATACTTCTTCATTAATTAATATCTTGAGCTAAAGGCATTACTTGTATTGAACAGTATTATATTTCTAATGACATTAATTTTGTCCAAAGTCTGTGAGATTTCCTTCAATAACCACCACTTCTAAAATTTCTTGTTCTAAATTTTTTCTGAGATATGGTGGTTATTGTATCAAATCATTTTTGTAGAAATTGTAAGAAGGTCAAAGGGTGTAATAGCCATTATTAATGCCATTTCCCCCTTTTTTATATAGCATACAAAATTTTTTTGAATACACAAACTGTGATGCATCTGTATAAATTTGTAAAAATATATTCAGATTTATTTCATTTACCTTTCATTATTAGTTTTTTTTATTACTATAAATAGATCATCCAATTGGATTTCATGACATAAAATTTTGAATTAAAGCTTCATTTCTTCAGTTGTGCAGAATATGCAGACATATCCTATTATTGAAAAGTTAGGAAATTCACCTTATGGTTTTTTTAATGAGGAATTTTAAACGTCAAAAGTATGAAGCTTGAGAACTACGTTAAAAGGTTAGTAAGATTAACCCATTCAGACGTGACATTATATTTTTGGAAGAGATAACAAGCTGATCAAGGGATTATTAATATAGGCTACAGTTTGTTGAACACAGACGAGAAGTTCTTAAAATGATTTTGGATGATCAGCTGCTCTGTATGATAATTTTAACTGTAGTTTCGGCTTGTTGAATAGTGCAGATAAGTATCCTGAAACATACCATAAAGTGTTAAGTTTATGAAAGTAGCTCATAATGTTAAGTCAGCTGAAATAATGAAATCATAGAAAAGTAAAGGAAAAAGTATGTTAAATTTATGTACAACCAAAATTGAATTTCGGATAAAATGCTTCACTTTTTATAGAACATAAAAATCTCGCACAGTTCAAGTTATTTGTATTTGTAGGGCAATCAGCGGTAAATAAATATAAAAGAAATGGCCGCTGGCTTCTCTTCAGCTTTTTTTCACCACAAAAGTTTAATAGAAAATTTTGCTTTATTTAATCGGCAGATTATGGTGATTTAAAAAAGTAAAATTTCTCATAAAATTTTTGTGGTGCAAAAAAGAGTAAGATGTTGGCAGCTATGCAGCTGAATTTGACGAATTTATAGGGGAGACTGGGGTACAATGGTCCACTTTTGTAAATTTTGACTGTTTACTCTTAAAGTATTGATTTTTTTTCTTTTGATCAAGTACATGCATGTTACCTATACATTTAAGTTTCTATTGCACCCACTCAAAAATAATAATTATGCATACTTTTTCTTTACATATATTTTTAAATAGAAAGTGACAAAATGGACCATTGTACCCCAATGCCGGGGTACAATGGTCCACAGCATGGAGCTCTATGGACCACATGTAATTTTAATAAAAATATATCAGTGTAGTTCATTTTTTAACAATAAGAAAGATAAACTATATCATAATTTGTTTATTCACATTTTATTATTCACTTTTTAGCTCTAACTGAAGTAATTTTTTTTTCTTCAATTTTTTATCATCCTTTTTTTTCGCTTCTTCAATTATATTTTTCACTGGTGTATCAGTTAGAATGCTTGATGCACCTTTCTTTCGTTTATTTGGCGTTTTGCGAAAGCAAGCTTTTGGTAGAAGACATATTTCAAAAGGTGATATTTTTAGTTTACCATTTTTAAGCTTATTACCACTTTTCAAAATATTTTGTTTACTAATTTTTGGTGTTCAATTTGGGTTAGTTTTTAAATTTGAAAACATATATTATGTAGATATATGTTTCAAAAATGCATTTCACAACATGAATTATTAATTAATTTACACACAGAAATAAAATAATTCATTAATTCTTAATTTGGGCTAATTTTTAAATTTGAAAGCATATATTATACAGATACATATTTCAAAAATGCATTACACAACATGAATCATTATTTAATTCACACACAGAAGTAAAATAATTTATTAATTCTGAATTTCACATATAATATTCATTTTTTAAAAACATGGGATACAAAACTGGGATACAATGGACCGTGGTCCATTGTACCCCAGTTTCCGATGGTCCATTGCACCCCATATGGAAGTTTGACAAAAACTTGATGATAAAAAAAGAAATTTAGAATTCTATTATTTTAGCTACAATAAATATAATAATGTATTGTCTTACCTTTTCATTTTACCACGCAATGGCTTTCAAATTACAAATCTGTAATAAATAAATGAAGATATGTTTCACTGAAAATATTTACTCCTGCCTTACTCCTCCTGTGTCAAATCAACTATCAAGTATAAAAAGGCTAAAATGTCAGCTATGCACATGGTTTCGAACTTCTTTTTACTACTTCAGTACTGCTATCTATGTACTAAAATAAGAAGCTTTCAAAAACAGAATTAATATCAAAAATAGGGAGTGGACCACTGTACCCCTTGGTCCATTGTACCCCAGTCTCCCCTACATATATCCATTTTTTTGTTTTAAAAGGAAGCTGTCTGAAAATTGACTATTAGTTTAGTTGCAGACGTCAAACGTTCCAAATTTCAAAACCAATTTCCAGTTTCTTTAATTGTTTAACTGTAACGTGTGTGATTTTTATCTGTTTGTTTATTTTTGTAATATTTAAAACGAAATAGTTTAATATTAGAAATAATACCAGAACTCTTCAATGTTTTCGACCATTAGAGAAAATGCTAGTCATGAAACTTGTGCATGGCTAATATTTGAGTCATTAACATTATTTTTGCATGTGTGCGTGTCAATATTCAAAACAACTGTAATGGGGGATTTAAAATATGGCTATAATAAATAAATGCCTAAAATATCTTTAATAAAAGTCACAACCGTCTAGAAGTTTGAAAATAAAGAATTTTTTTATTAAAGCCTAACGATGATGATAATAATTGTAATAACAAGTCGGAAATTGTGCATCAAACATGGCAAATGAGGTGCGTTCATGTTATAACTAGTTTTATAAATATTCCGATTTTGTCGCAATAACTGTTGCAATCTTATGCAAAAATGCATTAATTTATTATGATTGTAAGCATTAAATACAGTAATGAGGAAATAATATGACCCCATCTTAAATGGGACGTAATTTATTGATTAAAAAATGGAAAACTGAGTTAGATTCGAAATCGCTTCCATGGTCAGGTTTTATAATTTTATACTTTTCCATTAAAAAATGAATTCGAAAATGTGTCAAAACGTTTTACTCCTGTTGAGCAAAGCAGTTGAGCAATCTAATAATTAAATTTTCTGAAATAAACTTTCTAGATCTAAAGATGATTGTTTGATCCACGGGTTATACGTCTGAAATTACGGTAATTGCAAAATAAACTACTTGAAAGTCAACTGCTATTAAAATGAATTTATGTTAAAGATGCTAAATGGCTGATTGTGTTACCAAGGTCATTTAGTAATTTTTGCAATAGATTCGGTTATCAGCATATGATTTTCCTACTCGTTTTTCATATCGTGTAATGTGAATTTGACTTTGGCTGTTTCCTCAAACTATGGTAGTAAAATAATTTGTAATAAGTCTCATCTCCTTTTTTATTGTTCATTTTGAACAAATTTTCCTTTCGTAACTTCTTTTAACTTACGTACTTCGTAAATTTGATGGGGGAAATATTCCTTTAAAAGCTTCTTTAAAGAAAATGGCTTATGATATTTCGTGTTAATTGCTTATGAAATAAACGAACTTAAGTCGCATACACTGTTAAAAATCTTGTCCTAGTTTGAAACAAATTTTGGTGTTTAGCTTGCTGCTGCCATCAGATGGTGAAACATCCTACCAACATTTGGAGCTCTGGTTAAAGCACAGTTCCAAAAATTGGATCAGCATTGCAATAGGAAGCTCCAAATGTTTTGGTACGAGATTTCACCATCTGGATGGTCAAAAATTTTAACGGTTTATTAATACAATACCATATTTACTCGTGTATAAGGCGCACTTTTTTTTCAAAAAATTAAGGCAAAATTCCTAGGTGCGCCTTATACACGGAATAATTTTTTACTGTTGGATGCAATCGAACGATATACATATGAAACAAGAAATTATTCAAAGAAGATATTAAAACTCGGAAAATGTTACTTAATTGATGTATTACTGCATATTTATTTTATTCCTTGCAGTTTTTTTATACAACAGAGCTAATGACATTATCTAAATGCTAATTAGCAATTCTCTTTCCTATTTCCCGTCATTCTCTTACAACCCGAAATCTAAAAATGCATTTTCGTCTTGTTTTCTGGTCTGGTGTAATGTTTGTTTCAACTTTTTTTTTTTTTTATTTTTTTTTACTGAGATTCATTTGGTCATTCTTTATTAGCGTATCAAATTTATGGTGCGCCTTATATACGAGATTTTAAGAAATCTCCATTTTTACTTGTAAAGTAGGGGTGCGCCTTATACACGCGTGCGCCCTAAACACGAGTAAATATGGTATTTCAAAAGAGAATGTAAAAATTTGATTTTTTCCCAGAGTTCTTCTAAATTTACCAGTTTGGTGAAAATGATAACTTCAAAAATCTTTCTAGTAAATTAATATAAAAAAAAAAAAAAAAAAAAAAAAAAGAGTCAATTGTGTTCAGTATTGAGAAGTTTACATTTTAAGACTATTACTGACACTTTTGTGACAATTTTTAAGTACAATTGATGAAATGAGATCATAATTAGAAATAATTGAAATGTAACACAAGCAATGACAAAATTGGAATAATTTTTGGTTAAATGACAAATTTTTTTTAGTGAAAACAAAATAATACAAATGACGAAAATTTTATTACAATACAAAAATTTTAAATATAATGCGCATACTTTCAAATTTTTGCGATTTCATGTGAAGTTTTGTACTAAACGACAAATAATTATAGGTGGTATATTATGTCAATATTTATACGTTTCTGAAGAAGACATGAAAATAATGAAAGCAATCAAATACGGTATCACATTTCCTAATAGAGAAAATTACACTGCTGTGGAACCGCTTTATGTAAATCCAACGATGACGGAATTAATTGTCAAGCATGATTAAAATTTGAAAATTTTTATTTGTTAAAATTAAAATTTAAAATTTTATAGAATTTACATTTGAAAAAAAAGTATAAATAAATAAAAAAAAAATCAAGAAAACAAGTTGGAAATTGTTCGTGAAATGTAGCAAATGAGGTGCGCTCGTACTACAACGACGTTTTTAAAATATTCAGACTTGGTGTAATAGTATACAATACTTAGGATACAGTATAGTATCCGAAATCTTTTGTGTGTCCCTGTAAATGCTATATTCTTTCTATGATACAGGGTGTAACTTGTAATAAACCTCAGCAACGTATATCAATTTTATAAAATGCGAAATAGTTTAATTTAATTTAAACGCACCCCAAGTAACGTTTCCCCTAAAAAACTATTATGTAATGGAATACTTTTGTATGATTCTGTAAATTAATATATATATATTCTAATATATATTAATATATATTAGATAATTCTTCGCACAACAATATTCTTTGCACCACAGATTATACTGAATGTATACTCTAGTATATACTTCATAGATGCATGTTAATTTTATTATGTTCGAAAGCGTGTAACATCATTAAAATGCACTTGAAACTTTTTTTTCCTATCGACCATAATGTAACTTTTGATTGTCCCTGTAATTGAATTATACATCAGATCTTCATTAAATTTGAAATAACTGTACAAAAGTATGTAATAATTATTCATTTTAAATTTCAAACGATTCGTCTGGGTAGTTTTTACGTTGTTATATGCGGACAGATGGACGGACTGAACGACGATCATAATAGTTGCTACGTATTTACACAATTACGAACGCAACTGAAAAAAAAAAAAAAAAAAAAAAAAAAAAAAAAAAAAGACCAAAAATGTTCGTAAATAAACAAGTAAAATTTTATGTCCCGAATGAACATGTTATTATATAGGATATGATAACTTTTGTATGTGTGTGTGTATTGTACATTATTACTATTAGGCCACTGTAAATCAAAATGTTAAAAAGAAAAGATTTCGTAAAATTTTGTTGCAGCAATTAAAAAAATATATTTGATATCGAAGTAGCTGTTAACGATTAAATAATAATAATAATAGTAAAAAAGAGAATAAAAAAGAAGAATGTATGCCAATGATTTTGATGTAAACAAGAAAAATGTACAGAGAAGCAGCCGTTACATACTATTTCTGTATTTTAAAGCTTTTGCGGACAGTTTTCTTCAGTTCAAGCTCCAGTTCCTACTGTGTTTATTTTGCTCGTTGTAGGCTATTCACCTTCCATTGACCTACAATTTACCGGAATCACATTCTCTTTATATCAAGCAGGTGATTAACCGGTACACTTTCATCCTAACCTCCTGACATTGAAACACAGATGATAGCGGTTTTACGTTCACTGTCTTTATTTACCTGCTGAATTATTTGCTTAAAAATTCCTCCATGATGCGTTTATTCTGAATATGTTTAAATTGCTCCCGGTTGTTTAAATTCTTATTATTAATATTTCGACGATTTTATTGAAAAAATAATTTAAATTTTGGTTTGCCAGTGTATTTATCTGCTTTACTTCCTGTCTTTGTTTTCCTATTCATGACATGTCATTCTAGGTAAAATGTTACTTTCTGAGCGTAAGAATTTTGAATAAAATAAAATAAAATAATAATAATATTCATAATTCCCTTTTAACGATACGGATTTTTTCATTATTTGGTGCTTAATTTATTTTCCAAATATTTAGGAGCTAATTTTCTTAATAATAATTTAGAGGAAGATACATTTACTGAGGATACAAATATACAATGTTTTGTTTTATAAGCTACTCTTACTTAGAGTAGAATATGACACTTGAAGAAAAAAAAAAAAAAATATATATATATATATATAAGCAAGACGTATATGAAATAAAATTTATTTTTTGTTAGATAAATTATGTTTTAATTTTAACCCTTTCAGGGGTGGTGCAATGTTTATAAAACCATTTCTTAAACTTCTTAATTTTAATTCTCAAACGTCACAGTTTCACCAGAATTTTGACAAAGAATTTTCCATTCAATATGTATGTGTAATATAGTCTGTCTGTCTTACAAATAAATTTGTTGGTTAATTCTGGTGCCAATCATTTATTTCTGCACTTTAGCATTGGAAATGGTTTGCCCCTGAAAGATTTAAATCAATGGGATTCGTAACGTTATTGACTATTTCTACCAGTAGCGGGAATATTTCAAAATTAATGATAAATGACAATGAACGTATACTCACTACTAACAAAGGAAATTAAAAAAGCGAAAGCCTTCTGCTTCTAAATATTTTTTTTTAGGATAACGAATGCTACCATGTTTTGGATGGTATTGAACAAGATTTTATTGTAACTGGAAATACAAAAAAGGCTTGTAACAGTAATTGAAATACATTTTTTAAAAATATTATTTTTATAATAAAATTTAATTTGCACATAAAAGAATTTTCTGAGTAAAATAATATACATCATTGAATGAATAAATACACTGCTCAAAACAATTAAAGAATATTGCAGCTTTAGGTGGATTTTGTATCTGGGAAACTTTTTAGCTGATTGATACATGGTCGACAGACACAGTAGGTCATATGAGAATAAATTACACATGTTTGGCAGAAAAAAAATGCATTTTATTGCGCATTTGTGTACAAAAGGAAAAAAGCACAATTTGTGCATATGAGAAAAAAAGAATAAAAAAGGGTGTTTTCTTCAAAAAAAATCATTTTCAGTAGGGGGTATGGTTTCCACGGGCGGCCAGCAACGTTGAACACCTTTGAGGCATGGACTCAATGAGGCTATTAATGACGAGTTGGGGTATTCTGCCCCACTCTTCCAGAAGACCTCTTTCCAGTTCTTGGATAGTTTGTGGGGGTTGTTGGCGGCCAGAAACTCGTCTTCGTAGAACGTCCCAAACGTGCTCGATTGGATTCATGTCTAGAGAACACGTTGGCCATTCCATTCGAACGATTCCTTCCTCGAAAAGGAAATCCTTCACCAGGTTTGCACGATGTGGCCTGCAGTTATCGTCCATTAAAATGAAGTTATCTCCGATTGCTGCAGCGTAAGGGACTACAATAGGTCTGAGGATCTCATCCCTATATCGGCGACCAGTCAGAGATCCATCTCGAATTATGTAGAGGTAAGTGCGCCCGTCAATGGAGATGCCACCATACATCAACACTCCTCCACCGCTAAATCTGACACTTTCGTGCACGAACTCAGGATTATTCCTACTGCCACGTCCCTCCAGATGAAAATACGCCTATTATCCGGATGCACAGAAAAACGGGACTCGTCAGAAAACAGAATATTGCTCCATTCATTTCTCCTCCAATTGACATGCTCGGTTGCCCACTCCCTGCGGTCGCGACGATGCCTTGATGTTAATCTAACACATACCATCGGTCGGCGAGCATACAGACCTACAGCATGGAGCCGGTTTCGGACAGTCTGAGTCGAAATCGTGGTGCCTGTAGCCGAGCGAAGGTGTTGTTGGAGAAGAGTAGCGTTTATGTCTCGGTGTCTCCGAGGTGTTAACGCTAAATACCGATCTTCATCGGGCTTTGTTGCACGTCTACGACCTTGCCCTGGTCTTCGCCTGCACATCCACTCTCCAAAAAACGGTTCCAGATCCTGGAAATGACACTTTGTGGCACTCCAATGGCTTGCGCTACTTCGGCTTGACTTTGGCCACCTTCTAACCTACCAAAAATTCTCCAAGCTTCTGAATCTGTCAAATGACTTCGCTGAGACATCGTACTCGTTGAAACAAAGCAATCACTGAATGCCGATCATCCTTGTCTTCATTCTCTTTTATCCAGTTGAAAGTCAAATTTCATTCGCTGCCGCTGGAGCGACGTTTTTGACGTCGAACTCAAAATTTGCATACTCCACAGTTTGAAAACCAGAAAAATTTGCATTTGTGATTCTCTTCTTCCATTTTCGGCAAAAAAAAATTTCGTTTATATCTTTATTTTGTATAAAACTTCAAATATCTTTTAATTGTTTTGAGCAGTGTATTATATATATCGCATTCCCAAAATTAGTGAAGGTGCTAATAGAGGAAATCAAGTGTACACCTCCAATCATTAATAAATAAATAAATTCATAAATTATTGTCAATATTCAATATATATATGTATTTTAACGTGTTCTACTACGAAAATCTCGCAAACATTTTTCAAAAATATATTCTCATATTTTATGAGAATATATTTTTGAGAATATGTTTATGAGAATATATTTTAAAATTAAATTTTTTCAGCGTCCCTCTTTTCCTATAACTTATGTTCAGAAAAATGTTAATGTTCTTATGAGAAAAATATTAATATCACTTTTAATGAAGACAATTAAGATAAATATATAATTTATGTTATTCATTTTAACCCAATCATTTTACACTAATTCGAATCTCATACTAGCTTTTTCCAATTGAAATAGAAGTGTTTATTAGCCGCGTTAAAATTTTTTTAGTTTAGAATTCCTTTACCTACCAAAGCTACAAATCTTCATTGCTCATTTTAATAAACCGCGTGTACCCCCCAACTTAACCCCTATAATTTAATGCCTGTAACCAGTTAAATTTCGAGTCTTTATTCTCTGTCAAGGACAGAAAATAATTATCTTTTCTTTCTAGTTTATCTACGTCATTGTTCCAAGGCCATCCCCGAGTATTCATCTTTTCAGATTAGAATGAAATCAAATAAGCACTTTATGTTAGAATAATATTGTTGGATGGTATAGCTTTAAAGTTACGCCATTTAGCAAAATAAAAGCTTCCGTTTGATTTTTTTTTTTTTTTTTTTTAATTAAATAGATTTTAAAACATGTTTTGTTTTAAAAACATTGAACATTCGTTAAGAAAATAATCGTTTAAAAACAGTTTAGTTGCCTTCTGCAGAACTAGGATTTTCAATCGATTACAGTATCGATAAAAATTGCCGTGATGCCGCCAAAGTGTATGTCAGATATCCACAAAGATGTCTACAATCTGGGATCTTTAATTATTTGTGCTCTGGGGGGAGTGGAAGGGGGGGTGTACATTTCTTCAAAATGCCCAAATGTCAAACTGGCACCAGTATTTTGTAAGCACAAGATTCGACTTATAATACACACACACACACAAACACACACACACACACACACACACACACACAAAAAGGCATTATTCTATTTCAAGATAAATTTGGTTGAATATTTTGGTGTCAACATGACATTTGGAGATTAAAATTAAGTGATAGAAAATTTATTCAACAGAGCTCAAAGGGTTAAGGTAAACTCCCAACCATTTAGTATTCGGGTTAGGTTCCCTTAGAAAGACCCCCACGGAGGGCACTCCCCCTGGTCCTATATCCCATTAGCGTAGATAATCGGACGACAAAAATCAACCAACCAACCCAACCATTTAGTAATGATAAAAGCTGTAGCGTTTATTTCGGGCTAGTCAGTTATCTACTAATCTCTTTATGGCGAAGATCTTTCGATAATCTTGCCTTTTGGAGATGGAAATTATAACGAGTTGTGTGGACTTCACGGTATAGGCTAAGTTTAGACCCTCTTTTGGTGGGTCATTCCATGTCACGTGAGGGACAGCTTTGCTATATATTAATGCTGTTTTAAAATTTTTATTATATCCTCAATTTAACATAATCATGTTAATATAAAAATCTGGAGTTTTTTGCTAGTTTTAAATTTTAATGTATAGTTCATGTTTTAACTACTTATAAGTCATTAGATACAGGCATTTATAAGTTCTCACGCAGGATATTTTTTTCGTTTTTCATGTTTGCAGTTTTTCATAGAATGGCCCTGAAGCGGGTAGATTATTTAGGTCTAGAATCTAAAATGTGGAGATTTTTTATTATAAATTATTTTTATTATTTATTTATTATTAAAAATGGGCATTTTACTAACGTCTATGATTTAAAATGTGAAGATTTTGAAATATATTAAAGGGTCATTGCGTATGATGTGTGGTACAGCTTTTCTAGATAATTACTGTTCTTTTGACAATGCTATTTTATTCTCAAAATAAAACAACTCTGCTAATATGGAAATATAGGTTATTTTGTTAATTTTAATGTATAGTTTATATTGTAAAATCTTATAAGTTAATAGATAATCAGGGGTCACAGCGTCCCTAAAATTTTCGCATTTTTCTACCAGTACTTTAAATAAAAAATCTTCGTGTCAGATTCGTTTTATATCTACAATAGATTCCTACAATAAATATTTTCGCTTTAAAATTGTGGTAGAAAAGTGTGAAAATTTTAGGGACGCTGCGACCCCTGTAGATACGTGTAAGCGCCACGTGCGGGGCATACTGGTAGTTTCAAATAGAATGGCCGTGGTGTATCAGGATTCAGATCGAGCGGAATATATTCCAGTTGCTCTTTAATCCATGGTTCCATGGATAATTATCATAACGAAAAAACATAATATGTAAGAGCCTTGTAACAGCATGCTGTTTTCTCTTTTGCAGTTTGGTATTTAAATATTTCGAGAATTTTCAAAGGAATTTATCTATGCATAATATTAAAATATGCCTTCATATTATATAAAATACAAATATATTTTCGTTCTCGTCAGAATATCAAGAATTGTATTAAATTTTCCGTTTGAATTGATTCGTGCTTCTTTTAAATATTAATATTTTTTCATCGTTTTGTCAAATATATATATTGCAATGTATCATTAACACTAGAACCGCGGGAAAATTCATTCAAGTTTCAAAAAAATATTTCTCACCGGAATTTTCATTTAAAACTGTTTGAATTATTTATTGAAAATAGTTTTGCTTAGCTTATATTTAGCTTATTTCTTTAAGAATTTTCTGGTTCGAATTGTCATTGCTCCATATGATACGGGTCAAAATGACCCGTCACTGCGGTTCTAGTGTTAAAATACAAAGTCATCAGAGAATGAAAAAAATGATTAATACTATATAAATAAATATGTTTAAAAATGCCTCTGAATGACTGACAGCATATTTTCTACTTTGGTCAATAACGTCTTAAGAGAATTGTTCAGAACGATCTCAAATTATCTTCGCTAATGTTAAACCTATAGGGGATGAAATAGATTTGTATTTTGAAAAAGTCTCAGCAGAAAATTAATATTTGTGACTTCTTTTTCCTACGTATACTCTTCTTGCAGAATGTCTCTTTTTTAGTTGTCAAAATATTTCTAAAATCTATCCTTAATTTTATTGTTTGTGTGTTAAAAGCTTATCAGCTGTGAGTAAGAATTTTATGTCTCAAATAAAATTAAATATATATTTTAGCAATACTTTAATAATTAAAAAATTGAGACGTATTTTTAAGAAGATTGCATAGAAAACATGATTAAAAAAATATTGATTACCTGCACTAAACGAGAAGAATATCGCCTTCAACTAGAAAGAATCGTTAACCGTTTTCTGAATCTCCAAACTAGAATTATAGATTCTTGAACTATGCGAAGAAAGTAAAGAATCAAGCTGAATAGACGAAATGATCTAGAATTTCTAATATCTTGTTTTCTAGGTGACGGAACGATTTTGAGTCGTTTCGGTAGCGAGAAATTATTGGTTGATTTCAAGAACAGTTTCATGAACTAAATATAGTAATATTCTAATAATTAAAAATAACCTCTTGTGTTCTATTTGCAGAGATTTTTAAATAAGTATAACCACGAAAATACAGGAAAATGCTCTTGAATTCTAGTAGGAGTTTCTTGAACTCTCTAGCAAAGGGAACTAGAATTTATAAGGATGACATGGAACTATTTTTTTTCTAGAGCCACAATTTAGATTCTAGAAAGCTGAACGATATTCATTCTATTCATATTAATGTCAGTTGTTGTGTTTATGACGGCCAGTTATCAACATGAGGGATATAGGCCCTAAAGGGGTGGATGACCTCCGTGGGGGGCTTTTTAAGGGAACATATTGATGTCAGAACGAGATACCAGTATTACTCAGTGTGGTGAGATATTTGAAAAATAAGAATGCATTTCACGATCTGTTTAACATTAGTAAGCGGAATTTGAAAACCAACTGATCAACATCTTGAATGCTCATAAAAAGGCAGAACAAAGAAAGAAAAAAAACGAAACACATGATTTCCAATACTAAAACTTATATAAGAAGACGGTATTTAGAAAACTAACTGAAGGAAAATACTATCAAATTTCGAAATGAAATGAAATAATTTTTTTTTATCCAAGGAATCCTTAACATGTCAATTTTCATTATTTTTTGACGTGACTTAACGACAATTACAATTATCGTACTGACGCAAAACCTAACGTAATGAAATGATCAAATTGTTTTACCGAAAAATGCAAATTGAAAGGGAAAAACAAGCATGAGCAAAGTAGATGTATTTAATCAAGAAGGATAACAGAAGACACAGTGTCGATTTATTCTGAAACGCCTTTCTGAAACTACTTACCTTACGATTTTTTTTTTGAAAAAATCCACAAAAAATTCTTATTTTCAATCATATCTTTGCATTTTTTTCTCACAAAACTTGGAAAACTGCCAATCAAATATTGAACATAATAATTTATTGTATTACTTAAGAATATAACATAAGGATACTGTTTTTCTTTTTAAGCTTCAAGCCAAGTAAAAACGTGATAAAGCAAATTGTAGTGACATATGCCCTGTCCGAGTTTTCTCGGGATAATAATTAATTGTAATGTATACTAACCCGAGATAACTTGCGATAATCAGAGAAGCAATTAAATGCTAATGTCTTCACATTATTTTTGTGCCAGGATATTGATTATGAAATCATTTTTGTAATATGAGTAATGACTTGTCTTTATTGTAGTCATTCATATTTAGCACTTAATTTTATTTCAAAGTGTAGAATACGTGTTTAAAACTTTTACATGAGTTACATGGGAAAATATTAAATTTTGACTATGAAAAACTTTATTTTTTAGCAGTTAAGTGTGCTTAGAATAATCAGAATGATTCAATAAACATTCAAGGCTAACTTTTAATTATGAGGTAATACTGACACATAAAAACAATTGCACAATAGTGTAAATATTTTATTCACGTACTCAATTTTTGGCTTTCGCCAAAACACGTATAATTATGTATATTTAAAAATAACTACTCCAAATTAAGTTTTCGTCTTAATCAATTAATGGAGTCTTATTTTCAGATGTCTTACTAAAATTATCCATTTTAATAGCGTGTTAGCGCAACAGGGCACAAAAATTTTTATTAATATTTTTTCGATATTTTAAAATTATTCAAATTACCAAATGCTGAAAGAGGGAAAATGAAAATTCGCGGCTGTTTACCGATAATTGTCCGGGAGATGCCACTTTTTAAGCAAACAGTGGAAAGTTTGGAACATTGGCATGCCTTTAGGCACAAAATCCGTTTATCTAATTTTTTAGGGATTAGATTAAAATTTTCGTAACAAATATATAATATCCTAAACAGGTTTTATTTTCTAAAAAGATTTATGTTTTTATTTTTGATTTAATGAAATAGCAAATAGTCTCTAACTTTTTAATAAGATTATGGAAAAATATTGTGATATACTTTTAAAAAAAGCAAACAAAACTCGTGCGCAAAAATACGCCTTTCTCCACGTAGGTATTTCAATATGCTTTAAAGAATTCGATATTACTATTTTTAAAATAAAGCATCAGATAATTACTATTTTAACTTGTTTTTTTCTGTGTACTCTTCTTAAAAGACGACATTTTTTTAGTTGACAAAATATTATATACTTAATAGTACAATTCTATTCTATTATATATACTTCATTTTATTTTAATTGTCTAAATCTTACTCATATCCTGTCAGTTTCGTTAAAATTTTAATACTTGATTTATTAAATTAAGCATTTATTTAAAAAAATATTTTGTCAACTAAAAAAGAAAGATAAGTCTATTAAGATGAGTACAAGTAAAAAAATACTAAAATACTGAAAATATTATTTATTGGAGGATTATAGTTAAGAAAAATACGAATACACTACATGCTCTTCGGTTTAATATTCGAATTGGAGGTTTCACTCATCAACATCTTTAACAAAATATTATAGATTTAATTGTATTATTTAATAAGCTTTGTTAATCAGTCAATTTCTGAATTTCCCTCCGTAATATTAATCTTACGAGCATAGAATGCATTCATATATTTAAAATATCTCCTAGAGAAATTAATATTGTTCACTTTTTTTTCTCTTAGTTCTAATAAGCTGATATTTCTAATAAACTATTTTTTTTCTAGCTAAAAATATAGGCTTAATTTAATAATTAATGTGCGAAAAGTTGACGAACTGTGATTTTAACAGTTCACATAAAGTGAAATATGTAATTTAAGAATATTTTGAGAACTAAGAAAAAAGGATATACAAAAAAGACGTTAAAAATATTGATTTCGGAGGAGATATTTTAAATATACGAATGCATCTCATGTCCAGAATTTGCATTTAGCAAGAGAAATTTAGAAATTGACTGACTAGCAGCATCAATCATTGGCGCAGTCTGGATCCCCATCTGGCATGGGTTTTGAACTATTGTTACTCACAGAATGAAAAATTTTGTTGTGTTTCATGTCCACAAGGTAGTGATTAGTAAATATATAACATATAAAAACAGACATCGTAGTAAAAAGCACAAATAACCACGCTAAATTTAAGATTTATGACTTTAAATGTTTCATAAAATATATCTTCTTCAATATTCAGATGCAAAAAAGAAGATAGGAAGAAAAAGCAATAACATACGTTTTACATTGCTACTATTGCTCTTAAGGCCCCTGTCCCTGATCTCGAAGACGCTCGCGAGCTAATGCTATTCCTATGGGGAGACATTTTTTCTAATCACTCATTCGCATTTTAAAATTTTTAAATAATTTTTTTTGCATTAGATAGCTGGGATATTTTTTATAAAGTTACTTTCACTCTCAGAACCAGTTTAGAAAGTGAAACTAACTTTATAAAAAATACTTCCGACCAAAATTGAAAAAGTAATCAAGGAACGATCTCGAGAGGGACCCCAGCTATCCAATGCAAAAAACATTATTTAAAAATGTCAAAATGCGAAAAAGTTATTAGAAAAATGCCTCTCCATAGGAATAGCATTAGCTCGTGAGTGTCTTCACGGGCAGGGACAGGGGGCCTTAACTTTTCTCTCATTCATTTTGCGTAGGAATTGAGGCTTCTACAATGAAGCCTTGAAACAGTTGAAAGGTAAAATTTTATGCTGTTTATACTTTAGTTTTACGCATCCTTTCATTGCATTCCTTTTTTTTTCATCTTAACAAAAGAGGTTTTGTATATGCATAGTCACTTTAGATTTTTTAAATGATTTAGCTAAGTTTCCGACATCCCCCCCCCCCCCCACCCACACACACCTCTTCGCTGACTTAGTGCCTTAACTCCTGAATTAAAACAAACAAATGTAAGCACAAAAGTAATAAGTATGAGTTACATAAGCTTAAACTATGTAAGCTGTTTCTTTAAAGTAAAAGATTATCGTTTTAAGAAAAAAACTGAAAAATATTGAATAATTATTTTAAATAATAAATATCAACATGAAGGAAGGCTGATTGTAAATTGCGCCGTAAGAAACTATGTGAAAGGGAGATTAATATTCCAGTGTCATCACCATCAGGCAGACATGGGGCGAAACTTGTAAATCCGTATAGACGTGCTACATAAGTATTTGCGAATTGAACTTCTTCTTCATGTATATAAATGCATACAACTTTTTCCTTTGTCATCTGTTACTAATGTCTGAGGGCATATTTGGCAATTATTGTTGAATTATTGGTTGCTTTTGTCAACAGTTGTATTTGCACTAATAACAAAACAAATCAAAATAAAAATTCTTATCCGCTGAATTAGCAAAATTTATAGTAACTCTCTTTAGCCCTCTTAGTAATAAATAAAATTCAAAATAAAGCAAATATAAAAGAATTCAGCAAATAAAAGGTTTTTGAAAATTTTAATTGTTAATAAATGACATTAATAACATTTTTCGCTCATAAAGTAATTTTAAAAATTGTAATTGCTAATAAATGACATTAATAACATTTTTGGCTTTTATATTACTTAGTTCGATTATATGTCTGTTAAATTCGTATTTTATTTTATTAATTCATTTACTGAAAACGTGTATATATTTATGGAATATCAGCCGAAAACGTCTGATACTATGAACTATTAATATCCGTAATCGAGCTGAGCGCGATAACAATAGATTAAAAAAATATCATGCTTGAAAAATACTTCAAAAACCACAAAAATTCTGTACTTAAGACACAGTTCTCAACAAATTGCATTTGATAATACATTTTCCCCCTTTTAGACGGTATAAAAATTCAATTTATGTGATGTTTATAAGTAATTAAATTTGCGAAAAAGTGATAAATGGATTACTTAAATCGTTTCCAATCTACATATGACGTCAGTGTTACTAATGGACATGTTTTTGTTTTGTAATTTGAATGTAGCATATATAAAAATAGACTAATCAGAATATCAATATTAAGTTGCTTGCATAATTCAGAATTTTTTCTCTGTTTTTTTTCTTTTAAAAAAAGTTTTCTTCTTCTTTCTTTATTATAATTATCTCATATTAGGAGTGTCAAAATATTATTGATAGGATGTATTTGTATTACAATCACGACCTGCATTTAGCCTTGTAAAACACGTTCTTTATTGCAGCTGACAAAACAAAGTCCATTTACCGCAGTTCGTGTCTTCTAAGGGAAAAATTGCCATATTTCGGGGTATCTAATAACATTTTAATTACAGGTGCTGTCTTCTTCTCTTCCCATCCCTGACTGTCATAACTAAAGTACACGCCCGTTTTTGCAATAATTTTATTTTTATCTTTTAGTTATTTCTACATTTGAATATTGAGCAATATATCGTATATTATTGCGTGTGACTCGCACTTTTGATAGAAGGAAACTAATCAAGATTTACACATGTATTTTTTTTACATCTGATATACAGAATGTCCACTCTCAATGATGACCAAAAGCTAATTCTTTTACCATTAGTCATAGAGTTCTAATTTCAAAAATGTTTTAAATGAGATAAAGAAATATTTAAAAAAAGATTTGCCGCAATAAAGTTATTTCTTTAAAAATGACAAACTTTAAATTTTTATATGGTCCCCTCCCATGGTCCTAGAAGTTATGTTTAGTAAAATTTACTCATTATACTAACAAGTAAGATAAAGCAAGTTCCGTTCATATAACACTAAAATTGGTCGAGTTATGAAACTTAAAAAATGCATGACTTATGCCACTTTTCTGCATGTGAATACAAATGCATTCGTCTTGCTTTGAAGGGTCATATGCCAAGTGCTTAAAGTATTCGAAGAACTTATTTCATGTGTATCTGCGCTTTGAAAAAATCGCGCAAGTTTTACTATTGAGTTAATTTTTATTAAGTTTTTGAATGACTAAAATAACTATATTTTAACATTTTTTTTTTTTTTTTTTTTTTTTTTTTTTTTTTTTTTGTAAGGATTTAGGACTGTTTCTTTTCATGATTTCTTTTATCAAAAGTACTGTTATTTTTATAAGTTTTTATTTAACTTCAACGATCGTATGCATGTTTTTACAATTTAAAATTTGTACTCGAACTTTAACTCACTTTCAGGTATTTGACCGAGATTAACTTTTACATACTGACGTAAATCCGATGATAATCTATTATTCTGGTTTTCGGTGGTTACCATGCATTTATACTTATTTTACAGGATAACACAGAAGATTTTGGATAGATTATCCCCAAGAAGTTTAAGAAAAAGTTTTAGATTAGGTAACACAAGACTGCAATGGCTCTGTCTTTTAACTATTATGCTTTTTTTGTAACTAAATCCGAAAATTACCTTAAGTTTTAACCATCATGTCAGGATTTTTCGCAAATAATAAATTGTCTAAATTAAAAAATATAAAAAATCGGAACATATGTAAAATGTATATGTAGATGTTTTTTATTTAATTTTGTTTAACCCTTTCAGGGGCAATGTACTTCCATTCATAAAATTTTGAAATCATGACTGGCACCAGAATTTAAAAACAAATTTATTTTGAAACATATAAAAGCTTTTCTTCATGTAGTTAATGTAATTAAATTTTTTGTTCTCATTTCTAGTGCCGATGTGGCATTTCGCAATTAAAATTAAGTGGAATATATTTTATCGTACTGTCCTTCAAGGGGTTAATTCAATAATTTGTTCAATTTTTTGGCCTATACTGGGATTCTTTGAGATAAACATCTGAGGGGTTAAATAAGGTGGATTAAGAAGTTCAGTTTTAACTTGGAGGCATACAATTTGCGAAAAATCTTGACATGATGGCTAAAAAGGAAATTCATTTCCGGATTCAGCGGTAAAAAATACATAAAAAATCAACTATCAGAAGTTAAAAACACAACATTCTCATCTACTTTATAGTTCCAGATTTTCGCTTTTTTTAAACAATAAAATTTACGATTTGCAAATCTCCTCACATGATGGTAAAAAAAAAAAAAAAAAAAAAAAAAAAAAACTGAAGATCAATTTCGGATTCAGTGCTACAAAATAAATAAGAATCAATTATCAGAAGCTAAAAAGCATGTCATAACCCATCTTTTGTGGGCTAGTGTAATCTAATAACATTTTAAAATATTTTCACTTTGTAAAGAATTGAGGCTGTTAATTTTCATCATTTAATTTGCCTTATACGTTTAGTATTAATTGTATATTTTGCATTAATGATTTAGAATGATTAAATAGTTCAAATTTATATTGTAATTTCAATTACTTTCAACCATCTTTTTAATATTTCTCACGAAATAATATTTCTATCAAAATTGTGAATGACCCCTAATTTGCAGCAATAAATGTGCTTCAACTTTAAACAGCTATTACTTGGTCAATTTTAATTGTAGAATAGCGGGATTTTTTTTTTTTTTTTTTTTTTTGTCTTATTTGTCAGTGTAACAGGAAAATTTTACTAATTATAATTTACAGGACCGGAGGACCGTATAAAAGTTTAAATTTCGTTATTTTTAAAGAAGTGTTTTTACTAACTCAAATCCCTTTCAAAATATTTTTTAGCTTATTTTAAACATTTTTGTAATTGGAACTATATGCTATGATTAACAATTAATAAATTAGCCATTGGCCACCATTGACAGTGGACACCCTGTATTAGTTGAGAGATTAAAAATAAATAAAAGATAAATTTGTAATTATTTAAATCCGTCCGCTATTAAAATCTATGGAAGAAATTTTGAGCATTTTTTTTTTTTTTTTTTTTTTTTTTTTTTATAAAAACCAATAATGATAAAAAAAAAGTATGAGTAAACAAATTTCATCATCTTTTTCAATGAGATGTTTTTCTCTTTCGTTACGCTTGACTAATTACTTTTGTCTGTTTCATTATCGTTACTTAGATTTTAGATTTCCTAAATATTTATCGTTTTTCATAAATATTTAATGTAATATTTACTGATTGCACAATAACTTAGTTTAACCGCAAGTTCAAGATCAAATAATACTCTAAATTTCATTGGTAACATATTATTTTATGGCAGTGAAATTTTTTAACGATAAGACATAAACCGCTGTTTTTATCAATAACTGTTTAACCAAATAGCTACTTATATGAATCAAACTATAGGGAGAAAAATGGATACTAATATTTTCCTTCATATAATAATCAACTATGCTATTGGATATAAATCTTCTTACATATTTTACTGAATTAACAAAATTTATTAACTCTTTGAGCTGTTATATATCACCTAATTTTAATGAATATTTGCATCATAAACTTTTAATTAACAACTCGATTTTATTTTCGTGGGGAAAGTTAAAAAATTGCTTTTCCACATTTTGAGGTAACTTTTTTTGAAAATTCCGGTGCGAATTCTACATATTACACGATTGCTTTCCCCTGAAAGTGTTAAATGACAGTAAAACAATATCAACATTTAAATAAAATTGATTTATTTAAAAGTGATTCCAAAATGAGATATACACATTTTGAATAGTAAGATGAGTTATATCCGTTTTGAAATAATTTTCTTCTTTTTTGTAAGTTTGGCGTACACAAAGCCATACCATTATTTTTATTTCTCTATTTATTTGTTACTTTGCTGAATTCTCTTTACTGCTTTTCTAAATTTTGTTATTTACAAATCCTCCTTTACATATGAGATTGTTTTTAGCACAATTTGTAATTTGTTTACTGCGTGCGTAACATTTTTAGTGAATGTTATCACTCAACCATTCAAACATTGTCCTTGGGAAGGTCTTTGTGAAATGCTAATTGAGCGCAACTTTAGCTACACTATTATGATGCTAGATTAATTCTGCTTGATACTTGTCGATACCTGTTCGCTTGATACTTGTAAATACTTGTCTGCTTGATACTTGATATTTCTTTGTCTTGATATTTGGCAGTTGTTTGTTATACAAGTTGTTTTATACTTGTATTGTTTTGAAGGTAGTAACAATGTTAATACATGTTAAATTCATTCAATATTCGGGTATAAAGCTGGATTCTTCCGCAGCTAATGAACCTCCAAACCAAGTTTGTAAAGGTCTCACTTTTTATTCAAAAATTTTGAATTCATATCGATAATTAAAAAAAAAAATACTGTAATAATCACGAAATGTCTGTCATTAAACAAATCAAAAATTACTATTCGGAATTACTGGTATGAATTCGAAAATTTTGAATAATAAAGGAGACCAAACAGTCAACGCTCTTACTGGATTGTTGATAAAGATTGAATCATTTACTGAAATTCCGCGAGGAAAAAATGTTGATTCACAGGGAAAAACCTTCTACGCTGTAAAAAATTTATGTAATGTTATTCCATAAAATTAGTGGACGCATTGCTGCCTCCAATTTTATGGAATAATTTATTTTATATAATGATGTAATTTAAATTGATAACTGGTGTAATGCTATATATTGACATTAGTGTGATGTCAATGCAGTGATTGTAGTAGTAATTTTTATTCCAGATTTTTTTTAAATAACTAAAAAATATCTTTTTATAAACTTGACTTCACTTTATTTGTAAGTATTACGTATATAAAATATTAAATATTATATAGATAAAAAAATTCAAGTAAATATCTTTTTTGGTTTCTGAAAGAAAATACATTAATTTAACATGATATAGGGACTTCCAACTTTCTTACATTAAACATATAACTGAAATTCCGATTTTGAGAGAACAATTGATATATGAACGTAGAATGATGGTAACATGGCTGCCAACTACTACGCCTATTTAAAGACGAATAAACATATCAGAAACAGAAATTTTAGTAGATAATTAACAATATGGTGTGTAATACATAACATTGAATATATTTGGCATACATTTTACTAAAACTTTTTTGTGGTACCAAACATGTTTATATGATTTAAATAGGCGTAGAAGTTGGCAGCTCTGTGGTAATAAAGTCGATGAACAATTTCTTTTTTACACATGTACTCAGCAATAAGCAGAAATCAATAATTTTCTCCAAAATACAGAAATACTTTCTTATGTAAAATTTGCCAGCATAACCTTTAAAAATATTACCTTTCATAAGCAATTTAAATCTATTCTTGAACAACTTCATTAAATGCCCCTCTTTTAAAGGATGAAAATGATGCCCATCTTTTATAATCCTATAAAATGAGTGTTCTTGTTCGAAGACTGAATCTTAGCCGCGTCCCAGATCATTATGTAACTTTTATTTTTCTGTATCTAAGCGCAGGAAATTTCTCTTTGCAACTCTAAATTTGATACTTTTTCATATCAGGTTTGCCTAGAAGAAACAGAGCATGACAACCGAATTAAAAAAATCTTCAGCTGTTATTATTATTTAAACAAATACTTTGTCATATTACTCATAATATAACCGAGTGTAGTACAGTCAGGTAAAATTCCTTCTGTCATCTCTAAATTAAAGATTGGAAACATGGCTTTAGTAGCGAGGTTAACTAATTAATGCCTGAAACTGGTTTAACCCAATCCATATTGCTAGTATGCTATTCATTCATTTAGTTTTACATTTAACTCATTTGCATCATTAGAGCATGCATGTATGTAATTTGCCTGGTGTGTAATAACACCAAAAGATGTTGTAATATAAATTTCTGTGATTACTATGTCTTGCAAGTTAAATATTATCCATTGTGATTAACTGTCAAAGGGAGAGCGACAAAAAAATAAGTACATGAGGAAGCCAGGTTCGTTCAAAGTATATTTTTATTTTGCCCTTTCGAGATGATGGGTGCCTAACGTGATACTGGCAATCACAGCAGAGAGAGGCAAAGTGGTTCTTCTTAGAGTCAGAACCAAGATAACATCAGTTGTCAGTTATCGCCAAAGGTTACAATGTTTGGCATGTATATGATATTTGGCAAAAATATACGTGCAATTTTTTTCTTCTGAGAGAAAAATTTTGTACTTAGCATATTAACAAGATAATCGCTAATTGGCGACCAAAGAGTTTAAACTTTGATATTGGAATTTGAAAAAGCAAAGGAATTTTTTTGCGGTTAGGCCTGGGGCTCTTGAAGTGGGCTAAAATTCGCGAATGGATACCATATAAGGAACAGTAGCATGAGAGGAAATTTACTCGAACATGTACGACGCGCAAAACATCTTATGCAGAATTTTTATTATAGAACAGCTGGTATTCAGAAAACCACATTCGGTTTTTTGACCATATAAGGTATTTTTCATACCTTAGTGACCTGAGTGAAATACATGTGCCGGCATTTCGGTGTCCGTTATATTAAGGGGGGTCGTTTGAGTATTACAAAAATGAGAAAAGGGGCGATATATTTATAACTTCAACTGTAATGTAGATCTTGTTGTGATCATGATTTTTAGTTACTTTAAAAAAAAAGTTTTTTTTTTAATGGAGGAAAAGATAAGTTTATCAATTTGTTACCTAGCATCGTCATATTCAATGATATATGATATATTGATATCATAGATGTATATAACAATATTTTGTAAGATTCTGTCTAGAAATCATGTATAAGAAGAGCGGTCTGTCACTTTTAAGCAAATATCGATAAATATATACATAAATTAGTTTTGTATTTAAATTGTTCAAAGCTAAAACATTTAAGTATAATACATTAAATGTTCAGCCAACATTTATCTACCGTAATACAGTAGAATCGAAAAAAAAAAAAAAAAAAAGAATTTTTATGTGTTGCAACAGAAAAGTAATATTTTAAAAGCAATATTTTTAAAGTAATATTTTAAAGTAATATTTTATAATAGAAAATGATGGATTAGAATGATAGATTAGCCAACATTTTTTCGCCGTTTAGTATAACATTGTGAGCTGACGCTACTCTTCACCAAGGGTGCATCCTGCGCTCCATTTAGAGGGGAGGGGGGGGGAAGGTCATGGCTTCTTTTTTTCAGGGGGAGGGGGAGAATCACATCCCTTAAAAATACATTTTTATAATAAAGGCTGTATCCATATCCAAAACCGCTATCATTCTGATACTTTTGGGAATTCGTTTTCATTCGTAAATTCAAAATAATAATAATAATAACTGCAGTAATATTCGCAAAAATATAAAATTCCAGTAATAAACTGAGCATTTTAAGCCAATTAAGAATTTTTAACAGAACTTGAAAATGCCATCACGAGTGATTAATTGGCTGAAATTTGATTTAAAACACCTCATTTTTAGTAGATTTCCAGAAAGATTCTTTGCCTTAATTGAGAAATAGAAAAAGCTAATTAATCACATTTGTCCTGAATAAGTGCACTTGCAAATGTCTTGCATCTGAGATTGAAAATGACTTTCTGGATACATCAGAAATTATCTTCTTTGGATTTAAATAGAGCTTTAAGGAGTCATAAAAATTCTCACTGTTGAGTAAGGGGCAAATTTGAAAGAATTTAACACATATTTCATTTTTAAATATGCTTTAGAAATTTTTAGCGTCCAGGGGGGGGGGGGGTCATGACGCTCGTGACCTCCCCTTTAGATACGCCGCTGCTCTTCACTCTGCTTCCCTAATCCGTATTTTTTCTGTTTCTGTTTTTTTTTTCTTTATTTATCATCTCTTCTTTTCTTACCTTCGTTATCTGTTATTATATTTAGGGCATTAAATTTAGGATTGTTGTAATACTCAGTTGTTGTATTCGCGATTTCTGTTGTTGGCTGCATCTCTGCATCTCTGCTTCCATTTCTTCTTTTTACTTTTTTTTTTTTTCATTTGTTCTCAAAATGCCATCTGAACATCAAGAAGGATATTTTAAAAATCCTGATAAGAAATTGAAAAAAGAAAAAAAAATCTCAAGCCACTTCACTCTTTGTTCCAAACATTTTGCAGAGTACTTTTGATTCAGATAAATTTTAGACCTGATACACCAAATACAATCCATCAGAATTTTAACACTTGACCTCCTGTTTCGAAACTGGAGCCTTCACCTCTAAGCGACCAATGCAAAAATCACTAATGTTTGATTAAATAGCCGCAATATTTATCACTTATACAATGTGGAATATTCTTAGGGATTTTCCCCATAGAATTGGTTGCAAAATGTTTTGAAAATATTTTATCCGTTGTTCGATTTGTACCAAAATGTAGAAAGTTCTTACTATACGACAATAGTCTATAGATAAATGGGATCTCAAAAGATTAGCTTAAATTCGAATATTGTTTCTCCCGTTTCGAAATGGATGATGTTACCTCTAAGCCACAATTATGGATTACATTGCCGCTTTATTACTTATATTTTGTCACATTTTCTTGGAAATTTTCTGTGTAGAATCGATCTCAAAATGTTTTAAATATCTATTTGTTGGAAAATCTACAAAGTTTTTACGACAATCGTATGCAATTTATTCGCCAAATGTGATCACAAAGAATTAGCTGGACTCGAACACTGTGCCTCCCACCTCGAAACTGGAAATGTAACCTCTAAGCCACAAATGTATAACTGCATCGCGGCATTATTTATCAATTATACTCTGTCACATTTTCTTGGTATTTTTTTTTTTTCTGCAGAATCGACCGCAAAATGGTTTAACTATTGAATCCATCGGCCGATTAGTATGAAACTCGATACAATTTTTGTGAGTACACTTTCTAAATCAAAGTGTTCACTCATGCACAGATACAACAGGATTACAATACTTTGTTTACGCTATGTGTTCGATAAAATATTATAATAAATATAGGAGTGAAATACAGTAATAAAATAACTATCATCGTCCATGATTTTATGAGGCTAAATGTTTGTTTTTTTCTTTTTGTAGTGAAAGTCATGTCCACAAAGGCTCTGACAGAGTACAAATTTATTGGAGGTAGCTGGCTACCTATGGCAATGTGTTTTGCTATGCTAGGATCTATATTTGTGCCATATTTTATAGTCCTTGCAAGAGGAACTCTTCAACCATTTTTACCATTTGTTAGGTAAGGTCATTTATAATACTCCTTTTATGCTAATTATTTTTATAAGTAGTTAGTATTAAATAGTGTTGAATTTTCAGGAAATTTATTATAATTCAGGGATAGAGTAATGAGTGAAAAGTTAAAGCATATGATAAATTATTTTGATATGTTGCAAATAAAACATTTTTTAGATTATTTTGTATGTTGCAAATAAAACATTTTTTAGATTAATTTTGCTACGCATACGGGTCGTTGACTACAAAAATACTTACTTTTTTGGTACAAGTTACTTAATTTTTGATAGAATATATATATTTTTAAATGTCTTAGGATTTTTACATATTTTAACACATTTAAAAATATATTTGATAAAAATAAGAGTTCTGATCTATTTTATTTATTTTGATCATGAATAAAGGTATACAAATATACCTTCGTTACGTGTTGCATTTAATTTTCTGTATTATGATCTTAATTTATTTCGTGAATGCGATAAGTAACCAAATATTTATTAAATAGTGTCTGTTTTTTCTGAAATTCCTTTATGCGTAAATTACATTTTATATAAAAAGAAAACTTTTTTCAAAAATTGTGTTTTTATTGTTGTTAAAAGCTGTTCGTGTATCCTCAAGTACAAAGAAATAAATATGTGCAATATTTTTCAAAATACATCTGCTATCTATTGAGAATATTCAGAGACAGGAGACATTACACAGGAAACAAATCGACTGACAGACAGACAGAGCAGTAAGACGAATAGGGTTTCGTCAGGTGAACGAAGCCCTAAAAATGAAGAAAGTTATCATCATTCTCCATGACTGTGATACCAAAACTTTTAATTTGCGCTTGTCAAAATTGCACAAGTAAATATCATTGTTCAACTTTCTAGCATGCTGATAAAGTTTACATAGATAAAAATCATATATTTGCCTGTTCAGTCTTTAGTTATTTTGCATAAAGTTAAAAGGGATCCCTTGTGAAACTTTCTTGGAAAGGGGACAAAAATTCATTTTTATTTTTTTTTTGTGAACATATGAAAAACAATTGATATAGTTTTATTCTGGGATACTGTCATTAACGATTTATGTGTCACATTTTGAGAATGTTGCAGTACGAAGGCTTTCACACATATTAGTAATATTATTAATTTCTGTACTTAAGGCTCCTGTCCCTGCTATTGAAGACACTCGCGAGCCAATACTATTCCTATGGGGAAGTTATTTTCTAATAACTCGTTTGCATTTTGATATTTTTATGTAACGTTTTTTGCGTTGGATAGGTGAGGTCCTTCTCCACATCGCTCCTTTTATACTTTTACGATTTTGGTTTCAGATATTTTTTAAAAAGTTAATTTCTCTTTCAAAACCGGCTCCGAAAATGAAAGTGTCATTTAAAAAAATCTGCAACCAAAATCGAAAAAGTAAAAAAGGAGCGATGTGGAAAGGAACATCAGATATCCAACGCAAAATAATAATAATAATAATAATAATAATAATAAATAAATGAAAAATATTTTAAAATGTCATAATGCAAACGTGTTATTAGAAAATAACATCCACATAGGAATAGCATTAGCTCGCAAGTTTCTTCTCTTGCAGGGTCTTAATGGGTTTATTTATGCTAATGTTTCTATTGTAATAACATTTGTCAAGTTTTTTATGCAATTTCTTAATTTTTATTTTAACCTGACTTAATGATAATATATGTCCTGAAGTGTCACTTTACTTAAGGGAAGAATTCTCCGACACCAAAATACCCCCCTCCCCCAATAATGTTGTGAAAGGAAGTTTAAAAATTAATATAAAGTTTTATTCCTCGTTTAAGAAAAATCTTGTTTGATAAAAATTCTGATTGATAAATCATTAACGAAAAAATAACAAACATTCAGTTGAAGCCAAAATACTTATGTGGTTATAATAATTCGTCTCTTTTATTTCAATTTTATACACATTCACCGAGATTCTTTAAGTATCCAATTTTTTGAACTTCTTTCTTCTAAAATCTTTTTTCTAAAATCATTTCATAAAATCAAGACTTCACTACAAATGTACACATGAAAGATTATAAACTAAAAATTCAAATACGGCGCTAAAAATTCTCAGTAACCTTGTATATTTCTTTGTATTGTAATCTAAATATCTCAATCTATTTTTTTTTTTAAGTTTATCGCAGGTATGAAAACTTTACTTTAACTTGTTGTCAATGTGACGAAGAGCCCCCACCAGTGGCCGGAAGGTACGGACCTCTCAACTGGTAGACGGCAGGTGCTGGGTTCGAACCCAATCGCGGCTGTCGGCCTAACCGTTCGGTGTTTTCGTGGTTTTCTTCGAACCTTGCGTAAATACGGGTTAGGTTACCTTAGAGAGACCCCCACGAAGGGCCACCTCCCCTGGTCCTATATCCCTAGCGTACATAATCAGACGACAAAAATAAACCAAACCAAACCAATTTGACGAAGAAGAAAAAAATTATACATAATTTTCTTATAGAAAGTGGTAGCTACAACTCGCTAACGTGACACAGCAAATGTTTCCAGCGTCCGCATCTGGTACGCAAAAAACATAGATTGTCCATTTCTATCCGACCTACCCTACTATATTCGTTGCCTGGCGTAATTCATTATTTCACATCCCGTTGTGGGCCAGTGGCGCAACGGATAACGCGCCTGACTACGGATCAGGAGATTCCAGGTTCGAATCCTGGCTGGCTCGTTCCTCTTAGTGGGGGTGACTTTTTTTAAAATCAAGATTAATTTTATCGTACTGTAAAATGTGTGGCAGAGATGGTCGCTATATTTGAGATAAAAAGGACAGTTGTAATAAAACAATATGCAAAATCAGAAAATTCCAGATTCGAATCCTGGCTAGCTCGTTTCTGTTAGTATAAGTGAGAATGACTTATTATTTATTTATTTATTGTTAATTTTTAACAACGTGCAAATCTATCATACTATAAAATGTGTGACAGAGATGACCGCTACAATTGAGAAAGAAAGGACAGTTGTAATAAAAAAATATGCAATACTTATAATAATTAGAATTTTTCAATGATTTTTAAGCGATTGGCGACGATTGTCACATACATGTACCGCTCATCGTGGGCAAAGTTCCTGCACATTGATTTGATACAAGCATTTTTACACAGAAGGTTTCGCCTTATCTAGTCCAATAATTTTAGCCATTATCTATACTAATATTATAAAGAGGAAAGATTTGATTGTTTGTTTGTTTGTTTGTTTGAATTGAATAGGCTCCGAAACTACTTGACGGTTTTGAAAAATTCTTTCACCGTTGGAAAGCTATACTATTTCCGGTAAACATAGGCTAATTTTTAATTGATTTATTCAAATATTTTCCTTAATAATTCAAAATTTCATTATTTTTCATACAGAATCAATTAAAATTTTTCCGATAAAAAATAACCATTTTCTTTCCCGTTGCCAAAAAAATCGAAATATGGAAAATAATTTCTCCTCGGCAATTAATTTTTAGTTGAACAGTATCCACGTGAAAAATTAAAATAAAAAAAATTCAAAGGAAAATAAATATGACGTCATTTATTATATTATCGGAAGTTTTGTTTGCACAGATATCATATACACACCGAGGTAACTAATGGACACTAAATTAATGTTATTTTGTCTGGCATGGCAACCCGACTATTGTTATTTAATTATTAATAAAATGTTTTTTTATTTCCTTTCTCTTCTTTAAAATTATGTAAACTGTTTTGTTCTATACTTATTATTTAAATACTAATTGTTATTATTTTTTAAATAATAGAAAATAATTTAAATATATATATGAAACTGGTATTCGAAAACGATTTTTCCGCCAAATTAGTCAAAAATTATCGATCATATAATTATCGATCTTTTAGATCATAAATCCGATTACAGAAAATTAGTCAGATTATTTAATTAGAAGTTATTAAAGTTATGTTTTTTTATTATGAAACAGACGAAGAAAAGAAAATTTACTATTGCTGCCCGACTGGAGAATTAACCTTGATGTTATTTTTAAAAAACTATCGAAATGGCGAATTTTTAATTATTTGTTTACGTTTTTTTGTTTATATTATTGCAAACATTTTTCCACTTTTATACACGCATCACCTTGGCGTGATTTTTTTTTATGATGCCAATTTGGAGAACATTGCGTTTTCAAATACCAATTACATTTATATTACTCTTATTTATTTTCTATTATTTTAAAAAGGAAATAATAATAATAAACTAAGTCAATAAATAATTATGGAACAAAACAATTTATATAATTTTAAAAGAGAAAAGAAAAATAATGAAATAATAATCAACTCAAAAATAATCAACTATTACCGGATTACCACGTGAGGCATAAAATCGCAATTTGCTGCAATCGCGCCAACGGGATCCGTAGATGACACCTGCCCTACATATTATTGGCAATATTATTGTTTATACAATTTATTTATATAATTTGGTAATACTTGATAATCCCATCGACCATTTGACATTAAATTTGTTTACGTAATTGTTACTTCATCAACCAATTTTAATTCGATGTTTATTTGTATTTCTATTAACATTTTAGTAATTTATTGATTCTTTGGTTATTTAAAATAAAAATTATGTCCATTTGTATAATTTGGCGAAATTGATCGACGGAATAATCAAGTAGTCGAACAAAAAACTATCGTCAAGCTATAACATTAAATGCCAATAATGGATGATCGTAAATTTCACATTTATTTGAGGACAAACATGAAATAAGTCTGGTACATTTGTAACAATATCGTTTCTAGCACTTCTAATGTTTGACACTAAAAATCATAATGGAATCGATTACAGAAGGTAGAAAGATTTTATTAGATGCAAACTAAAGACTTACTTTTCTACAAAATTTAGTCATCAAGATTATTCCGATTTAACGGCTACATGTTAGCAACTGTTTTATAAAAGGAAGAGGCAGTGAAACTGATGTAATTTTAATGTTATTCAAATAATACAGCTTTAAAACATACTTTTTATGCTTCATTGTTCTACTAAATATATAAGTGAAACACCCTTCTTCGTCTGCCACCCCCACGGAGGGCATCCTTTCCTTAGGGCCTATATCCCACGTGTAGATAAATGGCCTTCATAAATACAAACAAACAAAAACTTTCCTTTATCTGTCAATAATTCTTTACATTTTTTACTCTATGTATTCTTGCTGGAACAGATTAAGGTAGATAGGAAACTACAGTAGACCTACTAGAAGAGGACGTTTATTAAAAAATGTAACATGAAATGACATTGTATGTAGGCTACCAGAACTACACATAGTGCAAGTTCAGATGTCGGGATTTTAAGAACTAAGAAATGATAATGTACAATCCGAAAATTAATAGAGTTTGATAATCAATCTCACTAATCATTGCAATGCCCTCTAATGCAGCGTTCGAAATCCTTGGTGGTCCGCTGGTCCGAGACCACCGATAATTCAATCGGACCACTAATTTGAAAAACTTAGTGGTCCGCAGGACCAGTGCCTTTTATCAGGCCCTTAGAAAACAAAAACCGATCGCACATGATTTTTCTTATTATCAGCGATGCCGCAAACGAGCCATAGCGCGTAAATTACGCAAAAAATCGGCCATGGGACGCAAAAAAATCGCTCTTACGCGTCCCACGGGCCGCGTAATTTCGTTAAAAGATCGCGAAAAAACGGCAAATTTCGTTAAAAAATCATGAAATAACGACTAATTTTCGGCAAATTTTGTCAAACAATTCTCGAAAAAATGGCTAATTTTATTCCAAAACCCGAAACAGAAGGCAGATTTCTTCTAAAGATAAAAAACGGCAAATTTCGCCCAAAAAAATCGCGAAAAACGGCAGATTTTTTCAAAAAATTGCGGAAAAATGCCAGATTTCTTCAAAAAATTACGAAAAAAGACAGATTTTTCAAAAATATTGCAAAACAATGGCAGATCTCTTCAAAAAAGTGCAAAAAAACGACAAATTTTGTCCGAAAATCGCGAAAAAACGGCAAAATTTGTTAAAAAAAAAATCGTGAAAAACGAAAAAATTCTTCAAAAGATTGCGAAAAAAAGACAAATTTTGTTTAAAAAGTGCTAAATAACGACTAATTTCCGGTAAATATTGTCAAAAAATTCGCGAAAAAATGGCTAATTTCATCCTAAAACCCGAAAAAACGGCAGATTTCTTCAAAAGATCGCGAAAAACGGTATATTTCGTCAATAAATCCCGAAAAAACAAAATATTTCGTCAAAATAATGCAAAAAACGGAAATTTCGACAAAAAAAAGCACAAAAATATATATGAATGCCGGGAGAGAATTTTTCTGTTTTAAAACCTAATTTTCCAACTTCAAAATTGTTGTTGCTGCTCCAAAAACTGATTTTCCTGCTTCCCAATCGGTTTTTTATTGCTCCAAATCTTTCTGAGTGAATGTGACTCCTGAAAGCACCATTTCATTAAGCAAAGTACCCATTTACTCAACAAAAATATCCCTTTTTTCAGAAAAAAAGTCTTTTTCAATAAACCTGTTTTGCCCCATTTTAAAAGAAATGCAAACAATAGTGATACTTGTTATCTTCAACACTTAAATAAGCATTATTTTATAATTAAATTTGTATCTTGCACATTTATTCTTTAAAAAGTACAGAAAATTTCTCTTAAATTAATATTGGTTTTAATTATTTATTATTATTAAAACAATTATTGCATTTCCTTTTTCTTGTGCAAATGAACAAGTTCAATTTTTGCATCGAAAAATATGACTTATTATTAGTGGGGACCCGCATTTGTAGAAAAGGGACCCAGTATTTTAGAAATCCTGGATTACGGGGACCCAGGATTTTTCAAGTCCAACTGCATCAATGACACTAGCTACAATTCCACCACTCTGGCTAGAATCTGGAGAAAAATCGAAAAAAAAATTGCATTAAACCCTACAGTCAGTTGAAATAAGTAATTGCAAATAAAATACCTAATAAATAATTTGATAGTTTTTCTTTACGTACTGTTTATTTATTTTTTAGCAAATTATATTTTACATTTTATTATGCTGAAAATTTTGGATAAATGCAAAGTAAGATTGATTTATTTTCCAGAGAGTGTGTGTGGGGGGGAGGAGACCACTCTAAGTGTTAAAATTATTTAATAGAGTTTTATGTAACGGACCAGTGCTGATGTCTGCGGACCAGTAAATTCTCATGCTTACTGGTCTTTGGGACCAGTGACTTTTTTTTAGGAATTCTAACGCTGCTCTAATGTAATAGTGTGATGACTCGAGAACATTTTGATTCCTGTTGTCATAACGGTCTCATGTTCATACGAAACTCTACTATAAATGATAAAATAAAAGAGATGGTGCTTAATTGCCCAAATTTTCGCCAAGACTTACAATAGTAGAATATTGCAATGGCGTTGGCTTGATTTTCAGCAATACGGAAGAACATTCCAGGGTGGTCTATACTGCTTTAAAATAAAATTTTTAAATCACCATTTTTTTTTTTTTTTTTTGAGTCAAGGTTCGTTTGGAAATATGGACCAGCGAAGCGGGCACAGCCTGCTAGTTTTGCATAAGTATGGTAATTTCCCAACAGGCTGAAAAATGTATGGGCGAGAATTCGAACCAGAGATATCTTGATTGAAGCCGGCAATCCTCTGCCAACTGAGCTACTTTCGGCCAGTTTATAAATTACAACTTATTTGAATTATATACCTATTAGAATAATTCTGTGAAAATTAATTTAGCGAAATTACGTATCCAGCGTTTTCTGAAGTTCTGTAACTTGCGGCCGAACAGTTCCGCCTTCGAAACTGGTAGACGAGAAGTGCTGGGTTCGAACCCACTCTCTCCCGCCGGCCTAATAATTCGGGGTTTTCCGTGGTTTTTTCGAACCTTGGATTTCATCACCTATTCATTTCTCTGCTTAATGTGTTTATATATGGCAATGTTTCTATTCTAATAACATTTGACAAGTTATTTTATTTTTAATACAATTTCTTAATTTTTTATTTTAATCTAATCTATGATAATATATGACCTAATTTGTCATATTACTTTTAAGGGGAGAAATTCTCCGGCCTCAAAAACCTACGCCATCCCTCTTAATGTTGTGAAATTAAGTTTAATAATTGATATAAAATCTAATTCCACGTTTAAGATAAATCTTATTAAACAAAATTCTGATTGCTAAATCATTAACGAAATAATTACTGGTGTTCAATTAAAGTCAAATACTTATATGCGCTTCATATTTCGCCTTTTTCATTTTTAATTTTGCCCCACCAGTGGCCGAGAGGTTCGGACCTCTCAACTGGTAGACGGCAGGTGCTGGGTTCGAACCCAATCGCGGCTGTCGGCCTAACCGTTCGGAGTTTTCGTGGTTTTCTTCGAACCTTGCGTAAATACGGGTTAGGTTCCCTTAGAAAGACCCCCACGAAGGGCATTCACCCCTGGTCCTATATCCCTAGCGCAGATAATCGGACGTCAAAAATCAATCAATCATTTTTAATTTTGTACGCGGCAGATGCTGTGTTCGAGCCCAATCGCAGCCATCGGCCTAACCGTTTGGAGTTTTTCGTGGTTTTCTTCGAGCCTTGGATTTCCTTGTGCAAATACGAGTTAGGTTCCCTTAGAAAGATCCCCCACAGAGGGCACCCCCACCCATTTAGGGCCTTTATCACCAGTGTAGATAAATGGCCGTCATAAATACAAACAAACAAAGATTTAATTTTGTACGCATTTACTGACATTTATTAATTATTCAATTTTTTAACTACTTTTCACTAAAATCATTTCATAAGATAAAGACGTTCCTACAAATGTACGCATGAAAGATTATAAACTGAAGATTCGAGTACGGTGCTGAAAACTCACAGTATCCTTTTATATTTCTTTGTAATCTTAACATTTTAGTCAGTCGAATTTGTCTTAAAATTTATTTATGGTGTCAAATTTTAGTTTAATTTGTTGTCTATTTGGCGAGGTAAAAAAAAAAAATAAATATAAAATTTCGCTATAGAAAGTGACTATATGCAACATGCAGGTGACACAGCAAATTCAATGTTTTGAACGTGTCACATCTGGCACACAAAAACACAAGGTGTCCATTTTTACCCTAGCATATACTTGTGTTTCTGTTTGTTTATAAACGTTAACGTGGGCCAGTGGCGCAACGGATAACGCGCCTGACTACGGATCAGGAGATTCCAGGTTCGAATCCTGGCTGGCTCGTTCCTTCCTCCCTCAATGGGAATGGCTTTTTTTATTTACTTTTTTTTTTTAACTCAAGTGCAATTTTATCATACTACAACATGTGTGGCAGAGATGGCCGCTACATTTGAGGAAAAAAGAGCGGTTGTAATAAAAAAAATATGCAATACTTATAATTAAAAATTATAGAGGATTATCGATGATTTTTAGACCCTATCGCGACAAGCGACACGTATATGATCCGCTCATCGTAGGCAAAATTTTTTGCCCTTTGATACAACCATTTTTAGATAAGTTTCGCCTAATCTAGTCAGATAATTTTAGCTATTATTTTACATGCATGCTGAAATTTTCTAACAGGCCGAAAAACGTGCGGGCGTGAATTCGAACCAGAAATATCTTGATTGAAGCTGCCAACTTTTTGCCACCTGAGCTACTTTCGAGCAGTTTGAAAATTCTATTTTATCTGAAATATTTGCGAATTAGAATAATTGTCTTAAAATTAATCTAATAAAATTACGTATGCAGCGTTTATTGAAGTTCGTGAACTTGCGATTCATTCATTCTGTTGAACTGAATCTTTTATCAGACCGCAAATGCTACGATTAATAAGGTTTGCTTGTTGAATTAGTTCATCTCGATTCATCCGAGATACCTCAGTTTTCAGAGTTTTTTTTCAGTTTTCTTCAGCCAAGATATCTCTGGATCGAATCGCCTATTTGGAAAATTACAACTTACATGGATATTACTATAATCTTTATTGTTTAAAATATATTTATTGAAAGCATTATGCTCAAAAAGTGATGTTTTCCATAGAATGACTCATATTTATTCCTGAAAATGGAGAAAGTTAATATTTTACTTTGCTTTGTGACTGTGATAGCAAAAATTTTTATTTGCGCTTGCCGGAATTTCGCAAGTAAATATTACTTTTCAGTTTTCTGGCATGCTGATAAATTTTACATAGATAAAATAATATACCTATATCCATTGGCGCCAGCTTATATGAATCCATGGGGCCTGAGCCCACCCACTATTTTTGAATCCTAGCGTACAGGATTTTCATTATTCCATTTCGTTATTTATATCATTACTATTTATTGTTCATTTTTCTCCCTAGAACAAAATTTATTATGCAAATGACTGAGCGTTTTAATTTTCCGCCTGCACCCATAAATCCGAAATGACTGAAATGTAAATGTTTAAACTTCTGCTGTTTCAATTTGTAGTCATGTTCATGATATGATGATATAACAATAAATATTAGCGTCTTTATAAAGAAAAACACCGAGAATATAATTAAAAAAATTGCATACTATCTTAAAACATGACAGTTTGACTTAAGGCCCCTGTCCTCGCTCAAGGAAACGCTCGCGAGCTAATGCTATTCCTATGGGGAAGCATTTTTCTAATAACTCTTTCGCATTTTGACATTTTTGAATAAATTTTTTTGTATTGGATAGCTGAGGTGCATGCCGACAGCGAACCTTTTTTACTTTTTCGATTTTGGTTGCATATATTTTTTTAACAAGCACTTTCAGTTTCGAAACCGGTTTTGAAAGTGAAACTAACTTTGTAAAAAATATCTGCAACCGGAATCGAAAAAGTAAAAAAGGTGTGCTGTGGGCATGCACCTCAGCTATCCAATGCAAAAAGAAAAAAAAATTCAAAAATGTCAAAATGCGAAAGAGTTATTCAAAAAATGCTTCCCCATAGGAATAGCATTAGCTAGCGAGCGTTTCCTCAAGTGAGGACAGGGGCCTTAAGAGTCTCATCTTTCACCGACAGTTCAGCTTTCAAAGAAAAACAAACTCGTTGTACTATTTTGCCAAAATATTTTTGAGCCTACCCAAAATTTTTCAGCCAACCCAATATAATGCAAAAATTGGCTCCACTCCCTATATCTGTCTGTTTAATCTTTGCGAGTAGTAGGAAAAGGAGAGTTTAAGCTCAGCCGCAGGTGGCACTGTGGCACCGTGCCTCCTGCTCCTCCGGCTGTCCCGCCTGCTCCTCCGGCTGCCCCACCTGCTCCTCCAGCTGCCCCGGGCCTCCTCCGGCTGCCCCGCCTGGCCCCTCCTGCGGTGCCTCCTGCGCCCACCGTGCCACCACCGTCCCTCCTACCCCCCCACTATGCATCCCCCTCCACGAACGCCCCCTAGTGGAAAAAAGGAACATTCTATTATAACAGAGAGGTGATCAACCTTCCCTAATTAAAAATATTATCAATCACATCTCAACTCGGAATCATACTATATGATGAAGATTAAATTTATATTTGAATTTTGAACAACCATAATTTTAATGAGTATTATTAATTAAGCGAAACACTGGAAAAATCTCAGTTTTTAGCCATTTTATTTAGATTTCTTCAACTACATGATGAGATTATCAATTTAACACAAGAAAGTTAAACATATTTGAATTTTGCTTGATAGACATCTTAATGAGTATCGTTAATTAAGTAAAAACAATAGAAAATATCCAGTTTTATAGAAAAAAGACTGATTTCTTACGATTTTTATCAACTATATGATCAACGTAACGACTTAAAAGTTGAAAGTTAAAGGTACATCCTAGTTTTTCAACAGCTATAATCTTAATGAGTTTCGTTAATTAAGTAAAAAACAATGGAAAATATCAAGTTTTATAGAAAAAGACTGATTTCTTACGATTTTTTCAACTCAAACTTCAGAATATCAATTTGATAGAAGGAAATTTAAGCATGCATTCCAGTTTTGGACAACCATTTCCTTCATGAACATTAATAATTAAGCAAAAACAACGGAAAATATTAAATTTTTAACTGATTTCTTCATATTTTTTTATTTATTTATTTATTTATTTTTTTTTTATATATATAAAATCAGAATACACAACTTAAAATAGAAATTTAATCATATTTTTTAGTTTTTGAACAGTCGTTACCTCAAAGAATTTCAATAATTGAACAATTAACAAAGGAAACTAATGATTTTTTAACGAAAAAAGACGAATTAAACGAATTTGATTAACTTTTACTCTAATTGGAAATTTCATCGTACTTTATATATATCAACTAAGTAGAATTTTAATGCATAAACGAATAATTTAAAGAAATCCCCAACACACAAATGTGAACCTGCAGATAAAGGTACATCCTAGTTTTTCAACAGCTATAATCTTAATGAGTTTCGTTAATTAAGTAAAAAACAATGGAAAATATCAAGTTTTATAGAAAAAGACTGATTTCTTACGATTTTTTCAACTCAAACTTCAGAATATCAATTTGATAGAAGGAAATTTAAGCATGCATTCCAGTTTTGGACAACCATTTCCTTCATGAACATTAATAATTAAGCAAAAACAACGGAAAATATTAAATTTTTAACTGATTTCTTCATATTTTTTTATTTATTTATTTATTTTTTTTTTTATATATATAAAATCAGAATACACAACTTAAAATAGAAATTTAATCATATTTTTTAGTTTTTGAACAGTCGTTACCTCAAAGAATTTCAATAATTGAACAATTAACAAAGGAAACTAATGATTTTTTAACGAAAAAAGACGAATTAAACGAATTTGATTAACTTTTACTCTAATTGGAAATTTCATCGTACTTTATATATATCAACTAAGTAGAATTTTAATGCATAAACGAATAATTTAAAGAAATCCCCAACACACAAATGTGAACCTGCAGAGCATTTCTTATTACGTCATATCTAAACTAAAACTTTTTTCTGCAATCCCTCCATGCATGCATTCCAGGTAGGGGAACATAACAAAGAATTTTGACGTCACAACTTACAAAGGAATACAACAAAATGTTTACGATCACATAGAGAGAAAAAAAGAAGAGATTTAAGTTATTTATCCATTCTAGTTTTATAACAGTTACTACAACATCTCCAAATTAAAATTTGGAAGTCATAATGAGTATAATTAATTAAGCAAAATAATAGAAATATTAGTTTTTCAGAGGGGAAAAGACGAATTTAAACAAATTTTATTAGTTTTACACTAGTTTAATAATAATTTTAAGGAGGAAAAAGACGAATTTAAACTTTTTAGTTTTACACTATTTTTTCTCATCTCCAACATGGATATATCAATTTTAACAGAAGAATTAAACGTATATTATAGTTTTTAACAACAAAATCTTAACAAGTATCATTAATTAAACAAAAATAAATATCAGTTTAAAAGAAAAGATGAATTTGAATAATTTTACACTAGTATTTTCAAAAGCAACATGGAAATATCAATACTTATTCACATATTTCACTTATTCACTGTATTCAATACTATATTTAATAAATTTGGATACACTTTAAGAATTTCCTAATCTATAATTAAATATTAGCTGTATATTTAATGTTACCCATGTTTTCAACATTAGTTCATAATCGTGAATTTTGTATTTTAAATACCATGTATTCAGGTTCAGATTATTTTCACTTGAAATCATACAGAATTTTTTAACAGAGTTTGTTTTTGAAATCATTGAAGCAACTGTATTTAATATTTTTAACACCAATTTTCTAAGATTTTCTAACATTTTCCGATTATACATTCTTCAGAAGTACATTTCTAAATGCTACAATCACTTTACATATCGAAAAGATATCATTGAAGCAACTGTATTTAATATTTTTAATACCAATTTTCTAAGATTTTTTAACATTTTCCAGTTATACATTCCTCAAAAGTTATTATTACGTATTCTAAATAATAGAAAATATTAATTTTAAGAATAAAAAGACGAATTTAAACAAATTTTATTAGTTTTATACTATTTTTTCTAACCTCCAACACGGATATATCAATTTTAACAGAAGAATTAAACGTATATTTTAGTTTTTAACAACAAAAATGTAATAAGTATCATTAATTAAACAAAAATAAATATCAATTTTCAAGAAAAGACAATTTTTTACACAAATTTTCAACTTTGAAATACATTTGCTTACATATATTGTTACAGTATATTACTAAACTTAAACTTTTTAAAAAGTTTGAATGTCTTTACAAAGGGTTCATACTTATATTTTTCACGTCTTGACTGCATTCGAAATCTTACAACAAAAGTATACTTTTATTATTATTATTATTATTATTATTATTCTAGAAAACCTAAAAAATCGTTTCTTGCTGCTTTAGACACTTGACATATTAAAACTACTCTACCCATATAATTAATCAAATTAGGACATGATTCATCTTACACTTCAAAATTTCTGAATTTTTACAATACTTATTTTCATCAAACTTTATTCTTGATCCTATATATTTTAATAGCACAGAATTTTCACATCTGTCTTTATCTACTTATCAGAAAATTATTAAAACACCCAACAACATTTTTCAAATATGAATATTATCTTTACAATTTAATGATGCAAAACATACACGAATACAAAGTTTAATTTTTACAAACATTTCATATTTCTTCAAACCAAACTATTCGAAATTTTCACAACATAAGAGCAATCATTAGACGAACTTTTTAACATTAATATTGCTTAGATCTTTTCATCATAACTTTTAACTATGATAATTATCCACTTTTAGGTTGATTGTCGAAAAACTGTAACTGAAATTACATAAACTTAATGTTAAAAAACATGTCCTCACACAATTTCTTGAAATTCAACAAAAAATTGACTATTACTCCCATACTTATCTACTTCAATCTCGACTCTCGATAGTATATAGATATTACATCATTACATACTTACAACTCTTTTCAAACGTTTATCAGAAAATCAAGTCAATCAAAGTCTAGTAGTTATCACACCTGTTCCTCAGAAATATTACTATCATATGAAACAGTAAAGAAAATTAATAGATATTTAATATTTAATAACTTCATACGTGAAATTACTGCCGAATGAGAATACTAATAATCAATAAAATCAACTGTTGGACAAAAAAATAGTACAGATTACCGAAAATTCAAATCATTTTTTCTACAAAAATTAACAAATGAATGACCAGTTAGAGAAATAATTAAAAAAATAATGAACATATTTACAAATTTATTAAAATCACACCTTTTTCTGGATTACAAACCACAATTTCTTGAAAAATTTAACACCGAATTTGTAAGATTTTAATCCTAGTATTACATACACTCAATAAATATTCAAAATTAACAAAAAAAATAATTTTTTAGTCTCATCAATAAGCAGAAATTCTACATTAAAAGAATATTTTCATAGTAGTACTTATAAAAATGAGAGTTTACAAACTGATTTTCATAATTTTATCACATTTAAACTTAATTTTTATACATAAAACATTATTTAATCAAATTTTATACTTTCTAATTCAGTAAAATTCAATATTTTTTTGTTTTTAAACCAATACCACAATATTTATTTACATCAAACTTGATTCTTTACCTTTTATATTTCCACATTACACAAGTGAGTTAAATACTAACTTGGAACGGGAGTTGAAGTCAATTGATTCAATTCGATTTTCATCGTATACGCATTTCCCCTACACGAAATTTCTTACTTCTATAATCATCTAATGTATTAAAACTAATCTACTCATATTTTTAATCAATTCATCAGATGTTTCATCTCACACTTCTGAATTATCATCCACCAAGTTGCTTAAAATATAAATACTATCTTTATAGTTTTAATGTAGTACACATGACTAATCTTGAGTTTCCATCTATACTATTAATCAAATTATCATATGTTTCATCTTACAGTTCAACGATTTCTGAATTATCGTCCATCTAGTTGTTTAAAATATTAATAAAATGTTTATAGTTTTTGATTATACATAGTATGTATGAATACAATCTTTAATTTTTAACAGTTCATATTTCAAATAACCTATTTTCGAAACCAAACTATGTGAATTTTACCACAATACTTATCATCATACAGAGATTTGTTTCATACTTTTTCTAAAAATTATCAGATATGTACTCCTCAGAGGAATTTCTATCATATGAATAAATGAAAAAAAATTAATTTATATTAAACGTACAGCGAAATTTGATTGCAATATATATGTATTTAATAAAAATAAATAAGCGATTATTTATACATTAAACCTTTACTAAATATATATTTCTTGCGTTATAAAGATGTTTCAACAAGATGAACCAAAACAGCAGCAAACTTCAGAAATTAATGATCTGAATGATTCATCTCTAGCACATGTAGCGTTAATGAATAATACATATGTAAGTACTTATATGAAAAATACTAGAATTCGTATATGAATCGTAATTAGAGTAAATATAAAATGATTTGTCTTACTGCCTACACTTTAACAAATGCCTTTTTACCTATATTGTTGAAAAGAATCCCAATTGTTTGCATTTATTTCTATTACAGATGTGTTCTATTTGCTACAAACACTTCTTAAGTAAATGGAATTTAACAGAACATACAAAAATCCATACAGGTGAAAAACCTTACACTTGGGAAGATTACCAAATGCTGTTTTCAAGAAGGCTTGAATCAAAAGTGCACACATCATCATATAAAGCATCGTCAGTTATATGTAAACTTAGTGAGGATATTCAAAAATTATTCAGACGTTTGAAGAATTTAGACATAAAAGGAAGATATTTAGGCTATATATCCATCATATTTTCATAACACTTACCACAATATCTCAAACTTAAAATTTGGAAGACATACACACTGCTGAAAAGTAATTTTGTTACCCGTGATTCTTCTAACCAGCATGAATGTATAGATATTATTTTGCAATGTATTCTTTAAATGCCCACAATAAATATTCTTTTATATGCATATATCGTTGTGTTTATTTTTTTAAAACCTATTACATTAATAAAATAGGTTACACATACATACACATAACATTTTAAGTGAAACAACACTCTCACAACTTAAAAAATGCATAAGAACATACAAAAATAAGCAGATGTATGAAAAAATATACAAGTTTACAGAATAATTTCAAAGTTTTCTAGAAATACAAACAAAAAATATTTACAATATTAAAAAATTACAAAAGTGAAAAGAAAAAACACAAATGTAAAACAAAAACATCAAAAAGTGAAAAACTCAAAACAAAGTTTTTGAAAAAAAAAATTTACAACAAAATTTTTTTTTTCAAAAACCAAAACTTCAAAAAATATTTTTTCAAAAAATTTTTTTTTTCAAAAACATTTTTTACAAAAATTTTTTTTTTCAAAATAAGTTTTTACAAAAGTAAAAAAAAGAAAATCACAACGTTAAAAAAATGAAAATTTTTTGTTAAAAAAAGTGTAAAAAAATTGCAAAAAAAGTTGCAAAAATTTCAAAAAAAGTTATGAAAAAAGCTTCAAAAATTTCGTTGGTTTTAATGCAGTATGCAATGGCAAAACCATTGCATTTGCTATTAAAAACAACAAAATTTTTGAGACTTTTTTCATAACTTTTTTTGAAATTTTTGCAACTTTTTTTGCAATTTTTTTACACTTTTTTTAACAAAAAATTTTCATTTTTTTAACGTTGTGATTTTCTTTTTTTTACTTTTGTAAAAACTTATTTTGAAAAAAAAAATTTTTGTAAAAAATGTTTTTGAAAAAAAAAATTTTTTGAAAAAATATTTTTTGAAGTTTTGGTTTTTGAAAAAAAAAATTTTGTTGTAAATTTTTTTTTTCAAAAACTTTGTTTTGAGTTTTTCACTTTTTGATGTTTTTGTTTTACATTTGTGTTTTTTCTTTTCACTTTTGTAATTTTTTAATATTGTAAATATTTTTTGTTTGTATTTCTAGAAAACTTTGAAATTATTCTGTAAACTTGTATATTTTTTCATACATCTGCTTATTTTTGTATGTTCTTATGCATTTTTTAAGTTGTGAGAGTGTTGTTTCACTTAAAATGTTATGTGTATGTATGTGTAACCTATTTTATTAATGTAATAGGTTTTAAAAAAATAAACACAACGATATATGCATATAAAAGAATATTTATTGTGGGCATTTAAAGAATACATTGCAAAATAATATCTATACATTCATGCTGGTTAGAAGAATCACGGGTAACAAAATTACTTTTCAGCAGTGTGTATGTCTTCCAAATTTTAAGTTTGAGATATTGTGGTAAGTGTTATGAAAATATGATGGATATATAGCCTAAATATCTTCCTTTTATGTCTAAATTCTTCAAACGTCTGAATAATTTTTGAATATCCTCACTAAGTTTACATATAACTGACGATGCTTTATATGATGATGTGTGCACTTTTGATTCAAGCCTTCTTGAAAACAGCATTTGGTAATCTTCCCAAGTGTAAGGTTTTTCACCTGTATGGATTTTTGTATGTTCTGTTAAATTCCATTTACTTAAGAAGTGTTTGTAGCAAATAGAACACATCTGTAATAGAAATAAATGCAAACAATTGGGATTCTTTTCAACAATATAGGTAAAAAGGCATTTGTTAAAGTGTAGGCAGTAAGACAAATCATTTTATATTTACTCTAATTACGATTCATATACGAATTCTAGTATTTTTCATATAAGTACTTACATATGTATTATTCATTAACGCTACATGTGCTAGAGATGAATCATTCAGATCATTAATTTCTGAAGTTTGCTGCTGTTTTGGTTCATCTTGTTGAAACATCTTTATAACGCAAGAAATATATATTTAGTAAAGGTTTAATGTATAAATAATCGCTTATTTATTTTTATTAAATACATATATATTGCAATCAAATTTCGCTGTACGTTTAATATAAATTAATTTTTTTTCATTTATTCATATGATAGAAATTCCTCTGAGGAGTACATATCTGATAATTTTTAGAAAAAGTATGAAACAAATCTCTGTATGATGATAAGTATTGTGGTAAAATTCACATAGTTTGGTTTCGAAAATAGGTTATTTGAAATATGAACTGTTAAAAATTAAAGATTGTATTCATACATACTATGTATAATCAAAAACTATAAACATTTTATTAATATTTTAAACAACTAGATGGACGATAATTCAGAAATCGTTGAACTGTAAGATGAAACATATGATAATTTGATTAATAGTATAGATGGAAACTCAAGATTAGTCATGTGTACTACATTAAAACTATAAAGATAGTATTTATATTTTAAGCAACTTGGTGGATGATAATTCAGAAGTGTGAGATGAAACATCTGATGAATTGATTAAAAATATGAGTAGATTAGTTTTAATACATTAGATGATTATAGAAGTAAGAAATTTCGTGTAGGGGAAATGCGTATACGATGAAAATCGAATTGAATCAATTGACTTCAACTCCCGTTCCAAGTTAGTATTTAACTCACTTGTGTAATGTGGAAATATAAAAGGTAAAGAATCAAGTTTGATGTAAATAAATATTGTGGTATTGGTTTAAAAACAAAAAAATATTGAATTTTACTGAATTAGAAAGTATAAAATTTGATTAAATAATGTTTTATGTATAAAAATTAAGTTTAAATGTGATAAAATTATGAAAATCAGTTTGTAAACTCTCATTTTTATAAGTACTACTATGAAAATATTCTTTTAATGTAGAATTTCTGCTTATTGATGAGACTAAAAAATTATTTTTTTTGTTAATTTTGAATATTTATTGAGTGTATGTAATACTAGGATTAAAATCTTACAAATTCGGTGTTAAATTTTTCAAGAAATTGTGGTTTGTAATCCAGAAAAAGGTGTGATTTTAATAAATTTGTAAATATGTTCATTATTTTTTTAATTATTTCTCTAACTGGTCATTCATTTGTTAATTTTTGTAGAAAAAATGATTTGAATTTTCGGTAATCTGTACTATTTTTTTGTCCAACAGTTGATTTTATTGATTATTAGTATTCTCATTCGGCAGTAATTTCACGTATGAAGTTATTAAATATTAAATATCTATTAATTTTCTTTACTGTTTCATATGATAGTAATATTTCTGAGGAACAGGTGTGATAACTACTAGACTTTGATTGACTTGATTTTCTGATAAACGTTTGAAAAGAGTTGTAAGTATGTAATGATGTAATATCTATATACTATCGAGAGTCGAGATTGAAGTAGATAAGTATGGGAGTAATAGTCAATTTTTTGTTGAATTTCAAGAAATTGTGTGAGGACATGTTTTTTAACATTAAGTTTATGTAATTTCAGTTACAGTTTTTCGACAATCAACCTAAAAGTGGATAATTATCATAGTTAAAAGTTATGATGAAAAGATCTAAGCAATATTAATGTTAAAAAGTTCGTCTAATGATTGCTCTTATGTTGTGAAAATTTCGAATAGTTTGGTTTGAAGAAATATGAAATGTTTGTAAAAATTAAACTTTGTATTCGTGTATGTTTTGCATCATTAAATTGTAAAGATAATATTCATATTTGAAAAATGTTGTTGGGTGTTTTAATAATTTTCTGATAAGTAGATAAAGACAGATGTGAAAATTCTGTGCTATTAAAATATATAGGATCAAGAATAAAGTTTGATGAAAATAAGTATTGTAAAAATTCAGAAATTTTGAAGTGTAAGATGAATCATGTCCTAATTTGATTAATTATATGGGTAGAGTAGTTTTAATATGTCAAGTGTCTAAAGCAGCAAGAAACGATTTTTTAGGTTTTCTAGAATAATAATAATAATGATAATAATAATAAAAGTATACTTTTGTTGTAAGATTTCGAATGCAGTCAAGACGTGAAAAATATAAGTATGAACCCTTTGTAAAGACATTCAAACTTTTTAAAAAGTTTAAGTTTAGTAATATACTGTAACAATATATGTAAGCAAATGTATTTCAGTGTTGAAAATTTGTGTAAAAAATTGTCTTTTCTTGAAAATTGATATTTATTTTTGTTTAATTAATGATACTTATTACATTTTTGTTGTTAAAAACTAAAATATACGTTTAATTCTTCTGTTAAAATTGATATATCCGTGTTGGAGGTGAGAAAAAATAGTATAAAACTAATAAAATTTGTTTAAATTCGTCTTTTTATTCTTAAAATTAATATTTTCTATTATTTAGAATACGTAATAATAACTTTTGAGGAATGTATAACTGGAAAATGTTAAAAAATCTTAGAAAATTGGTATTAAAAATATTAAATACAGTTGCTTCAATGATATCTTTTCGATATGTAAAGTGATTGTAGCATTTAGAAATGTACTTCTGAAGAATGTATAATCGGAAAATGTTAGAAAATCTTAGAAAATTGGTGTTAAAAATATTAAATACAGTTGCTTCAATGATTTCAAAAACAAACTCTGTTAAAAAATTCTGTATGATTTCAAGTGAAAATAATCTGAACCTGAATACATGGTATTTAAAATACAAAATTCACGATTATGAACTAATGTTGAAAACATGGGTAACATTAAATATACAGCTAATATTTAATTATAGATTAGGAAATTCTTAAAGTGTATCCAAATTTATTAAATATAGTATTGAATACAGTGAATAAGTGAAATATGTGAATAAGTATTGATATTTCCATGTTGCTTTTGAAAATACTAGTGTAAAATTATTCAAATTCATCTTTTCTTTTAAACTGATATTTATTTTTGTTTAATTAATGATACTTGTTAAGATTTTGTTGTTAAAAACTATAATATACGTTTAATTCTTCTGTTAAAATTGATATATCCATGTTGGAGATGAGAAAAAATAGTGTAAAACTAAAAAGTTTAAATTCGTCTTTTTCCTCCTTAAAATTATTATTAAACTAGTGTAAAACTAATAAAATTTGTTTAAATTCGTCTTTTCCCCTCTGAAAAACTAATATTTCTATTATTTTGCTTAATTAATTATACTCATTATGACTTCCAAATTTTAATTTGGAGATGTTGTAGTAACTGTTATAAAACTAGAATGGATAAATAACTTAAATCTCTTCTTTTTTTCTCTCTATGTGATCGTAAACATTTTGTTGTATTCCTTTGTAAGTTGTGACGTCAAAATTCTTTGTTATGTTCCCCTACCTGGAATGCATGCATGGAGGGATTGCAGAAAAAAGTTTTAGTTTAGATATGACGTAATAAGAAATGCTCTGCAGGTTCACATTTGTGTGTTGGGGATTTCTTTAAATTATTCGTTTATGCATTAAAATTCTACTTAGTTGATATATATAAAGTACGATGAAATTTCCAATTAGAGTAAAAGTTAATCAAATTCGTTTAATTCGTCTTTTTTCGTTAAAAAATCATTAGTTTCCTTTGTTAATTGTTCAATTATTGAAATTCTTTGAGGTAACGACTGTTCAAAAACTAAAAAATATGATTAAATTTCTATTTTAAGTTGTGTATTCTGATTTTATATATATATAAAAAAAAAAAATAAATAAATAAAAAAATATGAAGAAATCAGTTAAAAATTTAATATTTTCCGTTGTTTTTGCTTAATTATTAATGTTCATGAAGGAAATGGTTGTCCAAAACTGGAATGCATGCTTAAATTTCCTTCTATCAAATTGATATTCTGAAGTTTGAGTTGAAAAAATCGTAAGAAATCAGTCTTTTTCTATAAAACTTGATATTTTCCATTGTTTTTTACTTAATTAACGAAACTCATTAAGATTATAGCTGTTGAAAAACTAGGATGTACCTTTATCTGCAGGTTCACATTTGTGTGTTGGGGATTTCTTTAAATTATTCGTTTATGCATTAAAATTCTACTTAGTTGATATATATAAAGTACGATGAAATTTCCAATTAGAGTAAAAGTTAATCAAATTCGTTTAATTCGTCTTTTTTCGTTAAAAAATCATTAGTTTCCTTTGTTAATTGTTCAATTATTGAAATTCTTTGAGGTAACGACTGTTCAAAAACTAAAAAATATGATTAAATTTCTATTTTAAGTTGTGTATTCTGATTTTATATATATAAAAAAAAAATAAATAAATAAATAAATAAAAAAATATGAAGAAATCAGTTAAAAATTTAATATTTTCCGTTGTTTTTGCTTAATTATTAATGTTCATGAAGGAAATGGTTGTCCAAAACTGGAATGCATGCTTAAATTTCCTTCTATCAAATTGATATTCTGAAGTTTGAGTTGAAAAAATCGTAAGAAATCAGTCTTTTTCTATAAAACTTGATATTTTCCATTGTTTTTTACTTAATTAACGAAACTCATTAAGATTATAGCTGTTGAAAAACTAGGATGTACCTTTAACTTTCAACTTTTAAGTCGTTACGTTGATCATATAGTTGATAAAAATCGTAAGAAATCAGTCTTTTTTCTATAAAACTGGATATTTTCTATTGTTTTTACTTAATTAACGATACTCATTAAGATGTCTATCAAGCAAAATTCAAATATATGTTTAACTTTCTTGTGTTAAATTGATAATCTCATCATGTAGTTGAAGAAATCTAAATAAAATGGCTAAAAACTGAGATTTTTCCAGTGTTTCGCTTAATTAATAATACTCATTAAAATTATGGTTGTTCAAAATTCAAATATAAATTTAATCTTCATCATATAGTATGATTCCGAGTTGAGATGTGATTGATAATATTTTTAATTAGGGAAGGTTGATCACCTCTCTGTTATAATAGAATGTTCCTTTTTTCCACTAGGGGGCGTTCGTGGAGGGGGATGCATAGTGGGGGGGTAGGAGGGACGGTGGTGGCACGGTGGGCGCAGGAGGCACCGCAGGAGGGGCCAGGCGGGGCAGCCGGAGGAGGCCCGGGGCAGCTGGAGGAGCAGGTGGGGCAGCCGGAGGAGCAGGCGGGACAGCCGGAGGAGCAGGAGGCACGGTGCCACAGTGCCACCTGCGGCTGAGCTTAAACTCTCCTTTTCCTACTACTTTTGCGTAATGTAAAAGGGGCGCCTTCGAAAATTTCTTGTTAAAGGAGGAGGGGGGGGGATTATTTTTATTTTGTTGTGAACAGATGAAAAGCAAGTGATGCAGTTTTATTCTCACATACATTTTTAAAATTATCCGGAGTACTCACAAACGATTAATTTATCTCATTTTGAGAATGATGCAGTATCAAGGTTTTCGCAAATATTAATAATATTATTAATTTCTGTGCTTAATGTGTTTATTTATGACAATGTGTCTAGTTTAATAGCATTTTACAAGTTATTTTATTTTTAATACAATTTCTTATTTTTTTATTTTATTCTAATCTATGATAATATATGACCTAATTTGTCACATTACTTTCAAGGGGAGAAATTCTCCGACCTCAAAAACCTACACCATCCCTCTTAATGTTGTGAAATTAAGTTTAATAATTGATATAAAGTCTAATTCCATGTTTAAGATAAATCTTGTTAAACAAAAAATCTGAATGCTAAATCATTAACGAAATAATTACTGGCGTTCAGTTAAAGTCAAATACTAATATGCGCTTCATATTTCGCCTTTTTCATTTTTAATTTTGTACGCGGCAGATGCTGGGTTCGAGCCCAATCGCAGCCATCGGCCTAACCGTTTGGAGTTTTTCGTGGTTTTCTTCGAGCCTTGGATTTCCTTGCGCAAATACGAGTTAGGTTCCCTTAGAAAGATCCCCACAGAGGGCACCCCCCCCCTATTTAGGGCCTCTATCACTAGTGTATATAATTGGCCGTCATAAATACAAACAAAGAAACATTTAATTTTGTACACATTTACTGAAATTTATTAATTATTCATTTTTTTAACTATTTTTCACTAAAATCATTTCATAAGATAAAGACTTTCCTACAGATGTACGCATGAAAGATTATAAACTGAAGATTCGAGTACGGTGCTAAAAACTCACAGTATCCTTTTATATTTCTTTGTAATCTTAACATTTTAGTCAGTCGAATTTGTCTTAAAATTTATTTATTGTGTCAAACTTTAGTTTAATTTGTTGTCTATTTGACGAGGTAAAAAAAATAATATAAAATTTCGCTATAGAAAGTGACTATATGCAACATGCAGGAGACACAGCAAATTCAATGTTTTGAACGTGCCACATCTGGCACACAAAAACACAAGTTGTCCATTTTTACCCTAGCATATACTTGTGTAACTGTTTATTTATAAACGTTAACGTGGGCCAGTGGCGCAACGGATAACGCGCCTGACTACGGATCAGGAGATTGCAGGTTCGAGTCCTGGCTGTCTCGTTCCTTTCACCCTGAGTGGTAATGGGTTTTTTTATTTTTTAATCAAGTGCAATTTTATCATACTACAAAATGTGTGAGAGAGATGGCCGCTACATTTGAGAAAAAAAAGAGCGGTTGTAATAAAAAAAATATGCAGTACTTATAATTAAAAATTATAGATGATTATCGATGATTTTTAGACCCTATCGTGACAAGTGACACGTATACGATCCGCTCATCGTAGGCAAAATGCCCTTTGATACAAGCATTTTTAGATAGATAGAAAGTTTCGCCTAATCTAGTCAGATAATTTTAGCTATTATTTTACATGCGTCTTGTAATTTTCTAACAGGCCGAAAAACGTGCGGGCGTGAATTCGAACCAAAAATATCTTGATTGAAGCTGCCAACTTTTTGCCACCTGAGCTACTTTCGAGCAGTTTGAAAATTTTAACTTATCTGAATTATTTACGAATTAGAATAATTGTCTTAAAATTAATCTAGTAAAATTACGTATGCAACGTTTATTGGAGTTCGCGAACTTGCGATTCATTCATTCTGTTGAACTGAATCCTTTATCAGACCGCAGATGCTAGATTAATAAGGTTTGCTTGTTGAATTAGTTCATCTCGATTCATCCGAGACACCTCGGTTTTCAGAGTTTTCGGTCAGTTTTCAGAGTTTTTCTCTGTTTTCTTCAGCCAAGATATCTCTGGATCGAATCGCCTATTTGGAAAATTACAACTTACATGGATATTACTATAATCTTTATTGTTTAAAATATATTTATTGAAAGCATTATGCTCAAAAAGTGATGTTTTCCATAGAATAACTCATATGTATTCCTGAAAATGGAGAAAGTTGATATTTTACTTTGCTTTCTGACTGTGATAGCAAAAATTTTTATTTGCCAGAATTTCGAAAGTAAATATTATTTTTCAGTTTTCTGGCATGCTGATAAATTTTACATAGATAAAATAATATACCTATATCCATTGGCGCCAACTTATATGGATCCATGGGGCCTGAGCCCACCCACTATTTTTGAATCCTAGCGTGCAGGATTTTCATTATTCCATTTCGTTATTTATATCATTACTATTTATTGTTCTAGAACAAAATTTAATTTGCAAATGACTGCGCGTTTTAATTCTCCGCCTGCACCCATAAATCCGAAATGACTGAAATGTAAATATTTAAACTTCTGCTGTTTCAATTTGTAGTCATGTTCATGATATGATGATATAACAATAAATATTAGTGTCTTTATAAAGAAAAACACCGAGAATATAATTAAAAAAATTGCTACTAACTTAAAACATGATGGTTTGACTTAAAAGTCTCATCTTTCACCGACTGTTCAGCTTTCAAAGAAAAACAAACTCGATGTACTATTTTACCAAAATATTTTTGAGCCTACCCAAAATTTTTCAGCCAACCCAATATAATTCAAAAATTGGCGCCACTCCATACATCTGTCTGTTTAATCTTTGCGTAATGTAAAAGGGGCGCCCTTCGAAAATTTCTTTTAAAGGGAGGAGGGGGGGGGGGATTATTAACACGCTTTTATTACTTTCACCTGTATGTGAAAATGTGGGTTTGTAACTCTCCTTATTATCTAAAGATTTTCCTTATTATCTAAAGATTTTCTCAAGCAATTTTGACTAAAAATTGCATTCTATGGTTTTCGGGCACGAAAAAATCATTGGACTAGGTTACATGTTTGAGAAAAAATTTTAATCGGTCATATTGGGTCATTAAGGGTCTGGGTCAAGCTATTTATATTTAAAGAACGGCGTGATCGATTATAACGAAATTTTGTATGTAACAGTTTTTTGGCACGAGAAAACTATCGGGCTGGGTCACGTGTTCGAAAAATTTCGATTAGTGGGTCATTTTTGGGTCACTATGGGTCAAGCCATTTTTATCTAAAAAACGGCTCTAATGATTTTGACCAAATTTTATATTTTATCGTTTTGGATTACAAGAAGACCATTGGGTTAGGTAACATGTTCAAGAAAATTCGATTAGTGGGTCATTTTTGGGGTCATTGTAGGTCATGCTATTTTTATCTAAAGATTTTCTCACGCAGTTTTGACTAAAAATTGCATTCTATGGTTTTCGGGCACGAGAAAAATATTGGGCTAGGTTACATGTTCGAGAAAAAAATTTAATGGGTCATATTGGGTCATTAAGGGTCTGGGTCAAGCTATTTTTATTTAAAGAATGGCGTGATCGATTATAACGAAATTTTGTATGTAACAGTTTTTTGGCACGAGAAAACTATCGGGCTGGGTCACATGTTCGAAAAATTTCGATCAGTGGGTCATTTTTGGGTCATTATGGGTCAAGCCATTTTTATCTAAAAAACGGCTCTAACGATTTTGACCAAATTTTATATTTTATCGTTTTGTATTACAAGAAGACCATTGGGTTAGGTAATATGTTCAAGAAAATTTGGTTAGTGGGTCATTTTAGGGGTCATTGTGGGTCATGCTATTTTTATCTAAAGATTTTCTCACGCAGTTTTGACTAAAAATTGCATTCTATGGTTTTCGGGCACGAGAAAAATATTGGGCTAGGTTACATGTTCGAGAAAAAATTTTTAATGGGTCATATTGGGTCATTAAGGGTCTGGGTCAAGCTATTTATATTTAAAGAACAGTGTGAACGATTATAACGAAATTTTGTATGAACAGTTTTTTGACACGAGGAAACTAATTCGCTAAATCACATGTTTGAGAGATTTCGACTATAATGATCATTTGTGGGTCATGATGGGCCATAATGGATCATGTCAAGCTACATCTAAAGAACAGATGGATCGATTTTAACGAAATTTTGTATATAAAAATTTTTTTGGCACAAGAAAATTATTTGGCTAGGTCACACTTTCGAGAAATTTCGATTAATGGGTCATAAAGGGTCTGGGTCAAGGTATTTATATTTAAAGAACGGCTGGATCGTTTTTAACGAAATTTTGTATGTAACAATTTTTAGACACGAGGAAACTAATGGGCTAAATCACATGTTCGAGTGATTTTGATTATAAGGGTCATTCGTGGGTCATTGATGGGTCATGCTAATTTTATGTAGAAAATGACTCTCACCATTTTGACTATATTTTGTATTATGATATTCTTGGGCAAGAGAAAACCATTGGACCAGGACACATGCTCGCGAAAATTCGATTAATGGGTCATTTTGGGTCATAATGGGTTAGGGTTATTCTAATTATATATAACAACGATTCAATCAATTTTACCTAAATTTTGTAACGAAACGTCTTTTGTCACGAGAAGACTATTGGGCAGAGTCGCAAGTTAAACAAAATTATATTAGTGGGCCATTTCGCTTTATTGATGAATGCTGTCAAGCTAATTTTATCTTAGAAACGGCTTAAACGATTTTGATTCAACTTTATATTCTACTGTTTTTGGTTACCTGGAGACCTTTGAGCTAAGTCACATGTTTGATCAAATTTGATTAGTGGGTCATTTTGTTTAATACGGGTCAGAGTCATGAGAAAATGGTAGCAACCAATAAGTTGGCAATATTTCACAAAATATTGGCGACATTTGGCCGAAAAATTGACTATTAAGATTACGAAAGCCACAACATGTATTTGGTGCCAAATGAAAGAATGTCTCCAAATTTGGCTATATCTGGAAAAAAACGTTGTCTTTCGTAATGTGAAGAATTTTTTTATACATTCTTAATAGGATTCGAGATGCATGGTTAAATTAACCAGAGTCGACCAAAAAAAGTGATTTGGATCGATGTCCTTTCGTTGTAAATTTTGGCCCCACCAGTGGCCGAGAGGTTCGGACCTCTCAACTGGTAGACGGCAGGTGCTGGGTTCGAACCCAATCGCGGCTGTCGGCCTAACCGTTCGGAGTTTTCGTGGTTTTCTTCGAACCTTGCGTAAATACGGGTTAGGTTCCCTTAGAAAGACCCCCCACGAAGGGCACTCCCCCCTGGTCCTATATCCCTAGCGCAGATAATCGGACGTCAAAAATCAACCAACCAACCGTTGTAAATTTTAAAATAAATATAGTTTAAAAAAACTAAAAAACACGCTTTTTAAGTATATCAAACTAAAAAGTGAAAAATAATTCGTACTATAAGCTGAAAACAAAAATAGATGAAATAAATATAGTTTAAAAAAACTAAAAACCACGCTTTTAAAGTAATAAAACTAAAAAGTGAAAAATAAATATAGTTTAAAAAAACCAAAAAACACGCTTTTTAAGTATATCAAACTAAAAAATGAAAAATAATTCGTACTATGAGCTGAAAACGAAAATAGTTGAAAAATACTATTTTACTATAAAATCATTGTTATTATAGATATAAATTAATAAGCAATAAATAAAATTATCGTGGAAAAAAAGCGTGGGGTGCTTCTTGATAACTGATAGATGGAGCATGGTAGATGGAGCACCCCACACCCACACTTTTTCTCCACGATAATTTTATTTATTGCTTATTAATTGATATCTATAATAACAATGATTTTATAGTAAAATAGTATTTTTCATCTATTTTCGTTTTCAGCTTATAGTACGAATTATTTTTCATTTTTTAGTTTGATATACTTAAAAAGCGTGTTTTTTGGGTTTTTTAAACTATATTTATTTTTATTTTGTTGTGAACAGATGAAAAGCAATTGATACAGTTTTTATTCGCACATATATTTAAAAAATTATCCGGAGTACTCACAAACGATTAATGTATCTCATTTTGAGAATGTTACAGTATCACGGCTTTTGTATAAATATTAATAATATTATTAATTTCTGTGCTTAATGTGTTTATGAATGACAATGAATCTATTGTAATAGCATTTGACAAGTTATTTTATTTTTTATGAAATTTCTTAATTTTTATTTTAACCTGACATATGATAATATATGACCTAAAGTGTTATATTTTAAAATAAGGGATGCATTTTAGCGTAATTTTTATTTATTGAGTTAAAATTTAGAATTTTTTTGTGATGGTTAACCATAACATTAGTAAACAAAATTACATGATAAAACTTACCATATATATATTTTTTAAATTAAATCTAAAATTTATTAAAATTGTAGGGTAAATTAAAATCGTTATAACATGAAATATTATTGGTATTTTTTTTTCAAATAAATAAACAGAAATATAAAAGCTTTAACTTTGATTCAGCATTAAAAAAATATATATATTAATTTAAATAGAAATTAAAAATATTTAAAATAAAAATTTGAAAACAAAAATTATGTAATTAAAAAAATCATACTTTTAAAAGTATTTTTTTTTTAATTTACTAAATCAAAATTAAAGTGAAACAATTGAAAACGACATGTTCCAAGTTTGAACCAATTATCTTAAACGGTTCTTGAGTTATAACAATTTAAATAGGAGAAATAGTGAAAAAAATTACCATGAAGTAAAACGCATTTTCAAAAAACGTCGTTTCCATAACAACCATTGCTTGAAAGCTAAATTTTGACAAACCAAAACATAAAAATTAATGTTACCATACATATATACATTATACATAAATATAAATGTATAATTGCAGTGGCGCAGCGAGGGGGGGGGGGTTTGGGGGTTAAACCCCCCCCCCCAGAGCCATGAGAAAAATACAAAAATTTCCATTTTTATGAACCAAATCATAAAAAACAAAACTAAAGTTAAAATTTTATTTGTTTTGTTCTCGAAATCTGCCGCTTTATTGAATCAAATTTTATTTAAAAAATTGACTCGTTTAAGCGGCAGTAATGTATTTACTTTGAAAAATGGGGAAAGCGCATAGTAACAGTATCAGTATCGAAAACTGGTCACTCATTTCGGGAAAGGCCGGCATTCATTTATACTATTGGAAATTAGCCGAAGGCTAAAAGGAATGGTCATTTCCTGTCGCTGCCAAAACCGTCTCGGGTTTTTCAATACTGCACCACAGGGGGGGGGGGGGCTTAATCAGTTGCATCTGTTCCTTGCTCTCTTTTTGGAAACGGGAATGGACTCGCAAATTCCAGGAAAAACAAAAACACATGCTCGCATGGCTTTGAAGGATAGACTTAATTCCACAAACATTATGTTGTTAGTTGCTGTGGTGCTAAGGTTTCCTTTATTGTGCGTTTCGCTATGGATATTAAATCCTCTTCAGAGAAGAAAATTATGAAAAAGATGGATATAAGTGATCATTTTTTTTTTAATCTTTCGAATTCCTTCAAGCATTCTTGAAATCCATAGGTATGTTTGGAAAATATATAATTCGTTTATATTTATGTTTCTGGAAAGATATTAACAGCACCGTGCGAAAGGGGGGGGGGGGAGGTCGCCCCGGGCGCAGAGATTTAGGGGGCGCCAAATTTCTAACTACTTTCTTACTTACTACTACTTTAAGGGTGTATTGAAAAAACGCTTTTTCACCTTCGACACCTCAAAATTTTCCGATACAATTTCAGACATATTTTTAAAAGTAGAAACATGAAACTTGCTGAGGGGATTTTCGAAGAGACATACAAGGGGCCGTGTGATGTCATTTTACACTCCATTCATTAGAATTTGATTTATGAACAATTATCTTTTCAGTATGACACTTTTATTCGTTCCGCTTCGGAAAAATCTGTTCAAAATGCCATTTATGATTGCATTTTTTGCAATATTTTCTGCATTTATCAAAGAATCGACAATCACGGCACCTTGTGTACTTTCTAAATAAGACAATTTGCCAGTTTGATGCATATGCGAGCAAAAATGAATTTAAAAATAAATCGGAAAATAAGCAGTTTGAATCGAAATGCACCCTTAAAGGGACTACTTTCAGACAATTTTTTTAATTAATATTAATTCTTATTTAAAAAACACCCGAAATAGGCAAGTGGGTAAACGGAAAAAAAGGTTACCGGAAAAACAGTAACCGGAAAAAAAGTGACATAAACTACAAAAGCGGAAAAAAAGGGCATAGAATTGATTTTGGGAATTTATTATTGATTTTGGGAATTCGTTATTGATTTTGAGGATTCATTGGTTAAGTATTTAGGGGGGGATCAGGGGGAGACTCTTAATTTAGGTAAATGGGTTTTTCGTGCTGAATTAACTGTTTTGGTTCAGTTTTTGGACATATGATACCCCCCCCCCCCCTCCAATCCGTAACCTCTCAAATTAAATTAACAGTTTTTTGATGCAGATTTATCCAATTCGCTTGGAATTTCGGACATAGGTTCATTATGATAAGACGTACCTCGGATTAGTTATAGGGTTCTTTTGCTTTTTATAAAGGGAGGATGGTCAATTACCCCCTCTCCCCACAAATTAGATTGGTTTTTATGCAAAATTATCCAATGCATTTCAAATTTTAGATATAGATTCTTTCTGATAAGGTGAATTCCTGAATAGTTTTAAGAGCTTAATGACTAAGTATAAAGGGGAGGGGGACGGGGAATAATCCCTCTTAAATTAAATAAATGGCTTTTCACGCAGAATTATCCGATTTGCTTCGAATTTTGGACATAGGTTCATTATGATAAAACATATCTCTGATTAGTTAGGGGGTTCTTTTCCTTATTATAAAGGGGGGAGGCAAGCAATTATTTCCCTCTCAAATTAGATACATCGGTTTTTATGCAGAATTATCCGGTGTATTTCAAATTTTAAATATAGGTTCTTTCTGATAAGGTGAATCCCTGAATAGTTTTAAGGGTTTAATGGCTAAGTATAAAGGCAAAAACAGAGGATAACTCCCTTTAAATTAAATAAATAGCTTTTATGCAGAATTATCCGATTTGCTTCAAATTTTGGATGTAGTTTCTTTATGATAAGGCGTATTCCCGATTAGTCATGAAGTCCTTTTGCTTATTATAAATAGGGAAACGGACGATTTTCCCCCTTTTAAATTAGATAAATTGTTTTTTATGCATATTTATCCGATGTATTTCAAATTTTTGATATAGGTTTTTTCTCATAAAGTGGATCCCTAAATAGTTTTAAGGGCATAATGACTAAGTATAGAGGTTGGGAACTGGGGATAACCCCACTTAAATTACATAAATGGCTTTTTACGTAGAATTATCAGATTTGCTTCAAATTTTGGATGTAGTTTCATTATGGTAAGTCGTATAAGCTAATGGATATAGTTAAAATAGGGAGGAATGCAGCAGTCCATTCAGGAAACTCTTTCGGGGAAAGAAGCTTGCTTTCCCCATTCGACGGAGAGGGATGTCCAGTAGATATCGCGGGCGACTAGTCTCTTAGGAAATTTGTTGATCAGGGGATTTCCCGGTAAAGGTTTGCCGCAAAAATATTCAAGTAACATAAAAAAGCGAGTTGAATGCAACTAAGCGCAAATAACAAATGAAAAAATTTCTTCTTTATGTCTTAATTTAATGATTGAAAACAATTATGTCAGAAAACATTATAACATATTTTACTTTTTTTCTTATAATGATTAATTTCCATTAATTTTGCAATTTTAACTTTTATGGTTTATTTATTTATTTTTTTTATTTGTGAAAAAAGTAACATACTAAATCATTTGTTGTAATTGTCATTTTAATTTACACCAAATATTTATCATTTAAAACTGGATTTTTACTAATTAATGTCCCATATTACGTCCCATCACAAAATATGATATAAAACATTTAAAAAATATATATGTTAGAAAATTTTAATGTACAAACTATATTGTATGTCACGAACGAATGAACTAGTGAATTCATTAATTTGTAGTAATAAAAATATTTTTTTTATTACTAGCTTATGTTAGTAATTAGAAAATTAATTGTTTCAAAACCTGTAGTTCTTGATAGATCTTCAGCTTTGAAAACTTAAAAAATTACAAAAAAAAAAAAAAAAAAAAAAAAAACGATTTTAAGAAAAACAGGATATTTTTTTCTTTCTTACGATATTTATAGAATACTGAAAAATGCTATGCACCAACATAAATCACAGTTTTAAATGCAAACAGCCATTGAGGATACATAAACAAACACTTAAAACTATTCGGGGATTCACTTTATGAGAAAATACCTATAGCCAAAATTTGAAATACATCAGATAATTGTGCATAAAAAACAATTTATCTAATTTAAGGGGAAAGGGAATAATCGGGGCATCCCTTTTCAATTAGCAAAAGAACCCTATAAATAATCAGGGATACCCTTTATCATAATGAACCTATATTCAAAATTTGAAGCAAATCGGATAATTCTGCGTAAAAAGCCATTTATTTAATTTAAGAGAGGTTATCCCCCATGCATTCTCTATACTTAACCATTAAACTCCCAAAATTCTTTAGGCATTATATACTGTGACGACGTACTGACAACTTTAATCGTGACAGAAGATAGATAGCGAAGTCTTATTGTGAAAAGGTATGCAGGCCTAGAAAATAATGGCACTGGTCTAGTGCAATGAGCTGAGGAGGACACTGGGATTCTTGAGCATCGAGAGGGAAGGAAAGTAGTTAGAAGAGAGCCATGTGCTGGTAATGTACAAGAAAGTACATTGATGTAAGATGGCTTATACGTGCTAAGCGAAATGTAATATTGGAGTGTGGCTCCTATGTAGTTGTAATGTCGTTTTATTTATTTTTTTAATAATTGATCTATGGTTCTAATAAAGAACTTGAGGAATTAAAAATGTGTTATCGATGAACTTAACAAATAAACCAACTTAGTAAAGATAAACTCAGTGAGCGAAACCATAATACTATATATAAGCCTTATCAGAAATAACCTATATCCAAAATTTGACACACGTTGGATAATTCTGCTTAAAAACCATTCCTCTTATTTAGGGCGGAGAGGGGGGGGGGGATCGTCCGTTCCCAAAACTAATCAGGCAAGCATTTTTTCAGTATGAATGTATATCCAAAAATTGAATCAAAGCTGTTAATTCAGCATGAAAAAACCATTCACTTAAATTAAGAGCCGACCTTCCCCCCCCCCCCTCATACTTAGCCAATAAATCTCCAAAATCAATTCCTTGATACTTTTTTTCCGGTAACATTTTTATCTTGTCCCTTTTTTACGGTAACTTTTTTCCCGATAACACTTTTTCCTAGATTCAGGCAAGTAGATATCATGATTAAAAATCTATGTAACTGAAAAATGTTCTTCATTCTTTGATAAGATCTTTCAGAAGATGATTCTCACAGTTGCCAACTTGTATGGTTTTGCGCGCGGATAAAACAATCGCGGAAAAATGCAAATTTCGTGAAATGATCGCCGAAAAAGCACACTTTCGTCAATATTTCGTGAACAAACGACAATTTCGTCAATGTTTTTGTCAACGAACTTTGTCAAAAGATTGCCGAAAAACGCGAATTTCCTGTGCGGATCGCGGAGAAAACAGCAATTTCACCAAATATCGCAGATAAAACGCTGATTTCGTCAGAAGACCGCGGGGAAAACGTCGATTTCGTCTAATGATTTATGATATAATGCCGATTTCGTTAAAAAATCGGGGGGAAAACGCCGTTTTCAATAAAAGATTGCTTAGAAATATTTTGTCAAAAGATCATTGAAAAAAAAAGGCCGCTTTCATCAAAAGATCACGGAAAAAACGCCGATTTCGTCGAAAGACCGCGGGATAAAACGCCGTTTTCTAGAAAAGATCGCTTAAAATTGCAAATTTTGTCTAAAAATCGTCGAAAAAAAACGCCGATTTCATAAAAAAAAAACCACTGAGAAACACCGATTTCGTCATAAGATCGCGGAAAAACCGCCGATTTCGTCAAAATATCGTAATAAATCGCCGATATTGCTAAAATATCGCAGATAAATCGCTGATTTCGTCTAGAGGTCGCGGAAAAACGCCGATTTCGTAAAAAAAATCGCGGAAAACCGCCGATTTTGAAGAAAGATCGCAATAAATCGCCGATTTGCTAAAATATCGCAAATAAATCGCTGATTTCGTCTGAAGGTCGCGGGAAAACGCTTATTTCGTCTGAAGATCGCAGGTAAACCCTCTTCGCAGGGGGGGGGGGGGGTAACTCGCGGAATTCCCCCCCCCCCCGCCGATTTCCGAAAAAAAAAATTCTACCAGAATCACCCCTGAAGCAACTCTATCCCCCCCCAGAGCCGAATTCTGGCTGCGCCACTGATAATTGAAAGATTATAAACTGAAGATTCGAGTACGTTTGTTTTTGTTTATGACGGCCAATTATCTACGTTTGGGATATAGGCCCTAATGGGTGGGATGCCCACCATGGAGATCTTTCTAAAGGAACCTAAAACGTATTTACGCAAGGAAGTTCAAGGTTCGAAGAAAACCACGGAAAACTCCGAACGGTTAAGCCGACGGTCGCGATTGAGTTTGAACCCAGCACCTACCATCTGCCAGTTACGAGGGCAGGACTTTGCGGCCAATGGTGGGACGGTTCGTATACCATGCGAAAAACTCTCAGTATCCTTTTATATTTCTTTGTAATCTTAACATTTTAGTCAGTCGAATTTGTTTTAAAGTTTATTGATGGTATCAAATTTTAGATTAATTATTTGTCTATTTAATGACGTAAAAACATATATTAAAAATTTCGCTTTAGAAAGTAGTACCTGCACTGTAACTCGCCACATGACAGAGTACATCAAAATTCCTACAATATATCAGTGCTATATCCTGTGTGATCGTGTGGGCCAGTGGCGCAACGGATAACGCGCCTGACTACGGATCAGGAGATTCCAGGTTCGAATCCTGGTTGGCTCGTTGCTTTTAGGAATGGCTGTATTTTTTAAGAGCCATTTTATCAAACTATAAAAATGTTGTTTGACAGAGATAGTCGCTACCGAAAGAACAGTTGTAATAAAATAATATACATTGCTTAGAAGAATTAGAAATTAGTGAAGATTTGCAATAATTTTTAGCCTTTTTGCGACGAAAGACACGTATAAGGACAGGGTGGGCGAAATTCTTGCACGTTTGATACAAACATTTTTACACAGAAAGTTTCACCTTTTCGAGTCAGATATTTTTAGCGATTAAATAATGCAAAAATATAGAGGCAAAAAAACAAATAAAAATAAGTGATTGATTTTTTGTCGCGATTGTATTTGATTCTTGTCGCGGAGAGATTTATTTCGTGAACAGAAAAATGTTCATTTCATTTGATAAGTATGGAATTGGTGTTAGATTTTTGTTTAAAATAATAATTTACCTATAAAAAACAGCATAGGAGAGTGTACACACACACACACACACACACACACACACACACATATATATATTAATTATCATTTCCAAACTGTACGTATTTATTTATTACGTGCTTATTAATTACATTCTCATTCGAGATTCAAAATAGTTGCATCGATTTTGGCATATGAGATGTCATTAGATTCGTCTTGACACAACACATACTGAAATCTTTATAGAAAATTACCCTGAGGGATGATTTACTTTTTAATTCAACCTTTCCAATAGTTTTTCGGAGACATGCATTTATTTTTCTTTCTAGATTTATTTTTTTAAATTTATTTTATTAAGTAATTTAATGTGATTCAAACTTAAAAAAGCTTTTTCAGCATAATATGAAACGAGAATAATATTTCAATTAAGAGTATTATAGAGAGCATTTACAGTAAATGGGTGAAATGGTGCCAGATCCCACTCTTCCCTTTGAAATTTCAGCAGTGATCCGATTACCTTTCAACAACAAAACTGCTCCCACCTCACGTTTTAAGGTGTATTCGAAAAAATATTTTTCCACCCTCAACAACTCGAAATTTTCTGAGACATTTTCAGATTCATTTTTAAAAGTAAAAACATGAAACTTGTTGCGGTGATTTTAGAAAAGATGTATTAGAGGCCGTTTGATTTCATTTTTCGCTCAATTCATTAGAATTTTATTTGTAAACAATTATTTTCTCAGTATGATCATTTTTTTTTCGTTCCCAGATCTCCCCTTTCAGAACATTCGGTTCAAAACGCCAACTTTGATCGCATTTTTTTAAATATTCCCTGCATTTAACAAAAAATTAACAAGCACGGCACTTTGTGTAGTTTCTAGATAAGAGAATTCGTCAGTTTGATACGTTTGAGAGCAAAAATGAATTTAAAAATAAATCAGAAAATAAGCAGTTTGGATTGGAATACACCCTTAAATATCATTCATCACTTTTATCATCAGGATAAGATCGAGACTTTTCTTTTGTATTGTGTAGCACTCATTTTTCTCTGGTGAAACAACTTTTTCTATTATGAAGGAAACAGGGAAGTAGCTAGGGAAGTGCCAAGGGGGCTCAGCGCCCTCCCCCCCCCCCAAAAAAAAAAAAAAATTTTACCCTTCCCTGTAAAACATTCTAAGGTCACTAAATGGATTTCTGTTCCAAAAATCCAAATAAAACTCGATTAAAAAATCTTATTTAGTTTTGAGGCCCTTTCACAGTTTTGGAGAAATACTAAAATTGTAACTATAATAAGTGTTTCAACACTCGCATATCCTAATTGCACATATGCTGCTAACATGATGTTTAATTTTGTACTAGTTATACACTCGAATTTTTTTATTCTGCATCATATTTTTTTCTTAGCATAAAATGAAATTATCATAAACAATTTAATAAGAAACATAGTACCTACACTGTGAATATGCACTAGTTTTTTACTTTTGTGCTTCAGAGAGAGAGAATATGAGCCCCCCCCCCCCTACATTTTTTGTATCCTCCTTCCCATTATTATTCACTTCTAGCTACAGCCATGGAATGAAACAGTAATTCACTGATGAAAATTATGTGTTGTTTACTTTAAAATTAATTTACGAGTCAAATAAGTTAATAACATTTTATTTATTTAGACATTAACCTTTTTGCAGAATAGCTCTCTAACCATTTTAACTATAGTTCTTTAAAGGTTATAAATTTATAAGATATAAAATGGCTTTGTGTTTTTTTCTCATTTTATGTTTCATTCTAAACTTATTAAAACATTCTTATCAAATTATCAAAGAATATTAAGCCTTCACAACCTAAGTGATTTAAAGTGTTTTTCTCATTTTATGTTTGATTCTAAATTTTTAAATCATTCTTATCAAATTATCAGATAATATTAAGCATATTCAACCTGCCCCTTTCAAAAATTTAGTTTTTAAAATGAAAAGCTGACAAGGCTTATGAATTAAATGCTCTCTTTTTTCTCTCTCCTTTTTTTTTTTTTTTTTTTTTTTTTTTTTTTTTTTTTTGATAGTTTGATGGAACTTCTTTTTGTTACAAGGAATATCCTGCATTTTTTAACATTTAAGACTTACTGATGTGTTTTTTTCCTTTTGGTTTATAATAATTCACAGAATTTAAAAATATAATAATATATTTATTTTTCAATATAAATTTGTGTAGATTTTTAATGTGTTTACAATTGCTTCTTATTGTTAATTTATATATATTTTTTTATTTCACTTCATTAGTCAAGCATCTGGCAGTCCACCCCAAAGCGGAGTATTTAATTTATTTATAGTCTTGTCGTCACTTTTAGGTAAGTCAATGTACTGTTTCATAAATGTTTTTTTAAGCAAATTGCAATGTGTAACGCAATGATTTACAAGCATAGTAACAAGAGAATTTTATAAGTTGTGTAATATTTTGAAGATAAAGCTGAGAATTTGTTTCTGTTAATTACCTAAAACAGATATGGTTAATCACACCGAATATTTAAAAAATCCTTAATATAAATTTTAAAATAACAGCTTGGAGCATAATTAAAAATCTAAATCATTTAAAATTGAAGCATTTTTAGTTAAGGGAAAGATACATACAACCGCTCGTAGTGATGCTAATAAACAAATGGACTACAACATGCTTGCAAAATTAAGGGTATTATTAGAGCTAATTTGAAGAGTTTGGGAACCAGAAAGTAGCGCCGCAGCAACTCTATTTAGTACATATTGCGAAAAATTTTAATTTTTTAACCTTCGCCATTAAATCGGTAGGGATTTTACATGCCTGCTGCATATTTATTAGCCTATTTGAATTGGAGTTTTGTGCTGGGACACTTCGACTGCGCCTATTGCAGAGTACCTTTGATCCGTTCTTTGAATAAAAGTATTCCTGAAGATTTTTTGAACTAAATTTTTTGCAACATTTGTGACAAAAATTACTTTCCGGGCAGTTTCATCAAAATTTGTAAGAAAAATCTAAAACGAATACTTTCTTTGAAAATAGCGGTATTAAAAAAACGGACGGAGTGAGTCTCCTGACATTCTAGCTTTGTTTTCAGGTTTGAAAAGCAACATCCAAAAAGCTACAACCAGTCATTATAGTAGGCTAAAACATTCCAAAGTTTTCAAGACGTTTCCACATTGACATTACAATTATTATAGTACTGAATAAACTTTAATACATCAGTAAAAACCAGAATTGATAAACTAACTTAAAAAAAAAAAAAAAAAAAAAAAAAAAAAAAAAAAAAAAAAATTAACGATAAATCTTAATGTATTGATAGTGTTCTGGATATAACATTTTGTTAAAATGAGACGTATATTACATAAGAATGAGAAACTGAATTTAAAATACATGCAGTAGCAATCTGAACCTAGATCCACATGTGATCCTATAATCACATGTGGGCAGTGTTGCCAGTTCCACTGTTGCGAAAAAAAGTGGGACAGAGAAAGAGTAAAAGCGGGACAGGGGCTTCTGAATTAATAGATTAAAATAAAGTAAATCCTATAAAAACTGTACTTGTTTATAAAGGAAAATATTTATCTTCCTTACGGAAGAAATATTGTACAAATATACTTACTACTTACTAAGTGCACCGCCAGTGGCCGAGAGGTTCTGATCTCTCAACTGGTAGACGGCAGGTGCTGGTTTCAAACCCAATCAAGCCATCGGCCTAACCGCACGGAGTTTTCGTGGTTTTCTTCGAACCTTGGATTTCCTTAAAAAGACCCAAACGGAGGGCATCCCACCCCTTTAGGTTCTGACCTCTAAACTGGTAGACGGTAGGTGCTGGGTTCGAACCCAATCGCGACCGTCGGCCTAACCGTTCGAAGTTTTCCGTGGTTTTCTTCGAACCTTGCGTAAATACGGGTTAGGTTCCCTTAGAAAGACCCCCACGGAGGGCAACCCACCCCATAGGGCCTATATCCCATAGCGTAGATAATCGGCCGACATAAATACACCACCACCCACCCCTTTAGGGCCTATATGGCACGTGTAGATAGTTGGCCGACATAAAATAAACCAAACCAAATTTGCTAAGACGGTACCTATCTAAAACGTAATCTTTTGTCGGTCACCCCTTTTGGAAGCGTAGAACCAGAAAAATATTCTGTTTTAGTAGGTAGATTTGTACGATATTCCTGTCAGCGGAAGCATAAAAATGTTTCTTTCCAGACAGGTTTTATTCTATTAAGTTTTACTTTTACTCGATATAGACAAACGAATAGCATGGTACTAAAAGGCATTTAGAAAAATTTATGGATCTTGAAAAATCAGGCCATGTGGCATCCCATGCAGAGGAGTGGAGCAATTCTTAGAACCCCTGAAAATTGGGACATTCCACGTAAATCAGGACACAAAGCAACACTAAATGTGAGTCTAAATCTGAACAAGTTCGTAACCAAGCTTAACTTTTCTCGAGGACACGAGGACGTTGGATTTTATGGATTTTAAATTATCATACTTTAAAATAAAATAAAATAAATAGATAAAAATATATGAATGGACCATTTGCAACTTATTTTAAGAGGAGGGGAGAAGCTCGAGTCTCTGGAACATCTCTCTAGCCATCGTGATGACATTTGCATTTATTCAAAAATAACAGATTACAGATTTTTTTTTTTTTTTTTTTTACTGCAAGATTACGATTTTAAAGTATAGGAAAATGCAGCCATAATATGATTTAAAATATACACAAGTAAAAGAAAGTACAAAAATGAAATATGCAGAATGTCAAAAATGAAATTGGAAATTTATATGTATTTCAATATGTAGTCCTTGCGGTAAATGGTTTTGTAGCTGATGCTGCCATCTGACACATAAGTATGCAACTAACACTTTTATGGAATAAATAAACGCGAAAATTATCTGAAAATGAAAGTAGGAATGTAAAAATGCATATATGCGGCAATAATTTTATTCTTAGTCTGAATATTTAAAGAATTAGAAGGAAAATTTATTTTATAACTTCATAGATAATAAAAATAAAAACACAGGAATAATGTTTGACTGTTAAACTGCTAAAATTGGGTGTTTTTTGTTACTTTATGGATTTATCGTGCGAGGGTTGTTATCTTGTTTGAACTCTTGTAAAAGAAGATGCATAAAAAAAGACATTCAGAATGTACTGATGTTTTTTATTTTGAACAAATATTAGTAATTGTGTAAATCAGTGTTATGGAATCCCCCCCCCCTTTTTTTGTATTATTTTGATAAAGGTGTATTTAATTTAGTTTTGGAACCATCTCTGAGTAATTAAGTCGTTATGAAAACAGTTTTTGATAATCTAGAATAATTAAAAATCAACTTAGCTTATTATTTATTTATTTATAATTATTTATTTATTTATAAAAAATGAAAAAAAATATATAAAATGAAGATATATTTGAATCTGTCTATGTGGGATTTCGCAAGGTGTGAGAAATAATTTTGAATCAAATCGATTTTGATCAATAAATCTTCCTGTAGAAAGCACGTCTGCCGTAAAATTTAAATAAAGCATTTGTGACGTATTTTGATTAAAAACTGCTCAGTTTGCTCCCCAGGCTTTATTCTATTTGGTTGGCCAATTTTCTAAAAGTGGGAACAAATTGGACTACTTCAGTTACCTGGAAAAAATCGTACCTAATGCTAATCCTCTGGAAGAATTTTTTTTAGATATCTCGTTTGCATTTTAATATTTTTAAATGGGTTTTTTTTTATATTGGATAGCCGAGATTGATCTTTACAGTTGCCTTTCTTTTTTACTTTATCGGTTTTGTTTTGTTAAAAAAGAAAATATAAAAATTAAACTTTTTTTTTTCCAAGAGGATGCTTTCAATTTCGAAACTGGTTCCGAAAATGAAAGTGTCCTTATTAAAAATATTTCTAAACAAAATCAAAAAAGTAAAAAACGCCCTTTGTACAGATAGATCTCATCTAACCTCTAGCCAATGTAAAAACAATTGTTTCAAAATACCGAAATACAAACAAGATATCTGTAAATATTTCTTCCTTAGGATTAGTATTAGTGAGTGGGTCGTTTTAGTTTCCTGAAGTTGCCTCTTAATAAATTATATCATGTTTGAAGTCAACAATTGATTTAGTGTATGTCAGTGAGTGACTATTGTGTGCTCAAATACACTAATGCTCCAAAATCACCGCACTCTAATGATAATAGACAGGTAGTTGAATATTTACAGGAATACTTGATGAATTTTTTAATGGAAATTTTTTATAGTTTCTCAAGAACTAAAGCATAGATAAAAATGGGAATCGGAAAAATAAAAATAACAATTTGTGGAAAATGCCTTATCATACAGCATCTTTCAAAAAGCAATATAAATGTAACTCAGTATATCATCGATAACTTTCTGAATTTTCACGATTTCCTGCTAAGCTTTTCATGTATGAGTTACCCATAGAATATGAATATTTGAATCTGCTCTATTAAATTAGAGAGAAAAAAAAGTAAAAACAAATCTATATTTCACGCATTTACACTTAAAAAAAATATTTCATACAAATGCTCATATATCATCAAATATTTAATATGTTTATATTCCAATTGCAATACATTTTTTCTGCCGTACTATCACAAGTGTCCAAAATGCGGGGGTAAATTTGGTTTTAACCCCTGTATATTTTAAACAAAAAACAAACAAACAAACAAAAACTTGCGAAAATCTCTTAAGCTTTTTTTTTTTTTTTTTTTAATTAAAAAAACCTTTATATTGTGAAATCCACAGTTAATTTCACCTGACATTTCAGCTAAGATCTAACGCAAATAATAATTTTCATTTGTAAAGTTCTGCAAAGTAAATGCCATTTAGGTATAAATTATTTGTCTTAACTGTTTAAGAGATGTTTCAGGTATTTTTTTTTTTTTTTTTTTTTAATAGAGATGATGTCAGTATATAACCATATTTATGAAAAAATTCAATATATAGTAGCAATAAAAGAGTATGTAGTAATAAAAAATATACATTTTTAAAATTTGTTAGCATTAATTTTTTAATATATCTCTACCATACTTTCAAAAACAAAGACAAGAAGAAAATAGGTTTAAAACGTTGTGAAGAACAAGAAAGAATTCTACCGTCCCTGCAGGTGAAGACACTCACGAGTTAAAGCTAAACCTATGGGGAAGGTTTTTTTTTAATATCTTGTTTACTTTTCAACATTTTTAAATACTTTTTTTTTTCATTGGATACCTGAGGACAATCTCTACATCGCTCCTTTTTTACTTTTTCGATTCTGGTTGCGTACATATTTTTTAGAATGACTCTCATTTTCGGAACTGATTTCGAAAGTGAAAGCAACTTTATAAAAATATCTGCTACCAAAATCGAAAAAGTAAAAAAGGAGCGATGTAGAAATGGACTTCAGCTATCGCACGCAGAAAGTGTCGAAAGGCAAACGAGATATTAGAAAATAACCTCCACATAGGATTAGCATTCGAAAGACTTCACCCAGATAGCGAAAAAACTCGTGAACTAATGCTATTCCTATAGAGAGATTATTTTGTAATAACTTGTTTGCATTTTGACCATTTTTAAATTTTTTTTCATTCGATAGCTGAGGTTCTTCTCTACATCGTTTCTTTTCTACTTTTTCGATTTTGTTTGTAGATATTCTTTAAATTGACACTTTCATTTTCGGAACCGGTTTTGAAAGTGAAAGCAATTTTACAAAAAATATCTGCAACCGAAATTGAAAAAGTAAAATGGGGCGATGTAGAGAGGGACCTCAGCTATATAAAGCAAAAATAAATATTGAAAAATGTCAAAATGTAAACGAGTTATTAGAAAATAACCTAAACATAGGAATAATATTAGCTCGCGAGTGTCTTCGCTTGCAGGAACTGTGAGTTGCTGGGAGTTTCACCCTATTTTCAAGAATATAGGTGATTCTTACACATATGAACACAAATGTTGTTCAATATTCGCTTAGTCATGAGTTATAGCTACAGGTCATTTCAAGCATTGAATCTCACTAAAAAAACTAAGATTTATGATCTCAGAGTTATTATTTTTTATTCAATTTGTTGTTGGTCCACCAGTTGCACTTGTGATCAAACCCTCATTGTAATACACGAGTCAAACGTGTTCTTTATATTTCATTGGTAAGTTTCCGGGTATGTCGAAAATTCTCTACAAATGTGAGGGGGCTTCGAAATAACACTGTGCTTTGCATACTTTCAGTGGTTAATCGGGCCCGGATTCCAGCATAATTTTTCAAGTTTTTCACTAGATATTAGACAAAACGCATAAAAGAGAAAGAATCCTGTGTATTTTGGCTATATAATGTATTGTGACAAGTAATGTGAAAACGTACCATTCAAGTTTCAAAAGTTGGTGCTATTTTACGTTTCTTCTTATATGTGGTAATAAATACCCCGAAAAAGAATGCTATTTGTAATTTGTATATTAAAACTAGAATTAGCGTGTGCCGTCATTTTGATGGCTATCATATGAATTTGTTTCTGTTCAAACGAACAATTTGATTATGAAATAAGTTTAGAAAAAAGAAGAAAAAAGGTAACTGTTTTAAATCAAAATTCTGGTGTGAAATATGTTTATAAAACTTGATTCAAATTTCCGGTAGTTCTAGTGTTAAACTTTTGAAACATGGCAATGTTTTAGACAGTAAAACTTTAACGCTCGTATTCACCAAGTATTTCGACCCCGAGTTATTCCTAAAACCTCGGTCGAACGCTCAATCGGCATTCACCTTCAATCCTGATTGGATGTCTCCTTGACAATGTCCAATCAAATGTTATCATGAATTTCATTTGAGCGGTCGACCGGGGTTTTCTAGGTTGAGGTAGATGGTGAATATGAGCATTAGAAGATAAGAAACTTTAATCGTTGAAGCTCTATATTTTGCAGCTGACGCTGTCTACTTTTGATTGATGAAAATAGAACTAATTCAAATGACATAACCTCTGAAATCATTTATCTTACTCATAATTGTAATTTGATATCTTTTTTGTGATTTCTGTAGCCTTCATTGGACTGAATTTATTATATATGGGTATTCGAATTCAGAAAAAGCGACTCGAAGATCCTTGGGTTCGCCATACAGCATCATTACTCAATAAAGTGTCGCTGATTCCTGGCCATGCGGGAATATTAGGAATGATTTTAGTCGCATCTTATCCAATGGATTTTTACAGAAGCAGTGATCAATGGGTAAAGTACATCTTTTGATCTTATTTTATAAAGATGTAAATCACTTATTTTTGGTTGAGATTCGTTTTGATGTTTGATGTTTATATTTTCAAGAATCTATCTGTCAAGATAGTAAGTCTAACGAGACCCCCCCCCCCAAAAAAAAAAAAAGATGTATATCTATTTTTTTAAGAGCTCATATGATAAAGATGGTATGTGAAAAATAAAAATGTTGAGTTAATCATACGACTTAAGATAATGAATGACCCCCTATCATATGCTGAATTACTATTTGAAAAAAAAAAAAAAAACTAATAACCACAGAGATTTTAATTGTTAAAGGTATAATTTGACACCAAAGGTATACAAATATTTAGAATTTTAATGTTCATTTTCTTAATATGATGATAGTGTAACTTACCAGCTTTTTCATCTGATTTCATTGGTTAGTTGATAAGTTTGTATTAATACATGGCTTAAAGTGCCAGAATCCAAATTTTCTTCTAGAAGGTAACTCATGAAAAGTTTCAGTATAAAAATCTTCCCTTTTCAGGCGTGACGTATCAAAATACTTTTAAGCGATTTCGAAAACAGAAGTTTCCGTTTTTAGTCGTTATGTGTGCATGTATGTACGTATATATGTTCTCAATTTCCTCAGCAAAATCTGAACGGATTTACACTGCAATTCTATCGCACAAGGGAAGGTCTTACGATAAAAGTATTTGATTTATAGCATGTGGACATAATTGAGATGAAGATAAATATAAACGTGCTGCACGATATGATGTGTGTACTGACGACATCGATATAGAAAACATGTCCAGCATTGAGATTGGTATCGGACAGTTACACCATGTCTGAAACAGGGTTTAAAATTTTTAATACTCGGGTCGAACCCGGATCAGACTTACTATTTTTTTCTACTTACTGGCTATAGATGGCTAGCCGCTAAGTGGACTTAATTTTTATCAGGACATGTCAGGAAGGCATTTTTCTTTTGTAAAAATGATAGTAACGATAATGAACTTTGAGTTAACAAAAATTTAGAGACATTATTTAATAAATTACAGACAAATATTTTAAAGAATCTCCTTTATTAAGGTTTCGTTTATTTCATGAAACCCTTATAGTCTTGCTTCTCTGTTTATTCGTCACACACTCGTACTCAGAAGGGAACCACTCTTGGTGTTGATCGCACCTAGCATTGAAATTTGGTGCATATTATAGCCCTATATTAGGAAGTTTGATAATCGAAAGAAATTTTCTGTTAAAGTCATATTTTTTGATTTTACAGCAGCATAACTTTCTGAAAATGCTATTTTCAAGGCTCCTTATAGATGATGTTTAACTTTTTTTTTTTTTTTTAGAAAAGCATTTAAAAATAGTTAATAATAAATATAAAATATTTAAAAAAGTTTAAAAATTCCTTAAAAAATCTACGAATTTGGTTTTGAAAAATTACGGCATTATATTCAAATTTTTAGCGGGGAAAAAGTTGGCGTGTTTCCAAAAATAGAGTTTTCTAGCAACCCTAGCCGAATGCCGTAGCTCCAAAATAAGGCATACGAAAACTTTGTAACGCAATATTTAGTGACTTAACTCATTTTTGGCCTGAAATAAACAAATAAAATCCTAAATATAAAAATTTAAACATATAAAATATGATTTTAACAGACAATTTATCCGTTCTCTAACTTTTATGTAAGGACTACAAAATGCACTAGGTCTCGATGCAACACCAAAAGTGGTACCCTTCTCAGAAACTGTTTAAGTTACAGAATTCACTTTTTACATAAAGCTGGACACCTCCTCCTGTCATACACAAAATCATAAAATTTTGGAAATGGCTCACACCCAACAGCTCTCGAGCTTGTCGAAGGACTATCCTCCACTGTGCGTAATACTATACTACTTCTTCCACTGCATGAATTCTGTGATTTATTACTGTGCCCGTATCACGCCTATAAATACAAAATTCCTGCACAACTTCCAACGAAGATATTGTGGTTACATATGTGCAGTGTTTGGTGATCCGGCAGAAATGTGCTCGAAATCGTTTTATGTAATATTTTTGAGCAGCCAATCCATTTCCTTGTGCAACCCTATACACGAAAAGCATGTCGGCAAGCTATATATTGGTGTAATAATACATGTTTATCGAAATACGAACGGAGAGTGAAGATTCAAATCAGCGAAGTGCTTTGTTGATCTTCTGAACAACTCTACTGTCTCTACGCTGGATTTCCGCATCTACATTCGTATACGAAATTTGCTTATTTTAGATCCCCTCTACGATTCTGACATATAGTTTTGAAACACCTTGTAATATTAGAGTTTTTATGAATTCAACTTTTTTTTGAGACATTATATAATCTTAATTCCAGCTTTTCATTCGTAGAAGTTATAGTCCGGAATAAGTTGGATTCATATGTAAAAGGTTGTGGGTTAAATCCCGAAGATCTAATTTGAAATGTTTCAAAACTGAAATTTGTAATTTTCTTGTGGAATTTCTTTTTAAAAGTGTATTTGCGAAGTATTATGTGTTCCTCCTTCCACACCTCTCCCTGAAATAATAATAATAATAATAAAATGTAAGTAAAATAAAGATTTAAAAAGCGGAATAGCAATGAATTTTTTTAAGCTTAATTTTGTAATTATTTTAGTAGAATTTATTTTTAAAAATAAATTTGCGAAGTATTGTGTGTTGTCCCCCTTTCAATTTTATTTTAAATAAGAAGGAAAAACCCTAAAAAATAATTGAACTTTAAAAAACCGATTAACTGATCCTCAGGAGATATATCATTGATGCTGCCGCCCGACCGCATATTTCAGATGTGTATATTGCTGGGACGATTACTGTTTCTAAACCAATAGGAGAGCATCATTATCACGGTCAAGTACACGCCCACACAGTTTGATTGACAGGAACTCGTGGACAATTGACGGTGCTAATTATAACGATAATCTGTTGCGGATGAAAGTGAGCTGACTGGCTGAATGGTTAGAGCGTCGAGCTTGAAACCGGAGGATATGGGTTCGAGTCCATCGCGGGCCGAGAGTCCGTTGGTGATTTTTTTTTTTTTAAATTATTGGAGGCTGTCTTTTATTAATAAATAAGACATTTAAAAAAAAATTTCAAACCCTTTTAATATTCTAAATATCGTTCCAAAATGATTTATATATATATTAAACAAATGGGAAAAAAAGTATTCTGCGAAAATATCCGTATAAGCAAAATTCTTACTTTAATTTTTATTTATTTATTTATTTATTTATTTATTTCAGGATCAGAGGAAGTATAATTTCTAATTGAAGTAAATAAAATTCAGTCATTTTGAAAAAAAAAAAAAAATTCTTTCGTACCTTTAATTTTTAATTACCGAGTACAAATTCAAACAATCCGAGTACAAATAAATAATAAACACACACGATCAATTGTCCACCAGTTCCTGTCAATCAAACTGTATGGGCGTGTACTTGACCGTGATAATGACGGTCTCCTATTGGTTTAGAAACAGTAATCGTCCCAGCAATATACACATCTGAAATATGCCGCCCGACCAGTGGCTGAGAGGTTCTACTTTCGAAGCTAGTAGACGGGAGGTGCTGGATTCAAATCCAATCGCGCCTCTCGGCCTAACCGTTTGGAGTTTTCCGGAGTTTTCTTCGGACCTTGAGTAAATACGGGTTAGGATTCCTTATAAAGATCCCCACGGAAGCCACTCTCCCTAGGCCCTATATCCCTCATGCAGATAATTGGCCGTAATAAATAACGCACACACACTTGACAACATACCCAATTTTATCTGATAAAAGACTATTAGAATAATATTTAAGCTTTAATGTATAATGTTGCCAATAAAATGCATGATGAAAATATTATTAAATCAATTTTCAACATTGGAGATAGCAGCAAAGAGCAGCAGTTTAAGAATAAAATATATTTATTTTTTTAAATTGTTGCTACGTGTTTGTTTTAGTTTGGAAGCTTGCGAAATACCCTAATAACAACATTGATGCTGCCATTTATAGGCATCTTTATGAACTAACAAAAAACAAAAGACAACAACAACAACGACAATAAAAATTGGCACATTATTTAAAGGTAAACATTTCTGATTATCATTATTTTACATCTGATTTTACTGATCGATTTTAAAATTTCAGATATTTGATGACACTTAAAAATTTTAAAGGAAGAGTTGGAAGGCAGCAATAAGTTATTAAAATCTTAGCGATTAACAAAATTTCAGATGTGATTTTTTGAGGTGGTAGTCTGATAAATATCATTTACTAAATATAAACATTTCAAAGACGTAGATGGATGAATTCAGGGAACGTGAGAGTGGAACTCCAGGGATCAACTCCAGAGAGACAATTTGCTAACTTTTTCCCAACTCCTTATGTGAAATACCATTGGAAAACACTGTGACCATTCTTTCATATTATGTACACCTTACATATTTTATTTCAGGAACCGTTTAGGGGCCCACCATCAGGAGCCGCATTCCTAAATGTAATGGTACATAAATTTATGTAAGGATTTATTAATTTTTAATTAACAGTTTTTAATTGTTAATTTAAGGATAAAATGCTTGAAATAAATATTAAAAGAAAACCTCTGTGCGATCTGCGAACAGATTTACTCACTTGTTTATTATACAGCTTTAAAAGCTATGATTTTTCAAATATTTTTTTTTTTTTTTCATTCTGAGCGTATTAACGTTTTTAATGAATATTTGTTTTTAATATAAGAGTCTAATGAGTAATGAGTCTAACTGATCATTAATTTTGCTATTCCGTATGCTCTGGCTTGCAAATATACAATGTAAAAGAACGGACGATTTTACAGAGATTGTACAGATAATCGGGACGACAGTACAATACACTATTTTTTAATGGAAAATTTTCCGTAAATTCCAGAAAATTTCAAAAAAAAAAAAAAAAAAAAAAAAAAAAAAAAAAACAGAAAATTTTCTTTAATTTACGGAAATTTTTTTCGATAAAAAAACAGTGAATTGTACTGGCATCTCGACTGCCAGTACAATCTTCTTAAAATCGTCTTTTTTTCTTTTTTTTTTAAACAATGTATAACAATCTAAAATATAATGTTAAATTTTTGCAGTTTTCTAGAAAAGAATCTTAATTGTATGTTAATACTAGAACGTCCAGCTGTTCTGTTGCATTACCGTCTCAGTATTATAGACAACATTGAGACGGCAATGACTGGTGACGATTCGGCACCGATCAAATGTGAGACTCTCGATTCGGATCAGATTTTTTTTTTTTTTTTTTTGTAAACTTAAATTGTAGCCAGAGTAAACTCGGTTAAATAAATAAGTGAAATTGTTTTAAATAAAAACTCTGGTGTTAAAATATTTTTATTAAGGTTAGGCGAAATTTCCGGACGTTTTAGTGTTAAGAAAAATCGGAATTATTTGTGGAAATTGAGTCAGACCTGACTTGTATTTGCACGGGCCAGAATGGGGCCCGGGCCTGGAAATCCCGATCCGTGCAGACATCTAAAAAATGAAATCAAAATTTTTTTCCAACTTATTTGCGATTTTATTTCCATTTTTTAAAATTTCTTTTCTTTCTTTTTTTTTAGCTGGCAGTAACCATTATCCCCCATCTGATTGGAGCAATGTCTTTATTCATCGGTGGAATTTTTTATGCCATTCTGATCACATACATCTTGGCATTGTTACATCCAGAACAAAAACAGTTGCTGGGAATTCGAGTTTTTCTCATCTGCCTCATAACGATGTGCTCAGCGTTACGTATCCTTTCAAGCTGATTCTTACATAGTTTATTTGTATAATAACTAAGAGTAAGACTTTAAGATCAAGGATTTTAAGGTGCTACTTCATTCACGCGAAGATCTTCGCACGCTAATGTTAATCCTACAGGAGATTTTTTTTAAATATCTCATTTGCATTTTATTATTTAAAAATATCTTTTCTTTTGCATTGAATAGCTAAAGATGATCCGTGTAAAGGTCTTTTAATTTTTCGATTTTAGTTGCATTTTTTTACGAGGACACTTTCACTTTAGAAAAATATATATAACCAAAATCGAAAGTGCAAAAAACTACTCGGTATATCTCACGTAAAAATGAATAAATAAATATATTGAAACGTGAGCGAGAAATTTGAAAAAAAAAAAAAAAAATGCTCCCATTGGTTTAACATAAACTTGCAAGTGTCTTCGTGTTACAAACGTAGTCCATTAAAAAGGTTAAACTTTTAAAAACTACATTTAATTTTTTATACTAATATACATCCTTATTTTGTAATACATATACATGTATATATCCTCGCTTAAATTTAAAAAAAAAAGTTTTTTTTTTTTTTTTTTTTTTCCCCTTCTGTTCTCCAAATTAGAGCGTTTTGCAAAAAAAAAAAAAAAGGGTTCGAATAAACCGGAGATAATTGGGATTTACACGAGACTTCATTCTCCTCTATTTCCTATCATGTTCCTCAGATTTGATCTGCTATGAAAAACATACTTTACTTCATTAAACGTGATATAGGCTTCACGTGATGAGAGTGTGTACGCTTGTTTTTATATGAAGCTCAAGACAATGTGAAAGATAGAAACGTGTCTTTTAACTCTCAATTAATGCTATATTGCCTGTATATACGATACATTGACTTTTTTTTTACTGCAAAGGTGTCTTTAGAGACGCTAATTTGTTATATTTTTATTAGTTTTTGTGATTAAAGATAAAAGAACAAACTCTTCTAGTCAATTATGAACTCTCCCTCTCCCCCCTCCCCCCCCCAAAAAAATATATATAGCTGTATAAATATGGAAGTTACATTATGGGATCTCATAGATTCAACGTCAGCAACAAATTTTTAGAGGATAGTAAATCGAGCTTTAATGACTTTTGTTTAAGGATTTTATTTTCAATTCTATTATGAAATATAATTCCACCAGAAATCACATGATAAAGTTTAAAATGAAGAATATTGTTAATATATACCATTTTAACCATTCATTTCTCACAAACGATCTGTCGGAGCAATTTCAATTTTTACTTTCCGATTACATATACATAGTTACAGTGTCTAGAGATATATAGTATGGTATTATTTTAAATTGTATACAAAAAATTCCATTTTCTTTGCTGACGCCGCCATCAAATTTATAGTTTGAAAGTGTAAATATAAAGCGTTAGTTATATTGTCTAGAAATAAGTAATGCTAAATTTAAAATATTAGGTCATAAGTATGAAATGCCTGACTCGAAAACGGTTTTTATTTAGAAATTCCGAATTTTCATCAGAAAGTTTTCATAGTTATTTTTACTTCAAAAAGTGATAAATATTCTACATATAAAGTTGAAAAAAAGTACTATGCAAAATTATCTGGTAAAAATTCAAAAAAAAAAAAAAAAAAAAAAAAAAAAAAAAAAAAAAAATTGGGATCACCCTGTAAAACAAAATGCACGAAATGATCTATTACTACAGCATACAAATAATGTTGGTATAATGCACAATACGTGTACTGTATTAATTTGGGTAAGAATAGTCGTATATTCATGGAGATATAGTGATTTATTTTAAAAGTTAATGTTTTTTGCTTATATTATGCAGTAGTTAACCTAATTTAACGCCAGTTTCAGAAAAATTGGCAAAAAGTAGTAAAACAATTTAGTGCAATTGAAATATAAATATATTAAAAATTAGATGAAATATGATAAATAATATGAAATGTTTTTTATCTGCGTCGAAAACAAAGATTTTTTTATTTTTTTCACGATTTAATAATCAACTCTATAAAGCAACTCAAAAAAAAAAAAAAAAAAAAAAAAACAGACAAATATCCTGAAGTTCCAAAAGAATCCACCAATTACATTTTTAAATTAGATTAATTTTTAACAGAATTATTCAATTGGTAAATAAATCCTAACAGATGTAAATTTCCAAATGGGTGAAGAAAGTCCGGTCTATGATTCGAGCCGGGAATACTTTGGGCGAAGCCGGCAATGCTCTACCGACTGAGCCATCCCGGACGAATGTGGAGACTGGGTGAATTTGTCCTAATTAGTCCTCCAGATTACTCCGGGATGGAAAATGTCGGAAAAGGATTGTCGGTTCCACCCTATATATTCCTATAGCCTGGACTTTTTTCACCCACTTGGAAATTTACATCTATTATATTATTAAGTATTCGACAAAATGTCTAAAATTGAAAGCGTCCGGTGATTAAGGGTGTTCTCAACTGATCCGCTCAACAAGCGAAAAACGTTCTGACACATTTACAAATTCATTTTTTAACAGAAAGTTATAAATTTTTAATGCCTGACTAGGAAAGCGATTTCGAATTGAACTTATTTTTCCATTTTATGATAATTAAATTACTTATCGAGTTATAAGCTATTTCGATGACGCAATCACCCGTTTTTCTCCTCCTTTTCGACCGGTTTTTCTGCTTTCGTCGGTAAATAGGCTCAAAAGTGTCAACTTTGAAGGCTTGTTATGAAAACTCTATTGTGGTTTTTAAAAAGCAAAAGAATGAGTGCAATGAGACACTTTCTGAATAACAACACCTGCTATTTTCATTCATTTTCGAACAAAAATAAATTAATGCATGTGTCACAAAGTTGCCCTTTTTGATTTAAGAACACCCTTAACACATTGAATGCCACGTCAGCACTGAATTTTCCGTTTTGGCTGCGTCAGTCACCTGTGACGGACAGCATTGAGATTGTGTAACGGAAATCTTATTTCGTGTCTCCAATGGAAAGACAGAAAATATAGGCGTGGCACTCAACGTTTGATGGCCAGTGTATATTTCTAGACACTGCAACATAGCGCCAGAAAAGTTGTAATCAAGATTTGTGTCTGTGTGAACATAACTCCCAAACTGTACTTCCGATTAGGATCCCATTGGACGAACATGTTAGAAATCATTGTCACAAGAACTGTTATCGCCTAATTTTAGTAAAAAATTGGCAAACTAATTAGGTATTTTATATCACTGTTTGAATGAGTTTGAGTGAACAATGCTTTGAGGTCTATAGCTACAAATGGCTGTTACCTCGAATGATCCATAAACCACAGAAACAAATACAGAACACTTTATTATTACAAGAAATCCAGTACATACATTTTTTTAATACACATCACAGGGACAACACCCGCACACCCATGCCGCTAGCTGGACTCGAACCAGGGTCCAGCGGTGTGGGAGGAGCTCACGCTACCGACCACGCCACTGGATCGGCTTATATCACTGGGTGCTTCAGAAATAATCTGATGATTTTTGAGTGAACCGTAGTATGTTAGTACAATCTTTTATTGCCGCGCAGGGATGTGGGTTCCATCCCCAGGAAATCCTCGATATTTTTTCTTCTCAGGAAACTGCATTTAAAATTATCTGTTCATTTTTTTAAACAAAATAAATTTTAAAAATTTATCGCAATTTAATTTAAAAAAAAAGCATTTATTTCAACTAATTTCCTATTTTCTTTCTTTTCCTTTTTAATGCCTTATCCTCCTCAGTCCTGATGTCACCTGTATAGCAGACATTAAAGAATACCCTTTAAATAAATTTAAATACTTCTAGAATTTTTTTAATTACTTCTAGACCTTTTTTAATAAATGAGGCATATCACACGCATTGGTATATAGGTTGATACGTGTTTTATGGTAGTTTTAAACAGGTTTTTGTGGTCCATTATAATATTTGTCTTAGGACTGAGGAAGTTAAAAAGAAAAACTAGCCTTTAAAACATTTTTTACTTATAACTTACTGTCATTTCTAATTGATATACACTGTAAAAAAAGGGTCGATCTACTAAAAAAACTTTAGTGATCCTTGTAATTACTAAAAAATTTTTAGTAATCTTAGTCGGTTACAAGAAAATCTGTAAGAATTACTAGAAAAAAGTTAGCAACGTAGAGAGTTAACAGTTTTATATTTTTAATAACTATTATTAAAACTCACTTGGTGTGGCCTTGATAGCATAGTGGTTATAGTAACGGACTCCAGACTGAAAGGTCACGGGTTCGATACTGGCCACCGCCAAATACGCCCCGAATGTATGTAGTGTAAGTACTCGTTAGTAAAGGGATTATGAAAATCCTGTTGGAGCAGTTTGCAATGTTTGCTGCTGCCATCTATTGCAGTTTTGCCGAAAATCATCCGCTTCAGAAGTCTGGATGCAGCTCGAAGGAACATCCTGCCCTACAGGCGCACGTAATGGTTATTAAAACTAATTTTGGAGCTATTAGTAAAGTTTGCTTGGTGGCTCATGCTAAAATTTTTTAAGTTAGTTATACAAAGTATTCTTTTGTTCAGTTTATAAAAGAAATACTTGTTTCACTTGCAAAAAAAAAAAGTTTGTAATGGTTACTAAAAAATTCTGTGGAATACAAATTTACTGAAAAATTTTTAGTAATCTCTTGAATTTTTTTTTTACAGTGTACCTCTCATGCATTCTTTGATTGCTATTATTATTTTGTACAGAAATAAATTGAAATATACAGTTAAATTATAGTATTTTATGTTAAAGATATCTCAAATAATAAATTTCATTTATACAAAAGATAACTTACTGGAAAAATACGTAAGATACATCGAATTTTAAAAAGTATATTTTATACTTACTTTTACTTTGGAATAGACTTATTTTGTTATCCATATGCCATTTGTTATCCATTTTATATTATGCAATAACTAATGTTTTTGAAAAGCCTTAACCATATCTCCAGAAGGATATACTGTACGGGATGCATTTGCAGACGAAATCGTTGACGAAAACAGAATACAGGACTGCTTAGTTAATGCAAGCAATGTGCACGTAAGTGTGTTTAGATATTTGAGCAATTATAATTCCTACCAAGTAACGTCAGAGTAATAATGAAAAAAAAAATCTAATTAAGCAGCATTCGAAAGAGTATAGTTGCACGCATTTTTCGATGCATATATCATTTGCTTTAGTCTGCCCGTTATCGAGATATAAAGTCTTAAAGTTTGCTAATTTATTTATTTAATGTAGACGGAGAGAAATTCGAGAAAAATAGTAGTTCAGAAATTTTAGTAGTCAGATTTATGTAAAATATAAAAGATTTCAAATACAGTGATATAAAATTGAAAGAAGACTGAAAAAAAAGCAATGTTAAAGCTTCGAGAAATCAATTTATTTTACAAAATTATTTTACATCTTCTCATTCATACATATATTTTTAATTAATTTCGTAATAAACATAATTTCGAAAAAGAGAAATGAATTGTAACCTATGAATTCTTTTAAAGAGAAATCGAAATATAAAACCTTCAAATGGGTAAAATTACAGCTCATTCTAGAAATGTAGCTTTAGAATCATGCTTAAAATTTCACGTGCATTGTTATTTGTTTGTAAAAGTGAAAAAAAAAAAAAAAAAAAAAAAAAAACACCAGGATTTCAAAATGTTAACTCTGCACAATTTCTAAACTACTTTATCGAATATTTTACCCTGATGGTAAAATATACTGCTGATTTGTAATATGATGTGAAAATTAGGTGTTAATATTAAAATTTTAAAGGTGGAGCTCCTGGGGCTCTGGTACCTTCCTGTCCTATTTTTAGGTAGATTTCGTATGAAATACTTCCTATTGCAATCGCACCAGTTTATATATATATATATATTCTTCACCAATCTCCACCAAATTGATACATAAATTCAAAGGGGTTAAAATCTCGGCTAAGTTTGTTAATGGGCAAAATCGGACCAAGGGGGTCGGAATAGGGGGCGTTTTTGTGAAAACCGAAAAACCGCCTTAACTTCTTAATTAAAGTAGATATCGAATCGGTTTAAAGTTTATATTACTTCTTAAAAATGGGCCAAAAGTTTATGCATGACAGATTTTTGATAAATTTAGAAATGGGCTCAAGGGGCGAAAAAAACAGGGGTTTTGAGAGAAAAAAATCCATAACATCGTCAATTTTCAAGATATCAAGTCCAACTAAAGTTTTTGTAAATGTTCTTAAAATTATCTTAAACTTTTGTATTTACAAGTTTTTGATAGGACCAACATTTACCGATGACAAAAATTAAAAACGAAAAGAAAAAGGGCGGTGAAAAAAGAGAAAAATCCATAACTCCGTCAATTTTTAAGATATCAAATCTGATTAAATTTATTTTACATCTTCTCAAAAATATCTACAACTTTTATATTGACAAGTTTTTCATAGGACCAATTCGTATAGCAAAAAGAAATTAAACAAAAATAGGAGTTGGAGAAAAAACCTCAAATCCAAACTGCTTATATTCTAACTCATTTTTAAATTCATTTTTGATTTTAAACGCATCCAAATGGTAGATCCTCTTATTTAGAAACTGTATAAAGTGACGCATTGGTCAATTTTCTGATAAAGATAGAATATATTTCAAAAAAGGCTACCAAAAAGGGTATTTTGAACAGAATTTCCCAAAGTCATCGGGACTGAAAATTTAAGGAAGTATTCAAATAAGAAATTGCGTTTTTTTCTGACTCATTTTTAAACCAATTTTTGTTCTCAAACGCATCCAATTTACAGATCCTCTTATTTAGGAACTATATAATGTGATGCATTGGTCAGTTTTTTGATAAAGACGGAATATATTTCAAAAAAGGCTACCAAAAAGGGTATTTTGAACAGAATTTTCCGAAATCATCGTGACTGAAAATTTAAGGAAGTGTTCAAATAAGAAATTGCGTTTTTTTCTGACTCGTTTTTAAATCCATTTTTGCTCTCAAACGCATCCAATTTACAGATCCTCTTATTTAGGAACTATATAATGTGATGCATTGATCGATTTTTTGATAAAGACAGAATATATTTTGAAAAAGGCTACCCAAAAGGGTATTTTGAACAGAATTTCCCGAAGTCTTCGCGATTTGAAAATTTAAGGAAGTTTTCACATAGCAAATTGCGTTTTTAATGACTCGTTTTAAAATCCATTTTCGCTCTCAAACGCATCCAATTTACAGATCCTCTTATTTAGGAACTATATACTATGACTCATTGGGCAGTTTTTTGATAAAGATAGAATATATTTTTAAAAATGCTGTCAAAATGAATCTTTCGCACAAAATTTTCCGAAGCAATCATGATTAAAGAATTAAGGATGTATTCAAACAACAAATCGGTTATTTTATGACTCATTTTTAAATTCAATTTTTTTCTCAAATGCATTCAACTGACAGTTTTTTGTTATTTAGGAAGTGTATAATGTACTGTTTTGGTCGATTTTTTAATAAATTCAGAATGTATTTCAAAATATGCTGTCAAAATGGGCATTTGAGCTGAATTTTTCTTAAGATGATTCTAATAAAACCAGTTTTTGGAGAAAAATGAAATTAAAAATTTTTCATAAAGGGCCAAATGAAGTTATTAAACTGGGTTTATCGCTAATCATATATATATATATATATATATATATATATATATATATATTAAATGAGCACTCTTTGAAATCTACCTCCGCCTATAGGCCCAGCCGACAGGGATTTTTTTAAATTGATTTTTAAAAACGCGTGAAATTGAGGAATGGCGAATGACTTTTGCCGGACCTTTATGTATATACGAGAGGCGCGAGTTTTAAAACTCGCCTTATCTAAAATTTATAAAATCGAGTTTTATGTATCAAGCCATTCTATTGGTGAACTTGCATCGAAAAAATACTACAATCTGTATATATATATATATATATATATATATATATATATATATATATATATATATATATATATATATATATATATATATAAATCGTGTGTTTCTGGCATTATAATATTTTGTTTTACAATAAAAAGCAATAGACGCAGTCAGAGGTTTTCCGCGATTTCCCAAAATTTGACTTTCTAGATTAGGGAAATTTTGAAACTCATCCTCATTTTTATGTGTATATACAAAATAGTGCTACATTTGTAACTATTTATTCGATTAAAAATAAATAAATAAATAAAATAAAGTATGGAAAAATTCAGAATTTTCTTGACAACTATGAAAAATTTGAAATGTAATTTCATAATTTGTAAAATCCCCAAAATAGTCTCACGTATAAATAGATCTAAATTGTTACTGAAACATTAATTAAAAATAAATTATACAATTACTCAAATTTTAAATGAAATGAATATTCTTGACTTATATTTTAATCATAATAATCAGTATCTTCCTTTCATAATGGTAATGAAAACTAACCTTTTCTTTCTAACCTTATATGATTATTACATTGTGAACAATTAGGTAAAACAACAACGTTAAGGATATGTAAATGAGATTAAAATTGAAAATGCATTTTCTGCTATTTCAGGTATTAGCAAATAATAGTATACCTATATTATAAACCAAAAACATGTCCATGAGTAACACTGATGACATTTTAACGGTCATAAAAACGCGCCGATAAGTTTAGCTTTTATTACAAATTTTTAACTTCTAAACCTCGCACAATTTCAATTTTTGTTCGGTCGATTAGGAAGCAATTCGTGTGGAAGCCTTACTTAATTTTCCTGATTCTTCTATAGTTTTTAAAATAATTTTCAAGCATGATTTTTTTTCAATCTTAATTTCTATCGCGTGCAGTCCGATTACGAAAAATTTATCCGTTTGCATTTAAAACTGCATAACCGGTTCAGTTTTCGCATCCAGCTACTGTTCTATAGCGAATTTAAAATTTTGTCAGTAAATAAGTAAAGTAACATAAATGTAACACAAATTTAAGAGACATGTAATGGGAGTACGCATCTCAACCCGTTATGCATTAAAAGTAATCATAATAAAAAAGATGGCTGTAAGTAACTAAATCGTTTGCGATTTCCTCGATTTTTAACTCTTGGCATGTCTGTATTGTAAAAATTAGATGAGCATCAGAACTATATTGAAAATCTTTAAAACCTCGATTGCTTCTCATTGTTGGGCTTCTAGTCATTCTTTCAATTTCTTCAAGGCCTGAATTATTTCTTACCCTCCCTTTCCCTCTTACTTAAATGTTCATGTAAAGCTTACTTTATTTGTAAAAATTCTGATAATTTTATCAATGATATCTCATCACCCCCCTCCCTTTCTCTTGCGTGGAAATTACTTTTCCAATTCCTTTCCCTTGTCTCTTATGTATTTTCATTTTATTAAAAAAATCGTTCGATTTTATTTATTTATTATTTTATTCTTATTCATTATTTATTTATTTATTTATTTATTTATTATTTATTTGTTTATTTTATTTCCACTTTTTTCCACCTTTTTGTCTTCTATTATTTTGGTACCACTTTCAACTACTGCATGTTCTCTTTCAACTAACGCCACCTGTCGCATTCTTTGCAATCACGCCTCTTTCTTTCAGTTCATCTTTGACATTGCCCCCTTATGGACACCTACCTGCTTCAGCTGATGATGAGCCGTTATCGTTTTAGCTCGAAACGCGCCCTGCATTGTTTTAATTTTATAGTGTTTTTTACAAATTGTGTTATTTTTATTGTTACTTATAGTTATCGCCAGTTTATCCGGTGTGTTTTCGCCTTTCGCCTATTATTGCAGACTTATACCTTGGACACAATTTGAATATCCTTCATGATCCTTTATTATAAGAAGTAACATAATTATACCTTGTTATAGGAAAGCGAACTAACGATTCTATCTTAAGTTTTATTTCTTGTTTATTAACTATGATAATTTAGCGCAAATTTGATAGGGGTTTTTTTTTGATTCAGTAGTGAGAACGTCCATTCAAATGTTCGTGATAATTCGAGCAAGTTTTTATAAATAATCCCAGTTTTTTAATTAAAAAATATGATTAAGTTAAAAATTGATATAACCAGTTAAATACCACTGTGTTCCACTCACGTAACATACAACTAATACGTAAGAAACATACTTGTCAATACATTAAATGAAAATTTTGTGTCTTAAGATTAGTAAAATTTTGATTTATTACTTAGACAAACAAAATACATTTTGTTACAAATTAGATATATTTAATGAGAGTAGACAACAATGCTATTTACACTGTAAAAAAATTATGTAACGTGTTTTGTTTTATTTGTATAATGGTGTAATTTAAACATGTATTACTGGTGTAACATTACACTAGTTTTATTGGTTTAAGTACTACATAAAATTGGAGGCAGCAAGGCTGTCATCAATTTTATGGGGTAACGTTGCACAATTTTTTACAGTGTCACTGGTTATATCAACTTTTATCTTAATTACTAGTATATAACCCCGTCAAAAATGACGGAATTTTCACTTGCATTGTATTTTCATAATACTTCATACAAACAAACAGAATGCAGATTTTATTATTGAAGAGTTTGTATTGTACAAAAGCACATTTTAAAAATAGCAATAAATTTCTACAAATACAAATGATGAAGATTTTTTTACTTGATATTTATTTTTTGAACAAATTTTAATTTCAAAGCAAAGAACAATATTTATTAAAATAATAATAATAATTAGTAAAATAAAACTCAATTTCTGAAGATTTCACAAAACATTAAAATTAAATATTGAAGTTTTTAAAATTTTAAAATACATTATCTTTCTTCAAAGTATGATTCGGCAGAGGTTCTAGTCATGGGTATATGATAGATTCTTAGTTCGATGCTTTTAGACATCGATTATGAAGCTTTGCGTTTTGTTTTTATATTTTAATTTGGCACCATCTATAATATAAAAATAGCAACTTTTTAATATATTAAAAAGCACCATATTTAATATAAAAATAGCAACTTTTTAAAAAAAATCGCAGTTTCTTATAGAAAATAGCAGAAGCAGGAGGCATTGATTTAAATCAAAATCAATTTTTAAAAACTTCAGTATGTAACTTAAAAAATTTAATCCGTAAATTACGAAAACAAAAAATATTATTATTATTTCTTTTGTAAAATTTTAAATTAAATGTGACAGTTTTTAAAAGCTTAGATTATATCCATTCGAAATTTACTTGCATTGTAAACGAAATATGTATTTTTTATCAAATGTCATTTAAATGTGAGGAATATATAATGTTCGTGAAATGCACTAAATATATTAATTACACCAAAGCATATAAAATTTTGATTTAAGAGCATGTGAAAAAATAATTTTCAGTTATACTAATGCAGTTATGATGATATCTTATATATCCATAACAACTTGAAGAGAAAAAATAGCTTATTTTATTTATAATAGAAAACAAAATAAAAAAATTAAGCGGATTAATGCTAGTATCTTAAAAAAGTTAATAAAACCAAATTTAAATTCAAATCTGCAGCCGCTGAGTAGCACAATAAAATTCTCAAAAAGGCTTCTAAAATAGTTCATAGCTGGCAACACTAAAGTAGTGTGAAACGGCGCTGTGAATCGATAAAATACAATCGTACTCTTAGATGATAAAAAAACTTATCAGTTTACATCTCCGCTGTTATCTTTATATATTATAACTGGATATGATATACATGTTTTGTATGAAGATATGCTGAACAAACATTATTTCAAGTGAAAGAAATTATCATTTAGCTTTATTACAGCATCTGTTTTCAATTAAGCCTACCATGGCATTTAGCTACGGTCGATTCCCAGATCAGAATGGTTCGACCCGGAATCGTTCCTACACTTTTCTCCAGTCGCATTTTATTATAGGTAGATATTATTTAATAAAATAATTGGAATTATTTATGAAAATTTGCTGGAATGGCCACAAGAACAACAGTAGACATTCCCTTGTATTAAATATTAAAATTTGACAATAAAATAAAATAATTGTGTTAGCTTTAAACGGTTTTGGCTTATTTCACAACTGTTCTAGTTTATCTTCAAATAAAACATATTGATTTTTTTCATTAATTCTCTAATACCCATTGTTTATGCTACCATTAGTGTTCCCAATTTAGTGGGTTTTTTTATTCACACATTCCGTATTCGCACCAGAAATTTACGATAGAAATTTTTGATTTATTTATAAAGTAACATTTTGTTATTAAATAAAATGAAATTCACTATTTAGATTTTCTGTTACGAATTCCGATTCTTTAAATTACGCAATTTCTAGGAAGAATTCTGCAATGGGCTTAATGTTGAAATTTTACTGCAGTTACAGAAAAAAAATATATATATATATATATATATAAAGAAGGAGAAAATAACTGTCTGCTGTCTTTACTAATTTTAGTTCAATCACGGGAACATTTATAATCCAAATGGGATGTAAGAATTTTTTTTTAAAAATCAGTATGTTTGTATGATATTTTATATAGTTTATTTCAGTACATATTTATTTACTGAATTTAGATATAGATTATTATACACAATTTTGAGATGGTCTTTATTTATTTTAATTTTGCTTATGTGTATTATTAACTATGTATTAAATTCTATTATTAAATATCTATAGATGAAACATGCTGTTTTGTAAGTTTTCAAATAATAATTAAAATTATTCAATTTAGATATATAGACCTTTTATAAATATTATTCAATTATATTTATTTATACCTCATAGAAAGTTTTATTTTTGTTCATATCAACCCTGTAATCGTTGCAATTTGCCAGCGAGTGTATCGGGAGCGACGATTAAAGGGTTGATCACAAAACGTTTTGTTCTAAAAATTGTTTCTTTAACCTGTTTAACTGTTGCATAACGGACCATTATTTTTTTTCTTTTCAGTACAATATGTCCTATTTAGTGAGTTCTGTTTGTGAATGGTCATTACTCGTCACTTTTGTTGTGTTTTTTATGACTCTTCGGGAAGAAGCAAAGGATTTTTGTTTTACTATGACTATAACATTAAAAGATGAAGAAGACAAAATAAGACACATTCCAGACAAGAGAATTGAAGACACAACAGAAATAAATAAAGAAGAAACCGTTGGTACCGATGTTCCGGAAGAATCTAAAGAAAAAAGAGAAGATCAAAGACAATCATAAGACAAATAGGGGATATTTTGCATTTATTACACACTATGAGACTATTTTAAACGTTCGATGTAAATAATTGAAATCACTGATTCGAGACATATGAGGCCAGGGTGAAAAGTTGCAAAAATTAAAACATTTTATGATGCATTTTATTGGTAAAGAGTTATTGAATATTGGTAAGGAATTATTGAATCATAATTTCGCCTGCTTTATTTCTGAAATATCAACTAAAAATATTGTATTATAATATTTGTATTGTAAACAGTCTATTATAAATAAACAAGTATTAATTTGATATATTTAAAATGGGGCAGTTACATGATTTTTACGTAATTCAAACAGTCGATGGACTACAAAAATGACAATAATGGAGAAATAAACTTTTAAAATTCTAACTATTTTTCATCTGCAAATTTTAATTTAATTAAAAATGAATAAATAAATCAGATAATATAAAACTGGCTATACTGAATCCACCCTTCTTTTTTAATACAGCAGGCTCCCACAACTCCGTTTATGATTTTCTGAGGAAATTTTTTGAGCTAGATTTTTACAGCATTTGCAACAAACATTACTTTCCTGATTCTACAAAGTATATAAGAAAATCTAGAATTTTTTTTGAGAAAAATGATGTTAAAACAACATCAACAACAAATTAATTGAGTGGGAAGCCTGTATAACAGCTATAAAAGCTTCAGATCTTTTCTGAGCTAAAACTTCGGAAATAAATGTTTGTAAGCTGTAATTGTGTAAAATAAATTGTACATCCATCCCATTTCTGTGCAGTCGATAAATGAAAGTTTCATGTAGTACATGTAAATTACACATCGATTTAAGGGGGAAAAACATTTATTGTATGAATATAAACACAGTAATGTCCTTTACATTTTTGTAATGCTCATTTACATTTTTGCAACTTACATGTAACACTGGTTTAATGCTTCTTTACGAAACAAACATAATTAACGGCATTACTAGCTTAGCTATACTGGTGCAGGGCGCCTGAGAGAAAACTTACTTATAGCCAAATTGAAACATTTCAGAAAAGGGAATGTTGACCCATTTTTTTTCAACATTTTCTCCTTAATTCCATTAAACTTTTAATTTTTATATATTTCTTAGATTGTACATTCAATGCATCTAAAAACATAACTATCTATGAAAAAAAGAAGATATATATTAATTAACATTTCCTATATCAAATTCAGAAGGACATCAAGTCCCTCGACCACCCTGCCATTTCGAACGGGGTAGGTTAGCCTTCTAAATTGATTTGATTTTTGGATTAGTAGCGAAAATAATAATAAAAAAAGCACACGGAATATCAAATGTAATATTCATTTGTTTATATAAAAGATACAAATGGTAAGAAAATATCTTTTTTGTTCAACTTTGCTCAAGGTTTCAGATCATTTGACGTTATAACCATGATTTCTACTGCATAAAGCAGGATATTAGATGTACAGATGTCTATATTTTTTTACTGTACTAGGGTTATAGAAATGCCTGGAGTTTCTGGTTGAACTGAAATTTTTGATTGGGCTGGGATTTTCCTTTTTATTTCCTGTATCAGAATCTGATGACACAGGCAGTGGCGCCAACTTTTGAAAAATATTGGGTGGGCTCAAAAAATTTTGAACAAATACAAAAATATTTTGTGGGCTCAATTAATAATGGGTGGATGGAGATATTAAATTACTGGGTGGGCTCGTGCCCCATGGGCCCATATAAGTTGGCGCCACTGGACATAGGTACTGAAAAAAGCATTCATACAGGTAGGCCAATATGCCCTGGCTTTCATGGGCCAACTTGCCTCATATCGCCATTTGGGTTTTTGGATCATCGTATTTTTAAATATTCCGTTAATATTTAAAAAAATCAGTAAGTAGAAAGTAAGCTCTGAACAACGGTCTTTTAAATGCTACTCACAAAATAAATAAATAAATAAATAAATAATAAATAAATAAATAAATAAATAAATTAGAAACTGTTATTTGTGTGCAAATAAAATAAAATAAAATAAAAAATAAACTTACCTGAGTGAAAATTTGAAGTGTTTTTCATTTTATTACTTTTTAGCTGATAACACTGTTGTGGTTGAAAGAAGACATGATCAGACACAAGTAGCTTAGCTAGTATTGATATCTACTGGACAGAATTATCGCGGATGGGACAATGTACCCTTATAATCAACATGCCCTACTTTGTCTTCCTACTTTGTCGATAACTAAATTCTGCACATTTATTTTAATGTGGCTAAAAACTATTTTTTTTAAATGTTAGAAATCATTTAGGGAATATGAATACATTTTATAGTTAAGGAGATAAAATTACATTTATTTTGAAATATTATCTAATAATCTGAGATAATTTCATCCAAAAAGTTTATTATTATTGAGTAAAGAAGTGTTTAATTTTTACCATTCTTTTTTATCTGATAATCATTATTTTCTAAAAACAGTTTTCCACATCTCCAAAGAACAAGTTTCCCTCTTTTTTAGTTGTATTTATATATGCATTGATTTTGTACTTAATTTTCAATATATATATCTACCAGTGTACATGTCAAGTTTTGCCATAATAAAGTGATATATTGATCTTTGTGAAATGCGTTTCTTTTACACTGAAAGAAAAGATGGAGTATTGTTGGTCCTAATAAACTGAAGCTGCAACATAAAAATAAATAAATAAATAAATAAATAAATAAATAAATGGGTAAACAAAATCTTCATTTAATTTTGACACTAAGCATTCATATACATTTTACTCAGCATATGTTTCTCTTTAATTGGATCCAATACCAAATAATGGATCATCCTTATAGTCCAAGAGCCGACCGCACAAAACCCTAAGTCATCGAGCACAAGAAAAAAATCATTATATTATCGAAGAGTAGTCATAAGGGAATCTAATGATCTATGTCTGCCGGAAGTGAAGTGGTGCATAATCCAAAAATTAATATCACTATTGGCTCACTCGTAGGTTTATCATTGTGTTTGCTGTACAATCAAAAGTATGAAAACACGGAAAACTGGGTGCAGGAAAACATAATGCTAAGTCTACGAGTCAACCACTAGTGGTATTCATTTTTGGCGTATGCCCCCTTCACTTCCGGCAGACATGGATCATTAGATTCCCCTATAACTACTCTTCCATAATATAAAGGATTTTTGTCTGTCTGGATAAAAACGCAAAGGTTAATTATTTAAAAAATATATATAGATATATACACTATATTGCCATTGATTATGGGACACTTGCGATTTTAGACATTTTACTAAATATCTAGAAAAATACATGAGGAATCATCTCGAAACTCTTAGTGTATAAATATAATAGTATACGTCATACATCTCCGTGAAGATTTTTTACCGAAACGCCATAAGGGACCGTCAACAAATTAAAAAAGAATGAATATCTTTTGAATAACCCTGTCAAAACTAATGTAGCAAAAGCGCTCAAACTCTAGATTATGATTGAATGCCTTATTGTAATAAACTGTGTTCATTTTTATGCAAATAGCATGTACACTCGCAGAGTAATTAAGGTTTTTATAAAAATGGTCCCAAATTTTTCCAAGTTTTTCCATTATAATTTTCAGAGTTCTTAATATAAAATAATATTTTTTTCAGAAAATATGACAAACAACATTGCACACAGTACCCTGTAATCAGAATTAAAAAATAATAAAAATTGTATGAAAAATGAGTAGGTTTACTAAATAATTTTTTACTGCGCATGCGTCAAAGATATCAAAATTTCATTTGCATATTATGTTAGCTAAATGTATAGAGCAACTTTTGTAAAAGTTTCAAAATCATAGCTTGAAAATTCTGAAAGTAATCGTGTATAGAAAAAGAAAAAAATTCGTTGTTTCCAAAATGAAGCAAAAAAATGAGGGATTTTATCCAAATGCAGTAGTACATCGCATATTGTGTATTCTATATTGACACTAATCAATGAATATATGGATACAACCCCTCTTGTTTTTGCTTCATTTTGAGAATAACGGATTTTCGACTTATTCAATTGACGATTATTGTCAGAATTTTCAAGTTATGATTTTGTGACTTTCACAAAAGTTGCTCTATACATTTAGCTAACATAATATGCAAATGAAATTTTGATATCGTTGACGCATGCGCAGTAAAAAATTATTTAGTAAACCAACTTATTTTTTATACAATTTTCATTATTTTTTAATTCTGATTACAGGGTACTGTGTGCAATGTTGTTTGTCATATTTTCTGAAAAAAATAATATTTTATATTAAGAACTCTGAAAATTATAAGGAAAAAACCTGGAAAAATTTGGGATCATTTTTATAAAAACCTTAATTACTCTGCGAGTATGCATGCTATTTGCATAAAAATGAACAAGACTTATTACAATAAGGCATTCAATTACAATCTAGAGTTTGAGCTCTTTTGCTACATTAGTTTTGACAGGGTTATTCAAAAGATATTCATTCTTTTTTAATTTGTTGACGGCCCCCTTTGGAGTTTCGGGAAAAAATCTTCACGGAGATGTACGACTTACACTATTATATTTATACACTAAGAGTTTCGAGATGATTCCTCATGTATTTTTCTAGATATTTAGTAAAATGTCTAAAATCGCAAGTGTCCCATAATCAATGGCAATATAGTGTATATATGTATGTATGTGTATATGTATGGATATGTGTATATATGTATGTATGTATATATATATATATATATATATATATATATATATATATATATATATGTATGTATGTGTGTATATATATATATATATATATATATATATATATATAACTGAGAGTGGGTTATTTATTTTAACATAATTTTTAAACTGTTTAATTGACACCAATATATGGATAGTCTAGTTATATCTATAGTTAAATAGCTAATAAATGTTACTATTAAAGTAACAAAATGGTATTTTAAGTTATATGTTAATATGGAATGTTATCTCTTAATTCTAATTTTAATTATTTTATTAATTTAATTTTATGTTAATATCGCTTATTAATTATTTTTTCCGGTTCAATTATATTTCCATTCAGCTTTATCTTTTTTGTTTGTTATGGATAACTATTATTTTTACTTACTTTCAACTCCTTTTTTGTAAAATATCTTTGTTCCTTGTTTAATAATTTGGTTTTTGTGTGCTGGTAGCCCCAAATACGTATTATTTTGCTATTTCATGGCTAATACGTGGATGAAACCGCACACTTCATTTGTAGTTTTGGGGCCTGATGATTCTGCTTTTGGGGCTACAAATTCCATTTGCATTCATTTTATTTATTTATTTTTTCAGATTTACTCGTTACACTATTTTTTTATTTTATTATAATTCAATTCAATTCTAATTCTTCGTTTTGGTTTATTGTTTTATTGATAAAATCCATTGGTGAATCTTGTCTACTTTTAATGGTATTATATATATATATATATATACATTTGTTAAAATGGGCACTTAACTTCAAAATCTACCTACGCCTGTTGGCAAATCCGACAGGGATTTTTTTTTGTTTGTTAAAATGGGCATTTAACTTCAAAATCTACCTCCGCCTGTTGACAAATCCGACAGGGATTTATTTTTTTTTTTTTTTTTTTTTTTAATTGGCAATAAGAGTTGCTTTTATTAAAAAGTTGTAAATACAAAAGTTTTAGATAGTATTAAAAACATTTATGATAATAAGATATGATAATAGTAATTTATATAAGTTATGAATTTTTTTCCTCCTCAAAACCCTATTTTTTTCGCCCCTTGAGCCCATTTTTAATTTTATTAAAAATCTCTCATGTCGTACTTTTGGCCCCTTTTTTAAAAGTAATATAAAATTTAAACTGATTCGATATCTATTTTAATTAAGAAGTTTTGGGATTTTTCTTCGATTTTCACAAAACCCCTCCATTTTTGTTATCCCCTTGGTTCGATTTTGCTCATTAATGAACTTGATTCAGATTTTATGCCCCTTGATTTTATGTATCAGTTTGGATTTGAGCAGAATTATAGAAGTTATCGTGCCCATAAAAAGGTGATATATATATATATATATATATATATATATATATATATATATATTACTGATGGTAGTTTCGGGATCTAACGGTCATGATCGGTGTAGATCTGCAAAACTTTTTTCAGAAATTCCAACATAGGAGCGACAGCAATAGGTAGCATTGCATACGAAATCTACCTAAAATAAATACATCTATATTTGACGAGATATGAACATTTGATAAAATAACTTTTATTTGCGAATTTACAAAAAGGCCTTAAATTTTTCCGACATAATTCGGTAACCAATTATATAGAGCAACTTATATAAAAAGGCTACTTGAATATCAGATAAATTCAGAAATATATTGTCAGTATAGTGGGTTGAATTTCAGTTGTTTTAGACTGAAAGTAAGCATAACTAAAAGCAGATGAGTGAGAAGGGATTTTCCACAAATTTACAATAAACTTGTATCGCCGATATCTTTCCTGAATTTTAACGGAATACGACTGGCCTCATCATTAAAGAATGATCGGATTTAAAAAAAAAAACTATATTTTATAAACTATTACACATATTATAGTAAGACAGATGTGAAAATAAAGAAAACATTCAAAGTTTTTTCCTTGCCGCCACTGGACACTGGATTGGACGCATAGGAGCCGATGATTTACTCTTATTCAGATTGCCTACAAGATCCTCGTATCTTACGCCATGTGATTTATTTTTTGTTGGGTTAGATAAAAGATCTTGTTTATGAAATAAAGGGATATTTTATTCATTTCTCTTGATTTGAATAAATAAAGTTTGCGACAAATAAATGTATAACCTTAGCTGTACATCACGCTAAACAAAAGAAAAGAATTCAAAAAGTTCTTCCGGCAATGCCGGGAGGAAGAGGTAGCTTTAATATACTTATTTATTTATTTTATATTAAGTTATATAAATCAAATATATGAAGCTCAAAATAGTTGAACACGATTATGTAAGATTGAATAGTTGTTTTTGTCAATACTGAATATTAATAGGAATTTTTAGAAATTAGCCATCTTTTATTCAACCTGGTTTTATTTTAAGCGATTTACAGGGTCGCCAAATTCTACGATATCTATTTTAAAGCAGCATGATGGATAAAAAAAAAACCCATGAGCTTGATCGAAATCTTAATTCATGTGAACATGCACACTCACATCGAAATCGATTAATATATAGGCGTGCTGTCGCGGGCAAATTGACTTTTTAAAAAAAATGTCACCCACATTAGAAATTCAAACTGCTATATCCCAAGCGTTTTTCAAGGTAAAGACAAAGCAAAAAATACTCCGGAATTCATTATTAAGATAAATAGTTTAGAAAGAACCTTTTTTCAATTTCTAATTTTTTGTTTATGCATCATTATACATTTAAAAGATTTTTGACAAATTTAAGTGGCCACCATTTTGAAACAAGATGGCGAATAAAGTTGGTCCGTGAACTCGGTCAAGACATTGGTATGTACCAGGAACACACGGAGTTATATCGAAATCAGTTTATAAATATGCGTATTAACGCGTGACAAATTTCAGACCGTTTCAAAATGTAAATCTCAATGGAAATTGAAAGTGCTAAAACTCAGCCATTTTCAAGATATAGATGAAACAAAAAATGCTCTGGAATCTTTGTATCAAGGTCAAAACACAAAAGAAAAATCTTTTTCAATTTCTTACTTTTTTGCACCTAATTTTAAAATTTAAATTAAAAAAATAATATTCCGCCATTTTGAAACAAGACGGCGGTTGGAACTGGACAACGAACTCGGTCCTGGCATTAGTATGTCCTATCTACGCACCAAGTTTCATCCAAATCGGTGTATAAATACGCGTGTTATCACGTGACGAAAAGCAGATCATTTCAAAATGGGAGCAACACTAGAAATTAAAAGTACTAGACATTTTTTAAGATACAGACGAAACAAAAAGTGCTTTGGAACCTCTGTATCAAGGTCAAATGCATAAAAGAAAAATATTTTTCAATTTCTCACTTTTTTGTACCTAATTTCAAATTTTAAATTTCTTTAAAGAAATTTAAATGGCCGCCATTTTAAAACAAGATGGTTTATGGAACTGGTTAACGAACTCGGTCCAGGCTTTATTAAGTACTATGTACACACCAAGTTACATCCAAATCGATTTATAAATACGAGTGTTATCACGTGACAAAAATCAGATCGTTTCAAAATGTCAGCCATCAGAAAAATTCAAAGTGCTATAACTCAATCATTTTTTTAAGACATAGACAAAGTAAAAAGTGTTCTAGAATCGGATTTTTAGGATCTAACGCATAAAATAAAAATATTTTTCAACTTTTAATTTTTTCGCATTCATTTTTAAATTTAAAATTTAAAATTTTTTTTAAATGGCCGCCATTTTGAAACAAGATAACGGATGATGCTGGCCAACGAACTCGTTCGAGATATTTGTATGTACTATGTACATACCAAGTTCCATTCAAATCGGTTCATAAATACGTTAGTTATAGCATGACAAAAATCAGATCGTTTCAAAATGTCAGCCATAAGAAAAATTCAAAGTGCTATAACTCAATCATTTTTTAAGATATAGACAAAGTAAAAAGTGTTCTGGATATGGTGTTTTAAGATATAACACATAAAATAAAAATATTTTTCAACTTTTAGTTTTTTCGCATTTAATTTAAAATTTAAATTTTTTTTTAAATTTTAAATGATTGCCATTTTGAAACAAAATAGCGGATGATGCTGGCCAACGAACTCGGTCGATATATTTGTATGTGCTATGTACATACCAAGTTTCATTCAAATTCGTTCATAAATTCGTTAGTTATAGCATGACAAAAATCAGATCTTTTCAAAATGTCAGCCATAAGAAAAATTCGAAGTCTTTAACTCAATCATTTTTTAAGATATAGACAAAATAAAAAGTGTTCTGGAATTCGTGTTTTAAGATCTAACACAATAAATAAAAATACTTTTCAAATTTTAATATTTTCGCATTAAATTTTAAATTTAAAATTTTTAAAAAAAATTTAAAGTGCTTTCCTCTGGACGGCTGCAATAGGTAGCTTTTTACTTTTTGTAATGAAAGCTACTTAAAATGAAAATTTCATTTCAAACATTAATAACGATATCACTACGGGGGAAGGGGGGCGGAATTTGAGGTACGATAATGTATGATATCGTAAGGAGAAAGGAGGACCAAAAATAGAAAACAATTTCGAATGTTAAATATATCCACAATACCTAATATATCTTTAAAAGCCTATGGTACACAAAGAACGCCACCCCTGACATCATGTATTTCCAAACAGTCCATGTCTTTAAGGGTTAATACACTGTAAAAAAAAAGGGTCGATCTACTAAAAAAACTTTAGTGATCCTTGTAATTACTAAAAAATTTTTAGTAATCTTAGTCGGTTACAAAAAAATCTGTAAGAATTACTAGAAAAAAGTTAGCAACGAATAGTTAATAGTTTTATATTTTTAATAGCTCTTACTAAACCTTAGTTGGTGTGGCCTTGATAGCATAGTGGTTATAGTAACGGACTCCAGGCTCAAAGGTCCCGGGTTCGAAACTTGCCACCACCAAATACGCCCCGAATGTATGTAATGTCTCGTTAATAAAGGGATAATGAAAATCTTGTCGGAGCGGGTAGGAATATTTGGTGCTGCCATCTATTGCGGTTTTGCCGAAAATCTTCCGATTCAGAAGTCTGAATGCTGTTCGAAGGCAGCTCCTGCCTTTCGGGCGCAAGTAATGGTTATTAAAAATAATTTTGGAGTTATTACTAAAATTTGCTTGGTGGCTCATACTAAAAATTTTTAAGTTAGTTATACAAAAAATTCTTTTGTTCAGTTTACAAAAGAAATGCTTGTTTCACTTGCAAAAAAAAGTTTGTAATGGTTACTAAAAAATTCTGTGGAATACAAATTTACTAAGAAATTTTTAGTAACCTCTTGAATTTTTTTTTACAGTGTATATCGGGTAATTATGAACATTTTTTTTTTCAAAAATCAAGATCAACTGTGCTTTTATACTTCTACTGCGATAGGTACCTCCAGCTCTCTTCAACAACTTAGCTTGATGCCCGCAAATAGAAATTGATAACGGAAAAAAGGGCTATATCGAAATCTATGTCACTTAGGGCTATCGTTATAGTTTTCCTGCAAGATTTAAACTAATGTCTTCTAACTTTATTTTTTCCTTAATTTTAATTTCAGTATATTCGGAAATAGAAAGCGGGGTAGGGGGATACATATTTTTGCACTACATTTTTAACGATTATCTCTGTAAATATAATACCTAAAATTAAAAGAAATATACTTTTGAGTTCATCGTAACGAAATCTTTCACAAGATAGCCCGCACGATGCACAAAGAAAGTATTTTTTTTTCTTTAAATAATTAGCTCCCCCTACCCTAGTCTTAAATATATTTCAAAATTTTTAGTAATCTGTAAACATTTAGGTCAGTAGTCTTTATTACTTCCCCCAATTTGAACTTTCCATGTTTCATAATTTATAAGTAAAAAGGCTGCGATAGACAGACACAGAATTGATCTTGGTTAAGTTTTTACTTTTTAATTACGGAACCCTAAAAACTACAATAACAAAAAAAAAAAAAAAAAAAAAAAAAAAAAATCAACGCTTAGTAATTTTTTTTTTTAATTTGTCAAAAATATACTTGCTAATTTGATTGTTCTGCCTTTCCATTCATCTTTAAGTATTAATTATATTAAACAGTATCACTACAACATGTTTTCCAGTGAGTATGGAGTTATTTGCATCTTAAGGGACGTACAACGGAATTCGGTTACACAACTCACTATCTATATTATAAAAGACAAGCGAGTCTGGGCGTACAGCTCACGTCACTTTGTGAATGACAACAATTGACGGTTAAATTTCATTTTTTTTAATTTTCACTACTTTAATTTTTTAACTTCTACATATCGCGCATTTTCAATTTTTACACCGTCGTATAATCGAAAAAAACTTTTAAATGAAATTTGTTTAAAAACTGTATCGCAATTTGTGTGAAAACTATGTCGCCATTTACTCCATTTTTATTGATTTTCAATCACGATTTTTTAAAAATTGATATATATCGCTTGCAGGAGATTATTGTGTTATATACACTATGTGGCCAAAGATGGACGGTCACTTGCAATTTTAGAAGTTTTATTAAATATCTAGAAAAATAAATGAGGAATTATCCTGAAACTCAAAGTATGTAAACAAAATAGTACAGGTACACTGTAAAAAATAAATGTGTAAATTTACACTCAAAAATGTGTAAATCGATGATACAAAAACGACATGCCGATATGTGTAAATTTCTGTGTAAATTGCCAAAATACACGCCAAATGTGTAAATTTCAAAATACACATTTTAATGTGTAATTTGATGATAAGTCTAAATGTGTAAAAATTATCTGATAACACCTAAAATACACGCTTGAATGAGTAAATTGCAGGGAAATACACATATTTCTGCGTACTATTTTTACACATATATGTGTGTAATATTCAGTTTTTGCACATATTTCTGTGTAATACTTTTACACTTATATCTGTGTAATATTCAGTTTTTGCACATATTTCTGTGTATTAGGGAAATACACATAATGTTGTGTATCATGCAAAATACACAGATTTGTGTGTAATATTCTGTTCTTACACATATGTCTGCGTAACATGCAAAATACAGAATTTTGTGCAATATTTAAAAAACACAGATTTTTGTGCACATAGTTTTATCCTATACTTTGGAGTGTAAAATGTGAATTAAATGTTTTCAGTATCGAAAAAAAAAAAAAAAAAAAAAAGAAAGAAAAAAAAAATGCATGAAGGACAAACTCGTATGTTTGGTGTGTTCTTTCCTTTTAACAGATTTGTAGTCAAAGTAGTCGAAAACAAGATCAAAAATCACTGTACGCTCAATAATAATAATAATAATAATAATAATAATAATAATAATAATAATAACAAAATACAATTGCTTCTGTGTCTGTAATTGGATTTGGTGTAAACATTTGAATTTTTCGGCCTAGGTTAAAACTATTTCTTCAGATATCAAATGACACCTTTTTAAAGTTTTTATTTATTTTTCTTATAGTTTTTGAAGCAATACGCTTATAAAAAGTCTTAAATTTAAAAATCACAAACGAAAAACCATGAATTGAAATCTATGAAAAGCTGTCTTTTGTCGTCGGTAGAAAATGAAATAAGAAATATATAGCATGTAAAATAATGAAAACTCGAAGTTTTATAGTAAAATATATTATAAAAACGCTGAAACAGATAGTATTGAAATCGAATAATTATTTTAAATGCTATATCAGCAAAAAATATGAAAGAAAAATATCAACATTTGATATCGTCCTGAAACATGAAATGTACGAAATGACCTATAACTACAGCATACAAATATGTTGATAGTCCACAGTCTCTATTCACTTGTGTCAAGCAAGTATATTCTTGAAAATATAGTGATTTTTTTTTAAATGTTTCAAAAATTCTTGCATATTATTGCTGATATCATATAAGTTATTCAACGAACTTTAACACCAGTTTTAGAAAATTTGGCAAAATGTAATAGAAGAAATGTAGTACAATCGGAATGTAAATATATAAAAAATTTGATGAAATATGAGCAGTTGTATAAAATACTGACGAAGCATGCACGAACAACAATAAAGATCCCCCCCCCCCCATGATTTAAAAGTCAACCCCATGGAGTAACTTAGATTAAAAGGCTGTCAATATCGTGAAAATTCAAAAGGACATGTGCGATAGAGAGTGAGCTAATTTTTAGTTGCTCTCTAAAAGCAACTGAAAGATAACTTGCTTTTTTTTATCAACTTACTTTCAGTAAAGGAGTTAGTATATAGAGAATGCCAACAAGTAAATTGTGAGAAAAATGCTTCTATTTTGATAACTCTTTTTTTTTTCCTTGGAATAGGTTCGTGTTGCTGGTTTTCCAAAAACTAAAATATCTATAAAATATTTTTAAAAAAATTAAAACTGACAATTTAGGGAAAATCCCTTATCACTGGTTATGTATTTGTATTTACATAAGCTTAAAGAAAACATAATTTGAAGTAGAATGGCTATATTTACGTTTGTTTTGGGACAATTTGGAGTTTAAACTACATGAAGTGTTCTCTTTCTGTACAAAAATTATTAAGCCTAAACAGATTCCAAACTTGCAAACGGCACCAATAATATTTTAGTAAGATTTTTCTGTTACGATAAAAACTTAAATTAAGGATTTCAAAATATCTAAAAAATCCATTTGTGAATTCCGGTGTCAGTCGATAATATCTCATTTTACTAACAGATTTTGCCCGTGCCGGAAAGGGTTAATCAAAAAGTATCCCTGCCAAGATTTCACACCTTTCCTTAAATAGAAATTATTAACTTCTGTTAAATGTTTGTACTAAAAAACGAAAAGAAAATGAAAAATACATAATTATTATTCACTGTAAATTGTTTTCCTACTTTTAAAACATTCAGAATAAAATGATTTAATGTGTGTTCTTGACAGCAAACGGAAAATGTCAGAAAGTTTCATAAACTCTCACCAACCACACGAAGCAATCATTGTGTAAAGCAATAAAATATCTCATAAAATATATGTCGGTTGTGGGAATTCCTTTACCGTAAGTAAAGACATTTTTTCCTTTCCTTAAATAAAACTTTGGTTTCTATGAAAATAAATAGAATACACGACATGTTATAAGGAAAATCGACTTCCCCTTTTCTTTCAACCCTTACTAATTATACTTTTAAAAACATACCAAGGAGTTATCGTGACGTCAAATACTGAAAAGCAATATTTTATTTATGTATTTTGAGGTTCGGTAAAAGTTATTCAAACCCAATGACTGAAGCTCAAATCGTTTTAATAGCATGCAGGAAGCAGTGCCTCTCATACAGATCGGATTTAAACACATATGGAGATCAGAAATAGGTAAGGAGAAATCATTCAATTAATTGTATGAAATTTGTCTATCAGTTTGTTCGTTTTACTCCTGTAAGATAGATTGATGTAGAACTTCATACTTTTATAATGCGTTGTCCTAAATTTTGAAAATAAAATTTTGAATTTCAATAATAAAAATAAATAAATAGAACCAGTACAGTATTTTCTCCCTTTTTAACAATTCGAATATTTTCCATAATTTTTGTTTGAAAACGATTTACTCAGATACATTTTAAATATAAGTTTAAAAATTACTTTTCAACTGAACTGTTATGACTTTTGTAAATTTAGAAGATTGTATTTAGTAATTTCTTCTTTCCTGTAGATTTAGAAAAAATTTGATTTCGATCTTGTGCTTTTTGCGCGGTAAGCTTCAAAGAAACATAAATGATTTTGGTAATATGAGTGCAGTGTAAAATAATAATTTTGGTGTTTTTGATTTAACTCTTTATCTACCGACGGTACTATAAGTACCATAAAAATGCTATTATAAATTTTTTTAATACGTCAATTAGTTGTAATACTGTTTAGAATGAGTTACAGATGGGTCAATCCATTTCAAGTGGTCCAGAAAATATTTTTTTGGCCGCTCGACCATTTTTAAAAAATCTGAAATTTTTTGTACAACAACCCTGACATGACGGAAGTTCAAAATGATCGTTCTTTTAATTTTACTATTTTTTGTTTGTGCATGGCGGCCATCTTTGTTTCATCGTGTGCAGCGATTTTCTCAGATACTAGGATACACAAAATTGTAAAATATCTCGTCTTCTGTTTTCCCAATTGAAATGGGGTTTGCAGCATTTTGTTCAGAATAAAATAGGCTAAATATACAATGATAGAAAAATTTTGAAAAATAAATTTTTACACGTTAAATTTTAGCACAAAATGTACGATTTTTTCCAAAATTTATCCGTTTGCAAGAGGAAAATTTTCATACAAGGGAAACTGTCAACCTTACACAATTTTTTCTACAAATAGGTCAAAAGTATGTGTACTCATACACCAAATCCCAGATCTGAGAGTTAATTTCTCTTTGCGAAAAAAATTCCGAAATTCGTCAAAAATTTCAAAAATCGCACTTTTTAGGCTTTGTTATCTCTGGTGGGGCACTAGATAAAAATCTGAAATTTTGGCCTATGATAGTATTGTGTAATAGCGTTATGTACAAAAAATTTCAAGAAGCAGATTTGACTACAAGCTGAGATATGACATGGAAAATATGTGAAAACAATACTGTCAAACTATTGTAAACCTACTATGTAATTGTTCAACAAGACTGTCAACCTTGCACAATTTTTTCTACAAATAATTCAGAAGTGTGTGTACTCATACGCCAAGTCCCATATCTGGGAAATGATTTCTCTTTCCGAAAAAAATTCCGAAATTCGTCGAAAATTTCAAAAATCGCACTTTTTAGGCTTTGATATCTCTGGTGGAGCACGAGATAAAAATCTGAAATTCTGGCCTTTGATAGTATTGTGTAATAGTGTTATGTACAAAAAATTTCAAGAAGGAGATTTGACTACAAGCTGAGATACGGTGATTAAAAAATGTTAAGAAATGCTATTACGAGTACATTAGGAGAAATGAGATTAGTCTCTTTTATTACAATATTTACTCAGAAAATATCGTTTGTTGAAAACAGTTAAATAATAAACATTTAATTTACAAAATACTATATATGCTCAACAAAGAGCTTAACAATATTTACGAGAGATGTTATGAGTTCGACCAGTTACTGTTATCAGTCCATCAGGCTGTTCTTTCTAAAAATTTTATTTGAAGCCCCCCAAGTCTTGTCATCCCTTGTTAACTTGAATGAAATTCTCTAGGTTTAATAATTGAAGCCATGTCAACTCGATCAGTTGTAATCCATTGTCTGTAATTTACTTTTCCTGAAATGTGTTCCGAGTAAAATTGTTGTAATAGCATTTCTAGTAGATTTGTTCATCTGGACAAATAGTGTATTAGCTTAGCATACATTCTGAATTGTTTAAATCACACAGAAGCATTTGAAAAAGATATTTGTAATTAACATTTAACTTTATACCATAAATAATTAATTTAAAATTTTGGAGGTATGAACAATTTACATAGTATGTTACAATAGTTTGGCAATATTGTTTTCACATATTGTCCATGTCATATCTCAGCTTGTAGTCAAATCTCCTTCTTGAAATTTTTTGTACATAACACTACTACACAATGCTATCAAAGGCCAGAATTTCAGATTTTTATCTCGTGCTCCACCAGAGATATCAAAGCCTAAAAAGTGCGATTTTTGAAATTTTCGACGAATTTCGGAATTTTTTTCGCAAAGAGAAATCATTTCCCAGATCTGGGACTTTGTGTATGAGTACACGCACTTTTGACCTATTTGTAGAAAAAATTGTGCAAGGTTGACAATGTTGTTGAACAATTACATAGTAGGTTTACAATAGTTTGGCAGTATTGTTTTCACATATTTTCCATGTCATATCTCAGCTTGTAGTCAAATCTCCTTGAAATTTTTTGTACATAACGCTACTACACGATACTATCATAGACCAAAATTTCAGATTTTTATCTCGTGCCCCACCAGAGATATCGAAGCCTAAAAAGTGCGATTTTTGAAATTTTTGACGAATTTCGAAATTTTTTTCGCAAAGAGAAATTAACTCCCAGATCTGAGACTTGGTGTACGAGTACACGCACTTTTGACTTATTTGTAGAAAAAATTGTGTAAGGTTGACAGTTTCCCTTGCATGAAAATGTTCCTCTTGCAAACGGATAGATTTTGAAAAAAATCGTAAATTTTGTGCTAAAATTTCACCTGTAAAAATTTATTTTTCAAAATTTTTCTTCCACTGTATATTTAGCCTATTTTATTCTCAACAAAATGCTGCAAACCCTATTTCAATTGAGAAAATAGAAGACGAGATATTAACAATTTTGTGTATCCTAGTATCTGAGAAAATCGCTGCACACGATGAAACAAAGATGGCCGCCATGCACAAACAAAAAATAGTAGAATTAAAATAACGGTCATTTTGAACTTCCATCATGTTAGGGTTGTTGTACGAAAAATTTCAGATTTTTTAAAAATAGTCGAGCGACCAGTGCTGGACCACTTGAAATGGATTGACCCAGATACATTACTTTATTTTCTTCGAAAAGCATTATTGGTTACAGAAAACAAAAATATTTTTAAAAGGATGATTTCTTTTGCCTTTGTATCTTTACAGCTTTCTTGGCGCTGTGCGTGGGGATGGGGAATTTTCAATTCGGAAATATTTCTACATTTATATTGTAAGAACATCATATTTGTACATTTTATAATTCTAAAAAATATTAAGAAAACAATTTAAAATAAAAGATTTGAGTGGGGCTATAAATATTACACAAAATCCCTGTAAATTCAAGTTTAATGAATCCTTCTAAATCCTTCAATCCTCCTAAAATCCTTCAAAAATTTATTAAATGATTATGAAATCTTTTAATTTAGTTTAAAAAATTTACGTATGAATGCTGTAGAATGTAAAATTTTCATGAATTCATAATGCGGTAGATAAAGAGTTAAGGGCACATAAAGCATAAAATGACTCATTTATTTTTGTTTTTATTTATCGGCCTAAAGAATAGAGCTAAACGATTATGGTGCTTAACTCTTTCTGGCGCACTACTCTTTAAAGTTGGAATTTAAAGAAGAAAAAAATTAGGCAATGTATTTAGGCCTAGAGGAGTACACAGGTATTGTTTTGTAAAGATTGCACTAACCATTTTAATTATGCAGCTGTTGTCGAAGTGGTCACCTCCCATAAGTAAAGCACTGATTAGCGCAGTGAGAAGAGCACTGCTGTGAAGCGCGTATTAGAGTAAAACATTTTACCCATTATTTAAAAAAAGTAGAGTTTGATCTCTGTGGTGCTGCCATCTGGAACTCATAAGAAAGATTTAAAGAAGCCATTAGAGTAGTTTTTGAAATATTCACGGAGTTTCTGTGTCTCTAAACAGGGGGAACTTTAGGTGTTGCCGACCCGGCAACACTGCGCGTTAAGGGGTTAATGATTATGGACTTAAAAGATTATGGTGCTGGAAGATTTTAAAATAATACACTTTAAGCCCTATGGGTGTATATATACATATTTTTGTCTTTTTTTCTTTTAAAAAGAGTTTTTCGATGCTTTGATACATTTTCTAAAATTCTTTTTTTTAAACAGTTGAAACTTTCCAAAATAGTGTAACTACCCATTTCCTTAAGAATATCTAACAGTATAGCTCTGACTGTCTTTTTAATATTGAAAACTATTTTCTTAAAACTTTTATGATTTTTAAAGTTATTAGTAAAATATTTGTAATTTTATTTCTTTTAAGCCAAAATGAAAATTCCTTCTTATTATATTTCAAATAGTATGTTTTTTAACACCACAACAAATTTTAATGTGGTATATTCAACAGTTTTTTAGAAAAATGTAATCAAAGAGTCATATTGTTCTAAAATTATGTAAAGAGTTAATTAGTTCTTGAAAACTAATTTATGCATGAAATTAATTTCTTTTGATTTATATATGGGCTTTAACGTATATACTTACTGTAAAAAATAGTTTCAATTCTATCTCTGTACTTAAGTAATAGGTAATATTAAATATTTCGAAAAAATTGTTTCATTTTATTTGTCGAGATGTGCTCTTGATAATGATTTTCGATTACTTTCCAAAATGAAAATTTTATGTTGCAAGTGACCAAATTATCACTAAAAACGTGTTTAACAAACAGTAATAAATGTATTCAACATATTCGTTTAAATTACCGTAACCTTACTAAAATTTTTATTTGTAACCCTAGTTGCCGTTAAATAAAAAGTTCTAGGATTCCGATTTTCCTTAAAAATTCTTAGCAGCCTTACGATTTTTTTGACTCACAATGCAAATCTGTATCTGTTACATGAATTTTTGTTGTTGTCGTAACATTAAAAGCTTTTGGAATGCAATTTTCCTAGAAAAATTTTAGAAACTTTCCAATTTTTATAGAGTGTTGTTATGTTTAGAGTGTTTACGTTTTTAATGGGCAATATGGCTTATAGAAGCGCGCGAATTTGTTCATTCTCCAACTTTTGTATATGTATATATACATATATACACTATATGGGATTCATGATCGGACACTTTCAATTTTAGACATTTTGTCGAATATTTAAAAATGTACTGGTCGGATTCTTCTGTCAGTTCAGGATTATAAAGATTATGTTTGACCTCCCATTTATCAATGTCCATTTAATAAAGACAATTAGGAGGTCAACAACAAAAAAATCAAATAAAAATAAAAATAAAAATACGTGGGATTACCCTGTACATTAAAATGTATACATGTATACAAGGTGATCTATCGTTGCAAAATACAAATATATGGATATTGTAAAACATGTCCACAGATTTTTGTAAGACTAGCACATATATTCTTGGAAATATAGAATTTTATTTTGAAAAGTTCAGAAAATTCTTGCAAGTTTTAGTTTATACCATGCAGGGTTTTCAATCAAATTTAATGCTAGTTTCAGAAAAATTGGCAAAATGTATTAGAAACAATATAGTGCAATTGTAATATGTATATGTTAAATATTTTATGAAATATAAATAGTTGTATGAAATAATTATTACCTGCGCATGCGCGAACGGTAACAGCAACTTTTTCCACATAATTTAATAGATTCTATGGAGTAACTTATAAATACAATTTCCGTCAAATATCATGAAAATCCAGAAGGATATCGTTCATAAAGTTGCAGTTGCTATCTAAAAGCGGCTGAATGATAAGGAAATTTTTACAAATTTCCATTTTTTATTAATTGAGCTTTAGGAAAAAGTTAGTATTTAATGAATATCACTGAGAAGATTTGGAACAAATCCTTCGATTGTAATACTTCTTTTTTATCATAGAATAAATTCTTTCCACTAGTTATCCAAGATGAACTAAAGCATCAATAAAAAATTAAAATTAAAAAAAATTAAATTATAATTGACATTTTGTGGAACATCCCTTATTATTCAGCTGCTTTTAGAGAGAACTGAAAATCTGTTCACTCCTATCAACGATATCTTTCTAAATTCCTACGGTATTTTATTGATTTTTTTTTTTTTTTTTTTTTAATGAGTTGACTGATAAATTATGCAAAAAAATCTTTGTTATAGTTCGGGCATGCGCAGATAAAAATTATTTCATACAACTACTCATATTTCATAAAATATTTAATATATTTACTTTCCAATTACACTATATAAACAAAAAATAAAAGCACCAGGTCGCTTATAAATATCTTCAAAAATCACGTCTTCAAGTTTCACACTTTTTCTTTGAAAAATGAGTGTGAAACAGTGTTAGAAAATTTTGAGTTGTTGGGGGAGCGCGGTAAAATATTTTTTTTAATATTGCCTTAACATTATTCTGATTAAACCAGCTCTTACAGAAAAATGAAATTAAAATCTCTCCAAAAGCGGTCAAAAAATTACTAAATTGGTTTTATCTCTAATCATAATTTAGTTTTTGTTGATGAAATTAGCTCTTAACTTCGAAATCTGGCTCCGCCTGCAGGCCGAGCCGGCAGGAATTTTTTTTAACTAATAGTACTAACTTTTTAAAAAAAAAAAACTTAAATATGTTACTTAAAAAAAGAAAAAATAAATAAGATTTTTATTTTTAAAACTGAAGACAATATTAGATTCTTGACAAGTATGTTTATAAATCTCTAAAAATTAACACTTATTATAAATTAAAAATGACTTCGTAAGCATTGAACAGTTGAAAATTTTGACAAAATCAAAATTGTTTTTATTTCTACCATGAATAATATTTTCAACTATATACAATTTGAGGTGTTATTATTTTTTCTCACAAAGTAAGTCGCACATTGAATTATATAATCAATTACTAATGTCATATGAAACGATTGTAATTGTCTCAAAAGTTTCAACTGTGGAACGGTGAGGGGAAATGTGGATTTTATTTTTATTCTCACTTATATAAATGAGATATCGAAAAATAGGTTAGAAATTAGATATTAAATTAGATTAGATTTCAAAAATCTAACATGGTCCACATATAAAAGCAAAGTATTTTTATTTTTATTATATTAAGGTATTCGTTATTTATACTGATTTTTCCGATTTTTCACACATGAAAAGATATTACTGAGTAATAGATTACAATTAAAAGCGAGTCACAAGTTATATTAAAAAGAATGAATTTTCCATTTTTAGTTTCATTTCCAATTAACAGATGTCCCTGCAATGAAGTTTACGTTTAGAAAACTAAACAAACATAAGATGTTGTATATGATGTGGATTTAAAATAAAAACTCACTAATTTCGTTTGATAGTACTGCACTCGATACCCGAGGCTGTCAAAATGAGCTTTATTTAAGAAGAATCAGAATTTATCATGGAAGTATAATTAAATTATATTGATGAATAATTTATACATGGTATGATTTTATCGCCACTATTGTCGCTTTTCTAAGTTTAGTCTCTCTAGTAGTCTTTTTTTTTATCTATAGCCTCTTTTAATCTTTAAAAAAATGTTTTCCACTTCTAAACAATGTGAAATTTTCAGACGCATTGTCTACAAGGGCGGATCCATCCTAATAGCATGCATGGTCACAGTGACGTCACTGTGAGTCACTTTGGTCACATCACATCTGTGACCAAAATGCCACCACTCAGTGACGTCACATTGTGACTGAGATGTGACTTTCTTAAAAATCTTTAAAAATTTATAAATATCCTTCAAAACATGTTATTTACTTAAAAAAAACATGTTTCTGTCAATTTATATATCGTCGCTTTTGTCACAGTTTCGTCACAATGTTAATGTCAAATTAGTCACAAATGACACATTTTTCACAAATTTGTCACATTGTGACCACTTTGTGAAACGTCACAAAAGAGCTATAAAACGGCCATAACGACTTCACATTTTAGTCACTGTGACTTCATATCGACGTCACGTGACGTCACATCGACAATCGATGGTCACAAAGTCACAATGTGACTTCACAACGACGTTGCAGTGACGTCACCATGCTTTACGGGCAGACTTCCATTTAGATTAGGCTCATGGTTCCCCCCCCCCCTTTTTGGGGGAGGGAGGGGGGATTTACATACTTCATACGCAATTTTCATATTAAATGCTCTTCTTATATTCAAAATGGTTACTTTTCATATGCTTTTGGAGTACGTTTTCATTCATTAAAAAAAAAAAAAAAAAAAAAAAAAAAATTGCATTAATATTCGCGAAAATATAAAATATGTTCTATTCAGCTATCAAGAAATTGCAAAATTTTCGATTATATTATAAAAACAAAAAATCATTCAAGAAATTTAACATGTTAAGACCAATTTTTAGACGTGAGAGCTACAAAATGCTCTCATGAGGGAGCAATAGGCTGTCACAGCCATAGATTGTTTAAAACTCCATAGTTTACGAGATTTCCGAAGCATTCTATGCCTGAAAAATGGAAAACGTTAATCAATCACATTTGTTCTGAATAAGTACACTTGCAAGTGTCTTGCATCTAAGATTAAAAGTGATTTCATGGATGTGTCAGAAATGGCCCGGGGAACATCCCCGCGAAGCAATAAAATGTCCCCTCTACGGAAAATTTAAAATTTTGGATTATTACGGATCTAAAAGTGCAATTCCCCCCCCACCCCGGAACTCTATAATGCCCCCCCCCCAGAGGCTCAGAAGTTTCTCCCGGAGAAAAAGTCTGAATTCAACACTGTTTTGGATTTAAGTAGAGCTTTAAAGAGTCAGAAAAATTCTCATTGTTCAGCAAGAGATAAATTTGAAAGAATTTAATGTTATTTCATTTTTAAAATCTCCTTTAGAAATTTTCTCGTTTAATCGGGGGGGGGGGGGTATGACCCCCGTGATCTCCCTTTTGAATCTGCCATTGGTTGTCTGGCTCATATTTTGAACATAAAAGAATGATATCTGCAAGGATTATTATTAAAATGATTTTAATCAAACACTTTTTATTTTTCCATTACATGATTTACAACTTGAGTTATTATAATTGATCGTTGTCTGAAATCGGCAGAGTTTTTCCTTTCCAGTGTTGTCGAGTCTGAAAATTTAGTTCAAAACGCTCACTTTGACAGCCTTTTAAAAAAAATTCTGGGCTTTCACAATTAAAAAAAAAAAAAAAAAAAGTTCGTTAACATTTTTTTAAATAAAATGCCAATTTTATAAGTTTGCGAGCAATAACTAATTTGAAAATGTGTCAGAAAGTAACCCGTTTTTATTTGTTGTCTCAGGACGGCTGAGTTTTCTTCTTTCCAGTGCTTTCGCGTGCGGAAACTTGATTGAAAACGTCCACTTTGGAAGCGTTTTCTGAAAGATTATGAATGAAAAAAACTGCCGTTCTGTGACAACAATAGCTTATAAATCAAGATTTATAAATGATAAGGAAATTTATCATTTTTTACGATGAGGTTATTTATTGTAAAATGGAAAACTGTCCAATTACAAATCACTTTTTATAATTATACCTACAAGTTTCTGTTTTTTAATCTTAGAAAAAGCTTCACATTGTTGAGCGGAGAATTTTTAATTTTTTAGAATCTCCATAAATAAAACTATTCAAATAACTAATAAGATTTTCTCGATTTTTACGAATCTAATTTCATAGGTTAAAAATGACGAATTCAAATTTAGAAAATTTATTTATAGTGTTAAATGTGAGTTATACACTGGAAAGGTATACTTGAGGTACTGATATGGTATATCTTATTGAGGTACTCATATATTTATCTTTCAAAATATGTTTAAAAAAGTGTCAAAATATATCAGAAAGTATTGTTGAACGAGAAAAAATATCTTTTTGGAAACTGTCTTACAAGGAGAGGGCCAACCTTGGTAATAATAGATTTTGACTATTTTAATATATGTTGAAGGGTAGAAACCCCTTAGTCTCATATTCAATGGATTATATTCAATGCTCCTTAATTTTTGAGAAACAGGGCGGCGGGTCTAATATTATAACACAACTTTAATACTTACTTTGTAGCGTAAACGTATAATTAATACGTATCATAGCTCTGTTGGTACAGTGTTTGCTCGCTGCCTTACGAGATTCGGTTCGTTTTTATAATTTTTTGTTTGATTAATATACTTGCAATTGCAGTTTGATAATCTTACTGTCAAAAACACATTAAAAATTATATCTCTGTGTATCATAAAACATTATAAAACTGTTATTTTTCTAAATCTCTTTTAAAATGTACTTCATATATTTTTTATCGATATAATAATATAGAACAATTGTGTCAATTTGTGATTTTAAAGAAACATCATTTATGTATTGTTTTAACAAGGGAAGTCAATACGATGATAACATTATTCTGTTTTAGTAACAAATAGAATTATATTAAGAATTAAATTGCAACCTATTTTTTGCGTATTAAAATTTGTTTGAATTTGTAATACGTATGCTTGCTCTTTAAATTCTTTTTCCTTCACATTTATCTTCCTTCTTGTTTAAATTTAATTTAAATTTAATATATTTTATTTTATCTTAACTAGAGGACGAAACAACATATTTTGTAACGAATTTAGAATTTTTATTATCCAATAAAATATCTATTTTTATTTTATTTTATTTTAGTTTAGTTTAGTTTCTTTAAATGATTAAAAATAGAGGTTTGAAATAAAAAATGCTAAATTAAATTTTAAATATGTTAACAGCATAATTAAGGTACAATATTAATATTTTTAACTGGGATTTCTCAATTTTAATTACAAGTTTATTTATAAAACAAAAAATGAGAAAGTAAATGCAGCGTGTTCCGGTTTCGAACCCGATTGACAAAAAGCAAACGCCGTACCAATTGAGCTAATTATTAACGCTTTCCTTTCGTTACAAAGTAAGCATTTAAATTGTGTTATAAAATTAGACCCCCCCCCCCACCACTACCTGTTTCTCAAAAAATAAGAAGCGTTGTATGAAATCCTTTTAACCCGAGAATAATCTATCCTAAAACACACATTGAAATAATAAAAAATTGTGATTACCAAGATTGGCTCTCAAATTGTTAGTAGTATATTATTAAATTACATTTTTAGCTGCCATTATATAATGATAAGTTTTAGATAATGCTCTAACGACATAAAAAAGGCCTACTTTTAAACACAAGTAGGTTATATGACAGTATGAAAGGAGCTGGCAGCCCCGTAATGAGATAACCACTGACCAACTCCGGTCACAGAAGCCAGCTAAAAGTTAAATCCAGGAAGTACATTAATCCCTTTAAATGGTGATTAATTAAAGAAATATATATTCTGCTACTGATGTTCAGTTGAGAACGGTAAAAAATAATCATATTTTGATTAGCATCATGATCGCATGCTAGCTCTAGATCTGTGTGCACTACATTTGAGAAGCATGCGTAAATGACAATGTTGACGTTTCATGAATACATGTGTACATAAAAATAAACAAGTGAATTCAGCTGGAGCAGAAAATGTACTTGTAAATTATTTGTTGCAAACAGGGAAGACTTAGTTTGATATAAGTTCAAAGGAGTTACTAATAATGTCGTTGTTGTATGTATGTCGGCCAATTATCTGCACTATGGGATATAGGCCCTAAAGGGTCGGATGCCCTCCGTGGGGGTCTTTCTAAGGGAACCTAACCCGTATTTACGCAAGGTTCGAAGAAAACCACGGAAAACTCCGAACGGTTAGGCCGACGGTAGCGATTGGGTTCGAACCCAGCACCTACCGTCTACCAGTTTGAGGTCAGAACTTTTCGGCCACTGGTGGGGCTTACTAATAATGTCTTTGTAGTTTTCAGTCTTATGTTTTCCAGTGGATATTACGCACTATACTTCTACAAATTTTCATGCTTCATGCTCATGCATTGTTTTCACGAAATTTCTGTCCTTAATGAGTTTATAGATCATTGATCAATCAAAAATCCATGCTTTAAGTTTTTCAACACAAGCTTATAAACATCATGCAGTTTGGACTAACATCTAGTATATAACAAAAGGATGTGAAACGTCTTAAAATCTGAACTTGATATGTCAAAATCAAGGTCAGATTCGGATTCACGGGGTCAATTTAGTATAGGAATGATGTTTAGAAGTAATTTATAAAAAAAAGGTGTTATTTATAAAAGTGTAATTTATAAAAAAAGTTGTAAAAATATTAAAATGAAATTTTGTCATCGGAAACCAAATTTCCATATAATTTGGGTAATTTGAGCTTACCAGGAAGTGGTTTGAAAATCTATTAAAAAAAATTCAATCTTTACATGTAAAAACGAGGTTGTCTTTAATAAAAGAGTGTAAAAATATTTTATTCTGTATATTTTTTAATATGAAATTGAGTTTGATATTGAACTTTCTCAGTCGAAATTCTATATGTAACCAATGCAATGATTTAATCAATATTAAATATTATGACAACCAACACATAACAGGCAAAGTTGTCACAAAATTTTTAAAATTTTCAAAACAGTAAAAAGCAAATTTCAAGTACAAATTTTCTCAATCTACAAAGTAAAAAATGTCGATTAGAACAATAATTTTTTAATAAAAGGGTACTGAAATTTTTGAAAAAAAAAAAAAAAAAAAAAAGATTTTGTATTTATCATCTCCGGTCCCACATACCGGGTGTCCCAAAAATGACTGATGGATTTTAAAATTCAATAACTTGCAAACGGTGACAGCTATTTAAAAAAAATTTACAGGAGGGCTATGTATAATGTCAGGAGTTTTTTTACCTCAATTCTTGATTTTAGTTCGAATTTCAAAGAACAGATGGCGCTGATGGCGGTTGGCGGCCAGTCGACGCCGAGACTCACTTCATTCAGTTTTGACGCAAAAGAAGGAGATTAAGGCTATGGAGTACGTCTCATTCTACAGTACAGTCTTGCTCTCAAGCACCGATTCTGGACACATTCGATATTATTTCAATGGAATGCGTTGTTGCCATGGAAATAACAGATTTTTCGATAGTGGAATACAGCGTTCAGAAGTGGTAGAGTTGCAAAAACTCGGTTTATTCCCGGGTTTATTTCCAATAGACCAGGTTTATTCCCAAAAAACCGAATTATTCCAAAAAATCCCGGGTTTTTTCCAGGTTTATTCCTAAAAACCCGGTTTATTCCCTGGTTTAAACCGGGTTTTTTCTAACCTTTGCAACGCTAAGAAGTGGGCATAAATTTCGCAAGCAGTATTTGAGTTTGCAGAAGATTTTCGTTTAGGAAGTTTTATTTTCCCGGATTAAATTACTTTTTTATGGCACGATTTAAAGAATATTTTATGCATCATATTTTAAAACTAGATGAAGAGATTTTTTCAATTTGATGATTTTTGTTATATTCTTAAGAAATTTTAGATGTTTTAAGAAAATTCGTCAGTAGATTTTTATGAATCTTCAAAAAATAATCATGAAAACTGTTGATAGTACATTATTGTGTAAAATAACTACCAAAAACAAATATTATAAGTTACCTTGTTTAGATCTTTTCAATAGGATTAGTCTATCGTTGCATTAAAATAGAAAAAAATAAAATAAATGTGAGTTAATTAAAATTTATTTTCCCGGATTAAATTACTTTTTATGGCATGATTTAAGGAATATTTTAGGCACCGTATTTTAAAACTACACTGTTAAAAATTTGAAACCTTTGCTGCATCGTCACTCCTCCACTTTTATAGAAAGAGATTATTTCACTGTATTATGGAGCATTCTCATTGGTCAAAATAGAGATATTCTATAATACCAGTGGAGTGACGATGCAGTAAAAGTTTCCAATTTTTAACAGTGTAGGTGAAGATATCTTGCTACAATGGAGGATATTCCAAATCTGCGTTCGAGGCTGTAAAAGGTCACGTGGTACCGGTAATTTACCCAAAGAACTTCTAACTGATAAGCAGGGAGGCTGCTACTGCTTTCTCTATGAACTGTTTCATATGCTGCTGGGGATTTATATTGTGACTAACGAAGCTTTCTCTTCTTTACGCTAGAAGTTTTTTCTTGAACACGTGATCATAACGTAGATGGAATATCCTCCATCTTGCTCTTACACTATAAAAATCTGCTGCATTTTGTTGTATACGCACACCGCTTGTATAGAAACGGTTACTTGATTGTATTATGAAGCATTGTTATTGGTCGGAAAAGAGATATTATATACAAGCGGCGGAGTGCGTATGAAGCAAAATGCAGCAGATTTTTAACACTGTGGGGCCCGATTCTGAACTCATTCGATATGATTTCAAAGGAATGTGTTGTTGTCATGGAAATAACAAATTCTTCTATAGAAAAATACAATATTCAAAATTGAGCATGAATATAACAATCTAAATCGATCTAAAATTTCTTAGAATATAACAAAAATTATCAAATTAAAGAAATCTCTTTTATCTAGTTTTAAAATATGATGCATAAAATATTCTTTAAATGGTGCCATAAAAAGTAATTTAATACGGGAAAATAAAACTTACATTTACATTTTCACATTTTTATTTGCTTTGAGGTAGGCGCTACAGCTATTTGCCGGCATAACCTCCAATGATCACATGAAACCATATAGAACACTTTATTACAGAATATCTAGCGTTGCAAAGGTTAGAAAAAACCCGGTTTAAACCCGGGAATAAACCGGGTTTTTAGGAATAAACCTGGAAAAAACCCGGGATTTTTTGGAATAATTCGGTTTTTTGGGAATAAACCTGGGAATAAACCTGGTCTATTGGAAATAAACCCGGGAATAAACCGAGTTTTTGCAACTCTAAGAATATCCGGTACATACATTATCACAGGGACAACACACAGACACCCATGCCGCTAGCTGGACTCGAACCAGGGTCCAGCGGTGTGGGAGGAGCTGACGCTACCAACCAGGCCGCTGGCTCGGCAAAATAAAACTTCCTAAACGAAAATCTTCTGCAAACTCGAATACTGTTTGCGAAATTTATGCCCACTTCTTAACGCTGTATTCCACTATCGAACAAACTGTTATTTCCATCGAAACAACGCATTCCATTGAAATCATATCGAATGAGTTCAGAATCGGGCCCCACAGTGTTAAAAATCTGCTGCATTTTGCTTCATACGCACTCCGCCGCTTGTATATAATATCTCTTTTCCGACCAATAACAATGCTTCATAATACAATCAAGTAACCGTTTCTATACAAACGGAGTGCGTATACAACAAAATGCAGCAGATTTTTACAGTGTAAGAGCAAGATATCTTCACCTACACTTAGCGTTGCAAAGGTTAGAAAAAACCCGGTTTAAACCCGGGAATAAACCGGGTTTTTAGGAATAAACCTGGAAAAAACCCGGGATTTTTTGGAATAATTCGGTTTTTTGGGAATAAACCTGGGAATAAACCTGGTCTATTGGAAATAAACCCTGGAATAAACCGAGTTTTTGCAACTCTACCTACACTGTTAAAAATTGGAAACTTTTGCTGCATCGTCACTCCACTGCTATTATAGAATATCCCCTATTTTGACAAATGAGAATGCTCCGTAATACAGTGAAGTAATCTCTTTCTATAAAAGTGGAGAAGTGACGATGCAGCAGAGGTTTCAAATTTTTAACAGTGTAGGTTTAAAATATGGTGCCTAAAATATTCCTTAAATCATGCCATAAAAAATAATTTAATCAGGGAAAATAAATTTTAACTAACTCACATTTATTTTATTTTTTTCTATTTTAATGCAACGATAGACTAATCCTATTGAAAAGGGCTAAACAAGGCAACTTATAATATTTGTTTTTGGTAGTTATTTTACACAATAATGTACTATCAACAGTTTTCATGAAAATTTTTTGAACATTCATAAAAATTTACTGACGAATTTTCTTAAAAGATCTAAAATTTCTTAAGAATATAACAAAAATCATCAAATTGAAAAAATCTCTTTATCTAGTTTTAAAATATGATGCATAAAATATTCTTTAAATCGTGCCATAAAAAAGTAATTTAATCCGGGAAAATGAAACTTCCTAAACGAAAATCTTCTGCAAACTCAAAAATAAGCTTTTTAAGAAAAAAATATCAACCGACTTCAAAAAAGCGCTAAAAAGAATTAAATAATTCTTTAAAATTCTCTAATGACAAAACGTTATCCAATAAGCACACATCGGATATCAGGTACCGGCATAAAAAACGGTTAAATTTAATATGTATAATTTAATATCCACCAAACATAGATTTTAGAGATAATATTATTTTACAAGAGATGAATTGACATATTTATGATTTATTTTATGAATATATACATATAAAAAGTAATGAATTACTTTTTGAAGTTGGTGCCAAACAATCACAATCGATAATGATTATCCCCATTTTAATTATGGTACTAGGCATAATTTAGCTACAATTTACATCAAATATACATCTTAATATACATCAAATAGTTTGGCACCAACTTCAAAAAGTAATTCATTACTTTTTATATGTATATATTCATAAAATAAATCATAAATATGTCAATTCATCTCTTGTAAAATAATATTATCTCTAAAATCTATGTTTGGTGGATATTAAATTATACATATTAAATTTAACCGTTTTTTATGCCGGTACCTGATATCCGATGTGTGCTTATTGGATAACGTTTTGTCATTAGAGAATTTTAAAGAATTATTTAATTCTTTTTAGCGCTTTTTTGAAGTCGGTTGATATTTTTTTCTTAAAAAGCTTATTTTATTTCCTACTTTTTAGTTATGCATACCGTAATACATAATTATGTGTACTGGCACACGATACCTCTTTGCAATGCATTACTAATGAACGCACTTTGCTAAGTTCTGATGTATTCAGTTTACTTGTCATTGTTTGATTGTCAACTTTTCTGAAACCACTTACAATATCGGTTAGTATCGTTGTGAATCTTAAGAATTTCTTTGTATGGTAACTTCTGACAAGATCTGCCACTTCGAAAAGCTACCGCATTTATGAAATCTTAGTCTGCATCGAATCCTACGGTCATTGAAAGTGGGTATCAAAAGGTGACAATCCATCAAGTAAAGTGTCCTTACACATACCGAGTGTCCCAAAAATGACTGATGGATTTTAAAATTCAATAACTTGCAAACGGTGGCAGCTATTAAAAATTTTTTTGCAGGAGGGCTATGTATAATGTCAGGAGTTTTTTTTAACGCAATTCTTGATTTTAGTTCGAATTTCAAACAACAGATGGCGCTGATGGCGGTTGGCGGCCAGTCGACGTCGAAACTTACTTCATTCAGCTTTGACCGAAAAGAAGGAGATTAAGGCTATGGAGTACGTCTCATTCTACAGTACAGTCTTGCTCTCAGGCCCTGATTCTGGACTCATTCGATATGATTTCAATGGAATGCGTTGTTGCCATGGAAATAATAGATTGTTCGATAGTGGAATACAGCGTTAAGAAGTGGGAATGAATTTCGCAAGCAGTATTTGAGTTTGCAGAAGATTTTCGTTTAGGAAGTTTTATTTTCCCGGATTAAATTACTTTTATGGCACGATTTAAAGAATATTTTATGCATCATATTTTAAAACTAGATAAAGAGATTTTTTCAATTTGATGATTTTTGTTATATTCTTAAGAAATTTTAAATTATTTAAGAAAATTCGTCAGTGGGTTTTTATGAATGCTCAAAAAATAATCATGAAAACTGTTGATAGTACATTATTGTGTAAAATAACTACCAAAAACAAATATTATAAGTTGCCTTGTTTAGCCCTTTTCAATAGGATTAGTCTATCGTTGCATTAAAATAGAAAAAAAAAATAAATGTGAGTTAATTAAAATTTATTTTCCCAGATTAAATTACTGTTTATTAGATTAAATTACTGTTTAGATTACTTCACTGTATTATGGAGCATTCTCATTGGTCAAAATAGGGGATATTCTATAATAGCTGTGGAGTGACGATGCAGCAAAAGTTTCCAATTTTTAACAGTGTAGGTGAAGATATCTTGCTCTTACACTGTAAAAATCTGCTGCATTTTGTTGTATACGCACTCCGCTTGTATAGAAACGGTTACTTGATTGTATTAAGAAGCATTGTTATTGGTCGGAAAAGAGATATTATATACAAGCGGCGGAGTGCGTATGAAGCAAAATGCAGCAGATTTTTAACACTGTGGGGCCCGATTCTGAACTCATTCGATATGATTTCAATGGAATGCGTTGTTTCCATGGAAATAACAGATTGTTCGATAGTGGAATACAGCATTAAGAAGTGGGCATAAATTTCGCAAGCAGTATTCGAGTTTGCAGAAGATTTTCGTTTAGGAAGTTTTATTTTCCCGTGTTAAATTACTTTTTATGGCACGATTTAAAGAATATTTTATGCATCATATTTTAAAACTAGATAAAGAGATTTCTTTAATTTGATAATTTTTGTTGTATTCTAAGAAATTTTAGATCGATTTAGATTGTTATATTCATGTTCAATTTTGAACATTGTATTTTTCTATAGAAGAATTTGCTATTTCCATGACAACAACACATTCCATTGAAATCATATCGAATGAGTTCAGAATCGGGCCCCACAGTGTTAAAAATCTGCTGCATTTTGCTTCATACGCACTCCGCCGCTTGTATATAATATTTCTTTTCCGACAAATAACAATGCTTCATAATACAATCAAGTAACCGTTTCTACGCAAGCGGTGTGGGTATACAACAAAATGCAGCAGATTTTTACTGTGTAAGAGCAAGATTGTAGCAAGATATCTTCACCTACATTGTTAAAAATTGGAAACTTTTGCTGCATCGTCACTCCACTGCTATTATAGAATATCTTTATTTTGACCAATGAGAATGCTCCATAATACAGTGACGTAATCTCTTTCTATGAAAGTGGAGGAGTGACGATGCAGAAAAGGTTTCAAATTTTTAACAGTGTAGTTTTAAAATACGGTGCCTAAAATATTCCTTAAATCATGCCATAAAAAGTAATTTAATCCTGGAAAATAATTTTTAATTAACTCACATTTATTTTATTTTTTTCTATTTTAATGCAACGATAGACTAATCCTATTGAAAAGGGCTAAACAAGGCAACTTATAATATTTGTTTTTGGTAGTTATTTTACACAATAATGTACTATCAACAGTTTTCATGAAAATTTTTTGAACATTCATAAAAATTTACTGACGAATTTTCTTAAAAGATCTAAAATTTCTTAAGAATATAACAAAAATCATCAAATTGAAAAAATCTCTTTATCTAGTTTTAAAATATGACGCATAAAATATTCTTTAAATCGTGCCATAAAAAAGTAATTTAATCCGGGAAAATAAAACTTCCTAAACGAAAATCTTCTGCAAACCCAAGTACTGCTTGCGAAATTTATGCCCACTTCTGAACGCTGTATTCCACTATCGAACAATCTGTTATTTCCATGGCAACAACGCATTCCATTGAAATCATATCGAATGAGTCCAGAATCGGGGCCTGAGAGCAAGACTGTACTGTAGAATGAGACGTACTCCATAGCCTTAATCTCCTTCTTTTGCGTCAAACCTGAGTGAAGAAAGTCCCGGCGTCGACTGACCGCCAAACGCCATCAGCATCATCTGTTGTTTCAAATTCGAACTAAAATCAAGAATTGCGGTAAAAAAACTCCTGACATTATAGTGCTTCCATATATGAGCACGCAGCAAAATGACTTCATATATTAATGTATAGTAAAATGCTTTTCTAGTGTAGTCAATCAAAAGTACTCCCCCTTCACTCAGAAAAAGTAAAAAGAAAGATTTTAGCAAAAATCGCACTATGCTTCAATCGATAAACTGCAACAATCTAATACCTATACAGGCAGTAATGGCATCGGAAATGAGCAGTGGCGATTCGACGAGCACTGTTAAAAATCTGCTGCATTTTGCTGCAACGCCCTCCACCACTTGTATATAATATCTCTATTCCAACCAATGAGAAAGCGCCATTTCACGGCCAAGTAACCGTTTTCTATACAAGCAGGGGAGTGCGTTGCAGCAAAATGCAGCAGATTTTTAACAGTGAGGAATCTGAAACTCATAACCAATACCTGGCTGCCTCTATACGAGAGTGACAGCATTTGATTCCCAAATATTTCCTTTACAGACGCTTTTGTTCCAACTACACTGTTAAAAATTTGAAACTTTTGCTGTACACTGTTAAAAATCTGCTGCATTTTTTTGCTACGCACTCCAGCGCTTGTATAGAAAACGGTTACTTGACTGTATTAAGGAGCATTCTCATAGGTCGCATTAGAGACATTATATACAAGCGGCGGAGTGCGTTGCAACAAAATGCAGCAGATTTTTAACAGTGTATTATCACTTCACCGATTATATAGAAAATGATTAGTTAAATGCATTATGAAGGATTCTCATTGATAAAAAAAAGATATTCTATAAAAGCGATGGAGTGACGATGCAGCAAAAGTTGCAAATTTTTAACAGTGCATTGCATTGCCAGCCATTTTTCATTACGGAATTTGATGATGATTTCCTGGAAGAATTCGATTGTACTCGTATGAGAAGTTAACAAGATTGACAAAAATTGCCCGCTCAACAAGATGCTTGGTGACTCGTTTTTGTCCAGAATCGTTCCAACCAATTATATACTGTGCTACATGTGTCGTCATATTCATATCGAGGAATCCTACACTGCAAAAAATTTGACACTTTTGCTATATCATCACTCTATTGCTTTTATAGAAAACGATTACTTCACCCAATTACGAAGCATTCTCATGGGTCAAAAGAGAGATATTCTACAAAAGCAGGGGAGTGACGATGCAGCAAAAGGGTCACATTTTTTACAGTGACACTGTAATCGGAAATGAGAGGTGGCGTATTCGGTGAGGAATCTGAAACTCATTACCTATACCTGGCTGCCTCTATAAGAGAGTGACAGCATTTTATTCCCAAATATTTCTTTTACAGACGCTTTTGTCCCAATTACACTACAAAAACTTTGAGCCTTTTGCTGCATCATCAGTCCACCGCTTTTATAGAAAACGATTACTTTACTGTGTTATGGAGCATTCTCATTGGTCATAAAAGACATATTCTATAAAAGCTGTGGTGTGACGCTGCAGCAAATGGGTAAAATTTTTAACAATGTATCATGGAGCATTCTCATGGGTCAAAGGAGAGATATTCTATAAAAGCGGGGGAGTAACGATACAACAAAAAGATCAAAATTTTTACAACTGTAAAAAATTTGGCCCTTTTGCTGCATCGTCAATCCACCGCTTTTATAGAAAACGATTACTTCAGCCTATCGTGGAGAATTCTCATGGGTCAAGAGAGAGATATTCTATAAAAACGGGGGAGTGATTATGCAGCAAAAGGGTCAATTTTTATACAGTGTACACTGTTATAAATGTGAACCCTATCCAGTTAGGATTTCACACTTTGAAAAAATCGTGTGTCTATGTAAATGTATCTTAAAAACATGAAAAATGAACGTTTCTAATTGGTCGATTGCTTCGAAAAGATATTGAATTTTAATGTTTTAATTTTTTAAAAAGTTCTAATCAACAGATTTTTATGAAATTTGAATGGGACCACATGGGCCCCATACGCTTTCAAACAAAAAAAGAATTGTCAAAATCGGTTCATATTTACGAAAGTTATGCGTGAACAACAAATACATACAGGTCGAAATCATAACCTCCTCCTTGAAGTCGGTTAAAAACTGCTTGCGAAATGTATGCCCACTTCTGAACGCTGTATTCCACTATCGAACAATCCGTTATTTCCATGGCAACAACGCATTCCATTGAAATCATATCGAATCAGTCCAGAATTGGTACCTGAGAGCAAGACTGTACTGTAGAATGAGACGTACTCCATAGCCTTAATCTCCTTCTTTTGCGTCAAAGCTGAATGAAGTAAGTCTCGGCGTCGACTGGCCGCCAACCGCCATCAGCGCCATCTGTTGTTTGAAATTCGAACTAAACTCAAGAATTGCGGTAAAAAACTCCTGACATTATACATAGCCCTCCTGCAAAAAAATTTTAAATAGCTGTCACCGTTTGCAAGTAATTGAATTTTAAAATCCATCAGTCATTTTTGGGACACTCGGTAGAAAATTCCATTACATACTCTGTTAAAAATAAATCCAAGAATTCACGGTAAAACTATTGGAAGCAAAGTTGTCAGACTTTTTCCGTTCTGTTAGTAGATTTCCCGTTTTAGGAAATAAAAGAAGGAAAAACTCCATTTGAAGAAGCGCTATCTTTCTATTATACAGTTAGAACAACAACTGGCTGGTGGTACCATCTATCGAACAGTTTAGAAGCCTGTATTTATTGGCCGAGGAAAAAACAACGAACTGACACCCTTCGGTGTGGGAGTCTGTTGCTCTAGTTATCACTAGAGTTGCAAAAACTCGGTTTATTCCCGGGTTTATTTCCAATAGACCAGGTTTATTCCCAGGTTTATTCCCAAAAAACCGAATTATTCCAAAAAATCCCGGGTTTTTTCCTGGTTTATTCCTAAAAACCCGGTTTATTCCCGGGTTTAAACCGGGTTTTTTCTAACCTTTGCAACGCTAGTTATCACGCCATAGGGCCTACGAATGCACGTGATTCCAAAGTCATAAAGTGGATTCTACAACGTGTTTATATTTTTATAAGGTAGATTGTAATTTTATCGATGCTGTTATAATTCTTGATAGTTTTAATTAATAAGGTTAATTCATTATTATGATTTTTTTATGGTTAATGAATAATCATAATATGGTTTAATTAAATAATACATTAGAGAATTTGTTTTTCCTCATTGAATGATTAGAATATGGCCGGTTAATTTGTTGCTCAAAAAGTTGTTGGTCTCAGTACAGTTGCAATTTGTACAGTAGCACGATACAAATCTTAGGAAAGAGCCAGTATTCTTTCATCGAGTTTTTTCATTTCTGTGCAACAACACATGTCAGTTTTGTAAACGTTGAAAATAAAGCTGCGATAGATAACGGAGAAACTTCGTTGCTTCCTTCCATCTTCGTCCGTTTCGTTATTTTTAGTAAATACGATGAAATTTTCCGGGTTTTAACGGAAAATGTCCTTTTGTTGTGAAAATGGGCTTTTTCAGTGAAATTAAGGAAAAATACATCTGCGAATTTCAGATTTATTTTAACGGTGTATACAATTTTGACACAGATCGAGAAATTTTCCCAGGTTAGTATAATTTATAAATTGAATCAAAAAGTCAGAAGGTTTCCCAACTGGTAAATTATAAATTTAATCATAAATGGAGCCCTATAAATTATGCGAAAATGAGAAATATGTAGAATTTTCATTTGTGTAAGTCCTGCATAATTCATGATTTTTAATCTTGGAAAAAAAGAAAAAAAAAAAAAGATATACCGAATAAATTTTTTGGTTCGAAACCTATTTAACTTGATAAATGAAACCAAATTGTACGGAAGAATACTTGGATATTTTCAAGTTATGCCAAAATTATTACTAACAAGGAAGGTCTCCATACGGGCATACTCAGAAAAATCTGAAAAAATTACAGAATGTTGTTCTCATATAGTTATATATGTTTATAAAGAAAATTTCGGCGGAACTTCCTTATAACATCCATAAAAAAATAATAAAAATTTCGTTTATTTGGCGATTTATCTCCGGTTGGCGCAAAAACGAAATTTTGAAAAATACGCTTTTACACTTCGAATACTTTTTAAAGAAAAAACTTTCTATGTTCAATTTATTTATATAAGTTTAGTTTAAGTAATTTTAGTTTTGCATTTTTACTTTACTTTAAGCGTAATTTTGTCATATACGTTTATATGTACTTATAACAAAATGAAATTAATATATTTTATCATTTAAAACACAATTTAAATTGATTAAAATTGTTCCAAATTGAAAAATACACTGTTAAAAATCTGCTGCATTTTGTTGCAACGCACTCCCTTGCTTGTATAGAAAACGGTTACTTGGCCGTGAAATGGAGCTTTCTCATTGGTTGGAATAGAGATATTATACACAAGCGGTGGAGTGCGTTGCAACAAAATGCAGCAGATTTTTAACAGTGTATGACACGGTCAATTCACCGTGCTATGGAGCATTCTCATTGGTCAGAAGAGAGATATGCTATAAAAGTAGTGGAATGACGTTGCAGTAAATGCTGCAGATTTTTAACAGTGAAGTCAATTAAAATCAATTTTCAGATTTTGGCGCGGAAATGCACTGCACGCTTTCTGCTTTTGGCGAGGAAATGCACTGCTCGCCAAATCCCGCGTCGCTTTCAGCTTTTCACGCCAATTATTCCAAACTATTTTATTTTTTTACATATCTAATAATGTAATTCCGCCGCTAATTTTCACTGATCCTTTATTACCTACATGAGTAGTTTAATTCGTATTTTTTTCAAAAAATTCTGAGTATGCCCCCAATGGAGACCTTCCTTGTAAGTAGACTCAGTAACTATCATTTGGATAAAAAGAAAATAGAAAAAATGACGAATTTTGCATTTTTATTTTAAAATGTGCTTTAATATTCTTTAGAGCATTCTGCCCAAGTTTCTGAACAATTCGATAAGTAATAAAGGACACATACATAATTTCCCTAAGCCTTCTCGTTGAATTTCCCTGTAAGGGAAATGTTAAAACTCATTTTCCTCAGTTCGCAATTTTTTACATTTTCATTTTAATCGAAATGCTAAAGCTTCTACAATAATTAAGCAAATTGACTATTTTTTTTTTTTTTTTAAGTATCTCTAGACCCTGTGTGTGATAATTAAGTATCGAATTTTTGATGTGTTTCTAACTTAAATATATACATTATGAACTTAAAAATATGCTGTTTTCCTTTTTTTTTTCATATGCATTCACTTATTTACTAGCAAAAGCCATGCTTTGTTTGGATTCGCGAAGCATTATTTTATAAAACAGATATTTGAAAGTTAAAATATTTTTTAATATTATTTTTGCATCTTTATTAAACAAAAACGTTATTTTATGTTTTGGCGCATTTTAATTTTTTATTTATGATGTAAGACTGGCATAATAAAATATTTTCGAAGCAAACATTTACAAAATATCTTTCAAAATATTTTCAACTAAAAGCTCTTTTAAAGATGTTTTTACAATTTCCAGTAACCACTAGTGTTTTTTAAAGTTGTTTGAAATATGCATGTTTCCAATCTTTGTAATTAACATCAAATAATCTTTGATAGCTATTTTAGAATAATATATTTGAAGAGAGCTTGAAGAAAGTTACTTCGTCAAAATCCTACTTTCTGGAAATCATATGAAATCTGCTCTCGTTCATACTATGAATTTTTAACTGTAATTTTTTTTCTAATTTCTTCGTTTTTATACATGTTAGCGTATCAGAATTTTTAATATTGTAGAATTTTTCGTAAGGAAAATTTCTATTGAATGCTTAATTTTGAAGGATTTTTACTCTTGACAACGTTACGTACGTTTTTAAGCCAACTTGTGTCTTATATCCTCAATATCTACAACTGCTTCATCTAATGTTAAACCTTGGGATTTATGAATTGTAACAGCAAAAGCTAACTGCAGAAGAAATTCTTTCCTTGAGCAATTTATGCTTCCATTTTTCCAGAATTTAATTATTGGGGGAATTGGTACGCAACAATTCTTATAAGTTAAATTATTGTAGTATTTAAATTTATCCATGATTATTCGCGATATCTGGTCTGGTGGCTTGTGATTTTCTTTATTACGTGCAACAAAGTCTAAAGTCCCGTTCACTAAACCTTTTTCGGTCCATAAATAAGAACGTAAAATTACTTTAGATTCAAGTGATAAAGTAAGAAATGGTTAAAGTCAATTTGTCGTTTCTGAATCGGTCAACTTTGCTTTAGTACATTTATAAAGAACTTGAATCGAGGCAACAACTTCACGCTTCAATTCTTTTAAATTTTCATTTATATAACAAATTTAACAATTAATTTTATTTGTTTACAATTCTTTTGTTGCCACTTTACCAAAAAAAAAAAAAAAAAAAAATCCATAATAAATTTTTTTAATGTTTAAGTGTCATCTGTGCAAACGATTTTGCTGAATAATGAAAACATTTTATTTATTAAATTAATCATGATTCTATCTACAATTACTTATTCCATGAATTATATTTTTTTTTTCTGAAAATATACGCGTTTCATTTTTTTATTTATTTGCTAAAATGCGTCCGTATTGGAAATGCATGTAAAATAAATTAATTAAAATAATAATTTTTTTAACGTTTTACTGTAAAAAAAATTATATTGTGCAAATCTACAGATCATAATTTATTTGTGTGTTCAATTTGAAGTTAAAATATTGAATGGTTTTTTTGTAAAGCGTACGACAAAATTTAATTTGAGTGGCCTAGTAGAGGATTCGCTTCGCTCATCCTAATTACTATTATTATTATTATTTTGAAGATTAAATGGGCTGATCAAAAATCAGAAATTTAATTTATAGAAAAAATTATTCCCTTAATAAAGGATAAAAAAATCTATTTCCAAATATGAAAAATGAAAAAGAAGAAAAGATTTTAAAACTATAAAATTAGAAAAAAAAAAGAAAGAAAAAACCCTGAAAATGTAATGTAGGTTATAGTCATAAAATAAATTTTGTTGGTGCCGAGTTCTCCTAGATGAAAATTATAAAAAATCAGTTAAAAGAGATATTATTTTTGTTATCTGCTTTAAAAAAGCTTCCTTTCAACTATTGTTTAATTTACAAGGTATGACACATTTTCCATATGCATTCTGAATGATAAATTAAATACAATGTTTCATTTTAAAAGACAATGTCATTGAATATTTAACCTGCCTTGAAGGCTGCATCAGATATTATTTTTAACTTTCAGAAAAAAGTTAGTATTTTAGCGTCCTTAAACAAGTATCACCAGTTTCCTTTTCTTTTATACAAATGAAAAGGAAATGATAAAGTTTATGACAAATGATGATAGAAACTTTTTCACGCTGTTTTTTTTTTCTTTTATGATTGATCACTCATCATTATAATCGATAATTAAAAAAAAAAATCTTCAAATTAAACATTTAGGAAACACGGACGGAGGGCGTGGGGGGGGGGGAGAGTATTCAAAATGCACTACTCGTACAATAAGTGATTTAATTTGCTCGCGATTAGCATCCCATATACTTCTATTACTTTTTGCTCAACCTTATTTCTGAATAATAACATTGGCTTGTATAATTATATTTAGAATAGATTAGAGGCAATTATTACCGTTCAAAAGCAGTGGCATTCATATTCAAACATTTTGTGCGCCTTATACGGTGCGTGTCAAAAGTTTAAGCACAACAGAAAATTTCAAAATAAAATTTTATTAATGAGTGAAAGTTACTTTCCTTTTCACATAACCTACAAATTGTAGTTTTTAAAAGATAGTTAACGGATTTTTGTTATAAAATTTATTTTAAATGATAAAATTTATCAAAACAACAAAAATGAGTGTGTCAAAAGTTTAAGCACAGTAGTTTTTTAGTCTTTGGCAAAACAAGAATAAAAAAAATTAATACTTGATTATTGCTCCTTTTTGCTGAATTACTTTAAATATACGGTCTTCCATCGATAAAATCAAGTTAGGTATTGTTTCTGGTCAATTTTAAACCAAGCGTATTCAAAGTCGCTTTCAAATCTTTAACGGAAGAATACTGCTTTCAATTTGTATAAACTGCATGAGCGAGAATACCCCACATATTTTCTATAGGGTATGATTCAGGAATAATTACCGGCCATTTCAAAACAGACACTTTTTTCGTCTTAACCCACGATGAAGTTGAGTTTGGGGTTTGGATCGAAGCATTATCATGTTGAAATAACCCTATTTCTCCCCCGAAAATCTTGGCAACAGGAAGCAAATGATTGGCAAGTGTCTCTTGGTAGTTTTCAGAGTTTTCACGACCACTGATGACTGCTCGAGATGTTTGAAGACCATTGAAAGGCACCATTGAAAGAAATAGTCCCCTATACCATTACAGAGCCACCATTATGTAGTCGGCTAAATACCCTCCTAGGTTCTTTGCGGAAATCATGCCAATAGTACTTAAACCCATCAGGGCCATCGAGGTTCCATTTTTTTTCATCACTGAATATGAGATTCAGCCACTTTTCGCCAAATGGCAAACGCTCTTAGGCCCATTGTAATCAAGCTTCTTTATGGTGTCGTTTAAGACACGGTAATGGAGCTATTTTACAGTATTTGATGTATTTGGATTCCAAAACTCTTCTATGAACAGTTTTTTCGATATTTGTCCTCCAACTGCATGTTTTATTTGCGAAAGGGAGTAATTACCAGTTGAAGCCAAATTTCTGATGCGGCTATCTTCGCGAAAAATAGTCACTCGTGGTCTTCCTGAACGAAATTTCCGTTTGAAATCATTACCACGAGCCAAAATTTGATAAATACCTCGTTTTGATCTTTTTAATGCACTTGCAATTTCAGAATTCTTGCAATTTTTCAACTTAGGCATTTTGTACTAACTCAAAAACAACAACTGACTGCTTCTTATACACCCAGAAATTGTTTGCGTGCGCAATCGCTTACGTCAGATTGTAAAATTTGCATAAAAACTATTTTGTGTTTAAACTTTTGACACGGTTACTTTTTTTCTATTCTTAAACTCCATGGTTCGAAATAAAATTTAAACATTAATTTCCATGAATATGATGTTAAAATAGATAATATTAACATATACAAGACAGATATTAGAATAAAGTTAATATTTAAAGTTTTATTTTAAAATTGCTATTGTGCTTAAACTTTTGACACGCTCCGTATGATATGCATATGGGTCTATCATCGCAAAGAGGTTAATGCTTTGATTACAAGTTTTGACTCAGTAGATACATTCCGGTTGACTATATTTTATCCAATTCGCACTTCTTTTTGCAAAATAATTATACTAGTACATTTAAATGCCAGAAAAAAATGGTACTCCTTCCTAGTATCTAGCACGCAGTGAGTTGTTAAGGGGGGTCAAGTCAAATAAATATATTAAAAAATAATTCAAGACGTGCTTCGGTGATTTTTTAATTTACACCCCAGCGGGGGTTAACGTAAGCGTAGAATTTTTTTGAAATTGTAGCGTTTTATTATTACAGATTGGATTTTTTTACGGAGCCCTCTGATAAATATTAGTTATAATATTTGAAAATTTCAAAGAGAGGGTAAGGTTTTTTACCGAGGAGATGGGATAGTTAGAACTCTGATTAGCGGTGGGGGCAATTTTCTAAATTTGGCCTACACCCCTCATGCGATATGTCATTGAAAATCTCTAGGACCATTATTTTAAATTATACACCTCCAACGCCGCTGACATATTTCGCAATATCTCAGCAGCTGGTTTAGTTAAAAGCGGGAAATTCAAGATAACGCACCTACTAACGAATTAAACATAGGTACTTCAGTCATTTTAGAACTATTTTGTCCATTATGTCGTCAACATCGAATTTGAACAGGATAATGTAAGATTATATGAATAAGACAATAATTATGGATGACTGATTTGATATATATATATATTTAAATCTTTATTAAATGTACTTCGTTTGATTCAAGATTCCTTTAGAGAAATCGACCAACGTAGCGGACGAAGGCTGCTAGCAACTTATATTTTTAGTTTATTAATATAAAGATTCATTTTAAATCATGTATTTTTGAATAAAAGAAAAAAGATGGTTAAAATATCGGAATAATTAAAGCTGTGTGAGAAAAAAGGAGTAGATCTTTAAAAATATTTCCCAGTAATGTATCAAGTTTCCAAAGATTCTATTAACATAAGTCGCAACTAACTTCACTAAATAAAATAAAATAAAATAAAGCCTTTTTAACACGTTTTAAAAACAATTAAATGTTTGTTCTGGCTCGATTCCAGTATGCAGGAAAAATTGTAAGCCTGAGCGCTGCTCGGCCCCACCTGAATCTGCTGAAAGAGTTCGGCCCGTGCTCAGACCCGATATAACTGACCAGAGTAGATGTCTATTCTGGACTAGTGCTGGGTGATATATCGATAAAAACGATAAAATTGATATAAAATATAAATCGTGAAAGCGATATAAAAAAAAATCTATGCAACGGTATATCAGGAATATCATAATCCTGATACAAACTATGAATATTATAGTTTTTCATTAAACCACATAACTTTAAACAGCACTTCTTGAACTTCAAACTTCAGATTCTACAATTCTAAACCGTGGTATTAACACGTTGAGTGATCCACGGTGACTGACACTGAAGCAAAACAAAATGATGATGTTTTAAGTACACTGTTAAAAATCTTGCAGCATTTTGTACAGTCATTTCACCGTTTTCTGAAAAACCAGTAACATAACCGTAATTTAACTCTATTCTGACCATAAAATTGGTAATAATAAGTTCAGAATAACGTAAAAAGACGGTTGTTTTACTTTTTTTGTAGAAAACGATCAAATGACTGGATAAAATCCAGCTTTTTATAAAATTTGGAGTAGTCGGGGATGAAAAATAAACAAAAGGGCCCAGAAAATCATGAACCGAACGAGTTATAGCCTGGTGAGGACCGAAATGGCGAGGGACCGAAACTCCAAGACCGAAGCACCAGAGCCGAATCGGTGGGACCGAAATGTCACATGGGGGGGGGGGGAGCAACAACCATTTCCTTTGGGTACATCCATGACCAGACCAAATAGCTCTTATGTAATAAACATATCCCTGACAATCATTCTTCCTCTGTCGCAACCATTTGGAATTATTCTTTCTCTGTGGAAATCAATTACAAATCATTTTTGCACTCACTTATTTTTTTCAATTTTCAATTTTAACCTCAATTTAGATTTCTAAACTACTATTAGAATAATATTGAAACTTTAATGAATAATATTGCCGATAAAATACTCATTGAAAATATTATCAAATCAATTTTCCACATGTAGATGGCAGCAATAGTTCTGTTTAAGAATAAAGATAGTTTTTGTTTTTCAGTTGTTGCTATATGTGCCTTTTGTTTTGTTTGGAAGTTTGGAAAATACCCTATTTTGTTCTTCAATGAGCAATGTTAAATATATTCTTATCACAGAACTGAAATTTCTTGTGTATTTAATATTATACAATTTTATCAAGGAAAATTAGTTTTTCAATTAAAGATCAGTCTTGCCGATTGGCAACAACTTGTTTTTTAGTTGCAAGCCATACTTACAACAAAATATTTTTTTTAAAAGTATTTTTCCCATTATTTATTTTAAAAAAGAAAGCTGAAAAACTTTTTTAAGTTGATTAAAAAAAAACACAGGCATTTAAAGGTTTAATGTAATAATGTTTATTCCCTTCAGGGAGAATTTCTTTTATTAGCCGTTTGAGTCGCAAGCAACGCGATCGCGCTTTTCTGTTTTTATGTCATGAAAACCAGGACATTTCGACCGTGTGACCACTGATGATGCGCTGATTGGGACATAGCGACAGAAAATAGAAGAATCGACACTAGGGTCTTTTCGGTAAAATATTAAAGAAGACTATCGCGCTGCTTTGGCCTTTTCGGCATAAAATAAAAGAAGTGATATCGCGCCGCTTGGGTCTTTTGTGTATAAAACAAAAGAAGTGCTACCGTGCTGCTTGGGATTTTTCGACAGTGTTTTTTCAAAACCCGCTGGAACTCAAACGGTTAATAATGTGTACTTTGTTTCGAAACCTTTGAGGAGGCATAAAAAAAGTCACAACTAACCACAGAGCTTTCGGAAAAGAAACCCAAAAGAAGTAATTTATGGATTTCGATGCTATATTTGGTTTATTCGCAGCCTTCATGACTTCCATATCGTTTTTTGACTTTTTTAAACGATTTTGTTCACGACATAAGAAATCATATCAGCAAATTATTTTGTCGGTTTTTTTTTTTTTTTTTTTTTTTTTAGTGACATCCTATCTTTACATGTTTCTTCGGAACCTCTGAAAAATGTGTATCAGTCTGCTCGAACGAAAACAATAATAATAACAACAATAATGGAAACATAACAAAAATGAGCAAAGAGACAGTTCTCACAATGCACAATACAACGATTTGCTTCAGTTAGGTCATAGATGATTTTTTCTGTTTCCCATTCTTCAAGAAGATCTAAACTTCCTGATAAAAGTCCAGGAAAGATAGTATCACATGTCTTCACTTTTACTCAATAATTTCACGGTCCATGCTCCCAGTCTGATATGGCATAGATTCTAGAGGGAAAAATGTATTCCCGGCATAAGTGGATATACGTCCCTAAAGGTCAAAACAGAAAACGAGTTCCCCTGCTTCATTATAGTTGCATTAATGTATCTAAACCTTGACCAACTCGTCTTCGTATACCTTGTGGGAGCCCATGTCACTTTTGCATTCAAGTGTTAAGGATTTACAATGTTAAGTGGGGAATCCGTAAGTAAGTAATATCATTTTCTGTATATCACGTGAAATAATGCATTCAGTGACGGGGACGGAATCTGTTTTATTTACAAAAGGGAAAATTTACCGACTGATTAATGCAAAGAAAGCAACTGCGTCATTTAAAGAATGTCTACTTAATTGAAAATCTTGACGGGTGAAGGATTTAAGAAATTTATCGAATTACTAAGCTAGAATGTAAATATTATAAAATATATGTCGCTGTTTTTCACTCATTATATAATAGGATGAATTCAAAAGAGATGCTATGTTACTTAACAGGCTTATTGTTCGTTTTTAATTAATTTTGCGTAAATTGAAATACAGAAGAACGGCTTGTTTATTTGTGCGTTAAACAACAAAATATGTGCTGGTTTTCCTCGCATTATATAATTAATGTGCCTTTGATGTGCCTCTATTATTTGAAATCAAAATGCCTTCTTATTATTGAATATGTTAATTTATTGTATGAGTTTTTTTTTTTTTTTTTATCACAATATTAAAAGTAATTTACTTTCAGTAATAACTGTAAAATATATGTTGAGTCGTCTCGCTTTATAAATTATATATATGTTTGTTTTTCTTCCTTGAAATAGAAATTTCTTCTTTATTTTTTAACTAATTTGGTTATTGTTTGATTTATTTTAGAGTACATGGAAATGCATAGAAACAACTCATGTCGAAAGTTTGTCAATTTCTTACGTCTTTTCTTAAATTGCATTTTTACGTGCATGTAATTTAAGTAACCAATCACGAAAAGAAAAAAAAAAGCATAAACATATTTCCATTTAATGTTTCCCCGATATTTTAACTCAAAATCCAATTTAACTGGTTTGTTTTTTCGTGTAGATTTAATATATGGATTTCATTTTAAATTGAAATACACAAACACTTTTTATTTGAAAAAAAAAAAGTGCTGCTTTTCCTTGCACTATATAATTTATATTTTATCTGCCTCTGTTAATTAAAATCGAAATAGCTTCCTTATTACTTAGCAGCTTATTTTTTTTTAAATAAATAAAAAAATAAAATGTAATTAACTTGTAGTAATAACTGGAAAATTCATGTTGAATTTCCTCGAGTTATAAATTTTAGATGTATTTGTTTTTTCCCCTTGAAATAAAAATATCAGCCTTATTATTTGACTAAAGTGGTTATTGTTTTGTGGTTTATTTCAGAGTACATCAAAATGCACAGAATTATAACTTATGTCTAAAGTTTTCAAATTTCTCGCGTCTTTTCTTAAATTGCATTGTTACGTGCACGTAATTTGAGGGACAAATCACGAAAAGATATAATTTCTCAATTTAATATTTCACGATATTCTAACTCGCAATTCAGTTAACCGAGTTGTTTTTTCATTTATATATGACTAACTCAGAAGCCAAAGGGTACAAGTGACAAAAATTCGATTTGGAGTAAATTGATTTTAAAGATAATTGATGTTTAATTTGAACATCAATAATAATTGACTGAATTTAAATAGGAAACTGCTGCTTGTTTCATTGTGGTCTTTGAACTCTTATTTCAATAACTGTAAATAAAAAAACAATAGGGTACAATTTTTTTTTAATTTATAATTAATAAATATCGATTCTTTTTCGGAAAACAAATGGTTTATTTTTATAACGCAGTACATGATAAGAAAATCACTTATATTTCTTTATCTGAAAAGAAAAAACAAATATATTTCCAATCGTCTGTGCACTTAATTAATTTTTTTTTTTTCAATTTTGTCACTTGATTTTTGGGGTCCTCATACAAATGTATCTTTGAACTATTTATTCAGTTTTATTTCTCGTCTTTGACTTGTTTGTTTTTGGCCAGAGAAGGATGATTATTTTAATAAAACTTTTCAATATTTTAAAAGAGGCATGAACGCAGATTTATATATTGGTGTTACCTTTTAATATTGTTTAATAACTAATCCCTAAACATTTAATTTTAGAGGTATACTCAAGATTGTAAAAGTGTTACAGAAAAGTTATACTCATCAAAACTGTTATTTTTCTTAAAGTTGTGAAATGTAAATTTTTATACGTTCCTGGAATTTATATATGTTCAGAAGAACTTTCTTCGTAGAAGTAAGACTAAACAAAATTAATTTATGCACTCAAAATCTTTTCTATTTATATTACTTTGAATTTTATGAATTTTTAGCATTTTCGACCACCTCAAACAAAAAAACGTACATTGTTTAAAAAAAAAAAAAAAAAAAAAAAAAAAAAAAAAAGAAAAAAGAAAAAGCGAACGATTTTACGGAGATTGTACTGGTAATTGGAACACCACTACAGTTTACTGTTTTTCAAGGAAAAATTTCCTTAAATTCACAGAAAAAACGGAAATTTTTCTCGAATTTATGAAAGTTTTTTCGTTAAAAAAAATTGTACTGGCGTCCCGATTACCAGTACAATCTTCGTAAAACCGTTCCTTTTTTTATAGTGTATCTTAAGTGTCGTAAAGACGCTTTCCTTTTATATGAACTTGTGCAACTTTTTCGCAACATTATAAAGATTCCCATTTCTTTTAAATTTTCCTCCATCGTCTTTATAAATTACGATAGCAAATTTTCTAACCATAAAATTTGCATTTTTACGAAATATTTTGGATAAGTCTCTGACAATAAGAAAGCATTACAAATGCTCAGTAAATTACTTTTCAAAATTCCGTTAGTGCAAAAAGTTTGCAATCTATAAGAGGAAAATTATCATTTCATTGGTTATATTAAAAAAAAAAAAAAAAAAGGCGCTGAAACGCTGGATTTTGCAATTTTAATATTTTAATCAAACCTCTTAAATAATGTGTAAAAAATGCGCTGCATGAAAGTGCATGGTATATTTAGTTAAATATAATTTATTGAAAATGTCGCTTATAATATTAGCGGTAAATGTTCGTTTGAAAATAAAAAATAAATAAATAATGTTTAAGAAATCAAAAACTTAATATTATCAGAAGTTTGATTTCAAGTTTTTGTATCTTTAATATGCATTAGAAATGTATATAGGAATTATTTGCAGCTTGATACGTTTAGAGCAATATTTAGGAATTTTTTATTAACAAAAAAATTACTTTATATTACTTTACTTTTCTATGACACTTGACCTCTGGTTTTCTAAATATAAGTGCAATATAGTTCAACTTTGAAGAACGTTATATTGTATGTGCTAACGTCATATGATTATTGATGAAGTAAACTTTGAGTAAAGTCTTTTTAACTCTATATTGTATATTGTATATTTTAACTGTAAATGGATACAAATTAATACAAATTGATACAAATTAATTGATACAAAGTAAATTACATTAGTTGCTGTAACGACCGTCACCATACCCAAATAGCACAATATGAGGTGGTCAATGCCGGCTAATTGTTGATCTACGTTGTCCCAGAATATGAAATGCACACTATGTCGTAATAATTCTCAATGAACCATTTGCCAACAAAGATGCATTTGTGGTTGAATCGTTAGCTGTTCAGAATCCTTATAATATACGGCTCAGATTACAGTGATCTTTTTGCCTGCAAAATCTTATGAACGTCAACAGAAAATAGTGTATTTACCTTAACATTTCTGTTTATCACAAACAATTTTCAATTCTTAGTTCGTTTCTTATCGTATTTGTAATTCCTATATCAAACGATTCAATCCTCACGAGAGAAACCATAAAGCTCATAGTTTCGGTCATTCTCAATTCAGATTTTCAAGATCTCGTCAGATTGGTTGAAAAATCATAGACAATGCATTGCAACCAAGGATGAAAATTTTTTATTCAAGATTTTATTCTTTATTATTTATTTTGGATTCATGTTTTACTAATTGAGTAGAAGCTAGTTTTAAAAGGCTTATACATTTTATCGCAATTTCAAATAATTCAGTAATATAATTTCAAAAGAAATTTTAAACTTTGAGCCTTCTTCATTGCAAATAAATTCATAATTTCATTTCTGAAGATACTACTTTGTCAGTCAGCGTCAACCAAATAAATATACAGGGTGTGTTCACAAAGTTTCAAGACTGGTCTGAGAATACAAAATTTATTAAAGGTTTTTGTACAGCGAACTAAAATTCTTCAAAATATGACCCTTGCACATCAACCGCTGCCAGCGTTTTTTCATTGTTTATAGGCTCCCTGAAAGTCTTCGCTCACAAGGTTGTTAAAAGACCTCGTCGAAGCTGCCTGGATCACTGGAATCTTATCGAATCGCTTGCCTTTCAGGTCTTTCTTGATCCTGGGGAACAAAAATGTCACTGGGAGCGAAGTCAGGGCTGTAGGGGGGCTTGCAACAGTATTGCCACGCTAAACTTAGCCAAAACTTCGGTGGCAGCGAGCGACGCGTGAGAGTGTGCATTGTCGGGGTGAACAATCCAATCGTCTCTGATTTCTGGTCATTGGCGCCGGGTCAGGTCAGTTTTACGCTGGAATGCTCTATCATTTGAAAGATCGAATCTGTCACGTCCGCCAAGACATAAGAGAAGATTAGATTGTTCAGCACGATAATGGGTAATAGTATTTCAATTACAGTGCTAATGATTTAATAATTAAAAACAAGGAGATAATATGAGGAAAAAGGATTTGAGGAATTGGAGAAAATAAGCCCATCTTTTTATCAGCTATTGTAAAAGCATAATCACTAATGCACATTTAGTTTCGGCTATCTTTTTTACAACTATTTATAATCGCTTCAAATATTGTTTTCCAATATCCGGTTTCATACCAAGAGAATGAGGATTTCAAAGCAACTTGAAAAAATGCTCCCATATATGCTAACAAAAGTTTCGTTTTTGAAAATAAAGCCTTATTAAATATGCTGCAAACAATAATATAAAAAGTTTCTTTAACTTTGTTCATATTTAAGAATTTTCAAAACAAGCAAAAGTTAATGATTAAAAAAAACCTTTCCATTTATTTATTTATTTATGCCTAAGTGGGACAAGATCACCAGATCGCTAGGATCCGGTGTAGACCCTATTTGTCCCACCCGGAATGTTCCCCGGCATGTGGGGATTCATTACAATAACTTCAACAAAAAAAAAAAAAAAAAAAAAAAAAAAAAAAAAAAAAAAAAATTACATAATATACAGGCTGTATACAACATCAACACAGTGGTATGCGCGCCGGAGACCTGCTCCATCGCGACAAGTGGCGCTACGACTGCCAAAAGCTCAACAAAGGCTCTAACGCGACAGCGGGCAGTCTTAGGAGAGAACGGTTAAGTGGTAAGATTGGCCAGGTCCATAAGGAAGTGATAAATTTGTGCCAATTGACGGAGTAGTTTTGGGCGGGTTAAGATATTTGTGAGCCAGGTATCTGGGCGGGAATAAGGGTTCTTAAGGTGCCAGGCCTCTGTGAGTGTGCAGAAGAAATAGTAGTGGTCTGGAGACCCTATGGCCCCACACTCACAGAGGTCCGTATCTGAGCGTTTAAAATAATTTAGGTATGTTCTGAATGGACCATGGCCGGAGAGGAATGCTGATGTGGGAGGGGAGAAAGCTAAGAGATTGTATGAGACTTTTGGGATAAGGGAATAGGTGTGCCTGCCTTTGCTTGAGGCATCCCAGTAGAGTTGCCAGTCAGAAAGAATGTTTCTTTTGAGGAAGTGGCGAACATGAGACGGGGGAACAGGAAGGGGGATATCTATGTTTGGACGTGAGGTGGCCTCCTTGGCCAGTGCGTCAGCTAGCTCATTGCCAGCTATGCCGATGTGAGCGGTGACATGGCCGAGAGAGACCCTATGGACGAGAGTTTTTAAGATAACTTTTATCTTAAGCACTAAAGGGTGTTTAGTTCTATGGGCGACTATTTCTTGTAGGCTTGAAAGGCTGTCACTATAAAGGTGAAAAAAAGTAGTATGAGGATAGAGAACAATCCATTCCAAAGCCCGCAGGATTGCGAAGAGTTCTGCTTGGAACACCGAATTGTTATCTCCAATCCTGCAAGCCCACTGATGAATAACAACACTGTCTTTGAAAACACAGAAGGATGATGCTACTCCCGTCTCCGTGTGTGAACCATCGGTGAAAATGGCTGGATTTTTCGAGGGGCTGTAAGAATGCTTATTAACATTAACTTGAAGATAGGATGTCTCATCCGCCGGATGCATAGTCCAGCTGTGGACTTTTCTTTGTAAGAGCAAGTTAGGGAAAAGTGCTGACTGTGTTGGTTCGTGTTCTAAGTGTAGTATTCTGTTTTTCTGAAATTCGTAAGCGAGAGTTAAGTGTATGGGTGGAATACCAGTAAGTACTGTAAGTGCATCCGTTGAGATAGTTCTATAACCTCTAACCATTTGCAGAAGGAGTATGCGCTGGATAGAGGCAAGTTTTTGCTTAGCCACTTTGGTTAGCGAACCTCCCCAAACGCCCACACAGTAAAAGATGATGCGTTCAATGATTATGTGGTACCATGTTTTTAACATATTGGGCTTGATGCCCCATGTTTTTGATGTTAATTTACAGGAATTATGGTAGTAATTTAAAAGTTTAATTTTTAGTGCTTTGATATGTGGAATCCAGCTCTGATGTTTATCAATAATTACACCTAATAATTTAAGAGTATGAACGTGGTGGACGCTAACCCCATTGACTCGCATCACGGGCTTGCGTTTGAGTTCTCTTGGTTTAATGAAGGTTAAAGCTTGGGATTTTCCGGGTGAAAGCTGGAGATGAAGGCGAGCCAACAACTGGCAAAAAGCAGGGAAAGCTCTTGCCGCTTGCAGTTTGAGATCCAGACGACGACGGCCCGAAAAAACAAAGTTGAAGTCATCTGCGAAGGAGTAAAGATTGAAGCCTAATTTCTCCAATTCTTTTAGCAAGACATTGGCAATAAGCAGCCAAAGGATTGGGCCCAAGCACGAACCTTGGGGGCAACCCTTTTCTAATGGGTGAACTGAAGTTCCTGAACCCCAGTTGATAAGAATGCTACGAAATTTAAGATATGTTGCAATGGTTCCAGCTATGTTTCTCGGGCAGCCGATTTCACGTAATTGTAATAAGATGTCCCGCCACTCTACATTGTCGAAAGCACCTTTAATATCTAAGGAGACAAGAGTTGTGTAATTTCCTTCAGCTATGCTATGAGCACAGGAGGTAAGAATTGCAAACAAAGCCTTTTCACATGATCTGCCTTCTCTGAATCCGTATTGTCTGTGATGAAGTAAGTTATTAGATTCAAGAAAGTGGTTAAGCCGAAATACAAGTAATTTTTCTAATAATTTGCCTAAGGATGGTAGTAGGCAGATTGGGCGGTAAGAAGAAGGTTCTGAGGAGTCTTTCCCTTGCTTCAGGAAATATACTACTTCCCCTTGTCTCAGAGTGAGCGGGAAGTAATGGTGAGTGAGACAGAGATTAGCCCAACGCGTAAAAATTTTGGGAATTACATGGAAAGTTAATTTCAGAATTTTAAAGTCTATACAGTCCGGACCTGGAGCTTTTTTGTCATTAAACGTACGTAGCGCGGTTGCTACCTCAGCTTTTGAAAAGGGTTTGTCGGGGGGTGCATCAAAAGTAATGTCAGAATTATCTCCTGGTGGATATGAGGAGGGGCCAAAAAGATGTTTGGTGAGGTGCTCCATGTTTTCCTGCCTAGATGATCGGCTGGGTGGCAGTTCGAGCTTAATTTCATCAGGAGTGAAAAACTTTCCTGTGAAAAATTTTTGAGCTGTTCCGAAAGGGTCTGTTTGATTTGTGCAGAACTTTTGCCAGGCAGCATTTCTCGCATTCAGTACACTGCGCTTATATTTAGCGGAGAGAAGACGATAATTGGCGCTGAGATTGCGATAGTAATCCGTGTTAACATCTTCTGTTAGTCTGAGTCTTTTTAGTTTCCTCCTCAGTGCCGTGAGGTGATTACGCTTAGTCTTAAGATCGGAGGTCCAAAACGAGAATGACTGCTGCCTCCGAGTGTTCTTTAATCTAAAGGACGCTTTGGCTGCTGTTTTCATGGTTTCTAATAAATTAATGGTAAAGTCGTTTAATTGAGTGGTATTTGTAACGTCCTTTAGGTGTTGATTCAGGATTGGTTTGTGAGTTTTAATAACATGCGAGAATTTACGGAAGTTACCTCTTGCAGTATTGAATCTTCTTTGTGAAGTGTATAAGGGTGTTATTTCGAAAGAAAATCTTATATAATTATGATCTGAGTCATTGTGGACATCTTCAACTTGCCATTGCCGAATTTTCGGTAGTGTTGGGGGATTTACCAGAGTGTGGTCTGGAAAACCCTCAGCTATTTTCTCTCCTTTGCTGTTATATTTTTGAAATGTAGGTATAGTGTTGTCGATATTGGCAATGACAAGATTTTGAGCAACAATATGTTCGATGAGGCATTCTCCACGGTCATTTTCGTAGTCATATCCCCAGAGTGGAGATGTAGCATTGAAATCACCACCGCAAATGAAGAAATGCCTCTGTGTAATGAGGTGTTGCCACTCTTCGAGGGTTTCCTCGAAATCTGATTTTGGTGCTGCATAAGTCGAGCCAATTATGAGTTTTCCCTCCTTAGCAGTAACTGTGACAAAAGCGCAATGTGTGCCTGTGTAAAGATGTGAATAAATAAGGCTAGTGTTCTGAATGACAAGATGGGCACTCTTTGACGTGGACGGGAAGACCGCCCAGGAAATAGGAAAGTCCGTGAGTGTGCCCTCTCTGTTGCAATATGCGTCTTGCAGAAGAGCAATGTCAATGTTTTCACTGATAAGATAATCTCTCAGGGTTGAATTTGCTGCTTTGCAATGATTTAAGTTAACTTGGAGAATTTTGATGTGACCGAAAGGTGGGCAATCCTTAAATTTACGAGAGAGAGATGTTGGGGCTTGAGAGCCTTCTCTGCTGATACAAAGGAGATCTTGATTTATATCTCGATTTAAGGTGCCTCTATCGGCAAAGAGGAGGCATTGCCTCCTTATATTTCCTCTGATTTTTATATTGGCTATTTAAGTAAACTTGTTTTCGTGAGGATGAGATGGTCTTTTTCTGTGAGATAGTTAATTGAGAATAGCTTCTTGAGGAATTTCTATTATGTGTTCTTTGTGGGAGATCATCAGTTCTTGTATAGTAAGTGTTAAACGAGAGATTCGTTTCTTTTTTAGGTTGTTGTAAATAATTGTAGTAGGTTTTTAATGCTTCTGCGCGTTCCGCCTGGTAAACAGGACATAATGGTGAGAAAGCAGCATGTTGTAGGTCATTTCTTTTATCCCGTTGACAATTTATGCATGACATCACTGAGTTATCACAATCTGCAGTTCGATGATTTTGTGCGCATTTACCACAGTTTGTCTGGTATTTGCAGTTACGAGTAGTATGGTCGTTTAATGCTTGACAGTTTGTACATCTCGTAACTCTGACATAGTGTTCGATCCTTATTCTGTTGAAGTAAATGTTAATAAAGCCTCGTTTTGTTAGTTCTCTGTAGTTGAGAATACTTGTTTCTATAACCCAATTTTTATGTGATTTGTCCTTAGATATCAGGTTTTTGTTTATTTCAAAGTCATCGTTTATAAAGACTTTCCTAAATTTAAGTTCTTCTTTAAGATCATCTAAAGTGATGTCGTGCGAGACCCCTAAAAGGATTATTTGTCTTCTTCTTTTGTCTGGGTCGAGTACTTTATATAAGACTTCGGTTTTCGGGGCTAGTTTATTTTTGAGAATAGTTGCATCCTCTTTTGTGGTGATCACTTCGATGTTGTTGTTTTTAGTTTGCTTCATTGAACGGATTAATGGTCTTACTTCTTTGTCTTTAATGCAGTTCAAAACCGATTTCTCAAGTTCCGGATAATCTTCTATGGAGTTGGGGATAAAGACTAGTTTTTGTTTATTGGTTTGTGAAAGAGCTGATGGTTGGAGAGAATTGAAGGTTTCTTTGGACTTTTCTGCTGTAGAAAGCGTTGGTGATTTACTTAATAGTGTTTTAATCTTGTTTAATTGTTTCGAGAATTGTTGATTCATATCTGTTAGAAGATCGCTTTTGAGCGACTCCATTCTGGAATCTTGTAGTGTGAGTTGGGTGTTATTTAGTTGATTTTCAAGTTCTCTGCTTGTTTTAAGAAGGTCGCCTATTTTCAATTGGCAGGAGTTATGGAAATTTTCATGTATAAGCTGGAATGGTAAGTTTTTACTTTTCGAATTCTTAAGCCGTTCCAATTCTGCTGTGATGTTCTCTTTATAAGATTCTAAGTCCTTTAAGAGGCTTTGGGAGAGGAACTTTATTTGTAATGTTGGGGTGAGGATGATGCTCATATCAGGGAATTTTTCTTGTTCTACAGTGTCTTTGAGAGAAAAACTTTGTTTTTGATATCCTTTACAGATACGTAGGAACATCTTAACATCCTTATCATTCCAGGTTTTTCTCCCATATCTGACAAAATCGTTTTCGAGTTGTCTTCTGCCCCTGGAATATGGATCTGTGTCTTTTGTGGTGGTGCAGATTGTTTGTTGCGCAAGTTCTTTTAGTTTACGTTTGACTGTGGACGGTTGAAAAGGAAGAGAGAGCGTTTCTTCTGTTTGTGAACTGTCCTGTTTGTCTGCTTCATTGTCCGAGTTTGCATCTTCACTTTGTATTGAGTACAAGGATTGATCAGATGTGTTGGCATCCTCTGAAGCCGAGTTATGGTGTATTGTAGTGAGGGAGGTATCGATCAGATCTTCTTTGCGCTGGATAATTAGAAGGTTCAATTCTTCCAGTTCTTTATTTTTCAGGTTTATTTCATCCTGTAAGTCGGAGAGCTTGGATTCCATCAGAGAGAGATTAGTAGATGAAGGAAAAAGCCTTGATGATCTTGTGGTTCTTCTTGATATTGTACTTGGTGTTGGTAAGGACTTGGGATGTTCAATTACTGATGAGATTATACTCGTGTCTGATACATTTCCGGCCTCTTCTTCTGTGTTGTCTGCATTTGAGGATTCTAGTTCTTTGTTTAGCTTTATGTTATTGACCACCTGTAGGTATTCCAAGAAGTCCAGTCTTTCTCTGATGAGATCTATTAGTAGAGTTCTGTATTTTTCCACTTGTTCTTTTTTAGTAGAGTCTCTAGAACGCAAGTCCTGTACTATTCCATAAAGCAATGGTTTGGGTTCTAAAACAATGTCTTCATCTGCTGATGATGAATTCTTGTTTTGATCATAGTAGTCACTGGGAATGGCTAAGGGTTCTGTTATCCTTAGACTTTCTAGCTCTGACTCTATATAAGTCAATTTGGTCTCTAATAAGAATTGGAAGTTCTTAGCCTCTTCATCACTTCCATCGGAATGTCTTAAGTAATGCCTTATCATCTGGTCAAGGAGTAGAATTGGACTCAGATTTAATGATTCTATTTCATGGTACTTGAAGAGTAGCCGTCCTTGTGGAGGCGGAATCGTTCGATGTTTCTTTTTAACTTTTGACATATTGTATGATCGGACCTTATTTAGTCTTATATCAACACCTGTCCAAAATTCACTAGTGGAGCTACTTTTGCTCAGCGGCTCGATTTATTTTAGATTTACTTGGAGCTACTTTTTCTCAGCGGCTCAAAGAAGTTTAGATTTACTAAAGAACAAAACTTGATTATAAATTATAAAGATTCAGATAAAACAAAAATAATTAGTTGTAATTTATCAAAAGCTAACTCGGATCGGGGCATCGCCAGCTCTCCACCACACATCTTTGAAAGAAAGGGTAGAAAGAAAGGAAGTAGCAAAAATCAATAACCTAGGTTATTGGAAATGGCTCAGAAAAAGTTTTAATTAGAAATTTAAGGGGCATAATTTTGAAATAAAATAAAATAAAATAAAGATAAAATAACGAAAGGATAGAATTGCCAAATTTGAGAGGGGGGGGGGATGAGGTTTGGTTCCCATGTCAACAAAATAGCTTATCAATCGCATTATTCATCAAGAATTTGAACCCATATAAAGTAAAAACAATTTTTAATTATTCACACAAACGAATGATAATTACAATTAGCAAAAAGATAGTAACAAATATTAATTAAACAGTAACAGAATAAAATATTTACAGTTTGAAAAAATGATTTTTAAATAGTTTAGAAGCACTTGGTTTAAAAAGATAACGACTCAGTTGTGACACCTTACCGATAGG